>CM060355.1:65180722-66489694 GCA_030545235.1 Helianthus tuberosus | reverse complement strand
TTACGGTAGACACCATAAGTTACGGTGGAGCCCCGAAAAACTTGAATTTTTAATTACTATTTGATGTTGGAACTTGTAGACACATATGCTATAATAATGTCAAAACTAATGTTTTAGTTGTTTGACCATAGGTATGGAAGAGATCCTCCCGGATGGTGATCAAGTACGTAGTCAAGAACCGAACACGCATTTTGAAGCTTCCACACCAAACCTAATCTTGTCTAGACTTTAATCATGTTGTAAATGTTTTTGTTAATCATGTTTTAAATCCCTTAAACTAGTGGTTAGTTTACTAGCAAGGGTTAACTTTGAACTTGTTATGTACTATCGTACATTGTTTTGGTATTTCAACAAGTATGCATGGTCTTTAAACACTAAAAGTTTTTGTAAACTCTGATTTGTATTTTAATTAATATAATTATTAGTTAAATTCCGTCTATATATTAAGGGTGTTACAAGTTGGTAATCAGAGCCCAAGGTTGTTAACAAGTGTGTTCGGTTCAAGCTTGATCAAGCATCCGGTAAGAGTTAATTGTTCTAAAGAAGAATTACTAAGTATAAAGGGGAAATAATGAATTGACATGCATGGGAAGAGCGTGTTAACACACTCAAACCCGGAAAGTGCATTAAATAAGAACGGTGAAAACAAGTTATGAACTTGAATAAACCGAAGTAAATAAACTGTCACGGCCACCGACCCGGTTTGACCCGTTTCAGGAGCCGCGGGACAGAAATCCTGTGGTATTTATTTAATTGAGTTTAAAAGCGGAAGTTTATCATCAGGATCGTTTTAAAGCTAAAATTTTTCCCCGATTATTTTATTTTACAACTTGGGATAAAACTCCTGTAATTTACAATATTACTATTTTACGAAGAAATCTTTATATTACAAAACATATTTCTTTATTTTATAATGAGCCACTATCTTAAGCTTGAAATGCTCCCCAGCACTTTTCCTGAATTACAACAGATCACCTGAAACATGTTTGAAAAAGGTTTTGTCAGCGGGAAATACTGAGTGAATCATTCTATTTACTAAAATGACACATTTGTTATAATTTACAGTATTAAGAGAGATTACAATGTTTCAAATATCAAACCAACTACCCACGGTATTTGTCACTCGACCGAACCTGTGACTATGGTCATATCCCCCAATTGGCTGCCCCAATGGTGACGATTATCAAGTAATGTATACAAAACCCCACATACCGGCTCTAACTTGGTGATTACAAAGACTTAATCCCCGTAATTATAACTTTGAAAATAAACATGATTTGGAAAGTAATTTGATAAAAAGAGAATGACTCACATTGCTGATTTAATACGGACAGAGTCTAGTCTATGAATTAGCCTGGTTAACCTAATTTAGATAACAATGCACACAAAACTGGGTTAGTAATCAATACAGCATTTACGATAACTCACGAGATCAACCATCACAACGAGTGACAAAGTGCTATGCTTAACATCTGTCGAATTAACGACTAATGACAAAGCATCACCCTAATGTGGGCAGCACTTAAACACCCGTTGAGTACATTGATCGATCGGAAAATGAATCGTAGCAGCGATCGTGCTAATACCCTGTTTTGCGGCAGAATTTCGAGACCCGGGGGTGTAATTTAGAGTATTCAGTTTGTATCTCAGTGTATAGTGCGAATTCTTTCGACGTTGTAAGTCCAGAATTCAAGTCCCACTGCAACCTATTTATATTTGAAAAATCGTCCCCCTCGCGCCACGCGAGGGGTTCTCCTGTTCCTGTCGCGTGGCGCGACAGGCCCTAGTCTACCCTAGGTTTGCTTCGTGTCCCAGTAGCTTGGCTGAGTTGGTTTCGTGTAATTTCTAATTTTTGACAGCAAACTGTGTGGATTTTACCGAGTGGGGTTTACCCCCCCTGAGTTTTAGGGGCCATAATCCTGATTCTGATTGTTCTGAAAATTTTAGGGTTTGTGCAGAATTACTTGGGTTTCTCAATTAGGGTTTCCTAATCAGATAATTAAAATACTAAATAGTACTTTTTGATGAGAGTTGTTACATTCTCCCCATCTTAATAAAAATCTCGTCCTCGAGATTTACTGGAATAAGTGAGGATACTTTCGCTTCATTTCTGATTCCAGCTCCCAAGTGTACTCAGCTCCTCTCTTTGAATCCCATCTGACTTTGACTAGAACTAGTCGTTTATGTTTAAGAAACTTGATCTTTCGATCCTCAATTTGAAGAGGTTTCTCAACAAATTTTAGTTTTTCATTTACCTCTATATCTCGAAGAGGTACTACCAGTGATTCATCTGATAAGCATTTCTTGAGGTTGGATACATGAAATACATCATGTACTCCTGCTAATTCTTCTGGTAGTTTTAAACGATAAGCAACTGGTCCTATACGTTGGATCACTGAAAATGGTCCTACGTACCTTGGACTTAGCTTTCCTTTCTTCCCAAATCTAACTACTCCTTTCAAAGGAGAAACTTTCAATAGTACTTTGTCTCCAACTTGGAATTCTAAAGGCTTGCATCTATTGTCTGCATAACTTTCTGGCGATCTCGAGCCGTCTTCAGCCTTTCCTTGATTTGAGTAATCTTATCAGTCGTTTCTTGCACAATTTCAGGACCTGATAATTGACTTTCTCCTATTTCCGCCCAACAAACTGGAGTTCTACACTTTCTTCCATATAATGCTTCAAATGGGGCAGTTTCAATGCTTGAATGATAACTATTATTATAGGAGAATTCAATTAATGGTAAATGATCATCCCAACTTCCACCAAAATCTATTACACATGCTCGGAGCATGTCTTCTAGAGTTTGGATTGTCCTTTCACTTTGTCCGTCTGTTTGGGGATGATATGCAGTGCTCAAATTTAATCGAGTTCCCATAGCTTGCTGGAAACTTTTCCAGAAAAGGGAAGTAAAACGACTATCCCTATCTAAAACAATGGAGAGTGGAACTCCATGTAAGGATACAACTTCATCTACATACAATTTAGCCAGTCTTTCCATGCTAAAGGTTTCTTTCATTGGTAAAAAGTGAGCTGATTTGGTTAATCGATCCACAATTACCCAAATCGCATCATTACCTTTTCTGGTTTTGGGTAACTTAGTAACAAAATCCATTGTTATAAGTTCCCATTTCCATACTGGCATTTCTAATTGTTGTAGTAATCCTGAAGGTTTCTGATGTTCTGCTTTAACTTGTGAACAAGTAAGACATTTAGAAACATATCTTGCTATGTCCTTTTTCATTCCTATCCACCAAAAGTTCTTTCTTAAATCTTGGTACATCTTATTGTTTCCTGGATGCATAGTATACCTAGATTTATGAGCTTCTTCTAAAATCTTAGGTCTTAAGTCTCCCTGCTTAGGTACCCAAATTCTACTTTTGTGGAATCTCCAAATTCCATCTACTCCTTGCTCTAATTCTTTGATTCGTCCTTTCATTCCTTCAGCAACGTCTTCTATTGCTGTCTTTTGAACATATTTTAATTGCTCCATTAAATCTACTTGTAAATTTAATCCGAGAGCACGAACTCGTCGTTGTTTTTCATGATACTTACGACTTAAAGCATCTGCAACTACATTTGCTTTTCCTTCATGATATTGAATATCACAGTCGTAGTCGCTTAAGATTTCCATCCATCTCCTTTGCCTCATGTTTAACTCTTTTTGCCCAAATATATATATCTTAAACTCTTATGATCTGTATAGATAGTAAACTTACTTCCGTACAGATAATGTCTCCAAATCTTAAGGGCAAAAATTACGGCTCCTAATTCTAAATCATGAGTCGTATAGTTTTCTTCGTGCTTTTTCAATTGCCTTGATGCGTACGCAATTACTTTCTTGCGTTGCATAAGCACACATCCAAATCCTAATTTTGAAGCATCACAATATACTTCAAAATCTTCAGTTCCTTCTGGTAAGGCTAAGATTGGAGCATGGGTTAGTTTCTGTTTCAAGATTCTAAAAGCTTCTTCTTGTTTGGGTCCCCATTCAAACTTAGTGGCTTTACAGGTTAGCTTAGTTAATGGTACATCTATCTTGGAAAAATCCTTAATAAACTGTCTATAATATCCAGCTAATCCTATAAAACTTCTAATTTCCATTGCAGATTGTGGAACCTTCCAATTGGTAATTGCTTCTATCTTAGCAGGATCTACATGAATACCTTCATGATTTACCATATGTCCTAAAAATTGCACTTCCTTTAGCCAAAATTCGCATTTCGAGAATTTGGCGTACAGCTTTTCTTTTCTTAACAAAGTTAAGAGTGCATGCAAGTGCTGACAATGTTCGTCCTGACTTTTGGAATAAATAAGTATATCGTCTATGAAGACAATTACAAATTTATCCAAGTACGGTTTACAGATCCTATTCATCATGTCCATGAATGCTGCAGGTGCATTTGTTAACCCGAAGGGCATGACTGTAAACTCGTAATGACCATACCTAGTTCTGAAAGCAGTCTTAGGTATGTCTTCTTCTTGTACCTTCAATTGATGATATCCAGAGCGTAAATCTATCTTAGAAAAATATCTAGCTCCTTGAAGTTGATCAAAAATATCATCAATCCTAGGTAATGGGTATCGATTCTTAATTGTAACCTTATTCAATTCTCTATAATCAATACACATTCTCATCGAACCATCCTTTTTCTTAACAAACAACACTGGCGCTCCCCACGGGGATGAGCTAGGTTGTATGAATCCTTTACTTAGTAATTCATCTACTTGTTTCTTTAGTTCTAACATTTCGGTAGGAGCTAACCGATAAGGTGCCTTGGCTATCGGTGTAGTTCCAGGTATTAGATGAATCCTAAATTCTACTTCCCTATCTGGTGGTAATCCAGGTAACTCTTCTGGGAATACATCTGGGTATTCTGAGACTACAGGAATTTCCTTGAGTTCTTTTCCCTTAGTACTAATGATTACTGAAATCATATATACTATTCCTTGCTTTCGTTCATAACTAGCAACTTTCATTACCGATATGAACTTCATGGGTTTACGTGGTTTATCTCCTGTAATCATGATTACTTTTCCAGTAGGTGCTTGAATTTCTATGGAATTCTGATCACAAAGAATTCGAGCATGGTTGGCTATTAACCAATCCATTCCTAATACAACATCGAATTCAGCTAATTTCATAGGTAATAAGTTTGTAGAAAATTTATGACCTGAAAGTTCTATTTCTACTTTTTGCAAAACCTGATCTATTTTAACTGAATTCCCATCTGCGGTTTCGACTGTAAAAATCTGTCTAATGTTGGTTAAAGGTAACTTAAGAGCTTGGCAAAATAAAGTATTTATAAAACTTTGGTTTGCACCAGAGTCAAATAATACTTTTGCGTACACGTTGTGAACTAAGAACGTACCAGCTATTACATCTGGGATGAGTTCAGCTTCTTGAGTGGTTAGCTGGAATGCTCTGACATTCTTCTTAGTAGCTCCTTCGGTCGCCTTGAGTTTGTTATCTACTGGTTCGATCAATTTAGGACATTCTGTTTTATAATGCCCCGCTTCTCCACAGTTAAAACAGATTACGGTTTTCTTTTTGCAGTTTTCTTCACGATGTCCTACAGTTTTGCAAAAATTGCAAGTGATATCGCATCTTCCATAATGTTTCTTTTTGCATTTCCTGCAGAATGACGGAGCTGGAGATTGCCCTGTTCCTTTTCTCTTGAAGCTGTTATTATTACCCACACGAAATCCTTGGGTAATTTTCTGAGCTAGTTCCTTTTTCCTATCTTCATCTCTTGTGCGTACCAGTTCATCGGTTAGGGTATTAGCTAATTCCACAGCATCGTCAATAGTGCGTGGTCTCGCAGCTTTAACGATATTGCGAATTTCACTAATCAATCCCCAAATGTAGCGAGAAATGAGTACCGGTTCTGGCGAAGCCAGTGTTGGTACCACTCTAGCATATTCAAAGAATGTTGAGGTATAACCGCGACAATCTACACCCATCATCCGATGATTTAGAAACTTATTCGTCATCTGTTCCTTTTCATACTCGGGACAGAATTTTCTTTCCACAAAACCCTTAAATTCTTCCCAAGTCATAGCATAAGCTATTACTCTTCCTTTTGATTGTAACACAGTGTTCCACCATTCGAGTGCTTCTTCTTTGAAGAGATTTGATGCGTACATGACCTGATCATCTTTACCACATTTACTTATTGCAATGACTGCTTCGGTTTTCTCTAACCAACGCAGTGATGCAGTTGCTCCTTCATTGCCTGCAAATTCAGTGGGTTTACAAGCAAGGAATTCTTTGAAAGTGCAACCAGGCGTTGCAGTTTTCATTTTCTTGGGTAATGGAGCTTGATGTGGTTCCCTATTATGATCTACATGATTATTGCCTCCGTTTACACTATTACTGAAGTTATCTTCAGTAATATGTTTACTAGGGACAATTTGTTGCAGTTCGATTGGATTCTTTATAGCAGCAACGAATGCTGGAATAGCATTGGCTATCCCTTGAGCAACAATGTTTTCGATATCTTGCCGAGTCATATATTGATCTCCTGGATGTTGCTCAGACTGATTAACCTCATTTACTGGTTCATTATCAATGTTTGCCATCTGATAATATATATATAATTTTTATTAGTATCTGATAAATAACAATTATACATAAAAACAATCAAACAATTTTCAACACACGTATAGGCAAAACTATCGATTTCTCGATTACATTTTATATATTTGATAGTATGCATCATTACACACCAATATCTTACAGAGTTTTATTCGTAGTTATTTTACAGACTGATTTTACTATTACTTTTACTATTACACAACCACAGTTTTACCATCCTACTATCTCTCGTCACTTGTCGTCCTAAAAACGAAGCTCCCTTTCATCATATTTCCAGGCAATTTGTCCCCCTATTTCCCTGATTCTATTTCCCGCATCCATCAACTCTTCACCAAAATGGCGAAGTTCAGCCATATTTTCGTTACTCATTGGTGGATTAGGTAGGGGTTCTGGATCGACTTGTGGAAAAAAGGAATAAGGATCGTTGACAATATTTTGAAATTGCCAATCATTGGTCCACCATTCGTCCATTTCTAAAGGTTGGGAGTGAACTATGGGTTCTGGGATTGCTGGTTCAAAATTCATAGGGAGTTGGTTTTCTACAGGATAGGTAAAAATATTAGTATTGACAGGCTGAATAGTTTCACAGCTTGCCAATAGAAAATCTATCTCATCTTGAAAGGTCCTTCCCTGGTTTTGATTGGAGCTCTCTCCGATTTCTATTTGGGTTGGTCTAGAGCCTTGCCCAACTTCCATTACTATTTCTTTAGTACCTTCCTCCATCTGCATTCCTATCTCCTTAACCTCTTCCTTGTCTTCAGTTTCCATTTCCTGTTGTTTAGAACTTTCTCCGGTTATAATTTCTTTTCCCTTTTTCAAAGGATTGTTTATTTTGGGAAGTTTTGTAGCTGGCTTTTTCCTACGTATACGACTCCCCCAAACGTATTTCCTTCTTTTCTTGGGTTTTGGCTTTTTCAAGGGTGGAGCATTGAATTCTACAGGTTGTTCTATATCAGGAAAGTATCCAGTAAATTCTTTGGAAACTTCGATATTCACCGGGTAAAGATTAAGGTTCTGAAATGCTTCAGATATCCCACTCATGCTGATGTAGCATATATGCAAAATGCATAAAATACTAAGTTAAAATTCATAAATAACCTTTTAATTTATTACATACTGTGTACTAATTTATTACAAAGATAACTGGAAAACACACTTAGGGTTTGAAATTTTATTTATTGCACAGGGTTTCTAGATTTTAAGGGTAAGGTGCTAAAACTTTAAAATATTTAAAGATTTATATTTTCTGCTACTGTGGCTAGCATATATAAATTTGCATATTTCTCATCTAGCTTATCTTCCCAAGGTGATTTATCAATTAATTCCTGGGTTTCCCGTTTAATCTTCTTTTCTCGGATTTTCTCTTTACTTTTCTTAATAATCATCTCCCTCTTTCTAGGAGAAAGTGATTCCTCGTATTGTGCCTTTCGCACAAATATTCCTTCTTCAGGAATTTCAGCCTGATTCGAGGATTTGGTTCGGGATGAACTTCCCTTCTCATTGGATGATCTATCTAATTTAAGATAGATGCTTGACAGCTTTTGCTTACCCATACTGTAACTAACAAATAATCAGTTAATAACACACATAATCACATAATAGTAATCAGGAAAAAAAATTTAACTATTTCTACTTAATTAGCTTAACTCAGTGGCTCTGATACCACCTTTTTCTGTCACGGCCCCCGACCCGGTTTGACCCGTTTCAGGAGCCGCGGGACAGAAATCCCGTGGTATTTATTTAATTGAGTTTAACAGCGGAAGTTTATCATCAGGATCGTTTTAAAGCCAAAATTTTTCCCCGATTATTTTATTTTACAACTTGGGATAAAACTCCTGTAATTTACAATATTACTATTTTACGGAGAAATCTTTATATTACAAAACATATTTCTTTATTTTATAATGAGCCACTATCTTAAGCTTGAAATGCTCCCCAGCACTTTTCCTGAATTACAACAGATCACCTGAAACATGTTTGAAAAAGGTTTTATCAGCGGGAAATACTGAGTGAATCATTCTATTTACTAAAATGACACATTTGTTATAATTTACAGTATTAAGAGCGATTACAATGTTTCTAATATCAAACCAACTACCCACGGTATTTGTCACTCGACCGAATCTGTGACTATGGTCATATCCCCCAATTGGCTGCCCCAATGGTGACGATTATCAAGTAATGTATACAAAACCCCACATACCGGCTGTAACTTGGTGATTACAAAGACTTAATCCCCGTAATTATAACTTTGAAAATAAACATGATTTGGAAAGTAATTTGATAAAAAGAGAATGACTCACATTGCTGATTTAATACGGACAGAGTCTAGTCTATGAATTAGCCTGGTTAACCTAATTTAGATAACAATGCACACAAAACTGGGTTAGTAATCAATACAGCATTTACGATAACTCACGAGATCAACCATCACAACGAGTGACAAAGTGCTATGCTTAACATCTGTCGAATTAACGACTAATGACAAAGCATCACCCTAATGTGGGCAGCACTTAAACACCCGTTGAGTACATTGATCGATCGGAAAATGAATCGTAGCAGCGATCGTGCTAATACCCTGTTTTGCGACAGAATTTCGAGACCCGGGGGTGTAATTTAGAGTATTCAGTTTGTATCTCAGTGTATAGTGCGAATTCTTTCGACGTTGTAAGTCCAGAATTCAAGTCCCACTGCAACCTATTTATATTTGAAAAATCGTCCCCCTCGCGCCACGCGAGGGGTTCTCCTGTTCCTGTCGCGTGGCGCGACAGGCCCTAGTCTACCCTAGGTTTGCTTCGTGTCCCAGTAGCTTGGCTGAGTTGGTTTCGTGTAATTTCTAATTTTTGACAGCAAACTGTGTGGATTTTACCGAGTGGGGTTTACCCCCCCTGAGTTTTAGGGGCCCTAATCCTGATTCTGATTGTTCTGAAAATTTTAGGGTTTGTGCAGAATTACTTGGGTTTCTCAATTAGGGTTTCCTAATCAGATAATTAAAATACTAAATAGTACTTTTTGATGAGAGTTGTTACATAAACCATATGCCATAGATGAAATGTTTAATGTTTTATGTAAACATTTCAGTTAAAGATGGCGAATAAAGGTAATGATGATGCGGTGCCAAGAGTCACCGAGCAAACGAGAGAAGTGATTGCTGAGGAGGTAGGAAAAGCAATTGAAAACAGTTTGTCGGGTTTCATCGACAAAATCCAAAACACGGTATTATCAGTGGTGGAAGAAAGGATCAAGAAATTGGAGGATAATACCAATTTAGCAAAGGAGAAGTCGGGGGGACGAAAATCTTGTTCTTATAAAGAGTTCATGGCGTGTAAACCGCCAATCTACAATGGGGAGGTTGACCTGATAATATGCCAACGGTGGCTAAGTGATATGGAGGGAGTATTTGAAAGGACCCATTGCGATGAGGATGACTACATGGCTTATGGAACGGGTCAGTTAAGGGGTCAGGCGAAAGATTGGTGGGATAACAAGAAGAAAGAGATCGGAAATGAAGCAGCTAAGGCTATGACATGGGACGAGTTTAAGACGCCGTTTCTTAAACATCATAGTCCCAAGGCAGTCATAAACAAAATCAAGGAAGAATTTATGCAGCTTCGACACAAGGGCGAATCCATCGATAAAATCACGAGAACATTCATGGATAAAATGAAGTTTTGTGATGATCTGATAACGAATGAAGAGCAGAAAATATATTATTATTATTATAATATGCTGAGCGCCGAGTATAGGGAGTTTATGACTCCTTCGAAGTATGAGACTCTCACCGAGATTATAAACGTTGCTCGGGAACGGGAGATAGAGCTGAAGAAACAGATTGAGAGGGGAGAAAGAAGGGCGCAGGTAGCCAATCCAAGCCCAACGAAAAAGGCACGCACGACTGAATCCTCAAAGAAACAAGAAGGAAAAAGCGGGTCTTCAAGCTGCAAGATATGCGGGAAAGGGCATAAGGGTGAGTGCCGGTTTAAGGACAAGCCGTGTCCTATTTGTGGGAAAACAGGGCACACGGCTGCGTTGTGCTCGGGGAAGGTGTCGGTGTGTTACAAATGTTATCAGCCGGGTCACAAGAAATCTGAGTGTCCGGAATTGATCGGAAAGAAAGATGATAAGGATACACGTACTGAGACACCAAGAGCAAAAGCAAGATCTTTTCAGTTAACGGCAGCCGAGGCAAAGGCGGAACCCGATGTGGTTTCAGGTATATTTGCTATAAACTCAATTCCCGCACATGTGTTATTTGATACGGGTGCGAATAAATCCTTTGTTTCACATGGATTTATTCGACATCCTTCTTTTGTACTAACAAAATTGCCTATGCCATTAGAGGTAGAAATAGGTGATAACAAAAGTTTCCTTGTATGTGATGTATGTCGAGATTGCAAAATAAGCGTTGATGATGAGGAATATTTAATAGACTTGATCTCTATGTCAATGGGAGAATTTCAAGTAGTGGTAGGGATGGATTGGTTATCCCGACATCATGCAAAGGTGATATGTTTTCGCAAGGAGATACAGTTGACATCTCCAAGTGGAAAGCAAGTCACCATCTATGGCGAAAAAGGGGGCAGTCCCGTTATGTGCTCAATACTGAAAGCTCACAAACTTATGAGGCGCGGATGTAAGGCATTCATGATATACGCAAATGAACCTAGTAAAGAGACGCCGAAGATTGAAGACGTACCAATGGTACGTGAATACGCAGATGTATTTCCGGAAGATTTACCGGGAATACCGCCGGAACGGGAGGTAGAGTTCGGAATTGAATTGATTCCGGGCGCGAAACCTGTGGCCAAGGCGCCGTATCGGCTCGCGCCATCAGAATTGCAAGAACTGATGTCCCAAATCCAAGATTTGCTTGACAAGGGATTTATTCGGCCAAGTGTGTCTCCATGGGGCGCACCAGTATTATTCGTGAGGAAGAAGGACGGGAGCATGCGTATGTGCATTGATTACCGGGAGTTAAACAAACTCACGGTAAAGAATCGATATCCGCTTCCAAGAATTGATGACCTATTTGACCAATTACAAGGTGCAAGTTGGTTCTCAAAAATCGACCTCAGATCGGGGTATCATCAGTTGAATGTCAAGGAGGAGGATGTACCGAAAACGGCTTTCCGTACACGGTACGGACATTACGAGTTTCTCGTGATGTCCTTTAGGTTAACTAATGCACCCGCGGCTTTCATGGATCTCATGAATTGGGTTTGCAAACCCATGCTAGACAAATCAGTGATAGTGTTCATTGATGACATCTTGATATACTCCAAGAATGAAGCAGAACACGCAAGTCATTTGCGTGAAGTGTTGGAGACGCTCAGGAAAGAGAAATTGTATGAAAAATTCTCAAAATGTGCCTTCTGGTTACGGGAGGTGCAATTTCTTGGGCACATCATTAGTGCAAACGGGGTGTTAGTAGATCCGTCAAAGATAGAAGCTGTGTCAAGATGGACTCCACCAAAGAATCCTTCGGAAATCAAAAGCTTCTTGGGGCTGGCGGGTTATTATCGAAGATTCATACAAGATTTCTCCAAAATTGCTATGCCGTTGACCAAACTAACCCGTAAGGATGAAAAGTTTATTTGGGGCGAGGATCAAGAAAGGGCGTTCCAAACGCTCAAGGAAAAATTGACCCATGCACCGGTATTGTCATTACCGGACGGAACGGAGGATATGGTAGTTTACTCGGATGCATTGCATTCGGGACTTGGCTGCGTTTTGATGCAGCGGGGCAAGGTTATAGCCTATGCCTCGAGGCAGCTAAAGACTCATGAGAAGAGATATCCTACCCATGACCTCGAGTTGGCAGCAGTGGTGTTCGCCTTGAAAATATGGAGGCATTATTTGTATGGGGTGAAGTTCACTATCTTTACCGACCATAAAAGCTTAAAGTATTTATTCGATCAGAAGGAATTAAATATGAGGCAGAGGCGGTGGTTAGAAACTGTCAAAGACTTTGATTGTGAAATACATTACCACCCCGGGAAGGCTAATGTATTGGCAGACGCGTTGAGCTGAAAGACAGATTATACGCCTATTCGAGTACGATCGATGCAACTAATTGTGACATCGGCCATGCTTGAACAAATCCGGAAATCTCAAATTGAAGCTATAAAGGAAGAAAATGTGAAAAGGGAAAGAATAGTTGGGCAGTTAAAAGACCTGGAGGATGATAACTAAGGAATGAAGACTCGATTTGGGAGAATTTGGGTTCCAAATACGTGTGGGGCCAAGGTGTTTCTACTTGACGAGGCCCATAAATCTCATTATTCAATTCATCCGGGGGCGACCAAAATGTATAATGACTTAAAACAAAACTATTGGTGGCCCAGAATGAAAAGAGATATTGTGAAATATGTACAGAAGTGTTTGACTTGTTTACAAGTCAAAGCGGAGCACCAAAAGCCATATGGTAAGTTGCAACCATTGGATATCCCAGTTTGGAAATGGGAACAAATCACGATGGATTTGTTAACCAAATTGCCCAAAACCAATCGCGGATTTGATGCTATATGGGTAGTCGTGGATAGATTGACGAAAAGTGCTCACTTCATTCCGATTCGTGAGACTTATACATCCGAAAAGATGTCGGAGGTGTACACCAATGAAATCATAGCACGTCATGGAGTGCCGATATCCATTGTGTCAGACAGAGATACGCGGTTCACTTCTAAATTCTGGCGTGAATTCCAGGAGCAAATAGGAACTAAACTGTTCATTAGCACTGCTTACCATCCACAAACAGATGGGCAAAGTGAGAGAACAATACAAACGTTGGAAGATATGTTGCGGGCTTGCATTATCGACTTCGGGGGTAGTTGGGATGTCCATCTACCCTTGGTCGAATTTTCATATAACAATAGCTATCAATCGAGCATAAAAATGGCCCCGTATGAGATGTTATATGGTAGAAAGTGTCGAACCCCGGTGTGTTGGGGAGAAGTGGGTCCACGAGGATTAGCACCTAATGATATAATCCGAACTACGAATGAGAAGATCGATTTGGTCCGAGCTAACCTAAAGGCGACTCAGGATCGACAAAAAGCGTACGCGGAGAAACGGAATAGACCGATTGAATTTCAAATCGGCGATAAAGTAATGCTAAAAGTATCGCCATGGAAAGGGATTATACGGTTCAGAAAAAGAGGAAAGTTGAGTCCGAGGTTCATTGGGCCATTCAGAATCACGGAACGGGTTGGTAAGGTGGCGTATCGCCTTGAACTACCCGAGGAGTTGAGTGGAATTCATAGCACATTCCACGTGTCACATCTCCGAAAATGTTTAGCAGATGAAACCGCTTGCATTCACTATGATGATATCGAGGTGGATAACAGCCTCAACTATGCAGTAAAGCCAATTGCGATATTAGATCGTAAGGAGAAGAGTTTGAGGAGCAAAGTAATTAACCAAGTGAAGGTTAAATGGGAACACAGGAAGGGTGCGGATACCACATGGGAGTCCGAAGAAGAGATGCAACGGCTCTACCCTAAACTATTTGGTACGTATTACGGTTTCGGGGACGAAACCCTTTTTAAGGGGGGGTGGACTTGTAACATCCTGAAAATACAAAACTGTATATTAAAATTATAAAGTTTAAATAAACAAGAATTTATCTAACTAGGAAATTATAACCTAGTTAACTATAAGTCTATGAATAACTAGAATTAAGGCTAAAATAACCAAACTATAAGTTAAATAAAAGTAGAAGGGCCAATATTGTTAAAATTGAAACTATTGTTATTAGTTTTGATTAAAAACAAACCAAACACCCCATTTGAAGGGGGTCTGGTCGATCAAGAACCACCAGGGGCGACACCCACACTTCCACAACCCTAACTTCTACTAAACTCTCAAATTGAAGGCTCAAATCATGTTGTAATCGAAATCTGAACATAGAATCGTGATCACCTCGTCAAGGAGGTCATAAGGTATGTCAAATTAGGTTGTTTTGATTCAACTCCAATTCTTGCATGTGATTGAAATCGAGGGTTGAGCTTGATTATGTGATGTAAAACATGAAATTGGAAGTAATGTGAGGTCTAGGGACAAACCCTAGATGATTTCTTGTCAAAATCTTGCATGTTAGTTGTAAGGTTCAAAATCACTATATTGGGTGATTAATAAGCTAGTAGAACTTGATAAACACTAGGATTAAGACTCTTTCACTAGTGTAAACTGAAATTGTGAAATAATCTCTGAAAATTATTGATGTCAAAGTATGTGTATATTGTCTAATTGAAGTCAATTTGGGTGGTAATTCCAAGTCATGAGCTTGGTTTAAATCATGTAGAAATCTAACCCGCTAGGTGTTTGATAAAACGCCTAAATGAAGGTTAAAATGTTGAATGTTGGGCAAAACGCAGATTTGAATATATATTAAGAAATTATGCGTTAAAGCTTATGAAAGAGTTCTAAACTTGTGATGAATTGAACTCTTTAGGCAAGGATTCCAAAACGTCAAGTGGACACGCCGGAGGAGATACACGCGGGAAGGGTGTGCATTAAAGGTGCGTGACTTCAGTCTCGTTACATTATGTAAATGTTTGGTTTCTGTGTAATAATGACGTCGTAGTGTAAAGGACGCGTTTGATGCGTTGTTAAAGTGGCGAAGTTCACTAGACCATCAAACGGGTCAAAATAAAGATTTGGAATTTGGTTTGGTTGTCAATAAAGTGATGGTCCTCACTAGATAGCCAAACGGGTCAAAATAAAGATTTTAAAGGAATCATGAGAGTAGAGACTTGAAAGTTTCAAATCTCACTAGGTGATGGATGGTACCACACCAATAAATTGGTTATGTTAATTTAAATCTACGAACCCTTGTTAACGGGTCAATCACTAAGGTCAATAAAATGTGTCGTTTGGAATGGGATATTGAATTCCGAGGAAACGAGCTTTTAGTTCCAAGGCAACATAAAGCCAAGAATAACGCAAACACACCAAGATGTACAAGCCCGGAAACTTGGGTAAAAGCATCTAAAAGGTTTTAGAATAAGAAAGTGGGAATATACACTCTTAGTTGGAACGGGTCGAAGAGATGTTAGTATGGTAACTTTTAACAATACGATTGGTGAATAAATTGTTCGTATAATAATTGAAATGAATATGTCTGTAATGAAATTACAGACATATTGCGAAGAAATAGTCCGAAACGGTATGCGGTTAAGGGAGAAATCCATAAAATAGCCAAAGGACAATGTTACAGCGTCCACCGTAAATTACGGTATCCACCGTAATTTACGGTGGAGATCAAAGCATTTACGGTGAACCTCTACTGTGTTACGGTAGAACCAGAGTCATTCAGGGTCCACCGTAACTTACGGTAGACACCGTAAGTTACGGTGGAGCCCTGAAAAACTTGAATTTTTAATTACTATTTGATGTTGGAACTTGTAGACACATATGCTATAATAATGTCAAAACTAATGTTTTAGTTGTTTGACCATAGGTATGGAAGAGATCCTCTCGGATGGTGATCTAGTACGTAGTCAAGAACCGAACACGCATTTTGAAGCTTCCGCACCAAACCTAATCTTGTCTAGACTTTAATCATGTTGTAAATGTTTTTGTTAATCATGTTTTAAATCCCTTAAACTAGTGGTTAGTTTACTAGCAAGGGTTAACTTTGAACTTGTTATGTACTATCGTACATTGTTTTGGTATTTCAACAAGTATGCATGGTCTTTAAACACTAAAAGTTTTTGTAAACTCTGATTTGTATTTTAATTAATATAATTATTAGTTAAATTCCGTCTATATATTAAGGGTGTTACACTAAGGCAGGTAGACAACATTCCATGTGTAAAGATAACAAAAAAGCATTCATTAAGTCACGTATAACATGCGGTAACGGTTAGCGTTAAAGTATTGCATAGTGTGTTCGATGTGATCTAGTATAAGTAACGTATTTAAGACCCAAAAGTGCGTTAAGCAAAAAGGGTTCGAGTATACTCACAGCGGTTGAATTAATGGATTGAAGGGAGCGCTTGGAGCGGATAATAGCCTGAACAGTTATCGATAACATAAGCGAAGGTCGGTGCGCAAAATGGTGTGAAGTGTCAGTGGGTCGAACAGCAATCTGGTCGGGTGGCAATCCGATTGGGTGGCCGTTCGCTCGGGTGACAATCCGTTCGGACGGTCATCCGATTGGGTGACCATTCGAGTGGATTGTTACCTCGTTTGGGATGGATGTGTTTGTGTATGATGGCTTGTCTTTTGAAGTTTTCGTTGTAGCATTTTAAAAATAGAGAAGTATCTCTACCTTTCAGGTCGGTCGATCGAACGGCTGTTCGATCGGACAGCAATCCGATTGGCGAGGCTTCTCAGGTTGAGAACAAATTCACAGCAGGACGGTCACTCGATCGGATGGCTATCCGATCGGGTGGCAATCCGTTCGGAGTGAACATGTTGAAAATTATTGAGTCCCTAAATGTCACACGATCGGACGGTTTCTCGATCGGATGGCAATCCGATCGGGTGGTAGTTCGTTTCAACGTTTGGATCCTTAAATAGTTTGAGAAAAATGGTTTAAGTATAGAACCAAGTGCAGCCCGATCGGACAGCCGGTCGATCGAGTGGCAATCCGATCGGGTGGTAACCCGATCGAGTGGCAATCCGATCGGGTGGTAACCCGATCGGATGGTAGTCCTTTCTGACGGTCTAATCTTTCTAACACTAGTTTCTGTTTGGAGTGTTGTAGTTTTGAATGAGACGTTTTGATGTCTTGTTTGTACAACAGAAGCCTTATCTCGTCCCAAGTGAGCTGGTCGGACAGGAATCACCCTGGTCCGAACAGTTCCCGGTTCGAGTTGGTTGTTCATGTTCAAACCTGAAATCAACACCTCGTGGATAGAATCCAGATCTTGAACCAACACATCAACACGAAAGAGTAGAAGGTTAGAACAAGCTCCGATTCTATTAGTTTTGAGTGCAATGAGTGTAAAAGAGTTGAAAGAAAGTTGGAAAACCATCTTTCAATCCTTTTCACCATGAATATGTTCAGATCTATGAAAGATCTTAGTTTATTTGTGTGGAAATCGTTCAGATCTAAGTTGTTCTTGGTGGATTGAAGCCAAAATATCAAGTTCATAAGAACACCATGATGACATCATCCTAGAACACCTCAAATCTAGTGATTTCATAGTTAAAAGTTAAGATTCAAAAGATAGAAAGGTGTAGGAGTGCGTGTAGATCAAGAAAGTACAAGATTTAGATGGAAAACTTACAAGAATCGCGAGAAATCTGAAGGAATAGCGATTGGTTCGAGTGAGAGGGGGAGAGAGAGCTGTCAACATCAAATGATGTTGACAAGAGGGGTATTTATAGGCTTTCCATAAAAGGAAAGGGGCATAAGTGGCTGGTCGATCGGGTGGCAGCCCGATCGGGTGGCACCACGATCGGGTGGCAGCTCGATCGGCTGGCCACTCGATTGGAGGGCACGTCGCGATGGGTTTTGCGATCTCAGTTCGATTGTCGAGCATTGCGATGCGATAGAGTTTCCTATTCAAATTACTTTTAATCCCAACTGCTATATCAACATACAATCATCCTTATTTAACATTCGTTTAGCGTTTGCGATTCGATTGCGATTGAGTTTTGATTGCGTTTTGATTAATCACCCCACATAAACATAATTAAACATGCACAAGTAACACATAAGGCACACACACACATAAGAACAGTATCTAGATTTCGTAATTCGAGTTGCGATTGCGATCAGCGATACAACGATAAAACATGCGATAAATATCGAATAGACCTCTATTATTAATAAGTACTCCACATAATACAACTAACGTAAAAACATAAAAGGCTAACTACAAGTCAAAGAAGTCAAAACAGGATTTGAGCAAGGAGTAACAGATCGCAATTAGCAATCTTGTCTCCCTTTGACTTCAATCTTGACTTTGACTTTGACTTTCGAAACACGGGGTGTTACACTGGAAACCTCAAGAGCCTAAGCGCATAGTATCTAAAACTAAAATCAATCTGGGAACCAAATAATTTGCTATCACATTGAAGTGTAGAAGGCCGAAGGTGTTACGTATAATACCATTTCACGAGATGGAGTAAGATTTCCGTAAATCTTTTAGATGATGGTATTACAAAGAAAAGACAGGGGATGCAGTGATAGTACTTTGTGATAATAAGAAGGATTGGAGAACGATTAGCGTTTATGATCCTATGTGGTTGGTGAACTTATATGCTAAAGAAATTGAGATGCTATATTTGAACAAGATCTTCTTTGCTGGCATTGATCGAGAACAAGCGATGCAATTTCAGAGAGTTATAAAGATATGTTTAGCTTTTTTCATTCTGGCAGAATGATGCCAAATAATTGGAGAGAGCTGGAGAAGAAAGAAGATGAGAAGGAATGAAAGAAGTTAGAAAAGATTGTTGAACGTACAAAGAAAACATCAATTAGAAGATACAAATACAAAAGACCGTTGCCAACTGATCAAAGACTGAAAAAAGCTTTGAGGACTATCAGAGAGAGTATAGAAAGAGGGTGTTTTGGATGAAAGACCGAAGAATTTTGAAGAACAAGAAAAGACTGCAGAATCATCCAAGGGGGAGTCTTAGTACATAATGTCTAACGCCTACGTCTTAGTCAGAGTCTGTCTTGATTATAAATAGCATAAATTTGAAGTTTAATTTTGTTTGTATTGGACTCATACACACGTATGAGGGCCAGAGAGTGTAGGAGTCATGCGCTAGATCTTCGAATGTCTATATATAGGTAGGACTTGCGCATGAGCTCATAACTTTGGAACTTGTGTTTTGGAGAGCTTATACAAATGCTGTAACAAGTGGTCGTTATACTGCCCAATCTCTTAATGAAAAGATAAATTATGAAACTAGAAGTGTTCACGAGCTTTTAGACTGGATTTCGCACTTTCTAATTGCTCATAGATATCATAATCGTGTTATACAAGTCTATTCAAACACACAACGATCCTACAATGATAATCAATAAACAAAGATGTACTCAATAAGTTTCCGTATATTGATTTTTGCAAAGTTTTGATAAAAGATACAAATGAAAAGCTCACAAAACCCTCTATTCAAAGTGTTTTATATCTAAGAGACTACTGCTGGTATTTATACACATCACACAGTAGTTCAAACGCAATGCCGAGGTCCAAATAACAAACCATGTATGTTTCCAAACAACCACATCTGATGTCTTTTGGATAAACCCTATATTGTTTGAATGATCATGACTAAGTTAAACGACAAGAGGATGTAGTTGGACTTTGGTCAACAAACACAAAATCAAACAAAAAATACAACTTTATTGTTTAAAGGAAGACCAGAACAAATACATAACGTTAAATTACAAGCTACAAACAGAAGTGCATCAACAACAGGATACTGCCATATGGAAACCGAGTCAAGCACCATCATCGGGGACGAACCTGGCGACGGAGAGCATAAGCCGTTTAGCTGTCATCCACACCGGTTCTTTGAACCAACCTATCTAGTGGGTGTGTCGGATGACGAACCCATATTTGATGAAGATTGGATGCACTTCGATGAAAAGGAATATTACTAGGTGCAACTAGCTATTAATAGAGTTCCTAATCGAGAACAAGATGGAGATTGCAAGTCATTGTGGATAGAGATGATGGAGTACACGGAGTCATCTGCGCCTATTTTGATGACTTTTTCATAGGTGAAAAGCTTGTTGAAGATCGTTATGCAATGGCTAGCGTTGGAGCTCAATCACAGTTAAATGTAATCATTTCTTTCATGCAGAAAGACAAACTTGAATTGCATGTTGACCCATGAATTTTCAAAAGGAGGATGATTCGATTAAATCTTCTATGTCAACGGATTTTTGTAAGGGAGGTAATATTCTAATAGGAGAAAAGATTTCTTTATCTCTACACTTCCGTCATGAAAATTCTACACATGGGCCATATAATCCTTATAAAAAAACTAAAAGCACACATGAGAAAATACATGGAGTTTATGTGGGAACCTAACAAAGCCCACTGAATACTACATTTATTGCTAAAAATTGCAAAGAAGCTGATGAATTATATGAGTGCATGAGCCCTTTGCATGCTTCATGTGGAATGCATGGAAACTTGGATAAGTTTCCAAGTGGGAAATCCAGATTGGATATATTCAAAACGAATACTAGTCCCAAAAAATGTGAAGAAGATGTTAAAATCAAATTTCCATGTAGAGTAAACAAGACACGGTCCAATGCTTCATTTGATCCGGGTGTACAAGTCTAGAGTTGGGCAAGACAAATCTTGACATTGAATTGTATAATCAACGGGTCGTGATAATTAATCAGAATCGGGTCAATGTTCCTTTTGATCCAGGTGACTTGGTCCGAAAGCAAAACTCGAGGACGAGTTTTTTTTTTTTTTGGAAGAGGGGGGGGGGGGGGGGGTAATGATGCAAGAATATCTACAAGTTTAAATTGAAGATAATTTTTTTAATATTTATTTATTTGAATTTTAATCTTTATTTAGTTTCCTATTTGACTTGTAATTCCCAACTATTAAATGGGATCTTGGACTTATTGTTCAGTTCGTTTTTGGTTGATTTATAATTGAAAAACATTGTTCTTGGACCTCTTGGTTTCCTTTGAGTATTCGATTAACTATTTGATCTTGAGCCATTTGATTGCAAGCGAAACTGCATCATTTATAGTACGTGAAATACAGTTGCGACAACAATTGCAGTGTGTGTTCCTGATTTTCATACAGTTCCAAACCTTAATGTGTATTCTATTTACAAATGTATGTGTATGTTGTAACAATTAATCATAAATATATCGATTACTTAATCATAAATATATCGATTACTTTTATTAGTGCACACATGATCATACCAAAAGGTAAATTACACAAAACATAAACGATTTAGGAAATGAAAATATGGCATAGCATCTCTGGTTACATTGATAGCTGCTTCATTAAATATTTTCACGGGCAATATTTGTTTCGACCAGGTCCACCGAAGAAAATGTAGCTGCCCCAATCATCAGCGATGCCGTTCACAATATCATAGCTCAAGTCCCAATCGACAATCAAACCGAATATAAAAGATGAAGAAGAAGAGAATTTAGATCGAATAACTCTCAATCTTATTAATCAGAAAATAACTCAAAACTGATTACAGACTCTCAAACCATAACTCGGTTTCTCTCTCTAGTCTTGTCTCTTATCTCTTAATAATGTCTAACCCTACCTTGGTTTATATAGGCTACCCCTAACTTGGTGACCAAGACATTACCAAATAACCCTAACTTGGTGACCAAGACATTACCAAATATAATTATAATGTAATTAGGAAACTTAACCAATTATGACCAACTTGTCAACATTGATCCCTCAAGTTCACCGACTTGTGACTTGAACTCCTTTGTCACCCTTTTCACATCACCAACTTGTGATGAGTCGGGAATTACCGCCAACAATCACCCCATTAATTTCCGACTCGAAATTGGTAGGCTCTAACATGTCTTATTTGTCTTGATTCTCATAGAACTCATCTTGATCTCTAGATGTGTTTTTCGGCTCCTTCCTAGCTCGAACATTCTTGCGACCTTGTACTCGACTAGTCCTTTCTCCACGACTCGTCCTTTGGTCATAAGAACTCGCACCACCATTGACTCGGCTGCGACCTTGAGCAAACACTAGCTTTCTTGGATCATTAAATGTACCTCCTTGGGTTTGAATCCCTTGCTTAACCTTTTCTTTGAATTTTTGAACATTTTTCTTTGGACTTTGAATTTTGGGTTTCTTCATTAAACTTGGATCTTTGAGAAGATTCTGACTCGTACTTTCCGTATCATCTTTCAGTTCACCTCTTTGTAGATCCCTACCCGCAAAATTCTTTATTCCAGTCATCTTATCTTGTGTATCGGAACTTGCTATCTTGAGGTTGATCTTGTACAAACGGTTCTTGGTCCTTGTCACCTTCATCATAAGTTTTCCTGTATCATCATGAATGGTTAGCAAATCACGTTTCATGTGAATGTCGCATCCACCTTCTGTTGCTTGACCAAGACTTATGATATTGCTTTGCAAACTCGGTATGTAGTAGATATCGGTTAATAGGCACTTCTCCCCTGTTTTCCCTTCAAGTAATACCGATCCCTTTCCCCGTATATCAATACAAGATCCATCTCCAAACTTCACCTTTCTCGTGACACGCTCATTAAGTTCAAAGAAATAAGCTCGATTACCCGTCATGTGATTCGATGCTCCGTTGTCGAGATACCAAGTGTCTTTCTCCATTGGTTCAATCTCGAAACGCTTTGGATTCACCCATTCTTCATTTAGAAAAACCGTCTCTTGATCACATCTCATCATGAATAATGATGGATCAAAATCATCGTTTTTAGCTAAGTTAGCTTCATCTTGTTTCTTCATACGATCTGGACATCCTGACGCGAAGTGACCAAATTTATCACAACGGTAACACTGAACATGTGATCTATCTTTCCTTCCTTTTTGGTGATCATTGGTTCTTCTTTGACCCGTCTTCCTTGACCCATGATCTTGACCATCTCGGCTTTGACTTCCATCTTGGTCCTCATCATCCCGGTCTTGACGTCTACCTCGATAACTTGAACCGCCTCGCCCACGCCCCCGCGTATTTTCATAGGATTTGGATTTCGAGGATGACTCACCATTGGCAAACATTAGATTACCTTGATTTTCTTCTAAAGACTCGATACCCTTAATCCTGTCTTCGAACGTCTTCAGTCTACCGATTGCTTCTTGAAACGTCATGGCCTTCAAATCTGCGAATTGTTCAATTGAAGCTACAATTGGAACATACTTTGCTGGAACAGAGCCTAATAACTTTCTGGTAAGCTTTCTGTTTTCATAGGTGGTTCCCAAACTAGCTGCTTTGGTAACCAACTGACTAATCCTCCCTGCGAAAGAATCAATCGTCTCTGTTTCTTTCATCTTTAAAGATTCGAACTCATTTTCCAGTTGCTCAAGCTTTGCCTCTCGAACCCGTTCAACCCCAACATACCGTGTCTTCAACGCTTCCCAGATTTCCTTTGCAGTCTGAAACTGAGCTACCTGAAACACGAGCTCTTCGGGTATTGCTTGAAGTAGAAGTGCAACTGCCATGTCATCCTTTTTGGCATCTACCTCCTTTTCGCCTGGTTCTAAAGCTTGCTGTATTCCATGAACCTTGAATACTACCTTGATATGAATCGCCCAGATGTTGTAATTTGTTTCGGTTAACATTAGACATTGTAAAGTTGTGGTACTCTGATCCTTAACCACAACCGGTGGTGGTCTGTTCCCGTCCGTCATTGATTTCTGAACAACTTTTCAGAACCGAACCCGCTTGTTCGCAAAAACCCGGTTACGAATACCTCTCGAAACCTAATAAAAAAATAAATCTTGAATCGAACCACTTGTCCAACTCAAACAACGTTTAATGTTTAAACCCAACAAAAGAAAAAAAAAATTTAGCAATCTTTTTTTTTTTCTCTTTTCTGTTTTAATAGTAGAACATAAAAGGTTTCACTTTTTTGTGTTTCTCTTTTTTCTTTTGAATTCCTTCCTCGTCACCAATATTAATTCAAGTTTTTCAATAACTGAAATTAATACTCCATCTCCTTCTGGATTACTTCAGCCACGTCACCGGTTTCAACAGATTTCCAACTTGAAAGCTAGTAATAACCGGAAACTTTTGTGCAATCCCGATCCAATCAGAACCCACTTGGTTCCACTTTTCAATTGTCGCCGTACGAACAAGCTACTCGTTGTCGGCTACCGTAACAGTACCACGCCGCTGCTCCGACGAACCAGTACCGCCGGCCTCGACCTTCTTGATCGTCAACCCGTTAGACTCCTTGGCCGCGATGAAGAGCCTGAGTGCCCGTTTGATATCGACGATTGAACTTGGCTCTGATACCAATTCAAGTCCCAATCGACAATCAAACCGAATAGAAAAGATGAAGAAGAAGAGAATTTAGATCGAATAACTCTCAATCTTATTAATTAGAAAATAACTCAAAACTGATTACAGACTCTCAAACCATAACTCGGTTTCTCTCTAGTCTTGTCTCTTATCTCTTAATAATGTCTAACCCTACCTTGGTTTATATAGGCTACCCCTAACTTGGTGACCAAGATATTACCAAATAACCCTAACTTGGTGACCAAGACATTACCAAATATAATTATAATGTAATTAGGAAACTTAACCAATTATGACCAACTTGTCAACATTGATCCCTCAAGTTCACCGACTTGTGACTTGAACTCCTTTGTCACCCTTTTCACATCACCAACTTGTGATGAGTCGGGAATTACCGCCAACAATAGCAACTCTTTTGCGTAGTGTAGGTGTAGAGGTTTTGAGGCGTCGTTAAAGTGTTGTTATCATTGACTGTTAGAATATTTTTTATAAAACTTGCTTTCCCAAACCCTTCTTGAGGGAAATAACCACTGCCCATTTGGGTAGTTGTATGAAGACCGCCTGAGCGTCAATTAATCACCTCCCCGCCCCATTCCACAGATGATGCACTCTGACTTAAGTATGAAAACAATGAGGCTGGCCAGTATCCTATAACCTTTCCATCTGGACCATCCCCAAGTTGCATCCACCAGTCCCCTTCTTTTCGGTCCTAAGACTGCCATGTTCCGGGTATAGTCCGGTTGTTTGGTTGGATAGTAATCCGTTAAAGCGTTAAACAAGCTTTAAAGTGTTGTTAATACCATTTTTAGTGACACAACTTATTCCTCCAAAGTGTCAGGAATATTTTCCTCATGTTTTGGCACTTTATTAGTTAGCCAAAAGCTGAATTATTATGTAAAGTGCTGAATTTTGTGCTTAGAGCACGTTTTAGGCACATCCAGTCATTGTAACTTATTCCTAGAGACGCAGTTCTACAACCCTTGTATCCCTACACTCACCACTAGTGTAGTAAGATTTTTCTGGCTCATACAGGCCTTAGAGGCAGTGTCTGCCTGATGCTGGCTCTATCAGCATGTTCAATAGGTTATCCGTTTATAGTGCTACTGTGCTTTTGTGCTTTTGTGCACAGTAGCCTAAGGCTGGCCAGTCCCCTTGTTTAACGCTTTAACGGATTACTATCCAACCAAACAACCGGACTATACCCGGGAGTGGGGCGGCCTTAGGAGGGGGCATCTTGCGACACGTGGCGCCACGTCAGCCTAGAGGATTTTGAGTAAAAAAGGGGGAATGGTGTGTGGGGCGGCCTTGGGCGTCTTGGAGGGGGGAGTCTCCTGAAATTTTGTGCCAAATTGAGTTGTGTGAGAAGTGGGCGACGAGCAGAGGACGGGCAGGAGGGGGACGCCATGGGGGCGGTGTTGAAGGCGACTTGGGGGCGACTTGGGGGTGGGAGTCGCCCCACTCCCCTCAGTCTAACAAAAAATGGTATAAATTAAAAAAAAATTAGAACAACTTCCTGACAAGAGAATCATAGATTCTGAGTACAACTTCCTTTTAACCCGATATATGATGCGTGTTCGTGATTTTAGTGTCAATGTTCATCTTGTGTAATTGGAATTAACATATATGTACCAATGGGAATTTAAACTATGATACGATGCAAGCGAGTAGGTGCTGAGTGCACATTTGTAAGTTTGATTTTGATAAATATTAAGAAATAATTTATATTGTTTTCTATCATTAAGTACTAGATTTATTTATTAGTTTTAATTCCTAATTGTTAATTCATAGTTATGTATTATGTGGCATGATTTATATATAACAATTTATATTCAATTCAAACATAATAATAATTTTTTTTTATAATATCACTCAATCATCAGGGCAAATTACATAAGAATAGCAGGTAGACGAGCAACAAACTGTGCCGCCATCCCTTTCTGAATAGAAAACCCTAATCTACTAAAAACAAAGCCTCGCCCCTGAGGGGTCGAAAAGTTGCACCGATAGCTACATATTGTAATTTATATTCAATTAAAACATAATAAATGATATATTAAATCAAAACATATCATCAATAAATTTAACCGGAAAGACTTAGGGCATGTTTGCTAAGCTTATTTTGGAGCAACTTAAAACTTATTGACTTTTTGGAAAAGTAAATAAGTCAGGATGGAGTGACTTATTTACTTTTCCCCCTCACATAATAAGCTAACCCAAACACTTTTTAACTTTTCAAAAAGTAAGTAAGTCAATAAGTTGTTAAAATAAGCTTTGCCAAACATGCCCTTATTTTAATGGTATTGTAAATTGAAGAAGATTGAGCATGGGTTTTTATGAGATTGGAATGAGTCAAAACGGGTTTAAAAAAGTTGCAAGTATATTAAGAAGAAGTTGGATTTCTATTTAAATTTTAGCGTTAAGATAAGTTTTGCGTGCTATTTTCAACTTTCAGCCTCAAAAAAATCAATTTTATGGTGTATTTTGGTGCTAATAACGACTTTCACCCTTAAAAAATTAATTTATAGTGCTGTATAATTTGTAAGCATTTAATGGTGCTTTGTAATCATATTTTGGTGGTGTGTTTATTTATTAGGCCATCCGTAGTCATAAAGCCCCTTGTGGGGCGTTATGCGACACGTGTCGTGCCACGTCACACGGGGGCTTCATGGGGCGTTATATCACTAGAGCCCGTAGTCATAAAGCCCCTACCCATCATTACCTATTTAATAATTTTCAATTTTATTAATTAATATAAAAAAATTGCTTGTTTCTGATTGGTGGAATGTTTGAAAGGAAGGAGGATAGCGGCGCCATTATCATCGCGCCATTCAATTTTTTTTTGGGCATAGCGCCCTGCGTTATGGTGTTTCCGGCGCCATGGCGGCGCTATGGGGGGTTATACCGCCCCACTACGTATGCTCTTAGTGGAGTAATGGTGTTATTTGATGCTTTGTATTAGACCATGTGTAGTGGTTTAGACTGCGGGGTATGGGGCGGGAGTTTGGGCGTGGGTAGGGGGAAAACGCCCAAGCCACCAACCCGGGTGGGCATGGGTTTCGGCGTGGCCCTTGGGGCATGGGTTTCAAGCCGGGCGTGGGGCGGTTTGGCCATCCTAGTTGGCTGAATATCATTGGCTCACCCGCCACGTCATAGCGGGCCATCCCAAAAGTTTTGAATTTTTAAATGTTTGTGTGATTTTTTTAAATTTTGTATATTTTTTTTTAAACTACCCTGCCACGCGGTGCACCCAACCCAAGCCCAACCCACGCCCCACCATACCCTGCGGACACGTACCAGGCAGTGGGGGGGGGGGGGGGCTCCCATTCTACGTGTCAGCACCCGCCCCAACCCACGCCCAACCCAAGCCCCACCATACCCCGCAGTCTTAGCTAAATAATGCCCCCACCATGGGGCATTATTCGACACGTGGCAGTCCAGTCAGCATGGGCGTTATTGCAAAAGTGGCGTAGTGAGAATAATGCCCCTTCCAATCATTAAAAAAAAAAAAAACAAACTAGTTTTTCATTGGTGGGTCAAACCCAGTCAACCATTCCACAAACCATTTTAGGCATTTTATATATAACGCTAAACCAATTTTTTTTCAAAAAAAACTGCCCAAAAACACCCTATGTAATTGGGGGGGGGGGGGGGGGGGGGGGGGGGTTGCAAATAATACCCCAATAATGCCCCACTACGGGTGGTCTTATAACACAACACTAAAAAACTGAAATTAACACCACTAAAAAAATGTTTTGTACTAGTGATACATGTCTTGAAATTCAAAATGGATTTGAAAATCTTGGTTTACACCTATCTCATAAGATACTGGATAAAAATCGCATGTAAATTTTATGGGAAAAAAAAACACTAAAAAGTGGACCTAAGTTTGTATGCATTTTTGTACACTTAAAAAAACATGGATATTATTATAATATTTTGGGATTTTATCCGTATCGGTTATATTAAATAACTGAAGTATAAAATTGGCATTTGTATACGCCCATGAAGAAGTAATCTAAAACTATAGGAGATAAATAATTAGGAATTTGAAGAAATACCTTCCATATAATTATGGTGAAACCATATTGAGAACCGTTAAAACGTGAAATAGGAGACATGCTGGCCTCAATTGCAATTTCATTGCTGGTTTGAATGAAGCCGGAGCATTTAAGATTGTAACAGCCTGTTGTTTGATAACCATCACTCTGCACAAAATATAATTGATAAATTTAAGCTCTTAGTTGTGTGAAGATAGATATTATACACTATATACAAATTAGAGTAAACTGCAATTTTACCCCCTGTGGTTTAGGTCAACTGACACTTTGACCCCTCTAACGAAATAATTGCAATTTTACCCCCCAACGTTGATGTTCTGTCGCAATTTTACCCCCTGTCACACAATAATAAACTAGTAGTACTCTATGTATCAGTGACAGTGCGTGAGTTATCGATTCAGAGGTTAAGGATCATAAGTAATTAAGTACCTAGAGAATTCATGAGGAAGACACTCTGCATCATGAGCAACAACACGAGGGCCATACATGATTTAATATGCGATGGGCTAACTGGTTTAGCTTTGCTATATACAGAGTTATGCCTTAACAAACAATAATAAACTAGTCGGAAATGCTATATAGATTGAGTAACAATAAGTAAATAGGTTAGTAGAAGAGGGATCACATATATAACATTGCGCTCAGATCTCACATGGCATATCATGTTTGTTGTAGTTGATCTATGAGTAGCTAGGCATCTTTCACAAAAGATTGTAAGAATATAGGAAGGGATTAAAATTTTGAACAATAAGTTAATAGTTTTAAGTATAAGAGGAAACATCACATAACATCAGATTAACACATAAATCATTAATAGAGATTCATAAAACTAAGTTGCAATATCTTTCATAGAAACACACAAAAGCACAAGGTTTAACTATAATACTTCAAAACAAATAGCACAAAAGATGAAATAAACAAGTAGCCAAACTGACATAAGGGACTTCGAAATTCATCTTGCACCGCATCCTGAGTTGTTGTAGCTAGGGCATCTCGTGAAACACTAAAGCAAAAAAATACAAACACTAATTAGTTATAAGAGGTAGTAAATAGTTAATATGGAAATGTTAGGAAGGAAGGAAGATCTAGAAAAATGCAAACCTGGTGTAAGATTTGGGCCGTAGCGGTCTGGTGGCAAAGAAACCCAATACTGAGTTCCAATTCTCTCAAGCACAACTTCCCCTGCCACCATATCCAAATCAACTGGGAATCCCCCATTTGCCTAATTGGCCAGAAAAGCTTCGAGCGTCACTTTTTCATAACATAATAATGTGTGCAATGCAAATTGCACATTAAACCGTTCGGTATCCAATTCCCAAAAACGGCCATCATCTGTTGTAGTACTAGTAGCAAAGAGTGTCAAACAGTGGCATACAACATCCTGAGAGTATCCTTGATCCATCAAGACTTTAGCACCTCATATATATAAAGTGAACTCAAAGACCAGCGGTGTTTGTGTGCGGCCCATAATAGTGAAGTTAGCATTCGATCCATGTATACATAATGAACAATTCTCCAATGCCCATAGATCTCGAAAGCTGAAAGAAGGTCAAGAGCAGACTCCAGTTCTTCATCATCAGTAGCCGGAAGAGTGGTCTTTAGGTCATCCCATTTATACACTTTACCACACGACACCTAACAGTGTCCGTTGTATGGGTATAAGTTTTCAAGAAATAAAAAATAGTAGCGCGAAGTAAAAGGTCAGTGATGAGGATACGTCCTTGACCGGACCGAATCATGGCACATTATAGCCGGACCGAATCTTGCACTATAAGACGAGCCGATTAGACACCCCGGTGCGGCGTAACTAACTGGGTCCCACTCCCATAACTGCCATGACAGCGACTGGTCCGGCCCTAACTAACTCTCCACGTCAGCACACCTAAAGACTATAAATACCATACTTGGACTTCCAAAAAGGGGTAATCGCTACTTTCTCTCTCTAACTCTCCTCTCTCTCTCCCTGGCCTATTTCCTCCCCACAAATACTTATTCTCACGCCCGAGCTTGGTCACAGAGAGGCCCCCCTCCCTGTGACGAGGCTAACGGTGTGTTTGTTCTCTTGTGATCTTGCAGGTTCCTTGCTAGGTCATCTGAAGCTTCACTCTGACCAGGTCGTACCAACTGGTCTTTGAGTCTTCAGTGGCGCCATCCCCTCGAATTCACATAATTCGTTTCTGTGTTCTCGTTAATTTGAAATCATGGCAGAATCAACGACAGCAGCCTCCACCAGCACTTTCCCATCTTACAATGATATATGGGAAGGAAACACTAACTCCACAACTGCTTCAACAGCAGTTGTCACCTCAACAGCTCCTCCAGCTGCAAATCCTGTAGGCGGAAGTTCTGTCACCACGCTGTCTGTCACTGCCCCGGTTGCCACGCCATTACCCACCTTCGACAATGCTTTCCTTTTAAGGAATGCGGATTTGTTGCGTCAGTTACAGCAGCAGCAGCAACGAGATGAGATGCTGCAAAGTCTCCGAGCAAATTTGTTTAACAACGTTTATCCAGGGGGAAATCCCGTCTCTGTTGGTACCTTCGCCTCTGGATCTATGGTAAGTTCTATGATCTCCACTCCTATAACTCATGTTACACAATTTTCTTCGGTTACAAGTGCTCCAATGAATAACGGTCTAAACGACCTGTTTCTCCAGGGATCTATGGGTTTAAACCCCCAAGATCAAGAGCTGCTTATGCCGTACCACCCCACGTCAATGACTTCCCAATCGAAGTTTACGTTAAGGATCGTCAATGCCCCACTCCCAGCTAAGCTGAAGATGCCTCCCACGTTGAAGTTTTATGATGGTACGTCTGACCCAGACGACCATATGTTCGCGTTCGCCGGAGCGGCTAAGGTCGAGCAGTGGCCTATGCAGGCTTGGTGTCTTATGTTCGCTCAAACTCTCACCGGATCGGCGAGGGTTTGGTTTGATGGGTTGCCGGAAGGGTCGATCGACCACTTCGAAGATTTCCGACGTATTTTCTTGCAAAATTTCTGTCAGCAGCGACGTTGCAAGAAAGACATTACTGAGGTTCACCATATAAAGCGCCGAGACGGAGAGTCTGTAGAAGATTTCATTGACCGTTTCAATCGAGAAAGCATGCAGATAAGTGGTGCGGTGGACCAACTCCGAGTCTCTGGGTTTTGTCACGGAGTTCGGAACAATCAACTTGTGGAGAAACTCCATGAAGATCTCCCAAAAACTATGGAGACGCTTATGGAGAGAGCTCGAGCCTTTGTTCGAGGAAAAAGTGCTTGCGGTCAACCGAGCGAAGTTTCGGCAAGAAATGCCAAGGCTCGAACCACTTCATGGAAACGCAATACGTCGCCACCAAAAGATAGAAGCAGCAGCTGGAACAGAAACCGTAGCCCGTATCAGAAGTCGGATCGAGGCAGTTTCCGAACAGGAAATGTACGTTTCAACACTTTTTCCGAGCTCACCAAATCACCAAGTGAAATCCTCAGCACGGAGACTACTCGTTTCCCTACGCCGTCGAAGCAACGACCAACCTCGGACAGGCATTCCAAGAAGTATTGTGAATACCACCGAGACAAGGGTCATACAACTGATGAGTGTTGGGCTCTGAAGCAGGAAATCGAAAAGGCCGTACGGTCCGGTAAACTCTCGCACCTTGTGAAAGAAGTGAAAGATGGGAAGAAGACAACAGCGGCAATTGATAATCCGAACACCGAACCCGGAATCAACATGATCCGGTCAGCCGAGCCAAGAGGGGTAAAACGATCGAACCAGCATATGGCAACATGGATGCACCAACCAACGTACTTCCCTCCAATCGATCCGGATGATGCTCGAGACGGACCAATTACAATTTCGGCCGTCATCGCCGGACATCTGGTCCGACGAATTTACGTGGACGGAGGAAGTGCCTTTGAGATCATGTATCTACAATGTTTCCAGCAGCTGAACCCCCAAGTGAAGAAGAGGTTAATTGAAGTCTCCACCCCTTTAATCAGTTTCTCCGGAGAGGTGGTCCGTCCGATAGGACAGATCACCCTTCCGACCACATTCAAAGAAGGTGACAAAAACCGGACAGTCAAACTAACCTACCTGGTTGTTGGCACTCATTCATCACACAACATAATACTCGGACGACCTGGGTTAAGAGCTCTTGGGGCGATCAGTTCAACAATACATGGAGCTATTAAATTCCCTACTGAGGCTGGAGTTGCCACTATCTTCTCAGAATCAAGCTCGTTTGTCGCCGAAGTAAGACATGCAGCAGAAACGAGCTCCAAAAAGTTCGAGGTACCTACGGAACTTTGGACAATCAATCCTGATTTTCCCGAACAACAAGTAGCTATTGGTGCTCAGCTCCCAAAACGAACAAAGAAGCTCCTATGGGAATTGTTAAGTAATTCGATAGATGTTTTTGCATGGAAGCACTCCGACATGCAGGGAGTCCCCAGATCTATGGCACAACATCACCTGAACGTGAAAGAATCGATCAAACCAATTGCACAACGGAAAAGGCACATGGCGCCGGATCGAGCCAAAGCAATCGCAAAAGATGTTAAAAGCCTTCTAGATGCAGGAATCATTCGAGAAGTCCGGTATCAAACATGGGTGTCAAATCCCGTTCTGGTGCAGAAAAAGGATAACTCATGGAGAATGTGCATTGATTTCACCGATTTAAACGATGCGTGCCCGAAAGATTGTTTTCCTCTACCGGAAATTGATGAAAAAATTGATTCCGTCGCCACGTTCAGATTGAAGTGTTTTTTGGATGCTTACAAAGGATACCATCAAATACAAATGGCGGTCGAAGATGAGGATAAGACAGCCTTTGTCACCAATGAGGGAGTTTATTGTTTCACTAAGATGCCGTTCGGTTTGAAAAACGCCGGTGCTACGTACCAGCGTCTGATGAACAAAGCCTTTAAAGATCAGATTGAGCGAAACATAGAAGTGTACGTTGATGATATCGTGATCAAAAGTCATGATGAGGCCACCATGCTAAAAGATATACTGGAAACGTTCACCCGACTCCGAAGCATCAACATGAAGCTAAATCCCAAGAAATGTACGTTCGGGGTAGAAGAAGGTAAGTTTCTGGGGGTCATGGTTGGGTCAAAAGGTCTGCGAGCCAACCCAGACAAGGTTGATGCTGTTCTTACAATGAAACCTCCGACGACGGTTAAGGAAATCCAGTCTTTAAACGGACGATTAGCTGCCCTCCATCGGTTCTTGTCAAAAGCAGCAGACAGATCGCTTCCGTTCATGGATGTTCTCAGAAAAAGCTTCCGATCGGAGTTTAAGTGGACGGAAGAAGCCACACGAGCTTTTGAAGAGCTTAAAGCTTGTCTGGGTACGCTTCCAACTCTCACCGTACCAGAAGAAGATGAGGTGTTAACAGTATACTTAGCCGCGTCGCTTGGAGCTATCAGTGCGGTGCTAGTTGCTCACCGTACCGGGAAGCAAATCCCCATTTACTATGTAAGCCGAACGTTAAAAGACTATGAAACAAGGTACTCAAACTTGGAGAAATTGGCCCTAGCACTAGTACATGCTTCGAGAAGGCTTCGTCGATACTTTCAAGCTCACCCAATCGAAGTACGAACGGATCAGAGAATCCAGCACGTTCTCCGCCGACCCGAAGTTTCAGGTCGAATGGCTAAATGGGCGATAGAGTTGGGCGCGTTCAATATCACTTTTCGAACCAAAGGACCATTGAAGGGGCAAGTGATAGCCGATTTCCTAGTTGAAATTCTGGAAGACAAAGGACGGGAAGATGTTGAAAATGCTCCAGAGAAACCTTGGTCCTTGTATACCGACGGAGCCTCTAGTTCCGAAGGAGCAGGGGCAGGTTTAATTCTCACCGATCCAGAGGGAACGGATATAACATACGCACTCCGGTTGGAGTTTAAAAGCTCAAACAACGAAGCAGAATATGAGGCTCTCCTGGCTGGCCTGCGTCTAGCATTAAAAGTCGGAGCAAAAAATGTGGTTGCCCATGTAGATTCACTGCTCGTAGCAAACCAAGTAAACGGGGAGTACGAGGCAAGGGAAGCAAGCATGATCGAGTATCTTGAACAAGTGAAGCAAACTATGGCATCTTTTGAAGCATGCAAGGTCGAGCATATTCCCCGTAGCAAGAACAAGAAGGCTGATGCCTTGAGCAAGTTGGCGTCAGTGTCATTCAGTCACTTAGCCAAAGAAGTAAGAGTGGAAGTTTTGACCGCACCATCAATTGCAACTCCGCAGGTTATGCAGGTCGAAGCACCATCGCAAACATGGATGACACCTATAGTTAACTACTTGGTGCATGACGTTCTGCCGACCGATAAAGCGGAAGCAAGAAAAGTCCAAATCAATTCTCTTCAATACCAGATGCAAGAAGGCGGTTTATACCGAAAGACCTTTCTGGGACCTCTGTTGAAATGCCTGGACCCGGAGCAAGCCAGTTATATCATCAGGGAGATACATTATGGTATCTGCGGCATCCATGCCGGACCTAAGATGATTGTGACAAAGGTCAAGAATGCAGGGTATTACTGGCCCGGGATGCATGAAAGTGCTGTAAAGGAGCTCCAACAATGTGACGAATGCCAAAAGCACGCACCAATAAGCCTCCGAGCCAAGAATGAAATGATACCGGTAACTGCAGCATGGCCCTTCCAAAAATGGGGCATTGATATTGTTGGACCTTTTCCAAGGTCAAGCGGAAGTGCGCAGTACCTGTTAGTCGCGGTGGACTATTTCACGAAATGGGTGGAAGCTCGGCCGTTTACAATCATCTCCGGTTACAACGTAACGCGTTTCTTTTGGGAACAAATAGTATGCCGATTCGGTCTTCCGCTCTACATCATAAGCGATAATGCGAAGCAATTCGCTGAAAACCCATTCAAGCGCTGGTGTGAAAGTCTAAAAATTAACCAAGTCTTTTCCTCGGTAGCCCACCCTCAGGGCAACGGGCAGGTGGAGCAGATCAATCGACGAATCGTTGATGGAATTAAGAGGAGGCTTGGTTATGAAGGAAAAGGCTGGGCGGATGAGTTGCCGAACGTTTTATGGGCGCACCGAACACTGCACAAAACTAGCAACGGAGAAACACCGTTTAGTTTAACTTACGGTACCGAGGCAGTGATTCCCGCCGAGATCGGACTCCCAAACCAGAGGTGCAAGAATTGGGAAGAAAATGAGCTCGAGCTCCGGTCCAACCTTGATTTGTTAGAAGAGCGCCGGAACATCGCGGCGATCAAGGAAGCCCGATACAAGAAGAAGATTGAAAATATTATAACGCCCGGGCCAAACTATACAAGTTCAAGGTCGGAGATTATGTGCTCCGAAACAATGATGCGAGCCGCATCGAAGCCCCTGGTAAGCTAACTCCTAAGTGGGAGGGACCGTATCGGGTCAAAGAGGCGAGCGATAAAGGCTCATACGTGTTGGAGAAGATTGATGGAACTCCTGTACCCCGGACGTGGAACGGGGTGCATTTAAAGAAGTGCTTCATGTGAACAGCCTGATACGGCCAAAAAGATCGCTATCTTTTGTTTTTATTTCCAAAATTCCATATGTAATTCGGGAGGGTAATGCCCCGATATTTTTCCATTCTATTTGTAACCGGGAGGGTTTTTCCCCGGACTTGTGGTTAGTAAACCAATGAATAAAGCGATCTATGTTTTTATAAGCATAAAACATATGCATAAGTTCGAACAATTTCATAAATGTGCACAAACGGGCCTCGACCCATGCCTCGCGCCGATCGAGAAGGCTTAAATAGTTCAAAAATAATTAAATCTATTAAGCAAAGCGGTCCGTGTTTAAAACGTCCCGACTAAAAACAATCCGATTAAGTAAAAGAAATCAAAGAATTTCTAAGTTATGTTCCGGTCACCGTAGATGACCGAGCCAAAATCCTGGTCGAACAAGTTAAGTTTGGACGCAAACTGAAAGCTAAGTGGCCAGGATTGAATAACTAATAATAAGGTCTGATTCCATACAAAACATGGCAGCCAAATACTTACAAACAAAAATTTGTATTAGTTACATGCCAAAGAAAATAGATGTTAAAAGTTGTACGGCTGCGACGACAAATAAGAGCCAAAAGTCATACGAACAAGTTTCAAGCTTCGAATTCTTCTCTCACTATGGGAAGTTCGCTTTGTTGCTTGATAACGGACAAAGGCTCATCTACTAAATCAGCAACTTTTCCAAGCACAGAGATGTGGAAATCTTCGAAAGCTTTCACCGCAGCATCTAACTTGTCCTGAGCATCTGCATCATACCCTGGAACTTCCTCAAAGGATCGAGCAGGGCCCTTCGCAGCTTCGAAACCGAACTTAATACCCTCGTTCGCCCCAACCGCATTAACGCTGTTCACCAAATCTGCAACAACTTTCTCCAGTTCCGGGCTTTGGTGCACCAACTTGACAACCCATGCGATCCCATCTGTTAAGAACCATTGTTTGGTAAGTTTAAGCTCCGATAATTAGGCGTACGATTCAATCATGTCACGCTCGCATCGTATCAACATCCCTTTTGCCTCATCAATTGTTGTTTTGTGTGCCTCAAACTCTCTGTCACGGGCTCTCTCCAGCTCGTCCTTAGCTATAGAAGAACAAGTTTCAATAAGCAAGAAAGGGAGGCAATAAAAGATAAAAAGGTTACGAACATACCATCAGTTAGGCGGTGATAATCGGCCAGAAGTTGATCATGAGACGTATGCATTTCCTTTAGTTCGGCCGCATGTTTCTTCTCCGCATCAGACAATCTTTTCTCCAAGACGGTAACCTTTGACTTAAAAATTTCTAAGTCTTGAAGAGCCTTGTCTCGAGCCTCATAAGCGGCCGCAGCCGAAGCTTGGGTGGATTTATTAACTTCTTTCGCCTCCAAGTTCTGCTCCTTTAAACGATCAACCTGAGTCCGAAGAGAGCTCAGTTCCTGTTTAGTCTTCGACCGAACATTATCTTCATTCTTCAAGTTGGCAACTTCGCGTCGGAGCTTGTTACAGGTTGATTCCGACTCGATCCAACGTTTGTACGACTCCACCACCAATGAATTAGATTGAGCTTGGTTTATCATAAGCGCGTTCCCAAGCTCCGGTCCGCTCATCTTTCGATAATAAGAATGTTCAGCAGGAGTTCCCAAATGAAACAATGCCATCTTCGCCGACAGAGCATCCACTATCCGATCCTTATTCGTCAATGACCAATCCGGAACATACTTTTCCAACGCTCGAGCCGAATCCATACCTTCAATGTCACCCGAACCTAACTCCCGTGATAAGAAAACAGCTTCAGTATTAAACCACAAAGGGGACGAGGAGGCACTGTCCCCACCATCAACAGGCTTGGGGCTCGGCCTCGACACATTAGAAGCGACCCCCGTGGTAAACTTACCCGAAGGAGAAGGCTCGATCCTCTTGGGGTCGGACGTGCGAATATCAGTAACAACCTTGGTGGCACCTCCCCCGAAGGACAATGGGCTTGTTGGAATGCTAAATGGATGATCCCTTGGGGTGCGACCTCCATGAAGATGGGCGTCTAAATTCGCTAACACGCCTCCAGCAGCAGAAAACTCCGTAACTTGGTCATCATCGTCGTCCAGGGTGATAGTTTTAAGATCCGTCTTCGTCTTCTTTGGTCTAGGTTTCGGACCTGACTTAGACGGAGCCCTCTTTCTCTTCAAATTAATCTGAGGCTGCTCCTCTTCATCCTCCTCTTCCGCATCATCATCGCCACCCTCTTGTAAATTTTCAGCACGCTCTTCTTCATCTCCCACAGACAGATGGACACCTTCATCGTCAATCACAAACTTGGAACCAGATCCTTTCGACCCGATCGAACCAGTTTCTTTACCCTTACCCTTACCACTACCGGACACCACCACTGCTTGAACCGGAGCAACATTTGCTGTTTGCGCTGCAGGATTCGAGCCCGAACCTCCCTGCCCAGCTGACCCTCCATGAAGGTCCGAAGCTTCCGGCTCCCGGATTTGATAAAGGTTCTCCTGCACCACGTTTAGATACGGAGGGTCACTTTTCGGTGTCCTTGTGGCTCGGATCTCAAGCTCCTTAGAGTCGAAGGACTTCAACCTCAAAGCTTCTCTCAAACCCATAGCTGCAAAAAAGCAAACAAGTAGTATCCAAAGTCCGGTATAATGAAAGAAAGGATAAAAGTAAAAATAAAATAATTACACAAGTGACACGACGAGCACCGTGTCAAAAGTAAAAGGCATGACTAACCCTCTCCGTTCCACTTAAGGGTAGGATACCACTCTGGTTCGGCCCAAATCGTGCTGATCCGTCCCATGACAAGAATGTGTTCCGGATAACTTTGTATGCGGCCTGCTTCCTTAATCAGGTTTGCGTATAAGTCCCTATCAAATTCAAAATCTTCAGAAAGAGGAGGTGGGAACTTCATCTTTTTGTTCCTCCATACCATAAACTCCGGAACGCACCGATCGTCAACATAGAAAAACCGTTCTTTCCAGTCCTTTATGCTAGTAGTAATCCATGTATAGCAGCAGGAAGTCTTATCTCTGACCTCGAAAGTGTACCAGTTGCCGGACCGATTCAGTTTGTAAAAAGCCCGGAACACATCCAAGTCCGGGTCGGACCCCAAGCTACGACAAGCCAATTCAAAATGACACACCTTGGCAGGGCCGAAGGGGTTCATTTGAGAAATGTGGACCTCGTGAAACGTAAGAACTCCGATTAAGAACTTCGTCAAAGGAAGACGATAGTTACAATAAACGAATAAACGGGTGTAAATCCCAATCTTCCCCGGAGGAAACGGATAAATGGGCGTGTTCTTTTTGGGGAGAACGGGGTGCAGAGATGCAGGGATCGCATATCTTTCAACATACCAAGCTAAACCGTTTTTATTCAAAACATTAAAGCAAGCGGACAAATTGTTTTTCGCCATTATGCAAGGAAGAAACTAACCTGTTTTGCAGATCGCCTATTTTCAGAAAAGGAGAAGAAGATGAAGAAGATGAAAAGTGAAAAGATAAAAAGTAAAATCGGAAGTTTATTTTTCCCCTTTTTATGGGATATGGGAACCGACTTAAAGCACCAATCAGATGGTGACACGTCATGACGGCTGACGCAATTCAACCGTCACATCAGGCGGGAAACGTAAAGTGACTGACGGTTACCTAACTAAGGTCACCGCCTAGAAATTTAAAGTTCAAAAAACTCCACAAAGCGACAAATCAAAGATTTAGACCGCCAAAATTGTGCCGTCATAGTTCGAAACCGTTATCTAAGAAACGCTACGAACTAGGGGGACTTGATGAGGATACGTCCTTGACCGGACCGAATCATGGCACATTATAGCCGGACCGAATCTTGCACTATAAGACGAGCCGATTAGACACCCCGGTGCGGCGTAACTAACTGGGTCCCACTCCCATAACTGCCATGACAGCGACTGGTCCGGCCCTAACTAACTCTCCACGTCAGCACACCTAAAGACTATAAATACCATACTTGGACTTCCAAAAAGGGGTAATCGCTACTTTCTCTCTCTAACTCTCCTCTCTCTCTCCCTGACCTATTTCCTCCCCACAAATACTTATTCTCACGCCCGATCTTGGTCACAGAGAGGCCCCCTCCCTGTGACGAGGCTAACGGTGTGTTTGTTCTCTTGTGATCTTGCAGGTTCCTTGCTAGGTCATCTGAAGCTTCACTCTGACCAGGTCGTACCAACTGGTCTTTGAGTCTTCAGTCAGGAAGGAAGCTTTTTGAATACTTCAAAATTTGTTTTAGTCCCTAAATCACCTCTACTCTTCACAAACGCCTCACACTTTCTTAATCTCTCGTTTGTAATTGAGTTAGTTGTGCTCTAGGGCCGGAGGGGCGGCATACATGGCCCAGAACCTCATCCGAACCCAACAAGAAAAAAATAGGTTTGGGTAAACTAACACAATCCGTTTAATAAAACAGATTGAGTTCCGGTTGACGTGTTTTAGGTCGACCCATTAACCTTTTTTTTTTTCGGTTTTCATATGGTCAGTCATAATATTGTTAATTTTGGTATGTCATATTATTAACTTGTCACACTCATACTCACCATTAAAAGTGTCATCGATAACCCGCTTTCAACCTAACAATCCGCTTAAAACTCGTTAACATGTATGACTCACTCAAAAAAAGGGTTAAATGAGTTATGTTTGGATTGACCCAAATTTATGTCTATGCGGGTTAGGGTTGAAATCTTTGACACGAATAATAATATAGATCGTGTTCGGGTTGAACATTTCAACCCGTAAAACCAACCCGCAACCCATCAACTCAACATGATTGACAACTCCTAGTTGTGCTGCATCGAAACTTCTTCCCTGCACCTAACACGCAATTGAACTTGTATAACTACACAATTTGTAATTGTAAGACCAATTATCAAATATTTAGATATTATTTTAAATTTAAACGTATGTGATAATTATTGAAACTTAATAAGCTTTGTAATCTATATCTATATAAGTGAAGGGGAGAGTTTATTGGGGAACACTAAAAAAGTGGGGAACAGGGGAACACTTTTAAAAATTATACTTAACATGTTAAAAAAAAAATATTTTTCTAATTTTTTTTCGGCGCTTTTTCTTATAAATACAAGTAGAAACATTTTTGATAAAAAAATCAAAAACTAAAAATATAAAAAAAATGTTTAAAAAACAGTTTTATCTTATAGAATTAACTTAACATGTTAAAAAAAAAAATTTTAAATTTTTTCAGCGCTTTTCTTTATAAAAAGGAGGAGAATCTAGTCGAGTAAAAAAATATTTTTTCTAAAAAAAAACAATTTTTAGCGTTTTTTTAATTGTTTTTTTTAATATTTTTAGTTTTTGATTTTTTTATTAAAAATGCTTCTACAAGTATATATAAGAAAAAGCGCTGAAAAAGATGTTTAAAAAATTAATTTTTAACATGTTAAGTTAAATTTTTAAGAGTGTTTCCCGGTTCCCCACTTTTTTAGTGTTCCCCAATGAACCTTACACTATAAGTGAATATGTTAAGATATGTATACTAAACATATCAAAACTATAACTATAACTATGTAATCTATATAAGTGAATATGTTACATATCAAAACTATAACTATGTAATTGTTGAATTATATAATATATTTTATTATTCAATTTAATATTTTATAAAATCTTGTGCTAATATGTTCTTTTTTTATTTTGTTGCATATTCTTGGATCGTGTCATCTTTGAGCATTGGGCTTTGCTGAATTAGTGGTTTGGTCCAGCTGAAGATTATGTGGGCTCGTTGAAGGCTGTTGCTGTTTGGACTTATATCAAACCCTTGGCCTTTGGTTGGGTTATAAAAGAAAGGGTTAAAGACAGAGATTGTCATAACACAATCCCCTTCCTTCTTTCTGCTTACACTTTACACATTCTCTCTCACTCTCCTGAAACCTATGAACTAGGGTTTCTTCAATCTTGTGAGATCGTGTGTTGATTGATCTTTTAGTGTAGATCATCACGTTGATGATCTGCATAGGTTGAGAGATTTTGTTTGTTTTGTCTACAATTTGTGTAGATTGTTTCTTGTACTTTGTCGGTGAATCTGTGCCAACTGGTTTGTTAATAAAGTTCTGTTATTCCCTTTGATACTGTGTTCTTGACATGGTATCAGAGCACTAGGTGCTCTTGGGGTTATCGTCTTCCGCTGTGTTCGAGGCTTTTCTCTTAGATCCGTTTAGATCTGTGTGATTTCTTGTGATCGTTGGAGTCTTGGTAGTTCCGGTGGTTCTACTGATTCCAGATCTGGTGTTTCTTGTCTTCTTTGAGTTCGTGCCTCTCTGAAGATTGAAACCCTATTTTCTAGGGTTTTCCTGTGTTGAAGAAGTTCTTGTTGGTCTTTTTTATAAGGCAAACCAACAGAACTTTTGTGCTTATATTCTAATCAGGTGCTTGTAACCCTAAGTGAAGGTTACAAGCCTGATTTGCTGGAGTTATACGCACCCACTGTGAGATTGCTCTATCTCTTTCTTGTATTTTGTTATTTTTGCATCACTGTGTCGGAGTGTCTAGGCATGTTGATACTAGGTTTAGCAAGACCGGTTTGATTATTAGGATACAGAGAGGGGTCACTCTGTTGCATTTTTTTATCTGGTCTTGTGTGTCTATAGCTTCCTGGTTATTGTCTCTGGGGGCACCGCACCTTTTGAGTGACGAACCTCTGATCGGACCGCTATCTAGGTTTCACTGGTCTTTATTCTTAGTGAGTGTTCTGTGTTATTCTGCCTATTGTCTTGATTGTTACTTGATTCTTTGATATTCTGTTTGTCTCTTGACTGTTATTCTGGATTACACAGTTCTGTGTTATTTTGTGTGTTTCTTGATGATTTGCTATGGCTGGTGATGATGCTGTGATTACTATTGATACTATGACATCCTCTAGTACTACTCTGGTTAGCAAGATTGATGCTGGTGATCCATTGTTTCTTCATTCTAGTGATTATGCTAATTTGTCCATAGTTAATATTAAACTTAAGGGAAAAGAAAATATAGGTTCTTGTCTAATGCTATGAACCTTTCCTTACAAGTTAAGAACAAAATAGGGTTTATTGATGGTACCAGTCGTAGGTCTACTACTGATGATGTTTTGGGTAGACAATGGGATAGGTGCAACTCTATTGTTCTTATTTGGATTCTTAATTCTGTGTCTGAAGAGTTGTACCTTGGTCTGGTTTATTCTAAACTTGCTTACGATGTGTGGAAGAATTTAAAAGAAACTTACCTATGGGAACCAAGAGACTCACGAAGAATAAAGGTTTTTCGTAGAATAAAACAAAGTTGTAGACTGGTATGGACAAAAAACCAAAGCTTTGTGAGTGAATTAAATAACAGGTTTTTCGTTGACTCTTAGATATTCTTCGTTGACTATAGTTCTTCGCCAAAATGAAAGATTCGCAGATTGGTTTTTTTGTAAATTGGTAGGTGAAAAGTTTTCCTTTTAAGTGAGAATCTGGTTCCTGAATTTTTGAAAAGCAAAAAGCAGGTTTTCCAGATCTGGTTATCACTTCCGGTGACCTTGCTCGCCGGAAAAAATGGTGAGTTATAGTTTTGTTCTTCAAAACTCAGCAAAACTTGTGTTTATCATCATCTCTACGATGTTTAACAAGTTTTAAACAAAAATATCATCACATAACATCTGATTTTCACTATTTAGTTCAGTTTTTCAGCAAACAAAACTGAGTGTTTTTTTATGTTTATTGGATAAAAGCTCAAACCCCACTCGAAAAACCCACAATGAACTCGGTTTTCAACAAGAAATCGAGCCTTAGCTCTGATACCACTTGTAGGTCCCGATACGGATCGTCGGACTAAGATGATTTCTTGTTTCGGGTGCCGTAACGAGTGCGGAATCCTCTTTCCAACACAGACCGAGCGAGAGAGCAAACACAAAACAAAGATACAACGATTAACGGGTTCGTATATTAGATCGAGAAGAGTTTCGTTACAAGATGATACAAGAACAAGCACAAAGACAGCTCTCTCTCTCTCTCTCTCTCTACACTCTCTCTAGCTTATCCAAGCTCTCTCTGCCTCTAACTGTGTTACAAGTCTCCTTTTATAGCCAAAGAGATCTGCAACTCAACGAAGAATGAGCTGGGCCAAAAGATAAGCCCACGAAAGATCAAGGCTCACGAAAGACTTATGTTTTTTGTCCATGCACAATCTAACGAAACATTACCAGGTGAAGTATGTTCTTCGTGATAAGCAACATATCAAAGACCATGGTTTTACATAGGATTACTGGCCCAATTAAACATATGAACCTTCATGTAAAGTCTAGCCCAAGGGTAAAAGGGTAAAAGGGTTAGTAATATGAACCTTCATTGGCTATCCTTCTTGGATGAAGTCAAAACCTGGTGGGAACAAGGGTAAAAGGGTTAGTAATAATGTTACTGTTGATAATATTGATACTTCCACTTCTGTAAGTTCATTGACCAAAGATCAGATAGCTCAGTTGCTTAGTCTCTTGAGTGATAAATCCAAAAGTGATCCTCAGAGTAGTGATTTTGCTAGTATGTGTGCTAATTAAGTATGTTTGAATAGTTTTGTCAACTTGTCATCTAAACCTACTTGTGATTTCAAACCTGTCTATTGTTTTTAAAATTTTGTTGATAATGAAAAAAAGGTAGGGTGGATAATTGATTATGGGGCTAACCAACATATGGCAATGACTGATGTTTGTCTTATTAATCAAATGGATGTCACCGATTATAATGTTAAGGTTAAACATCCTAATGGCACTAGTTCCTTGGTAACTAAAATTGGTGATATTAAGTTAAGTGATAAGGTCATTCCGTATGATGTTTTTGTTGTGCCTGATTATTGTGTTAATCTAATTTCTGTTCATAAACTTGCCAAAGACTGTAAGCTATATTTAGGATTCTCAAACAAAGAAAGTCCAGGTGACTGGTAATCAGTTTGATGATCTCTACTTCTGTGGCAGTTCTACTATTTCTAATAAGGTGTGTAATGCTAGTTGTGGTGTTAATCTTTGGCATGCTAGGTTAGGTCATCCTGTTGAACCTGTTTTGCATGTTCTAAAAAATGATTTGAACATTAAAACTGGTGATAAATTAGAACCTTGTGAAATATGTCATAGAGCTAAACAGCATAGGGAACCTTTTCCCTTAAGAGATCATAAATCTAAAGTGTTAGGAGATCTAATTCATCTTGATGTTTGGGGTGCTTATAGGGTTCTTAGTAGGGATGGTTTTAGATACTTCCTCCTCGTTGTTGTTGATGATTTTACTAGGGCTATGTGGGTGTATCTCATGAAGTCAAAAGATGAAGTTTTTTTTACAATATCAAAGGTTTTCACAATATGCTTAAGTCTCAGTTTAGTAAATCAGCTAAAATTTTTAGAAGTGACAAAGGTACTGAATTTGTAAATAAACAAATGAGTGTTTTTTGTAATGAAAATGGGATTGTTCATCAAACTTCATGTATTCATACTCCACAACATAATGGGATGGTTGAAAGAAAACATAGGCATTTGTTGAATGTGGCTAGGGCTTTACTTTTTTCAAGGTGGTTTTCCACTTAACTACCACTTATTTAATTAATAGGACTCCTTCGTCTGTTTTGAATGGGAAGTCTCCATATGATCTAGTGTTTGTTTTTGCTCCTGTGTTGAGTCAACTTAGGGTCATAGGATGCCTTTGTTTCAGCAGTGTGTTAAATAACTCTGTTAAGTTTAACACACATGCTGAAAATGTGTTTTAGTTGGATATTCAAATGAAAAGAAGGGGTATAAACTTTGTAGTTTAGATCTAGAATGATGTTTTATTCTAGGGATGTTAGGTTTTATGAAACTGTATTTCCTTTTAAAGAAAAGAAAATGTCATCTGATCTTGATACTCCTTCTGAAGTTAATACCTTGAATTGTTTTGATTTATCCGGTTTAAACTTTACTCATAGCCCAAAAGTTAGCTCAACTCCCAATGATGAGAATATAGAAACAAGTACTTCATCACGTCATGGGTCTGAGTAGTTTGAAGTTGACTCAGACATTGCTTTAGGGATGGTTGGTAATCAGTAACGAAGCAATGTTGAGCCAAGTTCAGACAGGGCTAAGCATGATACTGAATTTGAAGATAATAATAATTCTGAGGGAGATAATAGGGAACAAACTAGCACTGTTCTAAGGAGGTATTCTAGAAACATTAAATTTCCTTCTAAACTTGATGATTTTGTGGTTGATGGGAAAGTTAAATATGGTCTTGAAAAGGTCTTAAACTATGCTAATTTATCTTCTGAAAGTTTGTGTTTTACTTCTGTACTAAATAAAAGTTGTGAACCAAAGAATTATTTTGAAGCAAAAAATGATAATAATTGGGTTGATGTTATGAATTTGGAACTTGAAGCTTTACATAGAAATAAAACTTAGGAAATTGTAGACTTACCTCCTAATAAGAAAGTTATTGGATGTAAGTGAGTTTAGAAGATAAAGTACAAGTAAAAAGGTGAAATAGAGAGATATAAGGCTAGACTTGGTGCTACAGAGTTTAGTAAAAAAGAAGGCATTGATTTTTTTAATACGTTTTCTTCTGCGGTGAAAATGGTTACAGTTAGATGTGTTTTGTCTATGGCTGTTCATTTTGACTGGGAAATATATCAACTTGACATTAATAATGATTTTCTTTATTCTGACCTAAATGAAAAAGTTTATATGTGTTTACCTGATGGTTATAATTCTTCGTATGTGTCTAAAGTTTGTAAGTTAAAAAGGTCTTTGTATGGCTTGAAACAACCACCTAGAATGTGGAATGAGAAACTTGTTTCTGTGCTTGTTGAACTAGGTTTTGAAGAAAGTAAGTGTGATCATTCCATGTTTGTCATGACAAAAGAATCTGTCTTCATTGTTCTTCTTGTCTATGTGGATGATATAATTATCACTGGTAGTTGTTTGAAACAGATTGATAAAATCAAGTCTTTACTTAAATCAAATTTTTTTATAAAATACTTGGGAAAGTTATAATACTTTCTTGGTCTTGAAGTTATAAGGGACAAGTCTGGTTTGTGATTAACTTAGAGAAAATATTGTTTAGACTTACTTGCTGAGTTTGGTATGACTGGTTGTAAATCAGTGAGTTGTCCCATTGAGGCAAATCATATTTTAATTCATTTATGTGAACAAGATAATCGGTTAATAACCAATATAATTGTTTTCAAAAACTTGTTTGTAAATTGATATATTTATCACATACTAGGCTTGATATTGCATATTCTATCAATTTTCTAAGCCAGTTTATGCATTCTCCTACTCATGCTCACTTTAAAATTGCTTTAAGGCTTTTGAGGTATTTAAGAGAAAAGATCTCTAAAGGTGTTATCCAAACTATGGGTATTAAAATCTGAGGATCAGGCAGCTGATATATTTACAAAAGGGTTGCCTATTGGTCCTCATGAAAAGGTTTCTCATCTCCTCAATATATTTGATTGTTTCAAATATTGAATTGAGGAGAGGGTTTTGAAATATATAACATATTTTATTTTTCAATTTAATAATTTTATAAAATCTTGTGCTAATATGTTTTTTTTTTTTTTTTTTTGTTGCATATTCTTGGATTGTCTCATCTTTGAGCATTGGGCTTTGCTGAGTTAGTGGTTTGGTCCAGCTGAAAATTTTGTGGGCTCATTGAAGGCTGTTGTTGTTTGGGCTTATATCAAACCCTTGGCCTTTGACCGGGTTATAAAAGAAAGGGTTAAAGACAGATATTGTCATAACATAATCTCCTTCCTTCTTCCTGGTTAGACTTTACGCATTCTCTATCTCTCTCTCTCTCTTGAAACCTGTGAACTAGGGTTTCTTCAATCTTGTGAGATCGTGTGTTGATTGATCTTTTAGTGCAGATCATCACATTGATGATCTGCATAGATTGAGAGATTTTGTTTGTTTTGTCTACAATCTGTGTAGATTGTTTCTTGTGCTTTGTCGGTGAATCTGTGCCGACTGATTTGTTAATAAAGTCCTGTTATTCTCTTTGATACTGTGTTCTTGACAGTAATCTATATAAGTGAATATGTTAAGACATGTATACGAAACATATCAAAACTATAACTGTGTAGTTTTAATTAAAATCATTTAAATATCTTTATTTCCTTATTTTATCTCCATGTATCAATATCCATTTCTCCATAAATTTCACTACTTCTTGTTCATCTTTCTCCAAATCAAACTATCAATTTTACATAAAGAAGATCCAAAAAGATCTTCCATAGGCATTCATCATTTTTCTTAAGTCTCTCGTCTGTTGGTTCAAGCCCTCAAGATCACTCACTTCACACTCAGAAACTCACTAATGAAAGTTACAAATATGTGAATCGTAAAGAAGAACTTTCAAAAGAAAAGAAATTAGAGAAAAGGTTATTTTATTCACTAAAGTATTGGGCTATTTATAGCTTTACACATGCATACGTAACAAGCAAATTTATCACATGTATAATCTCCCTAAAATCAGCTAACAACTTGCAACGTTTGTTTCCCATGATCTCCTCCATAATACTCGGTCATCCTCTAGACTTATTCAGTACCATGTGACTAAAACAAAACCCAGCTGACCCGTTTTGTTATTCGACCCGTACCCATTGACCCGACCCATCAAGATTACTCAACATTCTCACCCGTAATCTTGATGTCAGTCTTTTCTTCTTGCTACACTTGCTACTCCACTCACTTCTTGCAATACGCACACGCGGGTTCGGTCTTCCTCTTTCTAACATGAACACTTTTAATATTCGGTTCACGACTCGGTCTAATGTGAACTCTCGGTCTTTGTTCACAATCACAGTCTTTCTTTCGGTCATTCGGTCTATGCTTTCTTTCAATAAAAGCTTCTTCAGTCTATTATGGTGCGAACCTCCGGTCACTGTCACACCCACGGTCTCGGTCTACTTGCCGCCTGTCTTTTGCGGCTTGTCAGTCTTCTCGGTCTTACACCAGAAAATAATTTCCGGAACGGTCTTCTTCTCGTCGGTTATGATCCGGCGTGTGTCTATAGTAGTCTTCTCTGTTTCCCACCGGAACTCTCTTTCCGACATCGATCACGGCCTTCGGTCTTCTATGTCTCTCGTCGGAACAAGCTTTCCATCGACAGTCTTCTTATCACCGGCTCCTCTTCTCCGGCGATGACGATCTTTCTCCTTATCTTTCTTTTCTTTGTTCTTTCTTTGCCGATTTCAATCATCACTTCTTTCGTCTTTCTTTCTTGCGATTTCTCACATGAAATCATCTACTTTCTCATTCTTTTCTTTCTCTACAGTTAGAGAGCTGCTCACCTTTATTTCTTAGGGTTAAAAACCCATTTTCTTGCTTCCGGTGACAGCAACCAAGGTTGCCGCCTGTCTTGCTTGACTTCCTTCTTTCGACTATCAAAAATTGCCTCACGGTCTTCACCTCGGTTCCTCCTACTGCTGCTGTGACAACCCGAACTTCCAAGGTTAGCGACGTGTAGTCTTGTGATCTTAACTCCGTTAAACTAAAACGTTTGATTTCGTGGTTTAATAACTTATCGGAAACTGTTGGGCCGTGTATGTTTTGGGCTTTATAATTATACCCTGTAAACACTCACAACATTCACCATATCGGCCTAAGGCTCAATTAGTTATCAAATCGGCCCAATTAACTATTTGTGTGTCTTGATTAACTGATATGTCCCTAATTAACTTGGCCCAAGATTTGTAGCTGAAGTAAAGTAGCTAGCAGCCCACTTTAATTATAATTAGCGGCCCACTTTAATTGGTGTTATCCTTTTATAAAGACATGTGCGTGACAATCATAACTAATCTCAAAACTACAACAACAAACCCTATTCTCCATCTCCTTCGTGCGGCAACAGAATACCCCCCCCCCCCCCCCCCCCTTTCACACTCGAAACCCCTCACACATGTACCCTTGTCTCCGGTTAGTATATTAACCCTTGTATTAATTTGTTTGTGATTCTTGGTGATGGCATGATCGAATGTTTATATGTGATATAATGTATCTTAGTATTATGCATGTGCATATGATAAGTACTGATGGATTGTTATTGATAAATTGTTAATATAACTAGCATAGTCAGAATATGTAAATGATGAATAATCAAGGTAATAGATGCATTAGGTTAACAAGTGATAATGAAACCTGGATGTATACGTGTAACATAAACAAAATAGGTATAGTTTGTTAATGATGAATAAATTGGTGATATGCATGAACTGTTTTGTGTCAGTCATTACTCGATTTAGATAACTATTAATGTTATTGGAATTTATAGTATCATCAAGATGATGTGACAATTCGGTGGACTATGATTAGGATTTGTGAATTAGATATTTACTAATCTGAATTGAATTGCATAGTTGCTTATTATTTTTTTTAATTGGGATTTGATACTAAAATTGAACTTGGGAAGGGTGAGCCGCACAACAGTACGTAATGGACCACATGAGGTTGAATTGAATTACAAGTCTTTGGGCCGTAAACTTTAAATGGATTCATAACAGTGGGCTGGGTAGTTAAGGGAGTTGTGTGAGGGCCCAAGTGTTTGGTATACGTATATTATGGTTTGGGTTAGAAACAATGAATAATCGTGGTCCAGTTAACTTGGGCCACACATGTGTTACATCGGTAAGGCCCAGCGGGCCATACTTTAAATGGATCAACGTGTCAAATAATTATGAGTTGTTAGTCAGATGTGTTTGTGAAACCGAGTAACTCGTGACTCGAAGGTCATTATGTGATATGTAATTTGGCCTGTAAGTTTAACTGTTTTGGACTTGTAACATGAGGAAATCTGTAATTCGTACTCGTGTTAGGATAGGCGGTAGGGATATGTGTTGCATTTGTTTGTTGCTTGTATGATATGTGACAATCTACGTGACGCAATATGAATACAAACTGATCGTTGTTGGTAAACAATGATAGGACGTGTTTGACCGACTATTAAGCAATTAACTAATCTTACCGAGCAAATCGAAGGTGAGTTCACTTCTCTTTTCCAAGCACGCATCCCGGGAAGGGATATCGGGTAACGTTTTCAGGGAAGAACGTCAGGTTAATGGGATGTTTGTTATTACTCAGTTTCTATCATATAAGACCCCTTACATCTACCGATTGTTGCCGGGAAGGCAACGAGGTATTTAGTTGATAGCGCTATTAGGTTTGGCACCCTCACACCGGGTCGGAATGGACGGGCGTGAACTATTTACCTTGACCACTTGACCAATGCTTTGATAAAGGCATTGGGGTTTGGGCAAACACATCTAGTAGCTACATACGGTAATCGAGTTAATAACATCATCAAAACATAACGTTGAACTGTTTTATACACATATCTGGTAACCAACGCGTTAACAAAACTTTGAACTCACCACCGTCGTCTGACACACTTGTCTGCATGCTTGCAGGTCGTTAGATTTCTGATTGCGGACTTGCTATCTGGGAGCACTGGAGTGGTCATGGATCGAAACTCTTGGATACCCGCTTTACTGATTATGAACATATGATTTGAAACATTTGAATCACTATTTATATTATGCTTCCGCTGAATACTTGTTTTGGTTTAACTTATGTCTTGGATTGATACTTTGAAATGAATGGAATGTTTTTATTAAATATTACGCATAGTTCAGTGTGATTGGTGGCTTGGATCCTGGTATGTCACACGTCCCGCGGTGTTTCCGCATGTGGTATTTTGGGGGTGTGACAGCTGCGTTTTGCCCTGCAGCGAAAAGGGTTGCACTCTTTCTCGCCACCGACTCTCAAAATGGCCCTCGTTTCTCACCCGCTCTGATACCAAATGTTGGCTCAGGCCCTCAAGATCACTCACTTCACACTCACAAACTCACTAATGAAAGTTAGAATTATGTGAATCGTAAAGAAGAACTTTCAGAAGAAAAGAAATTGGAGAAAAGGTTATTTTATTCACTAAAGTATTGGGCTATTTATAGCTTTACACATGCATACGTAACAAGCAAATTTATCACATGTATAATCTCCCTAAAATCAGCTAACAACTTGCAACGTTCGTTTCCCATGATCTCCTCCATAATACTCGGTCATCCTCTAGACTTATTCAGTACCATGTGACTAAAACAAAACCCAGCAGACCCGTTTTGTTATTCGACCCGTACCCATTGACCCGACCCATCAAGATTGCTCAACATCGTCTACATATATTTGTTTGCCTAAATGAAAAAAATAAATGGGAAAATTTTGTTGCTGCAATATGTGGGTTTATTCTAAATCGTAGTTTATATTTGAACTCCTTATGAAAAAGAAGCTTTGATTAAATGGAGTTTTGATTAATTAGAAGGTTCATGAATGATTAAAAAATCAGCGAAATTTTGCTGCTGCATTATTTGGATTTTTTCTAAATTATAATTTATGATTTAACTCCTTATTGAAAGGCTATGATTAAAACGTTCACGGATAAACAAATATGGAAAAAGTCTATTTCTGCAATTCGATCGTGAGCTTACACATCGTAGATTTCAGTGATTGAGAATTGGACTAGATCTTATAAAAATGATTTCTGCAATTCGATTGTGGGCTTACACTATTATATCAGATCTTATAATTAAGACTAGATCTTATAAAAATGATGTGGAAACAAAGACACATCACATCTTGTATGATTCCGCATATCATATACATAGCTACACCTAAATGCATATGATTGTTTATATATAATTCTATGGATGTTTTAAGAAGGAAAACCTAAAAACTGGTTTCGAAAATCCCTTTGATCTTTGCGAGTCATTCTGAGATCATCCAAAAAACAATCTGGTATTTAAGCTTATAAATGTACCCTTGGGCCTTGAAAAGCCCTTGAAAAAGTTGACACTCTACAGTAGGGATGGCAATATCGGTTTTTTTTTTTTTTTTTTTACCTGGAACCGGTTCCTACCCGGACCCGGTTCTTGTTATAGTGTAGGGGAACCGGTTCTTGTAGGAACCGGGTCCAGTTCCTAACCGGGTTTAGAGCTTGAATACTGGAACCGATAGTAACCAATCCTGGGTAGGGTTGGAACCGGGTTCTCTGAAGAACCAACCGGTTCCACCGGGTATGTCTTAAAAAATCGCTGAAATGATACTGTGTAACCGATTCTTAAAAAAATTCCTTATATTGATCAAAATACTACAATTTTAAAAAACATACAAACATATTAAAGAAAATACAAACATATTGAATCCGGTTTATTTCTTTGACCGTTTACTTGTCGATGCCGTGGATGCGTCCATTTGACTTGCGGTTCGCTTTGGTGGTGCCACTTCGGTACAATCGTCTTCCGAATCATTAGTTTGTACTTCTTCATCCTCCTCTTCATCAACTATCTTGTTCTCTAATTCCACTTCGTCTTCTAGACTTGTCTTATCTTGAATACAGTCCACGGCATCCAAATGATAGTCTTGTTCTTCGTATGGACAATACCTTGCCACTAAGAGAAAACACACTTTCCGAAGCTATGGTGGAAGCTTGGACCGTTAGTATATCATGAGCCATGGAGGCTAGAATCGAGAATTTCGATTCTTTTGATTTCCACCATGACAAAAGATCAAACTTTTTATATTCCTAGGCGGTTATAGTACGCGAATAACATGTTTCTTTATATCTACCAAGTTCACATGATGGGCCATTACCTCTTTGTTGTTTAGCCGTTTCATTTCTAACGACATTCAACATCGTTATGAGTGGGTCTCCACTAGTACTCGTTCGACTAGTGGCCGCCGATCGAGACTGAAACACATTACTAGTATTATTTTCCCCATATTTTTGTAAATAATGATCATAAAGTTTTGATAAACAAGTGTTAAAATTCTTTTTGATTCTTTCTTTTAACATTGGATCCTCATCATGCATATCCAACTTGTCGTATATTTCTTTAATCAAAGCTTCAACACCCGGCACATTTATGTGTGAGTGTCCCAACGACATATAGAGCGGATTGAGGAGCCTTGTTGATGGATGGAGTGTCCCTACAATGTTTTTCTAGTATGGCTTTTGGTTAGTACCGGTTCAGTTGTTACAATACCGGTACGATATCGGTACTCTGTATGGCAAACAAAAACGAAAGAGATACCCCCAAGAATATATCAAGATGTTATTTATATCAATAAAAATCATAAAAACGAATATCAGTATGGCTACCGTTGTTTAGCCGGTATCGATTTGTCATGGTATCATTGCCGTACTGTCACTCGTTATAGCTTCTATAACACCACATCAATACAACCACAAAATAAATATGAGACTAGTACCAATGTTGTTTGTACAGTATCAGTTCGTTATTCACGACAAAGAAGAAACAAAATTAACTATATTTCATCTGTTTGAAAAATATATTATATTACAAACATATCAATTTTTTAGAAGGTTCTAAGAATTTTTATAACAAAAATTTAGAAAAAAATAAATTCTAAATAAATATATTAAAAAGAAGGGAGAGGAAGTTTAATCTTTCTAGGAAGAGTAGGAAGTAATCTTAACTATCCACATGGCAAAGTAGGAATACAAATGAGAAGGGTATTTTAGTCCAATACAAACATTCATCTTATATCTAAAAAACCCAATATATCTTTTATGTTCATCCCACACCACCATCACCACCCACCACCACCATAACCCCAACTGTCGCCCTCCCCCACCACCATCACCGCCGCCACCACCACCACCATCTTCTTTTCTATACCTCACCACCAATCCACAACTGGTGACACACACCAACAACGAACCAACGAACACCACACTCGTTAATCTCAATCGAACTTCATCAGATCTGATAAAAAAATTCGTAGATCGAGATCTGAAAGACGGAGAGAGGAAATACGAGAGGAGTGTTGGACGGAGAGAACAGAAGCAGCGTTGCCGGAATTTCTTTATTGCGTTTTATGGAAAGAAACTGATTTGTGTTTGTGTTCAAGTTTGAGTGTGTGAGGGAGAAATGAATCTGATCTCTTCCACAATGATAATATAAAACTAGACTTCATTCCAATCCCCATCAAGACAAAGATACCAAAACTGCTGCCAGATCTTCAAGAAGGATTTTTGTTTTAAATCGTAGAGAGAGAAAGGATTTTAGGGATTCGTGGTTGAGTGAGAGAGAAAGAGAGAGAAAGATTAGAAAAATGAGGGTTGAGTGTGAACAGTATCTAGGTAAAAGAAAAACATTTATTGCGTTTTATAAATTTTGTTGCGTTTTATGTTAGTTTATTGAAATTGAAAGGAAATTATATTTTTATGATTCTAATTGTATTGCTTTTGTATTTTCTGGCCATTACGTTTTAGAAAAACACATTTTTGAAGTGTTTTTAGTCCATTGTGTTTTAGGTAAACACATTTTTATGTGTTTTCAGTCCATTGCGTTTTAGAAAGTACACTTTCTTTTGTGTTTTTAGACCATTGCGTTTTTGAACTAAGACATTTTTATGTGTTTTCTGGTCATTACATTTTAGAAAAACACATTTTTGAAGTGTTTTTTGGCCATTGCGTTTTAGAAAAACACATTTTTAAAGTGTTTTTAGTCCATTGCGATTTAGGTAAATACATTTTTATGTGTTTTCAGTCCATTACGTTTTAGAAAGTACACTTTCTTTTTGTGCTTTTGGTGCATTGCATTTAAAAAAAAAGTCATTTTTTACGTTTTTTTATTGCGTTTTACGCAACTGGGGTTTTTCCATTGCGTTTTACGCAACTGGGTTTTCAAAAATATTTTTCGAAAATATAGCAATAGTATACTCGTTTTAAAGATAAAAAACACTCATTTTTTGGTGCAATTTTTATAAAAAAATAATGTCGTATGAAAAAGTTATTAACTTTTAAAAAATGGGGGGAATTGGAGGAGAGAGAAACTATTGTCATGGATTGACTACAATGCCCTTACACAAACTCACGCATCTCTTTTTTGATCTTCAATTTTACTCATTTAATTTTAGCCATTGATTAAATCAATTGATGGTTAAGATTACTTCCTAACCTTTCTAGCAAAAAAAACTTTCTATTATATTCCAACTCTAAAATAATATTAACCAATATCTTTTCTTTCCAACTATATTATATTTTCTTTAACTGGTTTATAAAGATTGATTTTCGAATTATGTATGTGGATGGCTCTATTGTTGTCTTTCTTTCGAAAGAAATCCTTTTTAAGGGGACTGGGGGTGGTAAGGTTTTCCCCCGTGATAGCCATGTTCCACGCGTGGAACAAACACAAATTCCACTGCCACCTACAAAATCTGACGCGTGATGGATGGTAAACGTGATAAAATTCACGCGTTATGGATTATTTGGTGATAATTGAATGTGAGGGGGTGTGAGGGTTTAATGTTGGGTGTTGTGAGTGATGACCATTGCAACTAAAAAAGGTTGTGAGTGATGGAAAAATGGTTGATGACATGGCAGAACTTGATTGAGTGTTGTGAGTGATGGGTGATGACCACCCCCACCCCCCTAATTTACAAAGAAAGTGGTATTCATTATTATTTATTGATTTCAAGGTTTTCTTTTTAAGAGTTAGGATATAATAGAAAGTTTTTTTTTGCTAGAAAGGTTTGGAAGTAATATTGACCATCAATTGATTTAATAGATGGCTAAGATTAAATGAGTGAAATTGAAGATAAAAAAGAGGGGCGTGGGTTTGTGTAAGGGCATTGTAGTCAATCCAGGACAATAGTTTCTCTCTCCTCCAATTCCCCTCATTTTTTAAACGTTAATAACTTTTTCATACGACATTATTTTTTTTTATAAAAATTGCACCAAAAAACGAGTGTTTTTCTATCTTTAAAACGAGTATACTATTGCTATATTTTCGAAAAAAAATTTGAAAACCTAGTTGCGTAAAACGCAATGGAAAAAACCCAGTTGCGTAAAACGCAATGAAAAAAACCGTAAAAAGTGACTTTTTTTCTAAAACGTAATGCACCAAAAACACAAAAAGAAAGGGTAATTTCTAAAACGCAATGGACTGAAAACACATAAAAATGTGTTTACCTAAAACGCAATGGACTAAAAACACTTCAAAAATGTTTTTTTCTAAAAGGTAATGGCCAGAAAACACATAAAAATGTCTTATTTCTAAAACGCAATAGCCTAAAAACACAAAAGAAAGTGTACTTTCTAAAATGCAATGGACTGAAAACACCTAAAAATGTGTTTACCTAAAACACAATGGACTAAAAATACTTCAAAAATGTGTTTTTCTAAAACGCAATGACCAAAAAACACTTCAAAAATTTGTTTTTCTAAAAAAGCAATAAAATTATAATCATAAAAATATAATTTCCTTTCAATTTCAATAAACTAACATAAAATGCAACAAAATTTATAAAACGCAATAAATGTTTTTCTTTTACCTAGATACTGTTCACAATCAACCCTCATTTTTCTAATTTTTCTTTCTCTCTCTCACACTCAACCACAAATCCCTAAAATCCTTTCTCTCTCTTCGATTTAAAACAAAAATCCTTCTTGAAGATCAGGCATACCTTTTCACTCAGCAGTTTTGGTATCTTTGTCTTGATGGGGATTGGAATGAAGTCTAGTTTTATATTATCATTGTGGAAGAGATCAGATTCCTTTCTCCCTCACACACTCAAACTTGAACATAACCACAAATCAGTTTCTTTCCATAAAACGCAATAAAGAAATTCCAGCAACGCTGCTTCTGTTCTCTCCATCCAACACTCCTCTTGTATTTCCTCTCTCCGTCTTTCGGATCTCGATCTACAATTTTTTTTATCAGATCTGATGAAGTTCTATTGAGATTAACGAGTGTGGTGTTCATTATTGGTGTGTGTCGCCAGTTGTGGATTGGTGGTAAGGTATAGAAAAGAAGATGGTGGTGATGGTGGTGGCGGCGGTGATGGTGGTGGTGGTGGGGGATGGCGACAGTTGGGGTTATGGTGGTGGTGGGTGGTGATGGTGGTGTGGGATGAGATGAACATAAAAGATATACTGGGTTTTTTAGATATAAGACAAATGTTTGTATTGGACTAAAATACCCTTCTCATTTGTATTCCTACTTTGCCATGTGGATGGTTAAGATTACTTCCTAGCAAGATTAAACTTCCTATTTGATCCTCTCCCTATTATTTTATAGAGAAAGTCTTAAATATATATGGGTTTTATTATCTGAAGGTACGCAACAACCAAATTGCGCCGTGTGAAATTCCATATTTTCAGAGGGAAGCGTAAATTAGGCAAATCAGATAAAGTGTAATAACATGCGTTTTTATAACGATAACATGTGTTTATGAAAACATAACATGCGTCCTTGAAATCAAAACATGCGTTTCTAAAAACATAACATGCGTTATTAAACATAACATGTGTTTCTGAAAATATAACACACGTTATTAAACATAACATGTGTTTTGAAAGTATAACATGCGTTCTTCAACCATAACATGTGTTTTTTAGTTATGTGCAGTTATACATAACATATGTTTCTGAAATCATAACATGCATCTTTAAAACAAGTGCATCGATCCTCTTCAACATCTGTCACATTGTAACTCATAGATTATTACTCTGTGGATCTTGGCAATTGCAATCACAAACAGATTATTGAGATCGTTCTTGTGAATCATTTGATTAATCGATTAGAGATTATGCATCTAATCGATCAAATTGGTTGATCAATTTGTCTATTTTTTCAATTGTAAAGATTCGATTGAACAGTAATGTAACGCCCCAAAGCCTGAAATTTTGAATTCACTAGTATGTTTTAGTGTGTTATGGCATGAAATAAAATAACTAAGTTAATTAACTTAGTGAGGAAACAAGTTAAATAGTGGGAATAAAGTTTGTGACAAATTTGATCAAATGGCAAGCTTGAGGGGCTGAAATTAGGAGTTTGAAATAGGTTTTTGTTAGAAAATAAAATCCTTGGGATAGTGTAGTATGTGTGTGTCATATATGGAGAGAAAGAGAGAAGAAATACTCTCAAGAACAAGTATGCAGTTCAGCGCAAATCAAGTTTAAAACCGAATGCTAAAGATTGCATGAATGAAGACCATTTAGCCCTAACAAATATATGGTAAGTTGTAGATTTTCATTTGGTGATGTTATGATTACATGGTAGTGTAAATCCTTGTATGAATCTTTGAAATTGAGTGTTAATATGGTTGAACTTGTGTTAGATTCACTAAATTAAACTTATCCCATGAATAATTTGATGTGAATTGATGAGTTATGTGGAAACCCATCTATGGGGTGGGAGTGGCGATATGGGTATACTAACTATGTCTAAGTCTTATTGAACACATGATGTATTAGGTGGTATTTAGTTGATTTTTGATAGAATGAATGATTGTGATATGTAGAATTACTTGTTTGTTGGTTGAATATGATGAAAGGAAGTATGAATTAGAAAGATTATAAACGAATGGCTTGCGCATAGGGTTGAATTTGTGTCCGCACGGCAAGTGTTCGATGAAATGTCAAGGATAGATTATTATTATGTGAAATTGACAAATTGTATGCAAGAACTTACCTAAATGAATTAAATGTGAGAATTGGTGTAATTGTTAGTAACCTTACATGAGGAAGGTGTATTGATTCAATCCATATGGGTAATCTTGTTGATTTCATGATTTAGTAAAATTGTGCATTAGAAGCTTGTACTATATGCTTCAATGGTATGATGCACACCATGTGTTTTAATTAATCTCTTAATTAGGATTAAGAAATGATTTTGTGTTAATTTTAGAACATATGAATTTACTAGCAAGTAATGAAATTAGAATTATGTTCTTTCTCATCAATCAATTTGCCACATAATAGCATAACTACAAAACTCATCAGAATTCTTGTATCTTCTTTCGAAGGTCCATCCTCATCCCTTTGTTCCAAACACTTTGGCATCAAAGTTGTTCAAATAATCTTTGAACATGGGTTCTAAGATATTTTTGAAGGCATTATGGAGCTCCCATGCTGGCACCAATGAGGTGGCCGGTGGCTTTTAAGTGAGAGTGTTAAGTATTTTGGCAAGCTCCTTTTGTGAGAAGCCCAACTTATGGGCATATTCTGGCTTAAGCTGGACTTTAGCTTGGGGCATTTTGGTGACCAACTCCTTGATTTCAGAAACCGCAGCACCCAACTGTTTCTTCAATTCTTGAAACTGCTGGTTTTGGGCATCATCCAAATAAATGGACTCATCTACTCTCGCATCAGAGGTGGTTATATTAGTAGGTGTTTGTAGCTTTTCAGACACAAAATCACTCCCTGATACCCATTTTTCTTGGTAATGGGACTTCCAGTAGTTTCTCTTTCCAATACCTTAGAGGCATGGATGAGATCTGTTGATGTTGCCTGTAAGGTGGTCTTAAGTATGTTTCCACTTTCTTCTTAAAAACCAGTGGGTTTAGCAAGAATAGTGGAAGCCACCACTACAACCTCCTCATCAGGATTTACCTGAGATGGATGAGCCTCTTCCTCATATGGGTGGTCAGACCTATATTCCATGTATACCAGTGCTTCATTCTGTGGCTACATTTCTGTAATTTGTGGTTGAGATGTGCCCTTTTCTTGGTACACAATTGTTAGATCTAAGAGTGTCTATAGTGTTTGTGTTTCTGATAAAACAGTTGAACAAATTAGAAATTCAATTAAACAGTTATAAACAAACACATCAATCTAATATAACAACCCTCCAAAATATTTTCTGACACCCTTAAAATAATTAAAATATCCCAATATGTCCTAAAATACACCCCGTATGCGAAAACCAGACCCTAAATACCGTGTATAATTAAAAATAAAAAAAAAACAAGATTCAGCCATCGCTCGCGGACCGCGTACATGTTGGCGGTGACCTACGCGGGCCGCGACAGCTCAAATCCCAGGCGAAACCCTAGCATGCCACGTGTCCCAATCCGTGACAAGTCTACAAGTTCGAATCAGCGCAGCTAAAGCCTAGACCCCTAGGTCACGGGCCATGTAAGACGACCCTTGAGTATTCGCGGGCCGCGAGGGACTGAGAAATCAGCCCTATAAATAGATGGCATCGGCCGTTCATTCGAAATCGTTCACACAAACTTTATCTCTCGAATTTCTATATAGTATAAGCTATACTTGGGCATTATACACCCCTAAATAACGAAGTTCTGCCTCATTGTAAGTATCATAACCCCCGATTACGTATTAGATACGCTGCCCGATTGATCTAGGGTTCCGTAACGGCTGTCGAGGTTCTGCCTGACGTAGTCGTTGGAATGCCGTCTCGGGGAGGGTATTACTAATGAAAATATTGGGTTATTATACTAACGCGTGTGCATTGTGTAATTAATAGATAATCAACAGGAAATCCTAAAGGAAAACCCTAAGACAGCAATGTGAGTAATCCTCATTTTTGCAAATTGTTTTTACAAAACCTCATATGATTAACATTATATTAAACAGTGTTTGAGTATTTGTATTATACAATTATCGTCAGTATGTTGGGGTTCTGTATACAACATTTTTTACTACATTGGGAGTAGTAATATGACCACAAGTCGGGTTGACAGTACCGTGGGTGGTAATTAAAGTAGATGGAAACAAATGTAATTGCGTGACCGCCCTCAATACTGTACAACGGTTTTTACATGTCTTGATTAAACTGGGATTTACTCACCAGTATTTCCCATTGACAAAATATTTTTAAACGCGTTTCAGGTAACAAAATGTGAAAGCCAAAAAGAAGCCAGCTGGACAGCACTGAAGGCTTGGAAAAGTGGCTATAAAGTTATCTAAAATAAAGAGATGTTTTATTTAAATAAAATAGGATTTATCCCTATAAAAATGTGTGTACTTGAAACTTGGGATTTTCCCATGTGTTTAATATTATAAAAGCGTGGTATTTTACTCTGATAAAATATTTCCTAACTACGATCCTGATGTAAATTCCGCTGCCAAATTGATAAACACCGATACCACCAAAAATGGCCGCGGCCGCCCGTTCCCGGGTAAATTAGGGGGCGGGGATTGCGACAGAAGGTGGTATCAGAGCTAAGCCACTGATTCAGCCACAGAAATGTTCTGCTGACACCAAATTTTTTTTCAATACGTTAGGAAATTAATTACGGAACTACGTGCATGTCTGTATATTATCGTTGTGTGTTATTTGACTATTTGTTAGTTTACAGTATGAGCGATCAAGGATCTTCCGACGCCTACCGTCATTTGTCCAGCTCACCTAGGAGCGAAGGCACCTCTTCACAGCCTACCCTCTCAGGGTATTCAGCTGACAATGAAGATGGGATATTCGTATTTAAGGCTCAGTCTGAAGAGCCATTCCCTCCTAAGAAGAGAGGATGGTTCAGCAGAGAAGCGCATGAACATAGGAAAAGGATGAAAAAGTTAGAACAACAGCAAGCTTTAGCAGCCGTTAAGAGACAAACAGATGCTCACACTCAGGATATGCTCAATAGGAGTCTAGCAAATTTTCATATTCTAGCAACTACAGCTGCAGACCCTAATCTAGAGCAACTCATAGCACCCCAACCATTACCACTGTTTCCCACACAACCAATGGAAATTGAAGTCAACTCAGAAAATCAAATCCCAATGCTTGACCTTGACCCAGCAGAGATACCTAGAATACCAGCACCCAATCCCTTAGACCCAGACTACGACCTGTGGTTTGACGACCATAGGGATTACCAGCAACGTTACCCAATACCAGAAGATGAACCCATGCCAAACCTAGTAGCTTACCCAGACTTGGACCCTCTAGATCCCTACTATGACAATGACCAATACAATAGGGAAATTCTAGAAAACCCTTACCCTTACCAAGAACCCATGCCCCAGTTCCCAAACCCAGTACCAGCCCCTGCACCCCCAATGAGTTCAGAAAATGTGCAAGAACTCCGAACCTTTGGTGAGGAGATTTTAGAAGGAAGCGAAAGGATGAGGCAAATAGGAGAACGACTCGTCTGGAAATATGACGAGCGTAATATGGAGTTCTGGATGAACCGACACTAGTAATAGTAATAATAATACAATAATAATATATAATATGTGTGTATGTTTGAAAAAAAAAATATAGACAATAGCTACGGATGCCTAATAGTATTGTAATTTTGATTTCAGTTGTATTGTAAAATATATGGATGCATAGTATAAAATAGAGTAAGTCGCAATGTTGGACGATTTTGACCAATATGTGTGTTGTGTGATCGTTTGTATTAAATATTATCTTGTGATATTAATATGTGGTAAACGTTTAAAATTCAGATGGACATGTAACACCTCGCAAAATCATGTCCAATATAGTATCAACACGTGTCATGGACTTTAAACGTATAACGGATTGATTATGAGGGACTAAAGTTGACAAACGGAGAAAGTATATGTATATAAGGATACAAAGTGTCAACATTTGATAATTTTTCCTTTTAACAACCCTACATGATGTTTATACCCTAAAACGAATGTATCATGAAGCGTGTGAAACCGTTTGTAGAAGAAAGTGAAAGTTTACAAGACGCGAGGGTTAAATGTGTCAACATGTTTAAGTTATACCTCTGAGTGACCTTTTAGCGAACTCGGAGCCTTTTAACTATTAATTATGCTCCCAAGAATAAGTGGTAAAAATTTCACAAGGTTTCGATATCGTATGAGAAAGATACACTAACTTTCGTAATTAAGGGGTTAAAAGCGTCAACGAGGCAAAACTTGTGTTTTCGGTTATCGTTTAATGAAACCAAACCTAAAGATGATTGGTTATATCTCATGGATCATAGAAATATAAATTTCATGGGTTAAAAGTGCTTAAAATGGAAGAAATCACGCTTTAGAAGGTCCAGGGGGTGAAAGTGTCATTTATGAAACATGTTTGGCTGATAAGCTTGTTGCTGGCACTACGCCACCACCTAGGCAGATCTCCGTGGCACGATGCCATGGACTGCCAGTTCAGCAAAAGTCTGATTAATGTGGCATCTTGCATGTGTGCTCGATTACACGAGTTTGCCACCCTCTAGCTCCTTGAAACACGTCCCTTAACACTTGTATTCATCCCTGGAGTTTCCCTAACACTTGTATCCATCTACATGAACTTCCTTGGCTATAAATAGAGCCTTTGTTGCAACCTTGTGAACTCACATTTGAGCACTTCACTTGAAAAGCTTCCAAACACTTGTTCTGGAGATTCCTGGAGCTCAAGACCACTCCCTAAGCATCCTTAGTCGTGCATAGGACTTCAGTAAGTGTCCTTAACCTTTCTTAATTCAGTTTTAATTAGTTTAATGGCCCAAAGTCAAACCGTCGTAATTAAGGTTTGACTTATTGATTAATCACTAATGGTTCAGTCAATTCTCGAATTAAAAGTAGCTTTGAGTTGGTAATTATGTGGGTAATAAACCCTTAAAAGGGCACCCTCTGATTCCCACTCTAACTAGGTCAATTGTCGGGTCAAACTTGATTATAAAAAGTCAATAGAAAGCTAATTTTCCCATAAACACATAATTAACAATGTAGAAGCTATGGAACCTGTTTTATCACTCATATAACTTGGTAATTAATGTAAGAACATGTCTAAGCATGTTCAACCCGACAATTTTCTGTTTAAGCTCGGTTCGGAACCGAAAGTCGAAAAAATAGACTTTTGCTTTGACTTTCAGTTCTGACCCAATGTAGCATATTTTAGAATTTCCTTAGAGCTCTATTAGGACCAGGTTATTGATTAGTGTAACCCTCTGAGGTTATACAACTTCGTTCATTAGTTATTCGATTCATGTACATGTTTTCGTTATATGCCTAAATATTGACTATAATGCCCTTTTTACCTTAAAACAAGAATTTTGAAAATGTGAGAGGACAACAATCTTTATTACTGATTTATAAACATGTCCCTAAATTTTCACATCGGTTTGAGGTCTAGATTAAGAGTTATGCTCAATAGCGTAATTAGAAAGCTTTTATTAATTAAACGGCGTAATTAGCATATAGCCTATCTAAACCCAATTTTTGATACCAAACTTTTTACTCACTGATGTAAAATAATATTTTGGGATTTTTGAAAATTTTTATTTATTTTTAGGCTGAGCATAACATAGGGTTATAGCTTTGATTCGGTAATTGTCGATTTTGCCCTTTTGGCCTATAAAATGAGTTTTACATAATATTTTGATACCAAACATTTTGCTACTGATTTTATATAATAAATAAAGTATTTTAAGCCTTCTGGAATAATAAAAATATCAGTTTTTCTTATAAAACCCGGAAATCGCTTAAAATCGCCGTTTTATGCATTTTTTAACACATAATATAAGTTAAAACTATTTTTAACATATAAGGTTTGATACCTTCTGATGTTTTAAGTAAGTTTTCATAATTAAATAGTAGGTAAAAGTTTTAAACTCAGATTTCAATTTTTGACCTTTAAAGCTTATGTGAAATTATCAAAATGCCTCTACTGTTATGAATTATAAAACTAAATATTCTTACTGATTATATCAGACCTGAAACTCAGATTTATATTTAAACCCTTTTATAACCTTTAAAATGACCAAAATACCCCTACGGGGCATAATTTGAGTTTAAATCCATTTTGGGCATTATGGAAGGTATCTTACTGATATCACAACATATTTAAGGCATAATAACTTAGGAAACCTGTTCTTGACTCATTTTGTTACCCGTTACGCATTATTCGCGTTCGGTGCGGTTTATGTAACTAGTTTGCATAAATTAGCCGAAACAGGTCAAACCTTATCGTTTTTATCTCAAAATCCAGAATGTGTTTAGTTTACCCATATTATATAAGTATACAAACCTGTCGGGTCTAAACCACCCTCTAATCCGGTTATCTCTTAATCATGCGTTTTGAACCGTATCTTCTTTTAAAACTAACCGGTCTAAGTCTAGGCATAATTAAAGACCCGTTAGGTATCTAATAGGTTATTAAAAACCTTCGTTCCAGATTAGGAGACCAGTAAAAGCTATCTGCACTTGCTGATTGAATACGGTTGTGATAAATTTGAATATTTGCTCAGGTAAATACTCTTAACTTATTTTCCCTATACGGGCTTGGGATACGGTATTATAATAATACCGCTTGGTCGGGTGTGTAGTCATTTAAATCGGATTGTGATTAATGTATTTACATAACTCGTTTTAATCTGTATTATTTGGTGTATGGCCTTTGGGGGTTAAATGACCATGTCCCGGATATCCTTGGCATCATTAATAAGAATGGCCACGACTTAAGCACGGGGTGTAGGCATACACCTGACAGTTGCATTATGTAAAAACTGGTAATCAACTTAAAGGAATCAACCTTGTGGGCATTATACCTGTGGCGTGTCAGTTAATCTTGACCGGCTCTACCAACCGGCCCTGACGGACGACAAATAAGTGAAACTGTATACAAGATTATTTTTAAATAATTGTCCCAAGTTATAAAAGATATTTTGTGCCTTATGCATTCAAATCAATTTTCTTAAATGTTTTCAAAATGAGTCGGTTAATTGTATTTACCAGTGTAAACTGACGTATTTTCCAAAAAGGCTAAGTGTAGGTACTAGACGAAATAGGCTGTCTACTCCTGGCATCATTAATCAAGTCTTGCAAGCTCTAGATGTTAAAGTCTGTTGAACAATGATCTTTTTATCTTTTGATCCGCCTGTGGATCCTTTACAGTCCGTTTGTAATACTTTGATATTACTTTTATTCGGTTTGTAATGTGATTCATCTTTTGCTTCCGCTGTGCATTTAAATTTGTGTTGTTTGACTATGATGATATCAACTACGTCACGATACTCCCCACCGGGCCCACCGGTAATACGTGGAAATTAGGGGTGTGACAGGTTGGTATCAGAGCCAACATTGAGTGAATTAAACACTAGCCTTTTTTTGTGTTTAATCTCAATGACACGGTAGCACATTCCTTGACAATCTGAGTCTAGACTTAACATAGGAATATTCGCAACCCTAATCTGTAAAATATTGCTTTCGATTTTATATATGTCGCCAAGCAATGAAGCCGTAATGGAAATTCTCCACATCCGGAGCCTTGAAATGCCGAGCTTTGTATCGCGGCTAGGATGAAACGTGCATCCAAGGAGAAGACATTCAGAAATAAAGTGAAGAAGAAAACTTCTTTTGCTGAAATTCATTTCCTTAGTAGTCCTTATAAGGAAATATTTATCTTCTAGTCCCTTCATGGACAATATTAGTTCTTTCAAATCCCGTTTAGGGCAATTATGTACCTCTTTTAAAAATCATTGGAATGATCTATCTAAATTTCATTTATATCATTTTATGTGAGTATAATATATGAAATAAATTAAAATAACATTCCTTTTATAAGATCTACCATTATAATAAAATGGCAAAATTTAAAAAGGACAAGACCTAGCCCATCTGTCATTTTAAGACAGGGCCAAGATGGTAGTTCCTCAATTTGATTCAGATCCTTATTAACATCTCAATTTAGGATTGTTCTGCATTAAATATTAAAAATAATCTTAAAGGGTATAACCTAGCTCGAATGTCATTAAAGACCTAGCTATGATGGTAAAACCTGTTTAAAAAGAGATTCAAGATCCTTGTTAACATCTAAAAACATGTTAACACTCCCGACAACAATGATGGGATAAAATCACACTTGTCATCTTTATATTAGGAATTTTCCAAACCCCTTATTTAGCCTAAATGATCAATATGAATCATGGCTAATAAACGTCGAAAATGATGTTTATATCAAAACATCCATTTGGGATGTATGCCTACGGGCCAAGGTGTATACATGAAAAAGATAGTATTGTTTCATAACTTCTTGTCAAGACAATGAACTGTGAAATTTTCCGATCCAAAGGATCATTGATTATGTTTTAAAATTTCCCTAGTGACAAGGCCTCTGTGCCATCAAAAAGTCCTTTGGAACAAGCCCTTGTGCTATATAAAATGTCGGTACGACATTGACAGTCGTGACTTATGTCCCCTGTCTAATGAATATGAAGGATTATATTCCGTCTAAACGCTAGAGATGGTTTAATTAAAAACCTAGGTAAAACATAATCAGAATAAATTTTACACTATCTATTGGCCTATATGGTTTATTTACACCATGGCAATTTAATTATCAAATTTGACAATTCACTATATAATTAAACAAATTATTACTGCTTGGTCTGTAGCCTTCAGAGCTTCACCATGGCTGACTCATCTGAAGCTCACAATCATCCAGTTGATCAGAGTGATAATGCAAGACTGATCTTAATAGGCAACGAGTTACAGGCTATGTTAGATACAGTCGTAAACAAAGCCGTGGACAGAGTATTAAAGAATCATAAGCGAAAGTGCGATAATACCCCAAATAAGGGTTACAAAAAGGGTAAGGCCGGTTCAAACCAGTCCAAGCCAAATGAGGCGAAACCCAAATGTAAAACCTGCGGGAAGCAGCACTTCGGAAAATGTTTTCGTGAACAGACCAGGGGATGTGGTATCTGTAAGGAAATGGATCACAAGATTCATAAATGCAAGGACTTGAAGGATGACCAGCAGTCAGGTGAAAATACCAGATGCAAAACCTGTAGGAAATACCACCTCGGGAAATGCAGATTTGAATCTCAGCCTCTACCTTGTGGAATCTACAAGTCCAAGGAGCATAAGACCTTGGATTGCAAGAAGTTGAAAGACGCGACCTGTTTTGGTTTCAAAGAGAAGGGGCATATCAAGACTAATTGCCCAAATAAAACCAAGAAGCCTGAAGAGGCTAAGAAGACCAAAGCTGGGAGCTCTCAAATGAATGCTCAAGAGGCCGTTCAGGATGGCAATGTCACAACAGGTACTTTCCTGACCAATGACGTTTATGCTAGAGTATTATTTGATTCAGGTGCAGATAAGTCTTTTGTAGACAATAGATTTTGTAAATTATTAAATCTGCCTGTTAAAACTCTAAGCGTTATGTATGAAGTAGAATTAGCCGATGGTACCTCAGAGACTGCTTCAGCAATATTAGATGGATGTTTTATATCCATTAGGAATCATTCTTTTCCGCTGTCATCGTTTTTGTTAAAATAGAGGGACTCGATATAGTGATAGGAATGGATTGGTCGTCTTGTAACCAAGCCCATATTGTGTGTGATAAGAAGCAAGTAGTTATCAAGACTCCTTATGGTGAGCCTTTGACAATCCAAGGAGACACATGGTACGGATTGCCTAAGAACTTGTTGAACTTGGTATTTAATACCAAAGCTTCGAGTATGGAAAACTCAGAAAAGACAAACAATAGTCGCGATGCTAGAGATGCGACAAATGTTAATGGTGCATCAAATGTGAACCTCAATGTTAATGGAGTTGATCTCCAAAACTGTAATTAATGCAGCTGTTAGAAAGGCTATGAGAAAAGTCACAAAAAGGTTCAAGAAGCCGAATGTTGCTTACTCTAAAACATATGTTGCTGCTCATGAGAAGAGCTTTATTCTTCTTCATATGCGAAGAATAACCCAAACAAAATCATATATGGCAAGGATCCCTATTCCTTTTTTTAGGATGTACTTAAAAGTACTTCGTCTCTTGGAAGTCAAGAGACTTCAATAGTAAAAAGGGGCCATCGATTGCAGGAAATCGTTGGATGAAGTAGAAACCATTAGGTGTATTAGCGATTATGCTGGAAAGGACACGGCGTGGTATGCATCACAGTCATTCGATGGCAATACCCTTAATTAGTGAGGACATTAATGAAGTCCACAAGAAAGATCCTCTTATACATTATGGGATGGTCTAAGTTCTAAGGACCTTATTAGAAAAACCTATTATCCGCTTCACAAAATGGATGGAATAAGAATTTTCTGACTCTCACCATAAAAGTTCTAGACTGTCGACAGTATGTTACAAATTTTAATTCATTGGCTGAGATAGTACCCTATTCCATTTACCCAAAATCTAAGCTTAATGCAAATAATTATTGGTGGTTATCATCGTCAATAAGAGGGCACATTAAGATTTCAAAACCTGCTTATTATAAATCCATTATGGATCTACCTCAGCTACTCACGTTATATAGATTAAGAAACAACCAGTCAAAGCTGAGTCTGCCCTAAAATTTGTCAAAGATTCTACAACTAAGTTTAAAAGGATTAAGAATGGAGGCGTTTAACCCTCCTGACGATTGATTAGAGGCAGTTCACATTAATAATAACACCAGATAAATCCCTTATTGTGATTTTATTGCTAGGAGATACGTTTGGTTTCAGATGCTGCTGAGTCTCTCATAAGACCATAAGCTTAGCAAACTTTTAGAAATTTTCCCGTAAGAACCCCAGATATTAAGTGTAAGGTAAAACTTACAGGCAAAATCATAAGAACCAATTCTTCTGTTCCTGTCAGAAACCTCAAATCGTAGAATTCTAGAAGTATCCTCTCTCTAGAAGAAGTGCGTTAGCATATATAGTTGATATCTCTTTGATCTCTATCGATTGCGAATACCAGACGGTATGATAAGAGCACCATATGAGGATTGGTGTATCTTAATATGTTCCATAGATTGCTTCCATGCCTGATCAGTATGGAGGTTTAATGCATGGGACCACAAAGATATTCCGATGGTCATATGGTACTAAAGCCAGCCAATGGTATTCAAATAGGATATCCAGAATGGAATTGTCCAAGTAAATGTCTTCGATTAAGGAATTCGTGGACTCATAACATAAATGTGTCACTTATCTGACATAGACTATGATAGATGAACTGGAACCTGAGATTTGGAAAATCTCTGTAACCTCCTTGTGTCTTGATTATCTTCTCCTAAGATTACCCTGTTTACCTTCTGAGAGGCAAGTAGAGTGAAGATTAACATCCCATTTAGGGCTGTATTATTATGAAATCTCCAAGATTGGAAGAATCGAAACCCTGATTAAGTAAGTTTTAAGATAAAGGATTCTTATAGCCTAACTCAATATTCTAAGAATTCGGTATTGTTAATAAAGAAAGACGGTTCATTTTGCTTATGCATTATTTACCACAATCCTATTTAGACAACAAATAAGAATCGCTATCAACTGCCCAGGATCGTTGACTTGTTCGACTAACTGTAAGGATTAGCTATTCCTTAAGGTTGGGTTTAAGCAGTAGTTGGAATAACCACCTCACCTTAAATAAGTTTTTCTAAAATAGCCAATACATAAGTATCAAGGTCGCTCCTTTGGAGACCTTGTATAGATGAAATATCAAAACGTCCGTTTAATGAACGGGACTTTGGGAAGTCCAATTACCAGGATCTGAAAGTTGCCTTGGAAACAACGAATAAGATCATTCGATTTCGTAATCATCTAAACGTTGCCAGTAATCGGCAGAAAAAAAATTAAGGATTGATGATAGTCGCAACCCTCTTAAGTCCTTAGTAAGGAATAAGGTTCAATTGAAGGTATCGCCCTAAGAATGGTGTGCTAAATCTTAATTGATCAGGGTAAGTTAAGCCCTGGATATATAGGAACATTCGGGGAAATCGAATACAACAAAGGTCTATATTTTATAAGCTAAAACCTATATAAGGAGCTTAGTGGAGCTCGCAATGTGACCCACACTAGTGATTTAAAGAAATGTTTCACCGATAAGTCGAGACGCATTATCACATAACGATGTGCAGATTTATGAGGTGATTAGAAACCTGTATCGATTAAGGATTGACAGGTTAAGAAACACACAGCTCTGATAAGTTGGCTCAGCTGTACGTGGATGAGACTGTATCTCTCCACGGGGTGCCAGTGTCTATCATCTCTGATAGGGATACAAGGTATACATCGCATTTCTGGAAAAGATTTCAGCAATCCCTAGGCACTCGATTAAATTTCAGCACTGCATATCATCCTCAGACGGATACTCAAAGTGAACGTACTATACAGACACTCGAGGATATGCTACGAGCTTGTGTTATTGACCTGGGAGGAAGTTGGGATGATCATCTTCCATTAGTCGAATTTTCATACAATAATAGTTATCATTCCAGTATTCAAGCTGCACCTTTTGAAGCTTTGTATGGAAGAAAGTGCAGAACGCCCGTTTGTTGGGCAGAAGTTGGAGATGTCCAACTAACAGGACCTGATATAGTCCTGGAGACGACAGATAAGATTGTTCAAATATGAGATCGTCTCAAAGCTACCAGGGATAGTCAGAAAAGCTACGCAGATAAAAGGCGTAAACCTCTAAAGTTTGAGGTAGATGACAAGGTTCTACTTAAGGTCTCACCCTGGAAAGGGGTAATGCGATTTGGCAAGAAAGGCAAGTTAAGCCCAAGATATATAGGACCATTTGAGATCATCGAATGTGTCGGAACAGTGGCTTATAAGTTAAAAATTTGCCTGAAGAGCTCAGTGGTATTCATAATGTATTCCACATCTGCAATCTGAAGAAATGTCTAGCTGATGAATCACTAGTCATACCACATACAGATGTGCATATAGATGAGAGACTGAAGTTAGTTGAGAAATCTTTGTTGATTGAGGATCGACAGGTTAAGAAGCTTCGAAGGAAGCAGGTAACAATTGTAAAAGTTAAATGGGATGCCCGTAGAGGTCCCGAGTATACGTGGGAGGTAGAGTCCACAATGAAAGAGAAGCACCCTCATTTATTTCAGTAAATCTCGAGGTCGAGATTTATTTTAAGGGGTGAGGATGTAACACCTCGCAAAATCATGTCTAATATAGTATCAACACGTGTCATGGACTTTAAACGTATAACGGATTGATTATGAGGGGCTAAAGTTGACAAACGAAGAAAGTATATGTATATAAGGATACAAAGTGTCAACATTTGATAATTTTTCCTTTTAATAACCCTACATGATGTTTATACCCTAAAACAAATGTATCATTAAGCGTGTGAAACCGTTTGTAGAAGAAAGTGAAAGTTTACAAGACGCGAGGGTTAAATGTGTCAACATGTTTAAGTTATACCTCTGAGTGACCTTTTAGCGAACCCAGAGCCTTGTAATGATTAATTATGCTCCCAAGAATAAGTGGTAAAAATTTCACAAGGTTTCGAAATCGTATGAGAAAGATACACTAACTTTCGTAATTAAGGGGTTAAAAGCGTCAACGAGGCAAAACTTGTGTTTTTGTTTATTGTTTAATGAAACCGGACCTAATGATGATTGGTTATATCTAATGGATCATAGAAATATAAATTTCATGGGTTAAAAGTGCTTAAAATGGAAGAAATCACGCTTTAGAAGGTCCAGGGGGTGAAAGTGTCATTTATGAAACATGTTTGGCTGATAAGCTTGTTGCTGGCGCGACGCCACCACCTAGGCACATCTCCGTGGCGCGGCGCCATGTTCTGCCAGTTCAGCAAAAGTCTGATTAACATGGCAGCTTGCATGTGTACTCGATTCCGCGAGTTTGCCACTCTCTAGCTTCTTGAAACACGTCCCTTAACACTTGTATTCATCCCTGGAGTTGCCCTAACACTTGTATCCATCTCCATGAACTTCCTTGGCTATAAATAGAGCCTTTGTTGCAACCTTGTGAACTCACATTTGAGCACTTCACTTGAAAAGCTTCCAAACACTTGTTCTGGAGATTCCTGGAGCTCAAGACCACTCCCTAAGCATCCTTAGTCATGCATAGGACTTCAGTAAGTGTCCTTAACCTTTCTTAATTCAGTTTTAATTAGTTTAATGGCTCAAAGTCAAACCGTCATAATTAAGGTTTGACTCAGTGATTAATCACTAATGGTCCAGTCAATTCTCGAATTAAAAGTAGCTTTTAGTTGGTAATTATGTGGGTATTAAACCCTTAAAAGGGCACCCTCTGATTCCCACTCTAACTAGGTCAATTATCGGGTCAAACTTGATTATAAAAAGTCAACAGAAAGCTAATTTTCGCATAAACACATAATTAACAATGTAGAATCTATGGAACCTGTTTTATCACTCATATAACTTGGTAATTAATGTAAGAACATGTCTAAGCATGTTCAACCCGACAATTTTCTGTTTAAGCTCGGTTCGGAACCGAAAGTCGCAAAAGTAGACTTTTGCTTTGACTTTCAGTTCTGACCCAATGTAGCATATTTTAGAATTGCCTTAGAGCTCTATTAGGACCAGGTTATAGATTAGTGTAACCCTCTGAGGTTATACAACTTGGTTCATTAGTTATTCGATTCATGTACATGTTTCCGTTATATGCCTAAATATTGACTATAATGCCCTTTTTACCTTAAAACAAGAATTTTAAAAATGTGAGAGGACAACAATCTTTATTATTGATTTATAAACATGTCCCTAAATTTTCACATCAGTTTGAGGTCTAGATTAAGAGTTATGCTCAATAGCGTAATTAGAAAGCTTTTATTAATTAAACGGCGTAATTAGCATATAGCCTATCTAAACCCAATTTTTGATACCAAAATTTTTACTCACTGATGTAAAATAATATTTTGCGATTTTTGAAGATTTTTATTTATTTTTAGGCTGAGCATAACACAGGGTTATAGCTTTGATTCGGTAATTGTCGATTTTGCCCTTTTGGCCTATAAAATGAGTTTTACATAATATTTTGATACCAAACCTTTTGCTACTGATTTTATATAATAAATCAACTATTTTAAGCCTTCTGGAATAATAAAAATATCAGCTTTTCTTATAAAACCCGGAAATCGCTTAAAATCGCCGTTTTACGCATTTTTAACACATAATATAAGTTAAAACTATTTTTAACATATAAGGTTTGATACCTACTGATGTTTTAAGTAAGTTTTCATAATTAAACAGTAGGTAAAAAATTTTAAACTCAGATTTCAAATTTTGACCTTTAAAGCTTATGTGAAATTATCAAAATGCCCCTACAGTGCATAGTTTGGTTATAAAAGATAAATTTCACATATATGCAATACCCTACTGTTATGACTTATAAAAATAAATATTCTTACTGATTATATCAGACCTGAAACTCAGATTTATATTTAAACCCTTTTATAACCTTTAAAATGAGCAAAATACCCCTACGGGGCATAATTTGAGTTTACATCCATTTTGGGCATTATGGAAGGTATCTTACTGATATCACAACATATTTAAGGCATAATAACTTAGGAAACCTGTTCATGACTCATTTGGTTACCCGTTACGCATTATTCGCGTTCGGTGCGGTTTATGTAACTAGTTTGCATAAATTAGTCGAAAAGGGTCAAACCTTATCGTTTTTATCTCAAAATCCAGAATGTGTTTAGTTTACCCATATTATACAAGTATACAAACTTTTCGGGTCTAAACCACACTCTAATCCGGTCATCGCTTAATCGTGCGTTTTGAACCGTATCTTCTTTTAAAACTAACTGGTCTAAGTCTAGGCATAATTAAAGACCCGTTAGATGTCTAATAGGTTATTAAAAACCTTCGTTCCAGATTAGGAGACCAGTAAAAGCTATCTGCACTTGCTGATTGAATACGGTTGTGATAAATTTGAATATTTGCTCAGGTAAATACTCTTAACTTATTTTCCCTATATGGGCTTGGGATACGGTATTATAATAATACCGCTTGGTTGGGTGTGTAGTCATTTAAATCAGATTATGATTAATGTATTTACATAGCTCGTTTTAATCTTTATTATTTGGTGTATGGCCTTTGGGGGTTAAATGACCATGTCCCGGATATCCTTGGCATCATTAATAAGAATGGCCACGACTTAAGCACGGGGTGTAGGCATACACCTGACAGTTGCATTATGTAAAAACTGGTAATCCTCTTAAAGGAATCAACCTTGTGGGCATTATACGTGTGACATGTCAGTTAATCTTGACCGGCTCTACCAACCGGCCCTGACGGACGACAAATAAGTAAAACTGTATACAAGATTATTTTTAAATAATTGTCCCAAGTTATAAAGATATTTTGTGCCTTGTGCATTCAAATCAATTTTCTTAAATGTTTTCAAAATGAGTTGGTTAATTGTATTTACCAGTGTAAACTGACGTATTTTCCAAAACGGCTAAGTGCAGGTACTAGACGAAATAGGCTGGCTATTCCTGGCATCATTAATCAAGTCTTGCAAGCTCTAGATGTTAAAGTCTGTTGAACAATGATCTTTTTATCTTTTGATCCGCCTGTGGATCCTTTACAGTCCGTTTGTAATACTTTGATATTACTTTTATTCGGTTTGTAATGTGATTCATATTTTGCTTCCGCTGTGCATTTAAATTTGTGTTGTTCGACTATGATGATATCAACTACGTCACGATACTCCCCACCAGTAATACGTGGAAATTAGGGGTGTGACAGGACAATGAAGTGAACCCGGAAAACCAGAACAACAATAACCTGAATAACAATAACAAAGGAAACCAAGTGGATAACAGTGCCTTCCAACATATAGTGGCACAAGGAATTATAGACGCAATGCCACATATTATCAAAACGGTTAAGGAAGCAGATAATAATAAAAGTAATCATGGCAGTAAACGACCTACTGAACCTGAACACAGCGTAAACAATGGACCCATACTTCAAGTGCACATTCCCAAAAGAAGAAGAACCATGTCTTATGGTTGTTCTTATAAAGAATTCTGGTCTTGTAAACCAATGGAATTCTCGGGCAATGAAGGGGCCGTTGCAGCTCTACGCTGGATAGAAAAGACTGAGGTAGTCTTAAAAATAAGCATGTGTGCGGAAGAGGATAAGATAATGTTTGCCTCCAATTTGTTTAGGAACTCAGCACTAGAATGGTGGAACACTATCCTCCAGTCTAGGGGAAGTGACAGAGTTTACAATATGGAATGGGAAGAATTTAAGAACATGGTAGAAAGGAAATTATGCCCTCCTAATGAAAAGGAACAGATAGCAAATAAATTCTTAAACCTTAGAATGACTGGAGTGGATAGTAAGGGTTACACTACGTTATTCTTTAAATATGTTGGAATAGTGCCAACCCTTGCATCACCAGAACCAGTATTAATCTCCCGTTATATCTGGGGATTAATCAGTGAAATTAGGCATGTAGTCAAGGCAGCTAGACCCCAAACTATAGAAGAAGCTGTAGAACTAGCAGACACCTTGACTGATGAATTAGTGCGTACACGAGAAGAAGACCAGAGGAGGAACCTAGCTCAAAGGCTTACCCAAGAATTTCGTTATGGAAATTCCAACCGTGGAAAAAATGTAAGTTCTACCTCTGCACCTTATTGTAAGGCTTGCAAGAAAAAGCATTCAGGAAGATGCTCCACCTACTGCAATTTCTGCAAGATACCAGGATTCAAGGAAGAAGATTGTAGGAAGAAACCTAATAATGGAATATGCTTCAACTGCGGAGAAAAGGGTCACATCAAACCAAATTGTCCGAAACTAGCTCCAGCCATGAACAACAAGAATACTAAAAATGTTAGAGCATTTGTTCTGACTACAAAAGAAGCCAAGATGATTCCGGACGTGATAGCCGGTACGTTTTTAGTTAATAATGTTTTTGCTAAAGTATTATTTGACTCTGGTGCAAACCAAAGTTTTATTAATACTTCGTTTTGCAAACTTCTCAACCAACCATTAACTAAACTCTCACAAGAATGTTTAGTAGAAACAACAAATGGAAAAACCATTAAGATTTCCGAAATCTTGCAGGGAGCAAGAATAGAATTTTTAAATCAAAAGTTTATTGCAAACCTTTACCCAATGAATCTGGCAGGATTCGATGTTGTATTAGGTATGGATTGGTTAATAGCCAATAAAGCCAGTATTTTATGTAATCAAAAGTCGATTCAAGTAAATTCACCAAGGGGTGAAAAGATCACAATTAAAGGAAATAAACCATCTAGATCCACAAAATTCATATCTATGATGAAAACGGCAAGTTATGTAAGAAAAGGATCATTAATGTATTTGATTTCCATAATCATTCACACTAAAGGAAAAGAATTGAAAGATATTCCAGTAGTATCTCAGTTTCCAGACGTGTTTCCAGAAGAATTACCAGGACTACCGCCAGACAAAGAAGTTGAATTCAGAATTCACCTGCTACCAGGGACAACACCAATCGCCAAAGCACCTTATCGTTTGGCACCCGTGGAAATGCAGGAACTGAAGAAGCAGTTAGATGAATTGTTAGAAAAGGGATTCATACAGCCAAGTTCATCGGCATGGGGAGCACCGATCTTGTTCGTTAAGAAGAAAGACGGGTCAATGCGTATGTGCATTGACTACCGCAAATTGAACAAGGTCACGATTAAAAATCGGTATCCATTACCAAGAATCGTTGATCTGTTCGATCAATTACAAGGAGCTCGATTTTTCTCAAAGATCGATTTACGGTCAGGATATCATCAATTGAAGGTACAGGAAGAGGACATTCCTAAAACCGCTTTTAGAACAAGTTATGGCCATTATGAATTTACTGTCATGCCATTTAGTTTAACCAATGCCCCAGCTGCATTTATGGACATGATGAACCGAATATGTAAGCCATATTTGGATAAATTCATAATTGTCTTTATAGATGATATTCTCATTTACTCTAAGAATAAAGAGGAACATGCAGCGCATCTGCATGCACTTCTAAGTTTATTGAGAAAAGAAAAACTTTATGCTAAGTTTTCGAAGTGCGAGTTTTGGTTAGAGAAGGTACAGTTTCTTGGACATTTAGTCAATCATAAAGGAATTCATGTGGATCCCACCAAGATCGAGGCGATTACCAAATGGAAAACCCCTGAGTCGCCAACCGAGGTTAGAAGTTTCTTAGGGTTGGCCGGTTATTATAGAAGATTTATTCAAGATTTTTCTAGAATAGCCATTCCCTTAACTAAGCTAACCTGTAAATCTGTTATGTTTGAATGGGGACCAAAACAAGAAGAAGCCTTTAGAATTCTTAAGCAAAGATTAACCAACGCACCCATACTTGCATTACCAGAAGGAACTGAAGATTTTGTAGTCTATTGTGACGCTTCTAAGTTAGGTTATGGATGTGTGTTGATGCAACATCAAAAGGTTATAGCCTATGCATCTAGACAACTTAAGAATCATGAAGAGAATTATTCAACCCATGATTTAGAATTAGGAGCTATAATTTTTGCCCTGAAAATCTGGAGACTTTACCTTTACGGTAGTAAGTTTACCATTTTTACAGATCATAAGAGTTTAAGGTATGTTTTCGGGAAAAAGGAGTTGAATATGAGACAGAGACGCTGGATGGAGTTACTTAGTGATTACGATTGTAATATTCAGTATCATGTAGGAAAGGCAAATGTAGTGGTTGATGCTTTAAGTCGAAAGTATCATGAAAAGCCAAAAAGAGTACGCTCTCTTAAATTAAATCTACAAGTAGATTTAAATGAACAGATTAGAAAGGCACAAGAATCAGTAATCGAGGATGATACTGAGAAATTAAAAGGAATGATTAAGGAACTAGAACAAGGAACCCATAAGAAAAGAATGTGGATACCCAAATTTGGAAACCTACGCCATTGTATATTAGAAGAATGTAACACCCCAAATTTTCGTATGTCATAAAATAATAATATGTAGAAAAGTTCAAATAATGGAAAATGGAAATATATAGAACCATGTCATAAAAAAAAGTTAAAAATGGTACTAAGTTTAAAACACATCTTATTAACCAAAGTTAATAAAAGAAAGATGACCAAGTTAGAATGGGAAGTTATAAAGTAAATATGATCTAAAAGATAAGGGACTAGATGTGCAAATATAGAATGAATATTTGATAAAAAAAAATGGCCAGTATGTTTGGCTGGCTTTGTGCGATCGAGAGACAAGGGGCAGGGAAGAACCCTACACCCAAAAATCATTCTAATTCATCAAATTGAAAGGGTTGAAGCTGAATTCTAGGTGCATGAGTTAGGAATTAAGATCTCCTAACTATAATTGTTACCAAGTAAGTTTAATTTCTTGTTTTTATGAAATTTTATGAAGTGGGTTATGTGAAATTTATGATCTTTGTATGAAATCGAACCTAAATGTTAGATGATATGAACAAATAGGGGTTATATTATGTTCTATTTTGATTGTATTGGTAGTTTGGGGTAAAACCCACTTGAAATTGTAAGACAATGAAAATTAGTAAAGTTTATAGATGAATTGTGTAATGTTGATGTTAAACTCATGTTTTAGAAGGTGTTAGATGTGTAATTTGATATGAATCATATGTAGTATGGTCATGGTATTGATTGTGAAAGATTAGGTTAACCCATTGATGAATTTAGGATGAATATGCTATAAATACTTGTACATCACGCTTTATAGATAGCACGCACACCATGTGTTTGATGAAATGCCTAAGAAAGATTTAGTTGAAATTTGACATGAATTCTTGATTTGATGGTGATGTAAATGAAAATGGATATGTGTAATTATGTCAAGTCATGACGAATAAATCAAAAGTGCATATGTGAAGTAATGCTTATGAAAGCTAAAAATATGAAGTTATAACGTATAGGCACGAATAAAGAAGAAGGCACGAGTCACTTGAAGACGCAAGCATCGCAAGATCACGGTAAGTTCATATGACCTTCATTTTCTCTACTTGTAGACTTACGAATGTTAGTTTGGGTAATTAAATCCTAGCGTGGAATTTTTACGCTTGTTCATGGTAGAATTGTGTTATGTTGAGTATTGGTAATGGATAAGAAGTGTATTAGCAATGGATGCGTTTTAACCCGCTTCAAGTGGGTCGAAATATTAAAAGGAAGGATAATGTAATGGTTAAGTAAAGACTTGTAGATAACGAGTCGGAATGAGGAATAAGCGATGAAAGTGTATGGTATGAATTGATCCGTTATGAATGGGTCGAAAGACTTACATGTTGAATGTATTCGAAAGGCAAGAATAAATGAGCATGAAGAAATTTCATGCTAGAACGAAAAGAAAATTTTTAATAAGGATGTTGATAAAATGTTTTATTTCGCTAATGGGTCGAATTAGAATGATAGCCATTAAATTTGTTTTGAGATTTGAACTAATGAATGTTTGCGTTATATATGTTAGGTAAATCCCGCTCTTGACGATGCGAGCTCGGACCGAACACACTACATAGCCCTTTATGCGCTTCCGGTTAAAGTCGTCTTTTGTAAATGTGTCAAAAATGTTTTCATAATGTAAATGTTAAATATATGGCTAGGATGTTTCCTAAGTAAGTTAGGACTTTAAATATCGTATGGTTATTACTTTTATGTCTTTTAAAAACAGGGAATTGTTTATCATACGAACGGGTCATGCCCATTTTTTGTCAAAATTAGTATGTCATTTTTGTTATTTTCGGATGTGAAAAAAATGGGCGCTAAAAGTTGTTAAAATAGTACGTTAACACTTATATTTCGAGTAAAGAAATCTGGGCGTTTCAAGTTGGTATCAGAGCCTAGGTTTGAGGGATTCAAGTACCAAGTGCTTGAACTCAAACCGAAAGCTCGTGCGATGTGTGTGTTCGTTCAGGAGCGCTATGCAAGTAAGTAAATTGTAAATTCGATTATGCTTATAGTTAGAAATAAAAAGGGATTTATAGGTTATTTGTTTATTAACCGAGTTTTAAGGCAAATGATGATGTTAAATGGGACCGTGTTTAAATTATGGACACGTAGGAAAAAGAATCGAGTAAAACAGACTAGTAGAACTATAGATATGAGGTTTTAAAGTTAGGATTTTAGAAAAGGTTGGAGCTGGGTGAATGCAGCAACACAGAACTAAACCTTCTGTGAAAAATGGGGCGTCGCGCTGCGCGACACCCAGCTTGAATTACCGTCACGCCACGCGACAGATTAGGGGGTAGTTTCTCGCGGCCCGCCAGGGCCCCAGTTGTAGGCAAATTTTTTTATTTTGCTGATTTTGATTAGGGGACTTGTTTTAACTAGTTTCTAAAGCCTCGTAACCAATGTTTAAGGCAATTTTGATATTAAGAATGACGAGGGAAAGTATATACGAAGAGTGAAAAGGTAAATCGTTGCGATCAAAGATTTTGATCGACACGATACGACATGATCGTCGATGACGATAATGCATGAAGTATGAAATGTAAATTGATTGTAGTATGATAAAATGAGTTAATTATGATGAAGAGAAGTATGAAAAGAAATTTAATGAATGAAATGAATGTTTTATGTAGATGGCGGACAATGTAAACATGAATGATAATGAAACAATGAATATAAGTTGACTAACACGAAGGCAATTAGTTAAAGAACGAAGGAATAAGAAGTAAGTGTAAGAATGAATGTATGTTTTGATTAACATGTCTAGAATGTTCATAATGAAGGATAATATGGTTTTATGACCTGCAGAAATGAATTATGGAAAGCAAAATAATGCATGAATGATAAAGAAATGAATGATGAATGGTATGCGGTGAGGTCACGAAGTGACCGTTAACACCAAGAATGATGAATGGTATGCGGTGAGGTCACGAAGTGACCGTTAACACTAAGAATGATGAATGGTATGCGGTGAGGTCACGAAGTGACCGTTAACACCAAGAATGATGAATGGTATACGGTGAGGTCACGAAGTGACCGTTAACACCAAGAACGATGAATAGTATTCGGTGTGGGCACGAAGTAGCCGTTAACACCGAGGATGATGAAAGGAATGCGGTATGGTCACTAAGTGGCTATTAACACCCGGAATTATGAAATAAAAGCATGATAACCATAATTAAAATGGACAAAGGTCAATAAGACGTAAGCATGATGGCATGAAGTAACATATAATGAAATGAAAAGTTATATATAAAATTAACGAATGTCTAATAAGTAAGAGAATGAAAGTCATTGAAATATGTTAGGCATATTAACATATTTCCTAAACTATGTGGTAGAATATTTCTTAAGGCAAATCCAATAGTTTCGTTAAGTTTCCGAAAATGCAACCTATGATATTAGGATCCTCTAAATGTCAACCGGGCCATGTTGAAATGTTTAGAAGTAAGAACGTATATGATTGAAAGGTTGTGAATGAAGTTCTAGTTGGGTTTATCAACCCTATAACAGTGTTGTAAGAAGCGTTAGGCACTAGTCGGGCGGTGGAGTACCGACTAGCGATTAATCGGGATTAATAGGGATTAATCGGAATTAATCGGATTGAGATTTTTATAAGTAATTTTTAGTTACATATGTACACACATTTTTATATGTAGTTTTTTAAAGTAGACATGTTTTAACCCCTCATTAACTCATTTTTTTAAGTAATTGGATGGAATTTATATGGTTTGGTCAAAATTTGGCCGGCATTTAGCCAAAATTTGGCAAAAATAGGACCGCCATTGACTGCCTAGCTATTAATCGGCCATTAATCGGTGAACCTCCGATTAGTGATTAATCGACGACTAATCAGAGACTAGTTGGGATTTTTACAACCATGCCCTATAATGAGAGATAGGTGGTGTAGTCATAAAGGACCGTTAACACCTAGCATGAAAGAAAGGAAAGTATAAAAAAAAATTAAAATGATAGAATGGAATGAACATGACCAAGGAATAAATTTTAATAATGATCTCGAATGATGTAGTAGATGGCTGATGAAAGCGAAGAAATTGTTAATAAAATATGTTCCAAGTAGCGGGTGGTGAGAGAAAGTAAGTAGAAGGATGAGGGATTCTATTCCCCTATGAACGAAAGGCATGTGTGATGTGGCCTATCGTGACCGACGTTGATGATAATGTACAAGTGGAATGAAAGTTATTGAAATGTGATTATGAATGCATCAATGTAACTTGAGATGACATGGAAAGTATATGAAGTAATGAATGTAGAAAATGCTTAATTGTAGATAACGGACGAAGGAAACACAAACGCTAACAAATGACATGGTGGGAACTGGGAAGGAATAAAAGTAATGATTACGAAAGAGGATGGTATGGTCCTAGAATGTAATGAAAGGTAGAAATGATAATTACGATTAAGCTTAGAAAATATTGAACATGAAAGAATGATAGAATTTCGAGAATAGTATGGTCCTAAGGATAAAAATTTTGTCAAACAAAAAGTAAATGTTAGTAGAATTAAAATTTTAAGGGAATATATTTATGTGGTAAGCATAGATAGAGCCTTAAGAAAGGGTCGTAGATGGATGAAAGTTAGAGTCGTTAGGTGGGAAGGAAAGTATGAAAGCAAATGAGGAGATGCTTTTTCTCCACCTAACTAAAGATAAGAATAAACATAACAAGTAAATGGCACAGATAGCCTGGTTGGTCAAGCATAATGTAGGACTAAAAGAACACACACACACACACAAACATATATATAAGTGATGTGTATGTGAACGTATGTGAGATATGTTGCCGCTGGTTGTGGGAATATGAGTAGGGATAGGTTGATAGTTAATCGTCGTAGACTTAAACGGGATATACGAGTAAGAGTAAAACATATGACAAATGTGGTAACATGTGATGGTGTAAGTAATTATATATATATATATATATAGAAAGATGTTGAGGTAATAAGATTATAATGAAAGAAGTATGCTCCGAATACGTTGCGTAATAAGCCTGTGATGATCGACTTATGAGGACAAAAATGAATAATGGGCTAAGACCTAGATGGATGATTTAAGCACCGATGAGGATAGAGATTTTTATAAGAAATGGTAAAATGACAACAAGTATGTCTAAAATCAATAAGAAAGTACAAATATGAGGATTAGTCCATACTGTAGGAATGGATTAACAAACAACTAACAGTAATAGAGTTACTATACGTTTGAGGTAAGTATATGTGACACTTGTGCTCTGTAAACACACACAATGTAGGACACTATCTTTTATCAAAGAAACAATCTATTTTGGTCTCAAAAATTTGTTTATTTTGGTTTTACAATTTCACGTTTTGATTCTAGTTCATTTTCAAACCTTAAATCGCGTTCTAGGAAGTTATACGCGAACTGATGCGTAAACGTAATCAGTTTAATGCGGCAAACACTCCGGAACAGTTACATAGGCTTAACATACCTTAAATAACATTTATACAACTTAGAAATAAGTTTTGAAAGCTTTGGTGTGTCAAAAACAAGTTTATTCACACCCAGGGACTATTTGCGTCAAACTGCGAAAGTCTGCTGATTCACATAGTATCAAACATTCCGGAAGTTGATCATAATTTAAACATGCCCTAAATATCCTTTACATATCTTAGAAATAGGCTTTGAGGTGTTTGATGCGCAAAAATAAACTTATTTGATCAATAGGGACTAAAAGCGTCAAAAAGTGCATAAGTTTGCATTTTCGCGCATAACTTACGTTCTGAATATATCCGAACATCCAAAAATTTTTGTAATCATTAAAATATTTTATTGTAGTGTTTGGAATGTTAGAATTTCACTCGTCGCGTAATTTGGATCGATTTCGCGTTCGTTACGACTTCCGTCGTAATTAACCGAACAACACAATCGTACGGCCAAATGAACCGACATACGAGATGTTTTTTAGCATAGTTTAAGTTCCCTATACTTTAACTTCATTTTAGAGCTTTGAAATGGGGTTAACGGGGCTTAAACGTGTCAAAAATGCATCAAAAACCAAGTTTTGGGCTTGCAGGGACTAAAACTGACAATCTACCAAAGATTGCTTGAATTTGGCCATTTCAGCTGAATTTTATGGTTTTGATCCCTTGTTTTACACTCTATGGGCTGGTATTTGTTGGTTTTACATGTCCCATTGTATTTCAATACCATGTGCCCACATGGAGGGCCAAGATCGAAGCACGGATTACGAGGAACGATCCTAACGGTTGTGGGTTTTCTATAAATACCCAACACTTTCATTCCTTTCAACTCACAATCTGATTCAATTGCTCTAATTTAGGGTTTAACACTTCATACCTGAGCAAATTGGATCAAGATCTTCCTAGCTTGGACCCTTTGTAAGTTTCTTTCGTGCTTGTTTATGCATTTCAAGCGTGAAAGTCAAACAGTGTTTGACTTTCTGCATTGACCAGTCTTTGGTCAACACAAAGTTCGTTTGAACTTTGCATCGTGAGCGTAATCACGATGGTTATAGTACCTTCTGACTATACCTACTTGTCACACCCCGACCACGTGTAACATACAAAACGTGGCGGAAACGTCGGGGAGTGTTGTAACAGAATTAATGTTTCATAACCATGGATACCAAAAAGTGTTTCGTTTTATTAAACATTGAATAATTACATCGTCTGGAAATCTAAATACACAATTTAAACATAGTCTATCATTGTTATTGAGTCACTAAGGCCTTGTCCAGTCCTATGTGAGCATGCATCCTATCAATTGATATCTTTCAACAATACCTGAAACACATGTGAAAACGAGGTCAGCAACGAAATGCTGGCGAGTACATAGGTTTTGTGAAAATAAGATTCATGACTTCTGTTTAAGAAAATGTTTAGTCATGAACCTTGTAATTTGCTTTGTCTTTGTAAATCATTTGAAAAATAATAAGTTCAGATGATATGTATAAATAAGAGAATAATGCATGATTAAATGAATAACCATGTAAAATGAGTTTATATAAGATAAGTTGTTTGTAAAAGGATGTCTTGTGAAAAATATGTTATTTGTATAAAATGTTATATATCTTAAATTGAAATGATTCAAATAACGCTACGATATGTAATACCATACAAACATTTATATATAGGAAGTACCAGCGGCGTATCCACCATGCTTGTATCATATTACACACGCACCGTTACTCAAATCACTTACCCAAACAAACCACCAATGTAAGATGTCTATGTTTAAACAAATTGTCAAACATATTGAAATAATATGTCAAAATGTTCATGTCAAGATGTAAATCATGTTATGTATAACCAATGTCAAAAGTGTTTGTGTCAAATGTAAACCATGTAATGTGTAACCAAAATGATATGTATGGCTAGTGAAATGCATCAACTAAACCATAGGTGAAACGCACAAAACAAAGTATTGAAGTAAAACTTGGTTTAAATCAATACTATGTTTCGTGGAAATGCATGATCAAATGTAAATCATGTCCAAATGTTTACCCAATCGTTAAAACTTTTTGTGAAATCGTTCAAATCGTTCAAATCGTTCTTGTTGTTTTAATCGTTCAAATCGTTCTTGTTTTAATTGTGAAACTACTTTATGGTCGATTTTCTAATAACATTCAAACCTTCTTGACTCGTTCATCGTTCCAACTCGTTCTCGTTCTTAACAAACCCTTACCAAAGGATAAATTAATAATTACAGATTCAGTCGTTACCCAAAATACCCACACATAACCATGGGTATAGAGAATAACGGGATTTGTCAGATCCTATGGTACCATAACCTAATACTGGTCGGCTTGATCATTGCTAATGAATGTCATTGGTTATGTAACTACAACCAACAAGTTTGTTCACTTTATTGAAATCGTTCTTGAAACCATTGTAATTGTTTTTGAAACCATTGTAATCGTTCTTGAAATCATTGTTAAGACATTTAGCACATATGAGTCACCCCAAAACAGTTGAAAACAGTAAAAGAGGGGAATAATGTACTCGCCTGAGGATGCTTAGAGGTCTTAAACAACAACCAAACAAAGCTAGAGGGAGCACGGAATCAGTCGGCAATCTAAAACTATATAAATAAACCGGACTTAAATCGGGAGATCGGATAGGATGAGGCTTGGTAAACCAAATGAGTATTGGAACTCATATGATATGGTTTAACAAGGCCTACATACTACATTGAGACTAACCTAAGTGCTTTCGACCCATCGCGACCCATTAAGGTAACATACGCTACTTTAACGCGTCGTGTGCGCAAAGCGCGTTCGAGACGTCTAACTAGTCCTATGACAAGTATTATATGCCTAAACGTGTTTAATCATGTTGTATAATCAGTTATGTACAAAAGTTTAGGTTACATAAGCTTAATTACCAATTATACATGAAAAGGGTATTCTGGTAATTTACCTAAGGCATATAAACTACCTATCATACAACTATTCAAACGAAGCGACCATAGGGTATAACCTCGGAAGGTTATTCCCTACCTACTATGGTCACCTAATGTATTTGGTCGGATCCTAATGATCGACCAAATGGGTCGGGTTCGAAGGTATAAGCGATTTATTAGATCGCTTACCCTACGACCCTAGACAACGTGGTAATCAGTAGGCATAGTCCCAAGGGACTATAACCAACGTGATTACACTCACGTTGCGAAGTTCAAACGAACTTCGCATTGACCATAAACTGGTCAATGCAGAAAGTCAAACAAAGTTTGACTTTCAGACTAGAAAAGACTCGAAAAGCAATAAAAGAACGAAAGAATACTTACGAAGGGTCCCCGAATGCTAATCTAGATCAAAATAGCTCAGGTATGAAACAAAGGTTTCAACTTAGAGCATTTGAGATCAGATTCTAGTGAGTTTAGAGGTTGGATGGCAAGGGGTATTTATAGTGAATGGTCCACCATTAGGATCGTTTGTCGAAATACGTGCCTTAATCTCATCCGTACATGTGTCGGAACCTTATGGTACCCAAAAAGGCCACTCACCATAAGAGATCAACATGTGGCAAGGGATTAAGGAGTGGATAACAGCTGCAAACAGGCTGTTTAATACACTGCATCTGGTCTGCAGACCCCTTGCGCACCGTAACAAATATTTGTTGCGGTGCGCAAGGACCAATTTTGGCAGAATTACAGTTTTGGTCCCTGCAGCCCGTTTAAGCTATTTTCGACACGTTTAAGGCCCGTTAACCCTATTTCAAAGCTCTAAAATGAAGTTAAAGTATATGGAACTTAATATGTGCCCAAAAATATCTCGGATGTCGGTTCGTTTGGCCGTACGGTTGCGTTGTTTGGTTAATTACGACGGAAGTCGTAACGAACGTAAAAACGGTCCAAGTGACGCGACGAATGGATTTTTCTTATGCCAAACACTAAAATAAAATATTTTAGTGCTTACATAATTTTTTTTGATGTCCGGATGTATTCAGAACGTAAGATATGCGCGAAAATGCAAACTTGTGCACTTTTTGACGCTTTTAGTCCCTGAATGACCCAAAAGTTTATTGTAGCACACCGAACCCCTCAAAGCCTATTTCTAAGCTATGTAAAGGATATTTATGGTATGTTTAACTTATGGCCATGTTCCGGAATGTTTGTTACAGTTCAAATTGGCATACTTTCGCAGTTTGTCAACTTTAGTCCCTGTAAGCGATTTAACTTGATTTGCCATACCAAAGCCTTTGAAACTTATTTCTAAGTTATGTAAAGGTTATTTAAGGTATGTTAAGCCTATTTCACTATTCCGGAGTGTTCGTTGCATTAAACTGATTATATTTACGCATCGGTGCGCGTATAACCTTCCAGAAAGCGATTTAGAGTTTGGAATCGAACAAAAATTGATATGCGCAAATGATACACATATTTTTACAAATCCCAAGTATGAAACACAAAATTTCATTGGTTTGGAATTTGTTTGATGGTCGCAGTGACACAGGTGTCACACTACTGATTACCACGTTAATTAGGTATAGTGACGAGTCATAGTTTCGGTCAAAATACGTTCGTATGCGTATTTTGCAACCAAACTATTCTTGGGTATCAAAACCGTTTGTTTTGATATCAAACTTGTTTTCTAACTTAATTAAACATGTTTTAATATGTTTAACTCGTCACTCTTAGTTTAGTGCTTATAAAGGGTCGTAAGATAAGCGGTCTAAACAACCGCTTAGACTTTCGTACCCGACCCGTTTGGTCGATCGTTAGGATCTGACCAAACATATAATGTGACCATAGTTGTATAGGGAATAACCTTCTGAGGGTATACCTTATGGTCACTTCGTTTAGTTAGTTGTATGATAGGTAGTTTATATGCCATAGGAAAATGACCAAAATGCCCTTTTTCGCATAATTTCATTTTAAGCATATGTAACACATGTTTTGACATCTAAACTAATTATATAACATAATTAGATATGTTAAGGCATATAATACTTGTCATAAGACTAGTTAGGCGTCTCGAACATGCTTTCGCGCGAACGACACGTTAAAGTGGCGTAAGCTACCTTAATGGGTCGAAATGGGTCGTAAGCACTTAGAATAGGTTCCGATTTAGAATGTAGGCTTTGTTAAACCATACCACATGAGTTCCAATACTTGTTTGGTTTACAAGACCTCATTCTACTCGATCTTCCAATTTAGGTGTCGATTTGCTAACATAGTATCCGTTACCCTAGGAACCGCTTCAACACTTGAACTCTGGGTCTTTTGAGCTTTGTTATACCTTTGAACCGGAACTGTACGCAATCCCAGGTGAGTACATAGTTCCCCTCTTTTACCGTTTTCAAATGTTTTGGGGTGATTCATATGTGTAATCGATTTGTTTTCAAAATGTATGGCATATATGTGTTCACTAAGTGCTTTTATGTGTTTTATTCCGACTATTCAAAAACAATGTTTTATCTTTAAGTGATCTGCCTATATTCATAGTTAGATTCATGCAGGATATTTGAAGTACAGTCTTAGATCTTCTTATCTTCATAGTAAGATTTTTAAGAAGTACTTTACAACTCGATGGTTGGTTTTTGTGTAGTTTGTTGGTGATTTAGATAATGAAACTCTATAATACAATAAGCACATGGTGGATACGCCGCTGGTACTTCCTATATATAAGTGTGCTTATTGTATTACCTTTCGTGGCGTTATCGCGAATCACCATTAGGATTTAGGATTGTTTTGATTCAATAATTCAATATAACAGAACCCAGAATCCTTATAGCATCTATCTATCTTCATAGATCGTCTCTTGTAGGATGTTTAGAGTACTAATATTGAAGCCCCTGTTTGGATTCATTATGTACTTTAATGCATGTTAGATTTGACAATGTGACAAGAACCTGATCCCTGTAGTATCTATCTATCTTCATAGTTAGACATATGTGGGATGTTTAGAGTACTAATATTAGAGCCCCTGTTTGGATTCATTGTGTACTTTAATACATGGTTACGAGGTGGAACAAGTTGACGATTATGTGTTTATGTGGTAGTTGTGATTTAGATAACGAAACGGGTGTAATAAAATAAGAACATGGTGGATACGCCGCTTGTACTTCCTATATATAAGTGTTCTTATTTTATTATTCTTGTAGCGTTATCTGGATCACTTTAGGATTTTGCGTATGATTGTTTCAATGTTCAATTATCCAAATCTTTGTAGAATCTTCCATATTTCTATATGTTGGATTCTTAGAAAGATATCTGAAGTATTATCATGACTCATTGATTTGATTTATATAATACTTACAGAAGTTTTGATTTATTTCAAAACAAATGTTATTAATCCTCGATTGGATTCCTAATAACATATTAACAAGTTTTTACAATGGTTTAATCGAGATTACAATATAAGGCATAAAATGACTTAGTAATAATCATAATTGCCATATACAAACCTATTTTGTCACATGTTTTCACAATTAAGATTTTGTAATGCAATACTAAATTTTTGCCATTCTTTGGCTTCAAGATTTATTTTCAATTAACAGTTCTCGTAGCTGTTAAAGTATTGCAATACCAGATGTTTTGCCATTTATTTGGCTAATAAAACCTATGTATTCGCCGGCATTTTATGCTGACTGTTTTCGCATATGTTTCAGGTTTTCGACTATTTCAAGCATGCAACGCATAGGACTGCATTAGGACCTTAGACTTCTAAAACAAAAGAACAATTACATGTATTCTTTGTTTGTAAAACGATGTTAATAATATTGAAACAATTTAGTGCCAGTAGTTGTGAGCAATTTGTAACGTGCCTCCCCGATATTTCCGCCCCGTGTTGTTGTATTACGCGATTGTTGTGTTACAGATTGGTATCAGAGCACTGGTTATAGGGAATTAGGTTATTAGCATGCCATAAACCTAGTCTATAACCTTCCTAGGACCTAAACGTGAGTAGACTTAGGAACTCTTTCCTAAATCCTCATCCTTATTCATGCCATAACTACTCTATGAATTAAAATCATCTAGCCTTAGATGATTAATCCTGAACCTTAGGCTTCATGCCTTAGGGTATTTTTCAAAATGTTTTCTCAAAACATTTTCATTGAAATATTTTTCAAAATGTTTTCTTACATGTTTTTGTCAAAATATTTCACAACATGTTTTATCTCAAACGATTTGTATCAAAAGATTTCTTAAATGTTTTTCCTCAAACGTTTTTCATCGAAATCTTGGGTTTTAATAATGTGAACACATGCAATCTGGAAGGGTGGATGGCTGTACCCCGAGTTTTCTGTCTAAGGCTAGAGTGTTCGTACAAATCCGCATTTTCGGACCAGTCACTCTTACCTGGGAATTCATAGGGTGAGTGTCCACTTATAGGCTAAAGCATGTCTTCGTGAAGCATTATAAAAACCTATCCATCTTGACCCTACCGATCGATTTCTAAGCAACCTTTGTAACCCTACTCATTCATGTTACCTTTAGTAATGTGTTTGCTGTTCATGACTGATGCGGATTGGTGTGTATATGGAATTAAGTATATTTTAAGCCCTTTTTACACGTTTATCAAGCTTTAAATTTATAAAACATGATATTTTACTGACACCAAACACACATATGGGCAAGTGCACCCATCGTGAGCGTAGTATAGTGTTGGCAAGATACCGAGGTCGTCCAAGGACACAAGAGCTTTTAGTACCGGTTTATCCTCAACGTCTAATCAAATCAAAAGTTTAGAAAAAGGTTTTAAACAAGAAAAATAAAAACTAACTAAAATGCTGAAAAATAAAATTAAAGTAAAATTAGATAGACAAGATGAATCACTTGGCTCTGACTCATGTTTAGTGTAACCTTTGATTATTTCCGCACTTTTGCACTTTTTAAGAGATTATCATAGTTATTATAGTAGGCCCCTCTTTTGAAGGTGACGTTACCCTCAACCCAGTAGTTTGAGTCAGCAAGGATACAATCCTAAAGGGTCGGATTATTGAAAGATAATTAATTAAGTTATTAATGCATATTATGGTAGGCCCCTCTTTTGAAGGTGACGTTACCCTCGGCTAAGTAGTCTGAGTCAGCAGGGATGCAGTCCTAAGTAGCCGAGTTAAAGTATTAATAGTAGCTTATATATGAGGGGATCAAAGAGTTTGGACCCCCGCCATCCAATACCGGTGGGTATTGAAGGAGGTCCTACTAAATTTGACCCAGGTCCTTGCAGGATCTATACACTGAACAAGGCAAGACTCTTACCAAACCGTTCCCTTAACCCCCGACCAGGTAGCCAACATACCTCCATATAGACCGTGGAGATATGAATGGTGAAAATCTTTTATTTTATATAGACAGTAAAATAATGCCAAGACACCACGGACAAATGATAAGGAAGAATCACCTTCAACATAAGAAACTAGTTATTAAAGTCATTAATACATAACCAAGTAAAAAGTGAGAAAAGATTAAAAATAAAACGTATTACACTAGACACTTGTCTTCACCAAGTGATGTAAGAGACTTAGGCAAACATGGCATTTGATTGTCAAGAACTCTTACGATCAATCTTGGATCCCGAGACGACTCACACACTCTATGATGGACAATGGATGATGGTGGTGGATGATGGTGTTGTGATGGTGGTGGGTGAAGTGTGAGAGAGGTGGTGTGCCAATGGATGGTTTGCAAATGAGCCAAGCACCCCTATTTATAGCCTGAACAGCAGCTCGGGCACGGTCCCGTGTCCATCCTCTTCTCTTCCTTCATTAATAGCAGTTTGTCTGCATTAGTTGACCACACCCCCGTGTTCGCTGGGCACGCCCCCGTGTGCAGAAGCATATATGTACTATCAAGATTTCCTCAAATTCTGCGAATCTTAGAGTTGACCACGGCCCCGTGTCCGCTGGGCACGCCCCCGTGGTGGGTGATAGAAGCTTCTATAGCTTTGTCTTTTATGCTGGCACTTGGGCACGCCCCCGTGTTCACTGAGCACGGGGCGTGTTCAGTCTTCTGTCTTTCTTGATTTTGCTTGGGAAGATGCTGTTGGGGGGGGTCGGGCATGCCACGTTTGTTCCTTTTCTTGTATTTATGTTAGATTTAGCTGTCATTTTGCTTCTTTTGTTAATTTGAGCTCATTTAATCCTGAAAATACAAAAGGAAGACAAAAACACACTTTTTCCAACATTAGTACTAAAAAGGGTTAGTTTTATGCCACAATTGATGTAATTTATATGTTGCATTTTGTGCACATCAAATACCCCCACACTTGAATCTTTGCTTGTCCTCAAGCAAAACTCTTTATAATGTGGCTTTACACTCCCAAATGGAATGGGTAGAAGAGAAGGTTTTTGGGCTTGTCATTGAGTGTCAGGATTTCCAAGATTCTTTATTAAGTTTTATTTTTATTTATTTACAATCCTATTCGTCATGATTTATTTAAAACATTACATAAGATAAATTACTTATTAGGGCATAGCATGCCTTTTTTTTTGAAATTCCATTTATATACAAGTTCACATACCTCACGGGGATCACTCAACACTCGGCCGAAGATGTATTTTAGTGAATCACTCGAGAGCGGCATGGAACTTACTCCTTCCATAGGCTTGCCAAGCAATCAATCCTCCTCCTTTTTAACTATATACCTTTGTAAATATCAAGAGGACTTTTTGGTGAAGGGTTAGGCTAGGGTTAAAGGTAGGTGGTTGGGTTAATGGTTAGTAGAAAAGGGGGATTTTGTGTGACACTCTAGGTTTTTCCGAGGGAACACCTTGTAATTTCGTTAGGCGTATATATGTGTTATTAAATGAAAAGTTGCGTTTTACCTTAATGTGCTATGTGTGGTATGTATATATATAATGTGTGGTATGTATATAGATATATATGTGGGAACCGAACCCGACTCGAGACCACTCGGTCTCGAGTAAACAAAAACGGTTGGGCCGGATTGGGCTATATACCCCCCTTCGAGCCCACTCGGAACCATTGTAGGGTGCACCACCCAAACCGAGTATAAAACCCATGCCCAAGCCCTCCTTCTCTCATTTGACACTCCCACCATTCACACACCCTCCTACATTCCTCCAAACCACTAAAACCCTAAGGTTCTAACATCAAACTCACCTCCTCTCCTCTCCCTCTCTCGGATCTAACCGGCGACAACAAAAGGGGCTCCCGGATCATCTCGGATTAGCTCATCATCACCACTCGGAACTTAGTCCATCAATCCTTCACACCTCTTCATCTAGCCGGTTAGTGCCTTTAGTTATTAGGTTAAAAATGATGATTTATGATATATAGAAACTATGTGATTTGTTGGATGTTTGAAGGAGTATATTGCTTATTAGATAATAGATTGTTATCAACGTTTGAATGATGAATTGATGAACAATGTGTTTTATTCATAAACCTTATGAATGCCTTGAAATAACTATATGATATGGATAAGCTAGTGTGTTTGAATAAATGATTCATGCTAGAAAGTGTAAGGGAAATATTGTTTTGATAATATCTTGCTAAGGTGTTTTGTAGGATAAATGGCTATGTTATCCAAATTATGTTAATCCGATTTATGTTAACCGATTTATGTGGTATGATCTTGTTACCCGATTTATGCTAGATGTTTTGGGACAAATGTGTGTTCAATAAGATGATGCAAGATTTACTTGATCTTTATATTTCATGCTTAAGTGATCTCATGAAGAACCTTATGAATATGTGCCAAAAGTGATATGAACACATGATGAACAATGTTGAATGTGAGATGAACATTTGAATATGATATGAATGTGTTTTAAATGTGCTTTGAACATGAAAAGATGCTTGGTTTGATCTGTTTTGAATTGCATTTAGACAAGAAAACATGTTTATTGGAGATAGTACACAATTTGCATGAAATCTCAATTCTATTGGTTAGTACATCAGAGGTTCTAGAAGGATTCTTGTGCACGTATCCAAGGTTGCGACTCGCAACCGAAACATGACAAGTCGAAACATCCAGTTACGACTCGCAACCGAAACATGACAAGTCGAAACATCCAGTTACGACTCGCAACCGAAACATGACAAGTCGAAACATCCAGTTACGACTCGCAACCAGAGCATGACAAGCCGAAACATCCGGTTGCGACTCGCAACCGTGTGTTCTCGAGTCGAAACCGCCCTTGTCTCGACTGGGCTGCCTAAGTGTTATTGGGCCAAAAGCTTGTTGGACTATCTGTTGACTGGACTGCATATGTATCTGTACTGTTTGTTTGTGGAATGTTAGGGCAGGCCCAATAACCCAAGTGTTTGTATGAATGCATGCTATGTGTGACTGTACGTGTTTGCTATACGTGTTTACTTGTACCCCAACTTGACCTATATTGGTAACCATGCTAGGACGTGGTGACCAACGTGATCGACCGGGTAATTAATCTACCGAGCAACCCAAGGTGAGTTCACAACCTAAAGCATGTATTCCCGGTGGTTTGGGAAACGGAACTAAAAACAACACTATCCCCTTATGAGGGATACAACTTACTTTTCTTCCCTTGTTATTGGGAACCTTTTAGTTAATTACTGTTTATACGGATTGCAACAAACGGCACTAAACGAAACTCTATCACTTAAAGTCCCTACTACATAATACCGATTAGTCGCCGGGGCCAGGCGAACGGGTTATTAGTTGATAGCGCTATTTAGGTCTTACCAACCTCACACCGTGCCAAGGTATGGGATCGGTCGTGAACTAATGTACTCAGGCATCCGTCAATGATGATAGAACATTGACATCGGGGCACTCTGCGGATACGCAACGGTCACCTAGTGTTCGGTATTGGAAAAACAGTTTAGTCGCTAACTTTTGGGGTAGCTCCCCATGGCATGTATAAACGGATAAATTAACTGGTGAAACAAGTTTTTGGTAATTAAAACTGGACAACTAGTGAACTCACTCAGCATTATTGTTGACCCCTTACTGCATGCTTTGCAGGTAACCAGTGACTCAGGAGCTTGCTGCTTGGGAAGAGTAGTGGTCGTCTAAACCCGCGTGTTGGGTTCCAAATAACTTGAACTATGAACTTCGTTTAAACTATTTTGCCTATGCTTCCGCTATTACTTAAACTGTTATTAGAATCTAACTTTCAAACTTTAAACTTTGATGCTTGCGAACTATTAAGTTGGTGATCATCTTTATTATTACTCAATTACTCAGTATAATTGGTGGCTGGATCCTGGTCGGTCACGCCCTCAAGCGGTAGTACTCCGCATGTGGAATTTGGGGGTGTGACAGATTGGTATCAGAGCCATTGGTTATAGTGAACTTGGTTTTAAAAAGAAGAGTCTTTTTGAGAAAAACCAGACTATAACCCGTGACTCGTGACGACACTACACTCCAAGGGCAAGACTCGGCATATTAGACCTTATAGCTCGGACTTGTGCTTACATGCTTATTTATCCTATGTTAACTGCTCTACTATACATACTAGTGTGCCTGATTAGATAGATACACCTCCCTCTTCTATCTTATTCTCGCTACGTTACGACATCACACTCATACTGTGTTTTCTGGTTATGAAGACAATGAGTGGACGCGGAAGAGGAAGCGTTAACATGACTCAGGCTCAATTCGCCAACTTGCTCAACACGGTGGCTGCAGCATTCGCAGCTCACCCTGGAGGTAAACTCGTTGCTATAGGATGTTTGGATCCTACCCCCCCCCCACATCGTCTTTTCACCTCTAAAACCTATTCGCTCCATTTCTCACAACAGGTCAGCCTGCGCCTGCGCAACCACGTGTTTGTACTTTCAAAACCTTCATGGATGGCAAGCCTCTCCCTTTCAACGGCACTGAGGGTGCCATAGGCCTTCTGCATTGGATTGAAAAGGCCGAAGCTGTCTTTGCCGTCTGCGAGTGTCCCCCTGCTAACTGGGTTAAGTACGCAACTGGTACGCTTGAAGGAAACGCGCTTTCATGGTGGAAAGCACAGATTCAGATGCTTGGTCTGGAAACTGCTAATGCTACGGCATGGGAAGATTTCAAGGACATGATCAAAGAGGAGTACTGTCACAGGGATGACATTCACAAACTCGAGAACGAGTACTATGCGCTCAAGATGGTCGGATCAGAGATTGAGACCTACACTAAGCAGTCCAACGACTATGCTGCACTTTGCCCAAACATGTCCCAACCTATGTATCGAAGGATCGAGTTGTACATCAAAGGTTTGGTCCCAGAAATCCGGAGCCATGTGACCTCGGCCAACCTCAACACCATACAGCCCGTGGTTCGTCTTGCTCACAAACTCACCAATCAGGCTGTGGAAGAAGGCAAGCTGCCCAAGAGGATCGGTACTACTGCTGGAACTTCTGGCGATAACAAGCGAAAGTGGGATGGAAGTCAGGGAAAGGATACTAACCCCACTCAGGCCCCAATTCAACAAAGGAAGACTGAAAACAACAAGGGCCCTCAGCAACAGGGTGGTTATCGAGGAAACCACCCTAAGTGTAACAAATGTAACCGACATCACAGTGGGCCATGTGGAAAAGGTCAGTGTCAGCGATGCAACAAGATGGGGCATGAAGCCAAAGACTGCCGAAGCCAATTCCCAGCTAGGCAGAATCAGCAACAACCACAACAACAGCAGCAACAAGGAAACAACCGTGGATGCTTCAAGTGTGGAGCAATGGGGCACATGCGAAAGGATTGCCCTGAACTGAATCAAAACAACAACAATCAAGGTGCTGGGAACAATAACAACAATGCTGGAAATGGTGCTAGAGGAAAAGCTTTTGTGATTGGAGCTGGGGAAGCAAGGAATGACCCCAACGTTGTGGCGGGTAAGTTCCTACTCAATGATCGCTATGTTTCCGTACTATTTGATTCCGGAGCAGATGCTAGTTATGTATCCCTACGTATTAGAAAGAAACTTAAGCTCACTCTTACGCCGCTAAGTTCTAAGCACACCGTTGAAATAGCTAATGGTAGAAACCTCGAGGCCTCACACATAATTCGTAACTGCAAATTAGAGTTGTCTGGTCAGACCTTCCGTATCGATCTTTTCCCCATCGTTCTTGGAAGCTTCGACGTCATCATTGGTATGGATTGGTTATCCAAACATCGAGCTGAAATCCTCTGCCAGGAGAAAGCTATTCGTATTCCCCGTCCCCCTGGCAAACCTCTTATAGTTCAAGGCGACAAGAGCGGAGAAGTCACAGGCATCATTTCATTCTTAAAGGCCCAGAAGTGTCTACGAAAAGGGCACCCTGCTATCTTAGCACTCATTACCGACACACAGAAAAGGGAAAACAGGATTGAAGACTTTTCAGTTGTACGCGACTATCCTGAGGTATTCCCGGAGGAACTACCTGGACTCCCTCCTCACCGTCAGGTCGAATTTCAAATCGAGCTAGCTCCCGGAGCAGCGCCTATAGCTCGTGCACCTTATCGATTAGCCCCCGCGGAGCTCAAGGAGCTTTCTACTCAACTACAAGAACTTTTGGACAAAGGTTTTATCCGTCCTAGTTCATCACCCTGGGGAGCCCCAGTGCTCTTCGTCAAAAAGAAAGATGGCTCATTCCGAATGTGCATTGACTACCGCGAACTTAACAAGGTTACCATCAAGAATCGTTATCCACTTCCCCGTATTGACGACCTGTTCGACCAGCTGCAAGGGTCGAGCTATTATTCCAAGATTGATCTGCGATCGGGTTATCACCAGCTGAGAGTTCGCGATGAGGACATCTCTAAGACTGCTTTCAGAACCCGCTATGGTCACTACGAATTCCTTGTTATGCCTTTCGGAATGACCAACGCACCTGCAATCTTCATGGATCTCATGAACCGAGTATGCAAACCCTACCTCGATAAGTTCGTAATTGTGTTTATCGACGACATCCTAATCTACTCGAAGAGCCAAGAGGAGCATGAACAACACCTACGTCTTATTCTCGAACTTCTTCGCAATGAGCAACTGTACGCCAAATTTTCGAAATGCGATTTCTGGCTTAGAGAGGTCCATTTCCTTGGACACATCGTCAATCAGGAAGGGATTCATGTTGACCCCGCTAAAATTGAGTCCATTAAGAATTGGCCTGTGCCTAAGACTCCGACCGAAGTTCGCCAATTCTTGGGATTGGCGGGATACTATCGAAGATTTATCAAGGGATTCTCTAAGATCGCTCAACCACTTACGACACTCACTCAGAAGGGTGTTGCTTACAAATGGAGCGATGCTCAGGAATCTGCCTTCCAGGAACTAAAGAAGAACCTTTGTAGTGCTCCTATCCTCTCCTTACCCGAAGGTACCGACGACTTCGTCGTTTACTGCGACGCTTCTATTCAAGGACTTGGCTGCGTATTGATGCAACGCGAGAAAGTTATTGCTTACGCCTCGCGACAACTCAAGGTCCACGAACGGAACTATACGACGCATGACTTAGAATTTGGAGCTGTGGTCTTCGCGCTCAAGCTTTGGAGACACTACTTGTACGGCACCAAGTGCACGATTTACACTGATCACAAGAGTCTCCAGCACATAATGGGACAAAAGGAGTTGAATATGCGGCAACGCCGATGGGTCGAACTCCTAAATGACTACGAGTGTGCAATCAAATATCACCCAGGCAAGGCTAATGTGGTAGCCGATGCCCTCAGCAGAAAGGAGACCAAACCCAAGCGTGTTCGTGCCTTACAGCTCACTATCCACTCGAACCTCCCTAATCAAATTCGGAATGCTCAGGTTGAAGCATTGAAAGCCGAAAACATCAGGGCTGAGTCCCTACGGGGATCGAGACAACGATTGGAACAAAAAGAAGACGGTTCTTACTACGTAGCCGGACGCATATGGGTTCCGCTTTATGGAAATTTACGTGACCTTGTGATGGATGAAGCTCATAAGTCCCGTTACTCAGTACATCCAGGGTCAGATAAGATGTACCACGACTTGAGGGCTACCTATTGGTGGCCTGGCATGAAAGCCCACATAGCAACCTATGTCAGAAAATGTTTAACCTGCGCAAGAGTCAAGGCTGAGTATCAGAAACCATCAGGCCTACTCCAACAGCCAGAGATCCCGCAATGGAAATGGGAGCAGATTTCCATGGATTTTGTTACTGGCCTGCCTAGGTCTCAGCGCGGAAATGACACCATTTGGGTAATAGTGGATCGCCTAACTAAGTCTGCACACTTCTTGGCTATTAAAGAAACAGACAAGTTCTCTACCCTAGCAGAGGTATACTTAAAAGAAGTGGTCTCGAAGCACGGAGTGCCTACCTCTATTATTTCTGATCGAGATGCACGCTTTACTTCTGAATTGTGGCAAGCTATGCACAAATCTTTTGGCTCGCGTTTAGACATGAGCACCGCTTATCACCCGCAAACGGATGGGCAGTCTGAACGCACCATCCAAATCCTCGAAGACATGCTTAGGGCATGTGTGATCGATTTTGGCAAGAATTGGGAGAAGCACCTACCGTTGGTGGAATTCTCCTACAACAACAGCTACCACACCAGCATTCAGGCAGCACCCTTTGAGGCATTGTACGGCCGTAAATGTCGATCGCCTCTCTGCTGGGCTGAGGTTGGTGACAGCCAGATCACAGGCCCGGAACATGTAGTCGACACCACAGAAAAGATTGCCCAGATTAGACAACGCATGGCGGCAGCTCGTGACCGTCAAAAGTACTACGCTGATAAAGATAGGAAACCGCAAGAGTTCCAGGTTGGTGAACGGGCTCTACTTAAGGTCTCACCCTGGAAGGGTGTGGTTCGTTTTGGAAAACGGGGCAAGCTTAATCCAAGATATGTCGGACCCTTTGAAGTTACCGAAAAGATCGGTACGGCCGCTTACAGGTTGAATCTGCCGGAAGAACTGAGTGCTGTGCACAACGTCTTCCACGTGTCTAATTTGAAAAAGTGCCTGTCAGATGAAACACTCGTCATTCCTTACAAGGAACTTACTATTGACGAACAGCTACACTTTACTGAGGAACCGGTTGAGATCACGGATCGTGAGATCAAAACCCTCAAACGTAGCCAGATACCCCTCGTGCGAGTTCGTTGGAACTCACGCCGTGGCCCAGAGTTTACCTGGGAGTGGGAAGACCAGATGAAACGCAAGTATCCCCAGCTGTTCCCAAATGAAACCCCCAGCACTGAAGCTACAACTGAATTTCGGGACGAAATTCCAAACTAACGGGGGGATGATGTGACACCCCGTTGAAACGCCCTCACTTTTACTAGCTTGTCAGTGGCTGCCTTAACTTTCGGGACGAAAGTTCTTAAAACTTGGGGATAATGTGACACTCTAGGTTTTTCCGAGGGAACACCTTGTAATTTCGTTAGGCGTATATATGTGTTATTAAATGAAAAGTTGCGTTTTACCTTAATGTGCTATGTGTGGTATGTATATATATAATGTGTGGTATGTATATAGATATATATGTGGGAACCGAACCCGACTCGAGACCACTCGGTCTCGAGTAAACAAAAACGGTTGGGCCGGATTGGGCCATATACCCCCCTTCGAGCCCACTCGGAACCATTGTAGGGTGCACCACCCAAACCGAGTATAAAACCCATGCCCAAGCCCTCCTTCTCTCATTTGACACTCCCACCATTCACACACCCTCCTACATTCCTCCAAACCACTAAAACCCTAAGGTTCTAACATCAAACTCACCTCCTCTCCTCTCCCTCTCTCGGATCTAACCGGCGACAACAAAAGGGGCTCCCGGATCATCTCGGATTAGCTCATCATCACCACTCGGAACTTAGTCCATCAATCCTTCACACCTCTTCATCTAGCCGGTTAGTGCCTTTAGTTATTAGGTTAAAAATGATGATTTATGATATATAGAAACTATGTGATTTGTTGGATGTTTGAAGGAGTATATTGCTTATTAGATAATAGATTGTTATCAACGTTTGAATGATGAATTGATGAACAATGTGTTTTATTCATAAACCTTATGAATGCCTTGAAATAACTATATGATATGGATAAGCTAGTGTGTTTGAATAAATGATTCATGCTAGAAAGTGTAAGGGAAATATTGTTTTGATAATATCTTGCTAAGGTGTTTTGTAGGATAAATGGCTATGTTATCCAAATTATGTTAATCCGATTTATGTTAACCGATTTATGTGGTATGATCTTGTTACCCGATTTATGCTAGATGTTTTGGGACAAATGTGTGTTCAATAAGATGATGCAAGATTTACTTGATCTTTATATTTCATGCTTAAGTGATCTCATGAAGAACCTTATGAATATGTGCCAAAAGTGATATGAACACATGATGAACAATGTTGAATGTGAGATGAACATTTGAATATGATATGAATGTGTTTTAAATGTGCTTTGAACAGGAAAAGATGCTTGGTTTGATCTGTTTTGAATTTCATTTAGACAAGAAAACATGTTTATTGGAGATAGTACACAATTTGCATGAAATCTTAATTCTATTGGTTAGTACATCAGAGGTTCTAGAAGGATTCTTGTGCACGTATCCAAGGTTGCGACTCGCAACCGAAACATGACAAGTCGAAACATCCAGTTACGACTCGCAACCGAAACATGACAAGTCGAAACATCCAGTTACGACTCGCAACCAGAGCATGACAAGCCGAAACATCCGGTTGCGACTCGCAACCGTGTGTTCTCGAGTCGAAACCGCCCTTGTCTCGACTGGGCTGCCTAAGTGTTATTGGGCCAAAAGCTTGTTGGACTATCTGTTGACTGGACTGCATATGTATCTGTACTGTTTGTTTGTGGAATGTTAGGGCAGGCCCAATAACCCAAGTGTTTGTATGAATGCATGCTATGTGTGACTGTACGTGTTTGCTATACGTGTTTACTTGTACCCCAACTTGACCTATATTGGTAACCATGCTAGGACGTGGTGACCAACGTGATCGACCGGGTAATTAATCTACCGAGCAACCCAAGGTGAGTTCACAACCTAAAGCATGTATTCCCGGTGGTTTGGGAAACGGAACTAAAAACAACACTATCCCCTTATGAGGGATACAACTTACTTTTCTTCCCTTGTTATTGGGAACCTTTTAGTTAATTACTGTTTATACGGATTGCAACAAACGGCACTAAACGAAACTCTATCACTTAAAGTCCCTACTACATAATACCGATTAGTCGCCGGGGCCAGGCGAACGGGTTATTAGTTGATAGCGCTATTTAGGTCTTACCAACCTCACACCGTGCCAAGGTATGGGATCGGTCGTGAACTAATGTACTCAGGCATCCGTCAATGATGATAGAACATTGACATCGGGGCACTCTGCGGATACGCAACGGTCACCTAGTGTTCGGTATTGGAAAAACAGTTTAGTCGCTAACTTTTGGGGTAGCTCCCCATGGCATGTATAAACGGATAAATTAACTGGTGAAACAAGTTTTTGGTAATTAAAACTGGACAACTAGTGAACTCACTCAGCATTATTGTTGACCCCTTACTGCATGCTTTGCAGGTAACCAGTGACTCAGGAGCTTGCTGCTTGGGAAGAGTAGTGGTCGTCTAAACCCGCGTGTTGGGTTCCAAATAACTTGAACTATGAACTTCGTTTAAACTATTTTGCCTATGCTTCCGCTATTACTTAAACTGTTATTAGAATCTAACTTTCAAACTTTAAACTTTGATGCTTGCGAACTATTAAGTTGGTGATCATCTTTATTATTACTCAATTACTCAGTATAATTGGTGGCTGGATCCTGGTCGGTCACGCCCTCAAGCGGTAGTACTCCGCATGTGGAATTTGGGGGTGTGACATTTTGGGTAGGTGGTAAAAAAAATAATGGTGTAGAAATGAAAAATGGTTAGTCCTAATGCCTCCATCATTTACTTACTCGGGTTTAAGTTGGTAAGGACCGGGAATGTATCGTCGTGGCAAGCTCTAGAGTCGTAAGAACCAAGCGGCTATTCACACAAGAAACGAAAAATGAGCATTTAGTTTAAAGATATGTATTTGTATGCTCAATAAAGGCTCAAAACTCACTTTTGTGGGAATGGATTTTTTATGTGATCAAGTATATATAATCAAATTTTAACTAAGCTTGTCATACCGTTTCATAATTTTGTTATGTTGGTTCTTTTTATCACGACGCTATCGGTTGTAAATTTGTAAAAATATAACCTTTATAGAATTTGAAATTCCCAAGTTAAACCTAGAAAAGTAAGAAAAATGAAATTTTTTTTGAAAAAAATTTGGGGCGATTAGCGGTTCCAATAGAGTTTTGTGTAAGGCTTGTAATTAGGACTTGCAAGATTCAAGATTTTAGCACCCCCCCACACTTAAATTACACATTGTCCTCAATGTGTCCCAAAAATAAGTTTTTAGGTTGATTGAATGTGTAAAATGGTGTGAAAAAGCAAAATTTATGTTACTGGGCGTCTGGACACGGCCCCGTGTTCAGATCGCCAGTAACAAAATATGTAAAAAGAAACAGAAGCCTGGGCACGGGGGCATGTTTAGTGAGCACGCCCCGTGTCCAGTTACCTGAACTGCGCATTTTCTACAGATTGTGCAGCACGGGGCCGTGTTGGGCGGGCACAGCCCGTGCTGAACTTGCTGTAATGAAGAAAATGTTGTCGGATGGCCCTGTTTTCGTGCATGGGGTGCTGGTTCAAGTTTTCCTTGTTATCCCTCACCATCTTGAGTGTGTTTTATCCATTTCAACATCATCCAAACACCAAATTAACTAAAACCATCATTCATTAAGTCATAAAGAGAATTACATAACAATCCTAAAAGTTAAAAACAAAGCAGAAAATAAAATTTAAGGGTCCTAAATTAGATAAGTCAAGTGATACTAAAAATCATCCTAAGGAGCTCTATTAAGACAATAAGAACCAAAATTCTGGAAATAGTTTTCTGGTATCTAAAAGTTTTGTAGAACTCCAAGCCGAGCGGTGTTCCCTAGATGTTGCTAGAGCCATTCTTCTATCTCTCTTGGGAGGAAAGAGGCGGCTTCATGTTCCTCAACATCTTGTGGAGGGGTAGCGACACCAATCGGAACCCCTTGTAGTATGTCTCGAGGGGGTTCCGGATGTATGGCGTACCATTCGGCCGGAATGATGACTTCCGGTACCACATTCCATGCCCTTTGGGTGATAATTGGTACCAAAGGAGGCGAGGCGAGAATGTTCAACCTTTGGTGCAAAAGATTGACTTCTCGGAGACATCCTTCTAGTCCCACCGTCAGATGATTAATACGGTCGACCAATGCTTCTTCCACCCCCGTTATCTCATCAATGGCCTCTCTTAAGGCATAAACGTAGTTTACAAGAGAATCTTCAACCGTTGATGACCTTCTCCCTTGTCGGTTGTTTCTGGAGTGCGACGAAGATGTTCCGCTAGTTCTGCTCGCCATTCTGAGAAAACATACTGAAAAAAGTTCAACTTTATGGGACCAGCACCTCGGACACGGCCCCGTGTTCAGCTGTCTGCGGGTTATTAGAGCAAGGAATCTTGCAGTTTTAAATTTGTTTTTCAGTTTATAAGGTACTTTTAAGCATAAATAATTTAAAACAAAGTTGTATTACTTATTTTAAACAAGATTCCTTGAATAATAACCCTACAAATATTACAATAAAGCTTGGAATCATGGAGATTTCAAGCTTTAATAGAGGTATTGAGTGAAAATTGAAGAACAAGGCAATGAACAAAAGTGGAAAAGACAAGATGGTTGTTGAGAACCTTCTTTTAGAATATACCTAGGATGGTATGAATGAAGATCCCCAGTAAATCTCTGTCTTTGGAGTGGTCCAAATGAGCAGGAATCTTGCTGCATTTATAGAAAACGACAGCACGCTGCACACAGCCCCGTGTCGGCTGGACACGGCCCCGTGTGCAGACAGAATTCTGACACATTTTATCCGTATTCTGATAAAAATCAGAAAGGAATCTTTTGGTGGACGCGGGGACGTGTTGACCTGGACACGGCCCCGTGTCTAGAAGCTGTCTTATGGAGTTTTCTTATTTTTAAGGCATTTATCCAGATCGGGTGGTTCCTTACTGGATGGAACAACCTCAAAGTGCCTAAGATACCTTAATTGCTCTAGATTAAGACGAGAACACAAGAGGTTGTCGGTGAGGGTGATTCCTATGCTATGTGTAGGTGGACAAGTCCAACCCTTTCCTGGGCTCTCGTTAAAGAAGGTGTATGCCGAATCGCTCAGGTCTATGTATGCATCGAACGAAGTCGATGGGGAGTCCTTCACGGCACAATCGACACGGGGACGACTATCGCTCAAGTCCTCACTAGAGTTAGAGGTAACATCGGGAACAACGAAGTTGTTTCTATTTGAATGCGATCCCAATAATTCTTCTTGGTTATCGTCTTGAGATAAATTATTGAAATCCATCCTAAGTTCTTTTAACCAATTAAGAATTAGATCTTCCAATTGAAATAGTTCATCAAGAAGCATTTCTCCTAGAAGATCCGGTTGAGAGCATTCGAGGGAGAGATAGGGATTATTTTTACTTTCGCCCCTCTTAAGGCTACGGGAAAACGATGGGTCTATATAGTGGGGCTTATAATTTAGAAAATAACATTCTAATTCTTTATGGGAACCACCACATATTTGACACCACGTACCATAAGAGTGTCGAAAGTAAAAAATATCAGTATCACTGATGTTTGTGTCAGAAATTACCAACCGTCGGGATCTTACGGTTCTGTTTTCAGTAACTGAAACTTGGGCACGGGGCGTGTTGAGTGGGCACGGCCCGTGTTCAGCTTACTGTCTGACTTAAAACAGGATTGCCTGTTCCAATGATTAGGCACGGGGCGTGTTCAGCGGGCACGGCCCGTGCTGAGTTCTGCAGAAGCTGAAAAATTAAGAAAATCCTAAAAAAACAGAAAAATTAGAAAAAATGATTAGGCCGTTGATTCCTAACTTTCTTAAACTCCTTGTGTCCCCGGTAGCGGCGCCAAAAACTTGATGCGGATTGGTGTGTATATGGAATTAAGTATATTTTAAGCCCTTTTTACACGTTAGTCAAGTTTTAAATTTATAAAACACGATATTTTACTAACACCAAACACACATATGGGCAAGTGCACCCATCGTGAGCGTAGTATAGTGTTGGCAAGATACCGAGGTCGTCCAAGGACACAAGAGCTTTAAGTACCGGTTTATCCTCAACGTCTAATCAAATCAAAAGTTTAGAAAAAGGTTTTAAACAAGAAAAATAAAAACTAACTAAAATGCTGAAAAATAAAATAAAAGTAAAAACAGATAGACAAGATGAATCACTTGGCTCCGACTTGTGTTTAGTGCAACCTTTGATTATTTCCGCACTTTTGCACTTTTTAAGAGATTATCTTAGTTATTGTAGTAGGCCCCTCTTTTGAAGGTGACGTTACCCTCAACCCAGTAGTTTTAGTCAGCAAGGATACAATCCTAAAGGGTTGGATTATTGAAAGATAATTAATTAAGTTATTAATGCATATTATGGTATGCCCCTCTTTTGAAGGTGACGTTACCCTCGGCTAAGTAGTCTGAGTCAGCAGGGATACAGTCCTAAGTAGCCGGGTTAAAGTATTAATAGTAGCTTACATATGAGGGGATCAAAGAGTTTGGACCCCTGCTATCCAATACCGGTGGGTATTGAAGGAGGTCCTACTAAATTTGACCCAGGTCCTTGCAGGATCTATACACTGAACAAGGCAAGACTCTTACCAAACCGTTCCCTTAACCCTCGACCAGGTAGCCAACATACCTCCATATAGACCGTGGAGATATGAATGGTGAAAATCTTTTATTTTATATAGACAGTAAAATAATGCCAAGACACCATGGACAAACGATAAGGAAGAATCACCTTCAACATAAGAAACTAGTTATTAAAGTCATTAATACATAACCAAGTAAAAAGTGCGAAAAGATTAAAAATAAAAAGTATTACACTAGACACTTGTCTTCACCAAGTGATGTAAGAGACTTAGGCAAACATGGCCTTTGATTGTCAAGAACTCTTACGATCAATCTTGGATCCCGAGACGACTCACACACTCTATGATGGACAATGGATGATTGTGGTGGATGATGGTGTTATGATGGTGGTGGGTGAAGTGTGAGAGAGGTGGTGCGCCAAGGGATGGTTTGCGAATGAGCCAAGCACCCCTATTTATAGCCTGAACAGCAGCTCGGGCACGGCCCCGTGTCCATTGGGCACGGCCCTGTGTCCATCCTCTTCTCTTCCTTCATTAATTGCAGTTTGTCTGCATTAGTTGACCACGCCCCCGTGTTCGCTGGGCACGCCCCCGTGTGCAGAAGCATATCTGTACTATCAAGATTTCCTCAGATTCTGCGAATCTTAGAGTTGACCACAGCCCCGTGTCCGCTGGGCACGCCCCCGTGGTGGGTGATAAAAGCTTCTATAGCTTTGTCTTTTATGCTGGCACTTGGGCACGCCCCCGTGTTCACTGAGCACGGGGCGTGTTCAGTCTTCTGTCTTCTTGATTTTGCTTGGGAAGATGCTGTTGGGGGGTCGGGCATGCCACGTTTGTTCCTTTTCTTGTATTTATGTTAGATTTAGCTGCCTTTTTGCTTGTTTTGTTAATTTGAGCTCATTTAATCCTGAAAATACAAAAGGAAGACAAAAACACATTTTTCCAACATTAGTACTAAAAAAGGGTTAGTTTTATGCCACAATTGATGTAATTTATATGTTGTATTTTGTGCACATCAATGACAATCGAAGCATCCTTCCTTTCCCAATACCATTTCATCATATTACATTCGGTGATATGTTTGATTCAATACAGTTGAAATGAATCTCGTTTCATTTCACGACTCTACGAGATCCTATTTTATTTTTTTCAAAATACTACCTATGTTTTTCAAAATTTCAAATATTTACCATTTGGATGAGAATTTTCAAAATTTCAACACAAAGTTTCTTTATTTTAAAATTTTAATTTAAAAACATTTTTTCTTAAAAGCAATAAATTTTTAACAGGTAAAGAATTTTATAATACAAACCATTAACCCGGTTTGTATTCTGTCATCCAAAAATATTACAAAAGTTTATTTTCAAACAACTCTTGTTTCAAAACAAAAATCCACAACACCATATATTCTAAGTATAAGAACAAGACCAATGAACAAAATTTTACTAGATCAAAGTTTTCACAATACAATAATGTTACAAACTCATAACAATTGGATAAATCTAACTTATTTGGTTTTCTCTATAGCTGTACTTTCAAAATGCCTCCTCGACGAGATGCACAACCTCAAACTAACGAAGAAATCGCAGCCCTTCTCTCTCAGTAGATGGCTGCTGTGCTTCCAAACATAGTAACCCAGGTTCATGTTGATTGCACTATGTGTGATTTCAAATTTCATGTTGATTTTGAGGATTCCGTTCTTTAGGAACTAAATCTTATAATATTAGCATAATATAAATTGCACTCCAGTGCCTTTGTACGAACGTGGTGACACACGAATACTATGAACAACTTAATACTACTTTATGATCATAGCATTACATATATGATTTATTAATCTAATATGTATAGTACATGGTTGTAAATACAATTTGCTTCGTATGTTGATATAACATACTTAATACATTTTTGCTTAGTATGTTAACTTAGCATACCTAGCACATGAATTGAGAACATTTTCTTGATATATGATGATAATGTATGATTAGTATATGTTGCATTCTACCTGTTTGGTTAATATGAAACATATATATAAACACTCGTACTAGAATAGAATACCTACTAGTAAATTTGTTTTATGCAAAATAAGTAGTGTTATCATTGCTAGAATAAAATACGATTCGATTTGACAAATATATTATTGTGACAATGTTTAGTTAATTCAGATGATAGTTCGACCTTATTATTTGTTTACCCTCGCTTTACAAGAGGAGCTATGTGGACCATGCGACGAAACGAGTAATTATGGGTGCACACTTAATTATGAGATTCGACGCAAGAGAATCATAGTAAGCCTTGTTAAGTATGGTGGCATAAAATCTAGAGTGATTAAGGTAACAGGAGGAGTATGATGCGATAAGAACACGGTGGATACGCCAATGGTACTTCCTATATATAAATGTTCTTATTGTGTTATTCATCAGAACGTTGCTGAAATCATTTGGTGATTTTATGTTATCTTGGACCATTATGTGATTATGTGTTTAATTGTTATTTGAGTGGATATTTTCGATGGACAAGAACAAGTACATTCATTAACTCAAATCGAGCCGACCGGAAGTATAATATGGTGTTAAAGGTGACGATCTTGATACCATATGTAACATCCCTATTTTTATCATATAATAATTATAGGATTATTTAAATTTATTACCCACTAGTAACTAGTTTATTTTTAATATAAATATTTAACCCAAATAGTTTTAAACATTATTTTATATAGTTGGTTGAAATATTATATTAATTAATTGGCTTGTATATGAGTGCCCTTTCTAATAAAATAAAAGTCTATAAAAAAACTTATATTAGACAGGTATATTATGGTTAAGTCGAGTGTTAAAAATATGAAGTTCCTAGATGGCCCTAAGAACCCTATAATAACTAAATTATAAAAACACATTGTATTTTGAACCTACTCTATTTTTAATGAAACTTAGACCCAAATGTAGACAAAAATATACTCGTTCTAATAACATATTTATTGTTTTATAAAACATCGTATTTCATAAGTTATAAGCACCAAATAAGTAAAGCTGTTAAATTAATTATAAAAATAAAATATTAAATCAAAACTTAAAAAGATTGTGAAATGTTTTCGTGAAACATTAGAATAGAAAAAGAAAATGAAAAACAAATAATAAAAAAATAATATAATAAACCAAACAAATGCAAATCTACAAATTCAACGAACCTGTCATGTCTCATTTTCCTATTTTCGTGTCCCCATATTTTAATAATAATAAAACAAAAACTTTCAATATAGAAAGTAATGTATACGTATGAAATATAAAATAAAATAATATTAAATTTAATATTTGAGACTTTGGTTGAAATATGTATGTGTCAGGCCACAGAAAGAATTAAAACAAATAAAAAAATAAAATAATAAAATATCAAAGTAAGGAATTCACAGAAGTAAATGTGTGCATGCATTATGATGTCAACATGTATGGAAAGTAATAATCATAATAAAATAATATAATTACAAAGTAACTAAAGTGAAGTTTGAAGAAATGTACGTGTCATGAATTTAGAAACTGTGTACATGTAATTGTGTACGTGTCCTTCATGCAACTCTCATACCTCGCCTATATATAGAGAAATCACTTTCTACTTTCAAATGTTCATTTCGTCTCTCTCATCTGCATCTTAATCGATTTCTATATGTATATTCTTTACTATTATTTTTCATCTTAATAATAATAAGGCTCTGGCTCGTTTTAAGTGTTTTAACTCCCGATCACCGCTACCTTTTCCGATTGATCTGAAACCCATAACACATGTCAGGGTTCTGCCCGACTAAGTTATTGGGATTCTGTCTCGGGACATCGGGACAAGGTTGATTTAGGGGTACTATACTTAACACAATTACAAATATATATATTTTTATTACTACCAAACACACACTAGCTCGAATTCTGCTACGATACCGGGTATTAACTCGATCGCTATTACGATTCATTTTCCGACTGATCAATATATCCAATGGATGTTTAAGTGCCGCCCACATTAGGGTTATACTTTGTCATTCGTCGTGATTTCGACGGGATGTTGAGTGCTGTCCGAAATCGGACTATACTCTGTCCTTAGTTGTGAATCCGCTGGATGTTTAAGTATCGCACTTTGTCGTTCGTTGTGAGAATTTGATCTCGTGAGTTATCGTAAATGCTGTATTAAGTTATCTACCTAGTTCGTATGCATTAGGTTACAAAGCTAAGTAATAGGCTAAGCTCTGCCTGTATAAATCTGCAATATATCAAAGGCTTATCTGTAGACTAAACTTTGCCCGTATGAATCTGCATGATTATAATGTGAGTCATTCTCTTTTTATCAAATCTATTTACAAAACCCTATTTATTTCAAAGTTATAATTACAGGGATTAAGTTTATGTAATCACCATATTACAGCCGGTATGTGGGGTTTTGTATACATTACTTGATAATCTTCACCATTGGGGCAGCCAATGGGTGATATGACCATAGTCACAGACACCATTGGACGGAAGGGCCAATGGGTCGAGTGACAAAGTATTGTGGGTAATTGGTTTGATATCAGAAACATTGTAATCTTCCTTAATACTGTAAATTATAACAAATGTGTCGTTTTAGTAAATAGAATGATTCACTCAGTATTTCCCGCTGACAAAACCTTTTTCAAACATGTTTCAGGTAATTACAGTAGAGATGGATACGGCACTGAAAGACTTCAAGAAGTGGCTTATTTTATTAATTAAATCAAATTAAGAAATATTGTTTTATTAAAGCTACCATTGTAAAACATGGGTTTATCCCAACTATTTAAATAAATAAAATCCGGTGTTTTCTAAACTCTGATATTTTTCCTAACTCACGGTCCTGATGAAATTTCCGCTGCAACGTTTTCAAAATAAAAATAATCACCGGTACCACGGGCTGTTCACGACTCTCGATTCCGTCCAGGGTGGGTCGGGGGTCGTGACAGAAGGTGGTATCAGAGCCACTACTTTAAGCCAATAGGTGTTGTGATAATAATACCTAATCTTATATAAAAGAGTTAGGAGATTGCTATTAACAGGTAGCACACATTGTCACACCCCGACCACGTGGAACATACAAAACGTGGCGGAAACATCGGGGAGTGTTGTAACAGAATTAATTGTTTCAAATCCATGGCAATTGAAGTTTCGTTTTATTGATAAAGGTGTTACAATGTCTTAACAAACAAAGAAAATACAACATAATTAACTAGACTTGCATCTTTTATTGTCACTAAAGCCCAAGTCTGCCTATGTGTATCTTGATCATCTTATGCAACAGCTCCTGAAAAACACATGTGAAAATAGGTACGTCAGCATAAAAATGCCTGTGAGATACATAGGTTTTGTAAAAATAGGTTTCATGACTTATGTTTGAGAAAATGTTTAGTCATGAACCTTGTTATTTGCTTTGTTTTGTAAATCAGTTGAAAAACAATGAGTTCAGATGATATGTATAAATAAGTGAATAATGTATGGTTAAATGAATAACCATTTTAAAATGGATTTGTATAAGATATGTTGTTTGTAAAACAATGTATTGTGAAAAGTATGTTATTTGTATAAAATGTTATATGTATCAAACTGAAATGATTCAAATAACGCTACGATATGTAATACCATACAAACACTTATATATAGGAAGTACCAGCGGCGTATCCACCATGCTTGTATCATATTACACACACATCGTTACTTAATCACTTAATCAAACCAAACCAACCAATGTAAGAAGTCTATGTTTAAATAAATTGTCAAATGTATTGGGTAATATGTCAAAGTGTTCATGTCAAGATGTAAATCATATCAAAATGTCTATGTCAAATATCCATGTCAAATGTCTATGTCAAATATCCATGTCAAATGTCTATGTCAAATATCCATGTCAAATGTCTATGTCAAATATCCATGTATGGCAAGTGAAATGTCTCAACTAAACCATATGCACAAAAACAAAGTATTGAAGTAAAACTTGGTTTAAATCAAAGTTATGTTTTGTGGGAAATACATGATCAAATGTCAATCATGTTAAAATGTCTATGTCGAAATGTCTATGTCAAATGTCTATGTCAAAATGTCATGTAAAACGATGTACTAAGTAATGCACACAATGGCAATACATAGCATGAAATGTAATGAAATCATGTACTATAATGTACTAACGAACATAGCAGTATATGATGTGAAAACAGGAAAGCAGGAAAGTAACAAGTAGGCACATGTGTTCCACCCCAAAACAGTTTGGAAAACAGTAAAAGAGGGGTCTATGTACTCACTTGAGATTGCTCAGTAGTCCTTGAGTAACAACTAAACAATGCTAGAGATCGCGGATATCAAACGGCACCTAATATAGGTAACTATGTTAATTAACCGGACCTAGATCGGAAGATCGGGTAGCATTAGGGTTTGTAAACCAAACGAGTGTAGAGACTCGTGTCATTTGGTTTAACAAAGCCTACATACTAAATGAAACCTAACATAATTGTTTACGACCCATTACGACCCGTTTAGGTAGCTTATGCTACTTTAACGCGTCGTTCGCGTGAAACGCGTTCGGACCGCCTAACTAGCCCTATGACAAGTGTTATATGCCTAAACATGTTACATAATCAGTTATGTGACAAAAGTTTAGGTTACATATGCTTAATTACCAATTATACATGAAAAGGGTATTCTGGTAATTTACCTAAGGCATATAAACTACCTATCATACAACTACTTAAACGATGTGACCATAGGGTATAACCTCGGAAGGTTATTCCCTACCTACTATGGTCACCTACTGTGTTTGGTCGGATCCTAATGATCGACCAAATGGGTCGGGTTCGAGGTATAAGCGATTTATTAGATCGCTTACCCTACGACCCTAGACAACGTGGTAATCAGTAGGCATAGTCCCAAGGGACTATAACCAACGTGATTACACTCACGTTGCGAAGTTCAAACGAACTTCGCATTGACCATTACTGGTCAACGCTGAAAGTCAAACAAAGTTTGACTTTCTGACTCGAAAAGCAATAAAATAAGGAAAAGAACGAAAGAATACTTACGAAGGGTCCCCGAATGCTAATCTCGATCCAAGAATCTCAGGTATGAAACAATGGTTTCAACTTAGAGTTCCTAAGATCAAGATTCTAGTGATTTTAGCAATGGGGGGTATGGGGTATTTATAGGAATACCCAAACCGTTAAGATCGTTTCATGGAAAACGTGCCTTAATCCCATCCGTACATGTGTTGCAAAGTTATGGTGTTTAGGTGTTTAAATTCCATCCATACATGTGTTGCAAAGTTATGGTGTTTAGGTGTTTAAATTCCATCCATACATGTGTTGCAAAGTTATGGTGCCAAAATTCCATCCTTATCCGCTGACTAAGCAAGTTAGAATGTGTGGTTGTGAATTAAACAACGGCTAATACATCGAATCTGGTCCCGAAAGTGCAAAACTGATCCAAATGACGCGACGCATGGATTTTTCTTATGCCGAACACTAAAATAAAATGTTTTAGTGCTTACATAAATTTTTGGATGTCCGGATGTATTCAGAACGTAAGTTATGCGCGAAAATGCAAACTTGTGCACTTTTTGACACTTTTAGTCCCTGAATGACCCAAAAGTTTATTTTAGCACACCGAACCCCTCAAAGCCTATTTCTAAGCTATGTAAAGGATATTTATGGTATGTTTAACTTATGGTCATGTTCCGGAATGTCTGTTACAGTTCAAATTGGCATACTTTCGCAGTTTGTCAACTTTAGTCCCTGTAAGCGATTTAACTAGATTTTGCCATACCAAAGCCTTCAAAACTTATATCTAAGTTATGTAAAGGTTATTTAAGGTATGTTAAACCTATTTCACTATTCCGGAGTGTTTGTTGCATTAAACTGGTTATATTTACGCATTTGTGCGCGTATAACCTTCCAGAAAGTGATTTAGAGTTTGAAATCGAACAAGAGTTGATATGTGCACAAGATACACATATTTATACAAATCCAAAGTATGAAATACAATATTTCATTGGTTTGGAATTTGTTTGATGGTCGAAATGACACAGGTGTTACAGTCTCCCCTACTTTAGGAAATTTCGTCCCGAAATTTAGTTTTAGAGGAAACTTGTGGAGACAGCTGTGACGGTTTTTGCCTTCAGACAATTCCATTGAGCCCTTAAGTAAAACTCTGGGCCATGTTAGGATTCTTAGCAAAGATGTCAACCCTCAAATTGAAGTCCTTGTAGTAACAAAACATGGAGTTTTGAACTACGGACAGAAGAACGTTTCTTATGAAGACTTATCATAGGAAACTGTGTGTGTGATTGAGATCAGAATTGGGTAGTGTGAGAATAAATGACATTGGTCAAAGTCCAAGACTTCTCCCGTATCATTACTCTTGCCACTGTTGGTCTTAACACATGACAAAACTTCCTGTGGTTCCTATGCACTGAACTCCATAATTATGTAGGCCTCCATAGTTACGTAGTTCCTTGCACAGTCCGCACTGTTTATTTCATAATGCGTATGGGGAAAAATCAAACGAATAATCCTGTGGTGAATTAATCTTGACTGCAATAGAGTCTCTTTAACTAGGTCACCAAAGGATTAGATTAACGAACAATCTCTTGATTTAGACCACCCGAGGGCCTATTTAATGACATAATTAACTAGATTGTCGAACCAATCTATTTAACTTAGATCGACGTAGGATCTCTTTAACTAAACTACCCACGAGGAAAGTTTAACCACATCGACGTAGGATGTATTTAACTAGATTGTCGGACCAATCTATTTAACTTAGATCGACGTAGGATCTCTTTAACTAAACTATCCACGGGGAAAATTTAACCACATCGACGTAGGATGTATTTAACTAGATTGTCGGACCAATCTATTTAACTTAGATCGACGTAGGATCTCTTTAACTAACTACCTACGGGGAATATTTAACTACACCGACGTAGGATGTATTTAACTTTAGATCGACGTAGGATCTCTTTAACTCAACTATCTAAGAGAAACATTTAACTACACCGACGTAGGATGTATTTAACTTTAGATCGACATAGGATCTCTTTAACTCAACTATCTAAGAGAAACATTTAACTACACCGACGTAGGATGTATTTAACTTTAGATCGACGGAGGATCTATTTAACTTTAGATCGACGGAGGATCTATTTAACTTTAGATCGACGGAGGATCTATTTAACTTTACTACATAAGAGAAACATTTAACTACACCGACGTAGGATGTATTTAACTTTAGATCGACGGAGGATCTATTTAACTTTTCAACACATGTTTCCCTTAAATTTTGGAATAGTACTTTATAATCCAAGGGACTTAACTACAACGTGGAAGTCCATTAAGGATTTAAGATAGTACCTTTTTGAATATCCTACTATGAATCCTTCATATGAGATATGGAAGATTCTACGAGGATTTGGATGGATCACATAAAACACAAAACACATAAGAAAACACATAAGCACAAAAATTAGTTAACTTGATTCTTTAATTTGTTAGTTTTGTTTTGTTAATTACGTACATGCATTTAGAGCACACTAGGAATCCATTTCATGGATTTCATTCGGCACTTTAAACATTAACAAGAATCTAACTATGAAGTTAGCAAGATCTTAATAAGAATTCGGCCTTGTCCTTATTGAATCGTAATGTACGTATTAAGGCATACGAATAATTCAATTAAGGATTCCGATGAATGATATCCATCCACAAGGATCTAATTATGAAGATAGAAAGATCCTACATGGATTTTGGAGTTTGTGTAACGAGAGTGTTCCGACACCTTGCACTAGGCGTGCTTACGTCGATACACAAGGTAGAAAGTTCATGAGGTTGAGGCGCCAGATATGCCAAGCGACATATGAAGCAGAGTTTGAAGGTTGAGCAGCAGCAGGATTTGTAACAGCTTTGCTTTGGATTGCAAAGCGGCATATGTTAACCAAATGTCTCCATCGTCCACCGTGGGTACATTTGAAACAAGGTATTTGATTTGAATAATGACAATGGCATTGATTGCACCAAGGAGCAGTTCCCTTATACAGCTTCACCCCTGAGGCGAGTCATGGTGATAGCTAAGTCAACGGTCCTCTGGAGTACGACGCCTATTTGCTGGGTAGCTGCAGCACCTGGTTCGGACATTGTTGTTGCGATGAAGAAGCATCTTGAAGATAACGAAAGGCATAGGAGGAAACAAGCGAAAGATAGTCAAAAGGAAATGACAAGGCATGTAGATTGTGACCATTTGTTTGTTACCAAAGGCAAACAAATGAGATAGTGACTAATCAAAGTAAGCGGGTCAATATAATGTATCGCGAAGACATGCTCGCCTATAAGTGAACACTCATCCCAAGAATTCCCAGGTAAGCACAACTGGTCTCGCGTCTGATGAGATGTATACGAAGTGCTTGCCTAGACAGAAAACCCAGAATACAGGCATTCACCCTTCCAGTTTGCACGTGTTCACATTATTAAAAACCCAAAACCTTGACGAGAGTTTTGAAAACTCAAAGGGGTTCAAAACCGTATAACAGAGGGTTCAAAACCTTACAATAGAGGGTTCAAAACCTAGTAATCAATCATCCTAGAACAGATGATTAGTTTTCAAAGCGGTTTTGAAATTTATGTTCTTGTTGTGGTCGTCGCCTAAGGATAGGTGACGGTATTGTTTTATGACTAAACGCAAGTAAACTCGCGTTAGGGTCCTAAGAAGGTTATAGACTAGGTCAAAGCATTACTAATAACCTAATTCCCTATAACCATTGGCTCTGATACCATCTTTTCTGTCACACCCCGACCACGTGGAACATACAAAACGTGGCGGAAACATCGGGGAGTGTTGTAACAGAATTAATTGTTTCAAATCCATGGCAATTGAAGTTTCGTTTTATTGATAAAGGTGTTACAATGTCTTAACAAACAAAGAAAATACAACATAATTAACTAGACTTGCATCTTTTATTGTCACTAAAGCCCAAGTCTGCCTATGTGTATCTTGATCATCTTATGCAACAGCTCCTGAAAAACACATGTGAAAATAGGTACGTCAGCATAAAAATGCCTGTGAGATACATAGGTTTTGTAAAAATAGGTTTCATGACTTATGTTTGAGAAAATGTTTAGTCATGAACCTTGTTATTTGCTTTGTTTTGTAAATCAGTTGAAAAACAATGAGTTCAGATGATATGTATAAATAAGTGAATAATGTATGGTTAAATGAATAACCATTTTAAAATGGATTTGTATAAGATATGTTGTTTGTAAAACAATGTATTGTGAAAAGTATGTTATTTGTATAAAATGTTATATGTATCAAACTGAAATGATTCAAATAACGCTACGATATGTAATACCATACAAACACTTATATATAGGAAGTACCAGCGGCGTATCCACCATGCTTGTATCATATTACACACACATCGTTACTTAATCACTTAATCAAACCAAACCAACCAATGTAAGAAGTCTATGTTTAAATAAATTGTCAAATGTATTGGGTAATATGTCAAAGTGTTCATGTCAAGATGTAAATCATATCAAAATGTCTATGTCAAATATCCATGTCAAATGTCTATGTCAAATATCCATGTCAAATGTCTATGTCAAATATCCATGTCAAATGTCTATGTCAAATATCCATGTATGGCAAGTGAAATGTCTCAACTAAACCATATGCACAAAAACAAAGTATTGAAGTAAAACTTGGTTTAAATCAAAGTTATGTTTTGTGGGAAATACATGATCAAATGTCAATCATGTTAAAATGTCTATGTCGAAATGTCTATGTCAAATGTCTATGTCAAAATGTCATGTAAAACGATGTACTAAGTAATGCACACAATGGCAATACATAGCATGAAATGTAATGAAATCATGTACTATAATGTACTAACGAACATAGCAGTATATGATGTGAAAACAGGAAAGCAGGAAAGTAACAAGTAGGCACATGTGTTCCACCCCAAAACAGTTTGGAAAACAGTAAAAGAGGGGTCTATGTACTCACTTGAGATTGCTCAGTAGTCCTTGAGTAACAACTAAACAATGCTAGAGATCGCGGATATCAAACGGCACCTAATATAGGTAACTATGTTAATTAACCGGACCTAGATCGGAAGATCGGGTAGCATTAGGGTTTGTAAACCAAACGAGTGTAGAGACTCGTGTCATTTGGTTTAACAAAGCCTACATACTAAATGAAACCTAACATAATTGTTTACGACCCATTACGACCCGTTTAGGTAGCTTATGCTACTTTAACGCGTCGTTCGCGTGAAACGCGTTCGGACCGCCTAACTAGCCCTATGACAAGTGTTATATGCCTAAACATGTTACATAATCAGTTATGTGACAAAAGTTTAGGTTACATATGCTTAATTACCAATTATACATGAAAAGGGTATTCTGGTAATTTACCTAAGGCATATAAACTACCTATCATACAACTACTTAAACGATGTGACCATAGGGTATAACCTCGGAAGGTTATTCCCTACCTACTATGGTCACCTACTGTGTTTGGTCGGATCCTAATGATCGACCAAATGGGTCGGGTTCGAGGTATAAGCGATTTATTAGATCGCTTACCCTACGACCCTAGACAACGTGGTAATCAGTAGGCATAGTCCCAAGGGACTATAACCAACGTGATTACACTCACGTTGCGAAGTTCAAACGAACTTCGCATTGACCATTACTGGTCAACGCTGAAAGTCAAACAAAGTTTGACTTTCTGACTCGAAAAGCAATAAAATAAGGAAAAGAACGAAAGAATACTTACGAAGGGTCCCCGAATGCTAATCTCGATCCAAGAATCTCAGGTATGAAACAATGGTTTCAACTTAGAGTTCCTAAGATCAAGATTCTAGTGATTTTAGCAATGGGGGGGTATGGGGTATTTATAGGAATACCCGAACCGTTAAGATCGTTTCATGGAAAACGTGCCTTAATCCCATCCGTACATGTGTTGCAAAGTTATGGTGTTTAGGTGTTTAAATTCCATCCATACATGTGTTGCAAAGTTATGGTGTTTAGGTGTTTAAATTCCATCCATACATGTGTTGCAAAGTTATGGTGCCAAAATTCCATCCTTATCCGCTGACTAAGCAAGTTAGAATGTGTGGTTGTGAATTAAACAACGGCTAATACATCGAATCTGGTCCCGAAAGTGCAAAACTGATCCAAATGACGCGACGCATGGATTTTTCTTATGCCGAACACTAAAATAAAATGTTTTAGTGCTTACATAAATTTTTGGATGTCCGGATGTATTCAGAACGTAAGTTATGCGCGAAAATGCAAACTTGTGCACTTTTTGACACTTTTAGTCCCTGAATGACCCAAAAGTTTATTTTAGCACACCGAACCCCTCAAAGCCTATTTCTAAGCTATGTAAAGGATATTTATGGTATGTTTAACTTATGGTCATGTTCCGGAATGTCTGTTACAGTTCAAATTGGCATACTTTCGCAGTTTGTCAACTTTAGTCCCTGTAAGCGATTTAACTAGATTTTGCCATACCAAAGCCTTCAAAACTTATATCTAAGTTATGTAAAGGTTATTTAAGGTATGTTAAACCTATTTCACTATTCCGGAGTGTTTGTTGCATTAAACTGGTTATATTTACGCATTTGTGCGCGTATAACCTTCCAGAAAGTGATTTAGAGTTTGAAATCGAACAAGAGTTGATATGTGCACAAGATACACATATTTATACAAATCCAAAGTATGAAATACAATATTTCATTGGTTTGGCATTTGTTTGATGGTCGAAATGACACAGGTGTTACACACATGATAGCATTTAGACTTGAACTTAAGAAAATATGCCTTAGTATCAGCTTCGAGATAAGCTAAGTACTTGTGTAAATAAAGTATGATGGGTTTTGATATACCATAAGAATGGTAATTAGAATATTGCAAGATATGATAAATAAGCAAGAATTAATAGTAATTATTGCTTACTGATATTACTTGATGTGTTATGGAAATACAAGTTTCCCTAAAATCTGGATAAAATCCCTAATAAAAGAGGCACTTTTAAATCTTGAAAAAGATACTATTTATGGGAATAGAAAATTTTCTCTGGTAAGACTGGGTATGGTGTAATAGACTCTCCAGTTTGTCCAGATATACTGAGGTTACCGCTCCGGCGCGAATCGGATAAGACGGGATAGATAATATGTCAAACAAGTGACAAGATTTCCCTAAATAGTATCATGACCAGATATTTGACTAATTTTTGGAAATATGAATCTGTTAAATACATTGACCTGATAAATGGTAGGTTTATTTCAGAATGTGAAATATGTGATTATATAGATATGTATATCTATAAGGAATTCCAAAAGTCAATTAGAAATAAAGCACAAGCATCTGTGTCTAGATTTCTTTATTAAGAATCTCTTTTCCGATATCTAACATTATTTCATTTGATTATCTGCCTAGTAACTCGAGCGATAATAATAACAATGGAAACCCTTTAAGTTAAAACGCCATCAAAAGAATTTCTAAAGCATTACCATAAACTATTAACGCAAGTAAGAAGCATGTAAAGTTGTGATAATATACAAGAAAACACATGAAAAAAAAAATTAGTTATAAGTCCACAGAAGTTGAGGTATATCATACAAACTTTCAAGGCAAGACCTTTGGGAAAATATAAATTGGGCAAGATAACACCAATGTTAAATCCGTCAGTAGAAGAACTACTAATCTAAAAGAAGCACTTTGCCACATGATCCTACAAAATGAATATCACTGAGATACGTTGTAACAATATTTCACAACCATCTGTACACAGTCTAATCAGATTCATAATTATTATCACTGCAAAATAAGTCACATACCTTTGTAAAATTCCCTATTTCATTTATTTGACATTTCTTGGTAATGTCACTTAACAACGGTTATCACACGAAATTCAAGATAAAATCCTTATATTTCTTTTTCTGACTTCTACATATCATAAGTAAACTTTCGTGTTTTTACTTCCCCTAATGGTCATCATACCATGAGGATTTCTTTCATAGTAACGAATATTGATCTATTTCATTTCTTGGTAAATCCACACGTTACACATGCATTGTTTGTTACGCATGTGGTTCGTTTGATTTATAAAGACCACTGGAGGACTTCATTCAGATTTATTATTTTATCCAAACTCAAATATCATTCTGTTTTTCTTTGCACTATAAACTGCATTATTACAAAACGATGATTCTTTGATATCGAGTCAATGAATTTTGTTAAACAATTGAGGTGAAGAATTTATATTTATATATATATATAAAAAATTATGTTGAGGTATACTCTCATTTAAGTTTATTATTTATTAATAATTTTATTATTAGAAGTGTTAGTATTATTTTCAGATACTAGGGTTATTGTCAAGGGCAGGTATTGAATAGCCTAGCCTTAGTTAGGCATGGACTGATCACCTATGCTTAAACAAGGCAGCACTAACCAATATCCAACCATGATAATGATTAGTTAATATACATAAATTAAGTCATCATACTTATTTAGTAAATTTTAATTATATACAAAAATATTTTACTTTGTGCTGTAAAGAGAAGATATATTTTCATAAAACAATACAAGAAGTAGAGGGACGAATAAAATTATATAAATAATTGTTTATCACATGTTTTGTGGTAACTATGTACCGTAACGTTCTGGCAATAAAAAGATCATATAAGAATAATATGGTAGTCATTAACTACGTTGGGTTAAGGGAACATTGTACTATATAAGAATAGTCCTTGTTTTCACTTATTTATAACATTTGTAAATACATTTACAACGTTATATGGTTTCAAAATAAAAATAAGTAATCACATAGAATCAATCCATTTAGTGTTATATATTTACAAAATATTTTACAAACACTTTTATACAATAAATATTTTTACACCTTTATTTACAACTTTAATTTAAATAGTGATTTCTTTTACAAAATAATAATACTAAAATATTTTGTAATGTAATAAGTTCATTACGGTGTTTTGTAATATATATTACATAGTAAATATAAGTTATTTTACATAGTATAGTAAAATACTAAAATAATATTTATTTAAAAGTAGTAACCATTTACATATAGTAAAAATGCGTAACAAATAATATGTGTTACATTTGCTTTACAAATATAATATAATGGTTGGTCATGCCAAAACAACTTGTTCTTATTATATTTTGATCTCTAGGACATAGTATGAAAAATATGGTCACTAATAATGTACTATCACATTATTTCACAATTAAAACAATTTGGAACTCTAACAATGATACACTAATTCTATTGTCTTTTGGTGTATCTTTGAAATTCACTCATCTCAACACTTTGATTTTCTCATATCATAAATATTTGACAAATCATTTTTCATGCTTTTATTTCCTTTTGGAACCTGTCAATTCTAAAGTCTTCCTCAGTTGCCAATCAAAGTAAGCTTTCTTTTGACAAAGAATTTTATTGATTCTAAAATTCCTTCACATTCATTTTAAATATCTATTGATCATATATCTTTTAACTTGAACCTAGTCACCTTGAAATTATATCATTTCATCCTATTCGTTTGTTATCGATTTCTTGAACTAATTCAGTTGAACCATTGAATCATACTTATGGTACAACTCGTATTCACAAAAAATTGATATTTTAAGTCTGTGTCATCTACCTTAATATTGTTTTTATTAACTAAAATATGACATAAAGTTCAAAAAGAAATATCGTAACCCAAATCTCGAGGACGAGATTTAAAACAAGGTGGGGAGAATGTAACATCCCTATTTTTATCATATAATAATTATAGGATTATTTAAATTTATTACCCACTAATAACTAGTTTATTTTTAATATAAATATTCAACCCAAATAGTTTTAAACATTATTTTATATAGTTGGTTGAAATATTATATTAATTAATTGGCTTGTATATGAGTGCCCTTTCTAATAAAATAAAAGTCTATAAAAAACTTATATTAGACAGGTATATTATGGTTAAGTCGAGTGTTAAAAATATGAAGTTCCTAGATGGCCCTAAGAACCCTATAATAACTAAATTATAAAAACACATTGTATTTTAAACCTACTCTATTTTTAATGAAACTTAGACCCAAATGTAGACAAAAATATACTCGTTCTAATAACATATTTATTGTTTTATAAAACATCGTATTTCATAAGTTATAAGCACCAAATAAGTAAAGCTGTTAAATTAATTATAAAAATAAAATATTAAATCAAAACTTAAAAAGATTGTGAAATGTTTTCGTGAAACATTAGAATAGAAAAAGAAAATGAAAAACAAATAATAAAAAAAATAATATAATAAACCAAACAAATGCAAATCTACAAATTCAACTAACCTGTCATGTCTCATTTTCCTATTTTCGTGTCCCCATATTTTAATAATAATAAAACAAAAACTTTCAATATAGAAAGTAATGTATACGTATGAAATATAAAATAAAATAATATTAAATTTAATATTTGAGACTTTGGTTGAAATATGTATGTGTCAGGCCACAGAAAGAATTAAAACAAATAAAAAAATAAAATAATAAAATATCAAAGTAAGGAATTCACAGAAGTAAATGTGTGCATGCATTATGATGTCAACATGTATGGAAAGTAATAATCATAATAAAATAATATAATTACAAAGTAACTAAAGTGAAGTTTGAAGAAATGTACGTGTCATGAATTTAGAAACTGTGTACATGTAATTGTGTACGTGTCCTTCATGCAACTCTCATACCTCGCCTATATATAGAGAAATCACTTTCTACTTTCAAATGTTCATTTCGTCTCTCTCATCTGCATCTTAATCGATTTCTATATGTATATTCTTTACTATTATTTTTCATCTTAATAATAATAAGGCTCTGGCTCGTTTTAAGTGTTTTAACTCCCGATCACCGCTACCCTTTCCGATTGATCTGAAACCCATAACACATGTCAGGGTTCTGCCCGACTAAGTTATTGGGATTCTGTCTCGGGACATCGGGACAAGGTTGATTTAGGGGTACTATACTTAACACAATTACAAATATATATATTTTATTACTACCAAACACACACTAGCTCGAATTCTGCTACGATACCGGGTATTAACTCGATCGCTATTACGATTCATTTTCCGACTGATCAATATATCCAATGGATGTTTAAGTGCCGCCCACATTAGGGTTATACTTTGTCATTCGTCATGATTTCGACGGGATGTTGAGTGCTGTCCGAAATCGGACTCTACTCTGTCCTTAGTTGTGAATCCGCTGGATGTTTAAGTATCGCACTTTGTCGTTCGTTGTGAGAATTTGATCTCGTGAGTTATCGTAAATGCTGTATTAAGTTATCTACCTAGTTCGTATGCATTAGGTTACAAAGCTAAGTAATAGGCTAAGCTCTGCCTGTATAAATCTGCAATATATCAAAGGCTTATCTGTAGACTAAACTTTGCCCGTATGAATCTGCATGATTATAATGTGAGTCATTCTCTTTTTATCAAATCTATTTACAAAACCCTATTTATTTCAAAGTTATAATTACAGGGATTAAGTTTATGTAATCACCATATTACAGCCGGTATGTGGGGTTTTGTATACATTACTTGATAATCTTCACCATTGGGGCAGCCAATGGGTGATATGACCATAGTCACAGACACCATTGGACGGAAGGGCCAATGGGTCGAGTGACAAAGTATTGTGGGTAATTGGTTTGATATCAGAAACATTGTAATCTTCCTTAATACTGTAAATTATAACAAATGTGTCGTTTTAGTAAATAGAATGATTCACTCAGTATTTCCCGCTGACAAAACCTTTTTCAAACATGTTTCAGGTAATTACAGTAGAGATGGATACGGCACTGAAAGACTTCAAGAAGTGGCTTATTTTATTAATTAAATCAAATTAAGAAATATTGTTTTATTAAAGCTACCATTGTAAAACATGGGTTTATCCCATCTATTTAAATAAATAAAATCCGGTGTTTTCTAAACTCTGATATTTTTCCTAACTCACGGTCCTGATGAAATTTCCGCTGCAACGTTTTCAAAATAAAAATAATCACCGGTACCACGAGTTGTTCACGACTCTCGATTCCGTCCAGGGTGGGTCGGGGGTCGTGACACCATAGGTATGTTGACCCGTCTCCAATGCATGGGATGCTCATGGTACATTGGAGGTACCTCGTGGGGCGTTAGAAACCGTGTACGTGAAGGGCTTGAATGTACACCCCTTTATCTGCTAGGAATTACACTAGGATCTTAGTACAACATAGTGCCATACTTAAAAGATTTTTGAACACTAGTCAACTATCACAATTTTCAAAGGGATGAATACCTTAAGATACTTTGAATATCCCAAATCACATTTTGAATTCCCTAAAATTTCCAAATGATGCTCCGCATCTTTGGGATCTAGCAATCTGCTTATCCATCAGTTGTTTCATTTCCACTCTACGGTCTCCTTCGAACAAATTTCGGGACGAAATTTCCTAAAGTAGGGGAGACTGTGACACTTGTGCTCCGTAAACACACACAATGTAGGACACTATCTTTTATCAAAGAAACAATGTGTTTTGGTCTCAAAAATTTGTTTATTTTGGTTTTACAATTTCACGTTTTGATTCTAGTTCATTTTCAAACCTTAAATCGCTTTCTGGGAAGTTATACGCGAACTGATGCGTAAACGTAATCAGTTTAATGCGGAAAACACTCCAGAACAGTGACATAGGCTTAACATACCTAAAATAACTTTTATACAATTTAGAAATAATTTTTGAAAGGTTTGGTGTGTCAAAAACAAGTTTACTCACACGCAGGGACTATTTGCGTCGAACTGCGAAAGTATGCTGATTCACATAGTATCGAACATTCCGGAACTTGATCATAAGTTAAACATGCCCAAAATATCCTTTACATAGCTTAGAAATAGGCTTTGAGGTGTTTGATGCGCAAAAATAAACTTATTAGATCAATAGGGACTAAAAGCGTCAAAAAGTGCATAAGTTTGCATTTTCGCGCATAACTTACGTTCTGAATATATCTGAACATCCAAAAATTTTTGTAATCATTAAAATATTCTATTTTAGTGTTTGGAATGTTAGAATTTCACTCGTCGTGTAATTTGGATCGATTTCGCGTTCGTTACGACTTCCGTCGTAATTAACCGAACAACGCAATCGTACGACCAAACGAATCGACATCCGAGATGTTTTTTTTGCATATTTTAAGTTCCCTATACTTTAACTTCATTTTATAGATTTGAAATGGGGTAAACGGGGCTTAAACGTGTCAAAAATGCATCAAAAACCAAGTTTTGGGCTTGCAGGGACTAAAACTGACAATCTACCAAAGATTGCTTGAATTTGGTCATTTCAGCTGAATTTGATGGTTTTGATCCCTTTTTTTACACTCTATGGGCTGGTATTTGATGGTTTTACATGTCCCATTGTATTTCTATACCATGTGCCCACATGGAGGGCCAAGATCGAAGCACGGATTACGAGGAACGATCCTAACGGTTGTGGGTTTTCTATAAATACCCAACACTTTCATTACTTTCAACTCAAAATCTGATTTAATTACTCTAAGTTGGGGTTTAACACTTCATACCTGAGCAAATTGGATCAAGATCTTCCTAGCTTGGACCCTTTGTAAGTTTCTTTCGTGCTTGTTTATGCATTTCAAGCGTGAAAGTCAAACAGTGTTTGACTTTCTGCTTTGACCAGTATTTGGTCAACACAAAGTTCGTTTGAACTTTGCAACGTGAGCGTAATCACGATGGTTATAGTCCCTTCTGACTATACCTACTGATTACCACGTTAATTAGGTGTAGTGACGAGTCATAGTTTCGGTCAAAATACGTGCCTATGCGTATTTTGCAACCAAACTATTCTTGGGTATCAAAACTGTTTGTTTTGATATCAAACTTGTTTTCTAACTTAATTAAACATGTTTTATGTCACACCCTGGCTTTGCGGAAGCGTGGTTAAATTGGTGTGACTTCTTAATACCATAGCTTAACCATAACAAAGCTATATGAAATAAAACCATGCAAGATCATCCATTCGATTAAGTTTTAAAATTCCAAATGCAATAACATTGTCTTAACGGAAACACAACTTAACGACATAAACATTGTTCAACAAACTCAACATAACATAAGCATAGTTTAAGGACTGTGACTTGTCCAGGAAAGAGTCACATTCCCCAAACCCGGATGACCTCGTAACTAGTGCAGCGGGAAAACGCGTCATACCGCGCCAGATCCTTTAATTTCCTGAAATACATGTAAGTTGAAAAATCAACAATAATGTTGAGCGAGTTCATGTGTAAGTGAGTAAATAAACCTTTGTGAGTATAAAAATAGTCTTGGTATGTAGCAAATAAGGGAATTGAGATCACCAATGGTTTGCAAGGCCACTGATATATGTGAAGTGCAAATAGGGAGACTCAAACCTAGCAGATTTCGCCACGGCATTAGTATGTGGATAAAGTCACCTCGAGGTCCGTTTCTAGTTTGGCCTGGGGCTGGGCTCGCTACACCCAGATAGATCTACCGCTCCTGTCCCTTGGTCCTGCCATGAGGACTAATGGCCTCATATTGCTCCTACCCACTCACATGATCTAAGTAGTAAACCTCCTTACGCTAACCATACCATGTATAAAGTACTTGTAATCAAAGTAACATGTATTTCACCCCCGCAGTTAAGAAAACTGAAAACAGTTAGAGAAAAGGGGGACATGAACTCACCGTGGTGCGTCTCTACCAAGTATGCCTCCAAATCAAACAGCTGTGTGACGACCTACACGTACTAATTCTATTAGACGGACGGCCGTGCCTTAGCTTTATGGTTTAAGTTTTTGGGAAATAGTTAGGCAACTATTTCGTGTTTACATTCTGTATATACTTGGTAGTCATTTTCCTTCCCAAGGATGGGGGATTTAATACATGTGCGTTCGTATAATTCGGATTACACAATTAAGTCTCACTTAATATATTTTATTCCTAACTCCAAAATATAACTATTCTTCCCAAAAATATTATACTTTACTACATGTGATTCTCCCGAAATAATACTTAGTAATATTATTTTTACTCTAAAAATAATATTTACGTAGTTCACAAAATAATCATAAACACTTATACAAGTGATGTTGTGAAAAATATATACTAAATATATTTATGTATCACGTTTTATTTTGTGAAATCCCACCTCCGGTATTTTGTAAATAAGTCGTGGCGAAATCTATAATTTGAAAACAAGTCAAAATGTATTTCTAACACTTATAGTGAAAATATTTCTAAGTGTTAGGTTTTTGGAAAATTTCGCCAGAGTTTCCTCTGTAACTGGAGGTGGCCACGCTTTCAAGCGTATCATTTTCTTTTATCAATCAAACCAACAATCTTCTTATTCAATCAAAACAATGTTCAAATCACAAACTAGTCAAAATATGTATATAAATCGCATATATTTCATGAACTTGTGATTTATCCAAACTATGAAGTAAATCTCATTACTTTTAGTGGATCTTTATATAAAACAATCCGATTTTGTAAAAACCTCGTTTTTAAAGAAATTTCATCTTTACAACTTCTCGTCATCTTTTCCAAAAATAGTTATTTTGTCGAAACTTGGTGTTACACAAGTGGTTACACACTTGTGTGTTCTAAAAACCGTTCGTGTTAGTGTAAGATCCGTCTTTAAAAGCATGTTTTCTCTTGACACTTGGTCCTTTGAAAATACCACTCGTAGATCCGTAGATCTACTAGTTTTAAACACTATTTCACAAGCAAAATCGCTTTTACACAAGTTCATGATTCGTGTGTGGTAGAGTTTCATCCTTTAACCCTTATTACTTTCAAAACAACCTTATGTCATGATCTATGATCATGACCAATCCGGGTTAAATGACGATCCGAGCTACCACAACATAGATCTGGTTCAAATAATCACACAAATCAAATACTACAAGTTTTACACAACATATGAGCTTTTAACCACCTTTTTAGTGTTTTAAGTAGACTTTTGTGTGCCATCTTGTATGTTTACGAGTTTTAACCGTTACAAATCATATTAACCACTTTAAAATAGTTCGAGGAGGTGATTTAAGTAACATACCACTAGCTCGAGGCTAGGGAAGAATCTAAGCAAAAAGCGTGTGGATAAAAGCAATGTAGTGAGGTCCTTCGCCTTCCGCTTGCACCAAGACTCCTTATACGCGATCTTTCACACTTGTAGATGATTGGAATGGCTTGAACTAAACTCGAAATCGGATGTTTGCTCAAGGGGGTGTTCGGCCGAATCCTTGAGAGAGAGAGGAGGGTGTGTTTGAGTTGAGAAATGTGATGAATGATTATGATGTGTAATCTCTAGATTTTATAGACAAATCATATGGTAATTATCCAATGGATCATGTGTCTAGATGATATTGAGCATTAGGATTATAAAAATGATTTAGAGGACAAGGTATGTCCCCTAGATGGGGACGGTTTCTAAAAGGGGGGGGGGTCTTGGTCCGATTCCAACTAATTAGTTGGATAATAGTTAGGTTAAGTAAGTTGGTTAAGTGCTTAACCCGGTTAGTAGTGTGTCATGCGTGTTATGACGGGTGTTAGGGTATTCAGGGACCCTAACTGGCTCAGAAAAAGATAAATAATGAAAATGACAATATTTTCTGTTCCGGGTATAGTCCGGTTGTTCGGTTGGATAGTAATCCGTTAAAGTGCTTAACAAAGCTTTAAAGTGTCGTTAATACCCTTTTTAGTGACACAACTCATTTCTGACACTTTGGAAAGTGTCTAGTAATATTTTTCTCGTGTTTTGGCACTTTATTAGTTAGTTAAAAGCTGAATTTTTGTGCAAAGTGCTGAGTTTTTGTACTTAGAGTACGTTTTAGGCACATCCAGTCATTGTGACTTATTCCTAGAGACGCAGTTCTACAACCCTTGTATCCCTACACTCACCACTAGTGTAGCAAAATATTTCTGGCTCATACAGGCCTTAGAGGCAGTGTCTGCCTGATGCTGGCTTTATCAGCATGTTCTATAGGTTATCCGTTATAGTGCTACTGTGCTTTTGTGCATCATGCTTGTCACTAAGGCTCAGCATGTAAATAATGTAGTGACGGTAAGTAAAGTATGATGCAAGTAAGTACATGTATCAGTATTCAAGTAGCAGTTTATTCACAAGTTCAAGTAAGCACAGTAATTAAGCAGTAATTAATTATTAATTAAGTCGTACAGATACCTGGTTTAGTGCGGGTTGTCACATTCTCCCCCCGTTAGAAAAATTTCGTCCCGAAATTTTAAGTTCTGCTTGTAGATGCAGGGTTCTTAGGAAATAGGTGGGGGTATTTCTCTTTCATCCGGTCCTCACGCTCCCAGGTGTATTCAGGACCATGTCTGGCGTTCCAACGAACTTTGACGAGCTTGACACTGCTCCAGCGGGTCTTGTTTACTTTCCAATCCGTAACCTCAACCGGTTCTTCAACGAAATGGAGCGTGTCTTCAACATGAATCTCGTCGATGGAAATGGCAATGTCATCTTGAATTGGGCTTTTCTTCAGGTTGGATACATGAAATGTATCGTGAACACCATTCAGTTCAGCAGGTAAATCCAACTTGTATGCTACTAGTCCTATTCTTTCCAAAATTCTGAAGGGACCAATGTAGCGCGGATTTAACTTCCCACGCTTTCCGAAGCGTGCCACACCCTTCCAGGGTGAAACTTTCAATAGCACCATTTCTCCAACTTGGAATTCCACATGTTTCCGGTTTGGATCCGCATAGGCTTTCTGTCTGTGGCGAGCTGCTTCGATGCGTTTTAGAATCTGCGCAATCTTGTCTGTCGTCTCTTGGACGATTTCGGGACCAGCAAGCTGCCTATCACCTGTGTCAGCCCAGCATAGGGGTGATCGGCACTTGCGTCCGTAAAGGGCTCCAAATGGTGCGACACCAATACTGGTGTGGTAGCTGTTGTTGTATGAAAATTCGACCAAAGGCAAATGCTTATCCCAGCTACCGCCCAAATCCATAACACACGCTCTCAGCATGTCTTCCAAAGTCTGTATCGTTCGCTCGCTCGCTTTGCCCGTCGGTTTGCGGATGAAACGCAGTGCTCAGATTCAATTGTGAGCCAAAGGCTTCTTGGAAGGATTGCCATATCCTTGACACAAACCTTCCGTCTCTATCAGAGATGATCGAGAGAGGCACTCCATGACGTGCGACGATCTCTCTCATGTATATTTCGGCCAATTTGCTCGTATTATCCTTCTCTTTGATAGGTAAGAAGTGTGCTGACTTCGTTAGGCGGTCAACTATCACCCAGATAGTGTCATGACCTCTTGGCGTTCTTGGCAACTTTGTAACAAAATCCATTGAGATTTGTTCCCATTTCCATTTGGGAATTTCTGGTTGATGCAGAAGTCCTGAAGGCTTCTGGTATTCCGCTTTAACCTTAGCGCAGGTTAAACATTTGCTCACATAAACAGCAACGTCGCCTTTCATCCTAGGCCACCAATAGTAATCTTTGAGATCCTGGTACATCTTATCCGCTCCAGGGTGGATAGAGTACCGCGACTTGTGAGCTTCATCGAAAATAACCTTCCTTAAACCTCCAAACAAAGGAACCCAAATCCTTTTCTCAAAACATAACGTTCCTTCCTCGTTTGGTACCAGTAGCTTCTCCATCCCACGGAGATATTCCTCTTCAAGGTTTCCTTCCTTGAGAGCTTCTTTCTGCGCGGCACGAATGCGCAAGGAAAGATCGGTTCGGATGATCATTTCTAAAGCCCTAACCCTTATGGGCTTGATCCTCTCCTTTCGACTTAGGGCATCGGCGACCACATTCGTCTTCCCTGGATGATACTTTATCTCGCAGTCGTAATCGTTCAGCAACTCAACCCATCGTCTCTGTCTCATATTCAACTCCTTCTGGTTGAATATGTGTTGTAGGCTCTTGTGATCTGTAAAGATTGTACACTTTGTACCATAAAGGTAGTGTCTCCAGATCTTTAATGCAAAAACCACTGCGCCAAGTTCCAAATCATGTGTGGTATAGTTCTTTTCGTGCACTTTCAGTTGACATGATGCGTAAGCAATAACCTTTTGGCGTTGCATCAACACGCAACCCAATCCTTGGCGCGAAGCGTCACAGTATACCACGAAATCATCTGTACCTTCCGGTAGTGCTAAGATTGGCGCATTGCAGAGCTTATCCTTCAGTATCTGGAATGCTTCCTCCTGTTTGATTTCCCAATCAAACTTCCTATCTTTCTGCGTGAGGAGCGTCAATGGTTGAGCGATCTTCGAAAAATCCTCAATGAACCTTCGATAATAGCCAGCCAAACCCAAGAATTGTCGAATCTCGGTTGGCGTCTTTGGCTTTTCCCAATTCTTAATCGCTTCGATCTTGGTGGGATCCACGTGGATTCCATCTCCATTTACCACGTGCCCAAGGAATTGGACTTCACGTAGCCAAAATTCGCACTTGGAGAATTTGGCGTACAACTGTTCTTTCTTTAGCAACTCCAAAATAGCTCTTAGATGCTGCTCGTGCTCAGCCTTTGTCCTTGAATAAATCAAGATATCGTCGATAAACACAATCACGAACTTGTCCAAGTACGGCTTGCAAACTCTATTCATTAAGTCCATAAAGACTGCAGGTGCGTTTGTCAAACCAAACGGCATAACAAGGAACTCGTAGTGTCCATAACGAGTTCTGAAGGCTGTCTTCGGGATACTCTCCTCTTGTATCCTTAACTGATGGTATCCAGATCGAAGATCGATCTTTGAATAAAAGCTTGAACCTTGCAGTTGGTCAAACAGATCATCAATTCTTGGCAGAGGATATCTATTCTTGATCGTCAGCTTGTTCAGCTCTCTGTAGTCGATGCACATACGAAAACTACCGTCCTTCTTCTTGACAAACAGGACCGGAGCTCCCCAAGGCGAGAAGCTTGGTCGGATAAAACCCTTGTCTAACAACTCTTGAAGTTGTGTCGACAGTTCCTGCATTTCAGACGGGGCAAGTCTATAAGGTGCCTTAGCCACAGGCGCGGCGCCTGGAACTAAGTCAATGCGGAACTCTACTTGTCTCTGAGGTGGCAGTCCAGGTAAGTCCTCTGGGAAGACTTCTGGATATTCCCTCACGACAGGGATGTCTTCTATTCTTGGCTCAGCAGCCTTCTTGTCCACAATGTGCGCCAGGAAGGCAACACATCCCTTTTGCAAACACTTTCGCGCTTTCAGGCAGCTGATAATTCTTAACGGCGTATCACGCTTCTCCCCGTGAACCACAATTGTTTCGCCATCTTCGGTTGGGATACGAACGACCTTTTCGTGACAAACTATCTCCACCTTGTTGCCTGATAACCAATCCATTCCTACCACCACGTCGAAGCTTCCCAACTGGACTGGTAGTAGATCCAAAGCAAACTCACGCTCTCCTAATTCGATCACACAGCCTCTGATAACTTCGTTGGCTTCTACTAACTTCCCATTGGCCAATTCGATTGAGTACGGAATATCTAACTTATTAGCGGCTAAACCAAGCATATTCTTAAACTCTAACGACACGAAGCTATAATCGGCACCAGTATCAAATAAAACGGATGCATAGCATTGATTTACAGGGAACGTACCAGTAACGACATTGGGGTCCTGGCGCGCTTCCCTTGCTTCGATTTGGAACACTCTTCCACGGGCTTGGTTTAACTCTGGGCAGTTCCTCTTAAAATGCCCAATATCACCGCAGTTAAAGCATCCAAGTCTTTGCCCGTTTCCACCTCCATTTCCAGCTTGGTTGTTGTTTTGGTTCGCATTACCGGCCTGATTCACATTGTTGCCTCGGTTCCCGTTTCCTCCATTGTTTACTTGTGGGCGATTTCCATTACCACCACGATTATTATTTCTATTCCCAAATCCTCCTTGGCCTCCCTGGCCAGCACTAGCCCAACAAGAATCCTTCAAGTGGCCCGGCTTTCCACATGCTTCGCATACTTTCACACTACAATGGCCAGTATGGTGGCGTTGACAGGTATTACACTTGGGCTGGGTGCCCTGATATCCTTTTCCTTTCTTTCCACTACCAGCTGTAACCTGAGCTGGCGTGCCTGATCCTCCTTTCTTAACCGCCACACTGGTGCCCTGCTTGAAGTTTGAGAACTTCCGTTTGTTACCTCCTGATGACTCAACGTGAGTCTCTTTCTTCTTAAGCTCAGCATCATCAAACTTGTTCAGGCGAATAGCCTCCTCTGTGAGAGCGACGCTCAAATCGATCGCCTCAGTAATGGTCGCAGGCTTTGATGAGGTCACCATGCTTATGATTTGAGGAGCTAATCCCCAAATGAAACGTTCAATCCGCTTGAACTCCGGAGTGACCATGTAGGGTACCACATGTGATAAGTCATGGAATCTTTAAACGTACTCTGCGATCTTTGGACCTTCCATTTTCAAGTGCCAGAACTCGGTTTCCAATCTTTGGATTTCCGCGCGAGAGCAGTACTTTTTGCGCATAAGTTCCTTCAGTTCGGTCCAGGTTAGCGCGTAGGCAGCAGCTTCACCAAGTGTCTGTACTTGCAAATTCCACCAAGAGAGGGCTCCATCCAAGAATAGCCCTGAGATATAGGTGACTTGCTGATCCAACGCGCATTTGCTCATGCGAAGAACAGATTCAGTTTTCTCGGCCCAACGAACAAAGGCGACAATACCTCCTGTGCCATCAAAGTTGACCGGTTTGCAGTCTAGAAACTGCTTGTAGGTGCATCCTGCACATACGTTATAACATACTATCGGCATTAGCATCATTGCTAAAGATATCCATTTAGGTCATGGTAGGTCTAAATGTCTTAGTATTACCATGAGGTGGATTATTGTTGTTGCCAGTGTTTCCAGAGTTGCTTCCACTAGTCCCTCCTTGAGAGGCGGCGTATTGTGCAATGGCAGCAGCGATAATTTGCTGGAGTTCTGCCTCATTGGTAGGCATGTGGGTCTCACGTCTCGGCGGCATCTTCTAAAATATGGTTTACGTTGGTCAGGCCATAGTAAAGATCCCATGTTATAATACGTAAGTCAGGTCATAATGTAGCGTACGTATATAATGATAGTAATAGTACATAACATCTCATGTTATAATCATATCAATCACAAAACATCAATCACACAACATCCCATGTCATAGAATATAAATAATCAAATCAAGCATCAAGTATGATGAGAATACTGCGATTGCCATATATCGAGACCACATAGTAAGCGTACAAGTACATCACAGCGTCATACAACATCAGTCGACTATGGGCTACATCACCCTAGTCCAAAATCTATATCAAATCAGTGTCGATACATCAAATACATGTCAACAAAAGTCAGAATCAAAATGTAGTCTCCAAAAATGCTGTGCAGTCAAAAGCATTCGCCGTCTTCTCACCAATGTCTACCTATACGGTACTGAAGAGCTCTACACGGATGGCGGTGGAGGAGGGGGAAAGTGAGTGTAAAACAAGCGACGCAAATGGAGCCAGTCCTCCTCCATGGCTCTCTGGGTACGCAAGAATGAAGCAACCTGCTACTCCAGGGCAAAAAGGCGTGCAGCATAGTCTGGTGGTACAGGTCGAGAGGGCTGCAAAGGAGAGTGGGTCTGACCCTGGCACTGACACGGCGGCGGCTGGGCTCTCTCAAGCTCCTGAATGCGCTGTGTGTGTGCCTCGTGCTGGGCGACAAAAGACATCAGAACGTTCTCAATAGTATACCCCATGTGGAAAGAATGGTAGGGGTCAGTCGGTGGCATGGCAGAAGGTGACGCCCAGAGAAACGGCTCACTGGTGGGATCAAAAGGTGCCACAAGAAATGGGGAAACAGGGGGAAAAGTAGCAGACGGTGGTATAACAGGGATAGATACTGGTACATGTTCAAAAGGGTGAGCCGAAGAACCCTCTCCAGCTCGTGCTGGAGGTGTAAACCGAGGAAATGAAAAGGAAGTATCAATGTGACGGGTATCAGGGATCTGAGGGGGAAAAGGTGGGACCTCGTCATCAGCAGGAATCCACCCACACTGGGCGTGCTCATCTCGGGGGTCGATCCGTGCCTCAAAAAGCGCACGATCAAACTGGGCTGGCATAGGATCATGGTGAGGTGCAACAAGGGGGTCAACCGGTGCATCAGCAAAAAGTGGGGGATCAACATGATCAGCAGCAATGACATGATCGTCCTCCAACAATGGAGCATCCACAGGGTGGTCATCGATAGGTGGGTCAGCAACGACAGGCTCAATAAACATGCCAGCATGAGCAGGGTCATGCTCAAGCACTGGGTCAGGAGCAGGGTCTAGTGGCTGCTCGGGCTCATCAAAGGCCATCTCAAAATCAAACTCGGGATCGATGGGGTCAACTGGGTCGACTGGATCCTCCATAGGCTGATCCATGGGTATAAACTCTATATCCTCATCTGGGTCGAATCCTGGGGGAAAGACAGGATCGGAATCCTCCACATCATCGTGGTCGAAAGTAAAACTAGGAATAGGGGCAACAGAGGATGCCTGGTCGGGATCGGATCCATGAGAAAAGTGCTGCGCACTCCGAGTATGTGAAGGTGCGGAGGCCACAGACTCGAAAGAGTCTGGGACCGGTGAGTGAGCAGGTGACTCCTCAGCGGGAGCATCTGCGATCAACAAAAGATCTCCAGCAGCAAGAAGGGCCTCGCCCTGAACCTCATCCTCTAAGGGCTCGTCATCAAACGGATCGACGTCGCCATCATCGTCGGCGTCGAGAAGCAAATCATAAGCAGGATAAACAGCTAAGGGTATGGGAGCAGGGATCTCTACTAACGGTAGGTCCCCGGCCAAAGGGCCATCAGCGAGCTCATCAGCACCATCAGGTAAAGCAAAGGGCTGGAAATCATCCTCGTCCGTGCTAGTAACGTCGGAGGTGTGGACCTCATGCTCTGAAGGCTCTAGGTCATCTGAGACTATAGGTCTAGGTCCGGTGGTGTCTGAGTCACCTGTGCCAGAGGTGTCCATGGTGTCTGTAACATAAACACAAACATGCACAAACAGTCAATCATACAATCAAATAATCACATAAGTCACCAAGTAAGCATCCAAATAATTCTCCTAGTCCCACTAGCCTCCCAGTCTCCTAGACTGACATCCCTAGTCCCACTAGCCAAATTCTACCCAGTCTCTAAGACTGCTCTATCATCCACCTCGACCTCTTAGATCGAGCCTCAGCCTCTAAGACCGAGCCTCAGCCTCCAAGACTGAGCCTACTCTTCCTAGTCTTACTAGCCATCTACCTCGATTTCTTAGATCGAGCCTCGGTTTCTAAGACCGAGCCTCAGCCTCCAAGACTGAGCCTAAAAACAATGGATAAAATGTGCTCAACATTTGTTTGTAAAAAGTTTTGGATCTGGACTTAAGTGGTATGCAGTAAAAATGTTTTCGTGAGAGCCCTAGTGATCATAGTCTAGACTCGAGAAGGAATCCTAGTTCGCTATGATCAGAGCTCTGATACCAAGCTGTCACACCCTGGCTTTGCGGAAGCGTGGTTAATTTGGTGTGACTTCTTAATACCATAGCTTAACCATAACAAAGCTATATGAAATAAAACCATGCAAGATCATCCATTCGATTAAGTTTTAAAATACCAAATACAATAACATTGTCTTAACGGAAACACAACTTAACGACATAAACATTGTTCAACAAACTCAACATAACATAAGCATAGTTTAAGGACTGTGACTTGTCTAGGAAAGAGTCACATTCCCCAAACCCGGATGACCTCGTAACTAGTGCAGCGGGAAAACGCGTCATACCACGCCAGATCCTTTAATTTCCTGAAATACATGTAAGTTGAAAAATCAACAATAATGTTGAGCGAGTTCATGTGTAAGTGAGTAAATAAACCTTTGTGAGTATAAAAATAGTCTTGGTATGTAGCAAATAAGGGAATTGAGATCACCAATGGTTTGCAAGGCCACTGATATATGTGAAGTGCAAATAGGGAGACTCAAACCTAGCAGATTTCGCCACGGCATTAGTATGTGGACAAAGCCACCCCGAGGTCCGTTTCTAGTTTGGCCTGGGGCTGGGCTCGCTACACCCAGATAGATCTACCGCTCCTGTCCCTTGGTCCTGCCATGAGGACTAATGGCCTCATATTGCTCCTACCCACTCACATGATCTAAGTAGTAAACCTCCTTACGCTAACCATACCATGTATAAAGTACTTGTAATCAAAGTAACATGTATTTCACCCCCGCAGTTAAGAAAACTAAAAACAGTTAGAGAAAAGGGGGACATGAACTCACCGTGGTGCGTCTCTACCAAGTATGCCTCCAAATCAAACAGCTGTGTGACGACCTACACGTACTAATTCTATTAGACGGACGGCCGTGCCTTAGCTTTATTGTTTAAGTTTTTGGGAAATAGTTAGGCAACTATTTCGTGTTTACATTCTGTATATACTTGGTAGTCATTTTCCTTCCCAAGGATGGGGGATTTAATACATGTGCGTTCGTATAATTCGGATTACACAATTAAGTCTCACTTAATATATTTTATTCCTAACTCCAAAATATAACTATTCTTCCCTAAAATATTATACTTTACTACATGTGATTCTCCCGAAATAATACTTAGTAATATTATTTTTACTCTAAAAATAATATTTACGTAGTTCACAAAATAATCATAAACACTTATACAAGTGATGTTGTGAAAAATATATACTAAATATATTTATGTATCACGATTTATTTTGTGAAATCCCACCTCCGGTATTTTGTAAATAAGTCGTGGCGAAATCTATAATTTGAAAACAAGTCAAAATGTATTTCTAACACTTATAGTGAAAATATTTCTAAGTGTTAGGTTTTTGGAAAATTTTGCCAGAGTTTCCTCTGTAACTGGAGGTGGCCACGCTTTCAAGCGTATCATTTTCTTTTATAAATCAAACCAACAATCTTCTTATTCAATCAAAACAATGTTCAAATCACAAACTAGTCAAAATATGTATATAAATCGCATATATTTCATGAACTTGTGATTTATCCAAACTATGAAGTAAATCTCATTACTTTTAGTGGATCTTTATATAAAACAATCCGATTTTGTTAAAACCTCGTTTTTAAAGAAATTCCATCTTTACAACTTCTCGTCATCTTTTCCAAAAATAGTTATTTTGTCGAAACTTGGTGTTACACAAGTGGTTACACACTTGTGTGTTCTAAAAACCGTTCGTGTTAGTGTAAGATCCGTCTTTAAAAGCATGTTTTCTCTTGACACTTGGTCCTTTGAAAATACCACTCGTAGATCCATAGATCTACTAGTTTTAAACACTATTTCACAAGCAAAATCGCTTTTACACAAGTTCATGATTCGTGTGTGGTAGAGTTTCATCCTTTAACCCTTATTACTTTCAAAACAACCTTATGTCATGATCTATGATCATGACCAATCCGGGTTAAATGACGATCCGAGCTACCACAACATAGATCTGGTTCAAATAATCACACAAATCAAATACTACAAGTTTTACACAACATATGAGCTTTTAACCACCTTTTTAGTGTTTTAAGTAGACTTTTGTGTGTCATCTTGTATGTTTACGAGTTTTAACCGTTACAAATCATATTAACCACTTTAAAATAGTTCGAGGAGGTGATTTAAGTAACATACCACTAGCTCGAGGCTAGGGAAGAATCTAAGCGAAAAACGTGTGGATAAAAGCAATGTAGTGAGGTCCTTCGCCTTCCGCTTGCACCAAGACTCCTTATACGCGATCTTTCACACTTGTAGATGATTGGAATGGCTTGAACTAAACTCGAAATCGGATGTATGCTCAAGGGGGTGTTCGGCCGAAGCCTTGAGAGAGAGAGGAGGGTGTGTTTGAGTTGAGAAATGTGATGAATGATTATGATGTGTAATCTCTAGATTTTATAGACAAATCATATGGTAATTATCCAATGGATCATGTGTCTAGATGATATTGAGCATTAGGATTATAAAAATGATTTAGAGGACAAGGTATGTCCCCTAGATGGGGACGGTTTCTAAAAGGGGGGGGGGGTCTTGGTCCGATTCCAACTAATTAGTTGGATAATAGTTAGGTTAAGTAAGTTGGTTAAGTGCTTAACCCGGTTAGTAGTGTGTCATGCGTGTTATGACGGGTGTTAGGGTATTCAGGGACCCTAACTGGCTCAGAAAAAGATAAATAATGAAAATGACAATATTTTCTGTTCCGGGTATAGTCCGGTTGTTCGGTTGGATAGTAATCCGTTAAAGTGCTTAACAAAGCTTTAAAGTGTCGTTAATACCCTTTTTAGTGACACAACTCATTTCTGACACTTTGGAAAGTGTCTAGTAATATTTTTCTCGTGTTTTGGCACTTTATTAGTTAGCTAAAAGCTGAATTTTTGTGTAAAGTGCTGAGTTTTTGTACTTAGAGTACGTTTTAGGCACATCCAGTCATTGTGACTTATTCCTAGAGACGCAGTTCTACAACCCTTGTATCCCTACACTCACCACTAGTGTAGCAAAATATTTCTGGCTCATACAGGCCTTAGAGGCAGTGTCTGCCTGATGCTGGCTTTATCAGCATGTTCTATAGGTTATCCGTTATAGTGCTACTGTGCTTTTGTGCATCATGTTTGTCACTAAGGCTCAGCATGTAAATAATGTAGTGACGGTAAGTAAAGTATGATACAAGTAAGTACATGTATCAGTATTCAAGTAGCAGTTTATTCACAAGTTCAAGCAAGCACAGTAATTAAGCAGTAATTAATTATTAATTAAGTCGTACGGATACCTGGTTTAGTGCGGGTTGTCACATTTTAACGTGTTTAACTCCTCACTCTTAGTTTAGTGCTTATAAAGGGTTGTAAGATAAGTGGTCTAAACAACCGCTTAGACTTTCGAACCCGACCCGTTTGGTCGATCGTTAGGATCCGACCAAACATATAATGTGACCATAGTTGTATAGGGAATAACCTTCCGAGGTTATACCTTATGGTCACTTCATTTAGTTAGTTGTATGATAGGTAGTTTATATGCCATAGGAAAATGACCAAAATGCCCTTTTTCGCATAATTTCATTTTAAGCACATGTAACACATGTTTTGACATCTAAACTAATTATATAACATAATTAGATATGTTAAGGCATAGAATACTTGTCATAAGACTAGTTAGGCGTCTCGAACGCGCTTTCGCGCGAACGACACGTTAAAGTGGCGTAAGCTACCTTAATGGGTCGAAATGGGTCGTAAGCACTTAGAATAGGTTCCGATTTAGAATGTAGGCTTTGTTAAACCATACCACATGAGTTCCAATACTTGTTTGGTTTACAAGACCTCATTCTACCCGATCTTCCGATTTAGGTGTCGATTCGCTAACATAGTATCCGTTAACCTAGGAACCGCTTTAACACTTGAACTCTTGGTCTTTTGAGCTTTGTTATACCTTTGAACCGGAACTGTACGCAATCCCAGGCGAGTACATAGTTCCCCTCTTTTACCGTTTTCAAATGTTTTGGGGTGATTCATATGTGTAATCGATTTGTTTTCAAAATGTATGGCATATATGTGTTCACTAAGTGCTTTTATGTGTTTTATTCCGATTATGCAAATACAATGTTTTAACCTTAAGTGATCTGCCTTCTTCATAGTTAGATTCATGCAGGATATTTGAAGTACAGTCTTAGATCTTCTTATCTTCATAGTAAGATTTTTAAGAAGTACTTTACAACTCGATGGTTGGTTTTTGTGTAGTTTGTTGGTGATTTAGATAACGAAACTAGATAATACAATAAGCATATGGTGGATACGCCGCTGGTACTTCCTATATATAAGTGTGCTTATTGTATTACCTTTCGTGGCGTTATCCCGAATCACCATTAGGATTTAGGATTGTTTTGATTCAATAATTCAATATAACAGAACCCAGAATCCTTATAGCATCTATCTATCTTCATAAATCGATTCTTGTAGGATGTTTAGAGTACTAATATTTAAGCCCCTGTTTGGATTCATTATGTACTTTAATGCATGTTAGATTTGACAATGTGACAAGAACCTGATCCCTGTAGTATCTATCTATCTTCATAGTTAGACATATATGGGATGTTTAGAGTACTAATATTGGAGCCCCTGTTTGGATTCATTGTGTACTTTAATACATGGTTACGAGGTGGAACAAGTTGACGATTATGTGTTTATATGGTAGTTGTGATTTAGATAACGAAACGGGTGTAATAAAATAAGAACATGGTGGATACGCCGCTTGTACTTCCTATATATAAGTGTTCTTATTTTATTATTCTTGTAGTGTTATCTGGATCACTTTAGGATTTTGCGTATGATTGTTTCAATGTTCAATTATCCAAATCTTTGTAGAATCTTCCATATTTCTATATGTTTGATTCTTAGAAAGATATCTGAAGTATTATCATGACTTATTGATTTGATTTATATAATACTTGCAGAAGTTTTGATTTATTTCAAAACAGATGTTATTAATCCTCGATTGGATTTCTAATAACATATTAACAAGTTTTTACAATGCTTTAATCGAGATTACAATATAAGGTATAAAATGACTTAGTAATAATCATAATTTCCATATACAAACCTATTTTGTCACAAGTTTTCACAATTAATATTTTGTAATACAATACTAAATTTTTGCCATTCTTTGGATTTAAGATTTATTTTCAATTAACAGTTCTCGTAGCTGGTAAAGTATTGCAATACCAGATGTTTTGCCATTTACTTGGCTAATAAAACCTATGTATTCGCCGGCATTTTTATGCTGACTGTTTTCGCATATGTTTCAGGTTTTCGACTATTTCAAGCATGCAACGCATAGGACTGCATTAGGACCTTAGACTTCTAAAACAAAAGAACAATTACATGTATTCTTTGTTTGTAAAACGATGTTAATAATATTGAAACAATTTAATACCATTAGTTGTGAGCAATTTGTAACGTGACTCCCCGATATTTCCGCCCCGTGTTGTTGTATTACGCAATTGGGGTGTTACAGATTGGTATCAGAGCACTGGTTATAGGGAATTAGGTTATTAGCATGCCATAAACCTAGTCTATAACCTTCCTAGGACCTAAACATGAGTAGACTTAGGAACTCTTTCCTAAATCCTCATCCTTATTCGTGCCATAACTACCCTATGAATTACAAATCATCTAGCCTTAGATGATTAATCCTGAACCTTAGGCTTCATGCCTTAGGGTATTTTTCAAAATGTTTTCTTAAATGTTTTTGTCAAAATATTTCACAACATGTTTTATCTCAAACGATTTGTATCAAAAGATTTCTTAAATGTTTTTTCGTCAAACGTTTTTCATCGAAATCTTGGGTTTTAATAATGTGAACACATGCAATCTGGAAGGGTGGATGCCTGTACCCCGAGTTTTCTGTCTAAGGCTAGAGTGTTCGTACAAATCCGCATTTTCGGACCAGTCACTCTTACCTGAGAATTCTTAGGGTGAGTGTCCACTTATAGGCTAAAGCATGTCTTCGTGAAGCATTATAAAAACCTATCCATCTAGACCCTACCGATCGATTTCTAAGCAACCTTTGTAACCCTACTCATTCATGTTACCCTCAGTAATGTGTTTGCTCTTCATGACAATCGAAGCATCCTTCCTTTCCCAATACCATTTCATCATATTACCTTCGGTGATATGTTTGATTCAATACAGTTGAAATGAATCTCATTTCATTTCACGACTCTACGAGATCCTATTTTATTTTTTTCAAAATACTACCTTTGTTTTTCAAAATTTTAAATTTTTACCATTTGGATGAGAATTTTCAAAATTTCAACACATAGTTTCTTTATTTTAAAATTTTAATTTAAAAACATTTTGTCTTAAAGCAATAAATTTTTAACAGGTAAAGAATTTTATAATACAAACCATTAACCCGGTTTGTATTCTCTCATCCAAAAATATTACAAAAGTTTATTTTCAAACAACTCTTGTTTCAAAACAAAAATCCACAACACCATATATTCTAAGTATAAGAACAAGACCAATGAACAAAATTTTACTAGATCAAAGTTTTCACAATACAATAATGTTACAAATTCATAACAATTGGATATATCTAACTTATTTGGTTCTCTCTATAGTTGTACTTTCAAAATGCCTTCTCGACGAGATGCACAACCTCAAACTAACAAAGAAATCGCAGCCCTTGTCACTCAGCAGATGGCTGCTGTGCTTCCAAACATAGTAACCCAGGTTCATCAGATATACAACAACAATAACAACAACAACAACACCTAGTGTAATTTCAAGACATTCAATTCAGCCAAACCGCTAAAATTTTCTGGGTCTGAAGGAGCAACCGCACTCTTACAATGGTTCGAAAGTATAGAAAGCACATTCCGCCATGTTCAGTGTCCTATTGAGCGCAAGGTAGATTTCGCTTCGAGTGTCTTTCAAAGGAGAGCACTCACTTGGTGGAATGGTATTATGAGAGACCGAGGTGCCGAGGTAGCAATGGAACTGACGTGGGAAGAATTTAAGGATCTTATGAAGAAGGAATTCTGCCGACGAAGCGAAATAAGGGCACTTGAAAATGAGTTCTATTATCTAAAACAGGATAGTGGGGAAAACCGTGCCTACACTGACCGATTTGAACAGTTAAGCCTACTTTACCCCACTATGGTCAAACCTCTGGATCGGGCCATTGAGAAATACATCGATGGTTTACCTGACCCTGTCCAAGACATTGTCACTGGCAGCCAACCTACAACGCTTAGGGAGGCTAAAGAATTATCTGCTGTCTTGACTGACTCCCAGGTTAGAAAAGGTAAACTATTTCAAAAAGGAGACAAGAAACAAGACACTGAATTTGTTAACGAGAATTCGAAAGGAACAAATGCCGAATCTTCTAAAAGTTATAGGAAGCGCAAGGCTTCAAAGAATTTTGCAATTCCTGCACCTGCTCCACTGAACTCAGTACCCTTTAAGGGATTTTATCGTGGGAAGCAACCTCAGTGCAATCTTTGAAATTATCATCATGTGTCAAATTCCCCTTGTCACCAGTGTACAATTTGTGGTTTATTTGGACATCTAGCTGTGACCTATCGTATCCAGAACCGAGCAGCCCCTACTCAGACTCGCCCAAGAGCGTGTTTCAATTATGGTGACTTAAATCATTTCAAGCGAAACTGCCCCAAGCTTGCCAATGCTAATAGACGAGTATTCAACATCAACGAGGCTCAAGCTAATGATCAAGCGCTTATGATCATTTGAACCTCTAAATTTCCTATTTATTTTCAAGATCAATGTACATATTTTAACTATGTTTGTAATGACAATATAAATTTCAACAAGTTTATCTTTATCTCTGTTATTCAATTTTCAATTTCAAACTCTAATGTGATTGCACTATGTGTGATTTCAAATTTCATGTTGATTTTGAGGATTCTGTTCTTTAGGAACTAAATCTTATAATATTAGCATAATATAAATTGCACTCCGGTGCCTTCGTACGAATGTGGTGACACGATCAATACGAATACTATGAACAAGTTAATACTACTTTATGATCATAGCATTACATATATGATTTATTAATATAATATGTATAGTACATGGTTGTAAATACAATTTACTTCGTATGTTGATATAACATACTTAATACATTTTTGCTTAGTATGTTAACTTAGCATACCTAGCACACGAATTGAGAACATTTTCTTGATATATGATGATAATGTATGATTAGTATATGTTGCATTCTATCAGTTTGGTTAATATGAAACATATATATAAACACCCGTACTAGAATAGAATACCTACTAGTAAATTTGTTTTATGCAAAATAAGTAGTGTTATCATTGCTAGAATAAAATACGATTCGATTTGACAGATATATTATTGTGACAATGTTTAGTTGATTTAGATGATAGTTCGACCTTATTATTTGTTTACCCTCGCTTTACAAGAGGAGCTATGTGGACCATACGACGAAACGAGTAATTATGGGTGCACACTTAATTATGAGATTCAACGCATGAGAATCATAGTAAGCCTTGTTAAGTATGGTGGCATAAAATCTAGAGTGATTAAGGTAACAGGAGGAGTATGATGTGATAAGAACACGGTGGATACGCCGATGGTACTTCCTATATATAAGTGTTCTTATTGTGTTATTCTTCAGAACGTTGCTGAAATCATTTGGTGATTTTATGTTATCTTGGACCATTATGTGATTATATGTTTAATTGTTATTTGAGTGGATATTTCCTATGGACAAGAACAAGTACATTCATTAACTCAAATCGAGCCGACCGGAAGTATAATATGGTGTTAAAGTTGACGATCTTGATGCCATAGGTATGTTGACCCGTCTCCTATGCATGGGATGCTCATGGTACATTGGAGGTACCTCGTGGGACGTTAGAAACCGTGTACATGAAGGGCTAGAATGTACACCCCTTTATCTGCTAGGAATTAAACTAGGAGCTTAGTACAACATAGTGCCACACTTAAATGATTTTGAACACTAGTCGACTATCACAAGTTTCAAAGGGTTGAATACCTTAAGATACTTTGAATATCCCAAATCACATTTTGAATTCCCTAAAATTTCCAAATGATGCTCCGTATCTTTGGGATCTAGCAATCTGCTTATCCATCAGTTGTTTCATTTCCACTCTACGGTCTCCTTCGAACAAATTTCGGGACGAAATTTCCTGAAGTAGCGGAGACTGTGACACTTGTGCTCCGTAAACAGACACAATGTAGGACACTATCTTTTATCAAAGAAAAAATGTGTTTTGGTCTCAAAAATTTGTTTATTTTGGTTTTACAATTTCACGTTTTGATTCTAGTTTATTTTCAAACCTTAAATCGCTTTCTGGGAAGTTATACGCGAACTGATGCGTAAACGTAATCAGGTTAATGCGGAAAACACTCTGGAACAGTGACATAGGCTTAACATACCTTAAATAACTTTTATACAACTTAGAAATAAGTTTTGAAAGGTTTGGTGTGTCAAAAACAAGTTTACTCACACTCAGGGACTATTTGCGTCGAACTGCGAAAGTATGCTGATTCACATAGTATGGAACATTCCGGAACTTGATCATAAGTTAAACATGCCCAAAATATCCTTTACATAGCTTAGAAATAGGCTTTGAGGTGTTTGATGCGCAAAAATAAACTTATTTGATCAATAGGGACTAAAAGCGTCAAAAAGTGCATAAGTTTGCATTTTCGCGCATAACTTACGTTCTGAATATATCCGAACATCCAAAATTTTTTAATCATTAAAATATTTTATTTTAGTGTTTGGAATGTTAGAATTTCACTCATCGCGTAATTTGGATCGATTTCGCGTTCGTTACGACTTCCGTCGTAATTAACCGAACAACGCAATCGTACGACCAAACGAACCGACATCCGAGATGTTTTTTAGCATATTTTAAGTTCCCTATACTTTAACCTCGTTTCAGAGATTTGAAATGGGGTTAACGGGGCTTAAACGTGTCAAAAATGCATCAAAAACCAAGTTTTGGGCTTGCAGGGACTAAAACTGACAATCTACCAAAGATTGCTTGAATTTGGTCATTTCAGCTGAATTCGATGGTTTTGATCCCTTGGTTTACACTCTATGGGCTGGTATTTGATGGTTTTACATGTCTCATTGTATTTCAATACCATGTGCCCACATGGAGGGCCCTTCTGACTATACCTACTGATTACCACGTTAATTAGGTGTAGTGACGAGTCATAGTTTCGGTCAAAATACGTGCCTATGCGTATTTTTCAACAAAGTATTCTTGGGTATCAAAACCGTTTGTTTTGATATCAAACTTGTTTAACATGTTTAACTCGTCACTCTTAGTTTAGTGCTTATAAAGGGTCGTAAGATAAGCGGTCTAAACAACCGCTTAGACTTTCGAACCCGACCCATTTGGTCGATCGTTAGGATCCAACCAAACATATAATGTGACCATAGTTGTATAGGGAATAACCTTCCGAGGTTATACCTTATGGTCACTTCGTTTAGTTAGTTGTATGATAGGTAGTTTATATGCCATAGGAAAATGACCAAAATGCCCTTTTTCGCATAATTTCATTTTAAGCATATGTAACACATGTTTTGACATCTAAACTAATTATATAACATAATTAGATATGTTAAGGCATATAATACTTGTCATAAGACTAGTTAGGCGTCTCGAACGCGCTTTCGCGCGAACGACACGTTAAAGTGGCGTAAGCTACCTTAATGGGTCGAAATGGGTCGTAAGCACTTAGAATAGGTTCCGATTTAGAATGTAGGCTTTGTTAAACCATACCACATGAGTTCCAATACTTGTTTGGTTTACAAGACCTCATTCTACCCGATCTTCCGATTTAGGTGTCGATTCGCTAACATAGTATCCGTTAACCTAGGAACCGCTTTAACACTTGAACTCTTGGTCTTTTGAGATTTGTTATACCTTTGAACCGGAACTATACACAATCCCAGGTGAGTACATAGTTCCCCCCTTTTACCGTTTTCAAATGTTTTGGGGTGATTCATATGTGTAATCGATTTGTTTTCAAAATGTATGGCATATTTGTGTTCACTAAGTGCTTTTATGTGTTTTATTCCGATTATGCAAATGCAAATACAATGCAGGATATTTGAAGTACAGTCTTAGATCTTCTTATCTTCATAGTAAGATTTTTAAGAAGTACTTTACAACTCGATGGTTGGTTTTTGTGTAGTTTGTTGGTGATTTAGATAACGAAACTAGATAATACAATAAGCATATGGTGGATACGCCGCTGGTACTTCCTATATACAAGTGTGCTTATTGTATTACCTTTCGTGGCGTTATCCCGAATCACCATTAGGATTTAGGATTATTTTGATTCAATAATTCAATATAACAGAACCCAGAATCCTTATAGCATCTATCTATCTTCATAAATCGATTCTTGTAGGATGTTTAGAGTACTAATATTGAAGCCCCTGTTTGGATTCATTATGTACTTTAATGCATGTTAGATTTGACAATGTGACAAGAACCTGATCCCTGTAGTATCTATCTATCTTCATAGTTAGACATATATGGGATGTTTAGAGTACTAATATTGGAGCCCCTGTTTGGATTCATTGTGTACTTTAATACATGGTTACAAGGTGGAACAAGTTGACGATTATGTGTTTATATGGTAGTTGTGATTTAGATAACGAAACGGGTGTAATAAAATAAGAACATGGTAGATACGCCGCTTGTACTTCCTATATATAAGTGTTCTTATTTTATTATTCTTGTAGCGTTATCTGGATCACTTTAGGATTTTGCGTATGATTGTTTCAATGTTCAATTATCCAAATCTTTGTAGAATCTTCCATATTTCTATATATTGGATTCTTAGAAAGATATCTGAAGTATTATCATGACTTATTGATTTGATTTATTTCAAAACAGATGTTATTAATCCTCGATTGGATTTCTAATAACATATTAACAAGTTTTTACAATGGTTTAATCGAGATTACAATATAAGGCATAAAATGACTTAGTAATAATCATAATTTCCATATACAAACCTATTTTGTCACAAGTTTTCCCAATTAAGATTTTGTAATACAATACTAAATTTTTGCCATTCTTTGGCTTCAAGATTTATTTTCAATTAACAGTTCTCGTAGCTGTTAACGTATTGCAATACCAGATGTTTTGCTGTCACACCCCGACCACGTAAAACAACGAAACGTGGCGGAAACGTCGGGAAGTGTTGTAACAGAATTAATTGTTTCACAACCATGGTAATTAAAGTTACGTTTTATTGTTCAATTAAGAGAGTTACATTGTCTTAAACAAGAAACAAAGAGTACATAACATAAATTTAACTAGTTCTTGCTTCGTTTTAAGTCACTAAGGCACAGGTCCGCCTAAGTGTGTCTCGATCATCCTATGCAACAGTTCCTGAAAACACATGTGAAAATAGGTACGTCAGCATAAAAATGCCTGTGAGATATATAGGTTTTGTGAAAATAGGATTCATGACTTGAGTTTAAAGAAACTGTTTAATAAAAGTAGCCATGAATCTTGTTGAGTGGTTCCTTTCGTAAATCATTTGAAAAGCAATGGATAAATCAAATGATATATATGTATATAAAAGAATAATGTATGGTTAAATGAATAACCAAGTAAAAAGGAGTTTGTATATGTTAAGTCATTTGTAAAACGATGTTTATGTGAGGATTGTATTGTAGATGTGATATGTCTAAACTGAAATGGTTTAAATAACGCTACGATATGTAACACCATAAAAGCACTTATATATAGGAAGTACCAGCGGCGTATCCACCATGATTTTATCGTGTTACACGTCGCCTCGTTACTTAAATCACTTACCCAAACAACCACCAAAATGTAATGTTTAACAATTGTAGAGATGTTTATGTATGGTCAAATACGGTTCACACGGTTCAACAGTTACAAGCGGTTCACCTAATCAAATGGTTACAACGGTTCACATAGTCAAATGGTTACAAACGGTTCAAAATGTAATATAATGTGTTCATATGCTGGATGAGCATATGCAACAGGATGTAATGTAAAACAATGTGTCCATATGCTGGATGAGCATATGCAACAGGATGTAATGTAAAACAATGTGCTAAGTATGCTAAGTAAACATACATAGCAAAACAATGTAATGTAAATCATGTACTATAAATGTACTAACGAACATAGCAAGTATATGATATGAAAACATGGAAAGCATGAAAGTAACAAGTACGCACTTGTGTTTCACCCCAAAATAGTTTGAAAACAGTAAAAGAGGGGTCTATGTACTCACTTGAGATTGCTTAGAAGTCCTAAGATAACCACCAAGCAATGTTAGAGATCACGGAAATCAAACGGCACCTAATATAGGTAACTATGTTAATAAACCGGACCTATACCGGAGGATCGGATAGAATGAGGACTCGTAAACCAAATGAGTATGGGAACTCATGTAATGTGGTTTAACAAAGCCTACATACTACAATGAAACCTAACCTAAGTGCTTACAACCCATTACGACCCGTTTAGGTAGCTTATGCTACTTTAACGCGTCGTTCGCGTGAAACGCGTTCGGAACGCCTAACTAGTCCTATGATAAGTAAAATGTGCCTTAACATGTCTAATATTGTTGCCAAATCAGTTTAGATATCAAAAGTTATGTTACATATGCTTAATATGAATTTTGGCGTAAAAATGGCATTTTGGTCATTTACCTAAGGCATATATACTACCTATCATACAACTACTCAAATGATGTGACCATAAGGTATAACCTCGGAAGGTTATTCCCTATACAACTATGTTCATCTAATATGTTTGATCGGATCCTAATGATCGACCAAACGGGTCGGGTTCGAAAGTATAAGCGATCGTTTAGATCGCTTACCTTACGACCCTATTGTCAAGTTTAGTCCCTGTAAAGGATATTTATGGTATTTTTAACTTATGGTCATGTTCCGGAATGTCTGTTAGAGTTCAAATTGGCATACTTTCGCAATTTGTCAAGTTTAGTCCCTGTAAGCGAATTAACCTGATTTTGCCATACCAAAGCCTTCAAAACTTATTTCTAAGTTATGTAAGGGTTATTTAAGGTATGTGAAGCCTATTTCACTATTCTGGAGTGTTCGTTGCACTAAACTGGTTATATTTACGCATCAGTGCGCGTATAACCTTCCAGAAAGCGATTTAGAGCCCGAAATCGAACAAGAATTGATATGTGCAATTGATACACATATTTGTACAAATCCCAAGTATGAAATACAATATTTCATTGGTTTGGTATTTGTTTGATGGTTGCAGTGACCCAGGTGTCACAGTCTCCCCTACTTTAAGAAATTTCGTCCCGAAATTAATTCGTTGGAGTCTGTCTGTGACTTTGTGTTAAATAACCATCAAAGATAAGGCATAATCTTGTCATTTTCCTCAACGGATATTTTTCAGGAGCGAAAATGAACGAACAGAGTCATTTTCCTCAACGGGTTCTTCAGAAATGGAAAATGAAGGATTTAACTAAACGGATATTCATTTCCCTCAACGGATATTCTTCAAAAGTGAAAATGAACGAACGGAGTCATTTTCCTCAACGGGTTCTTCAGAATTGGAAATGAAGGATTTAAACAAACGGATATTCGTTTCCTCAACGGATAATCTTTAGAAACGAAAATGAGCGGACAGAGTCATTTTTAACGGTTGATTCATCAGAGTTGGAAATGAAGGATTAATCGACGGATATTCATTTCCCTCGACGGATACTCTTCAGAACGAAAATGAACAAACGGAGTCATTTTCAACGGTTGCTTCATCAGAGTTGGAAATGAAGGATAAACAAACGGGTATTTATTTCCTCAACGGGTAATCTTCAGAGACGAAAATGAACAAACGGAGTCATTATCAACGGTTGCTTCCTCAGAAACGGAAATGAAGGATTTAAACAAACGGATATTCATTTCCTTCGACGGATACTCTTCAGAACGAAAATGAACAAACGGGGTCATTTTCCTCAACGGGTATTCTTCAGAATTGGAAATGAAGGATAAACGGATATTCATTTCCTCAACGGATATTCTTCAGAAGTGAAAAATGAATAGCTAGTTCATTTTTCCTCAACGGATGCTTCATCAGAAATGGTAATGAATTGGGTTAACTCTAGATACATGACAGAACTTGCTGTGATTTCTGTGCACTAAATCCCATAATTATGTATGCATCCATAATTACGTAATTCCTTGCACAGTTCGCACAGTTTGTCTTGTAATGTTTAGGGGAGGAACAATCAAACCTATGATGAATGTGACTAGACTACCATAGGGTCCTTTTAATTAGATCAACAGATGATCTTTATAATTAGGCCACCAAGGAGTCCTTTCAGCTATATCATCACATGATATTCCTAACTAGATTTTCAGATAAATCTGTTTATCTAGACCACTCAAGGGGTCTAATTATGGAGTAGTAATTTATAATCCAAGGGACTTAACTACAACGTAGAAGTCCATTAAGGGTTTTAGATAGTACCTTTGGGTATCCTACCATGAATCCCTTATACGAAGATATGGAAGATTCTACGAGGATTTGGATAACATAGTTTGGATCACACAAAACATAAAAGGGAACACATAAGCACTTAATCACATAATTGTTATTTTGTTATTGATTGTTATTAATCTTGGCGTCTTGTACTTCCTTTTCCTTGGAAGAAACGGGTACTTAGGAATTTCGTGGAAAACGCAAGAGATCATACAATGGAAGAAATTTGGGGGTAGTCGGTTCTTCAAGGAATACGGTTCCTTGATTGTCGGTATCGTAGGGGATATTATGTTTATTCATGCAACCATAATAAACATATTGCAATTTAAATAAAAGATTTATTTATAAACAACATCAACAACTGTTTCTTAGATCTTGACAACGAAAGAGATTAATACATAAAGATTGATTATTTCTAAACAACGTTGTCTTCCATTTGGTCAGATGCTCATCCCTGCACTGGATTCGCATTAGCAAGCTTTGGGCAGTTTCTACGGAAATGGCCCATCTCGCCACAGTTGAAACTAGAACCTGGTGGAAAATGACCTTGAGCAGGATTGTTGTTAACTTGATTTGGTGCAGCTGCGGTTGGGCAAACCCTCGCTGTGTGACCTACAAGTCCACAAGTTTAGCATGTGCGGCACTTCACACCAGCACGATGATGTAGGCTACATTGGTTGCACAAGGGTGCAGTTCCGTTGTAGGGCTTCCTAGCAGGGGATTGAGCTGGTTGGTTGGGGATGGCTTGATCATTGTGAGCGACCACGGCGAAGTTCTGAGAAGCCTTTCGCTTCTTTGACTTCTTAGGAGATCCGGTCTGTTCATCCATGGTCTTTGATTCCTCGATTGGCTTCTTGTCACCTTTTCGAAAAAGTTTACCTTTCCTGATCTGAGATTCAGTCAAGGTTGCAGATAGCTCAATGGCCTGTCTAACTGTAGTAGGGTTGCTACCAGTCACAATGTCTTGTATTGAGTCAGGGAGGCCATCAATGTACTTTTCGATTGCCTTATCCAAAGGCGTGACCATGTTTGGGCATACCAGACTTAACTCCTCATAACGGTCCGTGTAGGCTCGATGCTAACCGCTATCTTGCTTCAAATCATCAAATTCCCTTTCTAGAGCCCTTAGCTCATGACGAGGACATAATTCCTTCATCATAAGAGCCCTAAGCTCGGCCCAAGTCTGTGCTAAAGCAACCTCAGCACCACGGTCTCTTATAACCCCGTTCCACCATGTAAGAGCCCTCTTCTGAAATATACTGGAAGCAAACTCGACCTTGCGATTATCAGGACACTGAACGTGACGAAACGTACTCTCAGTGCTCTCGAACCACTGTAGGAGCCCAGTTGCTCCTTCTGAACCACTAAACTTGAGTGGCTTAGCCGAATTGAAACTCTTGAAATTGCATGGAGTATGATTGTTGTTGGCTTGGTTCCATTGAGCAATGAGATTTGGGAAAGCAGCAGCCATTTGCTGCGCGATGATTTCTGCTAGTTCGGCATTTGCTATCTGATTATCGCGTCGAGGAGGCATTCTAAAAAGGGGAAACAAGAGAGAAAACAAATGAAATGGCATTGGGTAAGAATATGATGTTATAACTACAGACCAAAATCATGGGTGATGGTCATTTGTTTGAGCCACAAAGCAAACAAACGACACACAAAGGCTGAATCAAAGCAAGTAGGTCCTCATAATGCATCGCGAAGACATGCTCGCCTATAAGTGAACACTCACCCCAAAAGTTCCCAGGTAAGAGTGACTGGTCCAATTATGTGGATTTGTACGAACACTCTAGCCTTAGACAGAAAACCCAGGGTACAGGCATTCACTCTTCCAGTTCGCACGTGTTCACACTATTTAGGACCCAAAACTTTGGCGAGATTTTGAAAACTCAAAGGGGTTCAAAACCTTATAATAGAGGATTCAAAACCTTACAAAAGAAGGTTCAAAACCTAGTAATCAATCATCCAAAAACAGATGATTAATTTTCAAAGTGGATTCGGAATTGATGTTCTCGTTGTGGTTGCTGCCTAAAGATAGGCAACGGTATTGTTTTATGACTAAACGCAAGTAAACTCGTGTTGGGGCCCTAGGAAGGTTATAGTCTAGGTCAAAGCATTACTAATAACCTAATTCCCTATAACCATTGGCTCTGATACCATCTTTTCTGTCACACCCCGACCACATAAAACAACGAAACGTGGCGGAAACGTCGGGGAGTGTTGTAACAGAATTAATTGTTTCACAACCATGGTAATTAAAGTTACGTTTTATTGTTCAATTAAGAGAGTTACATTGTCTTAAACAAGAAACAAAGAATACATAACATAAATTTAACTAGTTCTTGCTTCGTTTTAAATCACTAAGGCACAGGTCCGCCTAAGTGTGTCTCGATCATCCTATGCAACAGTTCCTGAAAACACATGTGAAAATAGGTACGTCAGCATAAAAATGCCTGTGAGATACATAGGTTTTGTGAAAATAGGATTCATGACTTGAGTTTAAAGAAACTGTTTAATAAAAGTAGCCATGAATCTTGTTGAGTGGTTCCTTTCGTAAATCATTTGAAAAGCAATGGATAAATCAAATGATATATATGTATATAAAAGAATAATGTATGGTTAAATGAATAACCAAGTAAAAATGAGTTTGTATAAGTTAAGTCATTTGTAAAACGATGTTTATGTGAGGATTGTATTGTAGATGTGATATGTCTAAACTGAAATGGTTTAAATAACGCTACGATATCAAACGGCACCTAATATAGGTAACTATGTTAATAAACCGGACCTATACCGGAGGATCGGATAGAATGAGGACTCATAAACCAAATGAGTATGGGAACTCATGTAATATGGTTTAACAAAGCCTACATACTACAATGAAACCTAACCTAAGTGCTTACAACCCATTACGACCCGTTTAGGTAGCTTATGCTACTTTAACGCGTCGTTCGCGTGAAACGCGTTCGGAACGCCTAACTAGTCCTATGATTAGTAAAATATGCCTTAACATGTCTAATATTGTTGCCAAATCAGTTTAGATATCAAAAGTTATGTTACATATGCTTAATATGAATTTTGGCGTAAAAAGGGCATTTTGGTCATTTACCTAAGGCATATATACTACCTATCATACAACTACTCAAACGATGTGACCATAAGGTATAACCTCGGAAGGTTATTCCCTATACAACTATGGTCATCTAATATGTTTGATCGGATCCTAATGATCGACCAAACGGGTCAGGTTCGAAAGTATAAGCGATCGTTTAGATCGCTTACCTTACGACCCTATATAAGCACTAAACTAAAAGTGACGAGCTAAGCATGTTAAAAACATGCTTAACTAAGTTTAGAAAATAGGTTTGGTATCAAAACAAACGGTTTTGATACCTAAGAGTAGTTTGGTTACAAAATACGCAAGAATGCGCATTTTGGCCAAAACTACGATTCGTCACTGAGCCTAGATAACGTGGTAATCAGTAGGTATAGCCACTAGGGACTATAACCATCGTGATTACGCTCACGTTATGAAGTTCAAACGAACTTTGCATTGACCATAAACTGGTCAATGCAGAAAGTCAAACAAAGTTTGACTTTAACGCTAAAACGAATGAAAAGAACGAAAGAACACTTACAAAGGGTCCCCACAAGTTTGATCTTCCAAGTAATCTCAGGTAGGAAGTGTATAAACACAACCACTTAGAGAAAAACTCAGAATTCAAGTGGGTTTTGCAAGTGAACTTGATGGGTATTTTTAGGAATGTTGGAACTGTTAGGATCGTTTATCGAATAACGTGCTTCAATCTCATCCCTACATTTGTTGCAACACCTTGGTACCCAAATTGGCCCCCCATGATCAGGAAATGACAAGTGTGGTTGAGTTTTGAGTGGTTAACAGTTGTAAACAGCTGTTAAAACTGATTAAACTGATCTGGGAAGCTGACACGGGCCACGTAAGGATACAACAAGAGTTTACGCGGGCCGCCTGGCCCTTCTGATCAGAAGCAAACTTTCAAAAATGATAGTTTCAGTCCCTGTTGGTGTTTAAGGCTCATTTCGACACGTTTAAGGCCCGTTAAGCCAACTTTAAGGCCCTAAAATGATTCCTAAACATTGTGGACATGAAAAATGCTCAAAAATATGCCGGGTGTTGGTTCGTTTGGTCGTATGATCGCGATGTTCGCTTAATTACGACGGAATGCGCATAAGCGCGAAAAACGATCCAAATTGCGCGACGAATGGATTTTTCTTATGCCAAACACTAAAATAAAATATTTTAATGCTTACATAAATTTTTGGATGTCCGGATGTATTCAGAACGTACGTTATGCGCGAAAATGCAAACTTATGCACTTTTTTGACGCTTTTAGTCCCTGAATGACCCAAAAGTTTATTTTAGCACACCGAACCCCTCAAAGCCTATTTCTAAGCTATGTAAAGGATATTTATGGTATGTTTAACTTATGGTCATGTTTCGGAATGTCTGTTACAGTTCAAATTGGCATACTTTCGCAATTTGTCAAGTTTAGTCCCTGTAAGCGAATTAACCTGATTTTGCCATACCAAAGCCTTCAAAACTTATTACTAAGTTATGTAAGGGTTATTTAAGGTATGTGAAGCCTATTTCACTATTCTGGAGTGTTTGTTGCATTAAACTGGTTATATTTACGCATCAGTGCGCGTATAACCTTCCAGAAAGTGATTTAGAGCCCGAAATCGAACAAGAATTGATATGTGCAATTGATACACATATTTGTACAAATCCCAAGTATGAAATACAATATTTCATTGGTTTGGTATTTGTTTGATGGTCGCAGTGACCCAGGTGTCACATTGGCCATTTACTTGGCTAATAAAACCTATGTATTCGCCGGCATTTTTATGCTGACTGTTTTCGCATATGTTTCAGGTTTTCGACTATTTCAAGCATGCAACGCATAGGACTGCATTAGGACCTGTTGGTGCATATGTCTGTCGACTTCGTCTTGTAACGAGTCTTGTAATAGAAATGTTAGATCAGGGCACGTAGTACGAGGAAAATAGGGTTTGTGTGTTGAAAGTTCATTTCGCACGAAATGACATTGAGCTATTTTGTACGAAATGGCAATCAGCTATTTCGCACGAAATGCCTTTTGCCTATTTCATTCGAAATCACCTCCCCTATATATACCTGATGTGCTGATTAATTTGCAACGATTCTGATTTCCGGTACCGAACTGCTGCCGACGTGTCTACTGATTGTAATTGTTGTCAGATCAATATACAAGACATTAAAAGTGATTCTGAGTGTAAATCAAGCTGATTCGAAGTTGATATGTTTGTTTCCGCCTTTCATATTGACTAAGAACTCTTTTGATAGACTCGTTTAGATCGTTTCTCGATCCTACAAGTGGTATCAGAGCTCAGGAGGAAGAGTTCTTGCCAAATCAGCCTTATTTCACCAAAATTTCTGACTTCTACACCTTCTTTTCAAAATTAAACAAGATTTAACTGTCTAAATGACTTGAGTTTCACTCATTATAAGCGAAACACTGTTTTAAACAATCCTTGAAAGAATTGGACCTAAAATCGATCTAAAACTTGTTAAATTTGTTCATTTCCCTTGAAAACTGATCGAAAAGATGACATCAGCAGCATTTCGCGCGAAATAGCCTATTTCGTTTGGATCACGTCATTCATTTCATATGAAATACACCTTGGAACTTTCATTTCGCATGAAACAGAAGTTCATTCCGCACCAAAAGTGTATTTCGTTTGAGCTATTTTGCACGGAATACTCATTTCGTATTAGACTGTCATTTTGCTTGAACAAATATTCATTTCACACGAAATAACATCATTTCGTTTGAGAGTTACCCATTTCTTACGAAAAGGGTTATTTCGCATCAAGATCATTTCGCTTGAAGGTGATTTCGTACCAAAAGTTGCATTTCGCACCAAAGGGTTATTCCGCTCCAAAAGTTGTTTCGTTTGAGATTTGATTTCGTGTGAACCTGCATTTCGCTTGAAAACCGTGATTTTGAGAATTTGTGAGAGTCGATTACCGAAACATGGAAGAAGAATTTTACAATGCATTTGCTACACCAGTTGCTCCAGTTACAGCTGCTGAAACTGTTTATACTGAGAATGAGACAGGGACTTACCAAAAACCGCCAAAGCTTATGTACATTGAAGATTTTAAAGGATGGCAAAATCGGTTTGAAAACTGGGTGCAAGCATATAAGTTTGATGCATGGTGTTCTTTAGATGTTGATTATGTTAAACCGACAGATGAACGTGGGAATGAAAAGGCTTTTAGTGACTATTCAGATGGTGAGAAATTAAAGTACACAAAAAAAAAACAAGCAGTAAAAGAAGACATCTTTGTGTTACTTCAACATGAGGATACCACTAGATCAATTTGGCTGGCTTTGATTCAAAAGTTTAAGGGAAGTGCTGATATGATCAAAAATAAATGTGCTTTACTAAAGAAATCTTTTGATATGTTTGTTGCTTTTGAAGGTGAAACAACAAAAACGACTATCGATAGATATTGTCGTCTTGTTTAGGAAATGAGAAGATTGGATATCAAGAAAGAAGATGATGAATGGGTTGATAAGCTTGCTGATGCACTACCACAGAATCAGTGGGGAACATACTTGTTGATCTTAAAACATTTGAGAAAATCTGAAAGTATGAATTTGGCTAAATTCATTCAGAAACTTGAAGAACATGAACTGGAGGTTCAGAAAACTGCTATCATGAGTAATCCAAATGCTCAACAAGATGTTAGTCTATACTACAGAGGAAACAGATTTGAAACTACTCTGAGTCCAAAGGTTAAGACTGCTTTCAGTGCTGATAGTTCTTCTGGAACTAATGGTAGTATTGTAACTCAGAGTGGTGGATATTCTTCGTCGTATTCAAGTTTTGATCCGAATTTTACAACACCAAGTCCTCAACGAAAAAATTCAACAAATCTGCAGTGCAATGTTACCTTGAATATTCAAAATGGTCAAAATCTTTCTCCAGAAATGGCTAAGCAACACATGGCATCACTTGTTACTATGTTAGAGTCATATGAAAGCTTAGTTGCTGGAAGAATAGGAAACCCGATGCTCACCAAAGAGGATTATGATCAGATTGATGATGTGGAACTTGAGTTGATGGATATCAAGTGGTGTTTAGCCAGTGCTGTAAGAAGAGCAGGAAAATTTCAACAAATCACCGGTAGAGATGATTTTCGTGATATTGGTGCATCTACGTTAGGGTTTGACAAATCAAAGGTTACCTGTTTTCGTTGTCGAGAAAAAGGTCATTTTAAGCGTGAGTACAAAAACAAAGAAGCATCCGAAAGAAAAGATTCGTTTGGAAACAATGATTATTATCAAAAATTTATTTTTCATCAGGTTACTCAACAACCGTCATCATCCCGTGCTATTGAGGATGGAAAGAAGAAAGCTTATCTTGTCAATCAAGATGATGAAAAACTAGCAAAGGGTTTTAGCTGGGACAACTACGTTCCAGATAAAGAATTTTTAAAGAAATCAGCTTTTGTTGCTCAAATCTTGGAAAAAGATTCAGTTAAATCTAAGCCGAAAAGAATACCGATTTTTAGTGAATTAGGATGTGATGCAGATACCGATGATGAAGAAGAATATATTAATAAAGCTAGAAAAGGTCTAGATACTTATAGTTTTAATTTGTTTTTTGCAGAAAAGATCGAGACGTTGAAAGAAAAAAGGGTTGCTCGACTGAAGAGAGAATAGGAAGATTTGGAAGAAAGAAAGACTGCTGAAGAAAAAATAAAAACGGAAGTTGAGAAAACAGAAGTTGAAGAAAATTCGACAGAAAAGGTCGAAGTTGAAGGATGGGAAGCAGAAATAGAATTTGATAAAGAACCGGATGTGGTTGAAAAGATAGTGGAGAAAGTGGTGGAGAAAACTGTTGAAGTCGAAAAAATTGTTGAAGTTGAGAAAATAGTTGAAAAAGTTGTTGAAGTTGAAAAGTTTGTTGAAGTCATAAAACCGTGTCTGAAGTGTTTAGCTTCTTGCAAAGATTGTGAGGAGAAAGACAAGAAGATTCGTGAACTTGAAGAGTTGAAAGAAAAACTGTTGTTCGATGTGAAATATGTGAAGGAGTTATATGATGTACTGAACAGAACAGTTGATGGTCTAAACAAGACAAATTTGGAAGTTGATGCTGCTATGACAATGATGAGTTCAACATTAATGACAAAGCAGAAGGTCATCAATGAGTACATTGAAGATTGTGCAAAGTTGAAGAAGGATTTGGAACTTGAAAAGATTGAAAGCGAAAGAATCAAACGATTGTTGTTGAGTTATTCAACTTGTGATTATTTGATTGACAGAGTTTATCCTACTGTTGCAGGTCTTGAAGCTTTTCAAGATAAAAAGACAGAAGATACGGATACTGGTAAGAAACAGAGTGTCAAGTATAACAAGTGTCCGCCTCCAATCTATGAAAGTTATTCTCCCAGAAAACCAAATAAGGAGCGTTTAAAAAAGGCAGTCAACATAAAGTTAAAGTCTGAAACCATTGATGAGTTACCAGAAAACATTGATGTCACATTCACAGCGTCGGAAACAGATCATGAGTCTGAGTTATTAAAGAAAGTGGTCGATCCGGTGTTGGATATGGATGAAGAGTCAAAGTCGGAGTCTAAATCTGAAATTTCAAGTTCATCAGACAAGAGTCCGAGTTCACCAGTCAAACGGGTTTACAATAAAGAATTTATGTTATCTAAAAATAATTTGAATGATGAACCAATCAAAGTGGCATATACTTTGAATAATTCTGACAAATTATTTTCAGATGAAGAATTTCCAATAAGAAGTGTCAAATCTGAAATGATCAAAAAGGTTTTCAAATTAACAGAAATTAATATTTCTGAAATAAAAGATTTAAATCTTCATGAAAAACCTAAAAACTACACTTCAAGAGTTCAACAGAGATTGAACAAGAAAAAGGGTTACAGTTCTGGTTATGGTTTTTTCAGAAGAAACCAAACCATAACAGTAATTTCAAAAAGAAAGGTTTAGGTTTCATTCCCCTAGAAAATCATAAAAATGAGAAAATATATAAACTAAAAACTAATTTTGTTTCAGGAACAAGCTCAGTAGAAGAAGAAAAGAAACCATTCTGGAGATAGACAAACAAAGAGTTTCTTGCTGAGAAGAAAAAGAAGATGGTGAAAGAATCTGAGAAAAAGGTTGAACGAAGAACCTGTTACAGATGCCAAGAAGTTGGACACATAACTTGGAATTGTCCAAAGCCCAACAACACAAAACATGGAGTTTCTTCTAACCAAAAAATAAAAGAAAAATGGGTTAACAAAACAAAACAACCAGCAGAAAAGGTCAAAATGATCAAAGATTCGACTTTCAAAATTGGTGAAAGTTCGAAGTGTTTTTACAAAAGAAAAGTTGATTTAAACAAACAAAGATGGGTTGTTAAATCATAGAGTAGTTCTGACAATGAATCTGACTCGTCAAAGTCAGAGGAGTCATGTGTTGACAAAAATGAGAAGAATCCCGTTCCAGAAATGAACGAGGTAAACTTTCCATCATTGTCAAAAGAAAAGTTGAAGTTGAAAGTTGGTAAAGTTGAGATTTCAGATCAATTCTTTGCTGGTAAGAAAGAATTTGATGCTGAAAAAGTGTTTAATGGAAAAGTTAAACATATTTTCGGAAAGATGGTTGACGGAAAAGTGAAGGGCGCAAAAGAATTTTACAAATAAAAAAGATGGTGGGATAGATGTGAGTCAAAATCATCCAAGGCTGGTCAGGCTTGGGTGACAGGATTTTCAAACTGAAATCCTGACCTGCCGGAGCTCCCAAGTGGGTAATCGTGGAGCATGAATCGGCATCATTCTTGAAAAATTGTTTTTTTGAAACATTTAAAAATTGTTAAAACTCTACAAGTGTGACTTGCCGGAACTCTCAGGTTGGTAAGTGTGGAGTAGGAATCGGCATTTTTCCTACAAGTGGTATTTCAATCTATGAGTCAAGAGGTTATGATTGATTAGTGAACTTACAAGTGGTTAATCAATGTCATTAATTTGAACTTGATTTAACTTTCATTCAAATGATTAATAAAACAAAATGATGAATGAATTCCCAATCTTACAAGTGGTAAATCAACAAAACTTATTTTCCGGAAAAACCATTTTTGATTAAAACAAACTTAAGTGTTTTGAAATCATAATGGGAAAAAAAGTTTGTTGTCAGGGGGAGTTCTGATTGTTTATGCCAAGAGGATGGCGAATTGAAGCAATTCGAATCAGTTTGTCAGTTTATGTGTTCAGTTCGTTTTCAAATTTCCTTTAAATGATTTTGAATTTTAGGGGGGGTAAGAAATTTCGGAAAATCCAAAAACATTAGAAAATTTGAAAAATCCAAAAACATGATAAAATCAAAAATGAGTTTTGTTGTAAAAAGAGGAAATGATAGTACATCAGTGGACTATCACAGCACGCTAAAGAATTGGAGAGTTAAAAGTGATAAACGGTCTCACTGATGATGTGCCAGTAGGTTTTTACACGCTTAGTAGATTGTGTTCGAGATATAAACCTAAATATCAAACTTACTTATCTCGTGGGGAACATTTCTCGGATATATGGGTAACCCCCGAAATCTTGTTTGAAAGACCCCTCTTTCTGAGATACTAGGTCTTTATGCTTAGTGATATCTGGGGTATTATCCCGGGACTTCTGATTTTGCGGAAGCAATGGCCTAGTCCCCGTATAATACTTTTCGCTTTCTTGAAATAAAAGCACATCCCTAAGCATAAAAAATAATGAAACATTGCAAAATGCTAAACAAGTGCTGTTGAAGAAAAGATTCTCTAAAGGGAACACACCTAAAGTCGAAGCCATCATCTCTCTGATTTTGCGGAAGCAATAGCCTGAGCTCTCATGGCCCTCGCATTTAACCCTTTACAGATATCATCTAGGTATACTCACCTGTAAGACTGAATATTGGGATCTGGATACGGGAGTATATTCTGAGGTGGGACACGCGAATAAGTTTAAGTGTCTAAAACATTAATTTCGTATCTCGAAACAGTTGAACTTTGTGTGAAAATTTAAGTGGATCAATATACTGACAATCTACGTGAATTGTTTAGAACTTAAAATGTTTATAGCTTAACGGTGTTGGTGTTTTGTCTCATAAACTGATATGACCCTCTTACACAAACTCACAAAAAATATTGTCTGTAAATATTTCTTTACTGCATTTCATTAATATCAAAAATTCAAAAAGATTTTCGGAGTGTTTTAGCATAAACTTTGAAAAATACAAAAAGATTTTAGACAACGGATGTTGAAAAGCTGATTTTAAAAATTCCGAGTGCTAAACATGATGAACAACAGGGTTGGAAGAGTCTGTTGAAATGAAAAATGTTTTTGAAATGATTAAATGGTTCATTCAGTTGAAACCAAATTTGAATGTTTCATATACAAGTGGTTAGCAGAGTTTAAATTTGTCAAATTATTAAAATTTGTGAAATTTGCTTTGAGGTAGAGAATGTGCAGGTTATGGCTATGAGAGAGCTAGGGTTTGATTTTGAACATATGAAGACTGAAAAGCATGAGCAGAGTATGGGCCAGACTGCGATCCCAGCACAACTTAAGGGGAGTCTGTTAGCAAAAAGAAGTCGCAAGAGCCAGTGTCTGATCCTGAATCTATGATAAAGGGAGTTTGAAGAGAAAGCCAGGATTACGATTCTGGAAATGATCGAGAGAGAGGAAATTGATGATTGTTAAATCAACATCAAAGGAGGAGATTAGTTGATCAAGAGAAGAGATAAAGATTGAAGATGCTTACACTGTCAGATAATTTTGAAAAAAAAAACCCGAAGACTGATCAAGGCTGAAGACTGTGAAGACTCGACACCGAAGACTTCGTCAACATCCAAGGGGGAGTCTGTTGGTGCATATGTCTGTCGACTTCGTCTTGTATCGAGTCTTGTAATAGAAATGTTAGATCAGGGCACGTAGTACGAGGAAAATAGGGTTTGTGTGTTGAAAGTTCATTTCGCACGAAATGACATTGAGCTATTCGTACGAAATGGCAATCAGCTATTTCGCACGAAATGCCTTTTGCCTATTTCGTGCGAAATCACCTCCCCTATATATACCTGATGTGCTGATTCATTTGCAACGATTCTGATTTCCGGTACCGAACTGCTGCCGACGTGTCTACTGATTGTAATTGTTGTTAGATCAATATACAAGACATTAAAAGTGATTCTGAGTGTAAATCAAGCCGATTCGAAGTTGATATGTCTGTTTCCGCCTTTCATATTGACTAAGAACTCTTCTGATAGACTCGTTTAGATCGTTTCTCGATCCTACAGGACCTTAGACTTCTAAAAAAAAGAACAATTACATGTATTCTTTGTTTGTAAAACGATGTTAATAATATTGAAACAATTTAGTACCAGTAGTTGTGAGCAATTTGTAACGTGACTCCCCGATATTTCCGCCCCGTGTTGTTGTATTATGCGATTGGGGTGTTACAGTATATGTATATGTATATATATACACACACATACATTAGTAGTCAAAGTTTTTGCGTCACAAGAGGGGGTGACTAGGAAGAATGATGATATTAATAATAGAGGAACCAAGTAGTAGGTTCATGGTGAGCATTATTATTTCTAACATCATAGTGAAGGAGTAAGTATGGTTAATAACTTGGAAGGCAGAAGTAAATGACTCTTAATGCTAGTAAATAAATTATAATCTTCATATCAATACAAGAAGTAATGGTGGCTCTAAATTCTTGTTTATTGTAAAGTACGGTTATTAGATGTCTTGAAATGTCATGATGGAAAGATGGTAAAAGTCGACCCGTATATCAGAAAATGGATAGTAGAAAGGAAAGAAAGGTGAGGAACTGTTAAGAAAGCGGGATACACACTTAGTATGCCAAATTTAGAATAATTAAAAAGAACTATATGGAAGAGGTGAAAGGTTAACGTCAAAGGAAGCTAGAATGAAAATATAAGAATGATGAGGGGTTGAGTGGAATGTAAAATATGATGAATATTTGAATGATATTTGAATAAATCTTGCCCTGTGTCGAGTTCTCTATCGTATGTGAGGAATTATAAGAAGATAAACCTCTAAAGAAATGTTCGAAAGTCAAAGTTTTTATACGCATGATTCTTGATTCGTAGTATAAAACAACCCAACGTGGTAGAGTGTAATCTCAATTATCGAATGAATGCTTGTGCCAAGTTTTATGTAACTCATACGTAAAATGGAGGGGCATATGTAATAAGCTTAAAATCTCGTATGTAGCGAAACCTAGGTTGATAAGAATTAACCCTTTTAGGTACAATGTTAGGTAATTGCCTTAGTATTACAATTGCTAGAAGGAATGACATTAACGTATGTATGACAACTATGAAATGTGATGGCAAGTATAGCTGAGTATGACACCTCGGGTGTAATATAAGTTGCTCAAATGTAAGTATTGACTACACGATCATATTGATAGCATGATTAAAGAATTATGTTGGCCCTTATAACCTAGGGATAGACGGTAAAAGATTAGAGCAAGATAGTATGTACACGATTTGTATAACCGTATACATTAAGTTGTGGCTAACTATGCAGTTATGATAGATCACCAGTGAAAGAAATATTGGTCTCGGGTAAAGATTATACGTAGGTATTGCAAGAAAAATATGAAAAGAACTATCAAGCAAATGACATGAAAGAAATTTTGCTTGATATTGGCCTTGGAAGGATGGGGAGTATCTAGAAACTAAATAGTTTAAAACTATTGAATAATGTTTGATTTGTGAATTAATATGAATGAATAAGAATGAACAAGTATGAATATTATGATAATGATTTCCCCTAAGTAGATGTTAGAGGTATGCGGGAATGAATAATCTGACAGATAAGTTTTAAGAAATCAGCTTGAACAATTGAATGATAATCATGAAATAATGTAATAGGGTCGCTTTGATTCATACAAGATTGAATTACCAAATGTATTAGACAAGTTTAGAGTAGTAACGACCGATTCATCATGAGGGATGATAGAATAAAAGCATGTTAATGAAACTCGAGGTATGTAATCGCGAAGGGATACAAATAAACTCGTCAGAATGTATGTAATCAGGTTTCGGGGACGAAACCTTATTTAAGGAGGGTAGACTTGTAACACCCCAAATTTTCGTATGCCATAAAATAATAATATGTAGAAATGTTCAAATAATGGATAATGGAAAATGGAAATATATAGAACTATGTCATAAAAAAAGTTAAAAATGGTACTAAGTTTAAAACACATCTTATTAACCAAAGTTAATAAAAGAAAGATGACCAAGTTAGAATGGGAAGTTATAAAGTAAATATGATCTAAAAGATAAGGGACTAGATGTGCAAATATAGAATGAATATTTGATAAAAAAAATGGCCAGTATGTTTGGCTGGCTTTGTGCGATCGAGAGACAAGGGGCAGGGAAGAACCCTACACCCAAAAATCATTCTAATCCATCAAATTGAAAGGGTTGAAAGCTGAATTCTAGGTGCATGAGTTAGGAATTAAGATCTCCTAACTATAATTGTTACCAAGTAAGTTTAATTTCTTGTTTTTATGAAATTTTATGAAGTGGGTTATGTGAAATTTATGATCTTTGTATGAAATCGAACCTAAATGTTAGATGATATGAACAAATAGGGGTTATATTATGTTCTATTTTGATTGTATTGGTAGTTTAGGGTAAAACCCACTTGAAATTGTAAGACAATGAAAATTAGTAAAGTTTATGGATGAATTGTGTAATGTTGATGTTAAACTCATGTTTTAGAAGGTGTTAGATGTGTAATTTGATATGAATCATATGTAGTATGGTCATGGTATTGATTGTGAAAGATTTTTTTAGGAAACGGGGAGAAAACACCCCGGGCAAACCTTTATTAGAACGAATGAAAAAAAAACAAAAAATACAAAGTCTAAGTTAGGTCCGGGACATAAACCCAAGACCCACTATAGACTACATCAAAACTAAAAAAATGGGCCATCCTATACAAAAGACTAAGCCTAGATCTAAAACCCACCGGCCAACATAGGCCCATCACATAAATCCAAACTCTAACCAAAAAAATCCTAATGCTCATACGAACTCTCCCACCAACGCCTAACATCTTCATCAGCCCATACACTCCGAGCATACAAAATAATATGGGAAAGGCCACAAGATCACAAATTCTTCGGCTTGTACAACAGCTTCGACCCATCATATGCTTAACCCACTTCTTTTTAGCCCTCCCCTTCTTTACAACTAGATTGCCCCTATTCTCAGCCCAAGTCCACGCAAAAAAACATTAACACCCATTTAGCCTGTTGAATAAAAGCCCAATCCACCTGGTCACTCCAATTTATTATACCCAATCTCCATTTGGGCTTCCACTTATCCCCTATAGCCCAAAACACTATTCCCCTCAACTCAACCGTACCACTGTTAAACAAAAACCCCATCCAATTATATCCAACCTTAGCAGCCCAATTACTTTCACCCCCTTTAGCCCATAAAATAACTGGATTATTAATCTGTGCTTTTATAGCCCAATCCACTTGTAAAAACAACACCATACAACCCACTCTTTCTCCTATCCAAACATGAATCCAATATCTCCCACAAGACAATCCCATACCTAATCCAGGATCAAACCATCTAAACCAAACAAACTTGAACTGACTGACCATTATCATATCAGCATTTAACCCAATATTTTGCCTATACTCTTCCACTTTATACAACATCAAGTCCCATAATTTCTTCATAACATTCCACATCCTATAACTCCAGCTCACAGCATAAGTCTTTTGGTTTGTCTTTGCTGGACATTCCATTTGGCAGAAGACAACCCATCTAACCAGCCATTTAATTCCCCAAACAAACTTTAAACAATCTCTATAATCCCTTATCAACCATAACTCCAAAACATACCTTTTATCTCGTAAATTAGCACTATCACCACCTGATCCTGTCTTCCATGAATGACTATAATATTTCCACGCTTGTCTCTCACACTGACCTTTTTGTTACCCATATTTCCTGCACAAACTCCATTGCTTTAATAATACAAAATGAGTCTTTAGAAACTTTATAATTTTAGATAATATAATCATTTCAACACACTTTTTCCTCTGATCATCTTCTAACTCACTCATCCACTCCTTGACCCTTATGATAATATGATTCCAATCATTACCATAATTACAAATAAACATCTGAACAGTTTGTATTCTACTCGTAATATCAGAATTCCAAAATACTAAAGTTACCCCTAGAAGGCAAGCCAGCAACCGACAAATTTTCTAGCACCCACTACTCCTCCATATACTCTGTCTCTTAGCACAATTAGCATAAATTTGCAAGTCCCAAAACCTCCACTTCAGAATTTTCAAGATATTACTTTTATACCTCTGCCATACTAAAACAGTTTTTCCATCACCCCTAAGCTTTTGCCTAAAATGCCAAAGATCACTTATTAACCAACACCATTTGATCAAACTTAGAACAAGTAAGTTGTTCCCATCAGTATCATATCCTATCCCGCGTTTAACAATAATAATAATCCTTTCACTATTTTGATCAACAGGGCCAATGCATTCATTCCAGCAATTCCTTCTCAACCATTTCCAACCCTTCACACACATAAGCAAGATACATTCACCCCAACTTCTTATCATAGCATCCCAACCCCAACTTTCCAGAATACCCTTAGACCCATGAGGGTCAGACTCAAACGGCTCAAAACAAAACCAAGAAACAGGCCTGAAAGAAAACCAAAAATAAAGGGATTGCTTGTCACTGATAGGTTCTAGCAAAGTAGAAACAAAATTGGGAGTGGAGAAAAATGTCCTAGACATAGTGACAAGCTCCAACCTTGTGTCTCCCTGGTTTGTGCACCTCCTCTGCACATAACAACCTAACCCCATAACTAAAAACGCAGAAGTGGCCAAAATGGTTGATACAACGTATAGACTAGCCACAAAAAAGAGAAACAGGCTCAAATTTCCTAAAAATAAGAAAACCAAAGCAGAATAAAAGATAACAGCAGGACTACAGTTTAAAGTTTTGAGTAAGATGACTACCCTTACGGCTTTTAGCATCCTTATTCCACCTGTTACCCAAGCATAACCCTCCCCCCTGATCCAAATGGATCTAGAATACCCAACACACACAGGTTTCTGTCCTAACCAAAGGCTTACAAGTCTTTGTATAGTGCTAATAACAAAAAATTTTAAGAAAGAAAGGAAAAGCCTAACCACAAAGACTTGAACCAACCTTATGCCTCCCTGGTTTAGACTTATCCGAAGTCTCAAAAAACCTAACCTCCAATAAACAATAGCAGACTCAACTTCTTGAACTTTACCGAACAAGAGAGTCAAGAGAAAAAACACACTCCAAACCCAGTACAAACAAGAAACAAGAATCAGAAGCAAAAAAAGAAGCCTGAATGGCGAGAAGACTACACCAGCTATATCAGTACACCTTATTACCGCTTTTCCCAAAATGCCCCCCACCCAGACACCTACCTCACCAACTAAAGACTCAACACTCAAAATAAAAAATTTGGGGGTCCCAACCCATAACCCTCCCATAGCAGCCCAAGCTCACCAACAGGGTCACACACCCCAACCCCCTCCCAATTCCCACTCTCCACACACAGCTGTGACACTTGTGGCATTTGAAAAGGAATCCATGGTCAATATTATATCTCTCTAGACATTCTAACCTTTTGGATCTCAATCTCTCTAGATGACTGCACATATAGCCAATACCTCCCAAAAAACCCCTGCAGATCAACCAACAAAATCCGATAACCAGACTGGTGGTCAAATAGAATTCCACTGATCTACTATCTGATTGGGTTCTTTCCTCAAAACTTTAAAGCCCCAATCCTTGCTAGCCTTCACTGTACTAGAATTAGCATATATCTTCAAACCCAACAGTCTTAATCTCACAGTTTCCTTGATAATAGCACATAGAACATCAGCAGGCCTATGTTTATCTTGAAACAGTCTACAATTTCTCTCTTGCCAAATATAATACACCATGGCAGCCAAGAGAAGTCTTTGAATGACACTTTTAAACAATTTCCCCATACTTTGATTGGCCAACACACTGACACAATTCCTCATATCAGGAGTAAAATTTTGAAACATTCCCAGATCATTAAAATACCTCCAAATTTCTTTAGGGTAGTCACATTCAAAGAACAAATGGCCATGATCATCAATCTGCTCATGACAAAATGCATAATCCATCTCATTTCTCACTTCCCACCTCTCCAATCTATCTTGAGTCAAAAGTCTTTCTTGATAGGCCAGCCATAGTATAAAAGCATGTCTAGGAATAGACTGACTGAACCAAATCACTTTTGCCCAGCTGGCCGTCTGAACAGGATTACATAAGTCTTTGAATACTTCACAAGAAGAAAAGTTAATAAATTTACCCTCTCTTGTTTTCCACATCAGCTTATCAACCTTTCCTTCAATCAAGTTTGGAACCACCATAGAGAATAAACAAGGATATTTATGCTGCCATTCTACAGGCCAATTCCAACTCCCATTCAACACAATCTGATTAACAGTGCACTTGGTAGAGAGCCCATCCCTATTAATATCCCTTGTCGACACAAAATTACATAACGGCTTAAGAGGGCACCACATATCATACCAAACAGAAGTACCACCACCATTTCCTAAAATCATAGTACAATGAGGCCATATTAATTCTCTGGTTTTCATAATACTTCTCCAGCTCCAACAAGTGTCATCTTTGCATCTTGATTCCCAAAAATTCCTCTCTTTTAACCTGTGCATCCAGATCCATTTCGTCCAAATCGTCTCCTTTTTAGATAATAAACTCCAAACATGTTTTGACACAAGAGTTTGATTAACAACTCTCAATGACCTTATACCCAAACCACCCTGAGATTTAGGACAGCAAACCTTGTCCCAGCTAATCCTCACTTTCCCTTTAGCAGAATCAACACCAGCCCACAGAAACATGTTCATTAGTCTTTCAATTCCCTCGATGACATTAACCGGCAAAAGAAACATGGATGCCCAATATATGTGCAAAGAAGATAGCACAGATCTGACAAGCTGAAGCCTTCCCGCATAGGATAGAGCCTTATTCTTCCAATCAGATAACCTTTTTTTTAACTTTTTCAACAAGCACAGTGCAGTCTTTTGAATAGAGTTTTTTAGATAACAACGGAACACCCAGATACTTAACAGGTAGCATTCCCACCTTAAATGGTAATAAAGCCTTGATCTTATCTTGGACAACCTTTGTCGCATTACCAAAGTACATGGTACTCTTACTCATATTCGGCATCAGACCAGATGAAGCACTAAACTCTTCTAATGCAGATTTAAGAACTTTAATAGACTCACCATCAGCATGAGAAAATAGCATCAAGTCATCAGCAAAACATACATGGGTTATCTTCAACTCTTTACAGCCCCAATGGTAAGTAAAGTTACCTTGTTCTCTTATATTTCTCAGAATCATAAGATTAAGAACTTCCATCACAATCGTGAAAAGATAGGGTGACATAGGATCACCCTGTCTCAGACCTTTAAGTGTCACACCCCGACCACGTAAAACATCAAATCGTGGCTGAAACGTCGGGGAGTGTTGTAACAGAATTATTGTTTCACAACCATGGCATTTAAAAGTTATGTTTTATTCATCAAACAAGGAGTTACATTGTCTTAAAATAACTGAAACAAAAAGTACATCACATAATTAAACTAGTTCCATCTTTATTTTAAGTCTCTAAGGCACAGGTCCGCCCTAGCGTGTCACGAACATCCTAAGCAACAGCTCTTGAAAACACATGTGAAAATAGGTACGTCGGCATAAAAATGCATGTGAGATACATAGGTTTTGTGAAAATAGGATTCATGACTTGAGTTTAAAGAAATGTTTAATAAAAATAAGTCATGAATCTAGTTAAATGTTTTCTTTTGTAAATCATTTGAAAAACGTTAGCAAAATTAGATGATATGTATATATAAAAGAATAATGTATGGTTAAAAGAATAACCAAGTAAAATGAGTTTGTATAAATTGAGATATTTGTAAAACAATGTTTAAGTGAAAATATGTTGTAAATGTAATATGTATAACTGAAATGGTTTAAATAACGCTACGATATGTAATACCATAAAAGCACTTATATATAGGAAGTACCAGCGGCGTATCCACCATGCTTTTATCATACTACATGTCGTCTCGTTATGTAAATCACTTACCCAAACAAACCACCTAAATGTAATGTTTAAACCAATTGTCAAATGTTTATGAGTGAACCAAGTCTATTGTCAATAAAAACTATGTAATGTATAAACAAAAGTTATGTATGGTAAGTAAAATGAGACTACTTAAACCACAAGTAAAAAATGTACAAAACAAAGTATTTTGAATAAATCAAAAGTTATGTTTTGTAAGATAAATACATGTTTTACTGATACAAACACTTATGTGGTGAGTTAACGCATACATTCAAGCCTTGAGACAGGAGGATAACCTTAGAGTAAAGATTATCAAAGTAAAATGTTTTCGGATTCAGTCATTCCTTACACCCAAACAAACCTAGGATGTCAGGAACGGGATTTGCCAAGTCCTATGGTACCATTTCTTACTACCGAGCGGCGTAGCTAATGTTAATGAATGTAGTTTAGACCCGTTGAACAAACCAAATGTCATATCAAATGTAAACATGTAATGAAAGTAATGTACTAAGTATGCTAAGTTAACATACAAAGCAGAAAAGTCATGTAAATCAATGTGCTATCATGCCAAGTAAACATACATAGCAAAAGAAGATGTAATGTAAATAAATGTGCTATCATGTCAAGTAAACATACATAGCAAAACAAAATGAAATTATGTACTAATAGTGTACTAATGAACATAGCAAGTATATGATATGAAAACATGGAAAGCACGAAAATAACAAGTAGGCACATGTGTTTCACCCCAAAACGTTTGGAAAACAGTAAAAGAGGGGTCTATGTACTTACTTGAGATTGCTTAGAAGTCTTAGGATAACCACCAAGCAAAGCTAGAAGATTATGGAATCAAACGGCACCTAATATAGGTAACTATGTTAATAAACGGACCAATTCGGAGGATCGGGTAGCATGAGGGTTCGTAAACCAAATAAATGTAGGAACTCATGTATTATAGTCTAACAAAGCCTACATACTTAAACGCAACTTATCCTAAGTGCTTTTGACCCATTACGACTCGTTTAGGTAGCTTATGCTACTTTAACGCGTCGTTTGCGTAAAACACGTTTGGAACACCTAACTAGTCCTATGAGAAGTAAAATATGCCTTAACATATTTAATATTGTTGCTAAATTAGATTAGATGTCAAAAGTTATGTTACATATTCTTAAAATGAATTTTGGCGTAAAAGGGGCATTTTGGTAATTTACCTAAGGCATATAAACTACCTATCATACAACTAACTAAACGTCATGACCATAAGGTATAACCTCGGAAGGTTATTCCCTATACAACTATGGCCACCTAATGTGTTTGGTCGGATCCTAATGATCGACCAAATGGGTCGGATTCGAAAGCATAAGCGATTGATTAGATCGCTTACCCTTACGACCCTAGACATGCACAAATCTAAAAGTGACGAGCTAAACATGCTAAAACATGTTTAGTTAAGTTAGAAAACAGGTTTTGGTATCAAAATAAACGATTTTGATACCCAATAGTAGTTTGGTTACAAAATACGCACAAATACGCATTTTGGCCGAAACTACGACTCGTCACTATGCCTAGTCAACGTGGTAATCAGTAGGTATAGTCACAAGGGACTATAACCATCGTGATTACGCTCACGTTGCAAAGTGCAACGGAACTTTGTGTTGACCATTGACTGGTCAAAGCTGAAAGTCAAACATAGTTTGACTTTCATGCTTGAAATACAAGAACAAGCAAGAAGAGGACTTACAAAGGGTCCAAGAAGGATGTTTGATCTAAAATAGCTCAGGTATGAAGTGCAAACACCCCAACTTAGAGCTGATTTCAGATCAAGTGTGAGAATGAAGTGAAGTGGGGGTTGCTATTTATAGGAATTTCACAACCATTAGGATCATTTCTTGGAGAAGAGGGAATGATCTTGGCCTTACACTTGGGCACTAGGTTTTGAATACCATGGGGACATCAAATACCAGCCCATAGTGTGTAATTCAAGGGGTAAAAACTATTTGAGCAAGTGGAATAGGCCAGATTCATTGTTTTTGCAATTCTGTGGTTCTGGGGAAGGCTTACGGACCGTAAGAATATGTCCATACGGTCCGTAAGGACCTTGCAGACCATCAACTTTCAAAAATGACAGTTTTAGCCCCTAAAGCCTCAAACTTGGTTTTCGATGCATTTTTGACACGTTTAAGCCCCGTTAACTCCATTTCAAAGCTCTAATATGATGTTAAAGTATAGGGAACTTAAAATATGCTCAAAAATATGTCGGATTTCGGTTCGTTTGGCCGTACGGTTGCGTTGTTCGGTTAATTACGACGGAAGTTGTAACGGACGCAAAAACGGTCCAAGTTGCGCGACGAATGGATTTTTGACAAGACAATCACTAAGACATAGTATTTTAATGATTACATAAATTTTTGGATGTCCAGATGTATTCAGAACGTAAGTTATGCGCGAAAATGCATACTTATGCACTTTTTGACGCTTTTAGTCCCTGAATGAGCATAAAGTTTATTTTAGCACACCGAACCCTTCAAAGCCTATTTCTAAGCTATGTAAAGGATATTTAGGGTGTGTTTAACTTATGATCAAGTTCCGGAATGTCCGTTACAGTTCAAATAGGCATACTTTCACAGTTTGTCAAATTTAGTCCCTGTAAGCGAATTAACTTGATTTTGCCATACCAAAGCCTTCAAGACTTATTTCTAAGTTATGTAAAGGTTATCTAAGCTATGTTAAGTATATGTGGATGTTCCGGAGTATTTTTTGCATTAAACTGACTACGTTTACGCACCAGTTTGCGTATAATTCTCCAGAAAGCGATATAGAGTTTTAAATTGAATAAAAGTCAAAACATGAAAAATGTCAAACATAAACAAACAAACATTGGGATCAAATAACTTTATTTCATTGATAACTAAATTGTTTACAATGATTACAAGCACAGATGTCACAGTCTCCCCTACTTGTGGAAATTTCGTCTCGAAATTTCTTTAGAGGAAACTCGTGAGAAAAGATGCGGATACTTCGCATTCATTTGATCTTCACGTTCCCAAGTAAACTCAGGTCCACGCTTAGATTCCCAGCGAACTCTAACCAAAGGAATGCGCTTGCGTTTAAGCCATTTGACTATTCGGTCCATAATTTCCACAGGTTTTTCAACAAAATGCATCGTGTTGTCAACACGAATTTCGTCTAGTGGTATGTGGAGGTTCTTATCAGCTAAACACTTCTTGAGATTGGACACGTGGAAGGTTGGATGAACATTTCCAAGTTCAGGAGGTAACTCAAGTCTATAGGCTACCTTCCCGATTCTTTCGACGATCTTGAATGGTCCAACATATCTAGGTGCAAGTTTTCCTGTCTTTCCAAATCTGATCACACCTTTCCAAGGTGAGACCTTAAGTAATACACGATCACCGACTTGAAATTCCAAGGGCTTGCGTCGTTGGTCCGCATAACTCTTTTGACGGCTTCGAGCTGTCTGGAGGTTATCACGAACTTTCTTAACCTTATCAGTTGTCTCTAGAATGAGGTCAGGTCCAGTAAGTTGAGCCTCACCTATCTCATTCAAGCAGACTGGTGAACGACATTTTCAACCATAGAGAGCCTCGAAAGGAGCCATGTTGATGCTGGAGTGATAACTGTTGTTGTAGGAGAATTCAATCAATGGAAGATGTGAATCCCAACTACCACCAAAATCGATCACGCAAGCTCTAAGCATATCCTCCAAAGTCTAGATTGTTCTTTCAGATTGACCATCAGATTGCGGATGATAAGCAGTGCTCAGATTAAGTTGGGTCCCCATAGCAGATTGCATGGTTCTCCAAAAACGAGAAGAGAAGCGAGCATCTCTATCAGAAATAATGTTCAAAGGAACACCATGTCGAGATACGATTTCATCCACATAGATTTTAGCAAGCTTTTCAGCAGATAGATCCTCACGGATCGGCAGGAAATGCACTGATTTAGTAAGACGATCAACAACTACCCAGATGGCATCATGACCTTTCTTTGTGCGCGGAAGTTTAGTAATGAGATCCATAGCAATGTTTTCCCATTTCCAAACTGGAATCTCTGGTTGCTCCAAAAGACCAGAAGGATGTTGGTGTTCAGCCTTAACCTTAAGACAAGTAAGGCATTTTGAAACGTACAAGGCAATGTCTTTCTTCATACCAGGCCACCAATACTGAGTACGAAGATCCTTATACATTTTATCTGAGCCAGGATGAATAGAATAACGAGACTTATGAGCTTCATCCATCAGCAAGGTGCGAAGATCATCTAGGCTTGAGACCCACAAACGGTCCATGAAGTAATATGATCCATCGTCATTCAGTTCAAGATCAGGCTTAATGTGATAGGGTAATTCCTTACCCATCAAGTCTTGTGAAACACAAGCATGTTGAGCCTGAGAGATGCGGGCTTGAATATCAGATCAATCTTGAATATCAGATTGAACACGAACACAATGAAGCTTGACACGTTCTTTACGACTCAAAGCGTTAGCCACGACATTCGCCTTACCAGGATGGTAGCGAATTTCGCAGTCATAGTCGTTTAGAAGTTCTACCCAACGTCTTTGCCTCATGTTGTGTTCTTTCTAATTGAAGATATGCTGAAGACTTTTTTGGTCAGTGCAAACCACACATTTTGTACCATACAAGTAGTGTCTCCAGATCTTAAGAGCGAACACAACTGCACCCAACTCAAGATCATGAGTGGTGTAGTTTTTCTCATGCACCTTTAACTACCTCGATGCATATGCTATGACTTTATTCCTTTGCATCAGAATACAGCCAAGTCCTAAATTGGATGCATCGCTGTACACGACAAAATCATCATTACCTTCGGGCAAAGATAGGATAGGCGCATCACAAAGCTTCTGTTTCAAGGCCTGAAATGATTCTTCTTGTTTAGAACCCCATTCAAAGGGTTTATTCTTCTGAGTTAGAGCAGTTAGGGGAACTGCAATCTTCGAGAAATTTTCGATGAAGCGGCGGTAATAACCCGCGAGACCAAGAAAAGAACGAACTTCAGTAGGAGTAGTAGGCGTATTCCAATGCTTAATCGCACTGATCTTGGAGGGATCTACATGAATACCTTGTTCGTTGACGATATGTCCCAAAAATTGAACTTCTTTAAGCTAAAATTCGCATTTGGAGAATTTGGCGAAAAGTTGCTCCTTCTTTAGGAGTTCCAGAGTAAGACGAAGATGTTGCTCATGATCAGCTTGCGTCTTAGAATATATCAATATGTCATCAATAAAAACGATGATGAACTTATCTAAATATGGCTTGCAAACCCTATTCATCAAGTCCATGAAAACAGTAGGAGCATTAGTCAAACCGAAAGGCATAACTGTGAACTCATAATGCCCATAACAAGTGCGAAACGCTGTCTTGGGAATATCTTCTTCATGCACACGAAGTTGATGATACCCAGAACGTAGATCAATCTTCGAAAAATAAGAAGCACCTTGTAATTGATCAAACAGATCATCAATGCGAGGTAGGGGATATCGATTCTTGATGGTAAGCTTGTTAAGCTCACGGTAATCGATGCACATTCTGAAAGATCCATCCTTCTTCTTGACAAAAAGAACGGGAGTACCCCAAGATGAAAAACTAGGACGAATAAAACCTTTATCTGAAAGCTCCTGAAGCTGCTTAGACAACTCTTGCATCTCAGACGGTGCAAGATGATATGGAGATCTGGCAATAGGATTTGCACCAGGTACAAGATCAATACGGAACTCGACTTGGCATGCTGGGGGTAATCCAGGTAACTCCTCAGTAAATAGCTCCGGGTAATCCTGAACGACAGGGATATCTTGAATAGACTTACCTTTAACTTTATCTGCTACAACATGTGCCAACAAGGCCACATAGTTCTTTCGCAGATACTTCCGAGCTTGAAAACAAGACATGAGCTTGAGACTACTAGCACGCTTCACACCACGAACCTGTAGGATCTCACCTGACGAAAGTGGAACACGAACAATCTTCTCGAAACAAATTACCTCTGCGTGATGCTTGGCTAACCAATCCATACCCACTATAACGTCGAAACTCCCAAGTTGCATTGGCGTGAGGTCGATAGGAAAAAGATGGTTGTTAAGGTTCAATTGGCAGTTGCGAAGAACAGAATCAAGAACAACGGGATCACCACTAGGAACTTCTACTGTCAAAGGCTTACCTAGTTTCATTCTAGACATGCGGAGCAATGGCTCAAAAGATAATGACACAAAACTCTTATCAGCACCAGAATCAAAAAGAACAGATGCGGGTTGATTATTAACAAAGAACGTACCGTTAACCACTTCATTGTCTGCTTACGCCTCTTGTGCATTCATGTTGAAGACTCGACCTCGAGCCTGAGCCTAAGCCTGAGCTGGATTCGTATTCACCAATCTTGGACATTAATTACGGTAGTGGGTCAGATCCCCACAGTTATAACAAGAACCTGGTGGGTAGTGAGGTCGTGCAGCTTGACCTTGTTACTGAGCAAGAGGCTGAGTAACTTGTTGAGCTGGGTTCTGAGCTGCCCCTATCTGATTGCCAGGAATGCGGCATGTGTCAGCAAGATGACCAGATCTTCCATAGTTGGTGCAATGACGGCATTGAAGGTGTGGTTGATGATGACCGTTAAATCTGTTGCATAAAGGTGCATTGCCAAGATAAGGCTTCTTGGCAAGTGGTTGCGCAGGCTGATTTGGTGCAGCTTGATTTGCCTGTGCAGTAACGGCGTAGTTTTGGGAAGCCTTACGCTTCCTTGAACTCTTCGAGGAACCAGAATCCTTACCCTTCTTGTTTTTACCTTTCTTGCTATCCTCTTTGTCAGACGACTGCATCTTACCCTTGTCACCTTTTCTATGCAGCTTACCCTTCCGAACCTGTGATTCAGTCAATGTCGCAGATAGCTCGATTGCCTGACGGACTGTGGTAGGGTTACTACCAGTAACGATGTCTTATATAGAGTCAGGTAGGCCATCGATATACCTCTCGATAGCCTTCTCGAGTGGGGTAACCATTGTTGAGCATAATAAACTCAGCTCCTCATATCTATCAGTATACGCCCGGTGCTCGCCACTATCCTGTTTCAGATAATCAAACTCCCTTTCTAGAGCTCGCAGCTCATGACGAGGACAAAACTCCCTCATCATAAGAGTCCTAAGTTCAGCCCATGCTTGTGCTAAAGCAACCTCAGCACCACGGTCTCTCATAACCCCGTTCCACCATGTGAGAGCCCTCTTCTGAAACACGCTCGATGCAAACTCGACTTTGCGATTATCAGGACACTGAACGTGACGAAACGTATTCTCAATGCTCTCGAACCATTGAAGAAGCCCAGTTGCCCCTTCAGAACCACTGAACGTGACGAAACATATTCTCAATGCTCTCGAACCATTGAAGAAGCCCAGTTGCCCATTCAGAACCACTGAACTTGAGTGGTTTAGCCGAGTTAAAACTCTTGAAGTTTCATGGAGCATTATTGTTGTTGTTGGCTTGGTTCCATTGAGCAATAAGATTTGGGAACGCAGCAGCCATTTGCTGCGCGATGATTTCTGCCAGTTCGGCATTTGGTAGCGGATTTTCGCGTCGAGGAGGCATTCTATAAGAGGAAACATGAAAGGACCGAGTGAGATGATTAGATGAAAAGAATGAGATGAAACAAAAATCGACAAAAAGCAAAGATGGTGGTCATTTGTCCGTATCACAAAGCAAACAAACGACTCACAGTGACTAATCAAAGTAAATGGGTCAAAATAATATATCGCGAAGACATGCTAGCCTATAAGTGAACACTCACCCCAAGAGTTCCCAGGTAAGAGTGACTGGTCCGATTATGTGGATTTGTACGAACACTCTAGCCTTAGACAGAAAACCCAGGGTACAGGCATTCACCCTTCCAGTTTGCACGTGTTCACACTATTTAGAACCCAAAACTTTGACGAGATTTTGAAAACTTAGAAGGCACAAGGCCAAAAGAATCATTCAAAAATGGACGGTAAATTTTCAAAATCATTATGAAAAATCAAAGAGTTCAAAACCATATAATAAATTATTTAAAAACAGATGATTGATTTTCAAAAATCGTTTTGGAAAATTGGGTTCTTGTTTTGGTGATCACCTAAGGATAGGTGAAGTGCATGTTTTAAAATCTAAACACAAGACTGTAGGATCGTTGTTGAACCCGAATGAGTCGATCAGAAGAGTTGTTTATCCGATTCAAAGGCGGAATCAATGAAACGGACGCTCAAACTAATTATAATGCCTCTTGTATTGATTTAACACTGATTACAACCTGAGAACAATTTGGCAGCACTTCGTTACACAATCCTAATTCCATGCCAAATGAAATGACAAGTACCCTATTTATACTAGTGTGATTCCACTCGAAATGACATGGTGCATTTTGGAGCGGAATCAGAACTTTCTGATTTCCCACGAAATGGCACCTTGCACTTTCGAGCGGAATCAACACTTAAGATCTGAAAAACTGTTTCTCGAACCTCGGGCACTGATTATCCTATTCTATCCTATTACATGATACAAGACGAAGTCAATAGACGTAATGCACTAACATACTCCCCCTCGGATATTGACGAAGTCTTCAGTGACTATTCTTTGTTATGACACCTTCTTCAGTCTTGATCATTCTGCATCTTTACTCAGATTGTAACATTGTAAGCATCCATCACTTCTCTTTATCAACTTCACACTTTGACTCTTACACTAGGATCTCATCACTAGTTCTATCATCAACAGCTTTATCATCAGCAGGCTCCCCCTTTCGTCAAGCTTTCGTGCTTTTAGAGATCGACACCTAGCTTTCCATCTACAAGCTTCTCCTAACTTTCAGCTTGTCTTCAGACTCCCCCTTAGACTCTGCTCTCGGGATCGTAGTCTGGACTTTTCCTGCAATCACTCATACAACTATAAGTAACAACATTTTAATCTTCCAGATATCGTAATCTGACAATTCAATCTCCTCAAAATCACTTCTCATAAAATTTGGTAGTTCCATCGAATCGTATCGGAAACTAGCTCTGTAACAATATAAGCATCCAAATCCCCCACAGTTAATCATCCAAGTCAAACTTAATGACCTTGGAGATATCACAAACTGTTTTTGATTTTTTGATTTTAAAACTTCAAGTTTCAAATTAATGAACTTGTTTTATTTTCAGAAACATGATCAGCTTACTTAGATTTTGAAACTCAGCACTCAGACATCAGTTGTTGAAAATAAAGTATAAATCAAAATCTTTTTGTATTTTCTGAAAATATAAAGCAGTAAAGAAATATGTACAAACATATTTACAGACAATATTTTTGTTTGAGTATGCGTCAGAGGATCATATCAGTTTTTGACAAATCACAAGTACCGTTGAGCTTTTTAACACTTTAAGAATTAAACAATTTACTTAGATTGTCGATATACTTGTCCACTTTAAATTTTCATACAAATTTCAACTGATTCAGGATACGAATTAGGTATTTTAAGAACTTAAACCCATTCATGTGTCCCACCTCTTGAATATACTCCCGTATCCAGATCCCAATATTCAGTCTTACAGGTAATTATAACACAAATGATAGCTGTAAAGGGTTAATAAATTATGAAGAATCATGAGAGCTCAAGTCAGAACCATCGTTCAGCAGAGAGATCATGACTCAACTTGTAGGTGTGTCCCCTTTAGAGGATCTTTTTTACAACAGCATTGCTAAGCAATTTTATTGTCTTACCATTTATGCTGAGGGTGATGCTGTGTTTCAAGCATTTGCAGAAAGTATTATTCAAGGACTAGGTCAGAACTTCCATTCAGCAGAAGTCCCGGAATAATACCCCAGATATCACTGAGTATAAAGACCTAGTATATCAGAAAAAGGGACCTTTCAAACGAGATTTCAAGGGTTACCTATATATCTAAGTAGTGTTCCCCACGAAATAAGCAAGTGTATGAATTTAGGTTTATATCCCGAAAAAGTTTACTAAGTGTATAAAAATCTACTGATACATCCACGGTGAGATCGTTTAACACATTTAAACTTTCCAATTCTTTAGCGTACTGTAACTGTCTACTGATGTACTATCATTTCCTCTTTTTACGCAAAAACTCAATTTTTGAATCTTATCATGTTTTTGGCTTTTTCAAATTTTATTGTTGTTAGAAAATACAAAAACATTTAGAAAATTAGAAAATCCAAAAACATTTAGAAAACTTGTAGGATCGTTGTTGAACCCGAATGAGTCGATCAGAAGAGTTGTTTATCCGATTCAAAGGCGGAATCAATGAAACGGACGCTCAAACTAATTATAATGCCTCTTGTACTGATTTAACACTGATTACAACCTGAGAACAATTTGGCAGCACTTCGTTACACAATCCTAATTCCGTGCCAAATGAAATGACAAGTACCCTATTTATACTAGTGTGATTCCACTCGAAATGACATGGTGCATTTTGGAGCGGAATCAGAACTTTCTGATTTCCCACGAAATGGCACCTTGCACTTTCGAGCGGAATCAACACTTAAGATCTGAAAAACTGTTTCTCGAACCTCGGGCACTGATTATCCTATTCTATCCTATTACATGATACAAGACGAAGTCAATAGACGTAATGCACTAACAGACTCCCCCTCGGATATTGACGAAGTCTTCAGTGACTATTCTTTGTTATGACACCTTCTTCAGTCTTGATCATTCTGCATCTTTACTCAGATTGTAACATTGTAAGCATCCATCACTTCTCTTTATCAACTTCACACTTTGACTCTTACACTAGGATCTCATCACTGGTTCTATCATCAACAGCTTTATCATCAGCAGGCTCCCCCTTTCGTCAAGCTTCCGTGCTTTTAGAGATCGACACCTAGCTTTCCATCTACAAGCTTCTCCTAACTTTCAGCTTGTCTTCAGACTCCCCCTTAGACTCTGCTCTCGGGATCGTAGTCTGGACTTTTCCTGCAATCACTCATACAACTATAAGTAACAACATTTTAATCTTCCAGATATCGTAATTTGACAATTCAATCTCCTCAAAATCACTTCTCATAAAATTTGGTAGTTCCATCGAATCGTATCGGAAACTAGCTCTGTAACAATATAAGCATCCAAATCCCCCACAGTTAGTCATCCAAGTCCAACTTAATGACCTTGGAGATATCACAAACTGTTTTTGATTTTTTGATTTTAAAACTTCAAGTTTCAAATTAATGAACTTGTTTTATTTTCAGAAACATGATCAGCTTACTTAGATTTTGAAACTCAGCACTCAGACATCAGTTGTCGAAAATAAAGTAGAAATCAAAATCTTTTTGTATTTTCTGAAAATATAAAGCAGTAAAGAAATATGTACAAACATATTTACAGACAATATTTTTGTTTGAGTATGCGTCAGAGGATCATATCAGTTTTTGACAAATCACAAGTACCGTTGAGCTTTTTAACACTTTAAGAATTAAACAATTCACTTAGATTGTCGATATACTTGTCCACTTTAAATTTTCATACAAATTTCAACTGATTCAGGATACGAATTAGGTATTTTAAGAACTTAAACCCATTCATGTGTCCCACCTCTTGAATATACTCCCCTATCCAGATCCCAATATTCAGTCTTACTGGTAATTATAACACAAATGATATCTATAAGGGGTTAATAAATTATTAAGAATCATGAGAGCTCAGGTCAGAACCATCGTTCAGCAGAGAGATCATGACTCAACTTGTAGGTGTGTCCCCTTTAGAGGATCTTTTTTACAACAGCATTGCTAAGCAATTTTATTGTCTTATCATTTATACTGAGGGTGATGCTCTGTTTCAAGCATTTGCAGAAAGTATTATTCAAGGACTAGGTCAGAACTTCCATTCAGCAGAAGTCCCGGAATAATACCCCAGATATCACTGAGTATAAAGACCTAGTATATCAGAAAAAGGGACCTTTCAAACGAGATTTCAAGGGTTACCTATATATCCAAGTAGTGTTCCCCACGAAATAAGCAAGTGTATGAATTTAGGTTTATATCCCAAAAAAGTTTACTAAGTGTATAAAAATCTACCGACACATCCACGGTGAGATCGTTTAACACATTTAAACTTTCCAATTCTTTAGCATACTGTAACTGTCTACTGATGTACTATCATTTCCTCTTTTTACGCAAAAACTCAATTTTTGAATTTTATCATGTTTTTGGCTTTTTCAAATTTTCTAATGTTTTTGTATTTTCTAACAACAATACTCCCCCTAAAATGCAAAACCATTTAAAGAAAATTTGACAACCAACACTGATAACTTTGTCTCGTCATCCATTTTCTGCTAAAAGTGCTCTGATTTGCAGAAAATCTAATATAAAGTACCCCCATGATTTACAACCCATTGATCTTAACAGTTTGAAAACCGTTTTTCAATCTGATGAAAGTAATCATGTTTGTTCAGCCGTGAGGGTTTCGGCGTATTCAATCAGAACTCCCCCTTATAACAAACTATTTTCCCATAATGATTTCAAAACACTTAAGTTTGTTTTAATCAGAATGGTTTTTCCGGACAAATTAGTTTGTTTACCCATCACTTGTGGGTTCGGGGTCATCTCATCGCCTTGTTCTCTTTTAACCATTTTGAAAATTTAACATTATTAGATCAAACACCAATATCACTTGTAGAAAATCAAGTACAACTTAATGTCCTTGATTAACCACTTGTAAGACGAAATATCACAGTTACCATCCTGTGAATTTCTCAAGAATGATGCCGATACCTGCTTCACACATACCAACCTGGAAGCTCCGCAAGTCAAATTTTTCTATTTGAAGAGTTTCACCCAAGCCTGACTGTCCTTGGGTGTATTTTGAGCTTTTCTCTTTTCTTCATAAAATTCTTTTACACCTTTTTCCTTACCATCAGTCATCTTACTAAAAATATGTTTAACATTGCTATTAAACATTTTTTCAGCATCAACACCTTTTGATTTTAGGTTTGTAGCTCGTAATGGTGGAAATTTCTCATCATTCATTAAAGGAACTGTTTCTTCCTTTTTTACCTCAACTTGTGGCTCATCTGATTTTGTGGAATCAGCTTCATTGCCCGAACTTGGCTTGTCTGACTCGAATGAGACAGATTCATTGCCAATAACTTTCTTTTTCTTCTTATTTGTCCTCAGATTTGCATCTGAAGAATTCGATTTGCTTGACTTTGCCGTCGAGTGAATCGATTCATCAGAACTTTTATTCGAACCAACCGGTGAACCCGAAGACAAAATCTTCTCCAAATATTCTCTCGCCTTCTTCCTCTTTTTCCTCAGTCTATCTTTTTGCCCATGCGAAAGCTTCACTTTCTGTTCTAGAACCTTCTGTTCTTTGGGCTTGACATTAACTGGTTTCTTTATCGTTCTCTGAGATTCAACCCTTGATCTTCCCATCGATCTCCTTGGGCAATCTCTGGCAATATGTCCTCTGATATGGCAATTATAGCATCTTCGTGTTTCAAAATTCCAATTCTGGCAGCTAACAGCAATGTGTCCTCTAACACCACAGGTATAGCACACTCTGTTATCGTACCATCCACTTCTGTCAGTCCAAACCTTCAGATCATAACATTGTTTGGCTTGGTGATAATCATTTCTCCTCTTCAATGCTGGATTTGTCTTTTGAGCACTGTGGTCAAACCTGCACCACTTATTACCAACATTTTGTGAGTTTTGGTTTTTAAAATTTTGTGATTTTTTATAATGATTGGATGACTGAACTGATGATCTTTTATTTTCATTTTTAAAATTTTTCGAATTTTTAAACTTTTGTTTCTGTTCTACACTCTTCTTAATAGGTTTTTGTTTAGAACATTCACCTGTTTCAGTAGATTGCAAAACAGTATTTTTAAATTTTTCTTGTAAATCTAAAAATAATTTTCTTTTCTTTTTCTTTTTCATCATCAGCTTTGTCATCACAATCTTCAATTTTGACTTTGTCAAAATTTGTGACATTGTCACTTATTGGATCAGAATTGATCGGTTTTGGACAAACATGTGATGTAGAATTCACAAAACCTTTCAATTTAATCTCAAGCTCATTAATTTTATTCAGAGCAATTTCAGCTTCATTTTCAAGCCGAATGATTTTCTGAAGATGAGAATTTATCTCAATCTGTTTTTCAAGATTATTTTTAAAAATAACAGATTTTTCATCTTCTAAAACCTTCATTTGACTTTGAAAATCTTTTTCTAATTTTTTCTAATTTTTGTTTCCTAATGACAAACTCTCAATATTCTTCAAAAGTTTGTCATTTTCAGATTTTAGTTTTTCGCAGTTCAAGCGCAACTCCAAAATCTATTCATCATCAGCTTTCTTTTCAGCTTTCAAAGTTTTAATATCTTCAGCCTGTTTCTTATCCTTCTGAACAATCTCAAAGACTGGTGTATCTTCTTCAACCTCTTTCTTAATCACTGGTTCAGGTTTCACATATACAGGCTTTTCAGATTCTTCTTTCTTTGAAATTACTTCTTCAAAAACCTGCTGTTTTTCAGTAACAGCTTCTTTCTCTTTCTCAGTTTTTACTGCTTCCACTTTGACTTCCTCTAAAGCTTTCTTCTTCAAATCTTCAACCATCTTTTTCAATTCTTCTTCTTTTCGCTTCTTCATTTCTACCACCTTCGGTAGACTTGCTTCACAAACCTCTCTTGTCTTTTTCTCCAAATCAGGCAAATATGCTTTATCAGATAACCTTCGTGTGTTGAAAGTAGCTTGCCTTGGAATCAAATTTGTTACAGCTTTGAAATCCACTTTTGATGGGTCAGCAACTGGATTACCCCGTGGATCCATGTAACATTCCAACTCTTCATTCCATCTTTTAGCTCTCTGGGCTTCTTTGAATGGTTCACTTAATTTTCCGATTTCCCACCTTGCGTAATCTATTTTCCACCATCTATCAGAATCAACCTCAATGCTTGACATCTTCAAACACCTGAAACAACTTTGGAGTGGAATCAGAAATTTGCACTTTGGAGTGGAATCAGAAGTTTGCACTTTGGAGTGGAATCAGATATTAAGCTTCTGGAGCGGAATCAGAAGTTTGTGTCTAGGAGCGAAATCAGACTATGGTAGCCAGGAGCGGAATCAGACTTCTGTTTGGAGCGGAATTAGATTTTTTAAAATGTTGGAGCGGAATCAGCCTTTTGGAATTGATCAGGAGCGGAATCAGCAAGTCTTTTGGAGCCAAATCAGACTTTTGAAACTGAATCAGACAATTAGGAGCGGAATCAGAAACTATCCATCTCGAGCGGAATCAGTTCGGAGGTCAATTTTGTCCATTTTTAGTCCGTATTTAATCATGAAACTTTCAAGGGTTTGTCTATGTCCAATTTTAAACAATCTGTGAAATTTTGATCTGGTTTTGACCGGTAAATCTTGTCCAGATTGAAAAAGAAGGTGTAGAAGACAGAAAACTGATATAATTGAGCTAAACTCTTCCTCCTGAGCTCTGATACCACTTGTAGGATCGTTGTTGAACCCAAATGAGTCGATCAGAAGAGTTGTTTATCCGATTCAAAGGTGGAATCAATGAAACGGACGCTCAAACTAATTATAATGCCTCTTGTATTGATTTAACACTGATTACAACCTGAGAACAATTTGGCAGCACTTCGTTACACAATCCTAATTCCGTGCCAAATGAAATGACAAGTACCCTATTTATACTAGTGTGATTCCACTCGAAATGGCACCTTGCACTTTCGAGCGGAATCAACACTTAAGATCTGAAAAACTGTTTCTCGAACCTCGGGCACTGATTATCCTATTCTATCCTATTACATGATACAAGACGAAGTCAATAGACGTAATGCATAAACAAAGACAACTTGTGTTGGGGTCCTAGTAAGGTTATAGTCTAGGTCAAAGCATTACTAATAACCTAATTCCCTATAACCATTGGCTCTGATACCAACTCTTCTGTCACACCCCGACCACGTAAAACATCAAATCGTGGCGGAAACATCGGGGAGTGTTGTAACAGAATTATTGTTTCACAACCATGGCATTTAAAAGTTATGTTTTATTCATCAAACAAGGAGTTACATTGTCTTAAAATAACTGAAACAAAAAGTACATCACATAATTAAACTAGTTCCATCTTTATTTTAAGTCTCTAAGGCACAGGTCCGCCCTAGCGTGTCACGAACATCCTAAGCAACAGCTCCTGAAAACAAATGTGAAAATAGGTACGTCAGCATAAAAATGCATGTGAGATACATAGGTTTTGTGAAAATATGATTCATGACTTGAGTTTAAAGAAATGTTTAATAAAAATAAGTCATGAATCTAGTTAAATGTTTTCTTTTGTAAATCATTTGTAAAACATTAGCAAAATTAGATGATATGTATATATAAAAGAATAATGTATGGTTAAAAGAATAACCAAGTAAAATGAGTTTGTATAAATTGAGATATTTGTAAAACAATGTTTAAGTGAAAATATGTTGTAAATGTAATATGTATAACTGAAATGGTTTAAATAACGCTACGATATGTAATACCATAAAAGCACTTATATATAGGAAGTACCAGCGGCGTATCCACCATGCTTTTATCATACTACATGCCGTCTCGTTATGTAAATCACTTACCCAAACAAACCACCAAAATGTAATGTTTAAACCAAATGTCAAATGTTTATGAGTGAACCAAGTCTATTGTCAATATAAACTATGTAATGTATAAACAAAAGTTATGTATGGTATGTAAAATGAGACTACTTAAACCACAAGTAAAAAATGTACAAAACAAAGTATTTTGAATAAATCAAAATTTATGTTTTGTAAGATAAATACATGTTTTACTGATACAAACACTTATGTGGTGAGTTAACGCACACATTCAAGCCTTGAGACAGCAGTATAACCTTAGACTAAAGATTATCAAAGTAAAATGTTTTCGGATTCGGTCATTCCTTACACCCAAACAAACCTAGGATGTCAGGAATGGGATTTGTCTAGTCCTATGGTACCATTTCTTACTACCGAGCAGCGTAGCTAATGTTAATGAATGTAGTTTAGACCCGTTGAACAAACCAAATGTCATATCAAATGTAAACATGTAATGAAAGTAATGTACTAAGTATGCTAAGTTAACATACAAAGCAGAAAAGTCATGTAAATCAATGTGCTATCATGCCAAGTAAACATACATAGCAAAAGAAGATGTAATGTAAATCAATGTGCTATCATGTCAAGTAAACATACATAGCAAAACAAAATGAAATTATGTACTAATATTGTACTAATGAACATAGCAAGTATATGATATGAAAACATGGAAAGCACGAAAATAACAAGTAGGCACATGTGTTTCACCCCAAAATGTTTGGAAAACAGTAAAAGAGGGGTCTATGTACTCACTTGAGATTGCTTAGAAGTCCTAGGATAACCACCAAGCAAAGCTAGAAGATCACGGAATCAAACGGCACCTAATATAGGTAACTATGTTAATAAACGGACCTATTCGGAGGATCGGGTAGCATGAGGGTTCGTAAACCAAATGAGTGTAGGAACTCATGTATTATAGTCTAACAAAGCCTACATAATTAAACCAAACTTATCCTAAGTGCTTTTGACCCATTACGACCCGTTTAGGTAGCTTATGCTACTTTAACGCGTCGTTCGCGTAAAACGCGTTTGGACCACCTAACTAGTCCTATGACAAGTAAAATATGCCTTAACATATTTAATATTGTTCCTAAATCAGTTTAGATGTCAAAAGTTATGTTACATATGCCTAAAATGAATTTTGGCGTAAAAAGGGCATTTTGGTAATTTACCTAAGGCATATAAACTACCTATCATACAACTAACTAAATGTCGTGACCATATGGTATAACCTCGGAAGGTTATTCCCTATACAACTATGGTCACCTAATGTGTTTGGTCGGATCCTAATGATCGACTAAATGGGTCAGATTCGAAAGCATAAGCGATTGATTAGATCGCTTACCCTTACGACCCTAGACATGCACAAATCTAAAAGTGACGAGCTAAACATGCTAAAACATGTTTAGTTAAGTTAGAAAACAGGTTTTAGTATCAAAACAAACGGTTTTGATACCCAATAGTAGTTTGGTTACAAAATACGCACAAATACGCATTTTGGCCGAAACTACGTCTCGTCACTATGCCTAGTCAACGTGGTAATCAGTAGGTATAGTCACATGGGACTATAACCATCATGATTACGCTCACATTGCAAAGTTCAACGGAACTTTGTGTTGACCATTGACTGGTCAAAGCTGAAAGTCAAACATAGTTTGACTTTCATGCTTGAAATACAAGAACAAGCAAGAAGAGGACTTACAAAGGGTCCAAGAAGGATGTTTGATCTAAAATAGCTCAGGTATGAAGTGCAAACACCCCAACTTAGAGCTGATTTCAGATCAAGTGTGAGAATCAAGTGAAGTGGGGGTTGCTATTTATAGAAATTTCACAACCATTAGGATCATTTCTTGGAGATGAGGGAATGATCTTGGCCTTACACTTGGGCACAAGGTTTTGAATACCATGGGGACATCAAATACCAGCCCATAGTGTGTAATTCAAGGGGTAAAAACCATTTGAGCAAGTGGAATAGGCCAGATTCATTGTTTCTGCAATTCTGTGGTTTTGGGGAAGGCTTACGGACCATAAGAATATGTCCATACGGTCCGTAAGGACCTTGCAGACCAGCAACTTTCAGAAATGACAATTTTAGCCCCTGAAGCCCCAAACTTGGTTTTCGATGCATTTTTGACACGTTTAAGCCTCGTTAACCCCATTTAAAAGCTCTAATATGATGTTAAAGTATAGGGAACTTAAAATATGCTCAAAAATATGTCGGATGTCTGTTCGTTTGGCTGTACGGTTGCGTTGTTCGGTTAATTACGACGGAAGTTGTAACGGACGCAAAAACGGTCCAAATTGCGCGACGAATGGATTTTTGACAAGCCAATCACTAAAACATAATATTTTAATGATTACATAAATTTTTGGATGTCCGGATGTATTCAGAACGTTAGTTATGCGCGAAAATGCAAACTTATGCACTTTTTGACGCTTTTAGTCCCTAAATGAGCATAAAGTTTATTTTAGCACACCGAACCCTTCAAAGCCTATTTCTAAGCTATGTAAAGGATATTTAGGGTGTGTTTAACTTATGATCAAGTTCCAGAATGTCCGTTACAGTTCAAATTGGCATACTTTCGCAGTTTGTCAAATTTAGTCCCTGTAAGCGAATTAACTTGATTTTGCCATGCCAAAGCCTTCAAGACTTATTTTTAAGTTATGTAAAGGTTATCTAAGGTATGTTAAGTATATTTTGATGTTCCGGAGTGTTTTTTGCGTTAAACTGACTACGTTTACGCACCAGTTTGCGTATAATTCTCTAGAAAGCGATATAGAGTTTTAAATTGAATAAAAGTCAAAACATGAAAAATGTCAAACATAAACAAACAAACATTGGGATCAAATAACTTTATTTCATTGATAACTAAATTGTTTACAATGATTACAAGCACAGATGTCACACTAAGCCCCTTGAAGAAACCATGCACCGAACCATTGACATTAATAGAATAAGCTGCAGATTTAATGCACGTCATTATCCAGGCAATCATACAGGGATGAAAACCAAACCTTTTCAAACAGAATTCAAGAAAATCATGGTTCACAGTATCATATGCCTTATGTAAATCAATTTTCATAGTGACTAACTTTCTTTCTTTTCAAGTGATAGTTTCTTAAGAGCTCCTGGGTCAATAAAATGTTGTCACTTATTTGTCTTCCAGGGATAAAAGCACTTTGGTAGTCTCCCACAATTAGCCCAAGGTGGTCTTTTAGACGATTATAAATAATCTTCGTAATGCACTTATAAAGCACATTGCAACAAGCAATGGGCCTAAAGTCAGTAACACTTCTGGGGTTCATACACTTTGGAACAAGAGAGATAATGGTAGCATTCACTTCAGCTAAGAGTTTTCCATTGTGAAAAAACTCTTGTATAGCCAAACACACTTCTTTCCCTACCACCGGCCAAGCAGCTTTAAAAAACTTGGAGGAGAACCCATCAGGGCCAGGAGCTTTATTATCGTCAATATCAAACATGGCCTCTTTAACTTCTTCATCAGAAACCAGTTTTGTCATCCCATCAGCCACATATCCTGGAAGTTTGGATAAGAATAAAGAATCAGGGTCTCTAATGTTCTGAACACTGATGTTACTGCCCATAAAGCTTTCAAAATGTTTCATAAAAGCATCTCCAACATTCTGCCCATCAATAAAGTTCCCATCTTTATCCAGAATTGAATTAATCCTGGATCTATTCTGCTTTCCCTTAACAACTTTGTGGAAATAGGCTGTATTTTGATCTCCTGCCTTCAACCAACCCACTTTAGCTTTCTGTTTTAAAAATAACTCTTCATCCACCATGGCCTTTCCCAAAGCATTAACAAAAACAGCCTCCTCTTCTCTAATATCAGCATTGTGAAAGATTAGGTTAACCCATTGATGAATTTAGGATGAATATGCTATAAATACTTGTACATCATGCTTTATAGATAGCACGCACGCCATTTGTTCGATGAAATGCCTAAGAAAGATTTAATTGAAATTTGACATGAATTCTTGATTTGATGGTGATGTAAATAAAAATGGATATGTGTAATTATGTTAAGTCATGACGAATAAATCAAAAGTGCATATGTGAAGTAATGCTTATGAAAGCTAAAAATATGAAGTTATAACGTATAGGCACGAATAAAGAAGGCACGAGTCACTTGAAGACGCAAGCATCGCAAGATCACGGTAAGTTCATATGAACTTCATTTTCTCTACTTGTAGACTTACGAATGTTAGTTTGGGTAATTAAATCCTAGTGTGGAATTTTTACGCTTGTTCATGGTAGAATTGTGTTATGTTGAGTATTGGTAATGGATAGGAAGTGTATTAGCAATGGATGCGTTTTAACCCGCTTCAAGTGGGTCGAAATATTAAAAGGAAGGATAATGTAATGGTTAAGTAAAGACTTGTAGATAACGAGACGGAATGAGGAATAAGCGATGAAAGTGTATGGTATGAATTGATCCGTTAAGAATGGGTCGAAAGACTTACATGTTGAATGTATTCGAAAGGCAAGAATAAATGAGCATGAAGAAATTTCATGCTAGAATGAAAAGAAATTTTTTAATAAGGATGTTGATAAAATGGTTTATTTCGCTAATGGGTCGAATTAGAATAAGTAAATGATAGCCATTAAATTTGTTTTGAGATTTGAACTAATGAATGTTTGTGTTATGTATGTTAGGTAAATCCCGCTCTTAACGATGCGAGCTCGGACCGAACACACTACATAGCCCTTCATGCGCTTCCGGTTAAAGTCGTCTTTTGTAAATGGGTCAAAAACTTTTTCATAATGTAAATGTTAAATTTATGGCTAGGATGTTTCCTAAGTAAGTTAGGACTTTAAATATCGTATGGTTATTACTTTTATGTCTTTTAAAAACAGGGAATTGTTTATCGTACAAACGGGTCATGCCCATTTTTTGTCAAAATTAGTATGTCATTTTTGTTATTTTCGGATGTGAAAAAAAATGGGCGCTAAAAGTTGTTAAAATAGTACGTTAACACTTATATTTCGAGTAAAGAAATCTGGGCGTTTTAAAGAAGCCCATAAGTCTAAGTATACGATGCATCCTGGAAATGATAAGATGCATCAGGACTTAAGAAAGATTTTTTGGTGGATAGGAATGAAAAGGATATAGCAGCTTATGTTTCTAAATGTTTAACATGTTCACCAGTTAAAGCTTAACATCAGAAACCCTCAGGTTTGCTACAGCAATTAGAAATGCCGGTGTGGAAGTGGGAATTGATAACAATGGATTTTGTTACCAAATTACCCAAAACAAGGAAAGGTAATGATACAATCTGGGTGATTGTAGACAGGTTAACTAAGTCAGCTCATTTCCTACCAATGAAGGAGACTTTCTATATGGAACAGTTAGCTAAGTTGTATGTAAATGAAATAGTTTCATTACATGGAATTCCTTTATCAATTGTTTCTGATAGAGATAGCCATTTTAGCTCTCATTTTTGGACAAGTTTCCAAAAAGCAATGGGAACCAAGTTGAATCTAAGCACCGCTTATCATCCTCAAACGGATGGACAAAGGGAAAGGACAATTCAGACAATGGAAGATATGCTTAGAGCTTGTGTAATTGATTTCGGAGGAAATTGGGATGATCACCTACCCTTAATCTAATTTTCTTATAATAATAGCTATCACACAAGTATCAATGCTGCACCATTCGAAGCACTTTATGGACGAAAGTGCCGAACCCCAGTTTATTGGGCATAAATTGGAGAAACGCAACTATCCAGACCTGGGATAGTACAAGAAACAACCGACAAGATCATTCAAGTCAATGAACGATTGAAAGCAACACGTGATCGATAGAAGAGTTACGCTGATAACAGACGAAAGCCACTGGAATTTCATGTAGGAGACAAGGTGTTATTGAAAGTATCTCCTTGGAAAGGAGTAGTCAGATTCATAAAAAGGGGAAAGCTAAGCCCCATGTATGTTGGACCTTTTGAAACTATTAGAAGAATAGAACCTGTAGCCTATCAGCTACAACTGCCAGAGGAAATGACAGGAATACACTGTAACACCTCGAAAATTCATGTCCAATAACGTATTGACACGTGTCATAAGCTTTGAACGTGTGAAAGAATACTTTAGAGGGACTAAAGTTGACAAACAAGAAAAGTATGTGAATATAAGGGTTCAAAGTGTCAACAATGAATAAATATACTTTATTATAACCCTACATGATGTTTATACTCTTAAACGAATGAATCATGGATCATACGAAGCTAATTGTGAAAGAAAGTGAGAAATTACAAACTATAGGGGTTAAATGTGTCAACATGTTTAAAGTATACCTCTGAGTGACCTTTTAGCAAACCCTAAGCTTTGTAACAATTGATTATGCTCACTAGAATATGTGATAAAAATTTCACGAGTCTTCGATTAAATATGAGAAAGTTATGACGATATTCGTATACGAGGGGTTAAAAGCGTCAACGAGGCAAAACTTGTGTTTTCGGTTATCGTTTAACGAAACCGGACCTATTGATAATTGGTTTTATCTCATGGATCATATAAATATAAATTTCAAGGGTTAAAAGTGCCTAAAATGGAAGTTATTGCGCATTAGAAAGTTCAGGGGGTGAAAGTGTCATTTCTGAAACATGTTTGGCTGAAAAACTTGGTGCTGGCGTAGCGCCAGCACTTGTGCACATGTCCGTGGCGCTACGCGAGCATGTACCAGTGACAGCAAACATCTGGTAACGTGTCAGTTTGCATGTTTACGCGATTCAGCGAGTTTGCCACCCTTTATCTGCATGTTACACGTCCCTTAACACCTGTTATCACCTATGGAGTAGCCCTAACACTTGTGTCCACCTCCTTGCACTTCCTTGGCTATATATAGAGCCCTTGGTTGTAACTTATGAACTCACTTTTTGAGCATTCACTTGGAAAGCTTCCAAACTCTTGCTCTGAAGACTTCTGGAGCTCTCTGGTCAGCAACCAAAGTTTCTTAGGCTTCCTAATTGTACTTAGGACTCTTGTAAGTGTCCTTAACCCTTTCTAATTCAGTTTAGCTTAGTTTATTAGCTTAAAGTCAAACCGTCATAATTAGAGTTTGAATTCGTGATTAATTAATAATTGTTCAGTCAAATCTCGAATTGAAAGTACCTATAGGTTGGTAATTATGTGGGTAATAAACCCCTAAAAGGGTAACCTCTGATTCCCACTCTAACTAGGTCAATTGTCGGGTCAAAGCTAATCTTAAAAAGTCAACAGAAAGCTTATTTTCAAATTAATGCATAATTAGCAATGTAGGATCCATGCAACCTGTTTTATCATTAATATAACTTGGTAATTAATGTAAGAACATGTCTAAACATGTTCAACCCGATAATTTTCAGTTTAGGCTCGGTTCGGGACCGAAAGTCGCATAGTTTGACTTCTGCTTTGACTTTCAGTTCTGACCCGTTTGAGCATAGTTTAGAATTTCTTTAGAGCTTTATTTGGACCAGGTCTCATGTTATTATAACCCTCTGTGATTATACAACTTGGTTCAATAGTTATCCGGTTCATATGCATGTTTCCGTTAAGTGCTTAAATGTTGACTATTATGCCCTTTTGACTATAAAACGTGATTTTTGAAAATGTAAAAAAGTAGAAACCTTAGTTACTGATTTATAAACTTGCACCTAAAATATGACATCAGTTTGAGGTCTAGATTAGGAGTTATGCTCATTAGCGTAATTAGAAAGCTTTTTATTAAATAAACGGTGTAATTAGAATATAGCCTATCTAAACCCGATTTTTGTTACTAAACTTTTTACCCACTGATATAATATAATATTTTGGGATTTTTGAAGATTTTTATTTAATTATAGGCTGAGCATAACATAGAGTTCTATGCATGTGTCGGTAATTGCCGGTTTTGCCCTTTTGGGCTATAAAATGAGTTTTACAAATAATTTTGATACCAAACCTTTTGCTACTGATTTGTTATGATAAATAAAATATTTTGAGCCTTCTAGAATATTAAAATTTTTAGCTTTCCTTTAAAAACCCGGAAATAGCTCAAAATCGCCTTTTTAAGCGTTTTTAACGCATAGTATATATTAAAACTATTTTAAACATATAAGGTTTGATGCCTACTGATATTTTTAGTAAATTTTAATAGAGTTAACAGCCAAAATGGTCCCTGAGGTTTGCTCACTTTTGCCACTTTAGTCCAAAAGCCAAAATTTTTAAATCTGGGTCCTTGAGGTTTGCATTTTGTTGCCATTTTGGTCCAAAAATCAAATCAGGTCAGATTTGCAAAAAAAACACTGTTATTTTGTCTTTATGCTCAGGGGTATTTTAGTCATTTTACCCCTCTCTCTTGAATAAAAATCCTTCTTCTTCAACAAACCACCTGTTCAAGTTTCTCTCTCTCAGTTCTCTCTCACTAAAACACAGCCATCCCCACCACCGCATCATCCCCACCACCACCATCCTACTGCTGCCAACACCACCATCCCACTGCCATCATCTCTCTCAAACCCTAAATCGACCCTAAATCGACCCCCCAGCCCACCAGACCCCTCTCTACGTTCTGATCTGATGGCGGTTCATACCTCTTCTTCAAACCCAAAATCGACCCACCAGCCCACTAGACCCCTCTCTCTCTCTTTCTCAAGAACACCACACCAACCCGCCGGCATCCCCCTCTCTCTCCTGTACAACACCACCAAGAGCCACCGAAATACCCCTGCACAAAAGAATGACGAGACAAATACGTACCTGACGGCGGCGTTTGTCGTTGGAGATGGTGAAGAAAGCTGAGGGCGGTGGTGGTTCAGGTTGGATGACCGGCGATGGAGACTGGGCAAGGAGGTGATCGGCGATGGTGGCGCAGGAGATGGAGGTTGGTTGTGTCGTGTGGAAGAGGGCTGAGGGCGGTGGTGGGTTTTTTGCAGAGTGGGTCGATGTTTGGGTTAAAGGGGAAAGAAGGGTTGAGAAGGGATGAAGGTAGTTCAGGGCGGAGATGTCGAGAGAGAGAGTTGATCTGGGTTAACTTGTTTTGGGTTTTTTGTTTGAGGTTAAGGGTTTTTGGATACGGGGTTTTCAGATTTGGGTGGTGATGGTGAACGGTGGAGGATGGTGGTGATGGTGAACCGTGAAGATGATGATGATGGTGGTGATCTGGGTTGAACGGTGGTGATGGTGGTGATCTGGGTTAATTCAGTTTTTTGTTTGAGGTTAAGGGTTTTTGGATATGGGGTTTTCAAATTATTGTGAAGATGATGATGATTCAGTTGTTTATGATTTGTGTTGGGTTCTTGATCTGGATTTGTATAATAACTCATAAAAAATGACCAAAATGCCCCTGCACAAAAGGACAAATTAGGTTGGTTTCAACACTTAAAAAAGGGGTTTTTGAAATTTGGACTAAAATGGCAACAAAATGCAAACCTTAGGGACCCAGATTTAAAAATTTTGGATTTTGGACTAAAGTGGCAAAAGTGAGCAAACCTCAGGGACCATTTTGGCTATTAACTCATTTTTATATTTTAACAGTAAGCAAAAGTTTTAAACTCAGATTTCCAGTTTTGACCTTTTAAGCCTATGTGAAATTACCAAAATGCCCCTAAGGTGCATAGTTTGGTTAAATGATAAATTTTACATATATGTAATAACCTACTGTTATAACTTATTAAACTAAGTATTTTTACTGATTATAGCAGACCTGTAACTCCGATTATTATTTAAACTCTTTTATAACCCTTAAAATGACCAAAATGCCCCTACAGGGCATAGTTTGAGTTTAAATCCATTTCGGGCATAATAGAAGATATCCTATTGATGTCACAACATATTTAAGGCATATTAACTTAGGAAACCTGTATATGACTCTTATGGTTACCCGTTATGCATTTTTCGCGTTCGGTTCGGTTTATGTAACTAGTTTGCATAAATTGACCAAAACGGGTCAAACCTTATCATTTTTGTCTCAAAATCCAGAATGTGTTTAGTTTGCCCATATAATACAAGTCTTCAAACTTGTCTGGTCTAAATCACATTCCATTCCGGTCTTCGCTTAATCATGCGTTTGAACCGTATCTTCCTTTAAAACTAACCGGTCAAAGTTTAGGCTTAATTAAAGACCCGTTAGGAAATCTAATAGGTTATTAAAAACCTTTGTTCCAGAATAGGAGACCCGGTAAAAGCTACACGCACTTGCTATTTGTGATTAATACTTGCAAAGGTAAATACTTTTAACTTATTTTCCCTTATTCAGGCTTGGGGTACAGTATATAAAATACCGCTTGGTCGGGCAGTCGACTTTAATTGTTTGGTGGTTAAATATTATCAAGATGACCCGTTTAAAAATTTGGTTTTGTTTGCTTAATGCCTTTGGGGGGTTAATGACCATGTCCCGGATATCCTTGGCATCATTCATGGAATGGCCACGACCTTAGCACACGGGTGTAGGCGTACACCCGTCAGTGCATTTAAAATTAATAAGGTATAACCGCCGGTTACGAGAATAACTCACCGCGGGACTATACCATGTGGTGTGTCTATTAATCTTTAACCCGGCACGAACCGGACAACTGAACGCAGAACAAACATGTAATTCTTTTTCAAGTTTATATATAAATAATTATCCCAAGTTATAAAATATTTTGTGCCACGTGCATTCAAATCAATTTTCTAAACTTTTTTTCAAAATGAGTCAGTTAATTGTATTTACCAGTGTAAACTGGCGTATTTTCCCAAAAAGATTAAGTGCAGGTAATAAGCGTAATAGGCTGGCCTCTCCTTAGCATCATTAAGAGTCTCGCAAACTTGGATGCAGTAAAGTCTGATGAACTATGTTTCCTTTTTATTTGATCCGCATGTGGATCTGTTTCAACTACATTGCGATACTTAATATTATAATTTTATTCAGTTGAAATCAATCTATCTTTTGCTTCCGCTGTACATTTAAAATTGTGTTGTTTGACTATGATGATATCAACTACGTCACGATACTCCCCACCGGGCCCACCGGTAATACGTGGAAATATAGGGGTGTGACAGGTTGGTCTCAGAGCCAACACTTAGTGAATTAAACACTAACCTTTTGTGTTTAATCTCAGTTACACAGTTGCGCATTCCTAAATTTTCGAGTCTAGACAAAGAACTTAGGACTAATCCCAATTGGTCTTTATTTCTAACCTTGTCTTTTATATTTCCTTGTTGTCCTTTTGTTTGTTTAGACAGGAACAACTATAATGCAGCCAAGATTCCGTGGTAGAGGAAGAGGCAAGGGGCCATTCACCGCCCCTAACGATCATGAAGCCGGGCCATCACGCCGGCGAACACCATCCGACACCCAAAGCCGAAGTCCTCAGGAACACAGGAGGACCCATACAGAACCTGCAAGGCGCTCAGTCTCGCTGAGCTCCTCCCCCTCATACCTACACTCTTACGGGCCTCATTCGGAAAATGAGCCACACAACTCCCACAAATCCTTTATACCCCTATAGAGCAACAATTCTCACCAATCACCTTTCGATGACCTGACGCCTATCTTCCAAGGCCGGTTCAATCTGGCAAACTACATCGGAGAACCAGTGGGTTTTAACCCACTAGGACCCGAAGATCATTTCTCAGGCGACCATGCAATGGACATGGATAAGGACACCGATCCTGCTGAGCCACAATCTGGAACCCCAAACCACCCCATCGAAATTTCGGATGGGTCACCTTTCATGGGATCACCTTATAATGGTCCCGACAGCTATGAAGAAAGGTTCCGACAGATCGACTGGGTGTTTACTCCCAGTTACCACAACTCGCCACAGCCGCAGCAGCCACAGCCGGATCCATCCGAGGATTCTCGATTTGTTGCGGTCACTCCGCCACCACCACCACCTCAGCAACAGCCTCCGGAGCCACCGAGGCGAAGAAGATCGAACGCGCGGATGTCCGTGCAAGGAGGAGTGCGTATCGGCACCCCTCAACCAACTAGTGGCAGCCGCTACTCACCACTCCAAGAAGACCCACAGATGGGTGGATCTTCAAACCCCGTCTCGGAAGTAAACTCTGCGCCGGTCGCGCCACCACCATTGGGCTTTGGAGACCCAATTCCTATGTACACCGGTGCGGCAGCATATAACCCCTTTGAGCAGCCGGTCCACACGAACTACAATTATGCGAAGGCCGACCCTTATCTGGTAGCAGCGGCAAACTACAATGCCCATCATCCGCAAGGATACTTTGGGATCCCATATCAAACCGGATACTCACACTATGGGGACCCACCATATGGGTATCATCAACCGCCGCCTTCTCAACCTCCGTTTTATCAACAACCTCCGCAGCCGCCAGTAATGTCATCACCGCAACATCAAGAGATACTTCAAAGGATAAATGAGGTGCGGGAGGAAGTGCGGGAAGACCGAAGGCAAAACCGTGGGATGTTCAAGAGTCTGGTAAACTTAATCAAAGGAAAAAGCAAGAAGGATCATTGAATCCTTTATTTGTTTGTTTGTTTTAGTGTAGTAATCATGTCCGTGCGTGGACATTCGTTTCTGTATTCTGCCCCTGCGTGGGCATATCTTTATGTATTCTGCCCCCGCGTGGGCATGTCTTTCTGTTAACCCCTGCGTGGGTATGTTATTTCTGTTTCAGCCCTGCGTGGGCGTGTTATTTATGTAGAAGTCCCGTTTAGGGCAAACATGTATTTGTTTAAATTTTAATGGAAGGGTTAGTTTAAATTTTCATTTTTAAATTATATACATAAATATAATATGTGAAGTAAATGAAAAATAATATTCCTTTTATAAAACCTACCATTTTAATAAAATAATAAGAATCTTAAAAGGTAAAACCTAGTCACATGTCATACTAAATATGGCCAAGATGGTAAAACCTATTTCAAAGATTCAAATCCTTGTTAACATCTTTAAACATTTTAACATTCCTGGCAAGAATGTGATTCGATAAAATCGCATAAGTCATCCTTATATTAGATTTTTCTAACTCCTTTTATTATATTAAACATCCATAGGGAGGTAATGCCTACGGGCTATATTCATTGTCATATAAGACAAAAGACAGTCGTGGTCTTCGACCCCCTGTTAAGAAGAGGTAATAAATTATAATTAAAACCCTCAATACCATGACCCTATAAGATCATGAAAAAAGATTTAAAATTGTATTAATATATATTTTAATTCTAACGAAGGATTATTATAATATCCTGAATATATATATATATATGCTTAATTAATCAAAATGGTTTCTTAAATACCATGATTAATAAATCTTCTAGAATAATAAAAACTATTATAGACCTTTGAATGGTTTAAAATCATTATCTTATATAGTAGTCAAGCTACATGGCTGGGTCAGACGAAGTTAACAGTCACCCTAGAGATAATCATGACACCTCCAGAGTCAACGTAGCAGGAGCAGAATTACAGGCATTGATAGACAATGCTGTTACAAGAGCCTTGGATAGGCAATTCAATGAATCCAGTGGTACCCATGGAAGGACCCAATCAGTACCACACTCTAAACCACCCTCAAAGACTCAAACTGCCCACAAGAGTGATTCCCATCACTCAACGAACCAGAGGAGTGTTCCATCTAAGAGAGTAGTGCTGAACCAAGAACCACGTGCTAAAGGTTGCACCTATAAATACTTTGTTTCATGCAAACCCAGGGATTTTACTGGGGAGAAGGGAGCAGTTGACTGCATGTCATGGTTAGATGAGATGGACACTGTAGTAGATATCAGTGGTTGTGCGGATAAGGATGTGGTAAAGTTCGTATCTCAGTCATTCAAAGGCGAGGCACTAGCGTGGTGGAGGTCTTTGATTCAAGCCACTGGGAAGATCCCATTGTACAATCTGACATGGGATCAGTTTGTTACTCTCATTAAGGAAAACTACTGCCCTCAGCACGAGGTTGAAAAGATTGAAGCTGATTTCTTGTCTTTAGTTATGAAGAACCTGGATTGTCAAGCCTACCTTACAAGCTTCAACACCATGTCAAGACTGGTCCCGTATCTGGTAACTCTGGAACCTAAGAGGATAGCTCATTTCATCGGGGGTTTGGCCCTAGAAATCAAGGCCAGTGTGAAGGCCTCCAGACCAGCTACTTTTCGGTCTGCATCTGATATATCATTGTCCCTTACTTTGGATGTGGTCAGGCAGAGATCGCTAAGAAACACAGACACTGAGAAGAGAAAGCGTGAGGATGACAACTCACGACGTTCAGACAAGAAGCATAAAGGAAACAATGACCACAAGAAGATTTCTGGAACTAAGAAGGATGGTTATCAGTCGGGCGATAAGCCCAAATGTAAGGTCTGTAAGAAGCACCACTTTGGGAAGTGCCGATTTGAATCGAAATCCCAGCCACAACAGAGAGTTTGTGGGATTTGTAAATCCTCTGAGCACAATACCTTAGACTGTAAGAAAATCAAGGATGCTACGTGTTATAACTGCAATGAAAAAGGGCATATCAAGTCCAACTGCCTGAAGTTTGCTAAGAAAGCTAAGGAAGGGAAAAAGACCAATGCTAGGGTCTTCCAGATAAACGCAAAGGAAGCTGTCCAGGACGATAATGTCATAACAGGTACCTTGCTTATTAATGACGTTTATGCAAGGGTGTTATTTAATTCAGGAGCCGATAAGTCATTTGTTGATGATAAGTTTTGTAAGTTGTTAAACCTACCTGTTAGAACCCTAAGCATAAAATATGAGGTTGAATTAGCCGATGGAACCATAGAAACCGCATCAACTGTGTTAGATGGATGTTTCATATCCATTAGGAACCACTCTTTTCCTTTGTCTTTACTTCCTTTGAGGTTAGCCGGTTTCGACATAGTAATAGGCATGGACTGGTTATCTCATAACCAGGCCCAGATTGTGTGCAACAAGAAGCAAGTAGTGGTCAAGACTCCGTCTGGTGAGACACTTACCATTCAGGGAGATACCCAGTATGGACTGCCTGAGCAAGTGTCTATGCTCAAGGCATCTAGGTGTTTATAGAACGGTTGTGTCATTTACATGGCTCAAGTGACTATTGATGAGCCAAAGCCTAAGATTGAAGATATTCCTGTCATTTCTGAGTACCCAGAAGTTTTCCAGGAAGAACTACCTGGTTTACCACCAGACAGGCAAGTAGAATTCAGAATTGACATCATCCCGGGAGCAGCACCTGTTGCGAGAGCGCCCTATAGGTTAGCACCAACAGAGATGAAGGAATTAAGGACATAACTAGATGAATTGCTAGCCAAAGGTTTTATTAGACCTAGTTCATCTCCTTGGGGAGCGCCAATCCTGTTTTTCAAGAAGAAGGACGGATCGATGCGTCTATGCATCGATTACCGTGAGCTTAATAAGGTCACTATCAAGAATAGATATCCATTGCCCAGGATCGATGATCTGTTCGATCAACTGCAAGGGGCAAGTTACTTCTCTAAGATCGATTTGAGGTCAGGCTACCATCAGCTGAAGGTTAAAGATGAAGATGTACACAAAACTGCGTTTTGGAGTCGCTATGGTCATTACGAATTCCTAGTGATGCCTTTTGGGCTCACTAATGCACCTGCCGCATTCTGGATCTCATGAATCGCGTCTGCAAGCCTTACTTGGATAAATTTTTCATCGTTTTCATCGATGACATTCTCATTTACTCAAAGAGAAAAGCTGACCATCAGAAGCACCTCCGTTACATTCTGAAACTACTGTATCAAGAAAAGCTCTATGCCAAGTTTTCAAAGTGTGAATTCTGGCTTCGTGAAGTCCAATTCCTTGGACATGTTGTTAGTGAGCATGGTATCCAAGTAGATCCCGCCAAAGTTGAAGCTGTCATGAATTGGAAAGAGCCAAAGACGCCTACATAGATTCGTAGCTTTCTAGGTTTAGCAGGATATTATAGGCGATTTATTGAAATTTTATCAAGGATTGCTGCGCCCTTAACTTCATTGACGCGTAAGTATATTAAGTTTGACTGGGGCCCTAAGCAGCAGGAATCCTTTGACATTCTTAAGCAGAAATTAAGCAACGCTCCAGTACTGACGTTGCCAGATGGAATTGATGAATTTGTGGTATATTGTGATGCATCGCACACAGGTATGGGATGTGTGCTTATGCAGAAAGGTAAAGTTATTGCCTATGCTTCTCGAAAGTTAAAAGTGAACGAAAAGAATTACACCACCCATGAATTGGAGTTGGGTGCTGTTGTATTTGCACTAAAACTGTGGAGACATTACTTGTATGGTACCAAGTGTGTGATCTATTCTGATCACAAAAACCTTCAACATCTGTTCAATCAGAAGGACTTGAACATGAGGCAGCGACGTTGGATGGAAACCTTGAATGATTATGACTGTGAGATAAGATACCATCCAGGCAAGGCAAATGTGGTTGCCGATGCCTTAAGTAGAAAGGAAATGGTGAAGCCTATAAGAATCAATGCCAAGAGCATTGAGTTAAAGAATAGTTTGATTGAAAGGTTGTTAGCTGCACAGAAGGAAGTTGTACTAGAAGCTAACTATCCTAATGAAAAGCTAGGAGTAACTGAAGAACAGTTATCCTATGGCAAGGACGGAATTCTGAGGTTAAATGGACGAATATGGGTTTCAATTTATGGAGGACTTCGGGATGTTATCCTCCAGGAAGCCCACAGTTCTAAGTACTCCGTTCATCCTGGAGCTGATAAGATGTACCAGGATCTGAAGGCAAATTATTGGTGGATAGGCTTGAAGAAGTCTATAGCTACCAATGTAGCCAAATATTTGACGCGTGCTCAAGTCAAAGCTGAACATCAGAAACCGTCAGGTTTGCTACAACAGCCTGAACTTCCCACCTGGAAGTGGGAGACGGTAACGATGGATTTCATCACCAAGTTGTTAAAGACAAGGAAAGGAAATGATACTATATGGGTCATAGTAGATAGACTGACTAAGTCAGCACATTTCTTACCCATTAAGGAGACTTATAGCTCCGACATGTTAGCCCAATTGTACGTAGATAATATTGTATCTCTGCATGGCGTTCCAGTGTCAATTATCTCTCACAGAGATACCAGATACACATCACATTTTTGGAAAAGTTTCCAACAGGCTTTGGGCACGCGCTTAAATTTTAGTACGGCTTACCATCCTCAAACGGACGGGCAGGTGTGATTGACTTAGGTGGTAGTTGGGATAACCACCTGCCATTGATCGAGTTCTCCTATAACAATAGCTACCATACAAGCATTCAGGCTGCGCCTTTTGAGGCATTATATGGTAGGAAATGCAGAACGCCTATTTGTTGGGCAGAAGTTGGAGATGTCCAACTAACAGGACCTGATATAGTCCTGGAGACGACAGATAAGATTGTGCAGATAAGAGATCGTCTCAAAGCTGCCAGAGATAGGCAGAAAAGCTACGAAGATTTAAGGCGCAAACCTCTAAAGTTCGAGATTGGTGATAAAGTGTTGCTTAAAGTATCACCTTGGAAGGGAGTGATGCGTTTTGGTAAGAAAGGCAAATTAAGCCCAAGGTACATAGGATCATTCGAGATCATCGAATGTGTCGGATCAGTGGCTTATAAGTTAAACTTGCCTGAAGAGCTCAGTGGTATTCACAATGTATTCCACATCTGCAATCTGAAGAAATGTCTAGCTGATGAATCGCTAGTCATACCGCATACAGATGTGCATATTGATGAGAGTTTGAAATTTGTGGAAAAACCTTTGTCGATCGAGGATCGACAGGTTAAGAAGCTTCGGAGGAAGCATGTGCCTATTGTAAAGGTTAAATGGGATGCCCGCCGAGCTCCCGAATACACGTGGGAGGTAGAGTCCACAATGAAAGAAAAGTAGCCTCATTTGTTTCAGTAAATCTCGAGGTCGAGATTTCTTTCAAGGGGGTGAGGATGTAACACCTCGAAAATTCATGTCCAATAACGTATTGACACGTGTCATAAGCTTTGAACGTGTGAAAGAATACTTTAGAGGGACTAAAGTTGACAAACAAGGAAAGTATGTGAATATAAGGGTTCAAAGTGTCAACAATGAATAAATATACTTTATTATAGCCCTACATGGTGTTTATACTCTTAAACGAATGAATCATGGATCATACGAAGCTAATTGTGAAAGAAAGTGAGAAATTACAAACTACAGGGGTTAAATGTGTCAACATGTTTAAAGTATACCTCTGAGTGACCTTTTAGCAAACCCGAAGCTTTTTAACAATTGATTATGCTCAATAGAATACGTGATAAACATTTCACAAGTTTTCGATTAAGTATGAGAAAGTTATGACGATATTCGTATACGAGGGGTTAAAAGCGTCAACGAGGCAAAACTTGTGTTTTCGGTTATCGTTTAATGAAACTGGACCTATTGATGATTGGTTTTATCTCATGGATCATAGAAATATAAATTTCAAGGGTTAAAAGTGCCTAAAATGGAAGTTATTGCGCATTAGAAAGTTCAGGGGGTGAAAGTGTCATTTTTGAAACATGTTTGGCTGAGAAGCTTGGTGCTGGCGTAGCGCCAGCACTTGTGCACATGTCTGTGACGCTACGCGAGCATGTACCAGTGACAGCAAACATTTGGTAACGTGTCAGCTTGCATGTTTACGCGATTCAGCGAGTTTGCCACCCTTTATCTGCATGTTACACGTCCCTTAACACCTGTTATCACCTACGGAGTAGCCCTAACACTTGTGTCCACCTCCTTGCACTTCCTTGGCTATATATAGAGCCCTTGGTTGCAACTTATGAACTCACTTTTTGAGCATTCACTTGGAAAGCTTCCAAACTCTTGCTCTGAAGACTTTTGGGGGGTTAATGACCATGTCCCTGATATCCTTGGCATCATTCATGGAATGGACACGACCTTAGCACACGGGTGTAGGCGTACACCCGTCAGTGCATTTGAAATTAATAAGGTATAACTGCCGGTTACGAGAATAACTCGCCGCGGGACTATACCATGTGGTGTGTCTATTAATCTTTAACCCGGCACGAACCGGGCAACTGAACGCAGAACAAACATGTAATTCTTTTACAAGTTTATATATAAATAATTATCCCAAGTTATAAAATATTTTGTGCCACGTGCATTCAAATCAATTTTCTAAACTTTTTTTTCAAAATGAGTCAGTTAATTGTATTTACCAGTGTAAACTGACGTATTTTCCCAAAAAGATTATGTGCAGGTACTAAGCGTAATAGGCTGGCCTCTCCTTAGCATCATTAAGAGTCTCGCAAGCTTGGATGCAATAAAGTCTGATGAATTATGTTTCCTTTTTATTTGATCCGCCCGTGGATCTGTTTCAATTACGTTGTGATACTTAATATTACAATTTTATTCAGTTGAAATAAATCTATCTTTTGCTTCCACTGTGCATTTAAAATTGTGTTGTTTGACTATGATGATATCAACTACGTCACGATACTCCCAACCGGGACCACCGGTAATACGTGGAAATATCGGGATGTGGCATACACGATGTATTTCATGTATCGAATCTCAAGAAATGCTTAGCCAATGAATCATTGGTAAATGAACAGCTAAAATTTATGGAAAGACCTCTACAAATTGAAGACAGTAAAGTCAAGAATCTCAAACATAAAAGATTGGTTCTAGTCAAAGTAAAATGGGATTACAAGAGAGGACCAGAGTACACTTGGGAGCTTGAATCAGAGATGCAGAGGAAATATCCACACCTATTCTAGTAGACCTCGAGGACGAGTTCTAAAACAAGGTGGGGGAGGATATAACAACCCTCCAAAATATTTTCTGACACCCTTAAAATAATTGAAATATCCCAATATGTCCTAAAATACACCCCGTATGCGAAAACCGGACCCTAGGTACCATATATAATTAAAAATAAAATAAAAACAAGATTCAGCCATCGCTCGCGGGCCGCGAACGTGTTGGCGGTGACCTACGCGGGCCGCGATAGCTCAAATCCTTGGCGAAACCCTAGCATGCCACGTGTCCCAATCCGTGTCAAGTCTACAAGTTCGAATCAGCGCAGCTAAAGCCTAGACCCCTAGATCGCGGGCCACGTAAGACGATCCTTGAGTATTCGCGGGCCGCGAGGGACTGAGAAATCAGCCCTATAAATAGATGGCATCGGCCGTTCATTCGAAATCGTTCACACAAACTTTCTCTCTCGAATTTCTATATATAGTATAAGCTATACTCGGGCATTATACACCCCTAAATAACGAAGTTCTGCCTCGTTGTAAGTATCATAACCCCCAGTTACGTATTAGATACGCTGCCCGATTTATCTAGGGTTCCGTAACGGCTGTCGAGGTTCTGCCCGACGTAGTCGTTGGAATGCCGTCTCGGGGAGGATATTACTAATGTAAATATTGGGTTATTATACTAACGCGTGTGCATTGTGTAATTAATAGATAATCACCAGGAAATCCTAAAAGAAAACCCTATGACAGCAATGTGAGTAATCCTTCTTTTAGCAAATTGTTTTTACAAAACCTCATATGATTAACATTATATTAAACAGTGGTTGAGTGTTTGTATTCTACCATTATCGTCGGTATGTTGGGGTTTTTGTATACAAAATTTGTTACTACATTGGGAGTAGTAACATGACCACAAGTCGGCTTGACAGTACCGTGGGTGGTAATTAAAGTAGATGTAAACAAATGTAATTGCGCAACCGCCCTCAATACTGTACAACGGTTTTTACATGTCTTGATTAAACGGGATTCACTCACTAGTATTTCCCACTGACAAAATATTTTTAAACGCGTTTCAAGTAACAAAATATGAAAGCCAAATAGAAGCCAGCTGGACAGCACTGAAGGCTTGGAAAAGTGGCTATAAAGTTACCTAAAATAAAGAGATGTTTTATTTAAATAAAATAGGATTTATCCCTATAAAAATGTGTGTACTTGAAACTTGGGATTTTCCCATGTGTTTAATATTATAAAAGCGTGGTATTTTACTCTGATAAAATATTTCCTAACTACGATCCTGATGTAAATTTCGCTGGCAAATTGATAAACACCGATACCACCATCCGACACCCAAAGCCGAAGTCCTCAGGAACACAGGAGGACCCATACAGAACCTGCAAGGTGCTCAGTCTCGCTGAGCTCCTCCCCCTCATACCTACACTCTTACGGGCCTCATTCGGAAAATGAGCCCCACAACTCCCACAAATCCTTTATACCCCTACAGAGCCACAATTCTCACCAATCACCTTTCGGTGACCTGACGCCTATCTTCCAAGGCAGGTTCAATCCGGCCAACTACATCGGAGAACCAATGGGTTTTAACCCACTAGGACCCGAAGATCATTTCTCAGGCGACCATGCAATGGACATGGATGAGGACACCGATCCTGCTGAGCCACCATCTGGAACCCCAAACCACCCCATCGAAATTTCGGATGGGTCACCTTTCGTGGGATCACCTTATAATGGTCCCGACAGCTATGAAGAAAGGTTCCGACAGATCGACTGGGTGTTTACTCCCAGTTACCACAACTCGCCACAGCCGCAGCAGCCACAGCCGGATGCATCCGAGGATTCTCGATTTGTCGCGGTCACTCCGCCACCACCACCACCTCATCAACAGCCTCCGGAGCCACCGAGGCGAAGAAGATCGAACGCGCGGATGTCCGTGCAAGGAGGAGTGCGTATTGGCACCCCTCAACCTACTAGTGGCAGCCGCTACTCGCCACTCCATGAAGACCCACAGATGGGTGGATCTTCAAACCCCGTCTCGGAAGTAAACTCTGCGCCGGTCGCGCCACCACCATTGGGCTTTGTAGACCCAATTCCTACGTACACCAGTGATGCAGCATATAACGCCTTTGAGCAGCCGGTCCACACGAACTACAATTATGCGGAGGTCGACCCTTATCTGGTAGCAGCGGCAAACTACAATGCCCATCATCTGGAAGGATCCTTTGGGATCCCATATCAAACCGGATACTCACACTATGGGTACCCACCATATGGGTATCATCAACCGCCGCCTTCTCAACCTCCGTTTTATCAGCAACCTCCGCAGCCGCCAGTAATGTCACCACCGCAACATCAAGAGATACTTCAAAGGATAAATGAGGTGCGGGAGGAAGTGCGGGAAGACCGAAGGTAAAACCGTGGGATGTTCAAGAGTCTGGCAAACTTAATCAAAGGAAAAAGCAAGAAGGATCATTGAATCCTTTATTTGTTTGTTTGTTTTAGTGTAGTAATCATGTCCCTGCGTGGACATTCGTTTCTGTATTCTGCCCCTGCGTGGGCATGTCTTTATGTATTCTGCCCCGCGTGGGCATGTCTTTCTGTTAACCCCTGCGTGGGTATGTTATTTCTGTTTCAGCCCCTGCGTGGGCGTGTTATTTCTGTAGAAGTCCCGTTTAGGGCAAACATGTATTTGTTTAAATTTTAATGGAAGGGTTAGTTTAAATTTTCATTTTTAAATTATATACATAAATATAATATGTGAAGTAAATGAAAAATAATATTCCTTTTATAAAACCTACCATTTTAATAAAATAATAAGAATCTTAAAAGGTAAAACCTAGTCACATGTCATACTAAATATGGCCAAGATGGTAAAACCTATTTCAAAGATTCAAATCCTTGTTAACATCTTTAAACATGTTAACATTCCTGGCAAGAATGTGATTCGATAAAATCGCATAAGTCATCCTTATATTAGATTTTTCTAACTCCTTTTATTATATTAAACATCCATAGGGAGGTAATGCCTACGGGCTATATTCATTGTCATATAAGACAAAAGACAGTCGTGGTCTTCGACCCCCAATTAAGAAGAGGTAATAAATTATAATTAGAATCCTCACTACCATGACCCTATAAGATCATGAATAAAGATTTAAAATTGTCCACATGACTAGGCTCTTTTTGCCATTAATATATATTTTAATTCTAACTAAGGATTATTATAATTTCCTGAATATATATATATGCTTAATTAATCAAAATGGTTTCTTAAATACCATGATTAATAAATCTTCTAGAATAATAAAAACTATTATAGACCTTTGAATGGTTTAAAATCATTATCTTATGACACCTCCAGAGTCAACGTAGCAGGAGCAGAATTACAGGCATTGATAGACAATGCTGTTACAAGAGCCTTGGATAGGCCATTCAATGAATCCAGTGGTACCCATGTAAGGACCCAATCTGTACCACACTCTAAACCACCCTCAAAGACTCATACTGCCCACAAGAGTGATTCCCATCACTCAACGAACCAGAGGAGTGTTCTATCTAAGAGAGTAGTGCTGAACCAAGAACCACGTGCTAAAGGTTGCACCTATAAATACTTTGTTTCATGCAAACCCAGGGATTTTACTGGGGAGAAGGGAGCAGTTGACTGCATGTCATGGTTAGATGAGATGGACACTGTAGTAGATATCAGTGGTTGTGCGGATAAGCATGTGGTAAAGTTCGTATCTCAGTCATTCAAAGGCGAGGCACTAGCGTGGTGGAGGTCTTTGATTCAAGCCACTGGGAAGATCCCATTGTACAATCTAACATGGGATCAGTTTGTTACTCTCATTAAGGAAAACTACTGCCCTCAGCACGAGGTTGAAAAGATTGAAGCTGATTTCTTGTCTTTAGTTATGAAGAACCTGGATTGTGAAGCCTACCTTACAAGCTTCAACACCATGTCAAGACTGGTCCCGTATCTGGTAACTCCGGAACCTAAGAGGATAGCTTGTTTCATCGGGGGTTTAGCCCCAGAAATCAAGGCCAGTGTGAAGGCCTCCAGACTAGCTACTTTTCGGTCTGCAGCTGATATATCATTGTCCCTTACTTTGGACGCGGTCAGGCAGAGATCACTAAGAATCACAGACACTGAGAAGAGAAAGCGTGAGGATGACAACTCACGACGTTCAGACAAGAAGCATAAAGGAAACAATTACCACAAGAAGAGTTCTGGAACTAAGAAGGATGGTCATCAGTTGGGTGATAAGCCCAAATGTAAGATCTGTAAGAAGCACCACTTCGGGAAGTGTCGATTTGAATCGAAATCCCAGCCACAACAGAGAGTTTGTGGGATTTGTAAATCCTTTGAGCACAAGACCTTAGACTGTAAGAAACTCAAGGATGCTACGTGTTATAACTGCAATGAAAAAGGGCATATCAAGTCCAACTGCCCGAAGTTTGCTAAGAAAGCTGAGGAAGGGAAAAAGACCAATGCTAGGGTCTTCCAGATGAACGCAAAGGAAGCTGTCCAGGATGATAATGTCATAACAGGTACCTTTTTTATTAATGACGTTTATGCAAGGGTGTTATTTGATTCAGGAGCCGATAAGTCATTTGTTGATGATAAGTTTTGTAAGTTGTTAAACCTACCTGTTAGAACCCTAAGCATAAAATATGAGGTTGAATTAGCCGATGGCACCATAGAAACCACATCAACTGTGTTAGATGGATGTTTCATATCCATTAGGAACCACTTTTTTCCTTTGTCTTTACTTCCTTTGAAGTTAGCCGGTTTCGACATAGTAATAGGCATGGACTGGTTATCTCATAACCAGGCCCAGATTGTGTGCAACAAGAAGCAAGTAGTGGTCAAGACTCCGTCTGGTGAGCCACTTACCATTCAGGGAGATACCCAGTATGGACTGCCTGAGCAAGTGTCTATGCTCAAGGCATCTAGGTGTTTAAAGAACGGTTGTGTCATTTACATGGCTCAAGTGACTATTGATGAGCCAAAGCTTAAGATTGAAGATATTCCCATCATTTCTGAGTACACAGAAGTTTTCCCGGAAGAACTACCTGGTTTACCACCAGACAGGCAAGTAGAATTCAGAATTGACATCATCCCGGGAGCAGCATCTGTTGCGAGTGCGCCCTATAGGTTGGCACCAACAGAGATGAAGGAATTAAGGACACAACTAGATGAATTGCTAGCCAAAGGTTTTATTAGACCTATTTCGTCTCCTTGGGGAGCGCCAATCCTGTTTGTCAAGAAGAAGGACGGATCGATGCATCTATGCATCGATTACCGTGAGCTTAATAAGGTTACTATCAAGAATAGATATCCATTGCCCAGGATTGACGATCTGTTCGATCAACTGCAAGGGGCAAGTTACTTCTCTAAGATCGACTTGAGGTCAGGCTACCATCAGCTGAAGGTTAAAGATGAAGATGTACACAAAACTGCGTTTAGGACTCGCTATGGTCATTACGAGTTCCTAGTAATGCCTTTTGGGCTCACTAATACACCTGCCGCATTCATGGATCTCATGAATCGCGTCTGCAAGCCTTACTTGGATAAATTTGTCATCTTTTTCATCGATGACATTCTCATTTACTCAAAGAGCCAAGCTGACCATGAGAAGCACCTCCGTTACATTCTGAAACTACTGTATCAAGAAAAGCTCTATGCCAAGTTTTCAAAGTGTGAATTCTGGCTTCGTGAAGTCCAATTCCTTGGACATGTTGTTAGTGAGCATGGTATCCAAGTAGATCCCGCCAAAGTTGAAGCTGTCATGAATTGGCAAGAGCCAAAGACGCCTACAGAGATTCGTAACTTTCTAGGTTTAGCAGGATATTATAGGCGATTTATTGAAAATTTCTCAAGGATTGCTGCGCCCTTAACTTCATTGACGCGTAAGAATATTAAGTTTGACTGGGGCCCTAAGCAACAGGAATCCTTTGACATTCTTAAGCAAAAATTAAGCAACGCTCCAGTACTGACGTTGCCAGATGGAATTGATGAATTTGTGGTATATTGTGATGCATCGCACACAGGTATGGGATGTGTGCTTATGTAAAAAGGCAAAGTTATTACCTATGCTTCTCGACAGTTAAAAGTGCACGAAAAGAATTACACCACCCATGACTTGGAATTGGGTGCTGTTGTATTTGCACTAAAACTGTGGAATCTGTACTAGAAGCTAACTATCCTAATGAAAAGCTAGGAGTAACTGAAGAACAGTTATCCTATGGCAAGGACGGAATTCTGAGGTTAAATGGACGAATATGGGTTCCAATTTATGGAGGACTTCGGGATGTTATCCTCCATGAAGCCCACAGTTCTAAGTACTCCGTTCATCCTGGAGCTGATAAGATGTACCAGGATCTGAAGGCAAATTATTGGTGGATAGGCTTGAAGAAGTCTATAGCTACCTATGTAGCCAAATGTTTAACATGCGCTCAGGTCAAAGCTGAACATCAGAAACCGTCAGGTTTGCTACAACAGCCTAAACTTCCCACCTGGAAGTGGGAGATGGTGACGATGGATTTCATCACCAAGTTTCCAAAGACAAGGAAAGGAAATGATACTATATGGGTCATAGTAGATAAACTGACTAAGTCAGCACATTTCTTACCCATTAAGGAGACTTATAGCTCCGACATATTAGCCCAATTGTACGTAGATAAGATTGTATCTCTGCATGGCGTTCCAGTGTCAATTATGTCTGACAGAGATACCAGATACACATCACATTTTTGGAAAAGTTTCCAACAGGCTTTGGGCACGCGCTTAAATTTTAGTACGGCTTACCATCCTCAAACGGACGGGCAGAGTGAGCGTACCATACAAACTTTGGAAGACATGCTTCATGCATGTGTGATTGACTTAGGTGGTAGTTGGGATAACCACCTGCCATTGATCGAGTTCTCCTATAACAATAGCTACCATACAAGCATTCAGGCTGCGCCTTTTGAGGCATTATATGGTAGGAAATGCAGAACGCCTATTTGTTGGGCAGAAGTTGGAGATGTCCAACTAACAGGACCTGATATAGTCCTGGAGACGACAGATAAGATTGTGCAGATAAGAGATCGTCTCAAAGCTGCCAGAGATAGGCAGAAAAGCTACGAAGATTTAAGGCGCAAACCTCTAAAGTTCGAGATTGGTGATAAAGTGTTGCTTAAAGTATCACCTTGGAAGGGAGTGATGCGTTTTGGTAAGAAAGGCAAATTAAGCCCAAGGTACATAGGATCATTCGAGATCATCGAATGTGTCGGATCAGTGGCTTATAAGTTAAACTTGCATGAAGAGCTCAGTGGTATTCACAATGTATTCCACATCTGCAATCTGAAGAAATGTCTAGCTGATGAATCGCTACTCATACCGCATACAGATGTGCATATTGATTAGAGTTTGAAATTTGTGGAAAAACCTTTGTCGATTGAGGAACGGCAGGTTAAGAAGCTTCGGAGGAAGCATGTGCCTATTATAAAGGTTAAATGGGATGCCCGCAGAGGTCCCGAATACACGTGGGAGGTAGAGTCCACAATGAAAGAAAAGTACCCTCATTTGTTTCCGTAAATCTCAAGGTTGAGATTTCTTTTAAGGGGATAAGGATGTAACACCTCGAAAATTCATGTCCAATAACGTATTGACACGTGTCATAAGCTTTGAATGTGTGAAAGAATACTTTAGAGGGACTAAAGTTGACAAACAAGGAAAGTATGTGAATATAAGGGTTCAAAGTGTCAACAATGAATAAATATACTTTATTATAACCCTACATGATGTTTATACTCTTAAACGAATGAATCATGGATCATACGAAGCTAATTGTGAAAGAAAGTGAGAAATTACAAACTACAGGGGTTAAATGTGTCAACATGTTTAAAGTATACCTCTGGGTGACCTTTTAGCAAACCCGAAGCTTTGTAACAATTGATTATGCTCACTAGAATAAGTGATAAAAATTTCATGAGTTTTCGATTAAGTATGAGAAAGTTATGACGATATTCGTATACTAGGGGTTAAAAGCGTCAACGAGGCAAAAATTGTTTCCGGTTATCGTTTAACGTGCCTAAAATGGATGTCATTGCGCATTAGAAAGTCCAGGGGGTGAAAGTGTCATTTCTGAAACATGTTTGGCTGAGAAGCTTGGTGCTAGCGTAGCACCAGCACTTGTGCACATGTCCGTGGCACTACGCGAGCATGTACCAGTGACAGCAAACATCTGGTAACGTGTCAGCTTGCATGTTTACGCGATTCAGGGAGTTTGCCACCCTTTATCTGCATGTTACACATCCCTTAACACCTGTTATCACCTTTGGAGTAGCCCTAACACTTGTGTCCACCTCCTTGCACTTCCTTGGCTATATATAGAGCCCTTGGTTGCAACTTATGAACTCACTTTTTGAGCATTCACTTGGAAAACTTCCAAACTCTTGCTCTGAAGACTTCTGGAGCTCTCTGGTCAGCAACCAAAGTTTCTTAGGCTTCCTAATCGTACTTAGGACTCTTGTAAGTGTCCTTAACCCTTTCTAATTCAGTTTAGCTTAGTTTATTAGCTTAAAGTCAAACCGTCGTAATTAGAGTTTGACTTCCTGATTAATTAATAATTGTTCAGTCAAATCTCAAATTGAAAGTACCTATAGGTTGGTAATTATGTGGGTAATAAACCCTTAAAAGGGTAACCTCTGATTCCCACTCTAACTAGGTCAATTGTCGGGTCAAAGCTAATCTTAAAAAGTCAACAGAAAGCTTATTTTCAAATTAATGCATAATTAGCAATGTAGGATCCATGCAACCTGTTTTATCATTAATATAACTTGGTAATTAATGTAAGAACATGTCTAAACATGTTCAACCCGACAATTTTCAGTTTAGGCTCGGTTCGGGACCGAAAGTCGCATAGTTTGACTTCTGCTTTGACTTTCAGTTCTGACCCGTTTAAGCATAGTTTAGAATTGCCTTAGAGCTTTATTTGGACCAGGTCTCATGTTAGTATAACCCTCTGTGATTATACAACTTGGTTCAATAGTTATCCGGTTCATATGCATGTTTCCGTTAAGTGCTTAAATGTTGACTATTATGCCCTTTTGACTATAAAACGTGATTTTTGAAAATGTAAAAAAGTAGAAACCTTAGTTACTGATTTATAAACTTGCACCTAAAATATGACATCAGTTTGAGGTCTAGATTAGGAGTTATGCTCATTAGCGTAATTAGAAAGCTTTTTATTAAATAAACGGTGTAATTAGCATATAGCCTATCTAAACCCGATTTTTGTTACCAAAATTTTTACCCACTGATATAATATAATATTTTGGGATTTTTGAAGATTTTTTTTTAATTTTAGGCTGAGCATAACATAGAGTTCTATGCATGTGTCGGTAATTGCCGGTTTTGCCCTTTTGGGCTATAAAATGAGTTTTACAAATAATTTTGATACCAAACCTTTTGCTACTGATTTGTTATGACAAATAAAATATTTTCAGCCTTCTGGAATATTAAAATTTTCAGCTTTCCTTTAAAAACCCGGAAATAGCTCAAAATCGCCTTTTTAAGCGTTTTTAACGCATAGTATATATTAAAACTATTTTAAACATATAAGGTTTGATGCCTACTGATATTTTTAGTAAATTTTTATATTTTAACAGTAAGCAAAAGTTTTAAACTCAGATTTCCAGTTTTGACCTTTTAAGCCTACGTGAAATTACCAAAATGCCCCTAAGGTGCATAGTTTGGTTAAATGATAAATTTTACATATATGTAATAACCTACTGTTATAACTTATTAAACTAAGTATTTTTACTGATTATAGTAGACCTGTAACTCCGATTATTATTTAAACTCTTTTATAACCCTTAAAATGACCAAAATGCCCCTACGGGGCATAGTTTGAGTTTAAATCCATTTCGGGCATAATAGAAGATATCCTATTGATGTCACAACATATTTAAGGCATATTAACTTAGGAAACCTGTATATGACTCTTATGGTTACCCGTTATGCATTTTTCGCGTTCGGTTCGGTTTATGTAACTAGTTTGCATAAATTGACCAAAACGGGTCAAACCTTATCATTTTTGTCTCAAAATCCAGAATGTGTTTAGTTTGCCCATATAATACAAGTCTTCAAACTTGTCTGGTCTAAATCACATTCCATTCCGGTCTTCGCTTAATCATGCGTTTGAACCGTATCTTCCTTTAAAACTAACCGGTCAAAGTTTAGGCTTAATTAAAGACCCGTTAGGAAATCTAATAGGTTATTAAAAACCTTTGTTCCAGAATAGGAGACCCGGTAAAAGCTACACGCACTTGCTATTTGTGATTAATATTTGCAAAGGTAAATACTTTTAACTTATTTTCCCTTATACGGGCTTGGGGTACGGTGTATAAAATACCGCTTGGTCGGGCATTCGAATTTAATCGTTTGGTGGTTAAATATTATCAAGATGACCCGTTTAAAAATTTGGTTTTGTTTGCTTAACGTCTTTGGGGGGTTAATGACCATGTCCCGGATATCCTTGGCATCATTCATGGAATGACCACGACCTTAGCACACGGGTGTAGGCGTACACCCGTCAGTGCATTTAAAATTAATAAGGTATAACCGCCGGTTACGAGAATAACTCGCCGCGGGACTATACCATGTGGTGTGTCTATTAATCTTTAACCCGGCACACACCGGGCAACTGAACGCAGAACAAACATGTAATTCTTTTACAAGTTTATATATAAATAATTATCCCAAGTCATAAAATATTTTGTGCCACGTGCATTCAAATCAATTTTCTAAACTTTTTTTCAAAATGAGTCAGTTAATTGTATTTACCAGTGTAAACGTGTAAACTGACGTATTTTCCCAAAAAGATTAAGTGCAGGTACTAAGCGTAATAGGCTGGCCTCTCCTTAGCGTCATTAAGTGTCTCGCAAGCTTGGATGCAATAAAGTCTGATGAACTATGTTTCCTTTTTATTTGATCCGCCTGTGGATCTGTTTCAACTACATTGTGATACTTAAAATTACAATTTTATTCAATTGAAATAAATCTATCTTTTGCTTCCGCTGTGCATTTAAAATTGTGTTGTTTGACTATGATGATATCAACTACGTCACGATACTCCCCACCGGGCCCACCGGTAATACGTGGAAATATCGGGGTGTGACATACACGATGTATTTCATGTATCGAACCTCAAGAAATGCTTAGCCAATGAATCATTGGTAGTGCTTCTTAAGGATATAGAGGTAAATGAACAGCTAAAATTTGTGGAAAGACCTCTACAAATTGAAGACAGTAAAGTCAAGAATCTCAAACATAAAAGATTGGTTCTAGTCAAAGTAAAATGGGATTACAAGAGAGGACCAGAGTATACTTGGGAGCTTGAATCAGAGATGCAGAGGAAATATCCACTCCTATTCTAGTAGACCTCGAGGACGAATTCTAAAACAAGGTGGGGACAATATAACAACCCTCCAAAATATTTTCTGACACCCTTAAAATAATTAAAATATCCCAATATGTCCTAAAATACACCCCGTATGCGAAAACCGGACCCTAAATACCATATATAATTAAAAATAAAATAAAACCAAGATTCAGCCATCGCTCGCGGGCCGCGACAGCTCAAATCCTTGGCAAAACCCTAGCGTGCCACGTGTCCCAATCCGTGTCAAGTCTACAAGTTCGAATCAGCGCAGCTAAAGCCTAGACCCCTAGATCGCGGGCCACATAAGACGACCCTTGAGTATTCGCGGCCGCGAGGGACTGAGAAATTAGCCCTATAAATAGATGGCATCGGTCGTTCATTCGAAATCATTCACACAAACTTTCTCTTTCGAATTTCTATATAGTATAAGCTATACTCGGGCATTATACACCCCTAAATAACGAAGTTCTGCCTCGTTGTAAGTATCATAACCCCCAGTTACGTATTAGATACGCTGCCCGATTTATCTAGGGTTCCGTAACGGCTGTCGAGGTTCTGCCCGACGTAGTCGTTGGAATGCCGTCTCGGGGAGGATATTACTAATGTAAATATTGGGTTATTATACTAACGCGTGTGCATTGTGTAATTAATAGATAATCACCAGGAAATCCTAAAAGAAAACCCTATGACAGCAATGTGAGTAATCCTCCTTTTTGCAAATTGTTTTTACAAAACCTCATATGATTAACATTATATTAAACAGTGGTTGAGTGTTTGTATTCTACCATTATCGTCGGTATGTTGGGGTTTTGTATACAAAATTTGTTACTACATTGGGAGTAGTAACATGACCATAAGTCGGGTTGACAGTACCGTGGGTGGTAATTAAAGTAGATGTAAACAAATGTAATTGCGCGACCGCCCTCAATACTGTACAACGGTTTTTACATGTCTTGATTAAACTGGGATTCACTCACCAGTATTTCCCACTGACAAAATATTTTTAAACGCGTTTCAGGTAACAAAATGTGAAAGTCAAATAGAAGCCAGCTGGACAGCACTGAAGGCTTGGAAAAGTGGCGATAAAGTTACCTAAAATAAAGAGATGTTTTATTTAAATAAAATAGGATTTATCCCTATAAAAATGTGTGTACTTGAAACTTGGGATTTTCCCATGTGTTTAATATTATAAAAGCGTGGTATTTTACTCTGATAAAATATTTCCTAACTACGATCCTGATGTAAATTTCACTGGCAAATTGATAAACACCGATACCACCAAAAATGGCCGCGGCCGCCCGTTCCCGGGTAAATTAGGGGGCGGGGGTTGCGACATCTAACATAACTAGATTTGGAAATAATTGCAAAATGATTTTATATTGAATTCATCTAAATGTAATACAATCACAAGGTGCAGAGTATTCCCTCTCACCAGGTGCACCTTCTCTCACTTAGTTCTTATGCACAAAGGCTCTAAGTGTTAGTAAAACTATCGGATAGTTATATATTGTTAAATTGAATCACTACTTTTAAAGAGAGATAGTAAGAACTGTTAGATTTCACAAAACTGCAGGCTGGGAACTAATACTTCTAGAAATCCAAAACTTCTTGTCTTTGACTTGTTGACTTGATCTTCTAGTCTTCAGTCTCTACTTTAGTTGACTTGGCCGTTGAGTTGTTGACCAGCACTTTGCAATCCAACACTTGTTCTTCTATTCTTTATACTTTGAAGGTAGTATGTTTGTAACAGTAGTTTGGGCAGCTATTTTGGGAAGTCTTCAAGGGAGGAAACTTCAGATCTTGTGATTGTATCTTAACTTATTCTATCTGGTAGAGAAGATGGTTCTCTTGGGTTTTGACTTTCATCATCAACAGATCTTATACAACCCAACAAGGACTAAATTACGTGCTTGATAAAATGGGAAGCAAAATTCAAAAAAAAAATATATATATTCCTTCACTTCTCATGTTAAGCTCAATTTGTGTGTTAACACTCATTTATACGGAACCCCGCTCTAATAATACAAAATATTTTAATTATAAAAAATACCAAAAAGAAAAAAAAAACTAAATGCAACTTATATTTTATAACTTGAAAAGTAAAAGTTATTTAAGTGTATAATACCATAAGCTGTTGAGATATCCATTTTGTAACCTTCTCTTCTAAAACAATTTATAACTTGAAAAGTAAATGTTATTTAACATATAATACCATAAGTTGTTAAGATATCCATTTTGTGGCCATGTGAGTTGTAAGCCTTCTGAAACAAGTTATAGACCATTAATTGCTAGAATGTTCCCATGTAATGAATTGTGATGTTCATTCATATTGTTAATCATCAACACTTACATATATTTTATTGGCTTTTCAAATACAACAAGTTATATGTTCTTTATATGTATTAGTAAACATAAGGAATACTAGATGAACAAAAACGTTTTTTACTTTCGTAAGATCGATTTTAGGTTCACCAAAAATCTTACGTAAATTCTGGATCGAGTCATGTCATGTCCTGTGTGTGTGCACAGCATATATGTGTCTATTTAAAATCTAAACGATTGAGTTACTTGTAATTATGTACTTGTTACAATATTAATCATTGTGTTGGTTAAAAGGCAAAAGTATATATAGTAAAGTAGGACAATTTACAAATTTGAAATTTTAATTAAACAATTTTGAAGATAAACTTGCACCATAAAACATGTAATTAGTATATATAGTTTCTTGCATTCTACAAGTAAGATGCCAAGTTTGTAACAAAACTAAAAAAAATATCAATTAGAGATCACCCACGTACTCACTGTCGGTTATTTATTTATGATATAGTTGTAAATTTGTTTGACTTTATTACATGATTAAGAAACCCAAGAGTTTGGAAAAACATTTCCATTTTACTTGCACTCAATCACTAACATAACCAATAAAATAATTATTTTTTAATGGTAACATTAACCAACTTCTCCTATAAAAATCACCACTAATCTACTGAAAAAATCACAATTAGACCACAAACATATACTTCAACACAGTTTCAATTCACCATGAAGGGTTCTTTCAAAGTATCAATGTTGTTAGTGATCACAATTGTGTCACTACTTATGTTGTCCGTACCATCCTCGGATGCTGCAATTTCTTGTAGTGCAGTCATCAAGGATGTAGCGCCTTGTGTGACTTACCTCAGAAGTGGGAGTGGGTTGCCCCCACCGGCTTGTTGTTCAGGTGCTAAAGCTCTCGCGGCTGCTGCGACGACCACTGCTGATAAACAAGCTGCTTGTGCTTGCCTCAAGTCGGCTTCGGGAAGCCTAAACCCAAATCCTGGGCTAGCTAAATCACTTCCTGGAAATTGTGGGATCAGTTTGGGTTTCACCATCTCAGCTAACGTTGATTGCACCAAGTAAATTACTAATTAATCTCCTTTTGTAGATATAGACCGAAGAATTAGCACAGTTATTGGTTACACAGATGCATCGATGCATCTGTATATGACCATCTGTGATCATTAATGTCTTTTAACATACGATTTTTTACAAAAGTTTACATGTGTCTTACCAACGAACTCCACTGTACTACGAGAAATCTTGGCAATTGCGACCGAAAAAGTGTCACAAATATAGCGACTAAAGAGTTTTTATAAATTTAGCAACAGAAAAAATGGTCGCAAAATATTGCGACTAATGTGCGACCAAAATCACACGGGTATAAAGTTAGCTACCTGTCTTAGTTACGTCCCAAAATGCAATTACCATGCAGGTTTTTTGCCACCATATTTTCGGTTACATAACGCCATAATACCGGTTTTTCTATCAATGTATATCATCTTTTTATCAAAGAATTTATTGGTCATCTTAAATAAAAATCATTACTAGTATTTTTACTAGTCAACATAGAAAAAGAAAAACAAAGTAACAGCTGAATTTTCACATAGTTTTCAATTAAATATCAAAAAGAAACTATTCAACCAGATTTGCTTTACCCTAGAAATCATAATAATTACATTGTTTTTGCCATATGCATAATTAACAATTTCTTGGCACGGTTGAACCAAAATGGCAAAATTTATTTGATGCAAATTCGAGGATTAACAAGTTATGAGTGCTTAATCTTTTTTTTTTTTTTTATATTTGCAGAATCACTTGAATTCTTGAAGCTAATGGATGGGGATTCCTCTTTTATGCATGGAGGAAGAGTTGGTAATTGCGTCTTGTGTTTTGAGTTACCAATGCATTGATAGTTGATGTTGCTTATGTTGGGTTTTCTTATAATAAGTGTTGTTTGCATACTCATTTGGGGTTAGCATGCAATGAGCGATTTGTACGTGTGCTACATCATGTTGTGTAATATTAATGTCTTCGTTTTAATTTTTATTATACCGATATTCAAACCTCGTTAAAAAACGGTGTAAAAAACTAAAATCGACAATAGATACACACAAAATATTGGAGTTTCCAGATTTATGACTAACGTAAAAAATGAATTAGTGTCTATATGATCAACTATGTTAGTCTTGTTGAACTTCGATTGTGTTGAATAAACAAAACCAGATATATCAACTATTAAAGAGAACATTGAGAACAAATACAAATGAAGCATGATCTAATCTAAGTTCAAAGACCTAACTATAATAACGATAGTTACAATAAATTTAATCTACGTAACAAACAATTGATAACTATATATTCTTATCTATGCATGTATTCTATCCAGTAGCTTGAAAACCAACCAACGAGTTCTATCATCACCTTCTATTAATACATCATATTTATAATTATTCTAGGCACTTATTTAGTTGTTTCATTATTGATTGTCTTTGTATCCTCTATATATTTTACATTCCACCCAAGAGGTGGATATCATTGATTTAATCATTCATATGGTATCAAGCCAAAAGACCCTCCCTTAATATCCTCCCATCCATTCGTCTCTTCCTTCTTTCCTTTTTGGTTCTCTCCTTTCTTCCCTCCACCTCCATGACTTCTTCCTCCATCACCGATCTTATTCCAATTCCTTCTCACACCTTCTCTCAATTAAATTGTTAAATTATGCTCCTCCAATTATTTAGCATGGGTATATAAAATGGGTCCAATTTTGAAATACTAAAGCCTAATCTCTCATGTTGATTGAACCACATTGGCTCCCGCCCTTACTATTGTAAATGCGGTATCCGGTGACTGAAGATATCAGTGTCAGACAGAACTAACAGCAACAGTTAAAGGGAAGTCTCTAAGTGCAGTTCTTGTGGGATAACTGTCTCTTTATCAGTTCTGGTCAACCAAAACAGAAGTCCAAGTCAAAGTCAACGATAATGAAGATTATCAGGAGTTCCAGATTAGCAGAAGTTCCGGTTTATCAGGCATTTCTGACTACTTCTATTGTTCCGGGTTATCTGGTATTCCGGGTTAATGTTCCAGATTACTTTGTCACACCCCCAAATTACCACTTACGAGTTTTACCGCGAGACGTGTGACATACCACGATGTAGTCACTAATCATGTCGAACTAATAATAAACAATATTAAGCACAATCATAATTTCCAACATAAATAGTGTATTCCAAAATAAATGTTTCAGACAAAAGTATGTATTCAACGAAAGCGAAAGTAAATGTTTCAAACAACCAAAACCATATTGTTTTAAAATGCTTAATATTAAATGTTCTCATCAAACAGCACGCCCCATGACATGTTAAGCTCCTTAGACTGCAAATTCCTGTGCACTGATGTACCTAACAACCTTCAAAGCATGCAGCAGATTGTCAACATAAAGTTGGCGAGTCCACTGGTTTTGTTGAACATAAATGATGTGAATGTTTAGCTTTAAGGACATGTCAAGGAATATTAAACTCGGTACCGATATGAATTACTATGATTTTTGTGCCCTCATCAATGTCTATCAACATTGATCCAAAATGATTAAGGTCCTTAGTTCACGACCGACCCCTTGAGTACGGTGTGAGGTTTGTCAAACCTGATAGCGCTACTAACTAATACCTCGCTGCCTCCCACAACAACTAGGTCGGTAGTAAGTAGGGACTTACATGATAGAGATTGAGTTTATCCACTTACATTGAAATTAAACTACAACATTTATTAAAAAGTATTCCACCTAAGAATAATGGTTTGCCCCCCTGGACGCATGCTTGTGGAAGAGTAGTGAACTAACGTGCTTCTAACGCGCTAAAAAATTGTTAAGTCCATTACACGCGACCTAATGAAAAAAATAATGTGTAAGTATGTATACATGTAGGGTTATGCAATACCCTAAGTGTCAAAACAACAAAGTGTTTAATGTGATCAAGTTAAGAAGTTTAACATACAGTGGATTTCTCTATTGGTGACATGTAGTGTGATTTTGGGAAAGTCATCACACAATCTTCATAACCTCGGATAATTATAATCTAGACTAAACTTAGACTCCTGGCATCTTGAGAAACTAGGATATATTGAGAAACTTGGATATGTTGTTTATCAATAAACTCAGAACAATTTGTACAAAACTCGGAACAAAAGATATATCGTTTATCAATAAAATCGGACTTCATGTATCTCGGACTCACAAGAAACTCGGACTCACATAAAAACTCGGACCCTCTTAGTTTCACACTTAAACTCGGAACCAAACATGTAACCCACATAAACTCGGAACCAACATGTAACCCACATAAACTCGGAAACAAACATGTAACCCGGATACCTTTGATTTGTTATGCAAAACTCGGAACAAATATAAATACTCGGACTCACAAAACTCGGAACAAGTATATATCTCAGTAACTCGGTCCTTGTGTATATCGGACAGGTTCCAATAACATTGTTGGGATTGAACCCTACCAGAGGAACAGATAATGTAAAGCCAAAACCAGGTCACAAGAGTGGATTCATAATAAACAGCAGTTTACATTAAGCTTTCCCCTTGAAAGTGATTTATAACAACTGATGGTCTTTATCTGCTGTTCATATTCAACTGCTGATCAAAACCCTGAAGTATCCAACACTGCTGGTCCTATCTACTGATGATAAAGCACTGCTCAGTCAAGGACTGATCAACCTTGAGTAAAGCACTGACATAAAGGGAGAGCAGCTGTTTAGTGAATTGTTTGTTTTATGTATAGTCAGTGGTTAGGTTAGCAGTGTTTGTGTAAGGACAGTAGATACAAGTTGTTAGACTGTTAGACGTCGCTTTCATGGTGACGTCAGCTGAGATACCTCAGTGGTTTGGTTTGCCTATAAATGTAGCAGTACCCTGTACTGTTACATTTGATTGACTGAGCGGGTTCTTCTCCTCATGTCTAATCCTTTCATCTTGTGTGCAACCAACCTTAGGGCATCAGGTTGAGGGGGAGTTTAGTTTGTAAGCATATCTGTAATCTTTTGCTTTGATTTGTAAATCTTTTGACTCTATGAGAAGCAATTGTTTATCAAACTATCTTCTCTTTTGATTGTGTTTGTAAAGTTTATTATCATTTCCGCTGCACTTAATCTCTGTTCATCTCTATTGATTATACAATTTACACAAACTAACACAATCATGTGAGCCTCCGATCCTAACAATTGGTATCAGAGCCTGGACAGTCAATTTCGATTTAACAGTCAAATTGACATAACAGTTCGGCTCAAAATTCGTTGATACTAAGGTTGGTTGTAGTTAGTTGAAAAACAGAGTATCGAGTAAATCATGTTCAAAATGGTTATTCAAAAACTCTGTAAATCAACCAAGATGTCATATGACACACAAAATTCACACAACAAGTGATTTCATGCACAAGACACTCATGGTTTCTAGATCTGAAAACATATCTGTTAAACTATGGGATTATTTCATATTTTCTAATTTGATTTCAATTGCTGTTATGAAAATTGTGATGTCACCTTATTAAAATACTAAAGTATGAACCTCAGATTAACAAAAACCTATGTTCATAAAACATTAGTGTTTTTGTTAACTTAAAAAGAGGGGAATTAAAACTTTAGTCATTCAGATCTTATGTGTTGGAAACAGGTTGAGATCCTCAATAGGAACAAATCAACTATGATAATAATACATTAAGAAAATCAGGGGTCAACAAAGTCCGTATCATATGTAGTGTGAGATTGGCTGAAAAACTTGTGCAAACATGACCAAGTCTCTCAAAACATTACTGCAAAATGATTTTGGACTAAAATTCAAAAAAAAAAAACTCGAAAGTGTGTTTATCTCAAAACTTTTGAAGTCAGAAGAAAAGAGTATAAACGTAAAACACTTAAGAGTCAAAGCTTGGGGTAATAATGGTCATTAAGCAACTGTCTGTGCTTATTGGTTCAAGTAAGTTCAGGTGATAATAGTGTCTCCAGTGATTAAATTTCAAGAGGACTAGACAAATGTTCAAAAACTCATCCATGTGTCCTCATGTTTGCAATCAACTGACAAAGAAAATGGTACCAAATAGTGGTCAAAATGTATCCAAAAGTTTCTTACCACTGTTGTCAAACCACTGACCATTTTCAAAAACTTGTGTATGATGTGATTATATACCCTATTGATATTATACCAGATCCTTTTTGATACTATTCTCAGAAAATCCTTTAACCATTTTTTTGTTGTGTTCAAAGGATTTTCTCGAATAACCAGGATATATTATTCATTTTTTATAATATATTTGGAACTTTTGCTTGTTTTTGTTGGCAATAGTTTCAGCTCCTGTCAGGATGTAATACCTTATTTTTGGTGGTATTATTGTCCTCATTAATGGGTCAAAAGGAAAAGGTACATAGGCCAAGATCATGTCATACTCAGTTTTGCCCCAAATTTTTTTTTTCAAAGGTTGATTGCAAACTGTGCTTGAATTACTAGGGTACTCATGTTTTAATTGAATAATTAAACGAAAATGAGTTGCCTTAGCAAAAAGTTTTCATCATCTGGGGTACTAAACCACTGTCTTTCAAAATTGACATGTGGCAAAACCTTGAATGAAAATTTTCAAAAGTGTTGCTGAAATACCCGTCCTTCAGATCTGTACCATTTACCCTAACCACTGTTTTGTTCCAACATCTGATCTCTAAACACTGTCCACTGCTGAAAGTTAACCACTGATCCTTCATTTTCTTGAAAAGCACTGATGTTCAAAATCAGTGTCTTATCCACTGATATGCTATCCACTGATAGTAAAAATCATCCACTGCCCACAATTTTTACCGTTGTAACCACTAATGCTTGATACGTTAGTGGCCCTTAAAACAACTGTTCTCCATACTTCATCCATTTCATCAGTGTTTGACACGTGGTCAGTTTTTAGCCCTCAGATCGTAATAACCGCTGCCACATCAGCGATCATTTTTTTTCTAAATAAAACCCTGCCCTAAACCCCCAAACAGGGTTTTACACTGTCGAATTGAATTCCAAAATTCTCTTCAGAAAGCAGTTTCCAACCCTTCTTCTCAAAATCTTCAAAATCATTCTTCATTCTTCTCCGCAAAAATGACAAAATCAAAGTCGAAATCAAAATCAAAACCTAAATCACCACCACCCTCCAATGAGGTCGCTCAAACGACCGAAGAATCAATCGAAATACCATACAAACAATCTCACAACTATTCGGGTTTACTCACAAAACCCACAAACAACCATACCTTCGATTCCATTCTCGACACCATATCTACATCAAAGTACAAAACTTTGTTGACAGTAGACGCTCGCATATATCTGCAAACCCAGAGAGAGTTCTGGAAAAATGCTACGCTTGAAAAACAAGATGATAAAGTAGTAGCCATTAACTCCTCGATACATGGTACGGCGATTCAAATCACTTCGCAATCACTATCAGAAATCTTCAAACTCGATGATCAGAAAGGTAAAGCTTCCTTTGACAAAAACGAGTTAAAAGTTGATTCTCTGAAAAGGGGCTATGCAGAACAATCAAAGGTAGATACCCTACAAAAGGGTTATTTTCCATCTGCACCCAGATTTTTATTTCACACACTTCTGATGTGTGTTTCGAATAAAACAACATCTTTTAACGAAATACCATTGAAAATTCAATGCCTGGGTTACGCTATTTTGAATAGTAAGGACTACAACTACTTCCAGGAGATTTTCAATGACATGGTGAAAAACGTTGAAAGTAAAGCATTTTTGTTGTTTCCAAGATTTTTGAGTTATTATTTTTTACAAAAATTTGATAAGAAAAATGAAAATTTACTTAAACAAGGTGTCTATTTTCAAATAAAAAGCTTGACACCTGAAACATTCACTAGAATGTTAGCACCAATAAAAACAAAAGCAGGGGTACCTGAGCAGATTTTAGCGGTTACAACTGCTCCTCAGGTATCAGCTGCTGAGCCCACTGCTCCAGGTGATCAAAGCAACACAACCACTGCTTTGAAACCCACACCTGATATCACCAAAAAGACCAAAAGAAAAACATCCAGAAAACCCACCAAACCCAAACCAAAGGCAACTCTGGAAGATGAGATCCCAGAGGAAATGCCTGTGACAACACAAAAGTCACCACAAACCACTGCTGCTACTTCCTCACAGCAGTTGGAAGAAAGATCTCAACCCATGCCTAAAACTCCTCCTGCATCCTCACAAAAGGATCAGGTTGTATTCACAGGGACACCAAATTATGAAGCTCTAGATCCACTTGGCTCTATCTTCCACAGTCCTGATCCCAAGGACATGTCTCTTTCAACACCTATACCCTTACCAATCATAATGCCACAATCCATGCTACCCTTGTTGCATGCAGCTGCTATAGCTCAGACACAAACCAGTTCCTCTCTATCACCTATCACTGAGAGTATACCCCCACAAGAGACTGGGTCTGATGCTACTACTTCTGCTATCCCAGCAACAATTGAGGAAGTTACACCCCCTGAGTTACAAGTAACTCTCGGTGGTAGTTCAAGTGGAGCAGCAACTACAACTGGTGGATCAACAGATCTTCAGTTGGACAGTTGTTTCATAAGTAAGTCTCCCTTGAAGGTAATTTCTTCCATGGCAACTTCGGTAACCACCAGTGAGTTGGATCTAACTACTGGTACCATCAAAGGTTTATCTAGTGCTGAAGAAAGAAGTCCCTAGTACCAAGAACAAGGGGCATCAATGGGTGATTTTTGGGACTCTGTCCCCAAGACACACATTGATATAACCACTGCTGGTGGGGATTCAGATAATCCCAGTAAAATGGGTGATGATTCAAGATATCAGGAATTAACGGGCAGAGTTGAAAAACTTGAAGAATCAGTTTCTGAAATAAAGGAGATGGTGCAAGAGATTTTAAAAGCTCAGAAAGCACAATCCACTGCTGTTCCACCTCAAGCACCTGCTCCATAACAAGCACTTGCTGCAAATGAGGTTTGGAATATTTTTCAACCCATGCTTGAAAAACAGCAACAGATGGCTGATCAAAAGCATGCTATTCATGTGCAAATGCTGACCAACATGGTGGAATCAAGGTTTAAAGACACGCAAGCAGATATCAAGGCTATAAAGGCTAGCATTCAAAGTGTCTCTGGCAAAGCTCCTTCTTCCATATCATTTCTTGATAACCCCCCTTCAGATAATGGCAAAAAGGGGGAGAATATCAAGCTGTTGAGAAAAATGAATAAGATGGGAATAGAACATGGCCTTCATATTGAGCCTGAAAAAGAAAAAGAAAAGGAAAAGCAGGTCTCAAAACCTGTTAGTCAAACAGCTGATACATCAGTAGTTACAAAAACTGCTGTCAGTAGCCAAACAGCTGCCATGTCATCAACACACACACCTTCAACACACACCACCACAAATACTGCTCTACCACCATCATATACAATCACACCATCACCACTGCCTCCTGTCATAAAACAGAAGACAACAGATGTTACAACATCTGTTGTAATGACAACAGTGATTGAAACACCAGTTGTTACAACCACTGTCAGTCAATCACAATCACAAACCACTGATCCACCCAAAACATCATCAGCCTCTCCTACATTAAAAAGGAGAAGGATTTTCACCCCTGATGATGAGTCACCACATTCATCACCACCATCAAAAACTACCTCACCTCTTCCATCCCCTGCTCAAAAGCAGAAGACATCTGCTGACATATCAACAGTTGTAATGACAACAGATGTTGAGACACCAGTTGTTTCAACAGCTGTTAGTCAGTCATCTTCCACTGTTTCCACCAGTCTTACATCACAACCTCCTAAGCTTCACAAACGAAAAAGAGAAACAACTCAGGATACTGATGAAAAGTATGATCCTGTTGCTGCTAAGTATCCACTGGAATTAGAAGCTGTGAAAAATGAGATGAAACAATTTTATACTGAAGATGATCCTTCAAAAAGGAAATTTCCTTCTCTCATAGGTTTCATAATTCCAGAAGACATGGATGAATATCTTGAAATGAAAGTAAGACAAGCAAGGATAAGAGCCAGAATTGAATGCAAGAATCAAGGCGATGAAGCCATTTTGAAAAGAAGAGAATTCCTGCTCAACAAGGTTAAGCAAATAAAAGAATATGCAAGTGATATGAACATGGAAATGTCAAGTATATCTCCTAAAGCAGATCAACGAAATGAATTGAGGAAGGAATACCTTGCATACATAATGAAAGAGAAGTTCTATCCTGCTGAAGAAACAGAATTCAAAGATTGGCCAATAGTTGCATTAAAGCATGAGGCAAAAAGAATTGAAAAGGTTAAAAATGATCCAAGAAAGAAGAAGAAAGCTCCAAATTGGAATAAATACAGGAAGCTCATAGCTGATCTTATTTCTGAATACAAGAGAAAGAAGCAGGAGTTGGTAGATGCAAGAGTGGATTCTGCAAATGCCATAGCAAAATGGACTAAGCAGCAAACAGACGAAGCTTATGAAAGACTTAAGAAAAGGAGGGACACTCCGAAAAAGTCTGACTACAAAAAGCTAAAGGAACAGGTCAAGACCTTTGAAACACAGATCAGCACAGCAGAAGCCTTTGTTACAAGGTTGAGAAAAGAAAGGAAGGAAATGCTGACTGTTGGAGAAGAAAGGCATAAGGAAGATGATCTGATTGAAGAAGCTACCAAGAAATTGGCTTCAGATAAAGAAAACTTAGCAAAACTACAAAACCTTGCCAAAAGGGTCAAAGTAGTAAGCAAACCATCATCAGCAGATATCACAGACAGTGAGCTTGATCAACAACAGAAACAAGAGCTGCTTGACAAATAAGTTGCAGAAGATATAGCTGCAGCAAACAAAGTCATAGAAGAAGCTTTTAAAAGAATGTCTGAAGTTCAAGATACTGCTTTACAGTTTTTCTCAAGGCCAAATGCATCCAGCTCATCAGGAAATAAATCTCTCCCAAGAAACCCATTTGGTTTAAAAATACTAAAGTGGCTCTCTGATCAAAAGACCCATGTATTGACTCTGGTCAGAACCAATGGAGAAGTGAGGCATATATCAAGGAATCAAGCACTAGGCCTGGGTGCTGAAGATCAACTAGATCTCATTGAGCTTACACTGTGCAGGGATGAAGATGACACAAGTTCCAAGGAATTTGAAGAAGAATTTAAAAGACATGCAAGGGAACTTCTGATGAGGAATAAAGATCCAGAATAATGACAGGTTTTAGCATTATCTGTTCCAGGGGGAGATTGTTGGGATTGAACCCTACCAGAGGAACAGATAATGTAAAGCCAAAACCAGGTCACAACAGTGGATTCATAATAAACAGCAGTTTACATTAAGCTTTCCCCTTGAAAGTGATTTATAACAACTGATGGTCTTTATCCACTGTTCATATTCAACTGCTGCTGCCCTTTCAACTGCTGATCAAAACCCTGAAGTATCCAACACTGCTGGTCCTATCTACTGATGATAAAGCACTGCTCAGTCAAGGACTGATCAACCTTGAGTAAAGCACTGACATAAAGGGAGAGCAGCTATTTAGTGAATTGTTTGTTTTATGTATAGTCAGTGGTTAGGTTAGCAGTGTTTGTGTAAGGACAGTAGATACAGGTTGTTAGACTGTTAGACGTCGCTTTCATGGTGACGTCAGCTGAGATACCTCAGTGGTTTTGTTTGCCTATAAATGTAGCAGTACCCTGTACTGTTACATTTGATTGACTGAGCGGGTTCTTCTCCTCATGTCTAATCCTTTCATCTTGTGTGCAACCAACCTTAGGGCATCAGGCTGAGGGGGAGTTTAGTTTGTAAGCATATATGTAATCTTTTGCTTTGATTTGTAAATCTTTTGACTCTATGAGAAGCAATTGTTTATCAAACTATCTTCTCTTTTGATTGTGTTTGTAAAGTTTATTATCATTTCCGCTGCACTTAATCTCTGTTCATCTCTATTGATTATATAATTTACACAAACTAACACAATCATGTGAGCCTCCGATCCTAACAAACATGAACTTTGTGACTTCACAAAGTCGGACAAAAGTTATTCACGGACTAACAATTATTCTTGGATCAACAAACACACAGTAACACGGAATAAGCAAAAATCACAATTTTTCAATGTAACAGTTACAATTCTACGATCAAACCCTAATCTCAACAATGTTATGAACCAAATCAACAGTTTAGCGGTCCTATATGTGTTAATAGCATCTCTGATATCTAACAACAATTACCCATTCATTCAGGCATGATCAATTAACCACAGATCAGTTGTTTGGATATCTAGGGTTTTGCATGGAATATTAAGAGATCAAAATATCAAGGTATAACACGAAACACTTACCTTAGATTTAATCTAGTGTATGTTCTTAATGGATTAAAAGATCAGAGGTTTGATGATTATGTGTATGAGATTTGTGTCGCCAAGAGTGATCAGAGAAACTAACTGCCGTATGAGTGAGATTATGGGGAGTTTAGGGTTTGCAGTAGTTTTATTATAATTTCTATATTAACCACAAAACACCCTTAATGTATAACTTTTACACAAAAGCACATAACATCTTGCAGTTTGCAGTTAAAACATATAATTCACGTATTTGTCATGCAACGTATAAGTTTCATGTAAACCGCCCGTTTATATTAATTTTTCGTGTTAGTCACCAACGTTCGAGAATTAACTTTTGTGTGTGTTCCGGTAATTCCCCGAATTACCAATGTAGACTCATTTAACTAACCCTATTTAAATGCAGTGTTATGAATGTATGTCGAAACTAACTGTGGTTAGGTTAAAGTATTAACCTGAAATTACGGGTTGTCATATACTTAGTGTATGTTATTGTCCCGGAAATATGTTGTTCTGGATTATTGTATTGTTTTGTATCCCGGACAATGTGTTTTGTCTGGGTTTAGGCCCAAGTCTATATATATGTGTATAGGGTGGATTAGGGCAACTCTTCAGGAATCTTTCTAGAGAGCCTCCTTGGTGAGCTCTGTGCATTTCTAGAGAGAGACTATGTGTTAGAGAGAGAAAGCTAGGGTTTAGATTTTTGTGATCTAAACCAGCTTGTAGAAGATGATGTATACTCATACGGTATGTAACCTGCGTTGATTGTAATGAAATGAATGAGTTTCTCATACATCTTCTTCTACATCTTCTATGTTTATGTTGTTTCACGTCTTGTTCAAGTGTAATGTTGTTGTTCGTCATTGATCCAGTGCTTTAACAGTGGTATCAGAGCATGGTTACCGATTCGGAGTGGACTAACTGCCTTCCGAATCATCATTTCTCTTGATTTGATGTTTGTTTCCGCCAAACATCATTAAGACGTGAATTTTCTGCAGAAAACTTGGAGAAATTTGGGTGATTTTGGTTCAGATATGAAGAAATTCGAGCTGTTTTTTGAGAAGAATTGCTGGGTTTTTGTTCGATCTGGGTTTTTGATCCATTTCGGCTCTACCCCAATTTTTGTAAGTGTTGAACTGTTCGGAATTTATTCCTTCTAAGTTTGTACTTCCGGATTATGTGTGACCTTTATGTGAAGTCACGTATTGGTAGATAATCCGGAAGAGGATTGGTAAATGGGATACACAACAATCCGGATTTCTTTATTCTGAGTTATCCAGTAATTTGGAAAGGATTGTTCTGAATTTGAAGTAATTAGAAATAATGTTTTGAATTTTTCCAAGTTCTGAAATAATGTTCTGCATTTGTCTAAGTTCCAAATCGAGTAGTCATTGCATTTTATTGAAAGACCTGTGGAAATTATGGATCATGACGAGAAACGGTTGAAGCAAAGTCAGATTCCGATTATCAAGGTTAGGCGGGAGTCTAAAGGTTGACCAGATTTTACCTGAGAACATGAAGACCGAATGCGATATTAATATCCACACTTGTTCCCAGATAATCCTTCCAAGTAAATTTCGGGAAATTTTTTTTAAAAGTATGAGAAACTGTAACATCCACTAAAAACGTATCTTAGAATACCCAGCTCGTTATGTAAACCGGATCCGGAGAGTAATAAACGAGAATGCAAAATTTTTATTATTTTCACCGTTTTAATATTGTGTGTATTAACTTAGTTAATACAAGTGATTAATGGGTTAAAAAATGTAAAGTTAAGAAAGTTATAAAGTATGGGGACTAAAAGCGTAAATTTTGAAAACTTGTTTTAAAATAAAAGGAAAGAAAAGGAAAAGACGGGTGGGAGCCAGTTTAGAACCCGGGTCTCCCCCAGTCAACTAATCACACAAGCATGAACTACTATACCACTATTGCAAGATGTGTTATAACTCGGACGTGGTTGGTATTTAAGCACAACCGGGACCCGACCTGCAATCTTCTTCTTCACCCAGAACTCGCGACCTGCCACAAGGAAATAACCCGGATCCCTTCCAAATTCGTTACATAATGGCTTGAATCCAAGTGGAACTTAATAGTTTTGAATTTTATGGGCATTAAACTCCAAATTGGACGCATTCATTACCACTAATAACCAAATTAACTCAAATCATAATCACCATTAACAAGTCTTGAGAACATGAATGGGTTATGAACAATTTGGTATCTATAGTTTATAAAATCAGTCACAATTGCTTTATCTACTCTTTTCCCACAAATACCAACCTCAAACCTACAAACAACATCCCACATTCGTGAATTTTGAGCAAAAATTAATCTAGGGCTTGAAACTTCAAGTGACGATACCTCATTCATTCTCGAACCAAATCAGGTATTTCCAAAGCCTAAATTCGTCAATTTTTCGTGCCCTACAAAACTCCATTATCAATTTCTAGGTTAGAAGACCTTATGGATCTAAATTGAATTCTTTAATAAACTAGGGTTCTTAGTTCTTGAAATTTAGGGTTTTTTGATTTAGGATTGTGTTTTGATGAATTGAACCTAGGGAATTGCTTATTACCTTGTTAGAATAGATTGTAGAATTTTTTAGAATTTTTGGACTCCGGTCGAATTTGTTATGGATTTTTAATCAAAATATATAATATGATAAATTAAATAAAATATGAAACGATGAATAGAAAATATCAAGAATATTAATTTCTATTTTTTATAAAATTCACAACACTTGGTATTTTTCTAATTTCATGAGACAAGGTAAAATATAGGTATTAACATGATTAATTAAATTATAAATATAAAAGTTAGTTTTTTTTAACAAATATAAATGATTTTGAATGAAATATCGGGGAAGAATAGTTTTTTGGTATGAATTTTACTCATTTCGATAAAATCTATATTTTTCAACATATAATAATTGTTATTGTCATGCCTTGTTACTTCTTTTCATGAATTTTGGATTTATTAAATATAAACTCACTAATCGGGCTAAATTGTAGATTTTTGTTGTTAAGTTTGGAATTTGATTAACTAGACTTAGTATACACCTCAATATGTAAATTTGGTCACAAATATTTTTATTATTAATTAATGCCGCACCAATATGTCAAATTACTTATTTGGTCATAACTATAAATTTAATAGTTAGGATAGAATTATTATATGTGATTTTAGGATAGTACAAAAGTCCCCAAATCATAGGTTATATTATATAGTTCTACTTTGTTGATTGATTAGTATTTTTATGCCGTTTGTATTTTTAGGATACTTGGAGTTTTCCTGAAATTTGTGCGGTTAAATAAGGATCAAACAAAGGCAATGCTTGAGTAAACCTATCTTTTTCCCCTTTTTTTGTCACTAAACATTTTTTGGGTGTATCATGTGTCTATGTTCCATGTGTTTCTATTTCAAACCATCAATATGAAAAATCTGTGTCGCAATGTGTTTCATATAGTTGTGTCTATTGTTCTAATACATGTATCTACTTGTTATTCGCTCCTAAAAATTTATGAAAAATACATTCTGAAGAAAAAAAAAACACTGCTAAAAATAAAACGACATGCATAAGAATAATAAAAAATACATTCCTAAAAATAATAAAAATTACGATTAATAGCATATGACCCGCCACCTCTCGAACTAGAACCCACCCGACTAGATTTTTTTTTTTTTTTTTTTTTTTTTTTTTGTGATACCCTTCCCTTTGTTTCTATGATGCATGGTGTAAGTGTAAATAAATGTTGAAGAAAGTTTAGAGAGTGTGTAGAGAGTTTAAAGAATTCATATATGATAAAATAACAACTGAATGAACAGTTGTTATATATATTATTATTATTATTAATTAATACTACTTTTAATATGTTCGATATTGTACAAGAAGGTAAAAACCGGTATCAATCTGGTATAGAAAAGGCCAATAGTCGGTACCGAATTGATATTGAAAATCTTTTAGTTCGGGTATAGAAAACGCCAATAGTCGGTACTGAATTGATATTGAAAATCTTTTAGTTCGCGAATTTCGGTACTGCTACCCGGTACTATTGGCTCATCCTCGGTCATGGGTGCCGTAGATTTTCTTCAACTTTTAATTATTTCTTTTTTTTAAGGGTAGGGATGAGCTCGGTGCTAACCGATACCAAATTGATACTGTTACCAAAAATACCGGTTACGGTACCGGTATATGAAAGTAAAAATCGGTACCAGGAACACCAAAAGTCGGTACCGAATTGGTACTTAACATCTTTCGGTTCGGGAAATTCGGTACCATTTGCTTATCCTTGACCACGGATTTCATACGAACAACATCATTACCATACAACTTATTTATTGATTTTCTTTCGGTTATCTTTTAGTGTTTTTTCTACATTTTCTTTTTATCTTGTCAACGGTTACGTGCGCAACGCGCTCGTAGTGATTTCAAAACACATGTAAACACAGACTAAATAATAAAAGAAGTTCGCCGCAACACGGCGACGGTGATAAACATAGTAAAAAAATAAAATTCAAAACAACCTCCGGAGTACGACCGAATCTCGACCGTTTTAAAGCCTACTACGATAGATTCCCGGGCAGTGATATAAGTCACGAAGACCGGGTGGCGGTGGCCAACATCCAGTTCCGGGCCAATGAGCGGAAGCCGTTTGACAAGCTCGCCCTGTTCGAAATCTACCTAACGCTTTAGGCTTTTTTTTTATTTTGTAATCCTTTTTTTTTTTTGTAGAATTTTGTAATTTTTAGGAACTTTTAATAATAATTTTAGGCTTTTTTTTTTAATTATGTGTGTATTTTTTAATTTTAGGTTTTTTTAAAATTTTTATAAAACTGGCCAACCCACGCGGGCTAGCCACGCCCCGCCATACCGACCCAACATGTCACTTACCAGCGGGGGGCTCGAAGTCCACGTGTCAACCCATGCCCCAAACCCCCGCCCCACCATACCCCACGGTTAAAAACACCAATGCCTTTCGCGCAACGCGCGTGATTTACAAACACTAGTTTTGTGTAAAAATATATAGTGTTGTATGTATGTAAATTGTAGGACCGTGTTTCGGTACCGAAACTGTGATTCGTGTGAGATTAGTTCAAGACGGGAGAGATTAGAGATAAACAAACAACTTCCTTGTATTAATCCGGTAGTATAACATTACAAATCGGCCCGATTACAAGCTAACCGAACTAATACTAAAGGAGTATACATCCGGGGAGAGACCAAGTAGTGATCTCTCCCCCATACAATAGAACTCACTATGAACTCTCAAATGAGCTCACCCACACTCTCTAACTCTCTCTAGTGCAAATGAAAGACAAGGGGTGGTATTTATAGTCACACCCACTTCACTTGCACACACACACGGTCAAACCCATAACCCTCTCGTTTTACCACTTCAAACGAGCGGATCAATACACATTCGTTTGACCGTTTCACTAACTATTACATATTCAGCATAAAAAAATCTAATCTATTCGACAAGCATCGGACACAAAATCTGCATCAACAAATTCCCCCTTGTCCGTTGCTGTCGAATGCTGAAAATGCAACTGCAATCGATCTTCAGTCAAGTAGTTATCTTCTCTGTGTTAACAAATTCCCCCTTAACCGATGATCCAGGTAAGTAGTATCATGACGCTCCTTGTATAATATGTCCCCCTCAAAGTACGCGTATCCGTGTTGGGTGTTGTGCAATTTCCTCACAAGGCTCAATTGACCGATCTTCCGTTGATCTTCCAATACTCCAACCGGCATTTGATAAGGGTTCATTCTTTAAAAACTGCATCAAGTCTTGATCTGTCATAACACAAACTCTACCACCTGTGATTGCGTTTAGAAATTTACCGAAGAAATTCAACATACGAAAATTTTTATCCCCCTATTTCTTTGGTAAGATCTCTAAACGTTAACATATTCTCTCCACTTCAAAGAAACTGTCTTCAATTTCACAGAACAAATTCTCTCCACTGAGTAGAATTTATCTTCAAATTTTCACCAATTCCCTCCACTGAGCGGAACTGTCGTCAATCTTCACTGAATGTTCTCGGTTGTTCGAAAAATCACGAAAACGAATTTCTTCTTTGCATATTCTAGTTGAATAAGAACGTCCCCTAGTACCCCGTAGGATCCGACTTGTATCCCTCCAAAGACTTTGTGAACTCATTAGGACTAGTATTGACATTCCAGGTTCATTCATTCGTTACCAAATGCGAGAATATGACAATAAACAAAAAGCTTTCTTCTTTGCATATTCTAGTTGATAAAGAAATTTCGCCTAGTACCCCGTAGGATCCGACTTGTATCCCTCCAAAGACTTTGTGAACTCGTTAGAACCGGTATTGACATTCCAGGTTCATACGTTCGTTTTCAAATGCGAGAATATGACAATAACCAAAATGCTTTCTGTCACGACCCCCGACCCACCCTGGACGGAATCGGGAGCCGCGAACAGCCAAGTGGTACCGGTGATTATTTTGAAAAATATTGCAGCGGAAATTTCATCAGGACCGTGAGTTAGGAAAAATATCAGAGTTTAGAAAACACCGAATTTTATTTATTAAATAGATGGGATAAACCCATGTTTTACAAAGGTAGCGTTATTAAAGATAAATTTTATTACATAAAACAATATTTCTTAATTTGATTTAATTAATAAAATAAGCCACTTCTTGAAGCCTTTCAGTACCGTATCCATCTCTTACTCCAATCTACTGTAATTACCTGAAACGCGTTTTAAAAAGGTTTTGTCAGCAGGAAATACTGGTGAGTTCATTCATTTTATTAAAACGACACGTTTGTTATAATTTACAGTATTAAGAGAGATTACAATGTTTCCAGATATCAACCAACTACCCACAGTATTTGTCACTCGACCGGATCTGTGACTATGGTCATATCACCATTGGCCACCCGTTTGTCCAATGGCAAAGATTATCAAGTAATATATACAAAACCCCACATACCGGCTGTAATTTGGTGATTACATAAACTTAATCACTGAAATTATAACTTTGAAAATAAACATGCTTTTTGAAATCAAATTTGATAAAAAGAGAATGACTCACATTAGTTCAAGAAATTGATGACAAACGAATGAGATGAAATGATATAATTTCCAAAGTGACTAGGTTCAAGCCAAAAGATATATGATATTTTAAAATGAATGTGAAGGATTTTTTTTTTTTTTTTTTTAGAATTAAGAAAATTCTTTGTCAAAAGAAAGCTTACTTTGATTGGCAACTGAGGAAGACTTAAAATTGACAGGTTCAAAATGAAATAAAAGCATGAAAATGATTTGTCAAATATTGAATTATGATATGAGAAAAATTAGTGTGTTGAGATGAATGAATTGCAAAGATACACCAAAAGACAATAGAGTTAGTGTGTCATTGTTTAGAGTTCCAAGTTGTTTTAATTGTGAAACAAATGTGATAGTACACTATTAGTGACCATATTTTTCATACTATGTCTTAGAGATCGAAATATAATAAGAACAAGTTGTTTTGGCATGACCAACCATTATATTATATTTGTAAAGCAAATGTAATATATATTATTTGTGTCCCTGTCTGAACCGTGTCTTACATATCAAATATAAATACTATGTAATATATATTATTTGTTACGCATTTTTACTAGATGTAAATGGTCACCACTTTTAAATAAATATTATTTTAGTATTTTACTATACTATGTAAAATAACTTATATTTACTATGTAATATATATTACAAAACATCGCAATGAAGTTATTACATTACAAAATATTTTAGTATTATTATTTTGTAAAAGAAATCACTATTATTTATAACGTTAAATGAAAGTTGTAAATAAAAGTGTAAAAATATTTATTGTACAAAAGTATTTGAAAAATATTTTGTAAATATATAACACTTAATGGGTCGATTCTATGTGATTACTTATTTTCATTTCGAAACCATATAACGTTGTGAATGTATTTACAAATATTGTAAATAAGTGAAAACGGGGACTATTCTTATATATTACAATGTTCCCCCTAACCCAACGTAGTTGATGACTACCATATTATTCTTATATGGTCATTTTCTTGCCAGAGTGTTATGGTACATAGTTACCACAAAACATGTGATACACAATTATTTATATAATTTTTATTCGTCCCTCTAATTCTTGTATTGTTTTATGAAAATATGTCTTCTCCTTACAGTACAAAGTATAGATATTTTTATATATATATAATATAATTAAAATTTATTAAATAAGTATGATGACTTAATTTATATACATTAACTAGTCATTATCATGGCTGGATATTGGTTAGTGCTGCTTTGTTTAAGCATAGGTGATCAATCCATGCCTAACTAAGGCTAAGCTATCCAATACCAGCCCTTGACAATAACCCTAGTACCTAAAAATAATATTAACACTACTACTATTAATATATTATTATTAATAATAAAGCTAATATTAATTACCAAAAATAACTAAACATAAACTTAAATGAGAGTATACCTCAGACATAATTTTTATACATATATATAAAAATATAAATTCTTTACCTTAATGGTTTAACAAAATTCATTGACTCGATATCAAAGAGTCACCGTTTTGCAATAATGTGGTTCACAGTGCAAAAAGCGAAATGATATTTGAGTTTAGATAAAACAACAAATCGGAATGAAGTCCTCCAGTGGTCTTCATAAATCAAACGAACCACATGCACAACAAACATTGCATGTGTAACGTGTGGATTTACCAAGAAATAAAATAGATCAATATTCACTACTATGAAAGAAATCCGCATGGTATAATGACCATTAAGGGGAGTAGCAATGCAAAAGTCTATTCATAGAGGTTAGAATTTTAACAAAAGAAATTTAAGAATTTTATCTGGAATTTTGTGTGATAACCGTTGTTAAGTGACATTACCAGGGAAAAATGAAATAGGGAATTTGCAAAGGTATGTGACTCCTTTTGCAGTGATAATAATTATGACTCTGATTAGACTGTGCACCGATGGTTGTGAAATCTTGTTACAACGTACCTCAGCGAGATTCATGTTGTTTGTAAGATCGCGTGGCAAAGTGCTTCTTTTTTATTAGTAGTTCTTCTACTGACGGAATTAGCATTGGTGTCATTGTGCCCAATTTATATTTTAAAAAGGTCTTGCCTTGGAATTCGTATGTGATATACTTTGACATCTGCGGACGTAAAATTTTAAGTTTCATGTGTTTTCTTGTGCACTAGCACAGCTTTACATGCTTCTTATTTGCGTTAATAGTTTAAGGTAACGTTTTAGAAATTCTTATACTTTTGATGGTGTCCCAATTTAAAGGGTTTCCATTGTTTATATTGTTGCTCGAGTTATGAGGTAGATGATCAAACGAAATAATGTTTGATATCAGAATTATAGATATATGCAAGAGATTCCTGATAAAGAAATCTAAATTTATTATTGACACACATATGCTTGTGTTTTATTCCTAACTGACTTTTGGAATTCCTTATAGATATACATATCTATATAATCATATACTTCACAGACTGTATTATACATACCCTTCATAAGGTAAATGTATTTAACAGATTCTTATTTTCAAAACAAGTCAGATATCAGGTCATGATACTATTTAGGGAAATCTTGTCACTTGTTTGACATATTATATACTTACTTACCCGGTTCTCGCCGGAGAGGTAACCTTAGTATATCCAGACATGCTGGAGAGTCTGCTACACCATACCCAGTCTTTCCGGAGAAGAAATTTAGATTTTCCCATAAATAGTATTTTTCTTAAATCATTATTTGGAAAGTGCATTATGACTTTCAACAAGGAGTAATCAAATTAGTCGTTACATGACAGATCATATTCTAGAACAAAGTAGTACTAATAAATAAGAGATAACAGTGGTCAAATGTTATTGTTTATTTATTATACTTGCAATGTTCTAGTTATCATTCTCACGGTATACCAAAACCTATCATACTTTATTTACACAAGTATTTAGCTTATCTCGAAGCTTAGACTAAGGCATCTTTTCTTAAGTTCAAGTCTAAATACTATCATGAGTGCTACCATAAAATATCAAGTTCCTAACTCTTCGTTTAAACTTAGGTATTTTATTACAACACTTATTGGCTTAAATCAGTGGCTCTGATACCACCTTCTGTCACGACCCCCGACCTACCTTGGACGGAATCGGGAGCCGCGAACAGCCAAGTGGTACCGGTGATTATTTTGAAAAATATTGCAGCGGAAATTTCATCAGGACCGTGAGTTAGGAAAAATATCAGAATTTAAAAAACACCGGATTTTATTTATTAAATAGATGGGATAAACCCATGTTTTACAAAGGTAGCTTTATTAAAGATAAATTTTATTACATAAAACAATATTTCTTAATTTGATTTAATTAATAAAATAAGACACTTCTTGAAGCCTTTCAGTTCCGTATCCATCTCTTACTCCAATCTACTGTAATTACCGGAAATGCGTTTTAAAAAGGTTTTGTCAGCAGGAAATACTGGTGAGTTCATTCATTTTATTAAAACGACACGTTTGTTATAATTTACAGTATTAAGAGAGATTACAATGTTTCCAGATATCAACCAACTACCCACATTATTTGTCACTCGACCGGATCTGTGACTATGGTCATATCACCATTGGCCACCTGTTTGTCCAATGGCAAAGATTATCAAGTAATGTATACAAAACCCCACATACCGGCTGTAATTTGGTGATTACATAAACTTAATCACTGTAATTATAACTTTGAAAATAAACATGCTTTTTGAAATCAAATTTGATAAAAAGAGAACGACTCACATTATAAACAAGCAGATTTATACGGCAAAGTTTAGTCTATAGATAAGCCTTGATATATTGCAGATACAGGCAGAGCTTAGCCTATTGATTAGTCTTGTAACCTAGTGTATACGAACTAGGTAAGTAACTAATACAACATTTACGATAACTCACGAGATTAAAACCCTCACGACAAATGGCAAAGTGCAATCACTTAAACATCCATCGGATTCACAACGAATGACAGAGTATTCCCCGAGTTCGGGTGGTACTCAAACATCCTGCCGGAATCACGACTAATGACAAAGGATAGCACTTAAACATCCAGTCGGATAGTTTAAATCGATCGGACATTGAATCGTAGCAGCGATCGAGTTAATACCCTGTATTGTAGCAGTACCCCACTACTTTGAAAGTGAAATTCGAGCAGAATTTGAAAGTTTCGTCGACACAGAATGAAAGCTCGATGTCCAGGCTATTTATAGCAAAAATATGGGTTTTACGCGGCCCGCGTAAACCCATTCATAACATTTACGCGGCCCGCGAGGGCCCTAAAGGTGGCTAAGGGTTGCTGAGTCATCGACACGTGGCGGCACCAGGCTTTCGCTTATCGTTGAGCTGTCGCGGCCGGCGTGACCGCCCGTCTTTCTTTACGCGGCCCGCAAGAGGAGCACAATTCTTGATTTCTTGATTTTGGATATGGATTGGGGTTTCAGGGGTCCGGGTTTTTACTACGGATCAGTTGGGACATTTTTTTAATATAATTATTTTATAAAGAAAAAGGAAATAAAATATTGAGAAAAGAGAATGGACCCACTTTGTAACTTTAGGGTTCAACTAGAAAGCCTCCTGATATAAATTTTGGGTATAACTTCTGAGCTATTTAAAAATATATAATGCACTCGTGTTAAGTATAGTACCCCTCATTCAACCTTGTCCCTATGTCACGAGACAGAACCCCAATGAACTTAGTCAGGCAGAGCCTTGACCTGTTTTATGGGGTCAGATCAATCGGAAAGGGTAGCGGTGATCGGGAGTTAAAATACTTAAAACGGGGCAGGGCTTTATTATTATTATTAGAGGTTAAATAATAATAAGAAAAAAATATACATACAAAGAGAGTAGCGAGAGACTGGGAGGTGGAAAGTTTGTGAGCCAAAATTTTGGAAAGGCTCTTGATCTATTTATATCAAGCCATAAAACCTTGTCATATATTTTCTTTTCTGATCATGAAGACACGTGCCCCTTGATTCACAATTCTATTTTAATTATTTTATTATTTAAAATTATAAAAGATATCTATGAATTATTTTTCTATATATGTGTAGGACATTCACAGCACACAAGTGCACTTTACCTATTCAATAAGGTTTTTCTTTTTCTTTTCTTTTATTTTATTCAATTTCGTAGGATTAACCTTTCTTTTATTTTGATTTTTATTATATTAATTTATATATTATAATTAATTCAACTGTTTCAGTTATTTGGCGCGTATAACTTCTAAAATATGGCGTTCTAGAAAATAATAAATATGTTTTTAGAACGAGAATATTTTTGTCTACATTTGGGTCTAAGTTTCATTAAAAATAGAGTAGGTTCAAAATACAATGTATTTTTATAATTTAATTATTATACGGTTCCTAGGCCTGTCTAGGAACTTCATATTTCTAATAATCAACTTACCCGTAGACTACCCGTCTAATAATATAAGTTTTTATATACTTTTATTTTATTAGAAAGGTCAACCATATACAAGCCAATTAATTAGTATAATATTTCAACCAACTATATATATAAAATAGTTTTTAAAACTATTTGGGTTGAAATATTATATTAAAAATAAAACTAGTTACTAGTGGCTAATAAATTTAAACAAACCTATAATTCTTATATGATAAAATAGGAATGTTACACTTTCGAACATTTACGAATAACCGATAAGAATCATAAACATTGACGTGCGAAAGTGAACCTACCGGTTTTGGTTTTTGGCCCATAGTAGTCAAGTCACCAAAATTTGACGTTTGCATCGGTAACCTTGACTACCCCACATTCAAAATAAATCATTTGTTTTCATCAAGCTTCATCATCCCACGCGCTCCCGAAACCGTACAAATTTGACGTTGACATTTAGAAGCGCGATTCAACTAAACTTCACGAACACCCGACCCCACTTTGCAACTCACGAATAAAGACGGGTCCACGACTCCACGTCTTATCTTGACTTTTAGTTGCAGTCATGTGGGCCATAAATAAAATTGTGACTTCAAAATTTAGAAAAGTCACATGAGCCTATAATGTGCTCCTGATCCAACTTTGGACTTGTAACAAATTTTGTTGATCTAAACCAATTCGGCCCAAGACATAAGTTTGTCAAACACTAAATATGTAAATGGCCCAAAATAAAAAAATGCCAACATGCATTCACGGCCCAGTAAATATGTAGTGTAGAATTGTGGGCCTAATCAACAAGCCCTAGACATATGTCAGCCACCAACCTCGTCTGCCCTCATTCTTGTTATCCTCCACTTTCAATCAAAACCCTTTAAAAGAAAAACAAGCCGAAAAAGACATGATCTGTCTTCCTCTCCTTTTCTTTCTGCGATACAACATCCAAAACAAACCTCTTCACCCTCTTCGATACACAACAACCAAAACAGAACCAGCCATCATAAGACATCCTCCATGATTCCTTCTGCGATGAACAACAGCAGCAACTGTCATCGCTTAAGTCTCTCTGTGATTCATGACCAAAACCCCTACAACAATCACCACACACCACCGTGCACTGTTCTGATTATCTTCAGCCGACGCCGGTTTCTCTCTGCGATACACATCTCCAAACAATCGGAGAAGTTCACATCTGGTTTATCCAGATTCAGAGTTTTTTTTTAACAATTTGTAGGTTCTTCGTCGATTGAAGATGACGATTGAAGTTGTGGAGGTTCGTCGATTGATAAAATTTCTGGGTTTTTGATTAACAAGGTCGACGAAATAAGCAGGAGTTTCGTCATCATCAACAGCAGGAGTTTCGTCAACATCAGAAACAGGAGTTTCGTCAAGGTCTTGGGCAGGAGTTTCGTCAAGGCATGAAGAGCAGGAGTTTCGTCAACAGCAAGATATTCAGGAGTTTCGTGGGGGGAGGGGTTCGTGGGGAGGTGTTTTTCGTCGGACCTGATATGAGGAAACCCTAAAGTTTCTTAACAGCCGCCACACCCTCTTCAAGAACACAGCTACTGTTCATTCCCAGATTTGACGAAAATCACTTCAAAAGTGATATTTGATGATGAAAACTTGATTTGTTTGGTGTGAAACAGAAAACCTAAACCTCGAGTGTGATCCATTTCAGCTCAGACCCATCTGTCGGTCCAGATCTGGGTTTTCTTCATGTTTCCACCATGTTTACATCTTGAACAAAAATCATTAAAATCACAGATCTAGAGCACATGTGACTTAGCAAACTGCTAGATTTACTAAATCGGGTACCATGGCTCTGATACCAATTATAGGACCGTGTTTCGGGACCGAAACCGTGATTCGTGTGAGATTAGTTCAAGGCGGGAGAGATTAGAGATAAACAAACAACTTCCTTGTATTAATCCGGTAGTATAACATTACAAATCGGCCCGATTACAAGATAACCGAACTAATACCAAAGGAGTATACATCCGGGGAGAGACCAAGTGGTGATCTCTCCCCCAAACCATAAAACACACTGAGAACTCTCACAATGAGCTCCCCTCTCTCTAACTCTCTCAAGTGCAAATGAAAGACAAGGGGTGGTATTTATAGTGTTGATACATATTATGTGGACGCGACTCGGTTCGGTTCGATTCGGTTCGGTTCGACCCAGTTAGGTTCGGCTCAAGCCCGACGTCACGACATTCCTCCGTCGTGCGTCCCAGAGTTCGATACGCGAAGCACGAAGCGCCGCGAACTGGTTCCCGCCGCCACATCATCATGACATCATCATGATGATGTCATCAGTTGACTAAACATTTCAAATCTTCAAAAGTGATTCACGTAAATCATGTGCTGCGCCAATCAAGTTAGATGATCAGATTACATGTTGGGTCAATCATGACGAAACAAAAGGCTTGGGCCTCATCTTATAAAAAGCCCAACCCAACATGTGCAAAACAAATATATATGACGAAATCAGGGGATTTCGGCAAGGGGGTGGACAAAAGAACACATAGAGCAGAACACACACACACACGAGAGAACTTAGAGGGTTTGCAAAATACATTTGTAAACATTGAGCTTGTAACTGATCTTTTCATACGTATTAATACAGAGGTGTTAATCGGTGAATCTTGTGTGTTGTTTATTTACGTGTTCGATCTCGGTTTGCTATCTCGGTTGGATTCCGCACAACCGGGTTGGTTCGTATACAAGGATTAGGCGACTAGATCCTCCCCTAGCCGGACCTACAAGTGGTATCAGAGCCTTGGCTCTTCTCCTTGTTAAAACCGAGTGTTTTCGGGTGTTTTTCCGGGTGTTTGAAGTTTTTATTTTTCTTGAAAAATCTGGTCAAATCTTCAAATATCTTGTTGTTTTGCTGGAAGTTCTTATAAAAACCTTGTTGTTTATCATTTTCACATGTTAAACTTTGGTTTTTGGTGAAGTTTCGGGCAAAATCGGGTTTCGGAAAGTTGTCGGTTTACCGGAAAATTCAAATTTTTTGGGTTGTTCTTCGAGTTTTAAAAGCTTATCTTTCTGAAAAAACCGTGTGTTTTGCTGATTATTTTAATTAAAACCCTGTTATAAAACTTGTTTGCATGATATTCATTGGTTTTATTAAACTTTTTAGCTGAATATTGTGTTTGAAAGATCATCGGTTTTTCCAGAAAGTCATCAAGTTCATCTTCACATTCAAAGTGTTCTTGTTGATTCACCTTTTTGATCTTATAAGATAATTTGTCAAGTTGTTTATAGGTTGGAAATTGTGAAACTGATTAAAATATTATAATTACCTATCAAGTTGGTAAGATAATCATTTTAGTTGGTAAGGTTGGACGTGCAGTGTTTGAAAAAGGAGTGTTGTGTCAGAATCAGTCTCATCAACTTTCTGAGAGTTCAATATCGACGAATCAAACTGTTGTGTCAGATGATAGAAAGTCAACATTATATATAATCGCACAAGATAGTTGGAACGCACAAGCTGATTAGTCGCACAAGAGAGATAAGATCGCACAAGATCTGAAAGTCGCACAAGATAGTGGGCTCGCACAAGAACTGGGCTTCTATTTGGGCTTCTGATTACATCGGACCATCATTTAAATTCAATTTGGATTTCTGATTAGTCGCACAAGTATTGGGCTTGCACAACAAAAAAAAATAAATAAATAAATAAAAATTGGGCTTCAGTTTCGTAGGACCTGATCAGAATTTGTTTCGTCGATACTTGTGATATTTTTTTAGATTTTCAAATTCTAAGTGAGTGGGTTATTATTTTCTTTAAAGCCCACCTGAGTGCATCAAAAGAATTAGAAGTTGGGGGTTCGTGAAAATTGGTCTAGATCATCAAAATTAGTTAGAAGCTGGTGTTCGCAAAATTTTGAGGATGATAGTTCTGAAACGACCTATCAGAGCAACTGATATGTTCGGAAATCCATTACCTGTTCGATCTACCGGACCAACAGATCTGTATGGAAATCCATTACCACCAGTTGCTTCACAGTGCCATCGTTCTACTGTAGCACCATCATCTCTTGATTCAAGGAACTGTAGTCAAACAAAAACGGCGTTGTATGCTGAAATTGTCAAAGATGCCAGCAATGGTGAATCCTCGGGAAATAATGACAGTTCTGAACATGACAGTAGTTCAGATGAAGATGTTTCAACTTCAGTTAAGGATGATACAACTTCAAGTTCAACCGAGGATGGATCTGAATGTGAATCATCAAGGGAGGTTGTTGATTCTGATGCAGAAATGTCAACATCTGAGAGTGATTCCAGTCAGGTACATGTCGATGAATCAAAATTTGATAGTTGTGATAGATGTGATAGGTGTGTTGGATTAGATGCTAATATGTCTGAGTTGCAAAGCAAACATGATGCTTTAAAAGCTGAATTGTTTGACTTGCAAAACAAACATGTTTCTTTGGATGCTAAGTGGTGTGACTTGCAAAGCAAACATGAGGCTTTGCAAAACAAGTATGATGTGACATTCATCCACAACCAAAAGTTGACAGTAGATCTTTCTAAATGCACAGAAGCCAATATGTTTTATGAAAACCATGAAAAGGAATTTAAATTGATGATTGAAAAATTAAAGAAAGATAAAACCGAGCTGACAAAAATGGTTTCCAGAAAACAAACTGACATAAATTTGTATATCACTCGTCTTGAGATAATGCAAAAAGAGATGGCTTGTGTTAAAACTGAAAATGAGGCGATCCAGCTTAAGTTAGACAGTTATTTGAGCTCTAGCTATGTGTTGGATCACATCATTGATGTTCAGAAAGAGAAACGGGATGTCACATGCATTGGATATAAGAAATGTCCACCACCCGTGAGAAACAATTATGATGCCATGCCTGATGAGGAATATAGAACTTACTTTGAACCATCTGTTCCTTTGGACGTTGAGGAATTTGCAACGGGACTTGGATACAAACCGGAAGTATCCTCAGATTCGGATGTGTCAGCAGATACTTTTGTAACTGCTGAACAAAATCAGGATCCTCCAATCATTGTTGAGGATACTGATTCTTCAGATGATGAATCTAATGATACTGACTCAGCACAGTCAGATGCAGTAATCAAAGAAGAGGACATACCTCTCGAGAATCATATTCTATGTGATCCTCCCACAAAACCTGCTACGACTGTTCCAATCGAGTCCTCGTCTGCAAAAGAGTCTGAGAGTGTGGATTTGCTGTACACTCTTGTTGGTGATGATAAAATTTATTCTGACAAAGATTTTCCGATTAAGAATGTAAATCAATCTTTAATCAGTAAAGTTTTTGAAAATTCGACAAGTAAGTTTTTGGGAAAGTCGGGTTCACATGTTGTGGTAACACAGTGTCCTCCTATCCCAAAGGCTGAAGTTCGAAAACAATATGGCAATCAGAAATTACCGACAGTGAAAAAGCAGCAAAATCATACCAAACCAAAAGGTAAATTACAGACTCAAGGTCAAAATAAACAGACCAAGAAAAAGGACAAGAAGGTGAACTTTGTGAAATCGAAGGGAACGGATAAAATTGACACATTCGAAAACAAATCTAACTTAGATTTTGTTAAACAAGTTAAAATTTTGAAAAGAAACAGTCAAAACAATTACACACAACACACAAACGGTTGTGATGTAGGACCAAGTACCTTAAGATCACGAAGTTCATCATCAAGCTCCTACAGTTATGATACTCCGAGGTTTGTTGAGCGGAGATCATGTTTTGAATGCGGTGAGTACGGGCACATTGTCAGAAATTGTCCTTATCTCACGAAAGGAAAGGCAAAGGTTGATGCCCCCATGGTAACAGTTACCATAAAAGACCTGTTTCACCAAGACAGGACACTCGTCTTGTTAAACAACGGGAAATGAAACAGAAAAAGAAACAACGACAAGAAGTTGAAAAGGTTTTAAAACCAGAGGTTGTCCAAACGCAGTCTGTTAAGTTAGAAGTTAAAAATGAAAAACAAAAACAGATTTGGAAACCAAAATCGGAAATTGTTTCAGGGGGAGCTAGATCAATTCCGAATCATCGGGAAATGGATGTCACAATTCTCGATGATGACGGACGACCCAAGTCTGTGAAGGCTTGGGTCCCCCTCTCCAACTAATCTCTGAATGAGTGTGCAGGATGTTCCAGGAGGAACTATTGATAGTCTTAGGATTGTTGATAGTGGAGCATCCATGCACAAGATCGGCGACATAAGGCTCCGAAATATTGTTACATCTAGGATAATATTGTTGCCATTGATGGAGAGAGAGAAAAAAAGAAAAGAAGAATGATGATGAAAGAATTTGACCACTTCGACAAAATGAAGATCATTCCAAAGTTTGGTTGTCAAAGGTTTCAGATCTTGTTGCTGTGAAGAGATTTTTCAGTAGCTACAAAAATTGACTTTGAAATCCACACCGGGTGGATATCCAGTTTGGGAGAGCGCTCAGATTCCTTGCAATGCACGAAGCAGTTGCAGGATACGGTTTTAAGTTTCTAATCTCTCCTATACTTGTCGATATTTAAGCTGCTTTATGAATTATTATCATCTCGTACAACACTCCTAGACCAAACACATCGAAATCAAATATCACTTCATACGTGATTGCTTTGATAAAAGGCTTATCGATGTTGTTAAGGTCCACACCGATGACCAACGTGCCGACCTTTTTACCAAAGCATTTGACAAATCAAGATTTGACTTTTTATTATTGGTAAACGACATTAAGGTCAAGCAAGAGTAAAACCAACATCGGAAAATCATTTTTGTAAATATCTTTGTGTCTTTTAAATTTTAGCTTAGTTTGTTGATTTTAGGGGGAGTAAATCCAAATTTGAAAATCCAAAAACATCGAAAAATTTCAAAAACACAAAAACAATAGAAAAGCAAAAATGAGTTTCCTGGTGAGCAAAAGAGAATATGATAGTACATCAGTGGTCTGTCGAAACCTCTTTAAACTGAAATGCAAAATGAAAAATGTTAAGCAACTCTATATAAGATATATCGGTAGGCTCACAATCATCTTAAAGTGTGAAGGGTGATATAAACTTAAATCGACTGAAGACCAGGTGGGAACCACTCATTGGCATATGGTCTTAGTACCGAAATTTCGTTTGAGAGATTGCCGAGGTTCTGAGATATGTGGTCTTTATGCTGTTTATCATCTGGGTATCATAGTTGTTTCTTTTACCGAAACAAACGGAGACGAAATCTAGATCTTCCATGATATCATACATACGTGTACATATTGCATTCGACCTCAATAAGTGATCAACAATCACATGTCCAAACAAAATAAGTGATAATATATCACATTTATCCGGGAGTCAAGTTCGTCTCTTTGCTGTACGAAAGTACTGACCTGTTCACGGACTTGCTCTTGTGCCCTTCATGCATCTGAAAATCAAGTTCCTCATCAATAAGTGATTCTATCACATAGGGCTTGGTTTCAATCAAAATAAGTGAGTTTCTCACATCATATACAGTCAAACAGATGATAAATGGTATACTCACCGGTAAGATGAACCCTCGTGCATACCTTGATACGGGAATGTGTCGTGATGTGGATGAACACCGGTCGGTAAGTATAAATCATACCTTAACGTATCCCCTCGCCATGATTACATCTGATAAGTTGAGCTTAAGTGGACAACAATACCGATAATCGTTATAGGATGCTTATCTTAATGTGAACTAATTGAACAACAAGAGCGTTTTGTCATGACCATACACTGATATGATTCTCTTACCCTCGAAACTCGCAAAAAGAATGTCTGTAAATATTTATTTCATGCTTTCAGTTTCTGCATCTTTGTATATATTTATTTACTTCTTTCTGTCTTTACGTTTGAAATTTTCAAAAATTCCAAAAAGATTTTAGGTGTGTTTTAATATAAACTTTCTAAAAGCCAAAAATATTTTATTTCTATCTTATTTTCGATTGTACGATGTTGGATCTCGAGTCTTCGTTGCCTGAAACCTGCTAAAAACCAAAACGACTGAATCTTCATAAACGGTCAAAATTTGCAAGTTTTGAAAGTGAAAAACTAGAATTGATAAATCCTTTAAACTTTCAAACTGTCGGACGGTAGTTGATTGAGATATGGTCACATGTGTGTTATTTGTTTAATGTTAACTATATTCCAAGCAGTTGTTCTCATTACGCGTTTAGCTTTCTTGCATGTGCAGATGCTAAAGGCAAGGAGAACATGTTCGATGATAAGCATTGGAATGAAGACACGACGTGAAGGCACTCAAATGATAAAGATGATCGAGTTGCCGCTGGCCATCACCAACACCACAAGGATCTCAAGCATTGAAGTCAAAAGATTCACAAGCATAATCAAAGGGGGAGTTTATTGACACACTACCTAAATGAAAAGGGAGTTTGTTGATATACTTTCTACTTACGACGCGTGAAGACTTTGAAGATCCTTCGACATGGAAGATATGGAAGTTGAACCTCACGAGTTGCGTCCAAGGGGGAGTTTGTTGATACATATTATGTGGACGCGACTCGGTTCGGTTCGGTTCGACCCAGTTAGGTTCGGCTCAAGCCCGACGTCACGACATTCCTCCGTCGTGCGTCCCAGAGTTCGATACGCGAAGCACGAAGCGCCGCGAACTGGTTCCCGCCGCCACATCATCATGACATCATCATGATGATGTCATCAGTTGACTAAACATTTCAAATCTTCAAAAGTGATTCACGTAAATCATGTGCTGGGCCAATCAAGTTAGATGATCAGATTACATGTTGGGTCAATCATGACGAAACAAAAGGCTTGGGCCTCATCTTATAAAAAGCCCAACCCAACATGTGCAAAACAAATATATATGACGAAATCAGGGGATTTCGGCAAGGGGGTGGACAAAAAGAACACATAGAGCAGAACACACACACACACACGAGAGAACTTAGAGGGTTTGCAAAATACATTTGTAAACATTGAGCTTGTAACTGATCTTTTCATACGTATTAATACAGAGGTGTTAATCGGTGAATCTTGTGTGTTGTTTATTTACGTGTTCGATCTCGGTTTGCTATCTCGGTTGGATTCCGCACAACCGGGTTGGTTCGTATACAAGGATTAGGCGACTAGATCCTCCCCTAGCCGGACCTACATATAGTCACACCCACTTCACTTGCACACACACACGGTCAAACCCATAACCCTCTCGTTTGACCACTTCTAACGAGCGGGTCAATACACATTCGTTTGACCGTTTCATTAACTATTACATATTCAGCATAAAATAAATCTAATCTAATCTATTCGACAAGCATCGGACACAAAATCTGCATCAACATAAACAAAACAACTTTATTTTACAATGTAGCCATTCTAAGAGTAGACAAAAAACCAAAAATTACATTAACCTCTTTATTGTGCAGCAGCGGCTTTATCCCAACCCCACCCTACTCGCTGGCTCGTACCCGCACCACCGGCGGCAGTGTGTGGGTTGTAGGTTGGGTTACCCGCTAGGGTTAACCCTTGTGCCCCGGGTGCCGGGTGCACATCAAAAGGTGAAGAATAATAATGGTCCGGTGTCATCATCGGAAACAGCGCATGATAGCAAAAAAGGTGCATCGCTGGTGAATGAAGCGGTTCCGATCGTGTGGCCACCTAAATTTGTGAGCGGTGGTGGTGGCGATCATGAGTGGTGGTGATTTGAGAAAATCAATATAATGTGTTGATGATTTTGCATAAATAAAAATATTGATTTGAGAAAATCAAGATAATATGTTGATATTTTATTTGCCCTAATTTATTTGGAGAGAGCTTGTCATTTAAACATGAGGTCTGTGGTTCCAGCCTGCATCCAAGCAAAATATTTTCAATTTGTAAACTTTTTTTTTTTTTTTTTTTTTTTTTTGGTGAATTTTAACCAGGTACATTAAGAAAGGAAAAAAATATTTAGTCGAATGTGTTGGAGTTCCCAAATGCATTGAAATGCATTGAAAAAGAAATAGACCCCCATTTAAGAAAGGAAAAAAAAATATTTAGTCGAATGTGTCCCCAAATGCATTGAAAAAGAAATAGAACCCATCGTATCTTCCCATGAATCTGAGAGAATAACCACTCAAATGATATTTTATCTTTTGGAGCATTGAACTAAAAATGTTGAGTGGACTTGACCACAAATCTGAACAAAGGGTACACAACAGAATCCAGATCCACGCCTCTTCTTGCATGGTCACGTCGGTACACAATAGTTGCTTGTTTTTGGGATAGATTGAAGCGAAAGATTTGTGATGTATTGGGCTTGAGAAGGGGGTAGAGTGACACATGGCAGCCACGTCAGTAGGGACAAGCCCAGACAAGCCCACATATACTAACACATGCCCACATATACGCATACTAACACAATAACACGTACATACACATATACTAACACGTACACACATACGCACACTAACACATACACACTCTATATAATTACATACACATAGACATCCGCACACATCCGCACACATACACAATAACATATACACTAATACATACACATACACGTCCATTGACACTTACACATCCACATGCATGCTCATGACCCTGAAGATGGCGTAACATTGAATCCTTATTAATTCTAATGGAATAATTGCCTGCCTCGTTTGCTTTATTAACTGCATAAGGTAGAAGTTTCATACGATACATACCTTTAAGAGAATTGGCAGACGACAACGGTGGCCACAATTTGTGGTGGCTAACAGAGGAATCAGGCAAGCACACCTGACTCATGGTGGTTTGTAGCTTTCCAATTACAGGTTCCTTATTCGAGTAGATCATTAACTTCCTAGGTCATTTTCGACGATTGAAGATAGTGTGATAACTGTTTCTCCATTTACTTGTCATATATGGGGTCTCCGGTGACTATATGTGTGGCATTCGGTTAAAGCCCTCATGACGTGGTTGAGAAGGTTATGGATCTGAAACCGGTATGAGCATTTGGTCATCCACTAGTTTTGGTTTCCTAGTTGTGGTAAAATGATTGAGATTGTGATGGTCTTTGGTGGTAGGTTTGTCTTTTAAGATAAACAAAATGATGGTCAAATGGGCCAACAACTTAAAGGCAGTCATTGACGGTCAAACCAAGCAATTAAGCGGATGTTGATTCTATCATCATTTGAGGGGATCCGAAACTTAAATCAACGAAATAAGCGTTTTAAAAAAATACACATACACATATACACCCACATACCCACAAATATACATATACAACTGAAAACGTTTTATTATTATTATTATTATTATTATTATTATTATTATTATTGTTATTGTTATTTATCAATGAGGAATAGAACAAACAAATTAAAATTAATATTTCGTATATAACCTAATTATTATAAATGAAAAACCAAATGATATATTTATTATAATTACAAAATTAAATTTATTAATAATAATAGTTCTCAAAAAAGATAAAGTAAAATAAAATAACTTACATAAACTTTCTCTATAGGGACGATTTATGGTCCCTCTAGGTTGTGAAGTGGTGGGAAAATTTAAAAAAAAAATGTGGGAAATTTTGCCGCTAAAAAAATTGACTAGTCAAAATTATTCGAAACCATATATCGTCCCTATAGCTTGAGTCTTTTTTTTATTTTTCGTCATTACTAAATGAAATTTAAAAAATAATAATAATCAAAGCTATAGAAACGATTTATAGTCTCTACAACTTGAAACATTTTTTAGGTTTTTTATGATATTAGAATTAAAAAAATAAACAAAAACAATTTATCTTTGAGCTATAGGGACGACTTTTGGTCCCTATAGAAAAAACTTAAATGAAATGAAGGAAAACTCTATATGAACGAACAGTCCTCCCAATTGCTTGTTGTATAGGGACGACTACTTTCCTCCCTATAGATTTTGTCCCTACAAGTGTTTTTTCTTTTTTTTTTTAACTTTTTTTTATTTTCGTCATTATTAAATGAATTTTTTTTTAAAATATTCAAAGTTATAGAGACGACTTTTGGTCTGTACAAGTTAAAACATTTATTTGTTTCTTATTTATAATATTAGAATTAAAAAAAAAAACAAAAACAATTTAACTTCGAGCTATAGGGACGACTTTTGGTCCCTATAGAAAAAACTTATTTGAAATACTGCAAATCTATATATGAACCAAAAGTCCTCCCCATTACCCCATAGCATGTTCTACAGGGACGACTTTTGTCCTCCATAAAAATTTTGTCTCTAAAAGTGTTTTTTCTTGTAGTAACAACTAATCAAAATAAAGCCAAACAACAACAGCCAACCACATTACCTCCCCTTTTGTCCCACGCCCATGGAAATCACTACAATGTAGATTGCTTCACGAACATGAGAACGGAACTAAGTTACAAATTCCTTATCATATAGCCATTGACCAGAACTATAAAAAAATCAAATCAATTAATATCGAACAATGCAAGTTTGGATTGAGGTTCAAGAACAAAGATGTAATCAGAAATTAGTGTGTTAGGATTTAATAGAGAATTTGATTGTCATGCATGATGGGTTTACCATGTTTATGTTTCCGAGTAGTAGATTCAAATAGTTATGTTGATGACTTGATTCCCGAACCTGTAACACCGATAATGATCATAATCAAGGAAATAAAGCATCTGAGTTAATAAAAAAATACCATGTTAGACACTTTAAAACAAAAATGTTAGATATTTATAGTTTCACTACATATGTGATCAAGTTGGATTATATAGCCTAACCAAAGATAGTAGTTTTGATTAAATTATCTCATATCTCATAAATGAAGTAAATTATATCATTATACAATTAGCAATTGGGTTATGTCTCATTTGTTTAAAAGTCACACCCTTTGGTTTATTTTATTCACACCTTTTCATTTTATTCTTTGTTCATTATATATAAAAGTAACTTAAGACACAATGGTTTAGAAAAAAGACACAATGGTTTGGGTGAAGGGTTACGATTAATTACTAATCAACATGTCTCTTCATTTTATTTTACTATTATTTCAAATGTAATAAGACCATGCGTAGTCGTTAGCCCAATGATGCCCCTACCCTGGGGCGTTTTCTGCCATATGGCAGTCCAGTCAGAATGGGAGTATTATTGGGCGTTATTGCAAAAGTGGCGGAGTGGGAATAATGCCCAATAACGCCCCTTCCAATCATTACACAATTATTTTTTTAATTAAAAACTTAAAATACTTCATTAAATTAAAAAAAATACAATACTAGAAATAAAAAAATAAAAACCGACTAAATTAAAAAAATACATTAGTTTTCGTCTTCGCTTTCTTCACCCTCGCCAATGCATGCAATCCAAGCTCTCGATCATACCAGGCAAACCATGCTCAGCCCAATGTACCTCGTAGATCTTTTGAAGGTCGTCCCATGTGGGCGTTCTAAGATAACGCGCACCATACAATTCAATAATACCTTTATAAAAAAACATATACAAACATAAGCTTTAAAAAAACACTTGTAAACATTATAGTAAAGTATAGGAATTGTACTGCGACAAAAATGCTCCAAGGTGTCTCGCATTGTTTTCTCGGCCATTTTTAAAAACTCGTCGTTGATGTCGATTGTGTTTCCGTAAGCAAGGACTCGTAGTGCCAACGTACACTTTTGAATACCGGTAAATCCAAGTGTCCCTTTCGCATCCGCTTTTTGTTTAAAATAATCGTAGTTGGTTTCTAAGTCGTCGACTATGCGTAGAAACAAACGCTTACTCATTCGCCATGTGGCAGTCCAGTAAGCAAGGGGGCATTATTGGGCGTTTTTACAAAAACGGCGTCGTGGGATAATGCCCAATAATGTCCCGTCAATCATTACACAATTATTAAATTTTGAGTAAACTGCCATTTTGGTCCCTGTGGTTTGGGCACTTTTGCCATTTTAGTCCAAATCTCAAACTTTTTACATCTGGGTCCCTGTGGTTTGCATTTTGTTGCCATTTTAGTTCAAAATCCAAAAACCCTCTATTTTGACTGTTGAAAACTAATTATTTTGTCCTTTAGTGCAGGGGCATTTTGGTCATTTTGCTTTTCATTTAACATTTTCTTAATTCAAAAATTAATATATATATATATATATATAAATAATCCCTTTATCATTTCCCTATAAAACATCATCTTCTTCACACCCAAACCCTCCCAAACCAGATCTGCAGTGCCACCACCATCACTCCTGTCCCCTCTTTCTATCCTAGCCACCACACACACCCGCCACCGCTCCTCAACCCGCCACCGCCCCACCACCTGCCCTCTCTCTAAACTCATAAAAAAACCCATCAAACTTCGTTATACAACATGGGTTCATCAAGTGGCAGAGCAGACGTCAACGGTCTCAAAGCTCTGAACACCAATAAAATGGTAATCGAGGACGAATGGTCCATAAAACCATCCAAAAAAGACGCACAGACGCCGGAGCTCCGGCGACATCCACTTAGGGCACCGGTACTCACCTTTATAGATAGATCTTCTTATACATCATCATGAGAGAGAGAAAGAAGGTGGCTGCCGCTGCGGTGGTGCTTCTGCTTCGACGAATTTCCGGTAAGAACTGGGTTTCTGCTTCGACGAATTTCCGGTAATAACTGGTGCTTCTGCTTCGACGAATTTCCGCTGCGGCGGCGGTGGTGCTTCTGCTTCGACAAATTGCGGCGGCGGTGGTGCTTCTGCAGCGGCGGTGGTGCTTCTATTCAGTTGATTCGTCATATTTGCAGGTGTTGATGTTCATAGTTGTTGATTCGTCATAGTTGCAGGGGTTATGGCAGTGGGAGTGGAGGTGGTTTTGAATGGTAGGTTCAGAGAGATGAATGGTTGTGGATTTAAAGATGAAAGGTTGTGGGGAAGATGAAGATATTAATTGGGGAAGATGAAGATATTAATATGGTACCTTTAATAAATTAGTTTTTTTAATTTTAATAAAAAATAAGTTACAATAAAACCTAAATACCAAAAATACCCCTGAAGATAAGGACAAAACAGGGGGTTGAAATAGGGGATTCTGGTCAAATTTCACTTTTGGACTAAAATGGCAACAAAATGCAAACCACAGGGACCCAGATTTAAAAAGTTTGAGATTTGGACTAAAATGGCAAAACTGCCCAAACCACAGTGACTAAAATGGCAGTTTACTCTTAAATTTTTTAATTAAAACTAATTAAATTTCATTTAAATAAAAAACATTACATTCTTAAAAAAAAATTCAAAAGATAAATAGAAAACATTACATATCTAAACCACAATGACCAAAGTTCAAAAGTTCAAAAGTTAAATTTAAAACCATATATAAACCACAGGAACCAAAGTTGTCAACACTAAAGTTTTCAAACCTTTTCTGCATTCCATCGTCTTCTTCGTTTCTTATACAGGTTTTCCGGCGACAATTCTGGCTAACCACAAAACCATTCCGACTCGAATTCGTCCCATTCCGGCACAAATTCCAGCTATCTCCGTCTCATTGGCCAAAAAATTTGCCTTTTTGGCGTGATTCAAAGCACGCCGGTAGGGGTTTTTTTGCGAAAAACGTCGGATCATGCCGGAGGGGGTGGGGGAGGGCGTTTTCAAGCGTGATTGGGGGAAAACGCTCAGGATCTTGCCCACTATGCATGGTCTAACAATAAGGCATGACAATCAATAGGTGTATACTTTTCATTAACCCACGTGTCTCTTCATTATGTAAAACTACCAAAAAGCAACTATGGTCACCAACAATTGACTCCCACCCATTCGCACAACTAACAATTAATTTCCATCACCCTCGCACCACTTCGCACGCACCTCTTCATACATATACAAATATTAATCATTTAACTATTGAGTTATACCCTTTCGTTAAAAAGTCATGACGGTGAACGTGCGTGTTAGGATTGATTCGGATACACCGTTGACTGCGTAGATCTCGTATCTTGTGCGGAATCCAAGTATGAGAGTGGATCAGACAAGAACAAGCTAATTATAATATGTTTTCTATTGATGATATGAAAGTATACAACCACGAAAACAGTTGGACAGAGTTTCCCCACTCTAACATCCAAAGTTACAAATGAACAAAACTCAACACACACAAATATAGGGTCATGTAGGTTCGCATAAAACTAATCAAGGATGGACTTCTAGTGCGGATGGACCTAGTTTTGCACAGATCAACTAGTTAGTGCGGATCAGCATGCGCTGATCCATGCGGATTGCCTGTAACCCTAATCCCACGCTCATTTGTGCGGACCTGGATACCTCCATCCGTGCGGACCTGGACCTTGTTCTTTAACATGTTTCACACTTTAATACCAAGTCTTGATCATTCGTTCAGCTACGATATGTGATTGACGCAAGCGATAGACATATACACTCACAGACTCCCCCTTGGATATTGCTGCAGTCAATCTCGTAGCTTGTCTTTATCATCTCTTTGAGTCTTCAGAAGCTTTGACAGTTTCAGCACCACAGACTCCCATTTGCACTCTGAATACTCAGCTCCCCCTTTTGATAGACTCTCTCTCCAGGCTCCCCCTTGCTTTAATCTTTCAGCTTTCAGGATCTAAACCTGGCCCTCTGAAAAATTTAACAATTCAAACCTCTTGAGAAAATTTCTAATCACTTTAAGATCAAGAACCTGGCTCTCTATAAACTTCATTTGACAATTTAAAGGATTTTTTAGATTTCCAGTATTAGTAACCTAGCTCTAAACACAGATATTTTGACAATTAAAGCTTTTGAGGTCACCCAGGATTGTAGACTGGCTCTAAACACAAATATTTGATAGTTTAAAATTCCAGAATTACCCAGATCTACTCCTCCTATCAAATAACTATATACATTTGACATTCAAAGCATCCAATCATCATAAACTCTACTCTCCCTATCATATAACTATATACATTTGACATTTAAAGCATCCAATCACCATAAACCCTATCAGATAATCAAGTTCAATTTAATGACCTTGATTCATCTAATTATCAACCAAGTCCAATTTAATGACCTTAGAGATTCACCAACTGTCTTTTATTTTTCATTACAAAAACTGAAGTTTCAAATTAATGAACTTGTTTATTTTCTGAGACATGTGCAACATACTTAGATTTTGAAACTCAGCTTTTCAGACATCGGTTGTCGAAACATAAAGTAGAACAAAATCTTTTTGTATTTTACAAAGTTTATGCTAAAACACACTCAAAATATTTTTGTGATTTTTCTGTAATGTAATGCATTAAAGAAAGATTTACAGACATATTTTTGTTGAGTTTGTATCAGAGGATCTTATCTGTTTATGACACCTCACAAGCACCGTTGATCTATATATAAACTTTAAGCTCTAGCCGATTCACTTAGATTGTCAGTATACTGATCCATTTAAATTTTGACACAAATTTCAATCGATTCAAGATGCGAGATTAGTGTTTTAAGACCTTAACGTATTCGTGTGTCCCACCTTAGAATATACTCCCGTATCAAGATTCCCTAGATTCAGTCGTACAAGTGAATATACCTAAATGATATCTGTCTCTGGGTTAGTGCGAAGCCTTGAGAGCTCATGTATGAACTTCCATTCAGTCAAAGAGTTGAAGACTCGACTTAAAGGTGTGTTTCACTTAGGAATTTTCTTTACAACTGCATTTTATATATATCTTTCGATATTTTTTGAATTTTTATGCAGATGGAAAGCTTTAAGCGCAAAAGCATTATACGAGGTCTAGGCCATTGCTGACGCAAAATCAGAAGACCAAGTATAACACCCCAGATATCAATAAGTATAAAGACCTAATATCTCAGAATCAGACAACCTCTCAAACAAAATTTCAGAGTACTAAGTCCATATATCCGAGAGATGTTCTCCACGAGATAAGAAATTGATTTTAGGTTTATATCTCAAAATCAATCTACTAAATGTGTAAAAACCTACTGGCATATCATCACTGAGACCGTTTAGCACATTTTGACATTACAATTCTTTAGCATGATGTGACTGTCTTACTGATGTATTATCATTTCCTCTTTTACACAAAACTCTTTTGATTTTTCTCATGTTTTTGGCATTTTCAAATTTTCAAATGTTTTTGTATTTTTAAAATTTTTACTCCGCCTAAAATCCAAAACATTTTAAGAAAAATTTGACAACACAATGTAGATAGCTTCATCTCGCCATCCATTTTCTGTTTCACATGCTCTGTATCGTACAAAGCACCGACATGATTTACAACCCAAAACTAACTTTTGACATTGTTTAATCACTTGAAAGAACTTGTTACACCAAGTTTTGTTTGTTCAGCCGTGAGGGTTTCGGCGTATTCCTTCAATATTTTTTTAAGAATTTTTTATTTTAACAAATTTAAACAAACAATTTTTTTATGTTTTATGTTTTTCTATTTTTTATTTTGTTTTTGGTTTATGTTTTAATTATTTTTATTAACAAACAAACTTCTTGTTTTTCATCCACATGAATCCTTCTCCTCCCGTGCCAGGCTGCTCCGTTGCTTATGTTGACATTCTGTTGGCATCTAGAACACCTCCCCATTCAAACAATTCAATCATTTGAATAATGCAACCCATGCCTGTTTGACCTTGGGTATTGTGACACAATAAGAATCATTCAACTTTGGAAAATCTTTGTCGTTTTTAACAAAAACTTTTTCATTCTTATTTTCAACCTTCTTGGTCAAATTTTCCTTTTCGCATTCATAGAAGTACTTTGTTTCTTGACCACCCAAAATTGTCCTTTTGAAATATTCCTTTTATAAAATCTTGGATCATTTTGAATGTATCGTTTTGGCAAATCAATTTTTGGTTTCCAAATTTGTTTTGGCTTTGATGTATCAACTTTTGGTTTCCAAATCTGTTTTGGTTCAAATTTGGGTGTCTTTGGCTTCCAAGTTTGTTTTGACTCAACCTTGGTTGACTTCTGTTTCTCAACCTCAGATTTCTTTTTCTCAACATCAACAGGCTTCAAATTTGGACATTTGCGACCAACATGTCCAATTTGTTGACATTTAAAGCATGTTTTCTTTGAAACATCTTTGGAGTGTTGTTGTTGTTTCTTCTAAGCATAGAATTCCTCATGAGTCTGCCGACTAAATCGGATTTCTTTTTCTTCCTCAGAACTTGTTCCGTGAACAAAGTTCATTTTCTTCTGAAGATTTGACTTTTCAGACCTTTTCTTTTGATTTTGTTTCTTTTTATAACCCAACCCAGCCTTTGTATTTTTCTATTTGTAACTAGGTTTGTTATAAAAAAGATTTCTTGCTCGCTTTTCCGGCAAATTTGTCAATTTTAGAATTTTCAATTTTGACCAGTTTAAAAACTTTGTCAATCTTTTCTGTAATCACATTTTGAACCAGAACTTTAATATCTGAGAATAATTTATCCGATCCAATCATGTAATATGCCAAAATTATTGGATCATCATTCGAATTTATCTATGATTTTGAATTCTCTAGATAATTCTTATGAAAACTTTCCCCATCTTCATCATGTGATTCGGACTTATCATTTTTGGTAGAATCGTCTTTCAGAACGCTTTCAGCAACCTTACTTACCACCTCTGAAACACCAACCTCATCAGATTTGGAGTAACTTACATCAATGTTATCAGGTAATTTGTCAACTATGTTTATAGCTTTTGCCACTTTCTAGTCATCACAGAATGTATAATTATTCTCCAACGGTGGTGGCACCTGATGAAATTCTGACCCAATTCCCTTTTTGTTCTTTTTAGAATTATTATCATCTAGTGTGATGTTGAAAATACGTTCAAGAATGTACGAAGAAACATGATAACTTTGAAGTTTATTAACTTTCTTTTCTTTCTCAGCTAATTCTCATTTAACTTCAGCAAGTTCATCAATATATTGATTTAAAACCCGTTGTTTATCTTCATAATTAGCTTCAAGAAATCTTGTCGTTTCAATATATTTAGAAATTCTTCTTTCAATACTTTTCATTTCACTTTTCACAGTTTCATATGCTTCTTTTACTGTATGATAGGACAATATCATCCTATCATATTCTTTTTGCAACTCTTAAATAATATTATCTTTTTGTAAACCCTCGTTGCAATCTGTTGAACACTTTTGTTTTAAAACTTTATTTTCTTTTTCAAGATCATCACATTTCTGTGTTACCTCGTCTTCTTTTTCTTTCAAAAACTTTTCAATTTCAAACATTTCCTTACATTTTTTGTTGAAAACATTTTCAATCTTAGTAAACTCAATGTTTCTGGATCTTAAATTTTCATCATTCTCAGTACAGGCACTGCATGTTCCATGCATTTCCTGCACTGCACTTCTTTTATGTTTTCAAATTTGTTATCAATTTTATCATTATTATCAATTGACTTAGCCTTATTAGACGACTCGGTAGATTCAGTTTGAGTTGTTACCTCAATTTGATCTGCCACCATTGTGTTGTCGGTCGTCTTCTTCAAAATCTCATCCTTCAGCTTTTGGCATAAATCACCCTTCTTATGCCCTCCTCCACTTCTTTCTCATAGTTTTCATCTTCTTTGATCCTTGAATAAAATACTCCTGCAGTAGGAATAGCAGCAACAAGCGCTTCAAAATCTACCACATCTGGATCCACTATTGGATTCCCTTTAGGATCTACATAGCACTTCCTCTTATCATCCCATCTCTTTGCATCCTTTGCTTCCATGAAAACTTTATACACCGCACTCAATCTCATCCGTGCATGACGTTCTTCTCGAGTCGGTCCTACCTCTGCAACCAACGCAACCTTCTCTTTTGGAATGTATTTATTCCAATTGAACCCCTCATCTTCTTGTGTCACCACCAAAGCTTGTTTTCTTTCTTTCGACGAACCTTCACCGATCTGTTTTTTATTCATCTTTGGCGGTTGCTCATTGGTGCGATGGTAGATTGCTTTGTTGTAGTAGTCGTCATGAAAAGGATTTACACTTTCATCAACACTTTGGTTTGTGCACTCCCTCTTGAAGTGTCCTTTTTGCTTGCATCTAAAACACGTAACTTTGGATATGTCAAATCCCAATTTTGTGTTAGGACCTTCAAGACATTGCCTCCCTATTATCTCCATGAACCGTTGAGCTCTCCTGATTACACTAGCCATACAACATCTGATATCTATGAGCTCCATCTCTTTTGGATCTATTTGATCGTAGTCTTCCTTGGTCATATTCGGGTTTCCAATTCTATCCACCACCAGACTTTTGTATGATTCCAGAATCGATGCTAAAAAGCTCATCTGCTGCCTGGCTGAATCAGCGTTCATATTTGGAGAATCTACCAAATTCAGGGCAATATTGCATTGAACCAGATTCGGATTAGATTTATCTGATGCAAAGGATTAATGATAACCAGAATCATAGTTCGGAGACCTGCTTTTTGAAGAATCACCGGAGTTTTCAGCGCTAAAAGCGGTACCAATCTTTGGTGCTTGACTGTTCAGCATGCTTCCACGATAGTAAAGATTTACATTTTGCTGATAAGTTGAACTGGTCATTTTGTTTTACCTCTTCAGATCCAGCTCATGGATTTCAAGTTTTTCAATCTAACTATCCAAAGTGATCTCGTCAAACTTTGCATCATTTTTCAGAATCAAAACAAACGTTTGCCAATCATCTACATGAGGTAATGCCTCAATCAGTTTGTCGATGATCTCTTCTCTGCCCTTCTTGATTTTGAATCTTTCTAGCTCAATTTTCAAATGACAGAAACGTTCTATCATTTGTCGGACAGTTTCTCATTTCATACAGCTGAACAAGTCAAATTCTTTCTTTAGCAAAGATATCTTGTTTTTCTTGATTTCCTTTCCACCTTCAGCTTTCACTTTCAGTGCCTCCCACATGGATTTTGACGTTTCATCATGTTGCAGCAAACAAAGAATATCTTCCCTAACCGATTGTTGCAACAGTGCAATCATTCTTTGTTCGTTAGAGAACTCTATTTTATCAGCATCTGCGTATGATTTAAGTGGGACTATTTCATTTTCCTCATTAGTTGGATTAACATATCCAAAGTGTAACATAGACCAACAATCATAAGCATATGCTTTCACCCAAATCTCAAACCTATCTTTCCACCAGTTATAATCTTCAATATTCATTAGTTTAGGTGGTTTTTTATGAGTTATGTATACATTATCATAATTCAAGCTTTCGAAAATTGCATTTGAGATGTTCTTTGATGCAGGTGTTGTTTTGGATGTAAATGTGTTGTAAAACTCATTATAGAACTCCTCTTCCATGATTTGAAATGCACGTGAATCACCTGCAAAGATTTAACAAACAATTAAACACTTTTGAAAACCAAACAATACAAACAACTTGTAAACCTAGATCCGTGAATGTTGATTCACGCGGATCGTCTTCTCTTGGTTCGCGCGAATCAACTCAAAGTGTGTAGATGTCTTGATTCGATGGATCAAGATAATTCTAGATCCGTGCGTAGGGACTAAAATCCTAGATTCATGAAACTTTGACAAAGGTAACTTCTAAACCCTAGGTCCATGCGAACCCACTCTTCCAGATCCGTGTGTACTGTTTCAACGAACACATGTTGTCCAATTTGATGATTTTTTTTTATCTGAAACTTTCAAGGGTTGATTAAACACTGATTTCGCACAACATGTTGAAAAATTAGCCATTTTTAACCGTGGATTCGACGTGAATTTGAGATTTAAACTTGAAAAAGAATGAGTAGAAGAAGAATGTGTAGAAGATGATAAAACTAGCTCTGAATTGGATGAATTCAGCTTGTTTCTTGAATCTTTAGTCCTTGCAATCAATCTCCTGCTCTGATACCACTTGAACGTGCGTGTTATGATCGATTTCGATACACCGTTGATAGCATAGATCTCGTATCTTGTGTGGAATCCAAGTACGAGAGTGGATCAGACAAGAACAAGCTAATTATAATCTATTTTCTATTGATGATATGAAAGTATACAACCACGAAAACAGTTGGACAGAGTTTCCCCACTCTAACATCCAAAGTTACAAATGAACAAGACTCAAAAAACATATATATAGGGCATGTAGGTTCGCATAAAACTAATCAAGGATGGACTTCTAATGCGGATGGACCTAGTTCTGCGCGGATCAACTAGTTGGTGCGGATTGCCTGAAACCCTAATCCCATGCTCATTCGTCCAGACCTGGATACCTCCATCCAGACCTGGATCTTGTTCTTTAACATGTTTCATACTTTAATACAAGTCTTGATCATTCGTTCAGCTATGATATATGATTGACGCAAGCGATAGACATATGCACTCACAGACGGTTAGAAAATTACACACATATATATACAAAACCAACTTACTTCCGCGTTACCGAATAGACGTGTCAAAAAACAAAATGAATTGGTTGATAAACGATACCACCTGTTTGAAATAATAAAAGATAAATCCCCTTCAACAAGCAGTTGAATTGCTAAAACTAACAGCTTTCAAAATCCCATCACTCCATGGATACGTCATAATCCCACACATGATTCCATGAATACTTATATACATCTACTATGTATTCCTCTTTTCTTCCCAAATCCCCCTATCCCATGCCTTTAAAGTTCAAACTTTCTCCAATTTTCACATCGAAGGTATATCTCTCTATACTATGTTCCATTTATTCAAGTATTCCATGTTCATTATTTTACCGCTTTTTGAATCGCAAATAGGGTAAAATTTACGGTTCAATCGCTCAACTTGAATCACATGTATAGGGTAATATTCACTCCATTTTTATCATGTTTTCCCTTTGTTGAATGGGACAATGATTCAAAACATCAAAACGAAGACGGTGATAGATTTTGTTAGATTAGATTCTAGGCGACTATCTGTTTTTCAATAATTCAAGTGTGTTTCTGTGTGGGTTACTCATTTATAAATCAGTGGTTGAATTGGGTATGTTTAAACGAAATATAGCAGATTTTAGACAGTTTTTTAAACTATGTATATAGTTATATCGGTTTAATGTAGCATGAAACCTTATTAAATATAAAACTTGGCATGATGTAAGTTGCTAGGATTATAAGTCAAAATCAAATCCATATTTATACTTTTTCTTTTGGTTACAGCACTTTGGTTCATGTATATATCTTTAATGAAGTTAATTGTTTGATGTTCTTTAATTATATATCATTTTCTTTCATGACAACTTCTTGGTGATGCTCTTTAATTATATATCATTTGCTTTCATGATAACTTCTTGATCTAAAGAACTAAAAGTTTATAACATTTAGAATAACATGTTTAGTAAAAATTGTTCAGATACTATATTGAACTTATAGACCACCAATACATTTTCGATCTTTAGCAGTCACGAATAATTTGCCGCAATTTTATGGAAGGAAGTCGTATGTTTGGTTGACAAAATTACAATTGCATTGTGACAACCCGAACTTTCAAGGTCAGTGTCTCTTAGGCACGTGATCCTGTTTTTATTATTTCTCCTTCATGTCCCTTTCGGTGATGAAAATAACACTCGTGACTGTAATGTACTTGCTAAATGTATAACGTGATTGAGTAGGTGTACGTGTGTGGACTGATTAACTTCAAGAAACCGTTAAACGTTTTATGTATCGTATAGTTAATTTAGAGAATTAATACACTTGGGCTGCGAACATGGTTAACCTCACAATATCTGTTTGGGCCGGAGGCCACACCACTCAAAATATTTCCTCGGTCCACATTCTTTGAAACCCACATGCACCCCCTTATGTTATACGTATTCTATGTGGTGTGTCATTAGATTATCAACCCTAATTGTTCCTTCTCCTCTTAATTGCGACGGCATCAGTCCCTGTCGAGGCATCATCTCCCTCAGTCGAGTCTCCGGGTTAGTAGATTAATCCTTGGGTTATATCTTATTTGCTCGATCTTGTATGTGTATGTGTGATGTAGGTGTAACTTAGGGTTATTACGAGATAATTCTGTTAGCAAACTGATAGAACAAGTCTAGTCGTAATCATGGTGGCTATGTGATGATATGAATTACGTGCACGAGTTGTGATGTATGATTCTGTTGATGGGTTCATCTTGATGATTAATTGGTTTATTATGGAAGTTAATATGTTTGAATTTGGTATTGAACTGCCAATGAACATGGTTAATAATTCTGGAAATTATTTGCTGAATTGATTGATGATTTATTTACAAGTTATTTTAGAAATCGTTATGAAATCTGGAAAGTGACTGATGGAAACTTCGTAACCGATTGACCATGAATTACGGTAGAATGTACACTGAAAAGGAGGTCCCAGCTTAGATAAAAACTAGGGACCCGATTATGTATATCTTGAGTGATTGTTTCAGTATATAATATGAATCACATGCATGTCAGAACTTGTTTAAAACAACCTAACATGGGTCGGCCCAGTTGAAGAGCAAATTGAATTCAGGATTTAATCTATACACATGTATATATACAAGTGTTAGTGGGCCGAAGACTTGTTCTGATGGTCAAGGTTTTGTATTATTATAGTGGAGGATATAATTGTTCATGTTGAATGGTCAAAGTTTGGTGGATTTTAAAGTGCTCAAACATGTTCAATTAAATTACCAACGGAACTGATCTTATTTTGTGAAATCCCTTTAGTGGGCCCAGACAAATTCAAATTATGTGCATGTGCAAGACTTGTTACAGATGGGTAATGTAGGCCGAATATAGTTAATTGTTAATGAAACTTGACTGAATTTAAGTGATGCAAGTCAGGATAGAGTTGTTATTATTTGTCTGTATTTAAATTCTTGTCTATGATTGGCCATATATGATTTTAAAGCGTTAAATTCCCTAAGTGAGTGGATGTCTTTTCTTTTATATGGAATATGTGGGATTACTATTGTCAGCATATAAAGAATAACATGCTCCATACTTTTGATGAATTAAATAAAAACCCACCCTTATTAACTGGTACATTTTCTATTTGAGTTATAGAATTTATATGATATGTGTTTATTGAAAATCCCTTGTGTGACAATGTATATGAACTTGATAACTTGATTTCATTAGACACTGGGTTGTTTGGACCCTAGCGCATTGCATGATCCTAGACATATGTGTACTTACATTATTTAAAACTAAGGTCGCGTGTAACGGACCTAACCATTAACTAACGCTAGAAGCACGTTATCATTTACCGAGCAAATTAAGGTGAGTTCATTTCTCTTGAGCATGCGTCCCGGTGGTTGGGACAGTCATTGGGCATCCCTGAGAGGGATGGGTTTGGGTAAATCAATTGGGTATTCCTGAGAGGAATACGTCTTGTGGTAAATCTGAAATGTTGGATAATATATTCGTCCTATCACCTTTAAAGTCCCTCCGTGTTGTTTGGTTACCTGAGAGGTAACAAGGTATTAGTTGGTAGCGCTACTTAGGTTTGGCACCCTCACCCCGTACCGGAGAGGACGGGTGTGAACTAATGACCTAGTCATGATCAATGCTTTGATAGGAGCATTGGGGAAAGGGCATAATAAATCAGGAGCCGTCTTGTATCTGAGGTATTATCAACACTATCATCAATGAACTGAACTAAACACATGGTAACTAACGTTTTCGTAAAACTATGAACTCACCAGCGTTGTCTGATACACTTGTTGCATGCTCGCAGGTCGTTAGGTATATTGGATTTGGGAACTTGCTGTCTGGAGTAGCTGGAGTGGTCATGGGTCGACTGGAGGGATTCATGAATTGGATTCTTGATAGTTGATACTATACATTGGTTTTGAAACAGTTTAACTTTGGTTTACTATTTGCTTCCGCTGAACATGTTGGTTTACATTTAAACTTATTGATGGTATTTTTCGTTAATAATTGAGTATTTGATTTAGAAACTTGTATGAGTTCAATGTAATTAGTGGCTCGTTGTTGGTACGTCACACGCCTAACAGGGACTTTCCCTAGGTGGTATTTTGGGGGTGTGACATGCATTGGATTCAAACTGAAAAGCAACTCATTATCATATTCCATAACAAACACCGAATGATACACAAAACTGCCATGTGAAGTGCAGCCCTTACTATTAATACAAAGATGAAATAGATACATTCAATATTTTATTGATACGTAGTACTAAGTTCTGTTATTTAGATATATTGAGTTGATTTTCGTTTTGGGAAATTTATAAATAAATGTTTTAGTAATTTCCAACTCATTTATGATAATATTATATGTTTTTTTTAGTTCAAAATATTAATATCATTCCACACGAAAAAAGACAATTACAAAGCCATGGCAGGTAGTCGGGCAACAAGTTGCGCCGCCACCCCCTTTTGAATAGAAAAACCAATTCTACTAAATACAAAGTTTGAAACCTTTAGCGACGAAGCATTACTATTAACGACTTTTTGAACCCGATTCAAGAGTCGCACAGCGTCAGGAGCGAGACCACCAAAGGTATCAAACGCAAATGGGACGAACACATGTTGATTCTCCCGGCAGGCTTTCTCATGTTTTGCCACTTTGCTCGCCTCTGCCTTGAGCACCGCTTGCCCTACGACAAAGCCCTTGTCCTTAAGCCCGACAAGGGGGGAGACTCCAGTGTGGTGTTGTAGATTGGGGATACAACAAAAAAAAGAAAAAAAATGTTTTGCGTAAACTTAACAATTTTTGTATCTCATATGGTGATACCAAAGACATTAATAATTAACATCCCGCCGCAACGCGCGGGTCGGCGTGAACTCGTTACTTACAATAGTCAAAGTTCACGAACATTTCTCAATCTGCTCTTTGTATTTGGAAATGGTATCAGTTAACAGCACAATCAAAGCTCAGAAATTAATCTCTAATGACGAAAGAATTTTTAGGATTAGGATGTCTAAATGAGAGATTTTGCCACTTGATAACCGGGCGGGTTATGAAGACGGGGTTGGGTTAAAATAGATCATTTTCAAGTACTGGTCAAACATATTGGGTTGGGTTGAGTTGACTTGCTAATACAACTTTGAAATAAAAGAGTTTTTGCACCCATATTTAACACATTGCGCATTTAATAATTGATTGATTTGGTTATAAACAGTTCAACTAATTTGGTTATCGGAAAATGATAGTTCAGTAGATTTTGTTAACCGCCCGCTATGAGGGTGGATTCAAGTCAATTTCAATTAAAAAATCCAATTATATCTTGGGTCAATAAAAGCATTAGCAAGCCTCTTATCTTATAAAGAACACGAGCCACAACTACAAACCTTTTACCAAAATATAACATGTTATTTACCAAGAGTAAAAAATATAAAAGTCGGTTTTGATTTTGGATTGTCGGCTCAGTTCATTTAATACGGTTACAACTCTAACCATTAAAACTGGCTATCAAAAATAGGTACGCTAATTGTTTTTCTGCTTAGCGTGTTATAAACTTAAAACCTCATGGTTATTGCGTTATTCATCAAGAAATATCTATGCAAACATTGGTTTAAAAAAGCATGCCTAGGCGCAAAGCGACCCTGGCCTGGGCGCAAAGAGCTGCTATCATGAAATTCATCAAAATCATTAAAAACACACATAAAAAGAGATAAATTACTTGAAATTGACATAAAAGTCAAAAACATCAAAAACAAGTATCAAAACCCCCTGAGGCGCACGTACAATGTAAACCCCGGTGGCGCCCTAGAATCGTTTTTCGGGCGTTTCGCCTAATTGTATGTTATCATGATTAAGAGTCATCAATCCCCCCGAACGTCAATTTTGACCTCCGGGCCCGCCGGAGCGTCAATTTGAACGTTTGGTTTCCTACGTTTCTCTCTCTTATACAAGTTCATTATACAAGTTCAACATGACAGTCTGAACAAATCGAAACAACACATAATCACCCAAAATAACCCTGGCAACGGCGGACACCCGTCCCAATACCGACAAAAATAAATCTCCACCACCACTGTTGGGGGTGGAGGATGATAGTTACACCGCCTACGTCAAATCTGATCTCATTTTCTATTCTCACCCAAGCGAGAAGACTTGAAGAAAAAAAGATTGCAAAAATACCGAAAACAATCATCAGAGATACACACAATCCCCTATTGTTGCTAAGAAAATCAAGAATAGGCGGTGACGGACTGTTTCTACTACTCTTCCCCATTAATCTTTGTTAAAACAGAATATAAACGAACAAGGTATTCGGATGTAGAGGTTTGTGATGGAGGAGGCGGTGGCGATGTTCATGGTGGTGGTGGCGGTTCATGGTGGTGGCGGTTCATGGTGGTAGTGGTTCATGGTGGTTAATAGTTGTTGGTATTCAAAATCGAAATTGAAATGGATAAGATGAAGATTGCAATGAACTGGAATTTGATTATATTCAAAATCAAAATTGAAATGGAAAAGATGAATATTGCAACGAACTAGAATTTGATTATATATAATCTGATTTTTCTGTTAGACGCCGACGCATACAAACCTTAACGTTGAAGAAAACAAAGTGGGTGTTTGGATTAGCTTATTTTGGAGCTATTTTAACTTATTGACTTATAAAAAGTTAATGTCATTTTGATAGTGTTTGGATAAGGGTTGAAAAGGAGTTTTATGGTTTGAAAATGAGAAAATGAGTCTGATTTTTCTGTTAGACGCCGACGCATACAAACCCTAACGTTGAAGAAAACAAAGTGGGTGTTTGGATTAGCTTATTTTGGAGCTATTTTAACTTATTGACTTATAAAAAGTTAATGTCATTTTGATAGTGTTTGGATAAGGGTTGAAAATGAGTTTTATGGTTTGAAAATGAGCAAATGAGAAGTTAAAATTTATGACTTATGACTTATAAAAAGTTAATAAGTCATGAGTTAAAAGCCAACCGAGTAAAGGAAAAACTATTAACTCATTTTGAGCATAAATTGGTGTTAATATGAACACAATTTTCAAATTAAACATGTTGTAAAAGGTGCTCATTAGCATACCTATGGTCACTGTTTATCATTCTCAAACCCCCCACCGAACGCCATCACAACCATCGATCTTCAAATTAACCGACAAAACCACCATGAACTCGGTCACAAGAGTAATGACATTTGAGTTAAAATTTTGGGAGGAAGTTTTCCGCCTTCCCTCTCAAATTCCTACCTTAGCCTCTCCTCCACAGCTTTCCTAGAAAGTTAAAAGTCAAACATTTTAATCAACACAAAACCAGAAGTGAAAAAGTAATTCATGTGTAATATGAGAGATACATACCCATTTCAAACTCAAATCCCATCATTAACATAAATCAAGTTTCATTAACAACTTTCAATGCACATATCCCGTATGTATCTTCACATTTCATGAACTGTTTTTCTATATTTTAACAAATCACTAAAAATATAATTTCTTTTTATGTTCATCTTTTATTTTTCACAAGTTCATATGAACCACTTTAGTTTGTATTTTCAAGATCAACACTTCAAGATTATATTTTTAGCTTCTTGATAACTTTACTTTTTTCAAAAATCAATTTCAAGGCTAGAGTTTAAGTTCATGAACTTTGAAGATGGTGATCTTGTAGATCTAAACATCTTTATGTTTAGATCATATTTTTAAGCATCATCATGCAAGATCATTAAATCTAAACAAGCGACACTACACTAAACATCATAATCAACAATAAAACATATATTTATGTTAGATTATTGTTAAATTTTAGGGTTTCATGTATTTTGTTTAGAGTTCATCAAGAAGATCAAAGTGTACTTTGATGATCTACTAAACATAAGAAACATAAAATAAGGCTAGATGATCTTACTACTAGCACTTAGGCTAGGGAAGCAAGACGTTAAGATGAAGATGATATGAAGCTCCAAGAAGTGTTTGTAAATGTCACAGAATTATTCTTGAACTCTCATGCGGCACTTAGAATACTTCTAAGTTCAGCCTTTTGGATAGGTTTGGTTATGTATAGCAGCGGAAGTCTTTGTTTGTGAGGATCACAAGTATGATTTTGTAGTGCGATACTACAACAAAGATGGTTATGTATTACTTGAACAAAGTTACAAGTACAAAGTGTTTACAAGAAGTTGGGTTATGAATGAGTTATGAGGGGTCATGTGGGGTGAGTGCAAATGATGCCTAACACTCCTATTTATACTACTTGGACATGATCTAGATAGTTCCAAATCTAGATCATTCCTTTACAAAGATCTAGCCTTAATACCTAGATATTTCCTACATAAATATCATGATATTTGTTGGGATTCTAGAATGTTCCTTGGCTGATTTTTATGGCAGTATTATGTAGCCCATTCTAGACCATTACGAGCTCCTTTAAGGCTGGTCTAGGACCTTCTAAGGGTGCCAAAACGTTCCAGTATTGTCTAGGCTGTTTCGGAGACTTCCGGGCAGCCTTAGACGCTTCCTTAGTGTTCCGGAAACTTCTGGAATGCTGAAATTTTGAGCTGAAACTATGTGGGGCGTGACAATAAAGCTCCCTTGAAGTCCCTTCTCCTTGCTATCTTCTTAGATCATCATAAAAGGCTCCATGTATACTTGATTTTAGGTTAGATGGTTGAAGAAATGTGGGTTTGTGTATAGAGAGATATGTGAGGGTTTTCTTTGTTGAAGTTGAGTGTAAGATTGAAGTGTAGTGAATGGTGAAATGTTATATAATTGTAAAAATGGACATCATCCATTTTATAAACTACATTGCATAAAATGCTAGAAGTCCACACATGGACATCATCCATTTTATAAACTAAATTACATAAAATGCTAGAAGTCCACACACGTGGTGTGTGGGGCCCACTTAAGGGGGGTAAAGTGTAACTTTACTTTTTTTAAAAATGTATTATAACATGAGTGAATTTTGTAAGAAGATATTTTGGTGATTAGTGGAGTTCTTGAGTAATTAAGGGTTAAGTATGGTTTAGGGTATTAACTAGGCTTAACTAGTTCATTAGACTAGTTATTTTGATGTTTAGATAATAAAAATGTCACTAGTTTAGTCGTTGGCTCGTTACCGAATAAAATGCAAAGTGTCAACGGTAACATATAGGTTTGTATATTTATGATATCTTCAATATCATGGAAGTTGTTTATGACCTCTAATAATATTTGTGGACCATATCATTACTATAAATGTTGAATTTATGTTGTGGACAAAGCTGAAGTTGTTATATTAAAATTTGGATCAGACAATTCAATGTTTTGGCATTATTCCGGAAAGTTTAGGTATTATTGCAAGTGATGCCCGTAATTAGGGTTTTTGTGTATACGTTTGTGATGATATGCTTTCATATCATTCGTTAGTCGTTTCACGAAGTTTCTGAACTCTCCTGGCATGAATAGTGTGTTATGGTGAATAGTGTTTTTCAGCATTGTTTGCCAACGTATTAGGACATAGTTGTTTGTTTTCGCGACACGGCGAAACACCAATATAAATTGTAATATTTTAAAATGTCCTATCACTGACTTTGTACGACTCAATCATTCATAAATCAAGTCAAAAGAACAAAATTAAATTGTACAAATAGTAATTAAGTTATACGGAATTATCATGGAATTTTGCCGATTGTCACATTTCGGATATCCGAAAACCGGATAATCTGATCTTGAACACCCCTAATAGAGGGGAGGGTGTGTGAATGTTAAGTCCATATATTTAAAATGTTGTAAATTATTTAGGATGTGGTGGAAAGGTTGGTAATTGTGCAGTGTTTCCCATAATGCTATTTGTATATTAATTTTTAATAAAGCGGGGGATAATCTTAAACAAATTAGTTTATGGGGTGTGGGTTGGGACATTATATCCCATATAGAAGTATTTTTCAAATGGTACACCATCTCATCCTTGATTAATGGTGGTTCGTTGGATTGAATCACGTTTATCACGACCCTCCCATTTGATTATATTGAGACAAAAGTATATTAATAGAATAAAGGGAATAGTAGTTTAGGTCATGACCACACCCTTAAAGTAGTGGTTTTGGATGGTGGATTAGAAGTGGGTGACATGAAGCCTATGTGGAGGCTCATGGTGGTCATGAAGGTCTTGACCACACCCTTTAGCCTTATTATAGCCTTTTATTGATCAATCGGTATCTATTGCTTCAGCACAATTCGGAGATGTTGGACCTGACAATTCATTCGAAACCGCTTGGCGGACTAAATGCTATATATTGCTTCCTAAAAATAAAATGATGTCTGTCCATACATGCCTTTCCGATAGACTGTATACTACATCTTTCTGATAGAATGTATACTACAACTTTATAATTAACATACCATTAAGCAATTAGGTTTGACTAAAATTTATATTGACATTTCTATGATTGATTATTCATTTGTACTAACCAAGTGTACTGTTTTTTTCAATAAATATGGTGCTCCTTAAGAGTTTGGTATTTTGCTTATTTGAAAACCTTTTCTAGTGTATGTTTAACAAAGAAATTGGTTATTATCCACATGGCTTCACAAGATATAAAGGAAACATCATTTACGCAAAATTAATTGCACAAACAATTTGTTTCGAAATCGTCTATGAAGTTAGTATGTTGGTTAGCATGTAATTACTTATACCTAGAATTAATTTGATACCTTTGTATAAAAAGATTCTTTTCTTATTTACAATGAGGCAATTTCCATTAGCTATATGTTTCGCGATGACAATCAACAAGAGCCAAGGATAGTCACTATCTAGGTTTGGTTTGTACTTGAAACAACCCGTTTTCACTCATGGTCTTTGTACGTCATCTCATCAAGAGTAAAAACTAGAGATGGAGTCATTTCTTTCAATTCAGTGTAATTAATATTTACGTTAGTAGTTAAACATTTCCTTCATTAAAAAATTATGTCAACAATGTTAAATAATACATTTTATTGTGAGGTCACCCGTGTAACACACGAGAACTTAAACTATTCTATAATATATAATAATAAGTTATAATAAATCAAAACAAATTGCGGCCACGTGTCTTTTTCTTAGGGTTATTTTCTTTGGTTTAGGTGCCATCTTATACACCGCCTCTGACCATTCCCGTTCATTCTTCTCACGTTCCAAAGAGAAACCCTACCAGAAAAAAGAAACGATACAACTCTCTTAGCAATCCAACACTCCTTCGATTCATTTAGCTTTAGTCCATCTGCTTTTCAATTCTTCATCTTCAAGGTTTGTTTATCTTACTATTATGTTTCTTCATTTCACTTTTGTTTTAACGATTTCATGTTAGGATAGTGGTACAGTGATCTAACTTGATTTTCATTATTTACGCAAAATTAATGCACAAACAATTTGTTTCGAAATCGTCTATGAAGTCCGTATGTTGGTTAGCATGTAATTACTTATAATTAGAATTAATTTGATACCTTCGGATAAAAAGATTCATTTCGCATTTCCAATTCCAATGAGGCAATTTCCATTAGCTATATGTTTCGCGATGAAAATCAACAAAAGCCAAGGATAATCACTATCTAGGGTTGGTTTGTACTTGAAACAACGCGTATTCACTCATGATTGTTGTACGTCGCCTTATCAAGAGTAAAAACTAGAGATGGAGTCATTTCTTCCAATTCAATGTAATTTAATATTTACGTTAGTAATTGATCATTTCTTTCATTAGAAAATTATGTCAACAATGTTAAATAATACATTTTATTGTGAGGTCACCCGTGTAACACACGGGAACTTAAACTATTCTATAATCTATATCTATATCTATAATCTATAATTTATAATCTGTAATAATAAATTATAATAAATCAAAACAAATTGTGGCAACGTGTAGTGGTACAGTGATCTAACTTGATTTTCATTATTTACGCAAAATTAATGCACAAACAATTTGTTTCGAAATCGTCTATGAAGTCTGTATGTTGGTTAGCATGTAATTACTTATAACTAGAATTAATTTGATACCTTCGGATAAAAAGATTCATTTCGCATTGCCAATTCCAATGAGGCAATTTCCATTAGCTATATGTTTCGCGATGAAAATCAACAAAAGCCAAGGATAATCACTATCTAGGGTTGGTTAGTACTTGAAACAACCCGTTTTCACTCATGATTGTTGTACGTCGCCTTATCAACAGTAAAAACTAGAGATGGAGTCATTTCTTTCAATTCAATGTAATTTAATATTTACGTTAGTAATTGAACATTTCTTTCATTAGAAAAATTATGTCAACAATGTTAAATAATACATTTTATTGTGAGCTCACCCGTGTGACACACGGGAACTTAAACTATTCTATAATCTATATCTATATCTATAATGTATAATCTATAATCTGTAATAATAAATTATAATAAATCAAAACAAATTGTTGCAACGTGTCTATTTCTTAGGGCTATTTTCTTTGGTTTAGGCACCATCTTATACACCGCCTCTAACCATTCTCCTTCATTCTTCTCACGTTCCAAAGAGAAACCCTACAAAAAAAAGAAACGACACAACTCTCTTAGCAATCCAACACTCATTCGATTCATTTGGCTTTAGTCCATCTGCTTTTCAATTCTCCATCTTCAAGCTTAGTTTATCTTACTATTATGTTTCTTCATTTTTGTTTTAACAATTTCATGTTAGGATTGTGGTACAGTGATCTAACTTGATTTTCATTATTGTTAACCGTAGTTGTTTGTTGTTAATTGTGTATGTATTGTTAGGGTTTTGAAATACAAGCATTTTAATCTATTTGAACACACAAGTTTCTTTTGATTTATGTTTAATCATGATTCCCTAACAATTCATTCTATAATTATTTTGCAATAAAATATATCATTACCAAAAATTAGACTATCTTTATACATTAACCAAAATTAAAAATTTCATGATCTATAAATATCCACAGTATTGCCTTCATTCAAATACGAAACTCTTTGTTAGTGTGTATCCGATATGGAGGAAGGTATTGTTCAAAAAAAAACTTTTTTTGCTTACACTAGAATTTTTTCTTATTTTGTTTGCACAATAATTTTCCATGTATCCATAATGTTTAGATTGCTTTGATAGTTGTATAATACATGTTATTGATGTGTAGTTCGTTGCATTCAAGATTTATCTTTTGAAATCATACTCTTTGAAATTCTAATCAAGGTACCTTTGAAATATCTCGATTGCTTTAAAACTGTTTGTAAACAATGGAATGATGGAATTGAATCTTTCGCATTTCGGTTTCAACTTGCTTGCTATTGGGAAGATTATTGGGTAAAGTCAGATTGTTTTTCAATCATTACATCAACTGAATTATTATTTTTGATTATGTACGTTACTAATTATTTTAGTTTTTCATCTATATTTTTAGGAGCTTAAAGCAGAAGAAGGCATGAGTTTGAGAGAATTGTATGCAAAAGCAATTTCCAGTATCAATATAATACAACTAATAAGAACTTGAAGACCTCGGAACACATGTAGAATGAAGAGTGAAATTTTATATTTCTGGTTTTTGAGAGTTATTGGTGTCATACCTTTGAATTTAGTGTTTTTCCTTTTTTGAATAATTGGGACTTGATTTCATTTCAATAATATTGTTATTTTTTTGTTGTTGGATTAAGAACACGATTTCACGTTTTTTAAATAATTCCATATATCTGATTGAGTTTTTTTTATGTTCAAAATTATTAATTGACTTTGTTTTACCATATTGTTATATGTAACATATTGTTATATGTCGCATTATCAACGTCAAATTAAGAGAATGAGTGAAAATGTCAATTCTAGATAAAAATGGCAACCTTCAAACAAGATAACAAATGTTGTTTACAAAGAAGTGTTCACACACTTATAAAATATTTTAATTAATTTTTTTATTGTTAACATTTTGAATTATTTATTTTTCTGCACATAGTCTGCAGTCTTCAACTTTTTCTTAGTTGTATTATCGGCTATACTTGATTCCACGTCAGATTCATAAACATCAATCAGTTTACGCTTTCTTGTGTTATCTTCATTAGAATATATGTTACTTGGTGGTACATTGGTATTACTTGGAAAAAATTGTTCCAAGACCGTTGAAGTAACACATATGCCTTCGTCTTCAAGGAGATCCTTAATCAATAAATGGCAAAAGTAAGAAACTAATAAGAACAACTTTGGTCAAATAATAATTTAATTTTAAAGTAATGATCATACAACAATAACATATTACCATATAATTTTCAACATAATGATCATGCAGGATATAAAACTCAAAAGATGAAAGCCCGTCACACCATTCTTTACATAAACCATGATATCAACTAACTAAGAAAAATAAAATATACAGTACATTAATATTAATACATCGAAAACAATGTATGTATAATAGATGTATTTGGAACATACCTTCTTGCAGTGAAGGAAAAGAGAAGACGGTAATGTTTTATGCAAATAAATTCAATGTAATCTCTAATTTATAGATACGGATTTTTAAAAGTTGTTAATCGAATTAGGGTTATATGTTAATGTTTATGTATTTTAACTTGTTTATGCATGATTATTATATTATATCTTATCAATACATACAAATTCAGGAATTTTAGAATTCGAATTTAAAAATTCGAATAACAACAATACATAAAAACTTTACCAGAACGAGAATGATAAAACTTATGATTGAAAAAATTTAATTTTTGTAATCCATTTTACATAATTAGATCAATCAACAATTCAATTTTGCTCAATATCTTCTATATTTACTGTGAAGATTCCAAAATTCGGTTAAATATAATAGATTCACATGTTTTTCCCACATTTTTATCCGAAATATGTAATCTAATTATTTATTATGTCATTGTATATTTAGGAATTCCATTAACTAAACAGATTGTAAATTTTCAACCCCATTTGTATTATGAAATAAAAATACAATAAAAAATTGATGTGACATTGTTTTGTGTGTTATAACAATAGCAAGATTAACTAATATTTTGGTATTCCAATTTTTAAATCATGGAATGTTTATCTATAATTTAAATTAATACAGAAGAATCATCTATATTTTTAATAAACATATGATTTACATAATATAAATCCTCAATGACAATATTATTTTTATTTTTGAAATTATATTATATCTCATGCTTTCGCCTATATCATTCCAAAAATAAATTAGTAGTATCGTGTATATATATATACATATATAATTATGATTTTTAGTTTAATAAGGTAATAATACTGAGATTCTACGATTCGGCAGGTTTGGCGGAGTTTTGGCCCCGAGATAACCGGTTCGGTAGAATATTATTGATAAGAAAGGAGTAGAAGCACCGAACAAGTTAATTGAAATTGGTTTGTTAGTGCATTTATGTATATCGCCTCCGTCAATCCAGTTCGTAGCAGAAACTGAAGAAAACTAGAGCTTCTATTGTATCTAGTTAGAAAAGGCAAGGTGGCATAAGTGTAAATAAGGAAACACTCCTTATTGCCTTGGCCTATAAATAGAACACTTAGGTGCTAAGTTTAGAACTTTTGCCACATTTGAGACTTGGAGCTTTGAAGGATAGAGAGAGAGAGAGTCAAGAGAGAGAAAGTGGCAAGGTGATTCACGTTTCTTGTACGATTTCAGATCTATCAATAGAATCACGTTTATAGTACGGTTCTTGTGTTCGGTCCACGCACGTGTATGGATTCCGCACGTCACACGTGTCGATACGCAATCGTTACGGAGTTGAAAACCGGTCCTACAAGTGGTATCAGAGCAGGAGCTTGATTGCACGGATTTCACACACAAAATCGATCAAGATTCATCCAGATTTGTCAAATTTCTTCATTTTTCTATCTTCTTCTCTTTTAGACTGAAAATCACAAAATTAACATGGCTTTTACGGTTAAAATTGGCTGATTTTTGGATATTATGTGGGAAAATCATTGATCTATAAGCCTACAAAATTTCAGATCAAAATTCCAAGTATTTTGAGAGAAATCAAGATTTTTCTGTCCGATTCGATGAAAATGTTCGCTGTTGTTCTTAGTGATGTTCATCGATCGGATGGCAATCCGATCGGATGACCATCTGATCCTTAGTACATTGGTTTGTTAAGTACGTAGTGTCAAGTATCGGATTGCAATCCGAACGAATCATAATCTGATCCATTGCAAGTCATTAAAAGTTGACTTTGTTGACCCTGACTCGATCGGATTGACATCCGATCCACAGCACATTATTCATTCAGTTTTAAGGTCCAAGTGTCGAACGGAAATCCGAACGAATTGCCATCCGATCCTAATCACTCTATTTGTTTGTCTCACAGGTTCAAGTGTCGGATAGCAAATCATCGGATCACCATCCGATACTTTGTTGGTGTCACTCGATCGGATCACCATCCGATCCTCAGCACAATATTGTTCAAGTGTCGGATCACCACTCGATCGGATCACCATCCGATCGTCGGCACAATATTGTTCAAGTGTCGGATCACCACTCGATCGGATCACCATCCGATCCGCAGTACAATATTGTTCAAGTGTCGGATCATCACTCGATCGGATCACCATCCGATCCGTTGTATTTTGGTTTATTTGATAAGTGATAATCGTCGAACGGCAATCCAAACGGATTGCCATCCGATACCTTGCTTTCATTAACCTTTGACTTTTGTTGACCATATATGATCGGATACTCATCTGATCCAAGTGTCTTTTCAATTTTTTTAACGAATCATTTGCATTTGTGTATTTCCAGGTGATTCGAGTTGATAAACGAGGAGCATCATGGCTGAAGAATTCTACAACACGTTTTAAAAGGCTTATACGTCAGAATCTTTGGAAACATCAACTATTACACCAAAAACAATAACAAAAGCAATAAATGATAACATTAAACATGATAACTTCTATGGGACTTATTCAAAACCATCTAAACTTGATAACATAGAAGATTACACATGGTGGAAAGAACGTTTTATTAACTGGGCCAAAGCTTACGCACATGAAAACTGGTTTTGCATGGAGTTTGGATATGATAGACCTATCAATGACAAAGGCGAAGAAATCCCACTCAAGAGTTTATCCACAGATGATAAAAAGAATTTTTCATACGAACAAAGAATGGTTGCTCGAATTCAACAGTCAATTAGAGATGATATCTTTGCTTTACTTGAACATGATGGTTCTTCTAAATCTGTTTGGGAAGCTTTACGAATTAAAGCTGAGGGGGGTAAACAAATTAAAAAGAACAAAATTCCTTTACTTAAAAAGGAGTTTGATTTGTTTGATGGTTTAAAAGGTGAATCGATTCGACAAATGATTGAAAGATTTTGTCACCTTAAAGTCGAACTTGATAGGTTTGGAATTGTTAAAACACGAGAGGAAATTATTGATAAAATCATAGAAGCGTTACTACAAGCTGATCAGTGGCAAATGTTCGTGTTTATCTTGAAAAAGGATGTTTTATATGATTCAATTACTCTTGATGTTTTGATAGAGAAAATTGAAAGTCATGAGCTTGAGCTACAAAAGCAAAGCAAGATGAGCAGTTCTTTGTATCATAATCCGGGATATCATTCATCTTCTGCAAAAGAAAATCCTAAAGAATCAGAAGAAATTCTTTGCAACATCGCTCTGAAGTTGAAAAATTCTCCTGCAATGAGCATCAACTCTGCTAAGCAGCAAATGAACTTCCTTGCATCTGTCCTGGAATCATATGAAGGTCTGGTAGCTGGTAAAATTGGAAATTCTGAATTAACCAAGGAAGACTACGACCAGATCGATCCGGAAGAGATGGAACTCATTGACATACGTTGTTGTTTGGCAAGCTGTATTCGAAGAGCTCAAAGGTACATGGAGATTACTGGCAAACAGTCAATCGGTGGTCCATCAACGAAGCTGGGATTTGATAAATCCAAAGTGACATGCTTCAAATGCAAGCAAAAAGGTCATTTCAAAAGAGAATGCAACAATTCTACAGTTGATGGAAATGAAAATCTGTTCTATGATGATTATTATCGAAAAGAAATATACCACCGCAGTAAAGAAGAGCCGTCAAACTTGAAACGGATTGAAAACAATACAAAAGAGAAGTCAAGAGCATGTGCAGTCATCCAAGATGGCGAAGGGTTTGATTGAGGAGAATTTCTTCCAGAAGATGATCTTAATGATGATCGATTCAGAGTAAGAACCAAGAAGGATGCTTATAAACATCATGCTTTGGTTGCTGAAATAAAGGTGAAAACTCGAGATGAGATTCTAAAAGAAAAGACATACATAGAAAGATGTATTGTTCATTATCGGATTGAAGAGATGGAGAAAGAGTATAAAGAGGCAGAGAATTACGGAAGATATGACAAGAAAAGAGATTGTTATGTTAACAGGAACGGGGAACCAGTTGTTCACAAGAAGGAAATTGTAACACCTCGTAAAATCACGTCCAATGATGTGTTGACACGTGCACTAAACCCTAATAAAGTCAAACGTTGACTATGAGGGACTAATTTTGTGAAAAATAAAAAAACTTTGATTATGGAAGGACTAGAAGTGTTAACATGCTTAAAATAAGTCTCTAAATAACCTCACACAATATCCGTATTCTCATATTAGGCCACTTGATGGATAAGCGAAACCGTTTGCATAATAAATCGAAAGTTTGCATTGTAAAGGGTTAGAAGCGTCAACATGTTTAATAATACCTCTGAATGACCTTTTAATGAACCTGAAACATCGTAATGTTCGATGATACTCTCGGGAATGCCCAATATGGATAACATAGGACTTTGACGCAATAAAGCGATAATACGTGCAAGTTTTCGCGTTAAAAGGACCAAAAGCGTCAACGAGGCAAAACTTGTGTTTTTGGTTATCGTTTAACGCAACCGGGCCTAACGATGTTTGGTTATATCCTAAAGATCATAAAAATATAAATTTTTTGGGTTAAATGTGCTTAAAATGGAAATTATTACGTTTTAAAGGTCCAGGGGTGAAAATGGCAAGTTTGAAACTTGCTGAGCTGGTCACCATAGTGGTGGCGCTACGCCACACTAGAAGTGCTCTGCCGTCGCGCGACGCGACGACCTAAAATGGACAGAATACCTGCACAGGTGCAGGTTTCAGCAAGGTCTCTTCTCCAAACCATTTTTACACTCTCAAAACTCGAATCTATGGACTCTTAGATGGTTTTTAAAACTGGTATTACACCTGTAATCGTCTCATAACCTATTCCAACACTTGTCATGATCCTCTTTCATTCCTAACACTAAAAATAGAGGTTGAATTCATTTCAAAAATTCACACCATTTCTTGAGTTCTTGCTCTCTCTCTCTCAAATCTGAGGATCCTAAGCATTTGGAACCTCCTTTTGAGTTCCTTTCGGCCCTAATGACCACTTGTAAGTGTTCCTTTCATGCTTGGTTATTTTGTTTGGCTCTTAAAGCCGAAAAGTCAAGCGTTTGCGATAAACGCTTTGACTTTTAGTTAGACCTTGTATGGTCAAGCCATGGTTCGCAACGAACATGGCTACATGATCGTAAATAGGTAGGTGTTAAACCCTCAAAAGGGCACCTCCTAATTATCACGTTTACTTAGTTAATTGTCGGGTCAAAGTAATTAAAATAAAAGTCAAACGTGTCAGTTTTTAAATAAAATTTATAACTGATAATGTAGAAGCTATAAAATCAGTTTTATCACTTTAATAACTTGGTAAATATTAATTGAACATGTCTAAGCATGTTCAACCCGACAATTCTGAGTTTAGGATCGGTTCACAACTGAAAGTCGCAAAAGTTGACTTTTGCTTTGACTTTCAGTTCTGACCCGATTTAGCTTAGTTTATTTATGCCTTAGGGTTCTTTTGTGACCATATTATATGTTAGTATAACCCTCTGAGGTTATACTACATGGCCCTTTTGAATTGGAGTTCATATGCATGTTTCCGTTATTTGCTTAAAAGTTGATTACTATGCCCTTTTGATATTAAAATGAGATTTTTGAAAATGTGAGAGGACAAAAAGTTTTATTACTGATATATAAGTATGTCCTAAAAATTTGAGATCAGTTTATTGGTCTAAAATAGAAGTTATGCAAGATATGGTAAAATAAGAACTTTTTGTTAATTAAATAGCATTTTTGGCATAAACCATATTTAAACCTAATTTTTGGCACCAAACTTTCTATCCACTGTTATAATATAATATTCAGGAATTTTTGGAAATTTTTTCCAAATTTTATATTGACCATAACATAGAGTTCTAGCATAAATTCGGTAATTGACGATAAAGCCATTTTTGTTAATAAAATGAGTTTAGCATATGATTTGCATACTAAACCTTTTTCTACTGATATCATATGTAAAATAAAATATTTTAAACACTTGAGACTGATCAAAATCTCAGATTTTCTTAAACAACCCGAATATCGTCAAATACCGACTTTTATGCGAAATCGGCGCATAGTATGGTTCAAAACCATATTTAGCACCTAAGACTTGTTACCTACTGATTTTAAAAATAAATTTTATACTTTAACAGTAAGTATAAGTCTTGAACTCAGATTTCCAAATTTGACCTTAAACCATATGTGAAATGACCAAAATGCCCCTACGGTGCATAGTTTGGCCATAAATGATTAAACACACATATGTATGATATCTTGCAGATATAACTTGATAAAATTAATATTTTTATTTTTATAATTTAGACCAGAACCTCAGTTTACTATTTAACCTCTTTTATAAACTTTAAAATGACCAAAATACCCTTACGGGGCTTAAATTGGTTTTAAATTCGATTTGGGCATAATGGAAGATATCCTACTGATATCACAACATATTTAAAGCAAATTCACTTGTGGAACTTGTACATGACTCATTTGGTTACCCGTTATGCATATACGCGTTCGGTACGGTTTATGTAACTAGTTTGCATAAATTGACCGAAACGGGTCAAACCTTATCATTCTTATCTCAAAATCCAGAATGTATTTAGTTTACCCAATTTATACAAGTCTTCCTACTTGTTGGGTCTAAAACACATTCAAATCCGGTCTTTTCTTAATCTTGCTTTTTGAACCGTAAACCTTTCCTTAAAACTAGCCGGTCTAAGTTACAACTTAAATAAGACCCATTAGGAATCTAATAGGTTAATAAAACCTTCGTTCCAGATTGAGAGCCCCGGTAGAAGTACTTGCACTTGCTGATTAGAATATACGACTGAGTATAAATTACATTTTAAGCACATGTAAATACTTTTAACTTATTTTCCCTTATACGGGCTTAGGATACGGTAAATTATTACCGCTTGGTCGGGTGTTGAAACCTTTTAATCGGAGATGATTAAATTGTATAATCCTGTTTTAATCAGTATTGCTTGATAACATATAACATTGGGGGTTAATGACCGTGTCCTGGATATCCTTGGCTCATTTAAAAAAGCGTAAATGGCCGCAACTTAAGCACGGGGTGTAGGCATACACCTGTCTGTTGCGTATGTAAAAGATATACTCACTCGTAAGGAAACTTCTTGTGAGTTTATATTTGTGGTGTGTCGATTAATCTTGTTCTGCTTTTATACCGGCCCTAAATGTTAGACAAACATGTAAATCTGATACAAGATTGTTATTAATATAATTGTCCCAAGTTATAAAAGAATATTTGTGCCTTGTGCATTTAAATCAATTTTCTTAAAGCATTTTTAAAAGAGTCAATTAATTGTATTTACCAGTATAAACTGACGTATTTTCCAAAAAGATTAAGTGACAGGTACTGTACGTAATTGGCTAGGAGCTTGGGGCGTTAATAAGGGATCTTGCAAGTTCTAAACGTCTAAAGTTTGTTGAACAATGTTTATATTTCTGTTTTAAGATCCGCCTGTGGATCCATATTTGACCGTTGTGTAATATTTTGTTATACTTTCGAATCGGTTTGTATTATTATTACTTTAGACTTCCGCTGTGCATTGAACTGTGATTACTTGACTATGATGATATCAACTACGTCACGATACTCCCCACCGGGCCCACCGGTAATACATGGAAATATCGAGGTGTGACAGAAATAGTCTATGAAGATGTTCTTGCAGTAATTCCTCTATCTGGAGAGTTTTATTCAAATGCTGAAAAAGACAAACATTATGAGAAAAAGCTGAATAAACTAATCAGAGACGTCATGACAATGAGTCTACGACGAAGAGATGAAGAGAGGATGAAGAAGAATGTGGAGAATGTGGAGAATCTGGTGGATGAACTGAAGAAAGTTGCTGAAGAAACAAAGGTTGAAGAAATAAAGGAAGAGAAGGAAAATGTTGAAGAAGATGAAGCTGTTACTGAAGAACAGCAGAATGAAGAAGTTATGAAGAAAGGAGAAAATGATGAGAACCTTGAACGTTCGGTTGAAGTGGATAGTGTTGGTGTTGGTGAGGAACAGCAGAAGATAGAACCTGATCAGACACAAACGGAAGCGAAAGCCGAAGTGCAAATGACTGAGGTAAACATTTCAACTGAATCTGAAGTCTTAAAAACTGGTGAACAGTGCAAGAAATTCATGGAAACGTGCAGTGCTTGTACTGAAAAGGATGAAAAATTCAGAACAAGAGATTTAGAATTCACAAAAATCGAAGAAGTTTTCAAAAATAAATGCAAAGAAATGTTAGAAAACGAAAAAGTTTTGAAAGATAATGATGAAAAACTAACACAAAAATGTGAAAGTTTAGAAAAAGAAAATGAAATTTTGAAAGAAAAGGTTTCGAAAATGACGGAAGAGTGTGTACAAAAGGAAAATGCTTTTCAAGAAATGAAAAAGGAGTATGATTCAATAAAACTTGCATATCATATCACAAAAGAATCATATGAAAAAGTGAAGAGTCAAATGAAACTTGTTCAATCGAGATTGAAATATTGTTCTGAAACATCTGATACGCTTAAGCGACAATATGAAATTAAGAAACAAGTTGTAAACTCTTACATTGAAGATGTTGCTAAGCTAAAGCGTAAAATATCTGATTTAGAACAAGATAACAACAAGTTACACAGCTATCACGCTTCATCATATGTTCTTGAACGCATTTTCAATCTTAAACCGGATGGTAAAGATTCTGAGCAAAACAAGAAAGGAATTGGCTTAGAGTATCATCAGGTTCCACCACCGTTTGAGGACAAATTCACATTCTATGATGACGAGAAGGTGGAAAAAGCTTTCAACATGGTTGATCAATTTCCAGATAACATTGACGTAACCTATTCCAAATCTGATGATTCTAGTGATTCAGATGTGGTAGGTAAGGTCGTTGAAAGTGTTTTGAAAGAAGAGTCGGTTGAAACAGGTAAATCTGAATCACAGGATGAAAATGAAGGTATTTTCATGAAGGATATCTGAAAAACTCAAAATCTGAGAAAAAGGCGAATGATGATTCAAAAGGATTGGTTTATACCATGATTGGATCAGACAAATTATTCTCAGATATTGAATTCCTAATTCAGAATGTGATTTCAAAAAAGATTGACAAAGTGTTTAAATTGATTGAAATTGAAAAATCTGAGATTCCAAAGTTTGCTGGAAAGAGCCACAAAATTTTTTATAACAAACCTGGTTACAAAAAGAAAAACATGAAGGCTGGGTTGGGTTATAAAAAGAAATAGAACTGGAAGAAAAATGAAACTCCAAATTATCAAACAAAGATGAATTTTGTTCACGGAACAAGTTCCGAATAAGAGAAATAACTCCAATTTAGACGACAGTCTAATGAAGAGTTCTATGTTCAGAAAAAAGCAACAACAAAAGGTCAAAGATGTGTCCAAGAGAACATGTTTCAAATGTGATCAAACAGGACATCTTGTTCGCAAGTGTTCAAATCTAAAACCTGTTGACGTTGAGAAGAAAAAGATGCCGGATGATGTTCAAAAACAGAAATCTGAGGATGTGAAACAAAGGTCAACCAGATTTGATTCAAAACAAACTTGGAGGTACAATACAAACAAGTTTGATTCGAATCAAACTTGGAAATCAAATCCGAATAGGTTCGATTCAAGACAAACATGGAATTCGGTGACACCCAGATTTAGAACAACACAAAGTTGGAAAACAACTGTTGATGCAACAAAACCAAACCAGTTTTGGAAACCAAAAGTTGTTGTTCAAAATGAATCACATTTCTACAAGAGAAGTGCTTCAAAAGGACAAGGCTGGGTGGTTAAGACATAACCTATTTCTGAAAAGAAAACTGATTCAATCAAAAAGGATGAAGCAAAAAATGAAAAGTTGTTTGTTCAAAACGATAATAATTTTTTGAAATTAAATGAAGCATATTGTGTTGAAATACCTAAGGTCAAGCAGACCTGGGCTAACTTATTCAAGTAATTAAATAATTTGAATATGCAGGTGCTTCCGAAGAAAACGGAATGTCAATTAGAGGAATGTCGGAGCAGCCTGGCACGAGAGGAGAAGGCTGTTGAACCCTGCGATTGTTAAACAGGGAGTTTGTTTGATTTCTGTACATAAACAAACTATATTTCTAAAACCCTAAAATTGAAAAATTTAAAAACCAAAAAATATATATATATATGTTTTTATTTTCTCAAAAATTTGAAAAATAAAAAATATGTTTGTTTTTAAATTTTGTCAAAAATTCAAAAATATGTTACTTGAATACGCCGAAACCCTCACGGCTGAACAAACATGATTAATTTCACAAGATTGAAAAACGATTTTCAAACTGTAAAATATTAATGTGTTGTAAATCATGCGGGTATATTTTCTGCAAAACTGAGCATGTGAAGCAGAAAATGGATGGCGAGACAAAGCTATCTACATCGGTTTGTCAAACATTCTTTAAATGTTTTGAATTTTAGGGGGAGTAAGAATATGTCACAAAATCCAAAAACATTTGAAAATTTGAAAAAGCCAAAAACATGATAAAATTCAAAAATGAGTTTTGTGAAAAAAAAGGAAATAATCGTACATCAGTAGACAATCACAGTGCGCTTAAGAAATGGAAAGTTAAAAATGTGATAAACGGTCTCACTAATGATATGCCAGTAGGTTTTTACACGCTTAGTAGATTGTTTTCGAGACATAAACCTAAATATCAATACTTGCTTATCTTGTGGGGAACATCTCTCGGATATATGGGTAACCCCTGAAATCTTGTTTGAGAGATTGCCTGATTCTGAGATACTAGGTCTTTATACTGTTTGATATCTGGGGTATTATACCTGGTCTTCTGATATTGCGGAAACAATGGCCTAGACCTCGTATTATACTTACGCGCTTTAAAAGCTTACCCTCTGCATAAAAATTGAAAAATATCGAAAGATATGATTCAATTGCAGTTGAAGAAAAGATTCCCTAAAGGGAACACACCTAAAGTCAAGCCTTCATCTCTTTGACTGAACGGAAGTTCATACTTGAGCTCTAAAGGTCTCGCACTAACCCAGAATACAGATATCAAATTGGTATACTCACCTGTAAGACTGAATCAAGGGAATTTTGATACGGGAGTATATTTTGAGGTGGGACACGCGAATAAGTTTAAGTTGTTAAAACACTAATCCGTATCTCGAATCAATTGAACTTTGTGTGAAAATTTAAGTGGATCAGTATACTGACAATCTAAGTGAATCGTTTAGAACTTAAAATGTTTAAAGCTCAACGGTGCTAGTGATTTGTCATAAACTGATATGATCCTCTGACGCAAACTCAAACAAAAATATTGTCTGTAAATATGTCTATAAATATTTCTTTACTGCTTTATGTTTCAAAAAAATACAAAAAGATTTTGATTTCACTTTATTTTCGAAAACCGATGTCTGAAAGCTGAGTTTCAAAATCTAAGTATGCTGATCGTGTTTCTGAAAATAAACAAGTTCATTAATTTGAAACTTGTAGTTTTAAAAATCTAAAAATCAAAAACAGTTTGTGATATCTCCAAGGTCATTAAATTGGACTTGGATGATTAACTGTGAGGGATTTGGATGCTTAAATTGTTAAAACAGTTGAAAAGAGCTAAGTTTTGATGTTGGATACTTAATTCTGCCAAATCTTTGAAGATTGTTGATAGGGGAGAAAATCAAGTAATCCTGGATATATTCATATTATTATATTTAGAGCCAGGTTCTTGATTTCAAAGTTTTAAGAGCTAGGTCACGATTCCTGGACAATCAAAATAGCTTTCACTATCGCATATTTGAAATGTTTTAGCTTATGCTGAGAGAGCCAGGTTTTTCAATCCTGGATGCTCAAAATGTTTTTACTTATAAATGTTTGAGAATTGCAGATGGTGTAGCAGATTACGATCCCGATAGCCAAGTCTAAGGGGGAGTCTGAAGACAAGCTCGACGCAAGGGGGAGCTTGTATCCAAAAAGCCAGGTGTCGATCCCAAAAGCACGGAAGCTTGTCGAAAGGGGGAGCCTGAAGAGAGAGTTTGCCAAAAGGGGGAGCAGCTGAAGCTGAAGACAGATCCATGGAGATTCTGTTCAAGCAAGAGGGAGTCTGTGATTGCTGATAATATCAAACCTTCAAGAAGACTTAGAGAGAGAGAAAGATAAGACGCTACGAGATTGACTGCGGCAATGTCCAATGGGGAGTCTGTTAGTGCATTTATGTCTATCGCCTCCGTCAATCCAGTTCATAGCAGAAACTGAAGAAAACTCGAGCTTCTATTGTAATATCTAGTTAGTAAAGGAATGGTGGCATAATTGTAAATAAGGAAACACTCCTTATTGCCTTTGCCTATAAATAGAACACTTAGGTGTTAAGTTTAGAACTTTTGCCACATTTGAGACTTTGAGCTTTGACGGATAGAGAGAGAGTCTAGAGAGAGAAAGTGGCAAGGTGATTCACGTTTCTTGTACGATTTCAGATCTATTAATAGAATCACGTTTATAGTACAGTTCTTGTGTTCAGTCCATGCACGTGTACGGATTCCGCACGTCACACGTGTCGATACGCAATCGTTACGGAGTCGAAAACCGGTCGTACATGGTTTCTATTCAATGTTTGAAGTTACAAAAACCAGGAAACCAATTGGATAGAGTTTCCCCTCTGGGATCCAAAACTTGTCCAAATGAGAAGACCGCATCCCTATTTATAGGCACAACCCATCCGCGAATACATGTAAGGACGGATGGACATTAAATGCGGATGCACCATAGGGACGGATGGGACCTCTCTCGGACGAATGTGATGTCCCATTTGTGCGAATTGGCCATCCGCACGAATGTGACATTTACATTACAAAACTGTGTCCATTTTCACACTAATCTATACAATATTCAACACACGCTCTATCTAGCCTATTCGCATAGTGGCGGACATACAAAATATGCATCAACAGATTCCCCATTGGCCGTCACTATCGAATCTTGAACTTTGAAAATAAGAGCCGTGTTTTGAATATTCTACAACTTCAATCAGGCATCTTGAAATCTTCAATAGATTCACCCTTGATTGATGATCCGAGCTGCATTATCTACATTTTGCAGAAATTCCCCCTGAAATGAATCTTCAGGTCTTTGTTTGCACGATTCCCGACCTTCTCTGATTGGCTAAACTGCAATCTTCACGAATAATCATCATCTTGAAATTAATCAATGTAATATCTTTGTTTCGACTTTAACCACATCCTCGTTCGGTTTTTTATTTAACATTTCAGCTTCATCGCGCATTCCGCCTGCTCGATCATCTTATCTTCAAAAACCCAACCGACAATTGATAGAAACTTTGAACACTACACCGATAAACCTTAAGTTTATGAATACCCACGAAAATCTGAAATCCCGTTTTCCGTGATCAACTTTATGCACCTTTCTGAATGATTAATCAGTATAAATGGTAATCTCGACAATCAGCAAACCTTCATCGGATAACAAATCATCTGATAACACATTTAGATCTCAGAAGCATTCATCCACGATCAGATTCACATTCTTTCTCTTTAGTCACGATAACAGATATATAGTCTTCTCCGCTAGTTCCAGCAGCAACTTAATCAACAAACATCATCATTCCCTGACGGTTAGTCCGAAAAACAATTCCTCTGCTCGAAGATTAACCATTCTAACACTTTAGACTATCACAAAGTTGTGATATCTTATAAGTATCCACAATACAGATGGACCTCCTAATGCTAATCCTGTTGACCAGCTTGACGAAGACCCGAGACTCAAACCCTAAGACGTCACTCTGACCCTGATCTGTAGAATCTGAACTTCCTATGATCATGAATTCACGAATCCAGATCCTATGCATCCCCAGAAAACTTGAAGTCAGAACCACCCAAATGTTGTTGCATTGTCACGAGTTTCAAAAATGCTGGAACTTCAATATGAAATTTTTATTCCCCCTCATTTTTGCAAATTCTGAAGTCTTATCACTAAATCCCCCCCCCCCCCAAGTTGAGCAATTCAGTTGTCTATGTTCTCTGAAAAACTTGACTATACCGAAAATATGACATTTTGGCCCCCAAACGTCAGTTTTTCATCATTGCAGATTTTACTTTAAGGCCCATTGATAGTCAGAAAACCCGAAAGATAAACATTTTGCACCGGCATCATGACTATCTCACTAATTTCCATAATCTGTGATCGCATCATCATATATGTTCTCTGAAGCACCAGACGGTATCCCCAAACAACCCAGCTACCGAAAATATGACATTTTACCCCCCCCCCCCCTCCCCAAACGTCAGTTTTTCATAATTGCGGATTTTACTTTAAGACCCATTGATAGTCAGATAACCCGGAAGATAAACATTCTGCACCAATATCATGACTATCCCACTAATTTCCATAATATGTGATCGTATCATCATATCTGTTCTCTGAAGCGCCAGACGGTGTCCCCGAACAACCCAGCTTGGTCGTTAAAAACTCGAAAAAATTTCAATCACCAAATTTTTCTGGAGACTCATCTCGTCATTACGATTAAAAATGCCTTTTTTAGGCATTTGCTCATTCGTGAGAATGGGGATAGGTCCTTTCGTGTGAATGGGCTGATTTTGGAACGAATTGACATTTTGGAGCGGATGGGAATAAATTACAATTTTAATCGCGAATGTGCCGATCCGTGCGAATCAGGAGTGCCAGTTCGTGCGAACCTGAACATCCGTTCAAAAGAAACTGATATATTCTCAAGAACATTCCCAATCACATTTTTCGATCCAAAATCTTTATTTCTACGAATTTTATGATGAAACTTCACGGGATTGTGTGAAAATCAATCACGAACCTAATGATGTCTTCAATTTCAAATTCCATCCGTTAATTGACCTTCAATTTGATGTTTATTTGATGTTTAATGTCAAAACCTCCTAAAAATCCAAAATTCATGAGCGTAGGTCATTCAATCAACTATTAGATCGATTGAATCGGTACCGTAGCTCTGATACCAATTGAGATTCCAGATCCGGCAGGTTTGACGGATTTTTGGCCCCGAGATAACCGGTTCGGTAGAATATTATTGATAAGAAAGGAGTAGAAGCACCGAACAGGTTAATTTAAACTGGTTTCTATTCAATGTTTGAAGTTACAGAACCACGAAATCAATTGGATAGAGTTTCCCCTCTGGGAACCAAAACTTGTCCAAATGAGAAGACCTCATCCCTATTTATAAGCATAGCCCATCTGCGAATACATCTAAGGACGGATGGACATTAAATGCGGATGCACCATAGCGACGGATGGCACCTCTCTCGGACGTATGTGATGTCCCATTCGTGTGAATCGGCCATCCGCACGAATGTGACATTTACATTTCAAAATCGTGTCCATTTTCACACTAATCTATACAATATTCAACACACGCTCTATCTAGCCTATTCGCATAGTGGCGGACATACAAAATATGCATCAAAAAATACTAGTTAATCAATTACATAAAACTTATTTATAATATAAAACTTCGGTTGTCAATCAAAATTGTTTCCTAAAATTAATTTTTTAGTATAAATATCGCATCATTGTTGTTTTATTCGAAGTAACAGTAATTAGAAGTTATATTGTTCAATAATTTTTTGAGAAGGTATGCTTTAATATTTCTTATCTTGATCCCTATAATTCTATCATTGTCATGCGTTGAAATTAATTTTACGCAGATGCTAATTGGCGATTTTCTCACTAATACACCTTTCAGAAACATTGGTGATGTTTGAGAAATTATGGAGGTAAAGTAATTTTAGTTTTTTTTGTTTCTACTCAACTATTTAGTATAAATTTTTTCTTGTGTCAATTTAATTGTTTTACAGCCTCAATAGGTTATTATAGTTGGTTTTGTGAAGGCTATATATAAAGATTTTGGTTGGCACTATATGGAATGTCCTACATGTTTGGATACTGATTTTCTTGTATGTACTGGTATGGAAGAACATTTGTTCTATATGTGGCGTAATCAAGATTGTCATGAGACACCGCCTGTAGATCCTGTTAAACGGTTTTCCAAATTTATTATTACCCTATTTCTATTCTTCTTTAATATATTAAACAATATAACTTTAGTTTACGATTATATTTAGTAAATTCATTTTAATATTTTTTTTCTTTGTTTTTACCTAATTTCACCAGATTTAAAATTAAAATTCAAGTTGAAGATGTTAGTGGTGATGTTTCAATAGTACTATTTCATCGTTTGGCTGACCAACTTATTGAGAATAATTCTCAAATCTGCAGAGCAATTGATTGAAGAAAACACAACCAAAGTATTGATTATTATTATTATTATTATTTAACTTAGTTATATATTTATTTGATTACAATTTTCTATGTTATATATCAAATTATACTTTCATTTTTTTTTGTCTAGAAAGGTGATTATGTCGGATTTGCCAATGATTTAAACAACTTGATTGGAAAGACTTTCGCTTTTAAGATTGAGATAACAAGTGATAACTTGGCATCCTATGATGAAGTTTATGGTCTTACAAACAATATTGATGATGAGTCAATTATCACAGAGCTAAAATAGAAGATGAAGATTAATGAGATATTATCATTACAATTAATGATTTCTTATATTGTGACAACCTGCAATTTCAGGTTAACACTTTAACCTAACCACAGTTAACTTAGACATACATTCATAGCACTACATTTAACTAGGGTTAGTTAAATGAGTCTACTTTGCTAATTCGGGAAATTACCAGAACACACACAAGTTAATTCTCGAATGTTGGTGACTAACTCGAATAATAATTATAAACGGACGGTTTATACGAAACTTTTGTGTTGCATGACAAATACATGAATTATATGCTTTAATTGTAAATTACAAGATGTTGTGTGCTTTATGCGAAAATTATATAATTGAGGGTGTGTTATGGAGATATTAGGGAAGTTATAATAAAACACAAAACCCTAAACATCCCTCACAATCTCACTGTACGGCAGTTTCCACTAAGTCATTTCTCTAATCATTTGGCTACACCAAGTCCACACACAATCATCAATCTTTGATCTTTCAGTTCTTCAAGAACAAACTCTAAATCAATCTATGGTAAGTGTTTATATTATACGTCACATCTTTGTTCTTTTGATTTCATGCAAAACCCTATTTCTCCAAATAATTGTTATGTATTTAATTAATCACGCCTGATTGAATGTGCATTGGTTTGTGAATGAATGTGCGTTGATTGTGAGATACTAGGGACGCTATTCATATGATAGAACTGCTAATCGGTGGTTTGATTCGTAAAATTTTTATCATTGTTGATTAGGGTTTGATTGTAGGAACTGTTACATTTAAAAGAAACTGTGATTTGTGTTTATTCTGTGCGTATGTAACTGGTCCGACTTTGTGAAGTCACAAAGTCCGGATGACTGTGATGTATGATAATATCCGAGTTTGCTAGCTTAGTACATGTTTCAAATTGCTTACGAAGTTGTTTAGAAAGAAGAGGATTTGGGTTTGCTTATTTATAAGTTGTCCGAGTTACTAGTTTTGATGTATTCCGAATTTAATTAATGTATATATATATATATATGCATAAAGAGTCTGTGTTTAAGAAGCTTATGATGTGTTAGAATTTACATTGAAGTTCCAAGTTTTTGATAGAATAGGGGGATCTAAGTTTAAGGTATTAATGGAGTCCGAGTTTATATGAATGACATACACATGTCCGAGTTTCTTAAAAGGAAACTAGGTTTTTCCGAATTACAAAGATGTCCGGATATAATATATATGTCTGGGATGGTCCAAGTTTCTTAAAGTGTTACGAGTTACATGAGGTTAAATGTTGGTTCAGGATTTAGTTTATTGTATTCCGAATCTACATAAAGAATTCATGCTCCGAGTTTAATTATAAAAATAAGGAAGGTCCGAGTTTGTGTGATGATGGTGCATACATGGTTCCGGGCTTCGTAATGGGCCCGGTCTGAGTTATTGATGAAGGACGTGTATTTATCCAAGTCTCACATAGTGCCCGAGTTCATCCATGTGTCTAAATTGTGTGTTCCGAAAAAATATAGGTAAAGAAATGTTGAGCCGAGTTAATATATGTTCCAAATTTAATATATATATAAGTTCCGAGATTGATTATATGTTACAAAATTGTTTATACATTCTGAATTAATATATGTTCTGAGATTATGTGATGTCCATGTTTCTCAAAAACCACCTACATTTCGCAAACTAGAGAACTCACAGTATGTTACTGTATGCCAAACTTGTTACTCTGATTACATTAAACATTCAGTCGTTTGGACACTTAGGGTATTGCAAACCCTACTCGTATATGTACTTACACTTAATGTACCTTAGGTCGCATGTAACGGACCTAACATTTATTTAACGCATATAAGCACGTTAACACATACCGATCAAACTAAGGTGAGTTCACCTCTTTTCACAAGCATGCTTCCCTGGGGGACAAACTATTATTCCTGGGAGGAATACTTTTTAATAAATGTTGTAGTTTAAATTCGATGTTGGTTATAAACTCAAACTCTATCACGAAAGTCCCTACTTACTACCGAGCTATTTGCCTGGGAGGCAACGGGGTATTAGTTGATAACGCTATTATATTTGACAAATCTCACACTGTGCTAGGAGTCGGGCATGAACTAAAGACCTTAAACATTAGTATCAATGCTGATAAACATTGATGAGGGCACAACAAACGAATAGTCATATCGGTACCGAGTTTATTATTCCTGACATGTCTTTAAGCTAAACACTTACATTATTTATGTTGAACAAAACTGTGAACTCGCCAACTTTATGTTGACACACTTTTTTGCATGCTTGCGGGTCGTTAGGTACATCATGCATTGGAACTTGAAGTCTTGGGAGCTGGGAGTGTCATGGGGCGTGCCACTTGTTGCAAACAATTAATATTATGCATTTTAAAACGATTTGGTTTTGATTGTGTTGAAACTCTTACATTTGCTTCTGCTGGACACCTGTTTTGTTGAAATGTTATTTGGAATTACACTATTTATGTTGGACATGACGTTTGTGTTTAATAATATTTACTATTAGTTCGGCATGATTAATGGCTAGATCCTGGTACCACTTGGGGGTGTGACATATATTAAGTGTGAATATTTGTATTTTATCAGCATTATATAATTAGTTATTCATCTTTATCATTGTGTTGTAGGAAAACCTTTGGCAACACTACAAAAATGTAACTCCAAGCGATAGAGCTAAACCAGATGATGCTAAATCTATTAGTGATGAAAGTAGTCAAAAGTTTTCTCAAGATAATATAAACAAGCGTAAATTGGTTGACGTTTATATTTTTGAAGGAGACTCAAGTATGTCTAATTCTACAACTCAAAGTGACCTCAATCATGTTGATCATGTTAACAAGAAAGAGGCTAAGCTTCCAAAGTCCCAGAAGTGAAAATAGTTGATATGGTTTTTCGCATTTTCAACTTTTTTTGTTTGTTTGTTTTCTTCAGTAATTTTCATCAAACACTTTATATCTTTATTTCTCGGCTGTTGACCTTAATGTTTGATGTTATCTACTCTTTATATTTATCAATAAACCCGGATTAATGTAAATTGCGCCTATCAATATATTATCAATAGCGATATTTGTTTTGTATTATGTCATATAGAAATGTCATTTGATTTAAAAAGACATCAATCAACTAAAAAAATCGATTCATCTCGTGCCGATTTGTGGATTTGATTTGGCAAAAGGTTAGTAGATGGTGTCGTATTCCGACAATCTTTGCGTTTTCGATAAAGGACCTATTGGAAGATGAGTCTGTGATCCATCTGTTCATCTCGTGCCAATTTGCGGATTTGATTTGGCAAAAGGTTAGTAGATGGTGTCGTATTCCGACAGTCTTCGCTTTTTCGATAAAGGACCTTTTGGAAATTCATAAGTTTAGTAGGTTGGGGTCTTCGGAATCGAAGATTCTCCAAGGCATTATCATAATCGCATGTTGGTGCATTTGGTTGGCGAGAAATAAAGTGGTTTTTTCAGACTCTCGGGCGAATGTGGAAGATGTTTTCAGTGAGTTAAGATCTATGGGTTATTTTTGGCTCAAGCATAGGTCTCATTTTCAGTCGATCGGGTGGAGTGACTGGTATAAAAATTTTAATTATGTAATTTTGGTTTGTTGTTTGTTTTAGCCGGCCCGGTTTTCGGGTTTGGTAGTTTGTTAATGAAAGTCTATTTGCAAAAAAAAAAAAAATAAATAAATAAACTAAAAAAAATCGAGTCATGTGGCCTTTTCCAAAGATTCTGTGTTGAAGCCCTCCAAAATCCAAAAAACCTTGTCTCCAAAGATTCTTCTAAAAAAATCGATTCATGTGGCCTTTTCCAATTAATTGCCATCCACCAAAAATAATTCACTCACTTTAATTCTTCCATCCTTTTATTTCTCTAGCCAAATTGCCTTTTAACTTGCCATCTACGTCACTATTTTAGGCTTCTCATTTGCTACATAATTAAAATAATGGATTTATTAAATACCTCATGTACAAAGTTAATCATGTCAATTCATAATAAATAATAAACTAATTATCTATATACAAATAACATGAGATTTGGTCGTTTTGGCTTGTCCTCATTTTAAATCAGTAACTTCAATTATGAACCAGATACGAGTAGAATTTTATAGAAAACCATCCTAAGGTTACTCAGAAGTGTAGGAATCCTGATATAAAAATATGTATAATTTAGAGCATATCAAATATCCTCACATTAACATTTTTTCATCCCGGAAAAAACTTTGCAATGGAATCAAAACTAGGATAGATGGATTAGAAAATTGTATATTAATTTATTAAAAGACATGAACACGTATTGTTATCCACTTAAACCCAACCGCCAACCTGTGAGGCCCTAATCATGCTTATTCTTTATGCTCAAGTTAACATTTAGTCTAAGGGTCTGACACTCAAGGTCCACAAATCCACCTAATCTCATATCAAGCTTATAAGGCAAAGATTAAAAATCTACCACTTTATATAAATAACCCTCATGTATTTAAAATTAATATTTTGATGGAACGATGGATTATGATTATGAGTTGTAGCAATTTTTTTCCTATGTTCAACTCAGACAGTATTAGCACCAAGTCGTTATCTCAGTGGAAAACACCATGAGCCTCACATTTTTTTAACTTCCACCTTGCGGGTATACCCCACCCGAGTAACCATCCCAGTGGCTAATACCATAGGCTTCTATCATATTAACAAAATAGCTCATATGAATGGATGATAAATTTTTTTAGACATCACCAGAATCCGGATTTATTCTCATAAAAAAGATAAGTTGTATAATATGTTTAGGGAGGTTTTAAAAAAAATATGGATGTTACACTTTTAACCCAACACTAATTTGATTTTGAGTTAATTGCCAAAATCGTCCCTGAGGTTTGGGCCGGTTTGCCATTTTCGTCCAAAATGACACTTTTGTACCAAATTACCCCCAACGTTTGTAATTTTTTGCCATTTTCATCCAAACCACTAACTAAGTTTATTTTTTCTGTTAAGTTGAGGATATTTGGATGAAACTGGCAAATATAAAACCACAGGGACGATTTTGGCAATTTACTCAAACTCTTTTAAATTTCTTTTATTTAATTAATTTTGTTACATATATAATAAAAAAGAATATACATGCAATTTTTATATGAAAAAATAATAGCGTTGTTACATAATTTTTTTTATAAATTTTCATCCAACCACTAACTAAGTTATTTTTTCTATTAAGGCGAAAAATGTTTATAAACTAAGACAGAAATTAATTTCTAATTTTTTATATAGATCAGTTTTATAAAAATAAAATCTACTTAAAACTCTAAATTTTATAAATCTAAAATGTTGGTGACCTTATTGAAAAAGGTCAAATAAAAAAATCTTATCATATGTACCAAGTTTGTAATTCATCTTCTACTCTTTTAAATTCACTTCTAAGGAAAAACAGAAGCCAGTGCCCCCTATATCAAACAACGTATCATTACCAAACCTTAAAATTACCCACCAAATTGTAATTATAATGCTATGAACCAAAAGTTTCTTTACTCGAGTCACTCAGAATAAGTATTAGTTAGTTACCCTCATAATCTTAATTGAATAAATATTTTATTTCTACCAACATATTTTCAAGGTGCTCAACACATTTAAAAAATATGTAATGTTTTACAATTTTTTTCTATCTCTACAACTGATAAATACTAAAAGTTGTAATCGATTGTTATGTGTTGCACACCAATGACGTTTTCTCTTTATAAAACTGATTTATATAAAGAAGGTGTAAATTAATTTCTGTCTTAATTTATAAAATTTAAAACATCATTCACCTTAACAGAAAAATAAACTGAGTTAGTGATTCGGATGAAAATTTACAAAAATTATGTGACAAAACTATTATTTTTTTTTCTAAAAACTCCATGTATATTCTTTTTTATTATATATGTAACAAAAATAATTAAATAAAATGAATTAAAAGGGTTTGAGTAAATTGCCAAAATCGTCCCTGTGGTTTTATATTTGTGAGTTTCATCCAAATATTCTCAACTTAACAGGAAAAATAAACTAAGTTAGTGGTTTGGATGAAAATGACAAAAAGTTACAAACGTTGGGGGCAATTTGGTACAAAAGTGTCATTTTGGAAGAAAATAGCAAACGTGCCCAAACCTCATGGACGATTTTGGCAATTAACTCTTTGATTTTTTTACTTTTATGTCAAAAGATTTTTATTTTTCCAATTTAACTTCACAACTTTGTCGCTTTCAACTTTGGCCCCTATACGTTTCATATCTCGCAAAATTTTCGTTTTACATTTTGTTCTAAATTTTGCGAGTTAACATGGCGTAATGTTTGTGTGTGGTTCAACATTTTTATGTTTTGTTCAAAATTTTGCAAGTCAACTAACATAATGTGCGTGTGTGGTTTTTTATGTTGCCTATTTTTTCCCGTTTGATATGTTTGTCGCAACACGCAGGTCCTAAATCGACTTAGTTATTATTTTCTATGTTTTACGTTTCGGTCTAATTTATCCGTATTAACACACCGCAACTTAAGTGTTGGTGGTTGCTGACGGTACTGTGACATTGGTGCTATTTGTCACGGTTTTACTCCCCCCCCCCCCCCCCCGCAACGCGGGGACTTAATACTAGTTTAATTTAAAATACATATAAGTTATTTACTTATAATGGTCCCTTTTATACTATCAACAGTTTCGGTTTTTCTATATCACCTAAAATGAGAACCCACAAGACTTCATGATTTTTAATAAGGTATTCTTAACAGCAAATCCAGGAACCCTCTAAGTTGGCTGGGCTTACCAGTACATCCCAGAAAATACGTCTTCTACCTGTATTTATCTCATACATATAATATTTTGAAAACCAAAAATCTCAATTTTTCTTTCATTTTCCATTTATTTGCAAAAAGTTTCAGGAACATTTTTTATTTTTCAATTTTTTTTGAATTTTTAAAATTTTCAATTTTTTGTATAATTCAAATTTTGGACTCAAATCTACCTAAAAAGACATGGTCTCCCATCCCCACACTTAAATCACACAATATCCTCAATGTGAATGGAAAACTAGCTAAAAATAAAGTAGAATAAAAAACAACAAAAACATGGAACAAACTCGCCTGGTGGGAGCGCGTAGTCTTTGAATGTAACGTTCCATACCCACGACCCAATAGCATTTCATTCGCGGCCGTATCCATATACACCGAGGTTGCCTTCTACATATTTATCAAGATCAAAATCACCACCCAAATGGAGATTGAGTACGGGCGGTTCAGTCCAAACCTGCGCAATAAAAAAAATAAAGCAAACCCCATGCATAATATCGACTCAAAAATAAAAGTGACTCATAATACAAACTCTACAACTCGGGTGACATCCGCACACTTAATCCTCAATTAGGAGGCTTCTCCTTTATCTAACTCGTTCAACTCCACCCGTTCCTTATTATTAATTAAAATTTTAAGGGTGGAATTTATAAACCTTTTATCATTTCCAAATGGGTCAGTCCACTAATACTTAAACTTACATGGACCAAACCTAATCCGTGGCATGTAATGAGAAGGATGGTGTTGTGCAAACTTCGGCGGTTCCTCCTTTTTCTTCCTGCGGTACCATCCTCGAATCCTCAAAAGGTGTTGATCCAAGCTCCTTCTCCCCCTCTCCAGTGTTCTCGATCATGGTGGCAGTCCATCTTCTAACTTCTACACGGGTCGGCTATCAAACTCCTCAGCCACTTTCTCTTCTTCTTCGTTTGGTATTTGTTTAATCTCCATGGCCGGTTCACCTTCAAGTAATTTCTCTAAACAGGCAAGATCACCGACCGGGTCAAATTCTACTTCTTCATGAGTGGGTAAACCTACCAACTCATTCCCAAAGTCCTCCTCCCAAGATCTCATTCTCCATCTTGTCAAATGGCTCATTCACGTCTTCCCCCCTCATCATCATTCCAGAAATCATCATCAATGGGTTTAGGACCGTAATACCATGGTGTGGAATACCAATTAGGTGTCACGTCCTGTTGAACCGGAGGTGGGTCTGAATCGTCCGTTGTCATCTCTAGTTCTACGTTTGACAACTCTGGATTACTGGGAAGCTCCTCTCCATCCTCTTCCAACTCTACTTCTTCTTTTTTCCACTCTTTCGCAGCTCTGAAAGCCAATATCGTCATCATAGTAATCATCCCATGTAAACCATATTGTACTTTGATTTTACTTCTGATTTACGTGCTGATTCATGCCTTCCCTCAACATCTGGCCTGGTGTCTCGAACATTCGCTCAAGAATGGCAAGCATTTTGGGAAACCTCGGATCTCCTTGGTCCTGTGTTGTTGACGTTATCTGAGCAAAGACTTGACATAATTCCACAAACGCCCGAACATAGGGAGGGTACTCACTATGATAACCTGCCATGAAGAGAGTAGCAAAAACAGCACAAAGTAGAGAAAGGAAAGAAAAAAACTAACTAATAAAAATTATTTTCAAAATTAAAGACTTAACACACAACTACTAGACACAAACTCTAAGACTCAAACCCGAACACTCAAATTACAAAGAAGACCAATTAAACAAATAAGATCAATCAAAGCTAATAACGCAATCGCCTAAGTGTCCCCGGCAAGGGCGCCAAAAACTTATTGTGGTAAATGTTGTCTATAAAAACTAACCTAATCTTGACACTCTAGTTTTAATATCTATAAATTAAGACTCTCTACATGCTAGACCACTGACAGGAAAGTGTACCTATCGTACGTAGTAAAGCCTAATGAAGTCCGAGTATCGAACCCACGAGACACTAGCGACACGAACTAGACTCTAACTCAACTATTTACTTAATTGGTTTGTTTGGATTTTGAGTGTTTTAATTAACTAATTAACTAATATCTTAATATTAACTAAGACGAACTAGACAACCTAGACACAGGCTGAAGGCTACTAAGGTGAAATCAAAGATGATAGAAAAGTATGTTACCTAGGCAAGAATCCCTAGACTCATGAATAAAATCCTAACCTTTGTTTTGAATGAAGACTCTGTCTAACCCGATAGATCCCCGGAAGGTAAACCGAACCTAACAGTATGACAAGTGAAGAAGTGCAAAAATGGACTAACTCGAGTCATCGACCACCAAGTCCCACAACTATGAGGTAAAGAGTAATTTATGTACTAAAATCCTCAAGTTATTATGAAGCTGAAATAACTAAGAACGCCGAACCCCTAGGAAACTCTAGACGCGAATAAATAGATGAATCCGAGTTATCGGCCACCCAAACTATCAAACAATGCCTAGCTAATAACCTAGCAATTCTGGATTAGATTTCTCACCTCTAGAAAAGATTGCACGATTTAATCTATTAGTTTTAATAATTATTAAACTTGAATTAGATTTCTTACTTTCAATGCCTAGGCTAAAGGTTTAACAACCTAGACTGACTCGTGGCACTAAAGTATATTTCTAAGTGTCTATAGAGCAATGGAACCAACAAATATATTACCAAACCAATCAACACCAACACACAAATAATAAGAATCGGGTTCTAACGTTATAACATGTAAATCATCACATTCATTCAAAACCAAAAATTATTCATTCAAACCATTCGTCTAGTTCATCAATCCTAAGCAAGCATAACAAGTTTAGCTACTCATATGTTGATTGCGAAACAAGAATAAATTAAAACAAAAAGATTCAGAAAACATTGTATATAAATATTCAAAAGTTTAAATAAACTGATTAAAATAAACAAGTCTAACCAAACGAATTATGATCCGTTACGCTAAATCTTCAACCACAAGCTTCCTTCACCTCTCCAATTCCTCTCTTGATGCCTTCTGCCGTCGTCAAATTTTATCGAGCCGTCTACAGTAGGTCCCCTCATAATTTATACGGTCTCCCAATTTAATTCCAACTCAAAATCCATGTCTGGGCCTTTTAGGTGGGTCGCTAAAGGTATAATTTGGGCCAGCCTTGCGACCATTTAACAGCACATATAAAGAATTAAGGGGGGCGGTGGCTTTAAAGATGATTATAATAATTCATTAAGGGTAATTTCGTATATCCACATGCGAATATTGTCACCCTAATTATGCAGGGCGGATCTAGCCACTTTTGTGGGTTTCCAGAAACTCATTCGGTTTATAAAAAATAGGAAAAATGAGTGAGAACCTCGTATGATTTAGAAAAAATAGTGAGAATTAGTAAGAATCTACTAAAGATTCTTCTAAAAAATGGATTCATGTGGCCTTTTCCAATTAATTATCATCCACCAAAAATAATTTCACTCACTTTAATTCTGCGATCCTTTAATTTCTCAAGCCAAATTGCCTTTTAACTTGCCATTTACGTCACTTTTTTAGGCTTCTTATTTGCTACGTAATTAAAATAATGGATTTATTAAATAACTCATGTACAAAGTTAATCATGTCAATTCATAATAAATACTAATAAACTAATTATCTATATACAAATGACATGAGATTTGGTCGTTTTGGCTCGTTCTCGTTTTAAATCAGTAACTTCAATTATGAACCAGATACGAGTAGAATTTTATGGAAAACCATCCTAAGGTTACTCGGAAGTGTAGGAATCCTAATATAAAAATATGTATAATTCGATTCGAAATTGAATACTGGACTCGAATCCGAAATCCAATTAACATAATTTGAACCTTGATAACCGAAAACCAATTGAGCCGAATTTCGAATCTGTTTCGAATACGATTTGAATACTCAACACCCCTAAATTCTCAACTAGATTTAGGTTCTTGTAATTGAGCTAACATGAGAAATTTAGGCCCTTGTATGTATAAGAAATTTAGGTTCTTGTATATATGTGTGGCATTTTAGTTGAATAAATGAGCTTTATGGTTTATGATTCAACCATATACTTATTTGACAAATAATTGACTTCATAATTCTTTTTAGAGACTTGTATTTGACACTTGTAACCTACACACAACAGAATCCGACGTCGAAGATATTAACGTGTTGGCTGCCCCTAAAGTTTGTCGATTATCCGCCGGTGATAATATATGTGGGCGTTCATTACCCACACCATGTTTTTCAACAGAGCATAAACTGATACATTTCTCAAGACAACCACTTTCACAGAGGCTCTCCGATTTGGAGAGTGTGGTAACCTTATACCTGAAATTCACCGTTCAAAAAAAAATTCATAGGTGAAAACTTTCTTGAAAATAGCAGAAATTTCATAGTTGTTTCTAGTTTAATTTTGTTTACATTTCCTGCTGCATTTTTTTGATATATTTTTCAGCAAGCTCGTCCATTATATATTCTTCTAGCTAGGCTCCAAATTTGTACAAAGAGAAAAACTAAGTGTAAGCTACTAGAAAATAAACCTATATACAATATGTGAACATTTTCACATACGTATATATTTATCATGTGTGTGTCTTCCCTCATTAATTACAAGTTGTTTGTTAATGGAGAGATAACAAAAACGACACTCTTTTAAACATGTTCATCTCAGTCTTCCAAGGGCATCTGTTGTAACGTTTGCTGCATATTCGTAAGCAAGTTACGTTCACGAGAATACATGGCAGAGGATGATGAAGAGCAGCACCAAGAGTATATATCCGAATCCAAACCCGTCTGAATCAAAATCAGAGCTGCTACTAGACTCAAATGAATACGAACTAGAGCTCGTAAGGAGAAATGTGGAGATTAAGTGTATGAGCAGTAACAATAAGATGGGAATAATCAACATTGCTTCTTCTCCTATAATTAGTGAAGAAATGACATCCTGTAAGCTCTCTAGAGTGGAGCTAAATATGACTAGAGTTAGGACACCCACCATCAAAGAAGGAACTAGGGGAGATGGCCCTCCTGTTCTCATTTTCTTATGGTGAGTTAAACAAACATAGGGTGATATATATATAGGGTTATGAAAAAATGAGAACCAACTTCAGTTGTGACAGTTGTGAGGACCATCAAAACTAGACCTTCCAAAAGGTTTTTCCAAAAAAAAATTCTCAAAATCTTAAAAAAATCACTTGTTCCACAAAAAAAAAAAAATGCCGCATGCACAAATTTACATGAGATGTAAAAAAATTCATCGCTGTAACAAATTTACATTAGCGCATAAACAAAACTTACATTAGGCAAGACTGCCGACTCGACAATTTTTTTTTACAGATATGTTTATAATATTTTCATCTACATTTGTACAAAAAATTGTGGCCCAACTCGCGCATGAAGTAGGAGATCTTATGGTTCTCATAACTCGTGGTGGTTTTTAATTGAACCTAAGCCTATATATATAAGAGGGATCTAGGCAAAACGTACATAAATTATCATGAGGAAAAAAAGCGTAAACTGCCAAAATAGTCTATGAGGTTTGTTCACTTTAGTGTAAAACTCAAATCTTTTAAATCTGGGTCTCTGTGATTTCAACTTTGTTGCTATTTTTCAGTTAACATCCAGTTTTTTTGTCTTTTTCCTCCTTTTTAATGAAGGACAAAATGGTCAGTTTTTTTTAATTAGTTATAATAAAACGTTAAAGACCATTTTGCCCTTCATTAAAAGGGGGGAAAAGACAGAAAATCTGGATGTTAACTGAAAAATTTGACAAGATTTTGATTTTGGATGAAAATGGCAACAAAATTGAAACCAAAGAGACCGAGATTTAAAAGGTTTGAGTTTTGAACTAATCTGACAAAAGTGACCAAACGTTAGAGACCATTTTGGCAGTTTACTCAGAAAAAATGAACCACTTATTTTTCCAATCTAAATAAAAAATAAAAATAAAATAAAATGTGACACACATGTAATTGTTATCGTTTCGTTTCTCTTTGATCGTATCTTCTAAAATCAAGAAAAGAACATATATTAGTTTTTTATAACCTACACATGTGTACATAATATAACCTAAACATGTGTCGCTTTACAATATATATATTTAAAACATATATGAACAAATTAGTTTAACGGTTATTTCTATGCACATAACCTAGCTATGCGAGTTAGGGAGAGTCAATGATTTGGTGATCTGCAGATTATCCACTAATCTATGCTAGTCAACTTGGTCTTTGTATTGTTTGGAAAAATATGCCTATAAAACCAAACACACCGACTTTGTTGATTTGCTATATAAATATAAGGTCTTTTTATCCAAAAAGAACCTTTTTACAGATTAAATAATAGGAAACTATAAAATAGTTAACTTTTATCTGTATATTACATTATTACAAGTATGCTATGGATGATAAAATTTGGGTACATACATTAAAAAACTGCATAACCTATAGAAAGAAGCAATACACTATAAATAACATGGACCCTTATATATATATCCTCCAGACACATTTTGGATGGAGCAAACGCGTGATTTTATGCAGAAAACACCCTTTATCATACTATTATAGTGTTCTGATATGCGGTAATGATAAACGTGCGGGAGCTCACAAGACTCGGCTGAGAATTAGGAATATCATGATCAAAAGAAAAGCTCCAAATCCAAAACCCCCTTCACCCTCATGACCAGATCCACTTTGGTACTGATATGAATTCGCCGAAGTATCTTGGGTAGAAAAGAACGAAGAAAACAAGTATATGACCAGCATCAATAAAATAGGAATCATGACTATGTTTTGTACCATAGGACTGAAGATTATTAGTGCAAGAACATTCACTATTACAAAAGGAACAATAGGTGATGGACCTGTAATTTCCATTTTCGCTCTACCTGCGGCTTGATTGATTAACCTTAACCTCTTTTCACTAACAAAGTGATAATACTTAATTGCAGTTAATTTCAGATGATTTATACCCGTTGCACGCTTGTACGGGTCAATGACCGATGATTATTCCCTAGCGTGTGATTATCTATTATATTCTTTTTCCTGTATATAGCTAGGATCAAATATATTATTTAATCAAGAGATTTGGAGCTACACTTTCATTTTTATTGAACTTCATACAAAGACAAAGATTTTGTGTTTGAAAATTTAATGATAACTCTTTCTGTATTCGCTGTCACAAAGTTTGATGCTTCTGTTAGAAAATGGACCATATTTTGTAGAGAATATTATGGATCAGTGTCACATCATTTCCATTCTCAACAAAATATCCTCTCCATCCATTCCCAAGAGATAACCGTTGCATACCAATCAAGGAGATTTGACAGCCCTATTCTTCTTTGTTTCCTTTTTTATCATTCTGTGTATCTCCTATTTATGTTTGCATTGTTCCTTGTAAGAAAACATACAAAAAAGCATAATATAAACAATACCCTCTGTGATTCCATTCGACAATATGGTATCAGAGCGGTGCACACGATCTTAGGATCATCCGCTCAAAAAAACACCATCTCATATTTCCATCCTCTACCTCACGTTTCAACCCAGAATCTGTCAAGGCCACTATGGGCAACACCGACACCAGCAACAACAATGATCTTGCTATGCAGATCACTAATCTTCTCAAAAACAGTCTTACCAACCAAAACCAAACCCCGAAGCAGAATCTATCTGATAGTTTGAGAATCAACCTCAAACTAAACAGTCAAAACTATGCTTTATGGGCTCGAATGATTCGAGTAGCCATAGGAGGGAAATCCAAATCCCTCTTGAGTCATCTAACAGGAAAGCCGGCTCCACCGAAACCAAACGACGAAAATTTTGATCAATGGGAACAAGACGATTTGGTGGTGTTCTCCTGGCTAATACAAAATATCGAACCCGCTTTAGCAAGTAATCTAACTGAGTTTCCCACTGCAAAAACATTGTGGGATGCCTTAGTTGTTACATATGGTAGCGGAAAGGATAAGCTACAAACCTTTGATCTACACGTCAAGGCGAATGGTATAAAACAGAATGGCTCGCCATTAGAAGACTTCTGGATTGTTATGCAAGGGGTTTGGGGCGAAATAGAAAGAAGGGATCCCAATCCCATGACATGTACAGAGGATATAACCACCTACAACAAGATTCGATCAGAACAAAAACTCTTCCAGTTCCTAAACGCGCTCGACAGACAGTATGACACTGTGAAACGAGAGATCCTCCGTTGGGACCCGTTACCCTCAGCCGAAGGTGCCTACGCTGCTGTTCGAAAAGAGATGGCACATCAAGGCATTTTGGGAACAACAATTGACACTCCATCATCTCAGAATGGTGTGGCGGCAGGTTTGAATGCCAACGGGTCACGCGAATTAGAGGGTCTAGGGTTTCTGTCAAGAGGGCGCGCCGGTCAGAAGAGCTCTAACACGGGATCATCATTTCGAATCGATAAAAGCAAGTTAAAATGCGACCACTGTGGTATGTCAAAACATACGAAAGATCAATGTTTCCAGCTAGTTGGGTACCCGGAATGGTGGAACGATAATCATAAAACCCAAAAGGGGGGAAAACTAGGTGCCACCGGAAAAGCAGCGGCCGCCGTCGGCAACCAGGAGGCTACCAGGAGCGGCGGCAACGAAGAGGGAGGCACTGGATTTGGTGGAATGGCGACCGGAGGATACCTAGGGCACGAAGAAGATAACAATGGAGGTAATGGGTTTGAGGGACTATCCTCAGACCCTTATGCTTTTAATCCTAAATTTTTTAGATGTTTGTCCTCAGACCCCTGTGTTTTCAATCCTAAATTTTTTAGCCCTAAGATTTTAGAAATATTAGAAAAGGAACCATTAGAAACATTGGCTCATGATACGGTTCAAATAAATGGTGGGAGTAAATGTGTTGATACAATAAACAAAGAAAATAATATTTTTTCTAAAAAAACTTTTTCCTACAGAAACAAATCAAAAATGAAGGGAGGTCTTGGACAAGCTAATATGGCTAAAAATCATGAACATTTAGAGAACTCGTGGATTTTTTATTGCGGTGCTACCGACACCATGACATATGATTTATCGGATATAAAGACAAAATCAAAACCAAAAATTGATTTTATTAAAACTGCTGATGGGGGAGTAGCCCATGTAAAAGGAGGAGGGACTATCGAAATTTCTCCAAATTTGAAACTTACAAATTGTCTTTATATTCCATCTTTGTCACATAAGTTGTTATCAATTAGTTATGTTACAAAGGAATTAAACTGCACCGTTTTAATGCACCCCACTTTTTGTATCCTACAGGATATCAAGACGGGGGTGATCATTGGGCGTGGCACTGAGCGACAAGGGCTATATTATGTAGATGAAGTGACTCATCATGGCAATGCTATGTTGGCTCATGGAACTACAAAAAGAGAAGCGTGGCTATGGCATAGGAGATTGGGTCACCCTTCTCTTAGTTATCTACATACTTTATTTCCAAAATTATTTCCGCTAAATAAACCAATTAAATGTGAGACTTGCATTTTGGCTAAAAGCCACAGACATAGCTACAAATTGAACAATACTAAGGTTGCTTTACCTTTTTCCCTCATTCACTCAGATGTTTGGGGACCGGCAGAGATTATGGGTGGTCAAAAATTTCGTTTTTTTGTTATCTTTATTGAAGATTGCACACGTATGACATGGATTTATTTTTTAAAACACAAGTCTGAAGTGTATGACAAGTTTACTATGTTTTATAAAATGATACAAACTCAGTTTAAAATCAACATACAAATCTTGCGATCTGATAATGGAGGGGAATTTATAAATAAACCTATGGAACTTTTTTTGTCAAGAAAAAGGAATAATTCATCAAACGTCCTGTACACACACACCTGAACAGAATGGCGTCGTTGAACGAAAAAACCGTATTCTTTTAGAAATAACCCGTGCCATGCTAATTGAAGCAAAGGTTCCTAAATATTTTTGGCCCGAAGCTGTTGCTACCGCTACATATCTCATTAATCGATTGCCAACTAAGGCTCTTAACCTAAAAACCCCCCTCCAAAGTTTATCGGAATTTACAACAATCCCCCCTCCTCTTACGCTACAACCACGAATATTTGGCTGCTCAGTCTTCGTTCATATGCCTAAGACCGACCGACACAAATTAGGTCCATGTGCGGAAAAATGCGTTTTTGTGGGCTATGGAGTCAACAAGAAAGGTTACCGATGTTATAACCCACAAAAACGACATATGTACACCACCATGGATTGTGATTTTTTAGAAACCGATTTTTTCTACCCCACCCAACATCGTGGGCAGGGGGGGAAGGAATATAATGATGCACTAAGTTGGTTGAGGTACCCTATCTCTAAAGAAGCTAGCCACGACACTGAGCCCACGGTCAGTGCCACAAATCAAGACACCCCGAGTCCTGATCTGATGCCTGAGATAAGTGAATCCCAGACCCACAATAATTTACAAAATAGTGATATGTCTAACAATCATGAGACAGGGGATATTTCTAACAATCATGAGACAGGAGCCACTCCAGAACATGAGGTAGAGGATGAAGAACATGAGGATGATATAGAAGATACTCAGGATGAAACAATGGAGGGATATGTTCTACCTCCAAGATCGAACCGCGGGGTGCCTCCCAAGCGGTACTCGCCAGAAAGATACTCTAGATCTTCTAGGTATCCAATGGCAAATGTTGCTGAAGGGAACCAATCCCAAGAAGCTAAGGCTTTTTCCTCATCAATTTATAATGATCAAATTCCAAACTCAGTAAACCAAGCCTTAGAATCAGTAGATTGGAAGAAAGCCATGGAGATAGAGATGGAGGCCTTATTGAAAAATGACACTTGGGAAAAATGTGTTGTTCCTCCAGGAAAGAAAACAGTGGGGTGTCGATGGGTCTTCACAATCAAACGCAAACCAGACGGAACAATTGAGAGATACAAGGCGCGCCTAGTAGCCAAAGGATACACCCAAACATATGGTATTGAATATTCAGAGACATTCTCACCAGTTGCTAAAATTGACACAATTCGGGTTCTCTTCTCGATCGCCGCCAACGAAGGATGGCCTTTACATCAACTCGATGTTAAGAATGCCTTTCTTCATGGAGAATTGAAAGAAGAAGTTTATATGGAAGCCCCAACTGGTTTTCTAAAAGACTTCAAACCAAAAGAAGCATGTCGTCTGAAGAAGTCTATTTACGGGCTTAAACAATCTCCTCGTGCATGGTTTGGGAGATTCACCATAGCAATGAAAAAATACGGTTTTAGACAAAGCAACTCGGATCATACGTTGTTTCTTAAGCAAACAGGTAATCTTATAACTTGTTTAATTATATATGTAGATGACATGATTATTACAGGAAACGATGAAGAAGAAATGAAGAAGTTAAAAACGAATTTATTCAAGGAATTTGAAATGAAGGACTTAGGAAGGCTCAAGTATTTTCTCGGAATTGAAGTATTAAGGTCTAAACAAGGTATTTTTATATGTCAAAAAAAATATATTCTTGACCTTCTTGCTGAGACAGGAATGATCGACTGCAAGCCTGCTAGCACACCAATGGTAGCTAACCAAAAGCTCTTTATGGAAGAAGATGGAGAACTAGCAGACAAAGAACGGTACCAACGCATAGTGGGAAAACTCATATACCTTTCACACACTCGTCCAGATATTGCCTATGCCGTTGGGGTTGTCAGCCAGTTCATGCATCAGCCTCAAGTATCTCACATGGAAGCAATACGGAGGATTATTAGATACCTCAAGGGTACAACGGGTCACGGGGTTCTCTTTAAACCAAACAAACATCTAAAGATTCAGGCCTACACAGATGCTGACTGGGCAGGGGATAAAGGAGATAGAAGGTCAACATCTGGGTACTTCACTCTAGTTGGGGGAAACCTGGTTACATGGAGAAGTAAGAAACAAAAAGTTGTAGCTTTATCTAGTGCAGAAGCTGAGTTTCGAGGGATTGCTCGAGGCCTTGCAGAAGTTTTATGGATACGCAAGCTACTCAGTGAGATCGGGTTCTATCAAAATGAAGCTAGTAGGATCATGTGTGATAATAAAGCCGCTATACAAATTTCAGAAAACCCAGTTCAACATGACCGTACCAAGCATGTGGAAGTTGATCGGCACTTCATCAAAGAAAAAATTGAAACAGGAATTATAGAGCTACCATTCGTCCGATCAGAAAATCAATTAGCAGATATATTAACAAAAGCTGTCAACGAAAAGATCTTCAATCATTGTCTAAGCAAGTTGAGCATCCTAAACCCCATTACTCAACTTGAGGGGGAGTGTTAGAAAATGGACCATATCTTGTAGAGAATATTATGGATCAGTGTCACATCATTTCCATTCTCAACAAAATATCCTCTCCATCCATTCCCAAGAGATAACCGTTGCATACCAATCAAGGAGATTTGACAGCCCTATTCTTCTTTGTTTCCTTTTTTATCATTCTGTGTATCTCCTATTTATGTTTGCATTGTTCCTTGTAAGAAGACATACAAAAAAGCATAATATAAACAATACCCTCTGTGATTCCATTTGACAATAGCTTCCATGTAAAATCTAATATTTATAGAATTATACTAATTTTTTAAGTTTAAAAGTTGTCTTATTTGATAATATTTAGTAGTGACAGTGCAACTGTTTATATAAATGTGGACAAAAAAGCGATCATGATTTGCAATATTGTATAATATGTATTCACATGTCTATCTGTTTATATTACATAATCTGGTGAGTCAATTGGATAACAGACAATTGGGAAAAGATTTAATAAGAGCACAATTGTACAGGTTAAAGAATTTTCTAAGAACTTGGTCAAGCAAGCTACCCCTCCATTCTAGCTGAGAGCATGTACATTTTATTCCTTTTAATGGCAAAATACTATATATACAATTGAAAATTTTCTCCACGCTTTGATGATACTAAAAATATAGTACCAACTCTTGTGTATATATAGTTTTTAGTTAAGGTACTATATATATTATTAAGCAACTAAAAGTGTAACGGAGTTAATTACAAAGAACGGCTAATCAAATAATATATGTCAAAGATAATTATAATAAAGTCTATGTAAGAGCATTCACAATTGATCCTCTATATTTATGTGAATGTATTTTCTATATTTTATAGGGTTGTCGTGAGCAAGAAGAAAAAAACGTTATTGTTCATTAGTAAATTTAGAGGTACTTTGTTCATTCTCTATATTTTTTTATATATTTTAAAGTAGTTGTGAGTGGAGGAGAGAGAAAATGTTATTGCTCATAAGTTAATCTAGAGGGACATTGTTCACCCTAGGGGTGTGCATGGGTCGGTTTTGACCTAAAACCATAACCACGATGTCGGTTAATGGATAACCATAACCAAAACCGATCGGTTATGGTGGTTATGGTTATTCGGTTTTGATGGATATAGCGGGTCGGTTACGGGTGGTTAACCGTGTATTTAGATTAGCTAAAAATAACTTAATTTTTTAACATGGAATAAATTGTTATTGTTGTGAAACTAGCCTAATAGCAAAGAAGAAGAAGAAGAAAATAATAGGGAGAAATATTTCATTGATTTGAGGTGTATATTACAAGAGATACAAAAGACTATATATAATTGAGGAAAACTTGTGGAACAAGCCTAATCTATTTTAGGTGTTGATAACCATATTAATAATAAATATATTCATAACACTCCCCCTTGGTTATCAACATAATACGCTTGATGCTGCCTCGTTAAAAACCTTGCTAGGAAAACCCGGTGGGACAAAACCATAGCTAAGGGAAAAAGAGTGCAACGTGTAATGCGCATTATCTCCCCCTGATACTTCTGGATCAGGTATGTTGCCTCATTAAAAACCTTACTAAGAAAACCCATTGGGATAAAACTTAGTTAAGGGAAAAAGAGCGCAACTTGAATAAATATCTCTCTCATTATAATATGTATCCTTTAAGTAAAGTGTGTCCATCATCCTCGAAAGTTGCTCAAAACTTTTGTAGAATGATTTGTCGTTTGATGCCTTGAAGTGCAATCCTTTATATTGAGTAATGTTGTAAAATCTTCTAGTGAGACTTCTAGTGCTTCCTCTTGCGAACGAATACCATAAGATCCAAGAGGTGTTACATTCTTTATATCTACAAGACTAACAGAACTAGCTTTCATGGGTTAGTAAAATATAGACACATATCATTCTTACCTTTAGGGTATCAACATATCTGCTTTACCATTCAAATGTCTCCTCATTGGACATGTGCTATATCATGTTGATAAATAAAAATATATATTATCATGCATAGTTAAAAGTTAAGTTAATGCACAATTGCACTTTAGTCATGGTACTTTTGAAATGAGAATCTCTACTTTGGTAGGAGATGATAATAATCATTTCTTATAAAAAGTGTCTGAACAACCTTTAACATACTATAAGGTTGAGCTTTTTACATACTAAAATGTCCCACCAACATCTTCTAGATGTAGTTTGATAGATGAATAAAAGTATGATTGCAAATATACTCGAACTGCAAGTCGAGTAATAATTAGACTGTGCTAGGGTCATTAAAAAATTCCCCTTCTAAAAGCTCGCCAGTTTCTCTTGATGATGCTCAGACATCATCACTGTAAATTGCGATTATAGTGAACTTTTAAGAAAGAACATTTGATAAAGATGGATAATATTATCAAACTTATATTGCTCTTTATCAGAATATATCATGAGTTGTACAACACTCAACTTGACTATTTTAGTTCATACTATCTTTAACTTTATAAAGATACATTCTTGAGCACTTGAAATCAATGCTTCAGGCATTTGCAGTCATATACATACTTCTTTCAACTTTGAAAAACAATGTATGTGCATTCACTCTTTAGGAGTTCTATTACATACACCTCCTTATTGATTTCTATATCATATTTAAGGATGTCTTGAATATTTAATCCATATTGTATCATGCTTATACATTGTACATTAAGATGCCATAATAACCAAGCACAAGTTTTCTATGTATAGTTATTGGTGCACAAGAATTACATCCTTAAGATGTTTCAACTAATCTTATAAGCACTTAAATGCTTTACGATACTCATCAGGTTTCCAATTATATTCAACATATTCAAATATGAATTTGTATACAACAATCATATCGTTCTCGAGAACTCATTTTACATGATTTTTGATAATTCAAATCCTTGAGGGACTTTCATGTAAACTTTTAGTATCAAGTGATACATAACATTCATAAGACGCATATCAATTCTCACTTTATATTACCAGACTAATAAAATATTGGAAAGTCATTACATCCACCACTAAAGAATATGTCTCATTATAATCAATCATGGGTTTTTGCGAAAATCCTTGTGCATCATATTTGCCTTATCTCATTTACTTTGATTTTCACATGATTCGCATAAAAGCCCCATTAATATCCAACATACTTTACAAATTCGGTTGTATGGACTGTTGGTCCGAAAACTGTCCATTTCATTAGAGAATTTAAATCTGCCATACTTTGCGTCTTTCCATTTTGGCCAATCATTTATGTATTTTCATTCATAGGCAGATCTTAAATCTTGATCCTCGTCATTTCATCATTTCAAGAACTATATTATATACAAAAGTATAACGACGTCGATTTTGTTTCGATTCCATACATATCTTAGACATGATACAACTTATCGAGATCTCTTTATTCTCAGGTACCTGTGGTTCTTCTTGAACCATCATGTCTACTGTCTTTCCAGAATATTTTATTACTATAACCTCGACTTGACCATCTTAATTACTTGCTCCAAATTTTGAGGAATTGTATTACTGGAATCGACTAGTCTATCACGCTTCAGGCGTACAATAGACTCATTAGAAAATATGTGGTTGTCCTCTTGGGACACAAATATGACTGGAGCATAAGCAGTTGATTATGTGACTTACTTAGTCACTCTATTTAGGTCAGTGAATTTGTCTGGTAATTTGTTCTTTAATTTTGGTAAATGAATTATCCTTTGAACTTTTGGTTCACCGTTTATAGTCTGAGGATCAAGATGACATGATAATTCATTCCACTTTTCACTTTCCAACTGCGTGTTATCTCCCCCTAATGTTGGGAACATTCATTCACAAAAGTGAAAACCAATGAGCCGTAATCTTTCACCAATGGCTTTAACTATTTAATCATAGACAATTATTTTTTTTACCCAACATATATTCTCGACCCTTTTAGAAGTCCCATCTTTGTGCGGTGTGGTGGATTAGTTTCAATATATGTCGCACAACCAAAATCTTTGATGAGACATCTTTGGCTCCTGACCAAAAACCAACTGTATGGGGAGAACTATAACTTATTGGCTTGATGTGAATTAATGGTACTATATGTGAAATTACATGTACCTAAATGAACTTTTGATCATCTCATGATCATTGGCTTTGTTATCAATAGTAGACGTTTAGTGATCATCTCAACAGTAATACTTATTCCAATGATCGTTAATAGTTTGGGAATCAAATTCATTATTACTAAATAAATATACTAATCTAGATTAATATGCTTGCTATCACATTAGCTAAGCCACAATCGCACAAACTTCAGATTGTGGATTTGATAACCATTTAGACGATGCATCGATTTTAAAACACTAAATGGTATCATGTTGGGATATGCATATCTTTTAATCATTTCCAGAATATCTAGGGATTCTCACCCTACTTTGGTTGGTAAATAATGAATTTCACTTGAGAACAAATATTGCATGCGATTACCAACTTGAAGAATCTTCTAGTTCTTCAATACATTTCACATCATCATTGACACGGTGTGGTCTAACCGGTCATGCCAATTAATTAATTAATTATGATCCATAAACTTCTGGTTTATGATCAATAACATAAAACGTGAGATAACAATGTGTTATCATTTGAAAGTATCATGTTATATTACTTTGTATCCTTTCTTCACATTATGTTCTCATATAATCACTCTCATAATTTGTCACATCTAGTGTTCAATCTCATTATGACATTTTTACAATTCTGATAGTTGATCTCATTATTAACCTAGCTATCATAACATCTGATGGTCAATCTCATTATCAACTTAGCTATCATAGTACTTCTGATGATCGATCTCATTATTAACATGACCACCATTACAAATTTCTCAATTATGTCCATGAAATTTTCAATGATCATCATATAATCACATCTACTTCAGGGAATGGAATAATCAGGACAAACTTGATAGCTTTTCATTATTTACTCAGCCACACGGATATAAAATCGTTTCAGCCTGTTAATATTCTCTCAATGATATTGCTACTTCGAGAGCATGTCTCACGTGTGATATATGGAAAATTGTTATCCATATTTTCTACATAAATATTCTTCTCTTCACATGACATCAGTTGAGAAGTAATTACATATATGAGACGTATAATTTTATCAGTCTAAAATCTTATGACCTTTTATAACTTGATAATGAGATTCGGGGAATACGACACTAAAGTGTCATATCTAAACATATTTATATGTTTTTATGAGAGTTATAATAAAACAACCAACTTTGGTTTTATTATATATATTCAACACAATATATATAAATAAATGATAGCATATAGAATACAATACAATGTATAATATAAACTTAAATTATATAAAACACAATATAACATGTTAACATATAAAACACTTTATAATAACATATAACCATATACTACTCCTCAAGTTAATTTATAAAATTTTCTCTACCACAGAAACATTTAACATGTTCGAATCATATCAAAATTACACTTATAGATGGTATCCACGAATATAAAATATGATTAAATCTTAGATCAAATGAATTCAAATTTAATGATTATCTATAACAAATATAGATTAGATAATATAATAATTTCTCCACGATAAAATTGTTATTTATTTCATGATCCATTAAGTTACTTTTGAAATTTGATTCCATAATTTATGAATTATCATTTGACGAAAACACATTATCATGAGGTCACAAATATATGGAGTGTATCACTTTCTTGAAATCGTTTATCAAGATTTCAAATCCGTTTGAAAAGACTATGAATATTGTTAACTTTTAGGCCATGGGATGTACTCTAACATTTGGGGTGTTAATGATGACATAAGATGTTAACCGAGATTGCAAACCACTCCATCCTAGAATAAAGGGACATTAAATGGGTTGTATGTTAACATGTTAACCGGATGTTAAAAGACCGAATAAATTATTCTTTTATTTTTCAACCAAAAACCACTAAAAGTAGGGTTAGATGAAGTTAAAAGGGATTAAACCATTTCCTTTGATACCCAAAGTCCATATAGGAAATATTAGTAAAAAGTATAACTATTGAGTTGTTAAAATACCATACCCTTGTTTGTTGAATATATTTAATAAAATATATTGAAATCTTAAATTTCTAGAATAAAGGTGCTATAAATTATATATTAGGAATTAAACTGTTGGTTAAAAGGTACGAATACAATTTTTTAGGTGTATTTATATTGTATATAAATCAAAAGCAAATCAAAGGCTAATTAACTGGTCTGTATATAGTAGCAAATCAAAAGCACAACATATAACAAAAAAAAATCCCCAACAGTTGCGAGTGCCGGTATAGCTGCGAGTTCGAACCACCGATATTTTCAGAATGGAGGGGCAACAACAGAATTTGTCTAATCCAATATAATATTATATAAAAGTTTCGATGATTAAACGTTTTAAACAGTATTGTTCATTATTTATCTTCCTACAAGCCTTTATTAGCCCAAAGGGCCGCCTAATATCCAGAAAATATTTAAAAAAAAAAAACCGATTTCGTGGTTATCATGTGTCGTTCGAGTAAGCAGTCAAAGTAACATATATAGTATATAAAAAAAATACATTTATAACATTGTTACCTGATTGACAAGGGAGTCAAACGGGTCCTGTTCTTTCAAGAGCAAACTCAGCTCTCATGAGTGTAGCCTTCATGTTGTCGGTTGTGTCTGGGTGGGACGGTTGCCACGTTCACAAGGAGTTAGGAAATAGGGTTACGGTTTTTGAGAGAGCATACTCGTGCTGATAACGTGTTGTGAAACTAGCCTAATAGCAAAGAAGAAGAAGAAAATAATAGGGAGAAATATTTCATTGATTTGAGGTGTATATTACAAGAGATACAAAAGACTATATATAATTGAGGAAAACTTGTGGAACAAGCCTAATCTATTTTAGGTGTTGATAACCATATTAATAATAAATATATTCATAACAGTTATTGCATATTTTATATATCAGTATATTACATAGTATTAAAAAATACATATAATCTATAATATTAATATCAATTATGATCGAATACTCAAATATAGTGATATGATACATTACATAAATTCAAATAAACATTCAACAAAAACCACAAAACGATATGAAAAACTCATAAATACTAAAATTCTTCAGTAAAAAACATTAAATATGAAAAATATGGTGAAAAGTCCTAAATCATACAAAGATTTATTACATGTCGGTTCGGTTCGGTTATGTTAGGTATGAAAAAAAAAATGATAACCATAACCGACCCGTTACTTTCGGGGTTTTTTTTTTTAAACCATTAACCAACCCACCGGTTTTTATTTGATTCTTTTTTTTCGGTAAAGATTTGTCGGTTAATTCAGTTATGGTTCGGTTAATTCGGTTTTTTGCATACCCCTAGTTCACCCTCTATAGTTTTCTAATATTTTTTAAAAGTGGGTATGGGTGGATGAGAGAGAAAAGGTAATGATAAAAGATTAAAAAATTATTTAATTAAAAAAGAGAAGGAAAATATAATAATTTTAAGAGTAAATTACTGTTTTGGTGTCACGACCCCCGTCCCGGTTTTTACCCGGTCCAGGAGCCGCCGGACAGAAACCCGTGGTATTTATTATTTTGGCAGCGGAATTTTTAACAGGATCTTTTAAAACTTGAAAATGCCCAATTATTTTATTTCATAATTTGGGACAAACCCCGTAATTTACAATAGAGGAATTTCACGAAGAAATTCCCTGTTTTACAAAACATGTTTATTTATTTCACTGAGCCACCACTTCAAGCTTTATTAGTGCTCCGTAGCACTTTTCCTTGATTCACAATAGGTTACCTGAAACATGATTTTAAAAAAAAAATTATCAGCGGGGAAATACTGGTGAGTCACTCAAATTTGATAAAACGAAACACATAGTTATAAATTACAGCATAAGAGCGATTACAATGGCGACTATCTTATTTTTATCTGGCGCCGTGTCACACCCTGGTGACGATGGTCAAACCACTATTGGGTCCTTTCACCCAGTAGTGATGATTATCACTGTTAGGTTGATGAGCCTAACCGTGAGAGATTAGTAATGTGCACAATACTCCACTAGCCAGTGATTCAAGATAACCACGACTTAATCCCTGTAATTATAACCTTTGAAAATAATTGGAGTATTGTAAAACACTTTTGATAAAAGAGAATGACTCACATTGCAAGTTTAGTCGGGCAGAGTTTAGCCTACTGATAAGCCTGTTAACCTAATTCAAATTACAATGCACACAAAAACTAGGTCAATAACTTAATACAACTTTTACGACAACTCACGAGATTCAAAACCCTCACGACGAATGACAAAGTGCAATACTTAAACATCCATCGAATTCACGACGAGTGACAAAGTATAACCCGAGTTTGAGCAGCACTTAAACATCCATCGGATTGGTTTCAATCGATCGGACATTGAATCGTAGCAGTGATCGAGTTATTACCCTGTTATCGCGGCAGAATTTCGTGTTTGTGTGTTTTTTGGAGTAAACAGAGGATATCTCAGTGTACGAAACGAATTTTAACGTCGAACCAATGCCAAATTTCAAGTGCCACAGCCCTGAATTTATACTGGAAAAAACGGCGCTGTCGCATGGCGCGACAGGCTGTCGCGTTGCGCGAGGGGTACCCCCCTAGCATAGGGTAGCCCCGTGTATTTGTAGCTTAGTTGAGTCGACGATTCGATAAAATTTGATTTCTACGGAAAACTGTAAGGATAATATCAATTAGGGAATCCCCCCCCCCCCCTTGAGTTTTAAGGGCCCTGATCCTGATTTCGATTGTTCTGAAAATTTTAGGGGTCATGCAGTATTACATGGGGGTCTCAATTAGGGTTTCTTATTGGACAAAATAAAATAAAAAATGGTAATCTTAATGAGATTTGTTACATCCTCCCCACCTTATAAAAATCTCGTCCTCGAGATTTACTGGAACAAGTAGGGATATTTTCGCTTCATCCCTGATTCTAGCTCCCAAGTGTATTATGGTCCTCTCTTTGAATCCCACTTGACTTTGACCAGCACTAGTCTTTTGTGTTTGAGAAACTTGACCATTATGTCTTCTATCTGCAGTGGCTTCTCAACAAATTTTAACTTCTCATTTACCTCTATATCTTGAAGAGATACTACCAGGGATTCGTCAGATAGACATTTCTTGAGGTTGGATACATGAAATACGTCATGTACCGCAGCTAATTCTTCTGGTAGTTGTAAGCGATAAGCAACTGGTCCTATACGCTGGATTACTGGGAATGGTCCTACGTACCTTGGACTTAGCTTCCCCTTTTTACCGAACCGAACTACTCCTTTCCAAGGAGAAACTTTCAAGAGTACCTTATCTCCGACTTGAAATTCTAGCGGCTTGCGTTTATTATCTGCATAACTCTTCTGGCGATCTCGAGCCGTCTTTAGTCTTTCCTGGATTTGAGTGATCTTGTCGGTAGTTTCTTGTACAATTTCAGGACCTGATAATTGGCTTTCTCCTATTTCTGCCCAACAAACTGGAGTTCTGCACTTTCGTCCATACAGTGCTTCGAACGGGGCAGCTTCAATGCTTGTATGATAACTATTATTATAGGAGAATTCAATTAAGGGTAGGTGGTCATCCCAGTTTCCACCAAAATCTATCACACATGCCCTGAGCATGTCTTCCAGGGTTTGGATCGTCCTTTCACTTTGTCCATATGTTTGAGGATGGTAAGTTGTACTTAAATTTAATCGCGTCCCCATGGCTTCCTGGAAACTTGTCCAGAAATGCGAAATGAAATGACTATCCCTATCCGATACAATAGAGAGTGAAACTCCATCTATGGATACCACCTCGTCTACGTATAACTTGGCTAACCTTTCCATGCTAAAGGTTTCCTTCATAGGTAGAAAATGAGCTGATTTGGTTAATCGATCCACGATTACCCAAATTGCGTCGTTACCTTTTCTGGTTTTGGGCAACTTAGTAACAAAGTCCATTGTTATGAGCTCCCATTTCCATACAGGCATTTCTAATTGTTGGAGTAATCCTGAAGGTTTCTGGTGTTCTGCCTTAATTTGTGAACAAGTTAGACACTTAGATACATATCTAGCTATGTCCTTTTTCATTCCTATCCACCAGAAATTATTCCTTAAATCTTGGTACATCTTATTGTTACCAGGATGCATGGTATACCTAGATTTATGGGCTTCCTCTAAAATCTTATTTCTTAATTCTCCTTGCTTAGGTACCCAAATTCTTTTCTTATGGAATCTCCAAATTCCATCAGCTCCTTGCTCTAATTCCTTTATTCTCCCTTTCATTCCTTTAGCATCATCCTTGATTGCTGTTTCTTGAATGTTTTTCAGTTGTTCCATTAAATCTAACTGTAGATTTAATCTAAGAGCACGAACTCGCTTTTGTTTTACGTGATACTTACGACTTAAGGCATCTGCAACTACATTTGCCTTTCCTTCGTGATATTGAATATCACAGTCGTAGTCACTTAGAATTTCCATCCATCTTCTTTGTCTCATGTTCAATTCTTTTTGCCCATATATGTATCTTAAACTCTTATGATCTGTATAAATGGTAAACTTACTTCCATACAGATAGTGTCTCCAAATCTTAAGGGCAAAAATTATCGATCCTAATTCTAAGTCATGTGTCGTATAATTTTCCTCGTGCTTCTTCAATTGCCTTGAGGCATACGCAATTACCTTTTTGCGTTGCGTTAGTACACATCCTAATCCTAGCTTAGAAGCATCACAATAAACTTCAAAATCTTCTGTTTTCCAAACCATAAACGGTGGGGGGCTACCCCATGTTGTAAACCACTAGACTAGATGTATATATATGTGTCATTCCCAATCCGAGGACATAGGTACGTATAAGAATACGTAGGTTTAGCGCTGGTGCCCTTCCCAATCCGAGGACAGTGGTACGTATAAGAATACGTAGGTTTAGCACTGGTGCCCTTCCCAATCCGAGGATAGTGGTACGTAGTGGGTATACGTAGGTTTAGCGTTGGTGCCCTTCCCAATCCGAGGACAGTGGTACGTATAAGAATAAATAGGTTTAGCGCTGGTGCCCTTCCCAATCCGAGGACAGTGGTACGTAGTGAGTATACGTAGGTTTAGCGCTGGTGCCCTTCCCAATCCGAGGACAATGGTACGTATAAAAATACGTAGGTTTAGCGCTAGTGTCCTTCCCAATCCGAGGACGGAGGTAAGTAGTCTAGTAGTGGTGAAAGTACAAGTTCCGTCTCAGCTATTTAATCCCATTCCCAACCACCAGGAATCCCATGCCTTAGTAAGGGTGTGAACTCACCTTTGGTTGCTCAGTTTGACTCTAAAAAATAGCTAACAGTCAAGGCCGGTCAATCACGTCCTAATATGATTACCAGTTAGTCATTTAGTGGGATCAAATAGAGCACAAATTTCCTACACGTATCTATCACATAACATGCATCACTTTAACGGTTCATGCCCATATAAACTTCCCATCTATTCCCGTTTATAAGCAAACATACGACATTGCACATAACACTTTTTATTGACATATAACAGGTTAGATTATTCTAAGATAACCTACCCGACATTTAGACACACAATTTACTACTTATGTCGTTTCAGCTTTAATCTTCAAAACTGGGCAGTTTTCGGGAATTTTAATAAAATAGTTAACTTATTCCAAAAATTCCCAACTTTTTACAGAAGGTCTTAAACGACCCAAATATTATTGTGTAAAAATCTCGGGATCCAATTCATTATCAATATTTTATTAAAATTCATTTACCGGACTGCAATCAGATTCGTCACTTTCTGACTGCAGTCAACGGAATAATTTATTTAAAATTCATCGTAAGTCCGACTTATGAAATTCCAGTGGGAGAATTGCTATGACATCGGTGTCCATCTACTGTACAAATTTCATGACCTAATTCTACACAGATTTCAAGTTATGATGAAAAAAATAACACATATTTTCTGCAGAAAACTGCAACTTTTGCTGATGTGAAAAATAACCCCTTTAAAAATAGCAAACGAAGTCCAAAAATTATGATTCCAGTGCCATTAGAACCGTATTTCAAAATAACACTTCATAGACTCAAGAAAATCAGTTTTTCGTTAAGTTATTATCTGGTTACAGCCAACTGAAGTTGGATGTAAACACCAACCAGCTTCCTGTTTTCAGCTCTTAACTTTCTAACGCGTGTTCGGTTGATTCCGTTAACATGTTTAGCGAACAACAACGACTCACATACATACTTACAGCAGGTTATAAGTCATTCATATTGTGTAACCCTAATCAGTACATAATCATCATTTTACATCTTTATGTAAACCTTATGTAATGCTTTATGTTCATGTTTTTAGTTCTTGTTCTTAGTGTTCTTGTAATATTCATCATACATCAACTTTTAACTACTCAAAATGGAAGTAAACAAGAGTAAATCAAGAACTTACTACTAGCTTAAAGCTAGGGAAGAATCTCTAGTGAAAATGGTGGTGAAAAAGCAAGAAAGAAAGCTCCTTGAAGTTCCACAAGTTGCAAGCTCCTTTAATCCTTTTTCTACACTTGAATGAAGCTCAAAAATGGAAGGAGATGATGTTGATATGGTGAAGGTGGTGGCGGTTGTGGTGAACCGAGAGGAGGGAGAGAGAGTGAGGGTAAGGGGTGTGAAGATTGAGAAGTATGATGAAGATCTTGATGCCATGCTTATATAGATACTTTCATATATTTTTTTCATAACTTCAAGCAACAATCTAATAAATTAATGAAATAAAATCTAAAGAGTATGGTGAGGATATTTGTTGGTGATTTATGGGTCCTTTGGGACCGATTTCGGTTAGGGGGGGGGGGTTGGATGTATGTTTTTGCAACTAGATGGTAATTACAAGCTACAATCCAAGTATACACCTATGTATGTTAGTTACTTGATATTTAGTGGGTGTTATGGTGAACGGGGATCATGACTAGTTAAAAATAATAAAACAGTGTATTTGACAAAAATTTAGTGTCCCGGGTAATGTCCGGTTGTTCGGTTAGATACCATTCCGTTAAAGTGTTTAATTATTCCGTAAAGTGTCTTTTATATATATTCTTGTAACACTTTTAATTCCTAACACTTAGGAAAACATTCAGGACCATTTAGTCAATTTTCTGCACAAGACTAGTATGTTAACAAACACATGTAAGTATGACGCAGTAATCAGAAAGCAGTTAAGTAATTCAGCACAGTCATCAAGCACTTTAATTAACATCAATTAATCGTACGGATACATGTAATTATGAGGGTTGTCACACCCGCTATGAGGGTGTATTCAAGTTAATTTCAATTAAAAAAATCCAATTATATCTTGTGTCAATAAAAGCATTAGCAATCCAATTATCTTATAAAGAACACTAGCCACAACTACAAACCTTTTTCCAAAATATAACATGTTATTTACCAAAAGTAAAAAATATAAAAGTCGGTTTTGATTTTGGATTTTCGGCTCAGTTCATTTAATACAATTACAAATTAAAACTGGTTATCAAAAATACGTACGCTAATTGTTTTTCTGCTTACCGTGTTATAAACTTAAAACCTCATGGTTATTGCATTATTCATCAAGAAATATCTATGCAAACATTTGTTTAAAAAAGCACGCTTAGGCGCAAAGCGACGCCTAGGCTGTAACAACCCTCGAAAAGATCCATAAACAAAATCCGAAGTATGCACGATAAAATTTAAAAACCGGATGGTTGATGAACCAACCCACACAAAAGTACCTTTATTAGACTCGCAATTATAAACCGAACCACTTAGGATCAAGGCCAAACATACGCGATAAGCACCAGCACAAAAATCGAGAGAAAACGCATGATTGGGCGAAAAAGGCGGCTGAAGACACGTGTTACGACGAGGCGCCACGTGTCAGACCTATACTGGACACGTGGCAGGTCTAGGCTAAATGGACCTCCCCCGCGCCACGCGCCAGGATAAGGGTGGGCTGGCGCGACACGCGAGAGGCATCAATTTTGGCTATAAAGCCACTGGTTTGGCACTTGATCAGATTGCTCAGTTCGACAGTCTAAAACGTCGTCCTACTTCTTATATCCCCGTTTCTTTCAATCAACGCCATAAATTCCTGAAACTCTGCTCCAATATCAGCGTAATAACTCGATCACTGACACGATACTATATGCGATCGATTGAAACCAATCCAATGGATGTTTACGTGCTGCTGGTACCCGGCTATACTTTATCATTCATTATGGGTTTGATCTCGTGATTATCGTTAATGTTGAATTGAGTTAATACACTAATACGAGTTCCGTTGTATCTAGAAATTAGAACTCATAACCAGGGGGCTGCTAAACTAGAATACTTAGGGATTAAGTAAACTTAGTGGCTAAGAAAACTTAATAGTTAAGTAAACATAGTGGTTGAGAAAACTTAATGGTTAAGTAAACTTAGGGATTAAGTAAACTTAATGATTATGTAAAACTTAACGGTTAAGAAAACTTAATAGCTAAGGAAACTTAACAGGAAAGGAAACTTAACAGTTAAGTATGCTAAGTAAGTTAATTAATTAATCGGCTAAGTAAATTACTTAATTAAACAATTAAGGAAGATTAATCAGTTAAATAGCTAAGTGAGATAATCCGTCAATAATCTAAGTAAACTTAACAACTAAGTAAGTTAATCAGTTAAACAGTTAAGTCAGTTAATTGATTAATCGGCTAAGAAAGTTACTTAATTAAACGATTAAAATAAATTAATTAATTAAACAACAAGGTATGTATGGGTAGATAATATCTAAGGAAGGTGCAGGGAAGGTGTAAGAAGGATATATATGGGTAGGAAGTATCCAGGAAAGATGTATATGAAACTTCCTAAACAAGTATATATGAAGCTTCCTAGAAAATGTATAGGTAACTTTCTAGAAAAGTATATGTAATTTCCTAGAAAATATAAAGGAAACTTCCTAGAAATGCATACTCCTTACCTATAAATAGGAGCCTAGGATTTCATTATTCTTTGCTCATTCCTTCTATTCTTCTCTCTATACGTTTGTGTTCTAACCAATAATCACCGATACGATATTCTATCTGATCGATCCAAGAACCAACTAACGAATGCCAAAGTGTTGTCTAAATAAGACTATACCAGGTTCTGATCTCGTGACCATCGTTAGGTTTGATTTGGTTTAACACTAATACGTATTCCACTCTGTTAAATTAAATGTTTAACTATCAGAAAAACTCCAAACTATACACTTACAATCAAACAAGATGTTTAATCATCAGAAGATTCAGAACTCTAAAGTAGATGATTAATTATCAGAAGATTTAGAATCATGAGGTCTTTTAAATCAAGACTATAAGACCTACAAGGTGAGTCCATTCTCTTTTTCTCACCGTTTGTGAGTCATTCTATTTTTATCAAATTGCTTTGAAAACCCTAAATGTTTTCCAGTTATACTTACAGTGATTAAGTCTTTGTAAATCTTAAGTTACTGCCAGTACGTGGGGTTTTGTATACATTACATATCAAGGGTCACTTTTAGGTGAACGAACCTAAATAGTGATATGACCACAGTCACAGATCCGGTCGAGTGAGAACTTGGTCAGATAATTATAAGATAGAAGCAATTATAATCGCTCTTAATACTGTAAAATATAACAAATGCGTTTTTGTAACACCGAATGAACTCACCAGTATTTCTGCTGACCAAATGTTTCTAAAACGCTTTTCAGGTGATTATAGTACATTGGAATAAGAATTGTGATACGGCACCGAAAGACCTAAAGAAGTGGCTTATTTTATTAAATAAATTAAATTAAATTAAACGTTGTTTTATGTATTCAGGATTATCCCATACTAAAGCTACCTTTGCAAAACATGGGTTTATCCCCATATGTTTAATAAATAAAATCCGGTGTTTCTAAACTCTGGTATTTTCCTAACTGACGGTCCTGATGAATTTTCCGCTGCAATATCTTCAAAATAACCACCGGTACCACTTGACTGCTCATGGCTCCCGTCTAGGGTGTGGTCGGGAGTCGTGACATAGGCGTAAAGAGCTGCTATCATGAAATTTATCAAAATCATCAAAAACACACATAAAAAGACATATATTGCTTGAAATTGACACAAAAAGTCAAAAATATCAAAAACAAGTATCAAAACCCCCTGAGGCGCACGTATAATGTAAACCCCCTGAGGCGCCCCTCAGAATCGTTTTTTGGGCGTTTCGCCTAATCCTATGTTATCAAGATTAAGAATATATATATATATATATATATATATATATATATATATATATATATATATATATAAATACATGATTAAGAATAGATATGCGTAATTGTATGTTATCATACCTTATCAAAAACAGGGAAGAAAGGGTAACCACGAGCACATTGTCCGGTCCTTCAAGACCCACCAATAAATTACAACAACCTGTCAGCAATCCCCCCGAACGTCAATTTTGACCTCCGGGCCCGCCGGAGCATCAATTTGAATGTTCAGTTTCCTTCATTTCTCTCTCTTATACAAGGTCGACATGACAGTTTGAACAAATCGGAACAACACATAATCACCCAAAAGAACCCTGGCAACGGCGGACGCCGTCCCAATACCCACAAAATATAAACCTCCACCACCACTGTTGGGGGTGGAGGATGATAGTTACACCGCCTACGTCAAATCTGATCTTATTTTCTATGCTCACCGAAGCGAAAAGACTTGAAAAAAAAGATTGCAAAAATACCGAAAACAAACATCAGAGATACGCACAATTCCCTATTGTTGCTAAGAAAATCAACAATAGGCAGTGAAGGATTGTTTCTACTACTCTTCCCCATTAATCTTGGTTAAAACAGAATATAAACGAACAGGGTGTTCGGATGTGGAGGTTTGTGGTGGCGAAGGCGGTGGCGATGTTCATGGTGGAGGTGGCAGTTCATGGTGGTAGTGTGGTTAATGGTTGTTGGTATTCAAAATCGAAATTGAAATGGACAATATGAAGATTGCAATGAACTGGAATTTGTGATTATATTCAAAATCGAAATTTAAATGGAAAAGAAGAAGATTGCAACGAACTGGAATTTGATTATATATAATCTGATTTTGCTGTTCGACGTTGACGCATACAAACCCTAACGCTGTGTGGAAGAGAAGAAAAGAAAGTGGGTGTTTGGATTAGCTTATTTTGGAGCTATTTTAACTGATTGGCTTAAAGTTAATGTCATTTTGATAGTGTTTGGATAAGGGTTGAAAAGGAGTTTTATGGTTTGAAAATGAGAAGTTAAAATTTATGACTTATGAAGTTAATAAGTCATAAGTTAAAAGCTAACCGAAGGAAAAACTGTTAACTCATTTTGAGCATAAATTGGTGTTAATATAAACACAATTTTCAAATTAAACATGTTGTAAAATGTGCTCATTAGCATACCTATGGTCACTGTTTATCATTTTCAAACACCCACTGAATGCCATCACAACCACCGATCTTCAAATTAACCGACAAAACTACCATTAACTCGGTCACAAGAGTAATGACATTTGAGTTAAAAGTTTAGGAGGAAGTTTTCTGCCTTCCCTCTCAAATTCCTACCTTAGCCTCTCCTCCTCAGCTTGCCTAGAAAGTCAAAAGCCAAACATTTTAATCAACACAAAATCAGAAGTGAAAAAGCATTTCATGTGTAATATGAGAGATACATACCCATTTCAAACTCAAATCCCATCATTAACCCAAATTAAGTTTCATTAACAACTTTCTATGCACATATCCCAAATGTATCTTCACATTTCATGAACTCTTTTTCTATATTTTACCAAATCACAAAAAATATCATTTCTTTTTATGTTCATCTTTTATTTTCACAAGTTCATATGAACCACTTTAGTTTGTATTTTCAAGATCAACACTTCAAGACAAGATTATATTTTTTGCTTCTTGATAACTTTACTTTTTCCGAAAACCAATGTCAAGACTAGAGTTTAAGTTCATGGACTTTAAAGATGGTGATCTTACTATATCTAAACATCTTTATGTTTAGATCATATTTTTAAGCATCATCATGCAAGATCATTAAATCTAAAGAAGCATAATCATATTTTTTAAGTTCATGGACTTTAAATCTACACTACACTAAACATCATAATAAACACATAAAACATATATTTATGTTAGATTATTGTTAAATTTTAGGGTTTCATGTATTTTGTTTGGTGTTCATCAAGATGATCAAAGTGTACTTTTGTTATATACTAAACATAAGAAACATAAAAACAAGGTTAGATGATCTTACTACTAGCACTTAGGCTAGGGAAGCAAGACGTTAAGATGAAGATGATATGAAGCTCCAAGAAGTGTGTATAAAGCACCCTTGAAGTCCCTTCTCCTTGCTATATTCTTAGATAATCATAAAAGGCTCCATGTATACTTGATTTTAGGCTAGATGGTTGAAGAAATGTGGGTTTGTATATAGAGAGATATGTGAGGGTTTTCTTTGTTGAAGTTGAGTGTAAGATTGAAGTGTAGTGAATGGTGAAATGTTATATAATTGTAAAAATGGACACCATCCATTTTATAAACTACATTGCATAAAATGCTAGAAGTCCACACATGTGTTGTGTGGGGCCCACTTGAGGGGGGACGGTAAAGTGTAACTTTATTTTTTTTTTTAAATTGTATTATAACATGTGTGAATTTTGTAAGAAGATAATTTGGTGATTAGTGGAGTTCTTAAGTAATTAAGGGGTTAAGTATGGTTTAGGGTATTAACTAGGCTTAACTTGTTCATTAGACTAGTTATTAAACTCAAACTCTATCACGAAAGCCCCTACTTACTACCGAGCTAGTTGCCTAGAGGCAACGGGGTATTAGTTAATAGCGTTATTAGGTTTGACAAACCTCACACCGTGCTGGGAACCGGGCGTGAACTAAGGACCTTAAACATTAGTATCAATGCTGATAGACATTGATGAGGGCACAACAAACGAACAGTCATATTGGTACCAAGTTTATTATTCTTGACATGTCTTTAAGCTAAACACTTACATTATTTACGTTGAACAAAACTGTGAACTCGCCAACTTTATGTTGACATACTTTTTTGCACGCTTGCATGTCATAGGTACATCATGCATTGGAACTTGCAGTCTGGGGAGCTGGGAGTGTCATGGGGCGTGCCACTTGTTGCAAACGATTAATATTATGAATTTTAAAACGATTTGGTTTTGATTGTGTTGAAACTATTACATTTGCTTCCGCTGGACACCTGTTTTGTTGAAATGTTATTTGGAATTACATTATTCACGTTGGACATGACGTTTGTGTTTAATAATATTCATTGTTAGTTCGACATGATTAGTGGCTAGATCCTGGTACGTCACACTCCTCGCGGTGAAACCCGCACGTGGTAATTTAGGGGTGTGACATATACTAAGTGTAAGTGTAAGTATTTGTATTTTATCAACATTATATAATTAGTTATTTATCTTTATCATTGTGTTGTAGGAAAACCTTTGGCAACACTACAAAAATGTAACTCCAAGCAATAGTGCTAAACCAGAAAATGCTAAAGCTATTAGTGATGAAAGTAATCAAAAGTTTTCTCAAGATAATATAAACAAGCGTAAGTTGGTTGACGTTTACATTTTTGAATGAGACTCAAGTATGTCTAATTCTACAACTCAAAGTGACCTCATTCATGTTGATCGTGTTAACAAAAAAGAGGCTAAAGGGCTGTTTGGTAGCCTCTTAATGACCATTCAGATGCTACCTCTTAATGGTTTAAAACCTCTGAATGAATAAGAGGTAACCTCAAGTCTGAATGGTTAAGAGGTAACCTCTGAATGGTAAATCATCACATGTCACATTCTTCTACCTTCTTATTGATAAAATTCTTAATGGTTCCATTAAGAGGTAGTCTCTTAATGACCATTCAGAGGCTACCAAACAGCCCCTAAGCTTCCAAAGTCACAGAAGTGAAAATAGTTGATATGGTTTTTTTGCATTTTCAACTTTTTTTTGGTTGTTTGTTTTCTTCAATAATTTTCGTCAAAACACTTTATATCTTTATTTTTCGGTTGTTGACCTTAATGTTTGATGTTATCTACTTTTTATATTTATCAATAAACCTTGATTAATATAAATTGCGCATATCATTATATTATCAATAGCGATATTCGTTTTGTATTATGTCATATACAAATGTCATTTGATTTAATAAGACATCAATCAACTAACTTTTTATAAAACCATTGATTTTTTTTTTAATTTGTAATCTTTTTCCTTGCTAATTATAGATGACACGAACCAGTAAAACATTTATAAACATAATTTTTTATATGTTTTTTTTAATATTTCAAAATTAATTTTTCTGCCCGGGAGGTTCCCGGGTTATAGCCTAGTCTATATCTATATCTATAATCTATAATAATAATAAATTATAATAAATCAAAACAAATTGCGTCCACGTGTCTTTTTCTTAGGGCTATTTTCTTTGGTTTAGGCTCCATCTTATACACCGCCTCTGAACATTCCTGTTCATTCTTCTCACGATCCAAAGAGAAACCCTACCAGAAAAAATAAACGATACAACTCTCTTAGCAATCCAACACTCCTTCGATTCATCTGGCTTTATCAATTTGTAAGATAAAGGCTCGTGTACATCATTGTCGTCATACGCTTTTCTGGTGTAATTCGGTAATAGAAACCGTAATAACCAATTCGTCATCGTTGACATTTTTGTAAACCTGATTATACAAAAAAAACCAAAACTGGAAAAACATAAATAAAAATTGAGTTAAAATACTTGACGATACCATGGATGTGTATGACATATACATTTTTTTTGTTAGGCTCAAAAATTTGATTTAAACCGATGCTTTTTTCAAGTCGTTGCAGCTTTTATCAAACCATACTTTTAACATCATAGCCAATGGGCACGTTATGGAGCAATGGCCTAATCACAAACGTTACATATACGTATTTATATATTATTAATTAGCAACAATTAATGCTCGAAGAGAACACAGGACTGCAACAAACAATGGCATGCCAAATGTTGACCACCAACATAGCTATTACAATAGTTTCACAACAATATGACTTCAAAATGAAGCAAACAACAAAAGAGCACACATAAATACCCAAACCCAAAACAACCTACAAAGCACAATACAAAAGCCAAATATACGTAAACACCACTCAAACATGTGGTACAAGTCAACATAGCACAGCTATGTGGCTAAATGATAATATATAAATATATAAATTTTCCCAACATTTCAACTGTTCAAAATCAACTTGGCTAACGAACATACACAACAGTTAAGGGAAATAAATTTTGCCAAGTGATAATATATAAGTCACACTGCATGCCATAACAGCCATAATCGACAATAAAATAGCGAGAAAAAAAGATTAGAAGCTAAGGACGGCTACAATACAAAAAGCCAAGCCAAATCTGAAGCACCATCACAGCTATTTCTCTCGGATGAGCAAGAGGTATCTTCATCAAGACAAATACTAATATTTATGTTCCTCAAACCACAATTGTATAGAATCGATTTGACTAAGCAATATGCACAACAACTAAAGGCACCAACATGTGGCCTAGTTATAATATATGAGTCATATTGCATGTCGTAGAAGCCATTACCAACAAAATAAAAGTATGAAAACCAAGCTCAAAAGGTAAACATGGCCACAATACGCAATGCCAGGCCATGTTTAAAGCACCATCACAAGTATTTAAATTGACACAACCATAAGGATGTCGAATGAACAATACAGTTTCATCTTCATTGACCAAAACAAACTAACAAACTTTCACCAAAGATACTCGTTAAGCAAATATCAACAACAATCTCATCACACAATAGTGAAAATAAAACAACAACCAAATAAGCAACAACATCAGCCGAAGCTTAATCATAGCTAGATTAACATAAAAAAGGACATGTAATGTGGTAAAGGTGGTCTATAAAAACTAACCTAATCTAGACACCCTAGTTTTAATATCTATAAACTAAGACTCTCTAAATGCTAGACCACTAACAGGCAAGTGTACCTATCGTACGTAGTAAAGTCTAATGAAGTTCGAGTATCGATCCCACGAGACACTAGCGACACGAACTAGACTCTGACTCAACTAAATACTTAATTGGTTTGTTTGGATTTTGAGTGTTTTAATTAACTAATTAACAAATATCTTAATATTAACTAAGACGAACTAGACTACCTAGATGCAGGCTGAAGGCTAATAAGGTGAAATCAAAGATGATAGGAAAGTATGTTGCCTAGGCAAGAATCCCTAGACTCATGAATAAAATCCTAACATTTGTTTTGAATGAAGACTCTATCTAACCGATAGACCCTCGGAAGGTAAACCGAACCTAACAGTATGACAAGTGAAGAAGTGCTAAAATGGACTGACTCGAGTTATCGACCACCAAGTCCCACAACTATCAGGTATAGAGTAATTTATGTACTAAAACCCTCAAGTTATGAAGCTGAAATAATTAAGAACGCCGAACCCCTAGGAAACTCTAGACGCGAATAAATAGATGAATCCGAGCTATCGGCCACCCAAATTATCAAACAAAACGCCTAGCTAATAACCTAGCAATTGTAGATTAGATTTCTCACCTCTAGAAAAGATTGCACAATTTAAACTATTAGCTTTAATAATTATTAAACTTGAATTAGATTTTTCACTTTCAAGCCTAGCCTGAAGGTTTAACAACCTAGACTGACTCCTAGCTCTAAAGTATATTTCTAAGTGTCTAGAGTAATCAACACCAACACACAAATAATTAAAATCAAGTTCTAAAGTTATAACATGTAAATCATCACATTCATTCAAAACCAAAAATTAATCATTCAAACCATTCGTCTAGTTTATCAATCCTAAGCAACCATAACAAGTTTAGCTACTCATAGTTAATGCGAAACAAGAATAAATTAAAGCAAAACGATTCAGAAAACATTGTATATAAATATTCAAGTTTAAATAAACTGAATTAAAATAAACAAGTATAACCAAACGAGTTATGAACCGTTACGCTAAATCTTCAACCACAAGCTTACTTCACCTCTCCAATTCCTCTCTCATAATTTATACGGTCTCCCAATTTAATTCCAACTCAAAATCCATGTCTGGGCCTTTTAGGTGGGTCGCTAAAGGTATAATTTGGGCCAGAATAAAGAATTAAAGGGGGCGGTGGCTTTAAGGGTGAAAATAATAATTCATTAAGGGTAATTTCGTATATCCACATGCCAATATTGTCACCCTATGCGATGTATATCTTTTTTCTCCAAAGATTCTTCTAAAAAAATCGATTCATGTGGCCTTTTCCAGTTAATCATGTCAATTCATAATAAATAATAAACTAATTATCTATATACAAATGACATGAGATTTGGTCGTTTTGGCTCGTTCTCATTTTAAATCACTAACTTCAATTATGAACCAGATACGAGTAGAATTTTATAGAAAACCATCCTAAGGTTACTCAGAAGTGTAGGAATCCTGATATAAAAATATGTATAATGTAGAGCATATCAACATACAAGAATATATCCTTTAAAGAACAACAAACCACCATACAAAACCACAAAGAGCTTAATCATAGCATGATTAACATGAAAAAAAGACGTATGAGAAGATATCCTTCCAAGAACAACAAACACCACAATAAACCACCAAATAGAAACACTTGTCGAAAAAAACTACCGTAAAAAAACGCCTAAACCCTAGAAATTGCAGGGTATACGTAGCAGGAGGTAAAGTTTTGCCTAAAGGGAACACAAATCCAAACAGTTAGACAACACTGGACTATCGCCAACGGCGGTTCAAAGTTGAGTCGGTGGTGGTGGGCGGTGACAAAGAGAAGGTGGCGGTAGATAGAGAAAGAGATCGCTTCAAAATGAAGCCAACAACCAAAGGGCAAACATTTAATTACCCAAACCCAAAATAAACTACAAAGCACAATGTACAAGCCAAATTAGCATAAAACACCACTTAAACATATGGTATAACTCAACATAGCTATGTTACTAATTGGTAACATATAAATTTAGTGATTTGGTGACTAGGCTTAGGTTTGTAATTGAGTTTTATGATGTTATGGATTTTTCTTCATTAGGCTCCCCTTATCTCAATCAAGAGTGTTCAACGAATCATTTAACGAATTTTTAATTTAATTGAATTGAATTATTCGGATATTTTTTGGTTTTACATGGATTCAATTTTCAATTCATATGGGAGTTAGATTCTATTCGAATTCAAATTCGAAATTCATGCCAAAATTGTAATTTGATTCAATTCATATTTGAAACTAAATATCGAATCAAATTGAATGAATTCGAATTCACCCATAATATTGTTCAATCTGTGAATAAAATCGAATATGGAACTATATAATCAATGAATTAAAACACTAAAAGCTGGATATGGAACACTATGAAATCGAATATGGATAATGAACTTATGGGTGTAAGATAACTTTTGGCCCTAACTTAGAAGTTTATTTTTCCATTTGTGTGTGTATACATATATATGTATAAACAAAAAATGTATAACTTGAATTCGAATTTCAAATCAAATAGAAATGAATTGATAACATTGTAAATTCGTATTCAATATCGGATCCAAATTCCAATTTTCGATGACATAATTTGAACCTTGATAACCAAAAACCATTCGAGCCGAATTTTGAATGTGTTTCGAATACGATTTGAATACCCAACACCCCTAAATTCTCAATTAGATTTAGGTTCTTGTAATTGAGCTAACATGAGAAATTTAGGTCCTTGTATGTATAAGAAATTTAGGTTCTTGTATATATGTGTGGCCTTTTAGTTGAATAAATGAGCTTTATGGTTTATGATTCAACCATATACTTATTTGACAAATAATTGACTTCATAATTCTTTTTAGAGACTTGTATTTGACACTTGTAACCTACACACAACAGAATCCGACGTCGAAGATATTAACGTGTTGGCTGCCCCTAAAGTTTGTCGATTATCCGCCGGTGATAATATATGTGGGCGTTCATTACCCACACCATGTTTTTCAACAGAGCATAAACTGATACATTTCTCAAGACAACCACTTTCACAGAGGCTCTCCGATTTGGAGAGTGTGGTAACCTTATACCTGAAATTCACCGTTCAAAAAAAAATTCATAGGTGAAAACTTTCTTGAAAATAGCAGAAATTTCATAGTTGTTTCTAGTTTAATTTTGTTTACATTTCCTGCTGCACTTTTTTTATATATTTTTCAGCAAGCTCGTCCATTATATATTCTTCTAGCTAGGCTCCAAATTTATACAAAGAGAAAAACTAAGTGTAACTAAGCTACTAGAAAATAAACCTATATACAATATGTGAACATTTTCACATACGTATATATTTATCATGTGTGTGTCTTCCCTCATTAATTACAAGTTGTTTGTTAATGGAGAGATAACAAAAACGACACTCTTTTAAACATGTTCATCTCAGTCTTCCAAGGGCATCTGTTGTAACGTCCGGCGGTAAGCAAGTTACGTTCAAGAGAATACATGGCAGAGGATGATGAAGAGCAGCACCAAGAGTATATATCCGAATCCAAACCCGTCTGAATCAAAATCAGAGCTACTACTAGACTCATATGAATACGAACTAGAGCTCGTATGGAGGAATGTAGAGATTAAGTGTATGAGCAGTAACAATAAGATGGGAATAATCAACATTGCTTCTTCTCCTATAATTAGTGAAGAAATGACATCCTGTAAGCTCTCTAGAGTGGAGCTAAATATGACTAGAGTTAGGACACCCACCATCAAAGAAGGAACTAGGGGAGATGGCCCTCCAGATCTCATTTTCTTATGGTGAGTTAAACAAACATAGGGTGATATATATAGGGTTACGATAAAATGGCAACAAAATTGAAACCACAATAGATTCAAAAGGTTTGAGTTTTAGACTAATCTGGCAAAAGTGACCAAACCTTAGGGACCATTTTGGCTGTTTACTCGGAAAAAAATGAACCATTTATTTTTCCAATCTAAAAAAAATTAAAATCAATAAAAGGTGACACACATGTAATTGTTATCGTTTCGTTTCTCCTTGATCGTATCTTCTAAAATCAAGAAAAGAATACATATTAATTAGTTTTACTGTTCGGTTTACGTATATAACCTACACATGTATATATTATATGTACATAATATAACCTCGTTTTACAATATATTTAAAACATATATGAACAAATTAGTTTAATGGTTATTTCTATGCACATAACCTAGCTATGCGAGTTAGGGAGAGTCAATGATTTGGTGATCTGCAGATTATCCACTCACCTATGCTAGTCAACTTGGTCTTTGTATCGTTTGGAAAAATATGCCAATAAAACCAAACACACCAACTTTGTGTTTTTATCCAAACAAGAACCTTTTTACAGATTAAATAATAGGAAAATGTAAAATAGTTAACTTTTATCTGTATATTACTTTATTACAAGAATGCTATGGATGATAAAATTTGGTTACATACATTAAAGAACTGCATAGCGTATAGAAAGAAGCAATACACTATAAGTAACATGGACCCTTATATATATCCTCCAGACACATTTTGGATGGAGCAAACGCTTGATTTTATGCAGAAAACACCCTTTATCATACTATTATAGTGTTCTGATATGCGGTCTGTTGAATCAGTTCTGTTTATGCATATAGGAAAACATAAAGAACATACCTTTGGTTGCATCAGCACAGGTTAGCAAAGAATCGAGATGGAGTCGCATCAATTAAGGTTTGACATGATTGTCATCTTGGTCTGGTTCCTCCTTAGGGTGCTGACTGATGATGGTGGCTAAGAAACCGAATAGGGGATTCGGGTATGGAGATAGAGGTCGAAATTATGATGTTATGTGTTGTTAGGGTTGTGTCTAATGTGTAACTGTGTAACCCTTTAACCTCCACATAATTCTCCTTATATAAGCACCCAGGAGGAAACCTAATTAGTTAATAAGGGTAATATGGTCCATCAACAATTACCAACTAATTATTTAATAGGTTATAATATATTTTGATCTATATTATGTAAATGATTATAATGGCTACTAGATTAAATATTAAACATAATATATTTAATCTTACATTCTCCCACTTAGCCGAGTAATCATTTACTATGAGTATTAGATAAGCCTGATCAGGAGTTAACACTCATTTTAGCCTTAAACAAGTACTATAGCAGAAAAATACAGCCGTTGAATCATTATGCGACTCAGGACCCCCATTAATCATACTATAGCCTTAATTTAAAACCTAATCGTTATGATCAAAATACGCATAAGCCCTTTGTTTGATTTGTAACTATATTTGTCTATATGCCATTATGCTAGCTTGACATATTCTTAGAGACGTACAAAATCAAACTGATGAGGAAAATTAACTAATACTTAGTCATTCATAGTACGATATGCAGTTGCGCATGGCCATTAATTAATACCCGTCTCTGAGCTCTCTTAATAAGACTTATGGGTAATAGCCCTTCAGTTATAGGATCCTTAAGCATATCATGAATGTATTCGATACAAAACTTAGTTTCCTCAATTCGTTCATAAACGAATAATTAATTGTGTATCGAAACTTAATGCAGCACCTCTTGAACTGTTATTGTTCAAGGAGTTATGGTAACTGACTTTATCACACTAAGTCTTCAAAACATTAATTATATGGAGTTAATAAACTTACGAGTCCACTGATAAATTTCCAACAACATTTAGTGACCATATTATGTCGTTATAACTTAGGTTGTTAATATCAGTGCATTATGACTCCTCCATGAGATATGTTTTGTCTGCTAACATAAAGATATACCCGACATTACATTTTGTCATCTTTGAACATTACAAAGTTAACGTAATAAACCGGTTTTAATTCTCACTTCTTCTTCAAATAATAGCCTCTCGTTTCTTTAAAGATATTGTAATACTCCATTAGATGCTTCACATTAATCTAGACAAATCTAGTATGTTGCAATGTGAGTAATATCTAAACGAGTATAGACTTAAACTTACATAAGGCTTCCAATTAATGAAGCGTAAATAAATAATCTTATTTATCCTATTATCCTCTAAGGAGAGCAGTATTGTTTGTTACATATGTAAGGACCCATTTAATGTTAAACTTATGGAACAGAACTAATATCCCATTGGGTCTATCTCAGTATGTTATGATATCAATCACGTAAGAGATATCTCTGAGATATATATTATATCAAAGTTTGTGTTAACAATGCTTTGACTTATGTAACATATACTTGTCAAAAGAATGTCATCTATATAGACAAGTTTATTTTAGTTGCTCCCACTCATCTTGAGGTAGGTACATTAATCCACTTGATTCTTGATGAAAATAATTACGTTAAGATTTCATCACATTATGATGTTTGCATTAACCCATACATGGATATTATTGGCTTACAAATAAAGTGTTCTTTAACCTTCAGTTTGAAACTTTAGGCTGTTATCTAATGAACATGTAAATGTGTCAGCCATTTGTTATGGAAAATTGTTTATAATGTTCATGTAGCTTTAAACTATTATAAGCTACTAGAACATTGATGATCCTTAAAGAAATCTTTTGTAAGAAAAACTCTTTCATAATTTATCTCTTCCTGAGTATAACCTTTGACAATCAAACATGCTTCTTAGTGTCTTAACGTTTATATTAGGACTTGATTTAGTTATGAACACTCTTAGGTAATTCAATCAAATCTCAAACGTTATACGAACACATAAAATCAGTTTTACTAGAAAACTGTTTTATTCCATTAAGAATATTGATTGACACTAATGGCTTAATTTGAAGAGATAGGATCAGTAAACTTTTCCAAAATCTATTTCTACTTCAGTTAGGGAGGTTATGTAATCATCAAAGTTAGTAGGCTTTTAAACCTAGATGACCTCCTGAGTTGATTATTGGGTTCATTAGAAGTTTCAGTTTTATGGAGTAGCTCTTGGTTAGGTTGCTATCGTTTTCAGGATTCTAAGTTTTTAAGAGTTGGTGCAGTATGGTGTACAAGAGGTGTAATCGGAGTTAAATTCCGAGTGAAATTTAATGACACTCTTCCCCCCGCCTCTTGTATTCCTTGCAAATCATGATAAGGACTTTGACTGCTCCCACTAACCTTAGAAATCTTTAGGAACTCAGCATGCTTAGGGTCAATATGTAACGACCAACAAATTCTAATAGAGAAACGAGTTAATGACGTTAGTCGTTGTAGTTTCTCTTGTTGAGGATTATGTTAGTTTAGGTAAGAAATCTAAGTGCGCCCACAATTAAGTAACAATGAAACTTTTGTAAGAGTAGCATTAGATTTAAGGAGATAAGTTTTGATAGTGATGGAGCGGTGTCTTGTACAAGAGGTGCAATTTTAGGTAATGTAAAATTTTCACTCCCCCACCTCTTTCAACTATTGCAAGTTATTATGAAGACACTTAATGCTCCCACTGATCTTTGATATCTCTAGAAATGCTACAAGAGAAGTTTCAATGAGGTACGTGACGTGGGAATCTATCATGTATATGTTAGACTTTAATTGATTTCCTTAACGTCCAAATGTCATAATAAACTTTAGGGACATATTTAATAGAAATCTTGTTAAGTACATACATGAATAGACTTCTTCTAAGAACGTGGGCCATATGTGACAAAATTTAGATGCAAGTTGATAGTCTGTTAAAAGATAAATAAATTATGTCTGAATATTCTAAGTTCCACGAATGTCAATGAATGACTTATGATGGACCCATACTTATTCCTTAAGCCAAGTAATATTTTAGGGCTTTAATGTCATGATTTAGAATCACTTAGAATGAGATTAAATGAAAAAATCATCCTCATTAACCATGTCATGATTTCTCATGAATTTTGGTTATAATTGATGAAATTTATAAGTCTCATTTTCCTTTTGTCAAATTCTCATTTTCATGATGACAAAAGTTGTGAAAATGTAAGGTATCATCTAGTTCCATCGTAGTAATGTTTCAATCCAGATATTTAGAACAAATAAGATGAGAGTTTAAGGTAAGTGTGACTTTATGTTGACTATAAAAACCTCACAACCTTCATGACATAGCCTAAGTAATGATACTGTATATTCTGATTAATATTCAGAATTTGTAAGGTATCGAATAGCTTTGTTAGAAGACTGCTTATTATGGTTCTCATAGCCTTAACAATTAATTTTGTCACTAACTCTCATGTTAGTTATTTGTCGAGTTCTGGTAAGGAAACGTATGGAATTAGAGTCAACTAATCATGTGTTAATTGGAATATTGAAATTACCAGACTTAAATATCATTAATAAGTGACTATCTAATTAATTTGCCCAACTGTCCTTTAGAATAATGGATAGTCTCGTTGCTTATGTCTAGTCTAATGACATAATTATGCAGTGAGATTTTCCCTTGAAGAACCTTAATGTTGGAATTAGCACTTGTAATTTGTGTATGGACCTTAGAACAATACTCTTTTAAACGTTTTAGTGGTTGTAAGGTGAATAACAACTTATTTTCTAGCTTTAAACATTTATATCTTTGTACATATGTTGTTTATCAACACACTCGTTATACTTTGGTATTTTGAGTGTTATTGTTGATTTATAAGGCATCAAAATGTACAAGTGAAAATCTTAATATGTAATGTACTAGAAAAATGTACTTATTTCCATGCGTAAGCCCTTAACTTTATGGGTCATGGTTTTGTACATTATAATGTATTCACATATACCACTTAACTTTATAGTTTAGAGTTTCAAATTAAGGCATGCATCTTAGGAGTTCTAGTGATTATTCCATAATTATAGATTAGTCTTAGGAAAGACTTAATCTGGAATAACTTTAGTGATAGCATTTACGTTAGAGAGTTCTTGATTATCATAAGAGACATCATGTTCGATTTGTCCTAATCATCATGCTCTAATTTTCTTCTTTATAATCTTTATCAGAAGAGAGCAATAGGATTATCGTGTCTTTAAGAAATAATCAAGGATTTAGTTTAAGAGCTAATTCTAATAGAAACTTTAAATAAAGCAAACATTTTAGGTTTAGGAATTAGAGTGGATGAGATATATGTAGAAGAAAATTATAGTGAGTAAAATTATGGGTACTAAGAATAAGACAGACGAAATGATCATAAAAACTTAATTAAGGATCATTAATCTAAGGATCATTATGTGAAGAAATTGTGATATGTCTATTACTAACATCAAAATAATAGACTTAGCAAAATTCTACTTAAACAAAGACAAATCAGCTTTGGCCAGAAGTGTAATCATTTAAGTATGTGTGCAAAGTAATCGTGACAAATCAACTTTGGCCAGAAATGAGACAATCACTTTAGTTATGCACTTGTCAAGCATGCTAAACATAAATGAATTAAATCAGCTTTGGCCAGAATTAAGACATTTCACGTTTGTAATGCATACTTAACATAGCTTTTTATAATACTTGAACAATAAATAGATGTATTAAATCAGCTTTGGCCAGAATTAATACATCAGAAGCTCATTCAAGTTAAGCTAGTTTGGTTTTGTAAAACATTATTTGATCCTTATTAATTAATTAAGTATAAACAAAACCAAGTATTTAATAGCAAACCACCTGTTAGCGCGGATCAGTAATGCTTTGTGCGATAGGTAATGCCTTGTGCGATCGTTAAGGCCCAAACACTTGTGCGATCAATAAGGCCCAAGTACTTGTGCGATCATTAAGGCCCAAAACTTGTGGATCAGTAATGCCTTGTGCGATTAGTAAGGTCTTGTGCGATCCACAAGTCTTGTGCGATCCACTAGTCTTGTGCGATCCACAATTCTTGTGTGATTATGCAGTCTTAACTTGTACCATGTGCTTAATGAGTTGTACAAATTTTGTGCGACTGTCTTGTGCGATTAGATCATCTCTTATGTAATCTGATTTTGTGCGATTTTCTTATGCGATCAGATTATCACTTATGTGATCCAATCTTGTGCGACATGTTTAAGCTGTTTAATTTCGAATCCTCTCTATAAGGCTGTTTGTTGTGATAACTTAACTAAAATTCGAAAATTATGAATTGAGATATAGTTTCCAATTATTAACATTGATCTATTTTTATCACTAAATTTCGAAATCATATATGTTTATCATTTAACAGATTTCGAAAAAAACTTAATGGACAAGATTAGATCAAAATTAGGGAAACATCTAACAATTCAAATCACATTCCAAATCATAAAGGAAAAATTCAAATTTCTCATAAGAACATAAGAACATAAGATGAACCCTAAAAATAAAATATAATTCTGGAAACCCGAAACCTGAATTTTAATGGTTTTGTAATGGATTTCGTGACAATAAGTTCAACCCTTTATGATTTCGAGTCAATTTATCAAACATATTTTCCGAAAACAGGGATTTCGGCTCATTAAACTCGAAAATAGTTTTGATTTTGATGAACTTTTTAAGGCTTTAAAACTTTCTGTTTTCCAGATTTCTATCCCAGAATTAATGGATACGAAAACAGAACCGACTAATCAACATATGCTCTGATACCACATGTTGAATCAGTTCTGTTTATGCATATAGGAAAACATAAAGAACATACCTTTGGTTGCATCAGCACAGGTTAGCAAAGAATCCAGATGGAGTCGCATCAATTAAGGTTTGACATGATTGTCATCTTGGTCTGGTTCCTCCTTAGGGTGCTGACTGATGATGGTGGCTAAGAAACCGAATAGGGGATTCGGGTATGGAGATAGAGGTTGAAATTATGAGGTTATGTGTTGTTAGGGTTGTGTCTAATGTGTAACTGTGTAACCCTTTAACCTCCACATAATTCTCCTTATATAAGCACCCAGGAGGAAACCTAATTAGTTAATAAGGGTAATATGGTCCATCAACAATTACCAACTAATTATTTAATAGGTTATAATATATTTTGATCTATATTATGTAAATGATTATAATGGCTACTAGATAAAATATTAAACATAATATATTTAATCTTACACGGTAATGATAAACATGCGCAAGCTCACAAGACTCGGCTGAGAATTAGGAATATCATGATCAAAAGAAAAGCTCCAAATCCAAAACCCCCTTCACCCTCATGACTAGATCGACTCTGGTACTGATACAAATTCACCGAAGTATTTTGGGTAGAAAAGAACGAAGAAAACAAGTATATGACCAGTATCAATAAAATAGGAATCATGACTATGTTTTGTACCATAGGACTGAAGATTATTAGTGCAAGAACATTCACTATTACAAAAGGAACAATAGGTGATGGACCTGTAATTTCCATTTTCGCTCTACCTGCGGCTTGATTGATTAACCTTAACCTCTTTTCACTAACAAAGTGATAATACTTAATTGCAGTTAATTTCGGATGATTTATACCCGTTGCACGCTTGTACGGGTCAATGACCGATGATTATTCCCTAGCGTGTGATTATCTATTATATTCTTTTTCCTGTATATAGCTAGGATCAGATATATTATTTAATCAAGAGATTTGGAGCTACACTTTCATTTTTATTGAACTTCATACAAAGACAAAGATTTTGTGTTTGAAAATTTAATGATAACTCTTTCTGTATTCGCTGTCACAAAGTTTGATGCTTCCATGTAAAATCTAATATTTATAGAATTATACTAATTTTTTAAGTTTAAAAGTTGTCTTATTTGATAATATTTAGTAGTGACAGTGCAACTGTTTATATAAATGTGGACAAAAAAGCGATCATGATTTGCAATATTGTATAATATGTATTCACATGTCTATCTGTTTATATTACATAATCTGGTGAGTCAATTGGATAACAGACAATTGGGAAAAGGTTTAATAAGAGCACAATTGTACAGGTTAAAGAATTTTCTAAGAACTTGGTCAAGCAAGCTACCCCTCCATTCTAGCTGAGAGCATGTACATTTTATTCCTTTTAATGGCAAAATACTATATATACAATTGAAAATTTTCTCCACGCTTTGATGATACTAAAAATATAGTACCAACTCTTGTGTATATATAGTTTTTAGTTAAGGTACTATATATATTATTAAGCAACTAAAAGTGTAACGGAGTTAATTACAAAGAACGGCTAATCAAATAATATATGTCAAAGATAATTATAATAAAGTCTATGTAATAGCATTCACAATTGATCCTCTATATTTATGTGAATGTATTTTCTATATTTTATAGGGTTGTCGTGAGCAAGAAGAAAAAAATGTTATTGTTCATTAGTAAATTTAGAGGTACTTTGTTCATTCTCTATAATTTTTTATATATTTTAAAGTAGTTGTGAGTGGAGGAGAGAGAAAATGTTACTGCTCATAAGTTAATCTAGAGGGACATTGTTCACCCTAGGGGTGTGCATGGGTCGGTTTTGACCTAAAACCATAACCACGATGTCGGTTAATGGATAACCATAACCAAAACCGATCGGTTATGGTGGTTATGGTTATTCGGTTTTGATTGATATAGCGGGTCGGTTACGGGTGGTTAACCGTGTATTTAGATTAGCTAAAAATAACTTAATTTTTTAACATGGAATAAATTGTTATTGCATATTTTATATATCTGTATATTACATAGTATTAAAAAATACATATAATCTATAATATTAATATCAATTATGATCGAATACTCAAATAAAGTGATATGATACATTACATAAATTCAAATAAACATTCAACAAAAACCACAAAACGATATGAAAAACTCATAAATACTAAAATTCTTCAGTAAAAAACATTAAATATTAAAAATATGGTGAAAAGTCCTAAATCATACAAAGATTTATTACATCTCGGTTCGGTTCGGTTATGTTAGGTATGAAAAAAAATGATAACCATAACCGACCCGTTACTTTCGGGTTTTTTTTTTAAACCATTAACCAACCCACCGGTTTTTATTTGGTTCGTTTTTTTCAGTAAAGATTTGTCGGTTAATTCAGTTATGGTTCGGTTAATTCGGTTTTTTGCATACCCCTAGTTCACCCTCTATAGTTTTCTAATATTTTTTAAAAGTGGGTATGGGTGGATGAGAGAGAAAAGGTAATGATAAAAGATTAAAAAATTATTTAATTAAAAAAGAGAAGGAAAATATAATAATTTTAAGAGTAAATTACTGTTTTGGTGTCACGACCCCCGTCCCGGTTTTTACCCGGTCCAGGAGCCGCCGGACAGAAACCCGTGGTATTTATTATTTTGGCAGCGGAATTTTTAACAGGATCTTTAACCCTATTATCGCGGCAGAATTTCGTGTTTGTGTGTTTTTTGGAGTAAACAGAGGATATCTCAGTGTACGAAACGAATTTTAACGTCGAACCAATGCCAAATTTCAAGTGCCACAGCCCTGAATTTATACTGGAAAAAACGGCGCTGTCGCATGGCGCGACAGGCTGTCGCGTGGCGCGAGGGGTACCCCCCTAGCATAGGGTTGCCCCGTGTATTTGTAGCTTAGTTGAGTCGACGATTCGATAAAATTCGATTTCTACGGAAAACTGTAAGGATGATATCAATTAGGGAATCCCCCCCCCCCCCTTGAGTTTTAAGGGCCCTGGTCCTGATTTCGATTGTTCTGAAAATTTTAGGGGTCATGCAGTATTACTTGGGGGTCTTAATTAGGGTTTCCTATTGGACAAAATAAAATAAAAAATGGTAATCTTAATGAGATTTGTTACATCCTCCCCACCTTATAAAAATCTCGTCCTCGAGATTTACTGGAACAAGTAGGGATATTTTCGCTTCATCTCTGATTCTAGCTCCCAAGTGTATTATGGTCCTCTCTTTGAATCCCACTTGACTTTGACCAGCACTAGTCTTTTGTGTTTGAGAAACTTGACCATTATGTCTTCTATCTGCAGTGGCTTCTCAACAAATTTTAACTTCTCATTTACCTCTATATCTTGAAGAGATACTAGTAGGGATTCGTCAGATAGACATTTCTTGAGGTTGGATACATGAAATACGTCATGTACCGCAGCTAATTCTTCTGGTAGTTGTAAGCGATAAGCAACTGGTCCTATACGCTGGATTACTGGGAATGGTCCTACGTACCTTGGACTTAGCTTCCCCTTTTTACCGAACCGAACTACTCCTTTCCAAGGAGAAACTTTCAAGAGTACCTTATCTCCGACTTGAAATTCTAGCGGCTTGCGTTTATTGTCTGCATAACTCTTCTGGCGATCTCGAGCCGTCTTTAGTCTTTCCTGGATTTGAGTGATCTTGTCGGTAGTTTCTTGTACAATTTCAGGACCTGATAATTGGCTTTCTCCTATTTCTGCCCAACAAACTGGAGTTCTGCACTTTCGTCCATACAGTGCTTCGAACGGGGCAGCTTCAATGCTTGTATGATAACTATTATTATAGGAGAATTCAATTAAGGGTAGGTGGTCATCCCAGTTTCCACCAAAATCTATCACACATGCCCTGAGCATGTCTTCCAGGGTTTGGATCGTCCTTTCACTTTGTCCATATGTTTGAGGATGGTAAGTTGTACTTAAATTTAATCGCGTCCCCATGGCTTCCTGGAAACTTGTCCAGATATGCGAAATGAAACGACTATCCCTATCCGATACAATAGAGAGTGAAACTCCATGTATGGATACCACCTCGTCTACGTATAACTTGGCTAACCTTTCCATGCTAAAGGTTTCCTTCATAGATAGAAAATGAGCTGATTTGGTTAATCGATCCACGATTACCCAAATTGCGTCGTTACCTTTTCTGGTTTTGGGCAACTTAGTAACAAAGTCCATTGTTATGAGCTCCCATTTCCATACAGGCATTTCTAATTGTTGGAGTAATCCTGAAGGTTTCTGGTGTTCTGCCTTAACTTGTGAACAAGTTAGACACTTAGATACATATCTAGCTATGTCCTTTTTCATTCCTATCCACCAGAAATTATTCCTTAAATCTTGGTACATCTTATTGTTACCAGGATGCATGGTATACCTAGATTTATGGGCTTCCTCTAAAATCTTATTTCTTAATTCTCCTTGCTTAGGTACCCAAATTCTTTTCTTATGGAATCTCCAAATTCCATCAGCTCCTTGCTCTAATTCCTTTATTCTCCCTTTCATTCCTTTAGCATCATCCCTGATTGCTGTTTCTTGAATGTTTTTCAGTTGTTCCATTAAATCTAACTGTAGATTTAATCTAAGAGCACGAACTCGCTTTTGTTTTTCGTGATACTTACGACTTAAGGCATCTGCAACTACATTTGCCTTTCCTTCGTGATATTGAATATCACAGTCGTAGTCACTTAGAATTTCCATCCATCTTCTTTGTCTCATGTTCAATTCTTTTTGCCCATATATGTATCTTAAACTCTTATAATCTGTATAAATGGTAAACTTACTTCTATACAGATAGTGTCTCCAAATCTTAAGGGCAAAAATTATCGATCCTAATTCTAAGTCATGTGTCGTATAATTTTCCTCGTGCTTCTTCAATTGCCTTGAGGCATACGCAATTACCTTTTTGCGTTGCATTAGTACACATCCTAATCCTAGCTTAGAAGCATCACAATAAACTTCAAAATCTTCTGTTCCTTTTGGTAAGGCTAGAATTGGGGTGTTTGTTAACATTTGCTTTAAAGTCCTAAAAGTCTCTTCTTGCTTAGGTCCCCATTCAAATTTAACTGTTTCACAGGTTAGCTTCGTTAATGGCACAACTATCTTAGAGAAATCCTTAATAAAGCGTCTATAGTACCCAGCTAATCCTAAAAAACTTCTAACTTCCGTAACTGATTGCGGGACCTTCCATTTGGTAATTGCTTCTATCTTGGAGGGATCTACGTGAATACCTTCGTGATTCACCATGTGGCCTAAAAATTGTACCTCCTGTAACCAAAATTCACACTTCGAGAATTTGGCGTAAAGCTTTTCCATTCTTAACAAGGTTAGGAGTGCATGCAGGTGCTCACAATGCTCTTCTTGACTTTTGGAATAAATAAGTATATCGTCGATGAAGACAATTACGAATTTATCCAAATATGGTTTACAGATTCTATTCATCATGTCCATAAATGCTCCAGGACCATTTGTTAACCCAAAGGGCATGACTGTCAACTCGTAATGACCATACCTAGTTCTGAAAGCTGTTTAGGTATGTCTTCTTCTTATACCTTCAACTGATGGTATCCGGAGCGTAAATCTATCTTAGAAAAAATATCTAGCTCCCTGAAGTTGATCGAAAAGACCATCAATCCTATAGGTAATGGGTATCGATTCTTAATTGTAACCTTATTCAATTCTCTATATTCGATACACATTTGCATCGAACCATCTTTCTTCTTTACAAACAACACTGGAGCTCCCCACGGGGATGAACTAGGTTGTATAAATTCATCTAAATGCTTTTTCAGTTCTAATATTTCAGTGGGTGCTAATCGGTAGGGTGTCTTAGCTACCGGTGTAGTTCCAGGAATTAGATGAATTCTAAATTCTACTTCCCTATTGGGTGGTAATCCAGGTAGTTCTTCTGGGAATACATCCGAGTATTCTGATAGTACTGGAATTTCCTTAAGTTCCTTACCTTTAGTGCTGATGATTACCGAAATCGTATACACTATTCCTTGTTTTCGTTCATAACTAGCAACTTTCATTACCGAAATCAACTTCATTGGTTTACGCGGCTTATCCCCTGTAATCATAATTACTTCTCCTGTGGGTGCACGAATTTTTATGGAGTTCTTATCATAAAGGATTCGAGCATGGTTGGCTACTAACCAATCCATTCCTAGTACGACATCGAATCCAGCTAAATTCATAGGTAATACGTTTGCAGAAAATGTATGGCCTAAAAGTTCTATCTTTCCTTTTTGCAAAACCTTATCTATGTTAACAGAATTCCCATCTGCCGTTTCTACTGTAAAATTTGTCTAAGGTTGGTTAAGGGTAAGTTAAGAGCTTGGCAAAATAAAGTATTTATAAAACTTTGGTTTGCACCAGAGTCAAATAATACTTTTGCATAAACATCGTGAACTAGGAACGTACCAGCTATCACATCAGGGATTAGCTTTGCTTCCTGAGTAGTCAGTTGGAAGGATCTTGCGTTCTTTTTGGTAGTTCCCTCTGCAGGTTTGGCTTTATTATAAGCTGGTTTGACCAATTTGGGGCAGTCTGGTCTAAAATGTCCAGCTTCTCCACAATTTAAGCAAATTGTGGATTTCTTTCTTCTGCAGTCTTCTTCTTGATGCCCTGGAATTTTGCAGAAATTGCAATACCCTTTGCATCTTCCAAAATGCTTTCTTTTACAAGTACTGCAAAATGGAACAGTGGAAGATTGCCCGGTGCCCTTTTTCTTGAAATTACTATTATTACCCACACGAAATCCTTGGGTAATCTTGTGGGCCATTTCCTTCCTTCTATTTTCTTCTCGCGTACGTACCAGTCTGTCCGTTAAAGTGTTGGCTAATTCCACTGCATCGTCAATTGTGCGAGGTTAATGACTGTCGTAAGGGTCAATCAAAAACCTAATTAAACTACGTAGATAGCGTAAGTAGGGTATCGTATCCACGGGGAATTTGTGGTTAGCGTTAAAGAAAATTAATTAAAACTAAACTATCTAAATTGGGGGTTTGTTTGTCGTTTTAAAAGAAAACACGATTTGTCACGAAAAGTGTTATCAAGATGAGAAGAAGTAACCTCCACCCGGAATCCCGAATACCCGTTTTAACATAAAAATCCGTTTTCTGATTCAAAACACCACATAGACATGGTCTCGGAATTAATGAATTTGATTAGTTAATAGGGATAGTTTTTAAGATTCACTATGCAACCTAATAACCCGTTTGTTTGTATCAACTACCCACCGATTTACTAACCCGCTAACAACGCAAGGAAGTTGCCAATACGCTTAATAAACAACAAGTAATTCAAACACAAGAAACGTTTACCAATAATCCAACACAAGTGGTCAAGCTGTACCAGTTTACAAGATTCAGAAAAACAGAAAATTATATCAAACCGTGTAAACGTTCATCCGGGCAGAAGTCACCGAAAGATTTAGCCGCTCATGGTGATCTTCACAGCTTCGGTTGTCATCCCGAGTTGATCCGACTTCATTGATTGGCTTGAATAATGTTGAATGATGATGAAAACTGTCCCTCTGTTCGATCTTGATGCTGTGCGACGGCTGCCCTCCTCAAATTCATAAAAGTCCTCCTTTTATATTTGTATGAATAATGAATTCCCTTTTTTAGGTTTTTTTCATATGTCGGCTATTGATTTTCAAAGATTATGAATATGATTTTTTAAATGATAATTTAATTTAAATCTTCATTCCTTTTTTTATCTCTATGACGGCTGATGATTTTCAACCATATGAAAAGTTGTGCCTTCCAAATATAATTCAGCCAACATCCTATTATTTCACTTTTTGCTTGTGTCCGCTTGTCGCGGGATCCATACGACTTGGTTTTCTTTTGTCTCACACCTCATGTAGCTTATCGACTCCGTTTTTCAACATCGTTTCCCTCGTTAGGCTCTTTATTTACCTGTTTAAACACAACCACACCAACACATAATAAATATATAAATACTAATAACTTAACGTATTTAACACAATAAAACTTGACGCTAACTAGGACTAACGACACATATTTTAACCCCACATCACATCTCCACACTTATCTTTTTTCGTCCCCGAAAAAATTATTCGCAATGGAATCACAATTAAAACAAATGGCTTTCAATATATTAATTATTTTATTGAAACAAATCACATCACACGTTAACCAAGACTGTGAATATACGGTCCACTTAAACCCAACCGCCGGTTTCGAAGCCCTTATTTTCGATCTATTAAGTTCAAGTAATATGTAGTCATCTATGGATCCCACACTCAAAAGACTACGACTCCACCTATTCCCGTTTCAAGCTTATGAGATTAAAAGATTTATAATCTACCACCTTATATAAAAAACTCTTATATTATTCCGATTAAACGTAATGATGGATCGATGGATGATATTGCGAGCTTACATGCTTTTGTATACGATCAGTTCAGCGGACATACGCCACACGAGTCACCATCCCCATGGTTAATGCCATAAACTTCACGTTTTTTTTATATATAACTCCACCTAGAGGGTATGTACCGCATGAGTCGCTATCCCCGCGGCAATACCATAGGCTTTGTTTTTTTTTTCTTTTTACATGTGCTCAGATGAATGGATGGAATATTTTTTTGGGCGCCACACTGTTTCGGATTTGTTTTCACAAAAAGAAACAGGTGTGCCAGTTTAATCGGAAAAACTTATAAGTTTTTTACTTATGACGTACCCCTTATACTTTCCACAGTTTCAGTTTTACCCTAGCTCCTAAGGCGGGAACCCACAAGATTCCTATTTTAAGTTGTTTTATATCAAGCCTAAGGAACCTTTCAACCAGCTGGGCCTACCCACATATCCTAAGTTAGACGCGTGACCGATTGTGTATTATCTCATATATAGTAATCGAAAAGCCACTGATTTAATTACACCTATCATTTTCCATTTTGTGCGAAAACCTTTACAGGACATTTTCTATTTTTTTTCATTTTTATGGATTTTTTTTTTCAAATTTTTTTTTTTCAAATTACTTAAACTACGACTGAACTAACTATGACACGACAACCTAAACTAGACACTAGTTTCCCCCTCCCCACACTTAATTCCTACATTGTCCTCAATGGAGCGAGAAACTATTTATATACTAAAAACACAAAACAAAATACAGAAATAAATGGAACAGACTCCCCTGATTTGACGCGGTAGAATCCTCATAAGTCGTGTTCCACAACAACCGTATAGCATTTCATTCGCGGCTGCTTCAACATGAGATGCTTGTCTTGACTTAACTCGAATCGCTTTCGTCCAAATGGAGATTGAGTATGGACAAAAGCGATCGACACCTGCAAAATAAATCTCACAAGCTCCCAAAACTGGTTAAACGGTTAGTAACAAAGAAAACCGAGAGAAAAATCAGCTTCGGATGACATCAAACAAGATTGGGCATTAAAAAAATTGATTTTCTCTCTGCCCGCTCCCCGTCGCACGTCGCGACATACTCTCCAAATCCTTCCGCGTATCGCGGGACTACACTAATTGCCTTTTATTTTGACTCGAGCCCCTGACTATCGACCGGCCTACTTTTCGGTCATACTTACTCTAAATAATGCATCGACTTCTTTGACACACCTTACCTTTCGAACCTATGCCTCGCACCAACTATCCACTCATAACACCTTTATTCAATCTTTCACATTCATTTAGTATTTACTACTAACAACTTGCTTCATCAAATTACCAACTTACGCATTTTATATCCGAATTCTTACTTCCACACATACACCTCAATAAGTCTCAACAACTCGACTTCCTATGTTTCAGTTAATCCTAAAAACTATCCTTATCAAGCAATCAAAATGAAAAGCATACCACATGTATCAATTGAACCAACAAAACTCACTATTACATGACTCTCATGGCCATCTCGAGATATCTTAACATATGTATTTCGACTTTCTAACACATTCTATCAAAACTACTGTACGAATTACCCCACTCGCGCCTAAATCCCTGTTTTGAAATACATCTCAACTTAAAACTAATTTCCCCACAATTTACCTTCATTGACCCTATTCAACAAAATCACATTAACCCCAATTTTTCCATAGTTTGGACCTAAATCCCGCCTATCTCGATATGTCTACTTCATCTGTATTCAAGCACAAATTACCTTCAATGCCCCCCTTTGAACATCACCAGATATTATTAACATTCAAGAATAAAACTCAACAATTTATATCAACAGTTAAAATTCAAAACTTGCGTACCTTGCTCGAGACAAATAAGAGTTCATCGCTCAATCAAACTCGGGATAGTGCTTGATGGTCGGCCGACAATTAGTGATGCTCTCCGATGTGAACAGTGGTCGTCGACGGTGGAGGTGAAAGGGTGAAAATCGACGGTGATGAATGGTGGTGTATAAGTATGGAAAATGGTGAATCGGAGGTGGCTGAGGGTCAATCGACCGTCGACGATGTTGCTCAGTTGTGGTTGACGGATCTTGTTCGCCGGAGAAGCAAGAGAAGAAGGAGAAAGGGTTTTCAGTTTTTTTTTAATTCTGAGTTATTACGTGAATGAAGGGTTTTATTGAAAGGCATGAGCGCGACACGCGGAGTTAACAAAAGAATCCCCCGCGACACGCCTACGGACGGGTTTTCCAGCAGATTGCTTAAATTTTGAGGGTCCATGCCTTAGAAAATTTTTGGTTTTTTTCATGTTTTCACCTGCGTCACCCCCAACCAAGTATTTATGATAAATGGTCAATAGAAACATACCTGGGGCTCTTTTTTCATAGTGTTCCTTCTCCGAATCATCTCATTCTCCAGAAAACACTTTGAAAATATACCGAAAATGTGCAAAAATCCTCCAAAAATCATTTTTTTCCGGGCCGATTTTTATGTAAAGTTATAATCAATTTGCCCTATCCCCCAAACAAATGTGCGTTGCCCTCAACTGCACTAAATCTTAACCAAACCTCGTGGACTTCCCCACACTTGAACGATTGCACGATTTTGACACAAACTAAACTAAACTAATACGAAAAATAAAATAAACGACAAACCTTAGGCTGCCTCCTAAGAGCGCTAAGTTTTAGATCTTCAGCCAGATCATACCTGCAATCTTCAAGGTGGTTCAAAGATCGGCTCACCTCCAGACTTCTCTAAATCAATTCGCTTCGCATAGTCGGAAAAGTTTGCCACTTCATAACAGTTATGATCGAACTCGGCCTCATTGCCCCGAGCATTTCCACCATCAGGCGGTTTACCTGCTTTTCCTCTTTTCTTCACCTTCACTTTTTTCACCAATTCTTCGTTTGTCTCTTGTTTAGACCTGTCAAACTCAACACCTTTCTCATCAGTAGCAACTGCTTCATATGAATTATTAATTATTTCGTAAGTAATGGATTTTGAATAAACATTAAAAATCAACTTACGGTTTTCATAACTCATCGTAATCAATCCTTCTCTGCAATTGATTTGAGCATTGGCAGTGTTCAAGAACGGGCGTCCAAGAATTACCTTTTGTTGTTCGTTCGTCCTTGTGGATGCATAATCCAACACTAAAAAGTCTACCAAATAATAGAACTCGCCAAGCTGGATCTTCACATCCTTAACAACCCCACGCGGTTGTTTCCAAGTATCATCAGCTAAAATCACCTTTCTATCAAACTTATGAAACGGTCCGAACTCGTACTGATCAAACAAGCTGCCTGGTAGAATATTCGTGCTTGCCCCATAATCCAACAACGCCTTGTGGATTTTCAGCTTCCCTACCTTAATAGGTACGTGCGGCGCTCCTAATTCACTTTCTTCACTTCCATCAGTTATACCTGCAACTACTTGGGAAGAAGAAGTAAGATCTGTATTAACAATGTCAGGATTAGGAATGGTACTTACCGAATTAACCCTCGCGTGATGTTGCGGATTCTTGGTAGTGTCACTCGGTAATTTCCCCGAATCTCTTCTCACCTCTTTTACATCGACCGCCAGCTGAGCAACTTGCTTTTCTAAGGATTGATATGCTTTAGCTTGCAATTCTTGATCCTTCTTGATTTGTTTCAGCATTTCCATCACTTCATTAATTGAAACTTCGCTTTGATTGTTGGATTTGCTTTGATCTTGGTTTTGTTGGTAGGTCCTTTGATTTCCCGGGTTATAGCCTCCTTGGTTGTAATTTTGATTATAATTCGGCTGTCGGCTTTGATATTGCTGGTTCCCTTGATTTGGTACCTAAAAAGTCGGATTCAACTGATTAGAAGTATTAGTGTACCGAAAATTTGGATGGTTACGCAAACCTGGATGATATGTGTTTGAGTTCATATCATAATTCCTTTGCTCTCCATACACCATGTTCACATCCTCCTCAGCCGCTACAAACTGACCCGGGCATGCATTCAACGTATGTCCCAAATCTCCACATGAATCACAAACCGAAAAGGTTTGTGCCGCATGTAATGCATCCCTTGCGCCAAGACCTTTAAACTTCGCTAACTGGCGTTCCAATGCTTCCTTTTCTCTCTCTAACTGGGCAACCCTTGCATTAGAGGCTCCCGCACTTGATGGTGCCACAACCGGATACTTTTTATTCCTATCCAACTGTGCTTGCCTCTTTGAATCTGCTGCAACAATATCCAAGTAATCCCAATCCACATCCACATGATTCCTCAAAAAGGTACCCCCAGTGATAGCCTTAATATCTCGTCTATCCTCATTTGAAATCCCATCGTGGAATGCGGTAATTAACTCCCATCTTTGAATACCATGGTGAGGATAATTACGGATCAATTGATTGAACCGTTTCCAAGACTCATAAAGAAGCTCACCCGGTAACTGTTGGAATTCTCTAATTGCTGCTCTCCCCGTTTTGGTTCTTTGCGGGGTATAGTACTCATCCAAAAATTGTTGCTGCAGCTCTTGCCATGTATGAATACTAGCATATGGAAAAGATGTAAACCAATCCCTCGCAACATACTTTAGTGAAAACTGAAATAATACCAACTTAACCTGATCTGACGTGAACCCGTGTCCAGCAATCATACCACAAACTGCCTCAAAATCCGCTATGTGTACATATGGCTCCTCAGTACCTTTCCCGTGAAAGGTAGGTAGCATGTTCAGAATATGTGGTTTTGCTTCAAACGAACGTTCCACATTACCCGGTGCTACTGGCATCACTATCGGTGATGCATGTTCAGCAATGTGTGGTCTGAAGTGACTCTCAACCCCTCGAATAGTCGGATCCGGAAATCGAGGATCTCTTTGTCTTTGACGAGGTGCAGCTGGTGCTCTATGAACCTGTGGCGGGGTCTGATAAGCATCTACTCCCCGTGGCTGTCTCTGTTGCGGATACACTGGTTGATTGCTATTAAATGCTTGATTTTGCTACCCACCTGGATATCCCATATACCCATCATTTATCCCCCACTCCTCATCTCCGTAACCATAATCCCATGTCTCTGTTCTCGCCCTATTGTCCACTTGCTCAAACATAGCACCCGATCGGTTCGGGTGTGGCACTAGATTTGGTTGATTCACGGTCCGCAAAGGATTGGGCTGTGGTGGTAGTCGGCTTTCAAGAGTGTAAAGTGGTTCACCAATAAAATGAAATTCTCCAGTTGGAGCAGAGGTTGGTTGGGTGGTTGTGCTTGATGATGGTGCAATGGGTGGGGTTTGTTGTTGTGGTTCAGATGTAAATGGAGGTGGTGGCATCGGTGGCAATTCAGTAGTCGATGTTTGTTGGGGTGGTTGCTGTTGTGGGGTGGATTGGTTTTCTGATGGATCCATGGTGGTTTGAATTGCTTTTCCCTTCAAGGCTGAACGAAGAAGCAGATTTTGGCGTGCGGTCTTTTCAATTTCAGGATCAAACAAGAGCGGGGAAGATCTTCCTGAAAACCTAGTATGCATGCAAAAAGATCACCTGCACACAAGTAGACAAGAAAAACAAAGCGTAATACCGAACAAAGCAAAAATAAACAAAAAGAAATATTTTTGGATTTTTTAGATTTTTCAAAAATAATAAAAGAAACAACTACTACTAAACTAACACTAAGCGCACGAACTCCCCGGCAACGGCGCCATTTTGATGACTGTCGTAAGGGTCAATCAAAAACCTAATTAAACTACGTAGATAGCGTAAGTAGGGTATCGTATCCATGGGGAATTTGTGGTTAGCGTTAAAGAAAATTAATTAAAACTAAACTATCTAAATTGGGGGTTTGTTTGTCGTTTTAAAAGAAAACACGATTTGTCACGAAAAGTGTTATCAAGATGAGAAGAAGTAACCTCCACCCGGAATCCCGAATACCCGTTTTAACATAAAAATCCGTTTTCTGATTCAAAACACCACATAGACATGGTCTCGGAATTAATGAATTTGATTAGTTAATAGGGATAGTTTTTAAGATTCACTATGCAACCTAATAACCCGTTTGTTTGTATCAACTACCCACCGATTTACTAACCCGCTAACAACGCAAGGAAGTTGCCAATACGCTTAATAAACGACAAGTAATTCAAACACAAGAAACGTTTACCAATAATCCAACACAAGTGGTCAAGCTGTACCAGTTTACAAGATTCAGAAAAACAGAAAATTATATCAAACCGTGTAAACGTTCATCCGGACAGAAGTCACCGAAAGATTTAGCCGCTCATGGTGATCTTCACAGCTTCGGTTGTCATCCCGAGTTGATCCGACTTCATTGATTGGCTTGAATAATGTTGAATGATGATGAAAACTGTCCCCATGTTCGATCTTGATGCTGTGCGACGGCTGCCCTCCTCAAATTCATAAAAGTCCTCCTTTTATATTTGCATGAATAATGAATTCCCTTTTTTAGGTTTTTTTCATATGTCGGCTATTGATTTTCAAAGATTATGAATATGATTTTTTAAATAATAATTTAATTTAATTCTTCATTCCTTTTTTTATCTCTATGACGGCTGATGATTTTCAACCATATGAAAAGTTGTGCCTTCCAAATATAATTCAGCCAACATCCTATTATTTCACTTTTTGCTTGTGTCCGCGTGTCGCGGGATCCATACGACTTGGTTTTCTTTTGTCTCACACCTCATGTAGCTTATCGACTCCGTTTTTCAACATCGTTTCCCTCGTTAGGCTCTTTATTTACCTGTTTAAACACAACCACACCAACACATAATAAATATATAAATACTAATAACTTAACGTATTTAACACAATAAAACTTGACGCTAACTAGGACTAACGACACATATTTTAACCCCACATCAGAGGTCTCGCAGCTTTAACGATATCACGGATTTCGCCAATCAAACCCCAAATATAGCGGGAAATAAGTACCGATTATGGCGAAGCCAGGGTTGGTACAACTCTAGCATACTCGAAGAAGGTCGAAGTATACCCTCGACAGTCTACATCCACCATCCGGTGGTTCAGGAACTTGTTTGCCATTTGTTCCTTTTCATATTCGGGACATAATTTTCTTTCCACCAGACTTTTAAATTCATCCCAATTCATGGCATAGGCCACATCACTTCCCTTGGCTTGTAGTACTGTATTCCACCATTCTAGCACCCCTTCTTTAAAAAGATGCGACGCGTACATGACCTTATCTTCCTCGGCACATTTACTTATTTCAATTACTGCCTCGGTTTTCTCCAACCAACGCAGTGCAGCAGTCGCCCCTTCATTGCCTGCGAATTCGACAGGTTTACAGGCAAGAAATTCCTTGTAAGTGCAACCAGGCGTTGCAGCTTTCATTCTTTTAAGGAATGAGGCTTGCATCCCATCATTATCATTATTATTAATATTGTCGCCTCCATTTATGCTATTACTGAAATTGTCTTCATGAGTACGTTTGTGTCACGACCCCCGACCCACCCTGGACGGAATCGAGAGCCGCGAGAAGCCAAGTAGTACCGGTGATTATTTTGAAAAATATTGTAGCAGAATTTCATCAGGACCGTGAGTTAGGAAAAATATCAGAGTTTAGAAAACACCGGATTTTATTTATTTAAATAGCTGGGATAAACCCATGTTTAAAAAGGTAGCTTTAATAAAGATAAATTTGATTACTGATGTGTGTAAAATGCAACATATAAATTACATCAAATAAGGCATAAAACTAACCCTTTTTAAGTACTAATATTGGAAAAAGAGTATTTTTGTCTTCCTTTTGTATTTTCAGGATTAAATGAGCTAAAAAACGCAAAAGAAGCAAAAAGACAGCTAAATCCAACATAAATACAAGAAAAGGAACATTAGTGGACTGCCCGACCCCTCAACGGCACCTTCCAAAGCAAAATAGAGAAGTCAGAAGACTGAACACGCCCCGTGCTCAGCCAGCACGGGGCCGTGCCCCAGAAGCAGCAGAAAAGACAAACCTATAGAAGCTTCTATTGCCCACCACGGGCCGTGCCCAGCGGACACGGGGGCATGTCGAAAGTACAGCAGGCGCATTTATTGTAATTGCGAATTACATTTAATGAGGAGAGAGAGTGTCAGACAGGCACGGGGCCGTGCCCAGCGGACACGGGGCCGTGCCCAGCTCTCTGTTCAGCCTATAAATAGGAGTGTTTGGATTCATTTCAACTCATCCCTTGGCACACCACCTCTCTCACACTTCATCCACCACCCACCACCATCACAACACCATCATCCACCACCATCGTCCATTGTCCATCGTAGAGTGTGTGAGTCGTCTCGGGATCCAAGATTGATCGTAAGAGTTCTTGACAATCAAGGCCATGTTTGCCTAAGTCTCTTACATCACTTGGTGAAGACAAAGTGTCTAGTATAATACTTTTTATTTCTAATCTTTTGCACTTTTTATTTGGTTTTGTATTAATGACTTTAATAACTAGTTACTTATGTTGAAGGTGATCTTTCCTTATCGTTTGTCCGTGGTGTCTTGGCATTATTTTACTGTCTATATAAAATAAAGGATTTTCACCATTCATATCTCCACGGTCTATATGGAGGTATGTTGGCTACCTGGTCGGGGGTTAAGGGAACGGTTTGGTAAAGGTCTTGCCATTGTTCAGTGTTTAGAGGTCCTACAATGGACCTGGGTCAAATTTAGTAGGACCTCCTTCAATGCTTCACGGTATTGGATGGCGGGGGTCCAAACTCTTTGACCCCCTCATAAGTTAACTACTATTAATACTATAACCCGGCTATTTAGGACTGTATCCCTGCTGACTCAGACTACTTAGCCGAGGGTAACGTCACCGCCAAAAGCGGGGCCTACCACAATACTGCATTAATAACTTAATTCATTATCTTCCAATAATCCACCCTTTTAGGATTGTATCCTTGCTGACTCAAACTACTGGGGTGAGGGTAACGTCACCTTCAAAAGAGGGGCCTACTACAATAACTAAGATAATCTCTTAATTATGTGCAAAAGTGCGAAAATAATCAAAGGTTATACTAGATACGAGTCGGAACCAAGTGATTCATCTTGTCTATCTGTTTTTATTTTATTTTTACTTTTAGCATTTTAGTTAGTTTTTATTTTTCTTAGCTTAAAACATTTTTCTAAACTTTTATTTTGATTAGACGTTGAGGATAAACCGGTACTAAAAGCTCTTGTGTCCTTGGACGACCTCGGTATCTTACCAACGCTATACTACACTCAACGATGGGTGCACTTGCCCATATGTGTGTTTAGTGTTAGTGAAATATCGTGTTTTATAAATTTAAAACTTGGCTAAAATAAGTGTTAAAAAGGGCTTAAAATATACACCTAATATATATAACACTTCACACGCATCAAGTTTTTGGCGCCGTTGCCGGGGACACAAGGATTTTAAGAAAGTTAGGAATCAACGGCCTAATCATCTTTTATTTTTCTTTTTAATTTTTTAGAATTTTCTTAGTTTTTCAGCGTCTGCAGAGCTCAGCACGGGCCGTGCCCGCTGAACACGCCCCCGTGCTCAATCATAGGAACTGGCAATCCTGTTTTACGTCAGATAGTAAGCTGAACACGGGGCCGTGCCCACTCAACACGCCCCCGTGCCCAAGTTTCAGTTACTGAAAACAGAACCGTAAGATCCCAGCAGTTGGTAATTTCTGACATAAACATGAGTAATAGTAATTGTTTTTACTTTCGGCACTCTTATGGTACGTGGTGTCAATTATGTGGTGGCAAACATGAAGAAGTAGAATGCTACTTTCTAAATTATAGGCCCCACTACATGGACCCACCGACTTCTTACAACCTTAAGAGGGGCGAAAGTAAAAATAAGCACTATTTCTCCCTCGAATGCGCCCAGCCAGATATTCTAGGGGAAATGCTCCTTGATGAGTTATTTCAACTAGAAAAGCTAATTTTGAATTGGTTAAAAGAGCTTAGGAAGGATTTTATTAATCCACCACAAGACGATGACCATGACGAAATGCTGGAACCGCATTCCAACAACCTCGTTGCTCCCGAAAATGCCTTAGTACCTAGCAAAGACTTGGACGATAGTCGTCCCTGTGTCGATTGTGCCGTGAAGGACTCTCCATCGACTTCGTTCGGTGCATACATAGACCTGAGCGATTCGGCATACACCTTCTTTAACGAGAGCCCGGGAAAGGGTTGGACTTGTCCACCTAGAATGAAAATAGGAATTACCCTCACCGACAACCTCTTGCGTTCTCGCCTTAGTCTAGGACAATTAAGGTATCTTAGGCACTTTGGGGTTGTTCCAACCAGTCAGGAGCCACCCGATACTAACAAGTTCCTTAAAAAAAACTAGACAACTTCATAAAACACTCCCTCGACACGGGGCCGTGTCCAGCCAACACGCCCCCGTGTCCATCAAAAGATTCCATTCTGATCAGTACGTCAGAATACGGACAAATTGTGTCAGAACTCCACCTGCACACGGGGCCGTGTCCACTGGGCACGGGGCCGTGTCCAGGATGCTGTCGTTTTCTATAAATACAGCCAAGAATTCTGCATATTTGGACCAACTTGGGGCAGAGATTTGCAGGAATCTTCTCTCAAACTATCCTAGGTAAGTCTAAAAGAAGGTTCCAACAACCCATCTTGTCCTTTCCTCTTTTAGCCATTTCCTTCTTCTCCATCTTTCTTCAAAGAACTACCATTAAAAGTTTGAATTCTTCAAACTTTGTGATAGGGATTAATGAGTTTTGTTCAAGGAATCTTGGTAAAAACATGTTATGTAACATTGTTTTAAGTTATTAGCAACTAAAAAGACCCCACAAGTTCAGAAAATAACTTAAAAATCCAAGTTTCCTTGCTCCAAAATTCTGCAGAAAGATGAACACGGGGCCGTGCTCATTGAGCATGGGGCCGTGTCCGGTAACTGTTTCATTTAAATAAACTTTGTCAGTTTATTTTTCGTAGAATGTCAAGTGAAAACAGCGAAACATCTTCTGTGCATTCGTCAAACAGCCGAAGAGGAAGAAGACCCTCCATTGAAGCTACACTTGTGCACTATGTGATAGCATTAAGGGAGGCTCTCGACGAAATGACTTCTGTAGAGGAGGTCCTAATCGACCGTATTAACGATCTTACGATGGGACTTGAAAGCAGCTTCCAAGAAATTAACCTCTTGCACCAGAGGTTAAATATTCTTGTAGCACCCCCAATGGAACCAGTCCTTCCTCAGCAGGATTGGAACCTGGCACTCGGAATCAACAACCCTACCGGGTGGGAAGACTTTCCGGCGGAACCTCCCGTGGAACACCAACAAGAGATCCCGGTGGAAGTTGAAACTCCTCAAACTAATGCCAATGAGCCTTCTTTTCTCCTTCCAAGGGAGGTGGAAGAATGGCTCGCCGACATTTGAGGAGAACCGCACGCGGAAGATGGAGTTCAAAAAGGCCTTGTTTAACCAAGATTAATTACTTCTTGGAAATTTTGCTAATTAAAATAAAGTAAAGGCTAGGACTCCATGGTTTATTATTTCCTTGTTTTATCTAGTTTAATTTAGGACTATGTAAGTTCTCTCTATGATGAAATGAAATGATGGTTTTAAGGTTTGGATGGTTTGTAATGAATAAAACACACTCATAGTGGTAAAGGATGAAAAGGAGAACGAGAAAAATGACCCCATGCACAAGAACAAGGCAACCCGATAATTCTCTCCATTTCAGAAGGTTCAACACGGGCCGTGCCCAACCAACACGGCCCCGTGCTGAACCACCTGCAGAAAACGCCCAGTTCAGGTAACTGGACACGGGCCGTGTTCACCCAACACGCCCCCGTGTCCAGACTTCTGTTTCTCTTGTTTTAATTTTGTTACTGGCACTTGAACACGGGGCCGTGCCCGGACAACACGGGGCCGTGTTCAACGCCCAGAAACAGAAAATTTTTGCTTTTTACACCATTTTACACATCCAATCAACCTAAAAATTTATTTTTGGGACACATTGAGGACAATGTGTAATTTAAGTGTGGGGGGGATGCTAAAGCCTTGAATTTTGCAAGTCCTAAATACAAGCCTTACACAAAACTCTATTGGAACCGCTAATCACCCCAAATTTTTTCAAAAATTTCATTTTTTCTTACTTGTCTAGGTTTAATTCGGGAAATTCAAGTTCTCAAAAAGGTTATATTTTTACAAATTTACAACCGATAGCGTAGTGATAAAAAGAACCAACATAAGAAAATTATGAAAAGGCATGGCAAACTTAGTTAAAATTTGATTATATATACTTGATCACATAAAAACTCATTCCCACAAAAAGTGAGTTTTTAGCCTTTATTGAGCATAATTACATATCATTAAAACTAAATGTTCATTTTCCGTTTCTTGTGTGAATAGCCGCTTGGTTCTTACGACTCTAGAACTTGCCATGACGATACATTCCCGGTCCTTATCAACTTAAACCCGAGTAAGTAAATGATGGAGGCATTAGGACTAACCCCCTTTTTATTTCTACACCATTATTTTTCTTTTTCTTTTACCACCTACCCAAAAATCCCCCTAGTTAGCCCCTTTGAGCCTAAACCTTTTCATTTCATCACCCAAACCAAAAACCCTTTTACCCACCAAAACCTTTTTCATTTTTAACCCTTTGTTTTAGTAACAAGTTCGGTTTTTCGTAAAAAAAAAAAAAAAAAAAAATGTGTTGATGATGAAGCAAAAAGAAAATAAACAAACAAGTTCATCAAAAATAACTTTGTTTGAATAAAAGCTTCATCAAAATAAAAAGTTGCAAAAATAGAAAGTCCTACGAAAACCGACACTTGTTACGTTTTTCGCCCTTTTTCTACTAACCACTAACCACTATCCCAACCACCTACCTTTAACCCAAGCCTAACCCTTAACCCACAAAGTCCTCTTGATATCTACAAAGGTATAAAAGTTAAAAAGGAGGAGGATTGATTGTTTGGCAAGCCTATGGTAGGAATAAATTCCATGCTGCTCTCGAGTGATTCACTAAAAATACACCTTCGGCCGAGTGTGAGTGATTTCTCCCGTAAGGTATGTGAACTTGTATATAAATGGAATTTAAAAAAGGCATGTTATGCCCAAATAAGTAATTTCTCCTATGAAAAGTTCTAAATAAATCATTACGAATAGGAGTGTAAATAAATAAAAATAAAACCCAAAAAGATCTTGGATATCCCGACACTCTACGACAAGCCCAAAACCTTCTCTTCTACCCATTCCATTTGGGAGTGTAAGCCACATATTAAAGAGTTTTGCTTGAGGACAAGCAAAAGTTCAAGTGTGGGGGTATTTGACGTGTGTAAAATGTAACATATAAATTACATCAAATAAGGCATAAAACTAACCCTTTTTAAGTACTAATATTGGAAAAAGAGTATTTTTGTCTTCCTTTTGTATTTTCAGGATTAAATGAGCTAAAAAACGCAAAAGAAGCAAAAAGACAGCTAAATCCAACATAAATACAAGAAAAGGAACATTAGTGGACTGCCCGACCCCTCAACGGCACCTTCCAAAGCAAAATAGAGAAGTCAGAAGACTGAACACGCCCCGTGCTCAGCCAGCACGGGGCCGTGCCCCAGAAGCAGCAGAAAAGACAAACCTATAGAAGCTTCTATTGCCCACCACGGGCCGTGCCCAGCGGACACGGGGGCGTGTCGAAAGTACAGCAGGCGCATTTATTGTAATTGCGAATTACATTTAATGAGGAGAGAGAGTGTCAGACAGGCACGGGGCCGTGCCCAGCGGACACGGGGCCGTGCCCAGCTCTCTGTTCAGCCTATAAATAGGAGTGCTTGGATTCATTTCAACTCATCCCTTGGCACACCACCTCTCTCACACTTCATCCACCACCCACCACCATCACAACACCATCATCCACCACCATCGTCCATTGTCCATCGTAGAGTGTGTGAGTCGTCTCGGGATCCAAGATTGATCGTAAGAGTTCTTGACAATCAAGGCCATGTTTGCCTAAGTCTCTTACATCACTTGGTGAAGACAAAGTGTCTAGTATAATACTTTTTATTTCTAATCTTTTGCACTTTTTATTTGGTTTTGTATTAATGACTTTAATAACTAGTTACTTATGTTGAAGGTGATCTTTCCTTATCGTTTGTCCGTGGTGTCTTGGCATTATTTTACTGTCTATATAAAATAAAGGATTTTCACCATTCATATCTCCACGGTCTATATGGAGGTATGTTGGCTACCTGGTCGGGGGTTAAGGGAACGGTTTGGTAAAGGTCTTGCCATTGTTCAGCGTTTAGAGGTCCTGCAATGGACCTGGGTCAAATTTAGTAGGACCTCCTTCAATGCTTCACGGTATTGGATGGCGGGGGTCCAAACTCTTTGACCCCCTCATAAGTTAACTACTATTAATACTATAACCCGGCTATTTAGGACTGTATCCCTGCTGACTCAGACTACTTAGCCGAGGGTAACGTCACCGCCAAAAGCGGGGCCTACCACAATACTGCATTAATAACTTAATTCATTATCTTCCAATAATCCAACCTTTTAGGATTGTATCCTTGCTGACTCAAACTACTGGGGTGAGGGTAACGTCACCTTCAAAAGAGGGGCCTACTACAATAACTAAGATAATCTCTTAATTATGTGCAAAAGTGCGGAAATAATCAAAGGTTATACTAGATACGAGTCGGAACCAAGTGATTCATCTTGTCTATCTGTTTTTATTTTATTTTTACTTTCAGCATTTTAGTTAGTTTTTATTTTTCTTAGCTTAAAACATTTTTCTAAACTTTTATTTTGATTAGACGTTGAGGATAAACCGGTACTAAAAGCTCTTGTGTCCTTGGACGACCTCGGTATCTTACCAACGCTATACTACACTCAACGATGGGTGCACTTGCCCATATGTGTGTTTAGTGTTAGTGAAATATCGTGTTTTATAAATTTAAAACTTGGCTAAAATAAGTGTTAAAAAGGGCTTAAAATATACACCTAATATATATAACACTTCACACGCATCAATTACATAAAACAATATTTCTTAATTTGATTTAATTAATAAAATAAGCCACTTCTTGAAGTCCTTCAGTGCCGGATCCAACTCTTACTCCAATCTACTGTAATTACCTGAAACGCGTTTTAAAAAGATTTTGTCAGCAGGAAATACTGGTGAGTTCATTCGTTTTACTAAAAACGATACTTTGTTATAATATACAGTATTAAGAGCGATTACAATGTTTCCATATATCAACCAACTACCCACAGTATTTGTCACTCGACCATCCATTGGTAACCTCATTGTCCAATGGTGTCTGTGACAATGGTCATATCACCCCTTGGCTACCCCGTTGTCCAATGGTGACGGTTATCAAGTAATGTATACAAAACCCCACATACCGGCTGTAATTTGGTGACTACAAAGACTTAATCCCTGTATTTATAACTTTGAAAACATTTAATAATTTATAAAGCACTTTGATAAAAAGAGAATGACTCACATTATAAGCATGCAGATTCATACGGGCAGAATTTAGCCTACTGGTTAGCCTTGATATTGCAGATTTATACAGGCAGAGCTTAGCCTATTGATTAGTCTTGTAACCTAGTGCACACGAACTTGGTAAGTAACTAATACAGCATTTACGATAACTCACGAGATTAAAAACCCTCACGACAAATGACAAAGTGCAACACTTAAACATCCATCGGATTCGCAACGAATGACAGAGTCTACCCCGAGTTTGGGTGGCACTCAAACATCCTGTCGGATTCACGACTAATGACAAAGTATAGCATTTAAACATCATGTCGGATAGTTTCAATCGATCGGATATTGAATCGTAGCAGCAATCGAGTTAATACCCGGTATTGTAGTAGTACCTTACTAATTTGAGAGTAATATTCGAACAGAAATATAAAGAGTTTGAAAGTTTCGTCGACACCATCGATCTGCTCAGGAGCCAAGCTATTTATAGCTGAAATTGGGTTCTCTCGCGGTCCGCGTGAACCTTCGCTCAATCTTTACGCGGCCCGCGTGGCCATAAAGGTGGCGGTAAGGGTTGCTGAGTCATCGGTGGTTGTGACACGTGTGACGACACGTCTCCCTTAAGCTTATCCGGAGATCTGCCTTGCTGTCGCGGCCCGCGTAAGCCTTGGCTTATTCTTACGCGGCCCGCCTGAAGACCACAAATCTTGATTTCTTGATTTTTGATATGGGTTGGGGTTTCAGGGGTCCGGGTTTTTTATTTACGGATCAATTTGGGACATTTTTTAATATAATTATATTACAAAGAAAAAGGGAATAAAGTAGTGAGAAAAGAGAATGGACCCACTTTGTAACTTTAGGATTTAACTAGAAAGTTTCCTGATAGAATATTGGGTATAACTTCTGAGCTATTTAAAAATATATAATGCACTAGTTTTAAGTATAGTACCCCTAATTCAACTTTATCCCTATGTCACGAGACAGAACACCAACGAACTTAGTCAGGCAGAGCCTTGACATGTGTTATGGGGCTCAGATCAATCGGAAAAGGTAACGGTGATTTGGAGTTAAAATACTTAAAACAGGCAAAGCTTTATTATTATTATAGGTATAATATAAAAGAAGTAATTCAAAGAGAGGGGCTGAGATTTGTAAGTAAAAAGGAAAAGAAATGTTGAGGCCCTTTTGAAATGATGGTGATGGGCTGTATTCATACTATTCTAAAAATTTTTAGAGTTTACTCAAGTGTATACACGTACACATAGCATTAAATGCATATTGTTTTAAAAGCTTCCACCACACTTCCTAATTTCATACACGTAAACAACTATGTTAATTATTTTATTATTTTGTTTTGTTTCTCACTTTAGTATGAAGACACGTAAGTTACTTGCTAAAATACCTCCACCATTTCATTTATAGATATTTTTTCAATTTTAATGATTATCTTATTCTTTTCTAATTGAACGTACATATTCACAATTTCAAATATCAATGGTTAAATTTATTGTTATTATTATTTTATTATTAGAATTAATTCAACAGCTTTAGTTATTTGGCACATATAACTTCTAAAATATAGCGTTTTATAAGACAATGGATATGTCAATAGAACGAGAATATTTTTGTCTACATTTTGAACCAAGTTTCATTAAAAACGTAGTAGGTTCAAATATAATGTATTTTTATAGTTTAATTAGTAAACAGTTCCTGGGCCCGTCCAGGTACTTCATATTTCTTACAGTCAACTTACCCGTAATCTACCCGTCTAATTATATGAGTTTATATATACTTTTATTTTATTTAGAAATGTCACCTATATACAGGCCAATTAATTAATATAATATTTCAACCAACAATATAAAATAGTGTTTAAAACTATTTAGGTTGAATATTTATATTAAAAATAAACTAGTTACTAGTTACCAGTGGTTAATAAATTTAATCAAACCTATAATTTATATAAAAATAGGAATGTTACAGTTTGCTAGGAATAATCGGTTGAGGTTCAACTGGATTCCGAGCAGCAGCAATGATTGCTGTAATAGCATTGGCTATTCCCTGAGCAATGATATTCTCTATATCTTGTCTATTCAGAAATTGATCTTCATGGTTTTGTTCGGATTGGTTACCCTCGTTAGCTGGTTCATTACCAGCGTGTTCCATCTGATAATTAGTATATATAAGGTATTAGCATAAAATAAATAACGACTAAATGCAAACAATCGCACAAAAATCACGTCACACATATAGCCAAAATTGTTGATTTTTCGACTTTCATATTTTATATATTTTAATATGCGCCCGTACACACCAGTTATCTTACAAGAGTTTTATTTTTAGTTATTTTACACGATTATATTTTGTTATTATATTATTATTTTGTTATTATACAACCACAACCACACCATCCACGTCAGCTGCCATCTCAGAAACGACGTTCCCTCTCGTCGTACTTCCAGGAGATCCTCTCCCTCACATCTCAGATTCGATTCCCTGCATCCACCAGCTTCTCGCCATAATGGCGAAGTTCAGCCAGGTTCTCGGTGCTCATTGGTGGGTGTAGTGGAGGCTTAGGGTCAAATTGAGGGAAAAAGGTATTAGGGTTATTTAAAAGATTCTGAAAATGCCAGTCAGTGGTCCACCATTCTTCAAGCTCTACTAGAGGTCGGGGGTTAACAAGGGGATCTGGAATAGCCGGTTCCAGATTGACTGGAAGTTGGGCTTCAGCTGGGTAATTGAAGAGATTTTCATCGGCAGGTCCGATGAGGTCACTAAGTGCCAGTTTATGATCCAGCTCCTCCCAAGATGGCATTTCCTGGTCTTGCCTGGAACTTTCTCCGATCTCTATTCCCTTGCCTTTATCCATCGGATCCTCTATCTTTATAACTTTCCGTGTTGCTGGTTTCTTCCTACGCACACGCCTCCAGCCCACGCATCTTCTTCTCTTTTTCGGTTTGGGTTTCTCCTGAGATTGGGCTTGGAATACCATTGGCTCTTCAGTATCAGCCTGGTAGTCAAGGAAGGTATCGTGGTATCCATATATGTGGTATGGATAGTAAAGTTTTGAAGTGCTTCGGATAGTTCATTCATGCTGTTAGCATACATGAAGAAACACACAAAATTCTAAGTTAAAATTTTGTAAATTGAATTTTCACATAATCACAAAATAGCAATCAGAAGAATTAAGTATTTCTAAATACTTAATTGGCTTAAATCAGTGGCTCTGATACCACCTTTTACTGTCACGACTTTTACCCGGTCCAGGAGCCGCCGAACAGAAACCCGTGGTATTCATTATTTTGGCAGTGGAATTTTTAACAGGATCTTTTAAAACTTGAAAATGCCCGATTATTTTATTTCATAATTTGGGACAAATCCCGTAATTTACAATAGAGGAATTTCACGAAGAAATTCCCTGTTTTACAAAACATGTTTATTTATTTCACTGAGCCACCAATTCAAGCTTTATTAGTGCTCCGTAGCACTTTTCCTTGATTCACAGTAGGTTACTTGAAACATGATTTTAAAAAAATTTTATCAGCGGGGAAATACTGGCGAGTCACTCAAATTTGATAAAACGACACACATAGTTATAAATTACAGCATAAGAGCGATTACAATGGCTACTATCTTATTTTTATCTGGCGCCGTGTCACACCCTGGTGACGATGGTCATACCACTATTGGGTTCTTTCACCCAAGTAGTGATGATTATCACTGTTAGGTTGATGAACCTAACCGTGAGAGATTAGTAATGTGCACAATACCCCACTAGCCAGTGATTCAAGATAACCACGACTTAATCCCTGGAATTATAACCTTTGAAAATAATTGGAGTATTGTAAAACACTTTTGATAAAAGAGAATGACTCACATTGCAAGTTTAGTCGGGCAGAGTTTAGCCTACTGATAAGCCTGTTAACCTAATTCAAATTACAAAGCACACAAAAACTAGGTCAGTAACTTAATACAACTTTTACGACAACTCACGAGATTCAAAACCCTCACTACGATTGACAAAGTGAAATACTTAAACATCCATCGAATTCATGACGAATGACAAAGTATAACCCGAGTTTGAGCAGCACTTAAACATCCATCGGATTGGTTTCAATCGATCGGACATTGAATCGTAGCAGTGATCGAGTTATTACCCTGTTATCGCGGCATAATTTCGTGTTTGTGTGTGTTTTTTGAGTAAACAGAGGATATCTCAGTGTACGAAATGAATTTTAACGTCGAACCAATGCCAAATTTCAAGTGCCACAGCCCTGAATTTATACTGGAAAAACGGCGCTGTCGCGTGGCGCGAGGGGTACCCCCTAGCATAGGGTAGCCCCGTGTATTTGTAGCTTAGCTGAGTCGACGATTCGATAAAATTCGATTTCTACGGAAAACTGTAAGGATAATATCAATTATGGAATACCCCCCCTTGAGTTTTAAGGGCCCTGATCCTGATTTCGATTGTTCTGAAAATTTTAGGGGTCATGCAGTATTACTTGGGGGTCTCAATTAGGGTTTCCTATTGGACAAAATAAAATAAGAAATGGTAATCTTAATGAGAGTTGTTACATTTGGCCCATGTTGTTTAGTAAGTTTAACCATTTCAGCCCAAAAAGGAATATTTTAACATATCAGACCTCGATTTTGTATTTTATAACGGTTTTGTCCCCTAACGCTAACTTTGTTATTTTTTTGGCATTTAAGTGTAAGGGTAATTAGGTAATTATATACTTTAAGGCTTGTTTTTGATAATTATAAAGTTCTTTTAATATTTAAGAGATTATTAATGCAATTACTCAAAAAACAATTATTATTTCGTTATTTTCACGATTATTATTTAACAAAATGCGTTTTAAATATGCATTTATATTTACCGTTTGTTTTTATAAATACCGTTTTAAAAATAACTTGTTTTTTAACATCTTATTTAAACCATCAATCATTTTTAAAATTGTTTCTTTTTAAACCGTTTCCTTTTCTTAAAATCATTCTTTTTAAACTCGTTTGTCTTTTAAAGTTTTTCTAAACAATTCATTTCATACCAATCTTTTTAAAATTATTCGTTTTTTAAACATTTTGAAACAACTCGCTTTTTTAAGTTGTTCGTTTTTTAAATTTTACAAAACGACGTGTATAAAAAATAAAAGAAATGTAATATTTGAAAAAAGATGAAACATTCTAATAAAAGTTTGCAAAAGATCGTTCATTTTTCAAACTTTTTTAGAGTGGTTTATTTCTTTTTCAAATCTTTCATTTCTTTGGACCTCTTTGGACCGTTTGTTTGTTCAAAATTCGTTATTTTTTTATTTTTCGTTTATTAAATTCGTATGTTTTTTAAAACCTTACACTTGTTAACTTATTTATTTAAGGTTTTGTTTTTTTATAAACGTTCTTTTTTTAATCTTCGTTTTTTAACCACTCGTTTGTTAAAATCGATCATTTTTAAATTCCTTTAATTGTTTAAAAAAGTAAAAAAAAAATATATATTAAAAAGAAGAATGTAAAATGAATTCTTTAAAAAAACTTTAGAATACAAACAACTTTAAAAAAATGATTTTAATAAAAAAACGGTTTAAAAAGAAATAATTTTACAAACGTTATACGGTTTAAAAAAAGGTTAGAAAACAAATGATTTTAAAAAGGACGTTTATAAAAAACAAACGCTTAATGAAACACATATTTATTCGTATATATAAAACATATTTTATTAAATAATTATCGTGAAAATAACGAAATAAAAAAAAACTTGATTAATTGCATTAATAATTTCTTAAATATTAAAAGAACTTTATAATTATCAAAAACAGCCCCTGAGGTATATAATGACCTAATTACCATTATACTTAACTTCAAAAAAGTAACAAAGTTAGTGTCATTGGCCAAAATTTTTATAAAATGCAACCTCGGAGTCTGATATGTTAAAATATTCATTTTTTGGGCTGAAGGAGTTAAACTGGCTAAACCACAGGGGCCAAAACAGTAATTTACTCTAATTTTTAGTATAATTATACAGATAGAGTAGAGAATCGATTATGAATACTCTAATATATTATCACTATCTCTATTATTACAATATAAAGCATCTCCTTGTACAAAATTTAATTTCAATTAAACTTAAGACGTTTGTTACAACTTTCAAAGCATAGGGTACAAGTGTCTTATGCAATAATGCATAATTTACCCTTATTTAATAAACTTCTCCTAATTAATATACTATTTGAACCTTCATAACCGAAAATAACTCGAGCCGAATTTCGAATGTTTCGAATACGATTTGAATACTCAACACCCTTATATTCTCAACTAGATTTAGGTTCTTGTAATCGAGCTAACATGAGAAATTTAGGTCCTTGTATGTATAAGAAATTTAGGTTGTATATATGTGTGGCATTTTAGTTGAATAAATGAGCTTTATGGTTTATGTGTCAACCATATACTTGTTTGACAAATAATTGACTTCATAATTCTTTTAGAGACTTGTATTTGAGACTTGTAAGTTGTAACATACACAACAAAATCCGACGTCGAAGACATTAACGTGTTAGCTGCCACTAAAGTTTGTCGCTTATCCGCCGGTGATAATATATGTGGGCGTTCATTACCCACACCATGTTTTTCAACAGAGTATAAACTGATACATTTCTCGTGACACCCACTTTCACCGAGGACTAACATTCCTAGGTGAAAGCTTTCTTGAAAATAGTAGAAATTTCATAGTTGTTTCTAGTTTGATTTTGTCCACATTTCCCGCTGCACTTTTTGCGATATTGTCACAAATCTCATATTTAATAAAAGGCACATATTTATTCATATGAAACAAGAACAATACAATGAAAAGGTTAACCAGTCATCACAGATTGACTGGTGAACAAGATGAACAAGATCAATAGCAACAGCAATAAAGCCCTAAACTCTCACGTATTTTACTTGTGAGGAACAAAGGAGACAAAGGACACAAAGGACTGAGATAAGAGCTGACATAATGATGAATGCCAACAACGGAGCCTTCTTATGCGGAGCATAACCCTAGATAGGTGGACCTTAGCTGGAGAAGCCCAAAGGAGAGAGAGGCCAGCGACTGAAAGGAGCGGCCCAAAAAGGAGAACCAGGCTGAAACTGAAAGCAGTGGCCCAAATACAGCAAACCCAAAGCAACCTCATCAAAAACCAAAAAACCACTTATTAGAACAATATAAGAAAAATATAAAAGGACAAGGCACATTAAACTGTCATTTTAACACCCACCCCCCCCCCCCCCTCAGTGTGAATGTGCAAACAGGTTTATAAGGCCTAAGGACTTACACATTTGAGAGTGAGCTTTTGGTAAGAGGCCTTTAGTGAATAGGTCTGCAAGCTGATTTTCTGTCTTGATTCCGTTAGTTTTGATCAGGCCCGAAGCAATTTTTTCCAGTAAGAAGAATAGGTCAACCTCAAAGTGCTTGGTTTTGTCATGAAATACTGGGTTTGCAGCAATAGACAAGGCAGCAGAACTGTCACAGTTTAAAGCCACTGGGATAGTAACATCAACTTGGAGTTCACGAAGGATATTTATTAGCCATAAGACTACACAAGTTGGGTTGCACATGGATCTATACTCTGCCTCGGCAGAAGATATGGATACAACACTCTGTTTCTTGCTTTTCCAAGAAACTAAAGAGCCACCAAGGTAAATACAAAAGCCAGTGACAAGCCTTCTGCTTTCAATGCAATTAGCCCAATCGGAATCTGTGAAAGCAGTTAGGTGAAAGGAATTGGTTTTTTTGAACATAATCCCAGTTCCAGGAGCACCTTTTAGGTACCGCAACACTTTGAAAGCAATTTGAGTGTGTGCTTCAGTTGGTTTGTGCATAAATTGGGACAAATAATGTACTGAGTAGGCTATGTCAGGTCGAGTGTGCGACAGGTAGATTAGCTTACCAATCAGCTTTTGATATTGTGTAATGTCAACAGCGTTAGTTTCCTTTTTGTTAAATTTGTTAGAACATGATTTTGTTCTATGGGACAACTAATTGGTTTGCTCCCACTCATCCCATATTCATTTGGTAAGTCCATGCAATACTTTCTTTGTGAAAGGCACACACCATCATTGGTTTTTATAACTTTGATACCAAGGAAAAATTTCAACAACCCAAGATCTTTGATCAGAAATTCAGTTTTTAAGAATTCTTTAACCTCATTAACCTTCCCTTCATTATTTCCGGTTAACACAATATCATCGACGTAGACAAGAAGGACAATAAAGACATCCTTTTTTGACATAACAAACATAGAATGATCACATTTGGACTGAACGAACCCAATTTTAACTAAGGCCAGTACAAGTCTTTCATTCCACGTACGTAGGGCCTGTTTTAGGCCATATAAGGACTTGTTCAACTTGCAGACTTTGTTTTGGTGTTTAACACTTAACCCATCAGGAAGGTTCATGTAAACTTCTTCCTTAAGATGTCCATAAAGGAAGGCATTATTAACATCAAGTTGATATAACGGCCAATCATTCTGGGCAGATAAACTAATGACGCATCTAACAATGACCCTTTTAACAACAGGGGAGAAGGTTTCCTCAAAGTCTATACCTTCTCGTTGGTTAAACCCTTTAGCAACGAGTTTGGCCTTAAACCTATCGATCTCACCTGTGGATTTGTATTTGACCTTAAACACCCATTTACACCCAATGGGTTTTTTTCCACTAGGTAGATCAACTATATCCCAGGTGTTATTTCTATGAAGGGCTGATAACTCATCATTCATAGCATCAATCCATCTATTATCCTTAAGAGCATCCTTATAAGTGTTTGGTTTAGTGATTTTGTTAAGGTTGGCAGCAAGACAAATATTTTCACTAGGTAAGTTGGAGTAATCAACAAATTTTTCATAACTATACTTAGCATGTCCTACCACAAAATCATTAAACCTTTTAGGAGCAGACACAGATCTGGACGATCTCCTAGTAGGTTGAGTACCCTCAGGAAGGTTTGATTCATCATTGACACTGCTTGACTCAGCCCTCACAGGACCAGGTTCAACATTAGTGGGCTCATGGTTCATAAACACATCATCAGACCCTAATGACTGTTGAGTATCGCTCACAACAGTGGATTCAACCTCATCACTGTGTTGCTGGGTCTCAGCAGGCGAATCAGTGACACCCTTCTCTTCATCATCGGGATTTGTATCACTTGAAGTTTCAAAGTTGTCAAAAAAGTTTAGTTGGTTTAAAGAGTTTGCATTGATTTGAACAGGAGAATTATTTTTGAAAGGGAAAACTGTTTCATGAAAATTCACATCTCTAGAGAAGATGAATTTCTTTTGGTCTAGACTCCAGACCTTATACCCTTTTTTAAAGTTAGAATATCCCATAAAAACACATTTTTCAGCTCGTTCCTCGAGTTTATCAGAGTTGTCTAGAACAGTAAAGAACAAAGATAGCCAAAAACTTTCAAGTGATCAAGAGAAGGTTTGAACCCAAACAACATTTCATAAGGAGAACTACCATGCAGCATAGAAGAAGGAAGCCTGTTAATTAAATAGGAAGCAGTGAGCACACATTCAGACCAATATTTAAGAGGGACTTTAGACTGAAATAATAAAGCTCTCGCAACATTTAGCAAGTGTCTATGTTTTCTCCCCAAAACACCATTTTGTTGTGGGGTATATGTACATGAGGTTTGATGAATGATTCCATTTGTTTTAACAAAATTAGTCATTTGAGAGTTAATGAATTCTGAACCGTTATCACTCCTAAACACTTTGATGTTAACTTCAAATTGAGTTTTGACCAGATTGTAAAAGCTTTGTATGTTTTCAAAGACTTTGGATTTGGACTTCATTAAATAGACCCATACGGATCTGGTAAAGTCATCAACGACAGTGAGAAAATATTTGTACCCATCTATGCTAGTGACTTTGTATGGACCCCAAACATCCAGGTGTACCAGATCCCCTACTTTAGTTGACCTATGGTCAGTTAGAGGAAAAGGTACCCTGTGTTGTTTGGCCTTGTGACAGATGTCACAGCGGTTGGTAACATTGGACTCGGATTTAATTTCTAACACTTTTAAAACTTGTTCAGCAGGGTGACCCAGTCTAGAGTACCAGAGCTTTATGTTTTCAACTTTACTCAAGCAAGAGAAAGTAGGTCCTAAGGAGTTACCACAAAAATACAAACCCTCAGTTTGTCTACCAGTCACCAGGGTTTTCTTTGAGCATAAATCCTGAATGTAACACTTGTTTTCATAAAATATAACTCTAAGTTTGTTGTCTTTAGATAGCTTATACACAGAAATGAGATTCACATAGTATTCAGGCACAACAAACACATCTTTCAAAATCACAGAATCTGATAGCTTAAAACATCCAATTTTAGTGACTTTAGCATATGTCCCAATAGGGTGTTTAATAGTTATATTATATTCAGAAACATCAACCAAGTTAAACATATTTTCACTGGACATAACCATATGTTGGTTTGCACCAGAGTCAATGATCCAGTTCAGATTCTGTGTTGAAGAGCCTATGGAGTTAAAACAGAAAAGGTTTTTGCAGGCTCCTAGAAAAGAGAAGGAGTTAAAGCATTTACCTCCTACATTAGACTTATTAGTGTCTTCTGTTTTATTTTCATTCAGCAACCCTAGCAACTTAGAAAACTGATCAGCAGACAGAGAATTCAAGGAACTGGCATTTTTATCACTCAGAGTTATTCACAAATGGACCATTACTGTTGCTAGCAGAGTTATTAGACCTAGACCATTGACCATTTTGATTTGGTTTTTGTCTATAATTTGTAGGATAGCCATGTAGCTCAAAGCATTTATCAATAGTATGCCCAATTTTATTGCAATGGGTACATTTAAGATTAGGATTAGGACCTTTGTTAAACCTTTTCTTGCTGTCATTAAAATTACTTGACTTAGCAACAAACCCAACATTAGGAATTTTAGACCCACTATTTGATCCTCTATGAGATTCCTCTCTAGAAATAATAGAGAAGGCAGTTTTGATAGTTGGTAGAGGATCCCTAGTCAACAGGTTGGTCCTAACAGGTTGATAAATATCATCTAGACCCATCAAGAACTGCATAAGTTTGATTAACTGGTTGAACTCATTGAACTTAGTAGAAGCATTGCAGGTACAAGAGGGCAACTATAACATGGCATCAAATTGTTTCCGCATAGTGTTGATTTTATGATAATACTCAGACACACTAGAGCCATTTTGACTAACAGAATTGATTTTCTAATATAAGCTAAACACAACAGACCCATCAACTTTATCATAGGTATCTTTTAAATCATCCCAGACTTCAGAAGCAAGTTTAGAATAGACTTGACCAACATATAATTCATCAGATACAGAATTCATAATCCAGGTTAGCACAATTGAATTACACCTATCCCACTGACTAGCAAGGACATCATTGTCTTTAGACCTATCACATGTTCCATCAATAAAACCTAGTTTTTTTTAGCCATAAGAGCAAGTTTCATAGCATTTGACCAGACCACATAATTCTCAGTCCCTTTTAGTTTTATACTAACTATTGTGAGCCCACTGGAGTCACTAGCATGGAGATATAATGGGTCACTAGCATCAAGTTTGCTAATCAGAGTCACAGAGGTATCAGTTTTATCTCCCATAACAGCAAGAAAAGGAAACACAGAACAACTCACATATAGAACAGATCAGACAGGTAAATAGATAAGCAGACAAACAAACCAAACAGAGTAGATAAAAATAAAGCACAACCAAGGGGCCGGCGAAGCCTGGACAGAGGTCCGATCAGAGGTTCGTTACTCAAGGTGCCTCCGCAGACGGTAACCAGGGAGCCACAACACAACTGACCAAACTAGACAAATGCAACAGAGTGAACCCTCTCTGTGTCCCAAAAACAAGCCGGTCTTGACTAAAACCCGGTATCAAAATGCCTAGACACAAGACACAGTGATGCAAACGTAAAAAAAGAGAAAGGGGAAGGAACGATCTCACAGTGGGTGCAGGATAAAGGTACCAGGTCTGTAATCTTCACTTAAGGTTACAAACACTGATCAGAAAACCGGATAAAAATCATGTTGGTTTTCCCTAAAAGGGACCAACGGGGATCTTCTTCACCAACCAGAGGAGAAACCACAGATAAGGGTTTCTACTGCAGCACCGTCACAGGAATCTAAACCCCAAAGCTAAAGTTACCAAACCCTAGAAATTAGGGTTTCACACTCCACAATCTACACCGTCTCCACTGAGCAAGACAATGCTCTGGAAACAGGGACCAATCCACAGGGCGCCGTCAGAAGGAGAAACCCTAGATCGGAAAAGAAGAAGGCAGTCGAAACCTTAAAAAATGCAGCGGATGAAACACCAGAGCCCGAATCAACCTCCCCGAATCAACCTCGAGGCTCTGATACCATGTCACAAATCTCAGATTTAATAAAAGGCACAGATTTATTCATATGAAACAAGAACAATACAATGAAAAGGTTAACCAGTCATCACAGATTGACTGGTGAACAAGATGAACAAGATCAGTAGCAACAGCAATAAAGCCCTAAACTCTCACGTATTTTACTTGTGAGGAACAAAGGAGACAAAGGACACAAAGGACTGAGATGAGAGCTGAGATAATGATGAATGCCAACAGCGGAGCCTTTTTATGCGAAGCATAACACTAGACAGCTGGACCTTAGCTGGAGAAGCCCAAAGGAGAGAGATGCCAGCGACTGAAAGGAGCGGCCCAAAAAAGAGAAGCAGGCTGCAACTGAAAGGAGCGGCCCAAATATAGCAAACCCAAAGCAACCTCATCAAAAACCAAAAAACCACTTATTACTTATTAGAACAATATAAGAAAAATATAAAAGGACAAGGCACATTAAAGTGTCATTTTAACACATATATTTTTCAGCAAGCTCGTCCATTATATATTCTTCTAGCTAGGCTCCAAACTTATACAAAGAGAAAAACTAAGTGTAAGCTACTAGAGAATAAACCTACATATATATGTGAACATGTTCACAGACGTGTGTGTATACATATAAATGCATGTGTGTGTCTTCCCTCATTAATTACAAGTTGTTTGTTAATGGACAGATAACAAAAACGACACTCTTTAAAACATGTCATCTCAGTCTTCCAAGGACATCTGTTGTAACGGCTAGAGCATATTCGAAAGCAAGTTACGTTCAAGCGAAAACATGGCAGAGGATGATGAAGAACAGAACCAAGAGTATATATCCGAATCCAGACCCGTCTGAATCAAAATCAGAGCTACTACTAGACTCATATGAATACAAACTGTAGCTCGTAGGGAGGAATGTAAAGTAACAATAAGATGGGAATAATCAACATAGCTTCTTCTCCTATAACTAGTGAAGAAATGACATCCTGTAAGCTCTCTAGAGTGGAGCTAAATATGACTAGAGTTAGGACACCCACCATCAATGAAGGAACTAGGGGAGATGGGCCTCTCGCTCTCATTTGCCTATGGTAAGTGAAACATACATAGGGTAATTGATATATATATATAAGAGTGGTATCTAGGCAAAACGTATATAAATTATTATTATGAGTACAAAAATGAACCATTTATTTATCCAATCTAATATCCAATCTAAAAATGATGATTAAAATAATTAGAAGTGCAGTAAAGTAATAGTTAGCATTTCTCATTCACATCGTCTAAAATTCAAGAAAAAAAAAAACAAATTAGGTTATATGTGGGTACAATAACTATTGTTGCACAAGTCGATAGAAGCTCCCTAGTCGGTCAACCAGGGAGTTGAGAATATTCGGTCTAGGCAGAGAGTACTCGGTGAGTACTCGGACATGTTAAATTTTAATGAAATTAGTTTTCGGAAATTAAATATACGTCAAATAACATAAATTTTACTAATATTTATAACAAAATACATGAAAATGATATTTATTCATTAATATGATTGGTGTAGAAATTACGTTTTATTTTATTAAGGGGCTGTTTGTTTACCTCTTAATGAAACTCTTAATGGTTCAAACCTCTTACTAGTTCAGCACTTAATGGTTCAGACTGTTTGTTTCACGAGCAGATGTCTGAATGGTTTAGACATTTGCCTCTGAATGGTTAAGATTTGTACATAGTCTGAATGGTTAAGACCTCTAAGTTGAATTGGTCATACATTTGACTCTAAACGGTTAAGCACTATATAGGCTCTTAATGGTTCAGACCTCTTACTAGTTCAGCACTTAGTGGTTCAGACATTTTACTGGTTCAGCACTTAACCATTCAGATGTTGCCAAACAGCCCCTAAGTCAAACTCGGCCCCAGTTGACCTACTATATCCGATTCTGACCTAGCTTGACCGCATTTGATCGATTTCGAGTAATTAGGCGGAGTTAAAGAAAGTCGACTAGGCAGCCTACCTTGTAGCGACTATTCGGGGAGTACTCCGCCTTAGAGACCTTTTTTTACAACCATCTATAACCTAAACATTTGTTCGGTTTACAATACAAATTTAAAACACATATGAGCAAATGGTTTTAATGGTTTTCTATGTACATAACCTAGCTATGCACGTGTATGTAAGAAACACAAATATGAAAAGTATAAACCACTAATAAAAAATTACACGATCTTGGTTGTTCTTTTGTACATAACCTAGACAGGTGTGTGTATATATTAGCCAACGTGCATACACATATGAAACATGCAAAAAATGTATGAGCATGTATAATTGGTTGTTAGGTTTGGGAGAGTCAATGATTTGGTGATCTGCAGATTTTCCACTCACATTAGCTAGTCAAGTTGGTCTTTGTATTGTTTGGAAAAATAAGCGTTTAGAGACCAAACACACCAACTTTGCTGATTTGCTATATAAAGATAAGGACTCTTTATCCAAAAAGAACCTTTTTACAGATAAAACAAGAGGAAATTGTAAAATAGTTAACTTTTCTTTGTATATTACTTTATTATAAGTATGCTATAGATAATAAATTTTGGTTACATACATTATCTAGACAAAGAACTGAATTACATGTGGAAATAAGCAATACACTATAAGTAAAATGGAGACTTGTATATCCTCCAGCCAGCCACATTTTGGATGGAGAAAACTCTTGATTTTATGCGGAAAGCACCCTTATCATACTATTAGTATTCTGATACATGGTACTGACAAAAGTGCGCAAGCTCATATGATTCGGCAGAGAATAAGGAATATCATGATCAAAAGAAAAGCTCCAAATCCGAAACCCCCTTCACCCTCATGACTAGATCCACTCTGGTACTGATACGAATTCGCCGAAGTATCTTGGGTGGAAAAGAACGAAGAAAACAAGTATATGACCAGTATCGATAAAATAGGAATCATGGCTATGTTTTGTACCATAGGACTGAATATTATTAGTGCAAGAACATTCACTATTACAAAAGGAACAATAGGCGATGGACCAGTAATTTCCATTTTCGCTCTACCTGTGGCTTGACTGATTAAACCTCTTTTCACTAACAAAGTGATAATACTTAATTGCAGTTAATTTCGGATGATTTATACCCGTTGCACGCTTGTATGGGTCAATGACCGATGATTATTCCCAAGCGTGTGATTATCTATTATATTCTTTTTCCTGTAAATAGCTAGGATCAGATATATTATTTAATCAAGAGATTTGGAGCTACACTTTCATTTTTAATGAACTTCATACAAAGACAAAGATTTTGTTTTTGAAAATTTCACTCTTTCTGTATTCGCTGTCACAAAGTTTGATGCTTCCATGTAAAATCTAATATTTATAGAATTATACTAATTTTTTAAGTTTAAAAGTTGTTTTATTTGACAATATTTAGTAGTGACAGTGCAACTGTTTATATAAAGAGTTAACTGCCATTTTCGTCCCTGTGGTTTGGTCACTTTGGCTATTTCAGTCCATTTTTCAAAAATGCGCCATTTTCCTCCCCGACGTTCTGGAAAGGTGCCATTTCAGTCCAAAAATCATAACCCAGTTAAGTCGGTTAGTAAATAAGGACTGATTGTGTAAATTTGTAACATAAAGGACTGATTGTGTAAATTTGTAACACCACCACCACTAGCCCTGCCACCACCACCACTCCGCTGCCACCACCACCACCACTCCGCTGCCACCACCACCACCACCCCCACCGTCGCCGGTTCTCTCTCCCGCCTCCTTCTCTCTCTCTCTCTCTCTCTCTCTCTCGTCGTTATCTCTCTCTCTCTCTCTCTCCGACTGTGATGATGATTGATGAAGATGAGTTGCAGGTTGTCGGTTTTACAGCGGTGAACGGAGGTAATGACAGAGGTGAACGGTGGTTTACGGTGAAGTGGTGGTGGGTTATGGTGATGGTGCAGCGGTGAGGAGACGGTGGTGTTAATGGTTGTCGGAGGTGACTGCGGTGTTCGGATTGTGCGGTGATGAGGAGCGTGTCGGAGTAATGACGATGGAACATCATTGTGGTTGTTTACTGTTTAGGTGGATTTTAGGTTTTGTAGAACTAGGAACTAGGAATTGTGTAGTTCTGAACAATACTCCCAGTCCTGAACAAGTTTTCTAGCATTATAAACAATCCTTGACCTTTTGTTTGTGTTTGCTTTTATATAATTCTTTACACTTAAAATAAAAGCCAATCAGTTTATTGGTCTTGTAAATAAACAGTAGCGATTTTTAACTTAAAAAAAGATGATTTTTCATATTAAAATCAGTTTATCCCTTCCATAATATTCATTCTGCCACTGGTTTTGTGGGTACTTAACTTTATCGCTTTGATACCCTAATCAATCATCAAATGATGGTACCAGAAAAAAGATTCAGCTCACTGATTCATTCTGGGTGCAGTTTAAACAGACCACACCAAATAAGATCACATGTCATGATAAAGCAAGTTTGAAACTTGGATTTATCTTTATGATTACAGGTTCAAAACGCGATTACTACTTGATACCCCTGAGATTACATCACAGCAAACATTTCAGTTACCGCCACCGCCAAACAGGTATCCAAGAGATGATCCGCCACCAGGTGCATTGTGGACCTTAGTCGAAGGTCGTTCCTACAAAATGTACAAAAAAAAAAGAATTAAACCACACACAAGCTTAAACTCTTTATTTGTGTACCATTCCTGTTTGTTATAACCACAATTACATGAAATAAAATGATAATTCGATTATTATTACAAAATGACATACCGTAATGAAGTTTCCGGTATTCTGACCATCAGCTCTGAAGTAATTGTTCGAAGGATTACCATGAATACCAGCTGGAATCTGCTTAGTAACATCAGGATTACCATGAATACCAGCTGGAGTGGTGGTGGTGGCAGTGGCTGTGGTGGCTGTGGTTAGGGGTGTAAACGAGCCGAGCCGAGCCCGAGCTCGACCAGGCTCGAGCTCGGCTCGTTAGGTTTTTATGAAGCTCGAGCTCGAGCTCGGCTCGGTTCGAGCCTACTTCTTTGAGCTCGAGCTCGGCTCGCGAGTAAAACCCAAAGCTCGAGCTCGGCTCGAACTATTTTGAGAACAACCTTAAACGAACTAAAAGCTCGGCTCGAACTATTTTGAGAACAACCTTAAACGAACTAAAAGCTCGGCTCGAGCTCACTTCAACATCGCTTAAACGAGCCAAAGCTCGGCTCAATAGTGTTATCATCATTATTAATATATTATTATATAAAAAATTAAAATTTTGTATGGGCTCGTTTAGGCTCGCGAGCCTAAACAAGCTTTGTATTTCAGGCTCGAGCTCGGACTCGGGCTCGTTAAGGCTTGGCTCGTTTGAGCTTTTAACCGAGCCGATCACGAGTAGCTCTCGAGCCTCTGGGCTTGTTTACACCCCTAGCTGTGGTGGCAGTGGCTGTGGTGGCGGTGGTGGTGGTGGCAGTGGCTGTGGTGGCGGTGGTGGCGGTGGTGGTGGTGGTGGTGGCAGCGGAGTGGTGGTGGTGGCAGGGCTAGTGGTGGTGGTGTTACAAATTTACACAATCAGTCCTTTATGTTACAAATTTACACAATCAGTCAGTCCTTATTTACTAACCGACTTAACTGGGTTATGATTTTTGGACTGAAATGACACCTTTCCAGAACGTCGGGGAGGAAAATGGCGCATTTTTGAAAAATGGACTGAAATAGCCAAAGTGACCAAACCACAGGGACGAAAATGGCAGTTAACTCTTAAATAAATGTGGACAAAAAAGCGATCATGATTTGCAATATTGTATAATATGTATTCACATGTCTATCTGTTTATATTACATAATCTGGTGAGTCAATTGGATAACAGACAATTGGGAAAAGGTTTAATAAGAGCACAATTGTACAGGTTAAAGAATTTTCTAAGAACTTGGTCAAGCAAGCTACCCCTCCATTCTAGCTGAGAGCATGTACATTTTATTCCTTTTAATGGCAAAATACTATATATACAATTGAAAATTTTCTCCACGCTTTGATGATACTAAAACTATAGTACCAACTCTTGTGTATATAGCAACTATTCATAGGGAGTGTAACGAAGTTAATTACAAAGTATGTAAGAGCATTCATAAATGATCCTTCGTATTTATGTGAGTGCATTCTCTATATTTTATAGAGTGGTCGTGAGTAGAGAAAAAAAAATGTTACTGTTCATTAGTAAATTTGGAGGTACTTTTTTCATCATCTATAATTTTTTAATATAAGTAGAGAAGAAAAAATGTTAGTGTTCATTAGTAAATTTGGAGGTACTTTGTTCATCATCTATAATTTTTTAATATAACTTAAAATGGTTGTGAGTGGAGGGGAGAGAAAATGTTAGTGCTCATCAGGGAATATAGAGGGACATTGTTCATCCTCTATAGTTTTCTAATATTTTTTAAAAGTGGGTGTTGGTGGATGTGAGAGAAAATGTAATGATAAAAGAATAAAAAATTATTTAATTGAAAAAGAGAAGGAAAATTTTTTTATAGAGATAGGGTAGAGAATCGATTATGAATGCTCTAATATATTATCACTATCTCTATTATTACTATATAAAGCATCTCTTTGTATAAAATTATAATTTCAAATAAACTTAAGACGATTGTTACAACTTTCAATGCAATAATACCTAATTTACCCTTATTTGGTAAAGTTCTCCTAATTAATATACTATTTAATGTTTATTTTATTTACCTTCAAATATAATACGTTTTCACTAGACTATATAAATTCGAGTTACTTTACGTTTCGACTCCGCCGCAATGCGTGGTACCATTTTTAATGTAAAAACATTATTTTCTTACATGCTTATTTTTAAGTACGTTTCGTTATAAATCCAAGTTAGTCTACATTTCGACGTAAATTTTCTCGGTAATGAGTCATGTAAAATATAATACGTTTCCGTGCTTATTTTCATGTGTGTTTTCAATTGGTCTACGTTTTGATGTAAATTTTGTTCGAAAACGAGCTGAGCCAAATATTTGACGGTATACGTTCGAGTTAATTTAAGTTTCCCCGTCGCCGCAATGCGCTACGGGTCAAACTACAAGTTGTACACATTTGAACTTTATGTAGTTACAACTCACTAGTTTATCGATTCTAACATTAGGAATATATTTGTGCCAACGTATGAAATGGTTAACCTACCAAGTTAAAGTGCACTAAACCAATAAAATTTCTACCAAATGCACTAAAATCATCCTACGAAATAATGGGCATCATGTCTACATTCTACAAGATGGGTCATTGATATAAATCTGACTCCCTCACAACAACCTTCAAACTAATGGTGACATAAGATGTCACAACGGATGAAAGTCCACATAACCGAATCAATTAACCCTTCTTAACTTAATCATAGTTGACCAATATTTTCCAAAATACACATGAAAATTTGGCATTTAACAAATGTAGCCAGCCTCATTTCCTTCAATCACATCAACTTTGCTGCTGAGAAGGCTAGGATATACCTTACACTTTTGTCAAGAAGGCTAGGAAAGCGTCGGCTCAGCCCTTGCTTTTGGCGAAAGCACCGACTCATCCCCCGCTTTTAGAAGCCGACTAAGACTACTTTGTAAAAGGCTGAAAATCATTGCCTATTTTGAAAAAATATGTGATCAAACATGTCTATTTTGGTAATTTTCCCATCAAACTAAGCAAGTAGGCAAAAGATCAAATACAAATAATCTTAACATACTAAACATACAAATTGAAGGAAAACCCAAAAAGACAAGGTGACATTTTTGTAATTACCACCAACTATCAAAGTTACAACCAAAAATACCTAAAAAAACACAAATTTTTTTTTCTAACATTTTTTATTAAAAAATCGCTACATTTCGTTAGCAAAAAAAAAAAAAAAAAAATTTTTTTTTTTTTTTTTGCTGCTACTAAAAGTAGCGATTTTTTAATAAAAAATGTTAAAAAAATAAAATAAAATAATTTGTGTGTTTTTTTTTTATTTTTTTAGGTTTTTTGGGGGTTTAGTTTTTAGCATTTTAGCTTGGGTGGGGTGGTGGGTGGGGTTAGGTTTTTTTAGGTTTTTTGGGTTGGGGGGGGGGGGGGGGGGTTAGGTTTTTTTTAGGTTTTTGGGGGGTGGGGTAGGGTTTTTTTTTGGGGGGGGGGGGGAGTGGTTAGGTTTTTTTAGGTATATTTGTAGAGTAACTTTGATAGTTATTGATAATTACAAAAATGTCACCTTGTCTTTTTGAGTTTTTCTTCAATTTGTATGTTTAGTATGTTAAGATTATTTGTACAAGAACTTTACCCTAAGCAAGTAAGCCTATATAATACTTTACTGTACCGCATGTCTTTACCAAAACACTAGTATACTCTAACTATCATCTACTAACTTGATTTCAACCCGACCTATCATGATTGTTAGCTCCAAATTTAAACACCTAAGGAGGTATGATTGATCATTTTAACCCATGTTTAATCAGAACTTAGTCATTAAAACTAGTTATATCTTGAGTTACATTATGTCATACTGACAAAAAACATCTAACTAGTTATATCCACTTCCTAAGTTAAAATCTAAGCTCAATGAGAGCCTACGTCATGCTTAGGGTGATTTATCCTCCTCTATATGGGGAGGGGATTTGAGAGCTCCGTTAGCTCAATTTGTCAGCCCGGCTTAACCCAAACAATGAGACCAATCTAGGAGATACATATACAAAACCTTTACTTTTTGTTAGAGTTAATTACACAGATAGTCCTTGTGGTTTATTGAAAGTAACGCCTTTGAGTACAAACCCTGAAACCATCCTGATGTGTTCATGAGGTTTTGGGGGTTTGGAGAGGAAGTGAAGTGATTGGTTTTACAAAAGAAAGTGGCATAACACTACTAGAAAAAGGAACAATTTCCTACAGAAATTTCCTACATAATTTTTTTCGTCACAGATTACTACACTTTTATGACGAATTTCTTACAAAAAATTTTTTCAAGATTTTGTTACAAATTTTCGATGCATCCATGATGAAAAATAAGAAAACCCTAATTAATTGATAGTTGCGTAACAAATCTATCGGAAATAACCTACAAAACAAAAAAATAAGGGAAAATGATATCGTTTCCTACACATTTATGACGAAAAATAAGAAAACCCTAATTAATTGACAGTTGCGTCACAAATCTGTAGGAAATAATCTACAAAAGGTTAATTATTATTTTTTACCGAATAAATATTTATATAAGCCAAAAAAAATAAGGGAAAATAATATCGTTTCCTACACATTTATGACGAAATATTTATTTGTTAATTAACTTAAACCATCCGTCAGAATTCCGTCACAACTTGTGACAAATTTCTGACAAAAAATAAGAAAATCCTAATTAATTGACAGTTACGTCACAGATTTGTCACAAATAATCTACAAAAGGTTAAATAGTCATAAAACTAGTATATAATAATTATAAAATAAACATATTCCTATACATTTTTGAAAAAATGCTTATTTTTAAATATAACTGTCACAAAGGCGTAGGAAACAATCCATGTATGAATACAATTTCCTACGCATTTATGACAAAATGCTTAAATCCATCGCAAGTTGTGACACATTTCTTACGACATTTAAGGATTTGTCACAAATGTGTAAGAAACAACCTATATAATTATTCTTATTTTAAATATTAAATGTACGTAACTATGTGGACGTATGGATATTCGTATGATGTGAGTATGTATATATGTATTTGTGTATGTGGGTATGTATGTATGTGTATGTATATGCATGTTTGTATCTTATGTGTATGTGGATGTGATTATATTTGTTATTAAGTGTGCATTTGTATACATACATGTATGTATGTATGTATGTATGTATGTATGTATGTATGTATGTATGTATGTATGTATGTATGTATGTATGTATGTATGTATGTATGTATGTATGTATGTATGTATGTATGTATGTATGTATGTATGTATGTATGTAATGTATCTGTGTGTGTATTTATATATATGCAGGCCGAAATTGACTTGGGAGTAGCGGATTAGGCTGGATTTGGTAGACTTACACCTTTATGAGGACATGGTGTAGGATATGAGTTCGAGGAGACATAGGATTAAGGTTAAGGACTTTTAGAAGCATGTTACGGTTTTACATTAGTTTCTTGATTCAGGACCTCAACATCTTTAGTATCTTTCAATGGCATGTGATTGATTTCTATGTATATGCATGTATATACGTATGGATGTTTATGGGTGTATTGTGTGTATATGTTTATGTGTATGTATATGAGTATGTATCAGAATGTATATAAACTACTAAATATATATGTACTTATACAAATTGCCACTAAATATATATATGTACTTATACAGATTTCCAAATTTTATCTTGTGTAATGGGTTCGGAAGTGCATATACATATGCGTATAGGATAATAGATATAACTTTCTAAAACGGAAGATGGATTGGTAGGTATCTATAAGTATAATAGGTATAACTTTGTAAAACAAAAGTATATCATGTATAACAAAGTTGTACCAAAGATTGATTGAAAAAAAATGATGTTGGACTTTAGAAAGAAGAAATGTAAAATTTTTTCGTCAGAAATCTGTAGAAGGTAGCTATTTCCTACGCATTTATGACAAAATTTATATTCTGTGGAAATCCGTCACAAGTTGTGACACATTTCTGACGATTTTATAGTATTTGTCACAAATATGTAGAAAACTAATAATTCTTATTTTATTAAACGTATGTACCTACCTATGTGTGGGGATGAGTGTTTGGTACTTGGTACCGGTACCACGAATTTTTCGTAACAATTTTTTAGTGGGTACCGAATCTGTACCCACTTTTTGGCGTTTCAACTTTCCAGTACCGATACTTTCGGTTCGGTATCGATTTGGTATGGTACACGGCACGGAATACCGAATTTTACATTAAAATACCGGTATCCTCCTGGTAAAAATCGCCAAAAACCGGCATATGTTAATTAGTGAACCAAAATATCATATGACAATACCGGTACCAAAAATCGCCAAAAACTGTGCCGAACTAACCCCGTATTTTTATCTATGTTTCAATGTATTAAAAGTTATATATCGTTAAAAAAGGCTAAGTTATATGAATACTTATATATCTTAAAAGAAGGCATTATTAGTACTATAGAATACCACTAATTTTTTCGTAAAAAATTTTCATCAGAAATCTGTAGGAAGCTGGTAGCTATTTCCTACGCATTTATGACAAAACTTATATTATGTCGGAAATCTGTCACAAGTTGTGACACATTTCTGACGATTTTATAGTATTTGTCACAAATATGTAGAAAACAACCTATATAATAATTCTTATTTTATTAAATGTATATACCTACCTATGTGTGGGGATGAGCGTTTGGTACTTGGTACCGGTACCATGAATTTTTCGTAACAATTTTTCAGTGGTTACCGAATCGGTACCCACTTTTTGGCTTTTTGAGTACCGATACTTTCGGTTCGGTATCAATTTGGTACGGTAAACGACATGGTATACCGAATTTTACATTAAAATACCGGTATCCTCCTGGTAAAAATCGCCAAAAACCGGCATATGTTAATTAGTAACACCAAAATATCATATGACAATACCGGTACCAAAAATCGCCAAAAACTGTGCCAAACTAACGTCGTATTTTTATCTATATTTCAATGTATTAAAAGTTATATATCGTTAAATAAGGCTAAGTTATATGAATACTTATATATCTTAAAGAAGGCATTATTAGTACTATAGAATACCACTAATTTCAATGTATTAAAAGTTATTTATCGTTAAATAAGGCTAAGTTATATGAATACTTATATATCTTAAAGAAGGCATTATTAGTACTATAGAATACCACTAATATTAGTAGTAATAGTTGTACCGTTAATAATAATAAGTAAATATTTATCATTTACCATGGTTGTTGAAATTGCTAGTCGCTAGTCGGCCGGTGGTGGGGTGGGGACTAGCGATTAATCAAGATTAACGGGCATTAATCATATATAATTGCGATTAGTTGTAATTAATCGAAAATTAATCCGGAATAATCGGTGATTAATCGAGGATTAATCGGCGCCAAGTCTAGGGGTGCTAAACGGGTCATGTTCGCGGGTTGGCGGGTTCAACCCAACCTGAACCCAAAAATTTTAGACGAACCTGAACCCGATCCGAACCTGAAAATCGTTTCATACATATGAACCCGAACGTGACCCGAATATTCGCAGGCTAACCCGAACCCAACCCGTTCAACCCGATTTTTTTTTATTTTTCAGCAAATTATATATTAAAACTAACATCTACTAGAAAAAAAAACACAAATTAAATAATAAAATTACATTAAAATCATAAAATCTTATGTCAGTTTCTATTTTTAAGTTATAAGTATAACATAAAATACACACCAAATTTAATTTATAACATAGAACATATTGTAAAAAATATAATATTATAGAAATGGGTTAAACGGGTCAACCCGCCAACCCGACCTGCTTGACCCGAACCTGACCTGTTTAGCTAAACGGGTTGGCGGGTTCAACCTGAACCTGACCCGAACCCGTTTAGGCTAAACCCAAACCCGCAAATTTCGTCTTAGGTTCGTGTCGTGTTTTCGGACTGTGTCGAAAATTCACACCCCTAACCTAGCCTAGTCAGGAATACATCACTTAAAAATTTTTAAATTTACTATTTTACTAATTACTATACCACTTAAAAACTTTTCAAAACTCAATTATCAATTCCCCCCTCTTCCAGTTCCCACCTCTTCATCTTCTCTACATTACACGAACCCACATAACCCTACACCTCCCATCCTTTCAGCAAGTTTGATGTTTTGTTCACCGGTCTAAGCACGTCGCTCGTTTGCTCACCACTAGTCGCATCGGCGGTCTCGTATCCAAGAATCTGCAGGGGCTCGTTCCTAATATTGCATTTGAAGCACAAGGTTTGTGTTTCTGGTTTGATTTTATTTCTTGAAATTATGTTGTTTAGTTCTATATTTGAAGCCCTAATGGGATTAGGATCGTTAATACTCAAAGATGATGTTCAAAAAGTCCGTGATTGGTTGACAAAGCTTAAGTTTCCAGATGGCTATGCGTCAAACATAGGGAGTTGTGTAAACATTAAAAAAAATGTTTTTACGCTTTCAAAAGCCATGATTGCCATGTGTTTATGAAACGGTTGCTTCCACTTGTTATTAGAGGTTTTGTTTCAAAAGAGATATATGAAGCTGTAACCGATTTGTGCATGTTCTTTCGGGTCTTATGCTCGAAAACGTTGCATGAAGAAGACTTACTTAAAATGAAGCGCTCTATTGTTACAACCGTATGCAAGTTGGAGAAAATATTCCCTCTAAGTTTCTTTGATTCTATGGAACACTTGGTCATACATCTAGCCCACGAAGCTCTTGTTGGTGGCACGGTGCAATACAGATGGATGTATCAATATGAGAGGTAATCACACTTTTGTAATCTTATTGACGAAACGTTTTTCAAAATCTTATTCAACATTTCTAACACACTTATGATAATTTATAAACATAGGAAGCTTGGCTTGATGAAAAGAAGAATCAGAAACAAATCACAGGTTGAGGGTTCAATTGTAAGGGAACACCTAATGAGTTAAATTGCTACCTACTGTTCTTTATACTTTAACCCGACGATTGAGACACGTCATAATCGAGAGCCACGGAATTTCGCACCACAACATCCTAACTCTATGAGTGGAGATTCTCCACTAAGCCTATTTGCCGTTCCATCGAGAAGATTATAACAAAAGGGTGGAAGACAAAGAATCTTGAGTCATGCAGAACTTAAAAAGGCACACACTTATGTTCTTCTTAATTGTGATGAAATTACCCCTTACGTCAACCAATTCGATGAACTGGCACCACATCTGTATCCGGATGTCCAAGTTTCACGTCTTAGAGAAGAACACTTTGCTGCATGGTTTGAAAACCGTGTAAGTAAAACCATTTAAATCATAATGATTGATATTAATGCATGATTTACCAACAAGATACGTGTGTGTTCTTCAATATAGGTAATAGATGGCTTATGTGATGGAAGCACTCAACACTTGAAAATTTTAGCAAGGAAACCATCCCAGTATGCTTAATCTCACAATCGCTACTTTGTAAATGGATATAAATTTCTCACTCAAGAGCATGGTAAGGGACGTGCGACCAATAACTATGGTGTATGCGTGAGAGGGGAGGCGTATAACAGCGAAGAAACGGACTACTACGGGTTATTGGATGAGATATTAGAGCTAGAGTATAATGGCAATGGTCCTTCAACTATTGTATTGTTCAATTGTACCTGTTTTAATATCTATCGCGGTGTAATAGTTAACAAAAACAAATTGGTTGCTGTTAAACACAAGTCCCGACTTCCGGGTGACGACAAGTTTATCTTGGCATCACAAGCAGAACAAGTGTTTTACACACCATATCCTGCCGAAAGAAGTGATACAAAAGATCTATGGGCTGTTGTCAAGACAAAAGCCCGGCACATATATGATATCGCACCACCTGAAACTGAAGTCACAAACAATGAAAACACGGAAGAACACGAGTTTCTTCAGATTGATGAACGATTTGAGTTACCTGATAAAGTAACTAGTAGTGAACGCATCAACCTAATCACAGACACCGATACAATGAATCAAGCGACTAATGAGGAGGATGAAGGGTTCAGAGGCGGAGAAATTGAAGTGGAAGAGGATACATATGATGGTGGTGATGATCACATGGTTGTTTTGGACCACTCTTCAGACGAAGACGAAGAAGATTGTTAGGAACGTTATTTGTTGTTGTATGCTTTATGTTATTTGTGATTTATCATATGGTATGTCCACTTTATGTTATATGCAATTATAGGCTTTGTCATTATCTATGTTATATGCAATTATAGGCTTTGTCATTATCCATCTAATATTTTTCTATTCTACCAAATGCAGAGTGTACATTAATTATTATGTTATATGCAATTATAGGCTTTGTCACTCTTATATTATCTATCTGATATTTTTTTGTTCCATCAAATGCAGGGTATACATACATTATGGCAGGTGCTCATGGTGGTAAGGGTGTTAAGGGTGGTGCTCCTGGTGGTAAGTGTGGTGCTCGTAACGGTAATGGTGGTGCTCGTAGCGGTAATGGTGGTGTTCGTAGTGGTAATGATGGTGCTCCTTGTGGTGATGCAAACTGCACACACGCAAACAACAAACATAATCAACACATAAGCTATACTAAATGCAAACTGCACACACGCAGTTGCATTTATATCAATCGTTACAAAGTAAATCGCATACCGAGTCAAGACAAAAGGATGTCTTGACTACGGCCTTCACTTCGTAGCCGAGTCGAACCGAGCCGAGCCGTATCCACATAATATGTATCAATAAAAGGGAAGGAACGATCTCACAGTGGGTGCAAGCTAAAGGGACCAGGTCTGTAACCTTTACTTAGGGTTACAAACACTGATTAGAAAACCGGATAAAAATCATGTTGGTTTGCCCTAAAAGGGACCAACGAGGATCTTGCCCTAAAAATCATTTAGGGAGATTCCACGGGATGTACTAGCTCGTATGATTGAGTGCTTTCGGGTAAGTTTGAATTTATTTTTAATTTTCATATTTCTTTCTGAGGTTAGTACGACTATTCATACTCAGGATGGTCCACTCAACCTTTAATTGGTATAATCTGAAGTAAATTAATTATGTGGTTTAGGATAATTTATAGAGTAAATTGCTGGTAGGTAAATTAATTATACTGGTATAATCTGAAGTAAATTAATTATGTGGTTTAGTTTCTGGCAGGTTTAGTATATTGAAAGACCAGTATAGTTTCTTGAAAGACCAGTATAATCCCGTTGTGAGACAAATTGTTCACACATACTCTAGTTTTTGGCAGGTTTAGTTTCTTGAAAGACCAGCATATTGTAAAGAAAAAAGTTCTCACGTAGGCCAATTGTTTTCAAACAATCGCGATTTGCGAACATTGCTTTTCCTATAAAAACACCTTTTTGTGTAACATATTTCCAGCTAAGTTTCAGTATTACTCATGTTACAAACACAATAATTGAATCCAGCCAACGTTCAAATATTATAAATCAAATTTGTGGTTCCAGCCATGTGAAACACTGATTTGAGTATGTATACATATAGGATATATATAATATTTGGTGCTTTAAATAGAGATTCTAAATATTAATCAAACTTTTAATACTTATCAAATTAAAAAATTTAAAACATATATATTTACGTTTACATGATTTATGAAAAAACAGATACAGTTACGTTAACATGATTTATGAAAAACTGGAACATTCATATCTGCATGAAAATTTTTAGAATTATTGTTCTAAATATCGATCATACAGTTTAATAAAGATACCAAATAATAAATTTAATGAATAAGGTAAAATAACTCTTAGAAGAGCTAGGAAACTTTAACTGATTTATCATAAAAGATTAGAGTTAATTAGATAGATAGTTCTTATGATTATTTAACCATGAATTTTAGTAGAGGTGATGAAGAATGACAAAGATCCAGTTATATACCTGTGGTCACTTTAATGTGTTTTTTTACCATTTAATTCACAGCTTCTAAATACAGAAATATAAAAATGCTTGTGATACCACCCCCAATTCAGCAATTAAAAAGAAATATTCAATTTATGTGGAATATGCAAACCCATATTAAGTTACACTTGTGTGGAATGCTTGTAAGTTTGCATTTTAAACATCTTTTTTTTTTTATTTTTGTAGACCCGTTGGAGGTGGGATCCGGAAGGGTTTATTAACGTGCTAAAGACATGTTATAGTGACATAATGAGGCATTTGAGAATAACCTCCACATGGATGGCATCAGTCGTTCGACCAGATATGGATCCAAAAAATTATATACAATTTGACATAATTCGTGATTATCCCCCTCATTCAATGTCTCTTGAAGTATAGCGTGAATTATGTAGGGTAAGCGAGTTAGTACCTTTTTTTCTTATCATTATTGCCTTTAACATATGATACACACTCTTTATAGCGTTGGAACACAACTGGTTGGCTTAACAAGTCCAAGAGTGGGTCAAGAAACCGCAGGAGCGCTGATACGAGTGGGAAGTCATTGCGACACACGGGTGGATCAATGGGATATGCTGAGCGTCGTGCCCGAATGGTAAGCTAATCATACTTGTATTCTTAAGTAATTGGTTTTACTTCAACATTTAACATTAACTGCACTCTATTTTATGTAGAAAAGGAAAATGAACGAGGAACCCAATTTTAAACAAATATTTCTGGAAACCCACCTCACTAAAGAATGCAAACAAAAATTATGGGACAGGGAGATTGACATATATAACTTGGAGGAATTGATGTTTTGTACGAAACAAGCCGAAAAAGTATATGTAAGTTATCTTTATTATTTGAGTATTATTTTGCTGTTATAGTTAACTCTTATTATTTTGGGATTTTTACATATATTCCCTTATGTAATAAATGATCTTAGTAGGGGAAAATATGTAAATGATCGTATTATTTTTATATAATTTCCGTATCTATTGCAGTTACACTCACGTTGTTTTGATAAATTGTATGGGGATTATTTGAGTGCGATGGAAAATGTTTATGGGCTGAACTTCAGTGAGTATCCAGATGACCCTGTGGTGTGGGCACGTGTGATTGGAGAAGGTCGCACGAGTCGTGTATACGGGATAGGATCTTCGGATCTACAATACTTGGTGACTGGGACATCTTCTTCTTCTGCCGGGTCTGCACCATCGCAAGCAGAGTACCAACGGTCTCAAGAAGAGGTATCTTTATTACCATTTGGCATTACTAAATGTTAAAAATGTTGGTTCTTGTCACTAAGCCGACCTAACCATTTGCTAGTTCAACTTTCACATACTAAGATCTCACTAAGCAGACCCATTGGGATGGTTGTGTTTTGCAAGATCTAACAGTTTGGTTCGCGGTTTTACCAAACCCTGAATACCCTAGTATGTATGTATATAGAATATATGCATGCATTATTATCTTTGAAAATTAAACTAATAAACACCTTATCTTTTGCATCAAAACATTTCTTTATATGATGTATTTACTAATTATAACTATATATATTTTAACAACTTTTTAGGCTCAAGTTATGCGAACCCGAATGGTTGATCTTGAAGCTAGGGTTGAAAAAGAAAGGAATCTAATTGTATCTCGTCTTGAAGAAGAAAGGAATCTATTTGCAACTCGTCTTGATGACGAAAGGAAAGCAAGGGAAGAACTTCAAAAACAACTTCAAGAGTTTAAGAAGAATTGGCGTCATCCCTCTAATTAGTTGTAGTTTTTTATATCTTTTTGGAATTACGTTGAATTGTATTAGCTTACGGTTTAAACATATTGGAACTTGCGTTGTAACGCATGATTTTTGAATTTATGTCATTGTAACTTCGGTGAATTTTGTAAAACAGGTTTTGGTATTGCAGATTATTTCTGAAATTTTTCGCCAGAAATATTATTTATTTTTTTGCAGTTTTTTTTATTCAATAAATTTGGTGGTTGGAAATGTGTCACAACATAAATAGCTTTTGTCGGAAAACGGTCAAAAATAGTAGACCTTTTTTCTTTATTTTGTCAGAAATTTGTCACAAAACATACTCAGTTTCATCGAAAAACCGTTACAAACAATACTTATTTTCTCAGAAATTTGTAACAACACTTCTTATTTATTTGTCGGAATTGTGTCACAAAAATACTCAGTTTTCGTAGGAAATTTGTAACAACACTTCTTATTTATTTGTTGGAAATGGGTCACAAAAAATACTCAGTTTCCTCGGAAATTTGTAACAACACTTCCAATTTATTTGTAGAAAATGGGTCACAAAAAATACTTAGTTTCCTCGGTGGGTCACAAAAAAAAACTCAATTTCCTCGAAAATTTGTAACAACACTTCTAATTTATTTGTAGGAAGTGGGTCACAAAAAATACTCAGTTTCCTAGAAAATTTGTAACAACACTTCTAATCTTTTTGTAGGAAGTGGGTCACAAATAATGTTGTATTAAAATTTATTATTTTTTTGTTTTTTTTTTATTTTGGTCGGAAATGTGTAGCAAAAAAAAATAAATCCTAAAAGATAATAATTAAATATATTGTATGAGATTCGTAGCAATTTGCGACGTACTAGTTTCGTAGAAAATGTGTAGGAAATGCGTTGAAAACAGGTTTCCTACGAGCTGTTTTCCTACATCAAGTGTTTGTCATAAATGAGTAGAAAAGTCAGTTTTATGATCAAAGTTTGGCGTCTACAAAACCAGAAATGACGCCAGATGCCGAAAAAAGTTTAGCTGAAATGGCAGTGTTTGTTGGTATCACGCCTATGATTCTCATGATTTGACCACACAGGAGAGTAAGCATCAAGTAGAGTGAGATAATATCATAAAGTGTGAAGTGAGTAAACCTTAGAGAGCGAATGCACAATGGCAAAATATTAACAAGTAGGAATGGTTGCGATATTTCATACAAAATATTAACAAGTACATGGTGTAGTTGTTGAACCGTATGTACAACATCCATACGTGTAGCCAAGGTCGTGACACTGCACAGATAGCTATCGGTTTTCCTCTCAAGTAACATTGTTTTACCATACCATAATTTCATTGGCGACAATTCATGGCTTGGATCATTCAGATGTGTCTAGCTAAGCAATATTTCAAAGTCAAGATCATGTTGATTCAGACATTTTATGTTGACTACAAATTTTAGAAGGGGTAATTACTAAAATAAACAAAGACTACCATTTAGAAGGGGTAATTACTGAAATAAACAAAGACTATCAAGAATTTAAAAAAAAGACATGAAAATTAGCCTTCACCAAATTAATTGCCCCTAATTTTCTCCAATTAGAAGCCGCAACATCACTTTCACAAGTTAAAACAACTAAGATTTAATCTACACTTTTTACTAAAAAGCGCTAGTTAATCCTGCACTTTTGAGAAAAGTGCCGGCTAAGACTACGCTTCAAATCTCAATGTCTATTTCCGAAACTTCTTGATCAACTTTAAATGTTTTTTTTGTAATTTTCTGTCACAACGATCCAATTGCACCAAGTAGCGTTCTAAGAAAAAAAATATAATAATTAACATTATTATTATCATCAACATATTAAATAACCAAGCCAATAAATAGTGCTTGATCCATTAAGAAGTTGCCACGTGGTAACTTTTTATTTATTGCTTTTTTTTCCGGTTCGGTCCTGTTCAGTATCGGTACATGAAGGTAAAAACCGACACTAGCTTGGTACAGAAAACGCCAAAAGTCGATACCGAATTGATATTGAAATTCTTTTAGTTCGAAAATTCGGTATTGCTACCCGGTACCATTTTATAACAACCTTAAAGAAAACCGACACCCTCGAATTTTTCCGACACCCTAATATATTTTAAAATACCCCAATATGTCCAAAAATACACCTCATACGTGAAAACGGACCTCGAATACCCTAAATATTATTAAAAATAATTAAAAATTGAATTTTTGGGGTTTAGGCGGGCCGCGTAAGCCACCCCTTAAGCTTACGCGGGCCGCGACAACTTAAAACCTGCCGAAACCCTGGGCCGCCACGTGGCCCAACACCCGTCAAGCCTACATAGTGACCCGGACAAGCTACGCCGTTGACCGAAATTGACGCGGGCCGCGTAGGCCCTTGCCTATGTTTACACGGGCCGCGTAGAACCCAAAGTGAAGCCCTATAAGTAGCAGGCCTCAGATCTTCAGTCGACTCGCTCAAATCTTTCTTTCTAAACGTAAATTTCTGATAGTAGGCATTATACTCGGGTCTAATACCCCCTAAATAGCGAAGTTCTGCTCCATTGTAAGTATCATAACCCCTGGATACGTATTAGATACTCTGCCCGATTGATCTAGGGTTCCGTAACGGCTGTCGTGGTTCTGCCCGACGTAGTCGTTGGAATGTCGTCTCGGGGAGGGTATTACTAATGTTAAAATGGGTTATTATACTAACACGTGTGCTTTTGTGTAAATTATAGATTGTCACCAGGAAACCCTAAAGGATAATCTAAGACAGCAATGTGAGTAATCCTCTTTTTGTGTAAACTTTTTGTAAATTGTTTTTACAAAACCTCACACAATTAATTATATATTAAGCAGTTATTGAGTATTTGTAAGAATACAATTATCATGAGTATGTTGGGTTTTTGTATACAAAATTTGTTACCACCTGGTCAAGGAGTAACATTTCCACAAGTCGGGTCTGACAGTACCATGGATGTTAATTGATATAACTTGGAAACAAATGTAATTGCGAGATCGCCCTCAATACTGTACAATGGTTTTTATTTAAACTTGATTAAACTGAGATTCACTCACCAGTATTTCCCACTGACAAATGTTTTTAAAACATGTTTCAGGTAACAAACTGTGAAAGCCAAATAGAAGTCAGCTGGACAGAACTGAAGGCTTGGAAAAGTGGAATAAAGTTACCTAAAATAAAATAGATGTTTTTATAAAATAGTATTTGTTCCTATGAAAATGTGTGTACTGCAAACTTGGGTTTTATCCCATGTGTTTAATAATATGAAAATGTGGTATTTTACTCTGATCAAATATTTCCTAACTACGGTCCTGAAGAAAATTCCGCTGCCAAATTAGACAATACGCGATACATGGTGTTATATGTGTTAGTAATTGCATGATGATAGGGTTCTAATGAGTTCTCGACAATCATGTTAGGATGCATGAGGGTGAATAAATGGTTAGATTAGATCATGTTATATTAAACTGTTTTATGATGTTCGTGTGCTCGAAAGTGTTTAGGGTTCTTGCACATCTTAGTTAACGTTCTTGATTATGCTTAATGACAAAATTGATGTTGTTGTTAAATAATACCTTGTTATTAATTTGAATAATTAATATGTATAGTGGAAGTGATCTGATAGGGGTTAACAAGAATTGGGATTTGGGTTATATGATTAGTGGAGTGTGATGTGAGTGATGGCAGGGATAAACAATGTTAACAATCTTCTGCAATAGGGAACATAGGGATTCGGCCCATGTGTTGTAGTCTTGAACTAAGCAATCAAGTGGAGATGATAATAAAAACGGTGGCCCATGTGATCTGGTCGGTGATAGTTACTAGCCTGATATGAACTAATTAATTAGGAATGATAATAATATGAATGAGTAGGGGGTAAAGGGGTCAAATACACACTAAAATCACACAAGTTCAAACGCATGTTCTAAACTGTGGACTTTAAACTCGTGCACGTTATGCATTCTGGCTGATCATTCATATATAAAACAGTGGGCTGAGAATTATATAAAATGGATTTTCCATTATTGGGCCAAGAATAGAAACCCATGGAACAAACGGATTAATATGCAATTGATGGTTGGGCCGTTGTTAGGTCACCGAGTAGGCTGCGCAATGACCTACTGGTCGTGTGAATATTGGGCCGCATAGATTATGGTACTTCAGCTGGGCTTAGTTACGCATTGGGCCAAATGTTTATTTGGTTCGACTGTTTGTGAACTAAGTCGAACCCGGGCCAACCCCTTTTTCTTACATTGGGCCGATCCAGCATTGAGGATTTGAGGGCACTAAGGGTGTTCTTATATAGGGTGTACATCAGGATGGTTTGCTTATGTGTTCCTAAAGTGTGTTGATTAGTGGTGTGCCATTGATTTGTATGTTATACACCTTCGGGCATTAAAGTATTAACTGCTATGTGAATTGTGCATATGAAGTAATGAGGTGGGTTGGTTTATGAATTGATATATGTTAATAGACTAATTGATGATGTTAGAGTGATAAGATGGTTGTCCTGACATGAACTATATGTGATATGAATTTACGTGAACTGTTACGCCATACATGCCACGGGGTGATCAATCTATGTTTACAACTTGTTTTAACAAGTGGGTGTTTGTGCATGAGTCTAATTGATATCGGTAACTATGTTAGGATTGTTTTGAGCAACTGAACACGTAACTAGTCTTACCGAGCAAACCAAAGGTGAGTTCACTACTTTTGAGCATGCGTCCCGGTGGTTGGGACAATCAGTGGGTATCCCGGGGAGGGATAAGTCTTTTGGGTAAAAACTGGTATATATTGAATAATATTCTCATCCTATCATTCTTAAGTCCCATCTTTTGTTACCGGGGAGGTAACGGGGTATTAGTTGGTAGCGCTACTTAGGTTTGGCACCCTCACGCCATACCGGGGAGGACGGTTGTGAACTAATTACCCAGTCGGGCCCAGTGCTTCGATAGGAGCACTGGGGAAAGGGCAAAACATACATCAGGAGCCGTCTTGTTTATCATCGAGATATTATCAATATTACTTTGCTTTTGTTAATGAACTGGAATAAACACTTTGTAACAACGTTTTCATAAACTGTGAACTCGACAGCTTTGTCTGATACACTTGTTGCATGCTCGCAGATTGATAGGCTTCTTGGTCTTGGATACTTGTTGTCTGGAGTAGCAGAGGTAGTCATGGGTCAATTGGAGAAATTGATTTGATTGGATTCTTGTTACTATACCTTAGTTTTAAACAGTTTAACTTTAGTTGTTATTTGCTTCCGCTGAACGTCTTGGTTTTCGTATAAACTTGATGATGGTATTTTAATAATGATTGAGAACTTTATTTCGAAACTTGTGTGGGTTCAATGTAATTAGTAGCTCAGTGTCGGCATGTCACACGCCCATCAGGGACACTCCCTGGGTGGTATTTTGGGGGTGTGACAGTTTGGTATCAGAGCCACTGGTTATAGTGAACTTGGTTTTTAAGCGATTTTTATAAAACCAGACTATAACCGAACAGTTTTGAAAACAAGAATACGACCATGACACTCAGCTCCAGATAGCAAGGTTCGTCTCTCGTTTACTTATTGTACTGCATAATTAGTGAACACTTGCATATGATATTGAATGTGATTGCACGTTGGCACAACAGTATGAATTCATTACTTGCATGTGTTATGTGATTGGTAGTGTGGTGTTCCCTTAGTCATTCATGACTCGCGTCTTGTGATGTTCTTTGCTTGCTACTCAAGTTTGAGGAACCATTTGACATGAGTTAGGAGGAGCTGAGATGAGCATGCAAATCACAATATTATTGTGGGTGCACACATAATAATAGTGTGGGGTGCATGTGAGTCCCAGTGAGGCTTAACGAGTGAAAAAAGGGGTTCTGCTATGTTATTTGATCGATGTGAAACGTAACAAGTCTATAGGAGTCATAGTAGTGATTGTCTCCTACTCGAATGTGACCTTTTCACTCCTCTCTGAATCCTTTCGAATCTCGATGCTATCGAGTAATACCTGAACACACATCTGAACGCCTAGCGAACCGTGTAGAATGCTAGGTACTTGCACGAACGTCCTTGGGTTGGTCTATACCTTTCCCGCTTCACTTTGTTTGCTGGAACTTGACGTATTGACGCTTAGATCCCGAAGTGCGACCACTTCTGTAACACTCTAACAATATACCGTGTATCACTTCATCAACTTGCAAGATCGATGGACAAGAGGATGAGCGTAGTGCCTTACCGACCTCAGTATTGGGACGACCCCAATTGCCGATAACGAACACCAGCGAATTGACTTCAAACGAACTCTTAACCCTGGCCAGCGACTCATGGGAGTCAACTCCTACGAATCAATCCGGACATAAGCGATGACAAATGACTATAGAGTGGAATGTGTAACTTCCCACGCAGTGAGTAGTGCCTTAGTACATGACACGGAACGTGAAAGATGTACCCTGTTGGTAAAATGTCACAGGACCCCGTTACAAGCAGCGGCATTAAGGGCAACAATCACGGCGACATTGAGGCGCTCGTAACCATAGCTTACAGTATGAAAATGAAGGTGCCTACGACATGGATTGGCCGTTGTTAAATCAAGACGACATACAACCAAGGGAACGACGACGATACTGGAAATTCTTGTAACGAAAACAACAAACACTGGGAACGATACTCGTGGAAGGGCATTTAGGAATGGCGTGGGTGACGCCAGGATAATAGCAACATGGTAGCTAGTATGGGTAGCAAATCGCTTCGTCTCTGTTCTGTTCAACCCTGACGCTTCTTGAAGCCGAACCTGTTGTGGAATTGACTAAGGGCAAGACAATCGAAACCTCATAGGTTTGTTGGGATGCAAACTCGACCTTTTAGGACAAGCGTTCAACATTGGCCTTCCTTCTACTACCCCTGATGGTTACAATGCAGTAGTTAGTGTAGATTGGTTATTCAGAAGTCGCGCAGACATACCTTGTGAGGAGAAAATTTTGTGTGGAGAATCGTTATTTGTTCTAAAGCGTCAGAGTGGTGCAAAGGTTAGCGCCATTTCAGCTATGAAGGCCAGAAGTGTCTACGGAGGGATTACTCCGCTATACTAGCAACCGTTACTGATGTTTGGGCTAAGGATCGAGGATCCACCAATTATTCGTGATTTCACTCAACTTGCTACTTGAGGAGCTTTCAGGTTTACTTCCACCACTGATTAGGTAGAGTCTCAGATTGATCTCACGACCAGAGGCAGCCTTGGTCACTCGTACTCCTTATTTTCTGGAGTCTGGGAAGTTGCAAGAACTGTCCAACCAACTACAGGATGGGAGCTCTATTGATCTAGCTCCTCATTTTAGGGAAACACGCTCTATTGTGGAAACAAAGGACGAGTCCTTTTGTACGTGTACTAATCATCCAGAACTCAGCAAGGTGGCAGTCAAGAACCGTTTGCTTCGGTCATATATTTGCAACCTGTCGACTAGTGCGAGGGACAAGCTTCATTCTAGGATTGGCTAACGAACGAGCTATCGTCAGAAGGAAGTCCAAGGGGAGGATGTTCCTAAAACGGTATATCAAACGCAATGCGGTCATTGCGACCTTGTATTCCATGATCTTTAGGGTTAACCAACACACTGGCAGCTATATGGATCACATGAATCGACCGTGCTTATTGAGGATGCTTTGAATCATTACCAGGAGAAAGGAAAAACATGGATGACATATGTATCTTATTTTAGAGCTCCTGAGGGAGGAGCCACTCTGCACGGAGTCTTGAAAAATGTGACTCCTGGATTCGAGGAGTACATTTTTGGTCATGTAATCAACGAAGTGGAAAAGTACACGTGGACCTCGCTAAGACCCGTTTTGGTTAGAAACTGATCGACACCAGAGATCCCTTCGAGGATGCAGCAATTTCTTGGTATCACTAGATGCTATCGCAGATTCATCACAGGATTCTCGAAGATCGCACAACTTAGATCTCTTCAGCACAGCGAGGTGCTGTGTTCGTGGAAGAAAAAACAGGAGGACGTCTTTTCAGCTTCTGAAACCCAACCCTGCAACACACTGAGCATCACTCCTATCCGAGGGAACCGATGATTTGGCGGTGTACCATGATGGTTCGAATCAGAGTCCCAGTTACACATCGATGCAACATGAGAAGGAGATGGCCCACGTGGTGGATTTACAGGAAGAACTGCACGAGTCACGACCTGCGGTGGAAGCCATAGTCTTTGGATTTGAATTGGAGGCATTACTTGGACGGTACCGAATGCACCGCTTAGACCGATCACAAGGGCCTCCCGTGTACCCTGGCTACGAGAGATTTAAATCAGTTAATGGCATCGCTGGATGGAACTTTTGAACGAATACGACCGTGAAACCTGGACGCGCACGAGCTTTGCAGCTCGCTATCCACTCTAACATACCTGATCAGACTCGCCTTTCTCAAATTGAAGAACTGGAGAAAGAGAGTTCTCAAGATTGACCCATGTGGGGCATAGGGAAGAACCTTTGGCAGGTCGGACGATATTCGCTACCTCATGGAACGAATGTGTATCTCGTTATACGGCGACTGGAGGAAACTTGTGTTGAGCAAGCACACCGACCTCGGTGTTCCACTAGTCTGGGTTTGATAGGAAATATTAGAATCTTAAGCTTTGTATTGATGACCGGGTAGGAAGGCCCACATAGCAATGTTGGTGAACGATGTTTGACTTGTGGGAGAGTCAAGGTGGAATATCAGGAACCCTCTGGGTTGTGTCAGCAACCAGAAACACCCATTTGGAAATGGGAGCAGACTGCCATGGATTTTGTCACTGGCCTACCAAAAACTCGAAACGGAAACAATATCACCTGGGTGATCATTGATTGTCTCATGCAACCAGTACACTCTCTTGCAATCAAGGAAACTGACGAGTCTTCACAGCTGGTGAATATCTCTCTGAGAGAGGCGGCCTTTTGGGCACGAGGTGCCAACTCCTGTTATCTCTGATTTTAATGTATACCTGATTTGTGACAGGCATTACGCAACATTCTTGGCTCACGTCTAGACATGAGCATACTTATCATCACAGGACAAACGGTTAGAGTAACGCACCATCGTGACACTTGAAGACATGCTTTGGAAGGACACCTACCCTTGGTTGGGTTTACGGCAACAGTTACCATTCTATTATTCAGGCAACTCTGTTTGAGGCATTGCATAGGCAGTAACACTAATCTCCTCGTTGGATTAAGGTGGGTGACAACCTAATCACAGGTCCAGGACTTGTACTTGAAACCTCTGAGGAAATTGTTTAGATCGGGAATTGTATGGCGGCAACGCGTGACCGCCAGGAAAGCTGATAAGCTTAGGAAGCACTAGGAGTTCGCTGCAGGCGAACGAGTCATGATTGAAAGTCTCACCCTGGGAGGGTGTGGTACGCTTTGGGAAGCGTGGCAAGCTTAATCCGCGCTACGTTGGGCCATTCAAAATTCTGGAACGTGTTGGCACAGTGGCGTACAAGCTCGAGTTACCTGTCGAGTTGGGTAACGTTCATGATGTTTTTCATGTTTCGCAACTAAAGGTGTGTTTGTTTGGTGAAACACTGGTGGTGCCGTTTCAAGAACTCAAGATTGACGACAAGTTGCAGTTTGTCGAAGAACCTATAGAGATCATGGATCGGGAAGTCAAGGTGCGTAAGCATAGTCGTATTCCGATTGTGAGAGTTCGTTGGAACTTAAGACGTGGACCGGAGTTCACGTGGGAGCGTGAAGATCAGATGAAGCTTAAGTATCCTCAACTTTTTCCAAATGACAAGTCCAATTCTGGTAATATTGGCGAATTTCGGGACGAAATTCCTCTTCAAGTTGGGGATGATGTGGCACCTGAGCAAAATCCGAACAATCTTGATTTATCAGTTCACTCCTCTGTGTTTACTTGGCAAATTTCAGGACGAAATTTCTTTCAAGTTGGGGATGATGTGACAACCCGAACTTCCAAGGTTAGTAACGTTAACCATGTGATCCTAACTTCTCGTTATCTATTTTTTCCCTTCAATGTGTTGAACATTATGTGTTATGATAATCTTGTTAAACATAAGCGTATATTACAACCCTGTTAAACAATGTGCCTGTATAAATGGGGCCGCATGTGTAGTTGGACCACGAATTGGTAGGGTTGCACATAAAACGTATTTGGGTCGTGTACTTTGGGCCACCTACACACCCTTTCCGCTACACCTTACCCCTCCATATCACTCCGGCCCACATATGTTAATCATAGGCCCACATCACTTGAGCCCAAACCCTTTGTATTCGTGTATAACTAGAATACGTATGTATGGTTTTGAGAACTTAATAACCCTAGATTACCTCATTGAATCCATCGACAACACCCCTCCCTCGTGAAGTTGTTCCTTCGAATTCATCTAACATCTGAATTCTTTCGGTTAGTATAATCTTGCTATATTTCATCTAACATCTGAATTCTTCTTGTCATGCATGCCTAGTTGTATCAGTACATGATTGCTATCATTGATTATGTTTGTACATGGTGTTATATGTGTTAGTAATTGCATGATGATAGGGTTCTAATGAGTTCTCGACAATCATGTTAGGATGCACGAGGGTGAATAAATGGTTAGATTAGATCATGTTATATTAAACTGTTTTATGATGTTCGTGTGCTCGAAAGTGTTTAGGGTTCTTGCACATCTTAGTTAACGTTCTTGATTATGCTTGATGACAAAATTGATGCTGTTGTTAAATAATACCTTGTTATTAATTTGAATAATTAATATGTATAGTGGAAGTGATCCGATAGGGGTTAACAAGAATTGGGATTTGGGTTATATGATTAGTGGAGTGTGATGTGAGTGATGCCAGGGATAAACAATGTTAACAATCTTTTGCAATAGGGAACATAGGGATTCGGCCCATGTGTTGTAGTCTTGAACTAAGCAATCAATTGGAGATGATAATAAAAACGGTGGCCCATGTGATCTGGTCGGTGATAGTTACTAGCCTGATATGAACTAATTAATTAGGAATGATAATAATATGAATGAGTAGGGGGTAAAGGGGTCAAATACACACTAAAATAACAGAAGTTCAAACGCATGTTCTAAACTATGGACTTTAAACTCGTGCACGTTATGCATTCTGGCTGATCATTCATATATAAAACAGTGGGCTGAGAATTATATAAAATGGATTTTCCATTATTGGGCCAAGAATAGAAACCCATGGAACAAACGGATTAATATGCAATTGATGGTTGGGCCGTTGTTAGGTCACCGAGTAGGCTGCGCAATGACCTGCTGGTCGTGTGAATATTGGGTCGCATAGATTAGGGTACTTCAGCTGGGCTTAGTTACGCATTGGGCCAAATGTTTATTTGGTTCGACTGTTTGTGAACTAAGTCGAACCCGGGCCAACCCCTTTTTCTTACATTGGGCCGATCCAGCATTGAGGATTTGAGGGCACTAAGGGTGTTCTTATATAGGGTGTACATCAGGATGGTTTGCTTATGTGTTCCTAAAGTGTGTTGATTAGTGGTGTGCCATTGATTTGTATGTTATACACCTTCGGGCATTAAAGTATTAACTGCTATGTGAATTGTGCATATGAAGTAATGAGGTGGGTTGGTTTATGAATTGATATATGTTAATAGACTAATTGATGATGTTAGAGTGATAAGATGGTTGTCCTGACATGAACTATATGTGATATGAATTTACGTGAACTGTTACGCCATACATGCCACGGGGTTCAACGGATTGCTATCCGATCGGATTTCCATCCGCGAAGCTTTCAACACTTAAACAATTTTCAACAGGTTCAACGGATTGCTATCCGATCGGATTGCCATCCGATCGGATTGCCATCCGATCGAGTAACCATCCTGTTGTGAACTTGTTCTCACTTAGTATCTTGCCAATCGGATCGCTATCCGATCGAACGGCCGGTCGATCGATCGACCTGAAGGGTAGAGATACTTCTCTATTTTCAAAATGCTACAACGAAAACTTCAAAGCCATCATACACAAACACATCCTTACCAAACAAATGTCAATCCGACCGAATGGCCATCCGATCGGATGACCATCCGAACGGATTGACATCCGATCGAGTGACCATCCGATCGGATTACCGTTCGACACTTGGTCACTTTTCACCGATTTACGCACCACTCTTCTCTTATGCTATCGTTAACTGTTCAGGCTAATAACTCTAGCGCTCCCTTCAATCCATTTCTATCGCTGTGAGTATACTCGATCCCTTTTTGCTTACGCACATTTGGGTGTTACATACGTTACTTATTCTAAATCACAATCCATCACACAACGCAAACACTATTTATACGCTGACCGTTATTGCATGTTACTTGTTACTCGATGAATGCTTGTATGTTATGTTAACACAGTGATTGTTGCCTGACGCCTTAGCAACGATAGTACTATTTGTTTGGACTCAGCACCTGTCGTGGACAGGGGTTGTTAAGGTTACCTCTCACGTGTCACGGTGGTGATATGTGTTGCGCATTCTACAACTCGCAGTATAGTCTGTGCATATTTCATTGTCGATAACCTACTAGCTTCGCATTAAACATGTTACATGTTACATGCTGGTTATGCGTAAACGATTTCGAACTCTACTATTACTATTAAACTTGTATGCTCATCTTTACACTATGTGTATTGACCTCTATTTTAACGTATGTGACAGGTGTTTAGGATGCCTTGCTTGTTATTTGATGGAATCAAGCTTAGGAGAGTCTAGGAACCAACAAAGACAATTTATTATATTTAAATCAGAGTTGTCGGAACATGTTATTCGTCTTTGAGATATCGTTGTCTTTAATAACTGATTTGCTTAATAGGTTATGGTATGTGACATAATATTAACTATTCGGTAAAGTAGTTGTTATGGAATTTCTCTTGGACAATCTGTTTCGCTCAGTGCCGCGCCCCGATGTTTCCGTCATCGGTTGGGGTGTGACATCGGTGCCAACCGATACTAAATCGGTACTGGTACCAAAAATATCGGATACGATACCGGTATACAACTTTTTTGGTTATCTTTTTTTTCAGTTATCTTTTAGTGTTTTTTCTATATTTTCTTTTTATTTTTGTCAACGGTCCGTGCACAACGCGTTTGTAGTGATTTCAAAACATATATAAACAAAGACTAAATAACGAAAGAGTTCGCCGCAACACGATTGTGATAAACCTAGTTAAAAATAAAAGAGTTGTAGGAATCCGTTCGTGTAAAAAAAAATTATTAACTTGAATAACAGAAATAATTACAGAATGTAAATTGAAGTACAATACAATTACAACTGAAAAATTAGAAATACAAGAACAGAAAACACGAACAGACGAAACTGTTCTTGGCTGAGGATCGTGTTAGACACGGGTCCCTTAAAACAAATTTCGTGTCTCCCAGGAGAACACGTTTGTTTCCAGGATACAACAGCCGCAAGCAGTTGCACTGCCGGTCTTGACTTCAACCCGAAGGTGTACCTTGAACGCTTGAAGAAGAGAAGAATTTCAGAGAGGAGATTGTAGAATTGCTGGTGAATTCGGTGTCTCAAACTGGTGAAAGGAGTCTCCTATTTATACACCAGGTCTAGAAGAAACTGAAAAACGAAATTAATGGGAGAATTAAACTGCATTAAACGTCTTTAATGCACTTTAATTCGTCATTAAATTCGCAGTCAAAGCATTGACTTCGTCAGTTTCGAGTGCTGAATGTAACTGCACTGCAGTAACTGCTGCTGGAAGCTTCTGAGCGCGCGCGCGCAAGACACACTGGTGCGCGCGCAGGTCTGCAGCCCTCGCGCGCGGTGCGTCCACTTGGCTCACTGCCATGCGCGCATGCGCCATACTCACTTAGGTCCATGCGCGCCTGCGCGCGTGTGCCACGTCACCTGTGAGCCTCTACGAGCACGCCACACAGTCGCGCCGTTTTGGCTCACTTTGGTGCGCCGCGCACGTCACATCAGGTCCATGCACCATGCGCGCCACGTGACCCACCAGGGTCATGCGCATGCATGCCACATCACCAACCACTTGGTCCTTACAACCCTTGTGTTCCACCACGCGCACGCGGTCAAAAATACAAAGGCGGCTCTCAAGCGGCTCGCGGCGATGCGAGCTTGCAAAGTGCGCCATCAAAGCGCCACATTGCGCCTCATCGCCCACGCCACGCGCGCGCGCGCGCGTGTGCGAGTGCGAGTTAGGGTGCTCCACACCCTTCGCGAGTACACTAGTGAGTGCTTCCATGAAACAATAAGGATGGAGAGTTCCCACTTAAATACCCCTTTAAGTTCCAACTCTCATCCGATGTGGGACAAGGTGCCACTTTCCCACTTTTTTCAGCATTTAAGTTTCAAACACCAAACTTTGAGCATCGATATCTCATTCATCTTAGCTCCGTTTTGGACGTGGTTTAGTTCGTTGCGAAGCCCTTCCGACATAGAACACAAACCCACAAATAAATATATAAAACCCGCTCATTTTATTATATTTATTTCTAGTCCAAAATAGGAAAAAATCATTTTCCTATATTTGTGAAAAATGCTATTTTCACAAAATTTCCAACAATCCCCCACATGAATAGAAATCGATCTATCAAGTTTCAACGATACACGTTCAACAGTTGAGCATTGCAAGATAGGTAGGTGTAACCTTTGAACCTTCTATTGTGAAGTATACTTAGCCTCCTAGGGTCTTGTAGACGCGGTGTCCTTGAACAATCCCCCATTTATGTAGGCGACAATATACATTCACGCAATACTCTCCCTAGTCGAGTTAAGACCTCATGGTTGTGTCCGTTCATGGTCATGGAACACGTTCCGGGTTCTGCGAGAGCTCTAGGATTTGCGCCTCCCCACAAATCCATTTGAAGCGACCCCACTTCTCTCTAACATAGGTGATTCCTCTGAATCATTAAAAGCATCATGGTTAATTTGGATTTCCTCAAAATCCTTAACCTCAACATGCTTAACCTTTCCTTCATGTCACTGATTGGAATGGACTAGGAAGTATACAACTCCCTTTATTGATTTTTGGGGCACCCCCCACAGTGACTCCCTTTGGGTTTATGATTAAGTTTGCCTATTGAACCTAGATCTTGGGATCTCCAGTCAACTAGGTTAGGTTTCCCTCATATTCCCTTCATCTATGGGTTTTAGTCCCATTCCTCTTGACAACCTATACACCTTATCTGTGCTTAAGCCTTTTGTTAACGGGTCCGCAATGTTATCATTTGACCTCACATAGTCAACTGAGATAACACCCGTTGAGATAAGTTGTCGTACTGTGTTGTGTCTACGTCGAATGTGCCTTGATCTGCCATTGTACATCATGTTTTGTGCTCTAGCAAGAGCAGACTGATTGTCACAATGTATGCAGATCGCCGTCAACGGCTTTGGCCATCTTGGAATATCTTCCACAAATTGACGTAGCCACTCCGCTTCTTCCCCGCTTTTATCTAAAGCGACGAATTCGGATTCCATCGTAGATCTAGCTATAACCGTTTGCTTGGAAGACTTCCAAGCTATAGCTGCGCCAGCAAGTGTAAACACATATCCACTTGTCGATCTATGATCTTTTATATCCGATATCCAGTTCGCATCAGTGAATCCTTCGATCACTGCTGGATCACGGGTATAATGCAATCCATAGTCTCTCGTGTATCTTATGTATCTAAGCACCCTCATGATAGCTTTCCAATGATCCTCGCTCGGATTACTGGTGTATCTACTTAGCCTGCTCACAGCGTACGCTAAGTCGGGTCTAGTACATGTCATTAGATACATGAGACTACCAATGATCCGTGAGTATTCTAACTGAGAAACACTCTCGCCTCTATTCTTCCTTAGGCGTTGGGTATTATCAATTGGAGATCGAGCTATACTCGTATCGTCCGAATTGAATTTCCCAAGGATCTTATCCACGTAGTGAGATTGACTCAACACAAGACCATTTTGGGTTCTAGTGATTTTTACTCCAAGAATCACATCCGCGAGACCCATGTCTTTCATGTCAAACCTCGCTTTCAACATGTCTTTCGTTGAGTTGATCATCTTATCATCACTCCCAATGATAAGCATATCATCTACATAAAGACATAGAATCACATAGCCTCTTGGTGTGTCTTTAAAATAAACACACTTGTCGCACTCATTTATTTTGAAACCATTGTCAATCATGACATGATCAAACTTTTGGTGCCATTGTTTTGGAGCTTGCTTCAAGCCATACAAAGACTTGACCAATTTACATACTTTGCCCTTGTTTCCAGGGGCGGAAAAACCCTCAGGTTGTTCCATGTAAATTTCTTCTTCTAAATCGCCATTTAGAAATGCGGTCTTTACATCCATTTGGTGAACTTCCAAATTTCTTAGAGCCGCAATTGCAAGAACCAATCGTATAGAGGTTATTCGCGTTACAGGCGAGTAAGTATCAAAGTAGTCTAGACCCTCCTTTTGTCTAAATCCTTTGATTACTAACCTTGCCTTGTATTTATCAATACTTCCGTCAGCTTTCATCTTCCTTTTGAATATCCAACGATATCCAAGTGGTTTACAACCAGGTGGAAGATCTACTAACTCCCAAGTATGATTTTGCAATATAGAATCAATTTCATTCTTAATTGCTTCTTGCCATTGAGGTCCTTCTGCTGAGGTAACCGCTTCGCGGTAGGTATTGGGCTCACCCTCAACCATGTAGCTCATGAAGTCTGGACCAAAAGATTTTTCAACCCTTTGTCGTTTACTTCGTCTAAGCTCACCCTCCTCGACCTCGGGGCGTTCATGACTTTCATCTAATCGTGTAGATGAACTTGGTCCTGCTTCATCTAACCATGTAGACGAATTTGGACCTGCTTCATCAACCGCTCTTGATGAAGGCGCATGTGTTTGTCCTAACATAGGAAACACATTCTCAAAATATGAGACGATATTAGGATTTGCCTCCATGATAGTGTGTTTGTGTACATCGGGATTCTTGGATTCATATACAAGAAAACGATGCGCACTACTTTGATGTGCATATCCAATGAAAATGCAATCAACTGTTTTGGGTCCTATCCTAAGAGCCTTAGGAGGTGGTACAATCACCTTGGCTAGGCACCCCCACACTTTCAAGTATTTGTAAGAAGGCTTCCTTTTTCTCCATAACTCATATGGGGTTTCGTCCCTATTTTTCAAAGGTATCTTGTTCAAAAGATAGTTTGCTGAGAGAATGGCGTCCCCCCACATTTCTCGGTTCACTCCCGAGCTTATCAACATGGCGTTCATCATCTCTTTCAATGTGCGGTTCTTACGTTCCGCAACGCCATTTGATTGTGGAGAATAAGGTGGTGTACACTCATGTACAATGCCACTTTTTGCGCATAAATCCGCAAAAGGTGCAACATATTCACCTCCTCGATCGCTTCTCAAAGCTTTTATCTTCTTTTTAAGTTGATTCTCAACTTCATTTTTGTACAAGATAAACTTCTCTATTGCTTCGTCTTTACTCTTTAGTAAATACACGTAGCAATATTTGGTACAATCATCAATAAACGTGATGAAGTACTTATTTCCTCCACGCGTGGGAACCGCTTTTAAATCACACACATCGGTATGAATTAAATCAAGGGGTTCGGTTATTCGTTCAACCGATTTAAACGATGATCTCGTAAGTTTGGATTCAACACATGTCTCGTATTTGTGATTGGACTCGATATGGAATGTTGGTATCAAGTTTAATTTAATTAAACGTCGTAATGAATTAAAATTTACATGTCCTAGTCTACCATGCCAAACATTACAAGACTCAATCATGTAAGTAGAAGAAACATTTTCATTCATATTCTTGTTTTGGTTAACAACCATTACATTCATTTTGAACATACCATTAAGGGCATAGCCCTTTCCCACAAACATTCCACGTCTAGACAAGACAAAATTGTCCGATTCAAACACTAGACGAAATCCAAACTTGTTGAGCATCCATCCCGACACGAGATTCTTCCGTATCTCTGGGACATAAAGCACATTGGTCAAGGTAAGCTCCTTGCCCGAAGTCATCTTCAAAACGACCGTGCCTTCCCCCTTGATGCTTGCGGTAGCTTTATTCCCCATATAAAGCTTTTCTTCACCCGAAGCTTCCTTGAATGTAGAGAAAAGAGCCTTGTCTCCACAAACATGGCGGGTTGCACCCGTGTCAACGAACCATCCTTTTGGGTTTTCACCCATCGCGTTGACTTCTTCAATCATAGCCGCTTCTTCGGTTATCATTGCAATGAGAGGCATACCATCCTCATCAACCATGTGCGCACGCTCACGCTTAGGTTTGTTGCATTGGTTAGCACGGTGCCCCGTCTCGTTACAATTGTAACAAATACCTTGGAAAGAAGCAGGCTTCTTTTTCACAGCCCCCTTTTTAGGTCCAAGGTTGCTAACCTTTGCTTTCCCTTTATTGTCCTTTTTACCCTTGCCTTTCTTGCCCCTTGAGGACTCCCCAACTTCCACCATGTTTGCTTTAGCCGAAGCTTGCAAAATGGTGCCTTTTTGGGCCACCCTGTTTTCTTCTTCTATACGAAGACGAAGAACAAGATCCTCGACCGACATTTCCTTTCGCTTGTGTTTAAGATAATTCTTAAAATCCAACCAAGCAGGAGGTAATTTTTCGATTATGGCTGCCACTTGAAACGTTTCGCTGAGTACCATACCCTCAGCATGGATGTCATTTAGTATAATTTGCAACTCTTGGACTTGGTTCATAACAGTCTTGTTATCAACCATTTTGAAGTCCAAGAAACGGGCGACAACAAATTTCTTTGTTCCCGCATTCTCCGTTTTGTACTTTTTATCCAATGACTCCCATAATTCTTTGGAAGTCTTGATATTATAGTACACATTATACAATGCATCCGAGAGACCGTTGAGAACATAGCCTCGACATATAAAGTCCGAGTGCTTCCACGCCTCTACCGCGCTCAGAGCCTGAGCATCGGTCTCCCCTTCCGCAGGTTGGGGAACGGTCTCCGTCAAGAACCTCGCAAGGTTCATGGTGGTCAAGTAGAAGAACATCTTCTGTTGCCACCTCTTAAAGTGGAGACCCGAGAACTTCTCGGGTCGTTCAGCATGATTCGCCACTGTGGACGCTCCCACAGTGTTGGCAGGGGTACCGACAACAACGTTGACGTTGGTATTTTCAGTCGACATTCTGAAAAATTCCACAAAACCAAGTTAATAAAACTTGTTAGAATAATAAATGTGCCAATTTATTATTTTACTAACAAAATCGATGAGTAACAAAATCAGCCTCGTAGCTTCTAAGTCCAACTTTGAAGACTACAAGAGAAGATCTTAGAACCCAAAGACAAAGAAGGAGTAGAAACAGAGTTCTGTTTTGACAAAGTCGCTACTTTGAATCAAAACAGAGAAAAACCTTTTAAAACACAACCTGCTGTGGAAAAAAAAAATTGAAATCACAGCAGAGAAGTTTGTGATTCTACACGAACGGTGTTTTAAAATTTGTTTTAAGATTGTAGGAATCCGTTCGTGTAAAAAAAATAAAAATAATTTATTAACTTGAATAACAGAAATAATTACAGAATGTAAATTGAAGTACAATACAATTACAACTGAAAAATTAGAAATACAAGAACAGAAAACACGAACAGACGAAACTGTTCTTGGCTGAGGATCGTGTTAGACACGGGTCCCTTAAAACAAATTTCGTGTCTCCCAGTAGAACACGTTTGTTTCCAGGATACAACAGCCGCAAGCAGTTGCACTGCCGGTCTTGACTTCAACCCGAAGGTGTACCTTGAACGCTTGAAGAAGAGAAGAATTTCAGAGAGGAGATTGTAGAATTGCTGGTGAATTCGGTGTCTCAAACTGGTGAAAGGAGTCTCCTATTTATACACCAGGTCTAGAAGAAACTGAAAAACGAAATTAATGGGAGAATTAAACTGCATTAAACGTCTTTAATGCACTTTAATTCGTCATTAAATTCGCAGTCAAAGCATTGACTTCGTCAGTTTCGAGTGCTGAATGTAACTGCACTGCAGTAACTGCTGCTGGAAGCTTCTGAGCGCGCGCGCGCAAGACACACTGGTGCGCGCGCAGGTCTGCAGCCCTCGCGCGCGGTGCGTCCACTTGGCTCACTTCCATGCGCGCATGCGCCATCGCGCGCGGACCCACCAGGGTCATGCGCATGCATGCCACATCACCAACCACTTGGTCCTTACAACCCTTGTGTTCCACCACGCGCACGCGGTCAAAAATACAAAGGCGGCTCTCAAGCGGCTCGAGGCGAGCGAAGTGCAAAGTGCGCCATCAAAGCGCCACATTGCGCCTCATCGCCCACGCCACGCGCGCGCGCGCGCGCGCGGGCGCGCGGGCGCGGGGGCGCGGGCGGGTGCGGGTGCGGGTGCGAGTTAGGGTGCTCCGCACCCTTCGCGAGTACACTAGTGAGTGCTTCCATGAAACAATAAGGATGGAGAGTTCCCACTTAAATACCCCTTTAAGTTCCAACTCTCATCCGATGTGGGACAAGGTGCCACTTTCCCACTTTTTTCAGCATTTAAGTTTCAAACACCAAACTTTGAGCATCGATATCTCATTCATCTTAGCTCCGTTTTGGACGTGGTTTAGTTCGTTGCGAAGCCCTTCCGACATAGAACACAAACCCACAAATAAATATATAAAACCCACTCATTTTATTATATTTATTTCTAGTCCAAAATAGGAAAAAATCATTTTCCTATATTTGTGAAAAATGCTATTTTCACAAAATTTCCAACAAGAGTTAACTTCCATTTTGCTCCCTGTGATTTGGTCATTTTAACGGTTTTGCCCCAATAGTTTAAAAATAGCTATTTTCCTCCCTGATTTTTCTAACTTATCGTCATTTTGCTCCCCGCCTCTAACTCCATTAGGGAGGAAACTGGCGACAAACTCGAAAGATTAGGGAGCAAACTGGCGACAAACTCGAAAGATCAGGGAGAAAAATGGCTATTTTAAACTATTGAAACAAAACCGTTAAAATGACCAAATCACAAGGGGGAGCAAAACGAAAGATAACTCTAAATAAAATTTCAATGTCGAGGTATGTCAATGTGATCATGGTTTCTTTTTTCCCGGTTCACTTAAATCCACCCGGTCCGGTTTTCCCCAATCTACGTGTCAATAACAAAATAACCCTATGTGTTCCCTCCCGTCACCGTCACACTAGCAACCCCCACCATTTCATCCCTCACAGCCTCATTCAAGTTTCGTCTCCGCCTGCAGTATCTCCGTCACCAACACAACAATCAAACTCCAAAAATGGCGTCGAGTGCTAGGGTTTTCAACGGCTGCAGAACTCTCTTCGCCGCCGCAAAGTCCGCCACTCCCAAACCTACCACCACCGCCGCTGCAAAGAAGAAGAGCACCGTCAAAAAAACAACGGAGAAAAAGCCGAAGCAACCGTCTGCCGATAAACCGGTGAAACCTGCTGGCATTCTGAAGCCATCGCCGATTTCGCCAGCCCTAGCTCAGTTCCTCGGCGTCTCTGAGTCCGCTCGCACCGACGCTGTTAAGAAGATTTGGGAGTATATCAAGTCTAATGAGCTTCAGGCGAGTTGTTTGTTTATATTTTCTGTTATTATGTTCAGTTTAGCTGTTAGTTTTGTTGATTTATTTAGTTGTTTGTTTGTTGCTTTATGATCGTTAATTGTTAATGTTTTTGATCCTAGATGAGTAAGTTAGGGTTTAAAAATCTGTTCGAAGCTTGTTTGTTACTGTATTTGCTGCTATATTATCGTTATTTACTAACATTTGATCTTAGATAAGTAAATTAGGGTTCAAAATTTGTTTATAGGATATGTCTTGCTGCATTTTCATGGAGTTTAGCTTGTCTGTTAGTGCACTTTCTGTATATGTTTTATGCTATATCATCATTATTTAGCAACAATTTGATCCTAGATAAGTAAATTAGCAGCAAAAGTGAAAGTGCACTAATTTTAACGTTAGTTTACTAATTTCTTGAAAATAACGCTAAAAGAGGGGGATGGTTAATCATGCATTATGTGGTGGCGTTGATAGCCGAAAGACAAGGGAGTATATGCACTAATCGGCCTTTGTCTTAATTGTTGAGTGTTATGTGCCTTATGTCCAAGGCTTGATGCAAAACTACTATTGAGCCGGGGGTCTCATTGGAAGAAGCCTCTCTATTCCTACGGGGTAGATGTAAGGTTGTCTACATCTTACCCTTCTCAGACCCTACCTTAGCTTTGCTATTGGTGGGATTTACTGAGTATGATGATGATGATGAATTTGATCCTAGATAAGTAAATTAGGGTTTAGAATATTTGTTATAGGATATCCGTATTACAGCATTTTTTATGGAGATTAGCTTGGGTGAGCACTATGTTTTAATACTAGTCGTGTGTTCTAATGGTTTCAATGGTCCAACTAACATGTATATGATCTATGGCTTGATATTATTAGCCTATAAGGTTCAATAGTAATCAAGTTTCAAGTGATTCACTAATGTTACTCGAACTAGACCTAATGAAATATGAAGCAAATCAATAAGATGAGTAAAAAAAATTCTTGATCATAATATTAATTTGTTTATAATACAATTGAATTGTATTTGCTTGCAGAACCCAACAAACAAGAAAGAGATAATCTGTGATGAGAAGCTTAAGACTATATTTGATGGGAAAGACAGAGTTGGTTTTCTAGAGATTGCCAAGTTGCTTGCTCCTCATTTTGTGAAGACTGCTTGATTGGTGATGTAAGGTGTCGGTTTCCGGTTGGTGGTTTTGATAGTTAGGCTGTTTGTTGTTGATATTGACCTTTTGATCTAGGAATGTGAGGTGGAGGTTGATTATTGAAAGTTGTAAGAAATGGAAAACACGAATAGCACTTTTAGACTTATGCAACTTGATGCTCATTTCTACAGTTTTGGTTTTCTTGCTTCTGATAGTAGTGTGTAGACAATGGTGCAGTGATACTAGTGGCACGTTTCAGATGGTGAAAAGTTCTATTTTGTTTCAGTATTCACCAGTCTCTTGCCACGTTATGGGCAAAGTATTTTCTATATCACTATCATGTTATGCCACGCTAGGTATTTAAAAGCGCAAGGCGAACTCAAGACACAAAGGGTTCTCCTGCCGCCTAGGCGTACGGCGTAAAATAAAGGGCTGTTTAAATAGCTCATGGCTCGGACATGTTGACAATCATCACTCTCCCTCACCCAAATCCCTTCTGACTGTGACGCCATCTCCGGTTTCATTCAGATTCAAATCTGGTCGCGTTATTATATGAGTTTTCAGATCTCCGACTCCCCCTAACAATCGCTTCCTTAAAGAAAACGTGATGTCTTGTTCAACCACAAGTTATTGTAGTTCCACGCAAACGATCTAAGTACAAGTTCGGCTAAAGATTTTTAGCCGAGCGAGTTTGTTAGAATTCTAGCCAAGTTTGGGTCTCACTTTTTGTTCGGTATCCTGTGTGAGAGTCGTAGAAGGATTCCATCTTGATTTTAAATTAAACTATATTGGAATATCATAGTTCTCTTTATAGTGTATAAACACTTTGCAATTCAGATCTGAATCACAAGCCATCAAATAAGTGCTAGAAGCAAGTATATGATGGTTACTTTACTGTAAACTACAGTGTTTTATTGGCAGCATTACAAAACATACTCATAAGAGTCCTAGGTGTAGCACTAATGCTTATGTCATACAACTTCATGTTTTAACCGGTCAAGAGTTTGTATGTGCTGTAATTTGTTCATTTTAAAACCGATTTGGAACTTAAATTCACATATGATGAATATACAGCTTCGACTTCAGAAAACTTGGTGAATTTTATTAGATGATAACAAAAATTTGTAGTCAATGATGAAGGTTATACATATAGCCAATTTTCTATAAATATATATATATATATATATATATATATATGCACGCTATGTACACAAGTAGCTAGTTAAGAAGGTGGTGTACCCATTGCTCAACTATGGCAGGTGAGCCATACCATGGTCTTGATTCATCATCTGAACCAACCGGTGAATGATACACCCCATCGAAACTAATGTTTAAAGCTCCCTCAAGATGAGCCGAAACTTCGGGGACAACTCCATCCCCCCATACATCTGCCTGCCCACACACCTGTGAAAAACAGAATACTTAAGGTAACGGAATGCGAATTCTGACAGTCAATATCGGTCATCATAAGACAACAAATGCGATTTTCGACTCCTTTTCCAATAAACGGATCAACTCAGAGTTATATTTTATCTCAAACCAGTTCAATGCGTACAAATGTGTTTATATTAAGCGTTATTTATTCATAATGATAATTTCAAAATAGGTATAAAGACAAAGTGTTTGTGGTTGACCTGACCCGACCCGAACCGTCTGATCAGCCCAATTTGTAATCACTAGATATACCTATAAAAAGTTGGAAAAGGCACTACCTGTTTGTATCCCTGACCAACGAAGCGGGTGCGAAATGTAGCACCAGTTGAGATCAAAGTGCCTGACTCACTTGTAATACTAGCATCAGGAACAGATTGCTCGATGGAAACTGGAATACTTGTGGCAGGATCTGAGTTACCAAATAAACGACTGCCATAGATGTACCTGCAAGTTGCTCAAGACGGAAACTACTGAAATGCCTAGAATACCCTCAAAAGTATCGACGAAATGATTATCACAGAATGAAAACTATCGACATGTTTATGTTACAAACATAATATACCGATAGCAAGTAGAATATGCAGTTTCATGCACATCTATGTGTCTCAGTATACCTGCCTGCGATACATACGTATCGTAGCTCTGGAGTATAAACAGCTTTCCTGCAGTTTTTCTCAACGTAATCCAACAGACCCCTTGTTTGATCAACAACGCCAGACACCCCTTTTGGCGGTGGCCTAGATATTGACATCAAAAGTGAAAATAAATCAGGGCTTAAACTTTAAAGCATCTATACTCTAGTCGTAAACTGAAGCAAAGTTTAAAGCAACTGATAAATACATACTGGAGAGGAGATCCCAGAGTGAGAAGCAAGGAAATATTTTTATTTGCTTCGGTGAACTCTTCCATATATACCCGAGCCAACCATCCTCCTGCGGAGTGTCCGATTATAGACAACGGACCACCTGCAGAGTGACTAATTTAAGAGTTATCAAGTCATTATTCTACAAAGAGTTAAGTACACGGATGGTCCTTGTGGTTTACCAAAACTTTGGATTTGGTCCCTAGCTTTCCAAAAGTACATGGATGGTCCCAGTGGTTTGCACTTTGTACCGCATTTAGTCCCCAACTTTTTCTAAAAGTACATGGATGGTCCTTGTGGTTTACACTTTGTAACGCATTTAGTCCCTAACTTAGACCTGCTAAAACCTTAAGATTTGTTATCTGGGCACTAAATGCGTTACAAAGTGCAAACCACAGGCACCATCCATGTACTTTTAGAAATCTAGGGACCAAATCCAAAATTTTGGTAAACCACAGGACCATCCATGTACTTTACTCTTAAAAAATCAAAACGGCGGGTATTTTAAATAAGTTTATCAACTTTAATATACACAAACTAGTTTAGTGACTTTTTCGTGCATCTTTTACAAGACGATGGACTTTAATGGATTAACTTGAAGAGCTTTTACGTGAAAAACATAAGTATATTGGTGTTTATTACGAAAAAAACACGTTTTTAACCTTGAAATTGTTTCAAAGCTTCATTGACAGCCTCATCAACCCGGTTTAAATACCTGCACATAATACATTTAGCTTCAAGTGAGATCAAGTCATTCAGGAACTTGAATCATAATGCTCGAAAAATATGTAAAGCAAAACTACCAATCAAGAACAGGACGAGGTTGGAGGGTGCCTCGCCAGTAATTCGGGTCAACCAAACCGGCAGCATTTCTCAGCCAGTCAATTCTTGAAACTTTTGCAACCACAGTTGAAACACCATATCCTTGTAAAGTCAAAGTTAAATTCTGATAATCGCCTGTATTATTCCCTAACCCCTATATATAAATCAAGAATAAATTAATTAAAGTCAAAACTTTATCAATTGACTGCATTTTTTTAAAAACAGTGATATTATCATAAGACCAGATGCATACAATGTTAGATAACTTACCCAGAGGAACAGAAGCGTAATACATAAAAAAGTGAATCCGTCCTCTAGTGAAATTCTAAATAATGAAATTTAAGGCAAATTGTCTATACGAAACAATTCGGGTCTAAAACAGTAAATGACATATGGAAGCTTGTTGTAACGTCTGGTCCGTTACACCATTTTCTTCCATACTTTACGGGAGTCAAAAGTTATGCTCGTTTAATTCAGGTCCTATTCTCTCCCACTTGCCACAAGTCAACCATTTCTTGGCTTAATAATTTTGTTTGGCAATATGCAGATGTCATGGCTAGCATTCAGTAACAACAAACTTGATGGAATAAGCATTCAGTAATAATAAACTTGATAGAATATCATCATCACTCATTGCATCACAGTAGGAATATAGATGATCTTAGCTTGAAACAGGTTTGCACACCAATTCTATTCATGGTTGTAAAAATCGTTAGGCGCTAACTAGTGATTAGCGGGATTAACAGGGACTAATCGGATTCGAATTTTATGTAACTTTTTAAACTTAAAATATATACAAAAATTTTCAAATTTTATATATAATTTTTCAAACTTATTAATCGAACTGGATTAATAAGTATAATTTTTCAAATACTTCATAACTTGACCAAATTTGAATGATATTTTACTGCCCTTGACCAATTACCGATTTTAGGTCCGAGTAGGTAAAATTTAATCATCAAGCCTAGGGCTGTAAACGAACCAAACGTTCAGCGAACAGTTCATGAACCGTTTGGCGGGAAGTTCGTTTATGTTCGTTCGATTAGCTTAACGAACGAACACAAACAAAAAAAATTGTTCGGTTAGCTTAGCGAACAAACACGAACATGTTAATTTCCTTAATGAACGAACACGAATATGGCCTTGTTCGTGTTTGTTCGTTCGTTTACAACTCTAATTTATCCTGAATTTTACAACATTATTTTATTGTTTGAAAATTTACACACTAATTGCAAGGATCCCTTCTCAAACTAACATAACATATCTCAGCAGCAGAATGTAGCTCAAATGGTTAGGAGTGGCTAGTATATCGGACAAATTAAAAGAGGGGAGATTGAGATGGTTTGGGCATGTGAAGAGGAGACAGTTGACAGATCCAGTTAGAGTAGTGGAAACCATGACAGTGGAAGGAAGGAGGAATAGAGGCAGGCCCAAGTTGACTTGGGATGAACGACTTAGGCAAGATTTGGTAGAGTTGCACCTCTCCGAGGACATGGTTCAGGATAGGAGTTCATGGAGACGTAGGATTAAGGTTAAGGACTTGTAGGGGAGGGTATGGACGTGTCCTACCTTTGTCTTGGGGGGGGGGGGGGGGGGGGGGGGGGGGGGGGATAGATTTCTTTCTCACTTTAGGTAGACCTCATATATGATGACTTTCTTGTATCTATGACTACATACTATTTGTTGATAATATATCTGACTACTGCTACGCTATATACTTATCTCTCTTTTGTCTATATGGTTGTTTGTTGTTTTTGAGCCGGGGTCTCTCAGGAAGCAGCCTCTCTATTCTGAGGATAGAGGCAAGGTTTGCCTACATCCCACCTCCCCCAGACCCTACCAATAGTTCAGCTATTTGTGGGATTTACTGGGTATGATTGTTGTTATAACACAAATAAAAGACATGATAAAAAAGGGCTGAATTTAGAGAGAGAGAGAGAGAGAGAGAGAAGAAGAAACATACAGGCAGAATGACTGCAGGACGGTAGGTGACCGGAGAAGATGATAATGAAGTAGAAGAAGAATCCGGCTGAGTGAGGGCGGAGCAGGAGCAGGAGAAGCGCCGTGAAGTGAGTGGTGATGGTGATGGCAGTGGCAGAGGTTTGAAACACGGAGCCAATGCCATATCCTTTCCCACTTTCGTGTTATGTGGCTACGCCAGTTGCCTACGCCTTTTGGGTTTCACTTATTCTTTTTAACTTGCACTTATGCCCTCTTACACCGCTAGTCGGGCTTTTTGGCGTTTTTCCCTAAAAAAACGTTTCTCAGCGTCGGAAAACCGGCTCTGGGAGTTTTTTTTAAATACTCTAAGACGTGCTTTTATCATCACCTTTCTTCAAATTGTTTGCCCAATGAGATCATTCCAAATTAAATATCATTAGTTTTAATTTAAAAAAAAACAAGAAAATAATAATTCGGTAATCATTGGATGAGGATTGTTGGGCATTATAGTATTACACCCATTTTAGAAAAACGTCCCATGATGCCCCATTGCTGACTGGATCGTCACATGGCGCAAAACGTCAAGGGTAGGGGCATTATTTTTCACTCCCACTACACATGGTCTAAACATTGGATGTTGGCGCCAATGAGGTAGTGATGGAGTGGTTGGGGAAAGACTTGATGTTCTTTGTGACCCAGGTTCGACTCCCACTCTCCCCATTATTTTCTGCGGCATCTAGGTGAAGGGCGAATACGGGTGGCGCTGGTTCGTCTTGGATGGGAGGCGAGGTTTTACCGATTATTCCACTGCCGTGCCTTCGGGCGGGTGGAGGTCGGGTTTCCGTGCATCTGGGAGAGCCAAGGGGCTGGCGGCGGTCGAGTACTCGACCTTGGTCACAACGCCTGGTGTCACGGTGGTTGAATGTCGTTACTTGCCGTTCAAAAAAAAACATTAGATGTTGGCCTCGATTAACCTAAAAAGAGTTTCATGTAGGCTTTCATCACTTGCGCGTTTCTGTGTATAAAACTCGAGTTTGACTTTTGAGTAATATATTGAGGTCGAAAGTCAAAATCACTTCGTTTTTATTAACTATTTTCATCCATCATCTCTCACCCAATCTTAAAATTTTAAAAACTTTAATAAAGAAAATCACTACATCTCACTCTATTTTTTTCTAATCCCCACCCTCTAAAATTTATATGTATAAAAAACCACAACTTCCCCCTGTATATGGAAAACCATAACTTCTCTCTATATCATCTCTCGCGAACACAAATATAAAAAAAAGGAAAGAAATACTTTACCAAAAAAAAAAAAAAGGAAAGAAATAAGAGAAGAAAAAAAAAATGTATAAAGATGAGCAGCTAAACATTTCTAAAGGCCCAAGACAAAATAGAGTTTGGGGCCTATAAAAAAAACAAGGGGCTGTTTGGCAACATCTAAATGGTTAAGTGTTGAACTAGTAAGAGATCTGAATCATTAAGAGTCTGTATAATGTTTAATCGTTTAGAGGCAAATGTCTGACTAATTTAGATTAGAGGTCTTAACCATTCAGACTTTGTATAATGTTTAACCATTCAGAGACAAATGTCTTATCTATTCAGACATCTGCTCGTGAAACAAACACTCGGAACCATTAAGTGCTGAACCAGTAAGAGGTCTGAACATTAAGAGACTCATTAAAAGGTAAACAAACAACCCTTAACATTCTTTGTAATTCTTAATAAATTTAAGTGGTTTTGATCCTCTATGTTGCAAAACTTAAGTGTCTATATGGCCAAAGCCAAACGAAGCCTTGTATTTGCGGTTTAAAAAAAACTATATATGTGGAAAAGCACACCTACAATGCAACTGTCGGAGGTGATTTATTCGGGATCTCCCTAATCAAGTTATTAGTTAATTCAAAAGTTCATTGTATAGTTTTTAACTTGAAGGAAAAATGACAATACTACAGTTTCCTTACTCAAGCAGTGAGATACCACACTTCTAAGTCTCTCTCCATGATACAAAAAAGTAATGTATGGAGAACATATAACTTTATTTTAGAGTTAATTGCCCGGATGGTCCCTGTGATTTCACGTTTTTTCATGTTTAGTCCCCACATTTCGGAAATAGCAGATATGCTCCCTATGGCTTGTCATTTTGTTACTCGAATAGTCCCCTGACATTTACTCAGGGGACTATCCGAGTAACAAAATGCAAACCATAGGGAGCATACCTGCTATTTCCAAACTAACTGACATCTACTCAAAGGACTATCCGAGTAACAAAATAACAAACCATAGGGAGCATACCTGCTATTTTCAAAAGGTGAGGACTAAACGTGAAAAAACATGAAACCACAGGGACCATCCGGGCAATTAACTCTTTATTTTATTATTGTAGTATAGAATGTATTCATTATGTGAATTGCAGCTACTATTAACATGGGGAATATTGTGGGAGCGAATCTACGGGATCACGACGACCTGATCAGAGTCGCCATCATCGGTGAAGGTAACAATGTTGTGAATCAATGAATATTATGTCCTTAAACATTAGAGGTATTTTCGGGGGAGTGAAAGCTTTGTGGGTTAAGGATATTAGATCTGCAAACAAAATAAATGCAATTGCTATCCAAGAAACTAAAGTGCATTCGGTTTCTAATAATAGTATTTGCGGGTTATGGGGTAACAAGAATTTTGATTCTGTTTGTGCCGCCTTGGAGGGTCTGTCTGGGGGGCTTTTGTGGATCTGGGATCCCAAGGTCCTAAAGATAGAAACCGTCACCCAAAACAGATTTTATCTGATTATTAAAGATTTCGTGATTGGCAGTGGTGATCCGATAAATCTTGTAAATGTGTACGCCCCTCAAAATACCGCTGCTAAACAGCAGCTTTGGTCCGAGATCACAAGCAAAATTGACCACAACGATGGTCTTTGGGTTCTTGCCGGAGACTTCAATGCGGTGACATCGGCTGAGGAAATAGCTCTCTAAATTCAAACCAGTTTGTGCTGAAAACTTTAACAACTTTATTTTCAATAATGGGTTGCTCGAGTTTCCTATGCAGGGGAGAAGGTTCACATGTATCAGAGATAATGGAAAAAAGTTAAGTAAGCTTGACAGGTTTCTGGTTTGCGCGGATTTTTTTAACAAATGGCCTTCGGCTTGTGTTAGAGTTTTACCGAGTCGATACTCCGATCATTGCCCTATTATTTTGGAGTTGGTGGATCTAAATTTCGGCCCTCGTCCATTTCGAATTTTTAGCTCGTGGATCGGGAAACAGGGATTCGAGGAAGCGGTTAAAGCCGCGGTGGAGGATTTCGCCTCTTTTAACCCCCCCCCCCCCTCCCGACTCTTATCTTTCAGCTAAGTTTAACCGTATTAGGTCTTTTTTTAAAGACTTGGAAAGAGGATTTTTTAGCAAAGGAGAACGAAGAAGAAAGAACGGCATTAGCTGAACTTGGAACAACTGGAAAAGGATATGGAATCTAGGGAATTATCGAAAGAGGAAGAGTGGTCCATGGCAGAAAACAGAAAAGTCATCAAAGAAGTGGAGAATAGGAAGAACTTGGATCTCAAACAGAGAGCCCGTTCCAAATGGGCCATAGAGGGGGACGAGAACTCTAAATTTTTTTCATGTGTTGGTTAATAGTAGAAAAGCTTCCAACTCGATTCACGGTCTGAATTTAGACGGTGTGTGGTGTTCGAAACCGTCTAAAATCAAGAAGCATTTCTACTCGTACTTCCGTGAAAGATTTAAAGAACCTTTTTTTAAATAGGCCTGACCTTTTTTATGACAATCTCACAACGATCTCGGAAGCCGATAGTAATATGTTGGTAGAAGATTTCTCAGACCAAGAAAATAAAGAAGCTGTCTTTGATTGTGGTGACGAAAAGGCTCCGGGCCTGGATGGTATAAATCTCAGATTCATTAAGCATTTTTGGGACATTTTCAAAGAAGATTTCTCTAGAATTTTCTTGTGGTTTCATAGTAACGGAGAAATTAGTAACGGCAGTGGTGCTTCATTTATCTCCCTGGTTCCAAAAATAAAAGACCCGGTTTCTCCCGACAACTATAGACCCATAAATTTGGTTGGAGTTATTAGCAAGGTTCTCTCGAAAGTTGTTGCCAACAGTATGAGGAAGGTTCTGGACGGAGTTATTTTGGACTCTCAATCGGCTTTTTTGAAAGGAAGATACATTCTGGATGGGCCTTTAATAATTAATGAACTCATTTCTTGGATTAAGAAGAGGAAGTCTAAGGCTTTTTTTCTCAAGATTGATTTCGAAAAAGCCTACGACAATGTTAGTTGGAAATTTGTGATCGACATACTTCAACAAAGGGGTTTTCCACCCAAATGGTGTACATGGATTTTGAGTATTCTAAAATCGGCTAGTTCATCGGTGCTTGTGAACGAGGCTCCTACATTCATGTTCAAATGTGAAAAAGGTATGAGACAAGGGGATCCTCTTTCCCCTTTCCTTTTTTTGGTTGTGATGGAAGCGTTATCTAGTATGCTTATGCGGGCTAGAGATGCGGGGGATATTAAGGGCATTTCCACTCCTAATAATGGGCCGGTTATATCCCATCTTTTGTAGGCGGACGATGCTATAGTAGTTGGGGAGTGGTCAAAACATGAAGTTACTAATATCGTGAGAATTCTTCGTTGTTTCCACATATGCTCGGGGCTGAAAATAAATTTTGAAAAATCTAATCTTTACGGTATTGGAGTAAGCTTGGAAGAGATCGGGGATATGGCCTCCGAGGTGGGATGCAAAGCGGACTCCCTTCCTTTTAAGTATCTCGGGCGTAAAGTGGGAGCCAACATGAATCGTTAAAGAATTGGCAACCGGTGATTGATATTTTCCGTGCTCGTCTCTCGAGGTGGAAGTCTCAAATGTTGTCTATAGGGGGAAGGGTGGTGCTAATTAAATCGATGATGGAAAGTCTTCCAACGTACTACTTTTCACTCTATAAGGTCCCTTCGAAAGTTATTTCGGACTTGGAAGCTCTAATTAAAAAGTTCTTATGGGGAGGTTCTTTGGAAGAAAGGAAAATGCATTGGGTGGCATGGGATCGGGTTTCTTGTCACAAGAAAGATGGAGGCCTCGGGTTAAATAAGCTTAAAGAAGTCAATGTTGCTCTTCTAACCAAATGGGGATGGCGTTATAAAACGGAGAAGGACAATCTTTGGAGAAAAATGATCGACTCTTTGCATTTTAGTCGGGTGGGTTGGGAGTGTATTCCGTTCAAGAAGGCTTTAAATGGAGTGTGGAACAACATTGCTAAGGTTTTCATCAACACTAAGGCTCGTGGTCTCCCGCTTAGGAACTACTTTAAAGGCATAGTCGGTGATGGAAAGGATATCTCTTTTTGGCTCGATCCTTAGATTACTAACGAACCTCTAAAGAATAAATATCCGGACCTTTTTAATTTGGAATGGGATAAGAGATGTGTCATGGCAGATCGTGTTTGTAGACAAGGAAGTGATACGGTTTTTAACTGGAGTTGGCTCAGCGAGCCGACATCATGGGGATGAATAATTTCTTTCAGCAGCTTATCGCTAGTTTGGGTAATATCCAGGTTTCGGACTCCTGTGACCGTTGGGAGTCGACTTCCAATCCGGTGGGAAGTTTCTCGGTAAAGGCTGTTAAAAGGATTCTGAAAACGGAGCAAGAGTTAGATAATAGATTCATCTTAGATTGTTGTAACTGGATCCCAGCCAAATGCAACATCCACGCGTGGAGGATGGAAATGGACAGAATCTGGACCGGTGAAGCTTTAAGAAAAAGGAACATTCCGATTGGAGATAATCTATGCCCGATGTGTAATTCGGTTGTAGAAACTGCGGATCATATCTTTATTGGCTGCCACTTTGCATCGATTGTCTGGAACGGCATAAGTGCGTGGTGTAATATCCCCAATATTTTCGCTTTTTATCTTAAGGACCTCCTCGGTATTTATAATGAGCTTAGGGTCTCGGAGAAGAAAAAGGACACGATTCACGGTATCGTCATGATAGCTTGTTGGAGTTTATGGCGTGCTAGGAACAATCTCAAATTCTCTAACATTCCGGTAAAGATCGATAGTATTATAAGTGAGATCAAGGCGTTGGGTTTCTTATGGTTTGCGAATAGATCTAATATAACAACTCTCCTAAAAAACATTAAAACATCCGTATACGTCCTAAAATCCACCTCGTATACGAAAAAACGGCCTGAAATACCTTTAATTTAATAAAAAGTAAATAAAAACAAAATTCCCTACTCGCTCGCGGGGCGCGACGAAGACAACAAGAGCTGTCGCAGGCCGCGACTCCCTTGACACCAGGCCGCACCGTAGGCCGCCACGTGTCCCACTCGTGTAGAAGCTACCCCTTGAGTCAGCCAAGCTAGGGCCTACCCTAGAGGCTCTGGCGGGGCGCGACGGCCCCTCTTGTTTCTGTCGCGGGGTGCGAGAAAACAGCTGAACAACCCTATAAATAGAGGAGATCGGCTCAGTCATTCCTCGTTCAAACTTTCGATCTCTCTCTCTCAGATTCTGAATATTAAAAGTAATTCCTGGGTATTATACCCACTAAATAGCGAAGCTTTGCCTCGATGTAAGTATTATAACCCCCAGTTACGTATTAGTTACACTTCCCGATTGATATAGTGCTCCGTAACGCATGTCGAGGCTCTGCCTGACTCAGTTGTTGGAGTTCTGTCTCGGGGAGGGTATAACTAATGTAAATTTGGGTTATTATACTAACACGTGTGCATTTTTTAAATTAATAGATTATAACCAGGAAGTCACAAGGAAATATCTAAATTAGCAATGTGAGTTAATCCTCTTTTCGTAAACCCTTTTTGTGAGTAATCCTTTTTTTTGTAAACTGTTTTTACAAAACCTCAATTGTTTTACATTATAATTAATAGTGATTGAGTATTTACACTTATCATCGGTATGTTGGGGTATTGTATACAAAATTTGTTACTACACTATGAGTAGTAGCATGACCACAAGTCAGGATTGACAGTACCGTGGGTGGTAATTAAAGTAGATGTAAACAAATGTAATTGCGAGATGCCCTCAATATTGTAAAATGATAAAAACTTGTTTTGATTAAACTGGGATTCACTCGCCAGTATTTCTTGCTGATAAAATGTTTTTAAACGTGTTTCAGGTAACAAAATGTGAAAGCCAAATAGAAGTCAGCTGGAGAGCACTGAAGGCTTGGAAAAGTGGCTATAAAAGTTACCTAAATAAAGAAGAAGTTTTATTTGAATAAAATAGGGTTTATCCCTATAAAAATATTATGAATGGAAATTTGGATTTTACCCATGTGTTTATTATTTATAAAATGAGGTGTTTTACTCTGATAAAATATTTCCTAACTACGGTCCTGATGTAAATTCCGCTGCCAATTAATAAACACCGATACCACCAGCTTTGAGTAGCTCGCGGCCGCCCGCCTCCTGGGGCAAGGGGTAGGGGGTTGCGACAGGAGACGGTATCAGAGCTACAGCCACTGATTTCAGCCACTGAAGTGTTCTGCTAACATCAAAATTGTCAATTCTGTTAGGAAATAATCTATGTGACTATGTGCATACATGTATATTATTGTTTTGTGTTATTTGACAATCTGTTAGTTTAAAGTATGAGTGATCAAGGACCTTTTGACGCCTATCGTCACTTCTCTAATTCTCACAGAGATGAAGGAGCTTCCTTCCAGCCTACTCCTTCGAGGTATTCAGCTGACACCGAAGAGGGGATATTCATCTTTAAGGCGTAATCCGCAGAACCATTCCCTACGAAAAAGAGAGGATGGTTCAATCGGGGAGCACATGAGCGTAGGAAATGAATGAGAAAATTACAGCAACAAAGGGCTTTAGCAGCAACAAATAGGGAGATGAACGCCCAGACCAAAGACATAATTAATAGGCGATTGGCCAACTTTCACATATTAGCTACCACTGCCGCAGACCCAAACCTAGAACAAATCATTGCACCACAACCATTACCACTATTCCCAACTCAACTGCCACACCCTGATATTTTCACGTATTACCGGTGGGCCCGGTGGGGAGTATCGTGACGTAGTTGATATCATCATAGTCAAACAACACAATTTAATGCACAATGGAAGCAAAAGATGAATCACATTACAAACCGAATAAAAAGTAATATCAAAGTATAACAAACGAACTGTAAAGGATCCACAGGCGGATCAAAAATTAAAAAGACAACGTGTTCAACAGATTCTAAGTGACCAAGCTTGCAAGACTTTTATTTATTCACTCTGGAGTAGCCAGCCTATTCCGTTTAGTACCTGCACTTTAACCTTTTGGAAAATACGTCAGTTTACACTGGTAAATACAATTAACCGACTCATTTTGAAAAGAGTTTAAGAAAATTAATTTGAATGCACAAGGCATAAAATATCTTTTATAACTTGGGACAATTATTTAAAAATAATCTTGTATACAGTTTTACTTATTTGTCGTCCGTCAGGGCCGGTTAGAAGAGCCGGACAAGATTAACTGGCACGCCACAGGTATAATGCCCACAAGGTTGATTCCTTAAAGTGGGTTACCAGTTTTTACATATGCAACTGTCAGGTGTATGCCTACACCCCGTGCTTAGGTCGTGGCCATTTCAATGAATGATGCCAAGGATATCCGGGACATGGTCATTAACCCCCAAAGGCCATATACCAAATAAAACAGATTAAAACGGGTTATGTAAATATATTAATCACAATCCGATTTAAACAACTACATACCCAACCAAGCGGTATTATTATAATACCGTATCCCAAGCCCGTATAGGGAAAATAAGTTAAAAGTATTTACCTGAGCAAATATTCAAATTTATCTCAACCGTATTCAATCAGCAAGTGCAAGTAGCTTTTACCGGGCTCCTAATCTGGAATGAAGGTTTTTAATAACCTATTAGATTCCTAACGGGTCTTAATTAAGCCTAAACTTAGACCGGTTAATTTTAAAAGAAGATGCACGGTTCGAAACGCATGATTAAGCGAAGACCGGATTAGAATGTGGTTTAGACCTGACAAGTTTGTATACTTGTATAATATGGGTAAACTAAACACATTCTGGATTATGAGATAAAAATGATAAGGTTTGACCCGTTTCGGCTAATTTATGCAAACTAGTTACATAAACCGCACCGAACGCGAATAATGCGTAACGGGTAACCAAATGAGTCATGAACAGGTTTCTTAAGTTAATATGCCTTAAATATGTTGTGATATCAGTAAGATACCTTCCATAATGCCCAAAATAGATTTAAACTCAAATTATGCCCCGTAGGGGTATTTTGGTCATTTTAAAGGTTATAAAAGAGTTTAAATACTAATCTGAGTTTCAGGTCTGATATAATTAGTAAAAATATTTATTTTTATAAGTCATAATAGTAGGGTATGGCATATATGTGAAATTTACCTTTCATAACCAACTATGCACCGTAGGGGCATTTTGGTAATTTCACATAAGCTTTAAAGGTCAAAATTTGAAATCTGAGTTTATAACTTTTGCTTACTGTTAAAATATAAAAATTTGCTTAAAACATCAGTAGGTATTAAGTCTTATATGGGAAAAATGGTTTTAATACATACTATGCGTTTTAAACGCGTAAAAAGACGGTTTTAAGCGATTTCTGGGTTTTTAAAGAAAAGCTGATATTCTTATCATTCCAGAAGACTCAAAATATTTTATTTATAATATAGAATCAGTAGGAAATGGTTTGGTATCAAAATATTATGTAAAACTTATTTTATAGGCCAAAAGGGCAAAACCGACAATTACCGAAACAAAGCTATAACCCTATGTTGTGCTCAGCCTAAAAATAAATAAAAATCTTCAAAAATCCCAAAATATTATTTTACATCAGTAGGTAAAAAGTTTGGTATAAAAAATTGGGTTTAGATAGGCTTCATGCTAATTATGTCGTTTAATTAATAAAAAGCTTTCTAATTACGCTATTGAGCATAACTCTTAATCTAGACCTCTAACTGATGTGAAAATTTAAGGACATGTTTATAAATCAGTAATAAAGATTATTGTCCTCTCACATTTTCAAAATTCTTGTTTTAAGGTCAAATGGGCATTATGGTCAACATTTAGACATATAACGGAAACATGCATATGAATCGAATAACTAATGAACCAAGTTGTATAATCACAGAGGGTTATACTAACATGTAACCAAGCTCTAAGGCATTTCTAAAACATGCTACATTGGTTCAGAACTGAAAGTCAAAGAAAAAGTCCACTTATGCAACTTTCGATTCTGAACCGAGCTTATATTGAACATTGTCAGGTTGAACATGCTTAGACATGTTCTTACATAAATTACTAAGTTATATGAATGATAAAACAGGTTTCATGGCTTCTACATTGTTAATTATGTGTTTATTTGAATAACTGCTTTCTGTTGACTTTTTATAATCAAGTTTGACCCGACAATTGACCTAGTTAGAGTGGGAATTAGAGAGTGCCCTTTTAAGGGTTTATTGCCCACATAATTACCAACTTATAGGTACTTTAAATTTGAGATTTGACTGGACAATTTGTGATTAATCACAAAGTCAAACTTTAATTATGACGGTTTGACTTTAGGCCATTAAACTAAGTAAAACTGCATTAAGAGAGGTTAAGGACACTTACTGAAGTCCTATGCACGACTAACGATCACTAGGAATTGGTCTTGAGCTCCAGGAATCTCCAGAACAAGTGCTATGAAAGTTTCCAAGTGAAGTGCCCAATGTTTGCAACTAAGAGCTTCTTATATAGGAGTTTTGATGCAACTAGATCATGCCAAGCAAGTCTACAGGTGTTATATGATGCTTACAGGTGCCCCCTATCCATGAAAACCTGATGGTGCAGCCCCTGGTATGTAAAACAAAGCTCTTAAGTCGGTTACACAGCTTTAACAGGCAGTTGTCTTCATTTTCTGTCGCTACCAGTCCTAGGCGGCCCGCGTAAGAGTCCCCAGGGGGCTTACGCGGCCGGTATGAGTGTCCAGAACAGGTTAAACAAGTTTCAACAATTGCAATTTAGCCCTTGGTCCTTTTAAAAGTGGTTTTAACTTCCATTTTTGCATATTTAACCCTCTACCTTAACTTTTAAGGGCTCCAAGACATATCCAAACTTTGTTAAGTCCTCGGTTAACTTTATGATCACCCGAAAAGTCATAAATTTCAACGTTGACGCTTTTAACCCCTCATATACGAATGTTAGCATAACTTCTCTTTCATTGTGGACTCTACCTCCCACGTATACTCGGGACCTCTACGGGCATCCCATTTAACTTTTATGATCGGTACATGCTTCCTTCGAAGCTTCTTAACCTGTCGATCCTTAATTGACAAAGGTTTTTCCACAAATTTCAGGCTCTCATCTATATGCACATCCGTATGTGGTATGACTAGTGATTCATCATCTAGATATTTCTTCAGATTGCAGATGTGGAATACATTATGAATACCACTGAGCTCTTCAGGCAAGTTTAACTTATAAGCCACTGTTCCGACACATTCTATGATCTCGAATGGTCCTATATATCTCGGGCTTAACTTACCTTTCTTACCAAATCGCATCACCCTTTTCCAAGGCGATACCTTTAGTAACACTTTGTCACCTACCTCGAATTTTAGAGGTTTACGCCTTTTGTCTGCGTAGCTTTTCTGCCTATCTCTGGCGGCTTTGAGACGATCTCGTATCTGTACAATCTTATATGTCATCTCTAGGACTATATCAGGTCCTGTGAGTTGGACATCTCCAACTTCTGCCCAACAAACGGGCGTTCTGCACTTTCTTCCATACAAAGCTTCAAAAGGTGCAGCTTGAATACTGGAATGATAGCTATTGTTGTATGAAAATTCAATTAATGGAAGATGATCATCCCAACTTCCACCCAGATCAATAACACAAGCTCGTAGCATATCTTCAACTGTCTGAATAGTACGCTCGTTCTGACCATCTGTTTGAGGATAATACGCAGTGCTGAAATTTAGTCGAGTGCCTAGGGATTGCTGAAAAATTTTCCAGAAATGTGACGTGTACCTTGTATCCCTATCAGAAATAATAGATACTAGCAATCCGTGGAGAGATACGATCTCATCCACGTACAGCTGAGCTAACTTATCTGAGCTGTGTGTTTCCTTAATAGGTAAGAAGTGGGCTAACTTAGTCAATCTATCCACTATAACCCAAATAGTATCATTTCCTCACTTCGTCTTTGGCAACTTGGTGATAAAATCCATAGTCACCATTTCCCACTTCCAGGTGGGAAGTTCAGGCTGTTGTAGCAGACCTGACGGCTTCTGATGTTCAGCTTTAACTTGCGCGCACGTCAAACATTTGGCAACATAAGTAGCTATAGACTTCTTCAAGCCTATCCACCAATAATTTGCCTTCAAATCTTGGTACATCTTGTCATTTCCAGGATGAACGGAATACTTAGAACTGTGGGCTTCTTGGAGGATAACATACTGAAGTCCTCCATAGATCGGAACCCATATTCGTCCATTCAGTCTTAGGATTCCATCCTTACCATATGATAACTGTTCTGCAGTGACTCCCAGTTTTTCATTTGGATAGTTAGCTTCTAACATGGCTTCCTTCTGCGCGGCTAACAATCTATCACTCAAACTGTTCTTTAATTCAATGCTCTTGGCATTGATTCTTATGGGCTTAACCCTTTCCTTTCTGCTCAATGCATCGGCGACCACATTCGCCTTGCTTGCATGGTACCGGATTTCACAATCATAATCATTCAGTGTCTCCATCCATCGACGCTATCTCATGTTCAGATCCTTCTGATTGAACAAGTGTTGAAGGCTCTTGTGATCAGAATAGATCACACACTTGGTACCATACAAATAATGCCTCAATAGCTTTAGTGCAAATACAACGGCACCCAACTCCAAGTCATGGGTGGTGTAATTCTTCTCGTGCACCTTTAATTGTCGAGAAGCATAGGCAATAACCTTGCCTTTCTGCATGAGCACGCATCCCATACCAGTGTGTGATGCATCACAGTATACTACAAATTCTTCTATTCCATCAGGCAATGTCAACACAGGTGCATTGCTCAACTTCTTCTTAAGAATGTCAAAAGATTCTTGTGGTTTAGGACCCCAGTCAAACTTGCTATTCTTGCGGGTTAATAAAGTTAGGGGTGCTGCAATTCTTGAGAAGTTTTCAATAAAAAGCCTGTAATATCTTGCCAGACCCAAAAAGCTACGAATCTCTGTGGGCGTCTTCGGCTCTTGCCAGTTCATGATAGCTTCAATTTTAGCGGGATCCACCTGGATACCATGCTCACTAACCACGTGTCCAAGAAACTGGACTTCACGAAGCCAAAATTCACACTTTGAAAACTTGGCATAGAGTTTCTCTTGTTGAAGCAGTGAAAGAATACAACGAAGGTGTTTCTCATGGTCAGCTTGACTCTTTGAGTAAATAAGTATGTCATCGATGAAAACAATAACAAATTTGTCTAATTAGGGCTTGTAGACGCGATTCATGAGATCCATGAATACTGCTGGTGCATTAGTGAGCCCAAAAGGCATCACTAAGAACTCGTAGTGACCATAGCGAGTCCTAAATGCAGTCTTGTGTACATCTTCATCTTTAACCTTCAGTTGATGGTAGCCTGACCTTAAGTCGATCTTAGAGAAGTAACTTGCCCCTTGTAATTGATCGAACAGATCGTCGATCCTGGGCAATGGATATTTATTCTTGATAGTGACTTTGTAAGCTCGCGATAATCGATGCATAGACGCATCGATCCATCCTTCTTCTTTACAAACAGGATTGGTGCTCCCCAAGGAGACGAACTAGGTCTAATAAATCCTTTTGCCAACAAATCATCCAACTGATTTCTCAATTCTTTCATCTCAGTTGGGGCTAACCGGTAAGGTGCTCTTGCAACAGGTGCTGCTCCAGGTATAATGTCGATTCTAAACTCCTCTTGCCTATCTGGCGGTAAACCAGGTAGTTCTTCAGGGAATACTTCTGGATATTCAGAAATGACAGGGATGTCTTCAACCTTGGGTTTTGGTTCATCGATAGTTACTTGTGCCATGTAGATGACACAACCTTTCCTTAAACACTTTGATGCCTTAAGCATGGACACTTGCTTAAGCAACCCATACTGAGTGTCTCCCTGTATGGTAAGTGGCTCACCATATGGAGTTTTGATCACCACTTGTTTCTTGTCACAAACAATCTGGGCTTGGTTATGAGATAACCAATCCATGCCTATCACTATGTCGAAACCAGCTAATTTCAAAGGAACAAGGATAGCGGAAAGGAGTGGTTCCTAATGGATATAAAGCATCCATCTAATATGGTTGAGGCAGTTTCTAAGGTACAATCGGCCAACTCTACTTCATATTTCACGCTTAGGGTTTTAACAGGTAAATTCAACAACTTACAAAACTTATCATCTACAAATGACTTATCCACACCCGAATCAAATAATACCCTTGCATAAACATCATTGATGAGAAAGGTACCTGTGATCACATTATCATCTTGAACGGCTTCTCGTGCATCCATTCAAAAGACTCTAGCATTGGTCTTTTTGGCTTCTTCAGGCTTTTTGGCATACTTAGGGCAGTTGGTCTTGATGTGCCTTTTTTCATTACAATTGTAGCACGTTGCATCCTTTATTTTCTTGCAGTCTAATGTCTTGTGTTCCTTGGATTTGCATATCCCACATGCAGAGGGTCTTGACTGAGACTTGGATTCAAACCTGCATTTTCCAAAGTGACGTTTCTAGCAGGTTTTGTACTTTGGCTTCTCATCTGCTTGCTGACCACCCTTGCTAGACCCAAACTTCTTCTTGTGGTCTGTGTTTCCCTTATGCTTCTTCTCAGACCGTCATGAGTTATCATCCTCACGTTTTCTCTTACTTTCTTCCGAGTTCTTAAGCGATCTCAGCCTGACCGCATCCAAGGTAAGAGACAAAGATAGATCAGCTGCCGACCTAAAAGTAGCAGGTCGGGATGCCTTCACGCTTGCTTTGATTTCTGGGGCTAAACCCCCAATAAATCGAGCTATTCGCTTGGGTTCCGGTGTTACCAGATATGGAACCAGTCGAGACATGGTATTAAAGCTAGTAAGGTAAGTCTGACAGTCTAGGTTTTTCATCACCAGAGATAAGAAGTCTGACTCAATCTTTTCAACCTCATGCTGAGGGCAGTAATTCTCTTTGATGAGTGCAACAAACTGATCCCAAGACAGATTGTACAATGGAATCTTCCCAGTAGCCTGGATTAGAGACCTCCACTAGGCTAGCGCTTCTCCTTTGGATGATTGAGATACAAACTTCACAACGTCCCTATCAGCGCAACCACTGATATCAACCACAGTGTCCATTTCATCGAGCCAAGTCATACAATCGACGGCTCCTTTCTCCCCCGTGAAATCTCTAGGCTTGCAGGAGACGAAATACTTATATGTACAGGACTTACCACGTGGCTCTCGTTTGAGCTCAATCTTCTTCGACGAAACACTATGCTAATTTGAGGAGTGATGATCGTCATCCCTCCTTGATCCATCACGTTTAGGAGGTGGCTTACTATGAGCCTCAAAGTGAGTCTTAGGTTTAGAATGGGGTACTGATAAAGTCCTGTTTCGAGTACCACTTGACTCATTAAATTACCTATCTATGGCCTTGGTAACAACATTATCAATCAGCGCTTGAAGTTCCGCACCAGTTACGTTGATCCTGGTGGTATCATGATTCTCCCTTGGATAACTGTTGATTTCTTCAGACTCTGTCATGTAGCTTGATTGCTACATAAAATGATGACAATGACCTCTTAGAAGTTTATAATAGATTTGTCATCTTATTAATTTATTAACCATGGTATTAATAAACCACATTTGGTTAATTTGTAATGTATATTTATTTAGGATTTTCATTATAATAATCCTTAGTTATTTTTAAAATATAATAATAGCACAAAAGGACAAGTCACAAGGACAAATTTAATTTATAAACCATGATTTCAGATAATCGAGGTATTAAGGCTTGAAAGTAGTTCATTACCTTTTATTGACAGGGAGTCGTAGACTACAATCTGTTTTTTGTCTTATATGACAATGATTATGGCTCGTAGGCCCTACATCACAAATGGATGTTTAAATAATAGAGAAGGATTGGAATGATCCAATATAAGGATGACACGTGTGATTTTACGAATCACATCAGCCAGGAGTGTTAACATATTTTTAGATGTTAACAAGGATTTGAATCTCTTTTTAAACAGGTTTTACCATCATGGCCTGGTCTTATAACGACATGCAGGCTCGGTTATACCCTTTAAGATTCTTATTTAATATTCAAAGGCAGACCTTGTAAAAGGAATGACATATTTTGAATTTTATTTATTTATTTCATACATTTTACATTTATGCATATAATGATAAAATAAAATTTAAATTATAACATGCCATTAAATTTAAAAGGGGTACATTTTGCTCTAAACGGGACTTTAACTAATAAACTTGCCCACGCAGGGGCTAAACAGAGAAGACATGCCCACGCAGGGGCTAACAGGAAATACAAGTCCTCGCAGGCACTGATTATAGAAACAGATATCCACGCAGGGACTGATTAAACATTAAAGAAATAAATAAACAGATAAAGGGTTTAATGATCCTTTTTGCTCTTCCCCTTAATTAAGCTTGCCAAACCCTTGAAAAATCCACAGTTGTTCCTACGCTCTTCTTGGACCTCCTGCTCAACCTGGCTCAACCTTTCGAGAACCTCCTGTTGTCGCTCTGGTGGTATCAATTGTGGCTGCGGCGGCTGCTGATGTTGCAGAGGTTGAGGAGGTGGCGGGTATTGGTACCCATAGGGTGGATACCCAGTCTGATATGGGACTCCAAAGGGCCCATCGGGATGATAAGCGTTGTAGTTTGCTGCAACCAGGTATGGGTCAGCCTCGGCGTAGTTGTAGTTAGTATGGGCCGGCTGCTCGAAAGAGTTATACGCCGATACACCGGCGTACGTAGGAATTGGGTTGTTAAAGCCCACTGGTGGTGGTGCGACTGGCGCAGAATCCACTTCAGAAACAGGGTTCGAAGGCCCACCCATTTGTGGGTCTTCGTATAGTGGCGGATAATGACTGCCACTTGAAGGTTGAGGGGTGCTGATACGGACTCCCCCTTACACGGACATCCGTGTGGTTGATCTCCTAGGCCCTAGTGGCTCCGGAGGCTGTTGTTGCACTGGTGGTGGTGGCGGTGGGGTGACCGCTACAAAATGGGAATCCTCTGAGGGATCATGTTGTGGCTGCTGCTGCTGATGCGGAGACGAGTGATAAGAATGAGTAAACACCCAGTCATATTGGGTAAACCTCGCCTCGTAGCTGTCGGGACCACTATAATGTGACAACTGGCACCAAACCGGTAATTTCCGTACACTTTAATCATTATTTAATGATTGCAACTATGTGCTTAATTTTCAGCAATGTCTGAACACATGATTAAACAAGTGAATTCATGCACGTTGTATACTACAAAATATTGCTTTATGCATAAACGAGAGCGTTGCGTCAAAAATAATAGTAAACTCACCGGTAAGACACACTGTGTCAACAGAACTGCAGAAAGCAGTCAGACAATAAAATTGGAGCCTAGGTGTAGGTTCGACAACAAGAATGCATTAAAACCCAAGAGTACATACAATGGTTTAATATATATGCAATACGAAAGCAAAAATAAGCACTAAAAAGCACCCGAAACGCACTTTAAGTGCAGAATTTATATAATTCAGCAATAAATCAGCATTTAGACATATAAATATTATGCAGAAATGTCATTTTATTATCCGGAATATTTCCCTAAGTGTTGGAAATTAAAAGGGATACAAAAAGGTACTTAAAGGGGTACTAAAAAGTGTAATTTAGCACTTTAAAGAACCGGTATTTAACCGAACAACCGGACATTACCCGGAACATCCAAATATTTACTAGATCTTTCCAAATCCATAATAATCTTACAAGATCTTTCATAGATTCACAAGATCTTTCATAGATTCACTTTGATACACTTAGATTTGGTAAATCTAATTTAGATCTTGCAACTTACACTTTACCCCCCCCCCCCCTTATATGGTGGACGGTCATGGTGGCCCCCATCAAAGACCTCACTTGATCTTATAAGATTGTGTGTGATCTTGCCTATATCTTCTTGGATTCACTAGATCTTCCTTAGATTCACATTGATTCATTTTGATCTTACTTAGATTCTATGAGATTTCAAAAGATGTGGAAAGATCTTGCAAGTTACAATTAACCCCCTCCCCATATGAAACTTACGGCCCAAAGGGGATCCACCATATCCCATTAGATTTATTTGGATATTTCTTGGATTTATTTAGATTTTATATGATATGATAAGATACTAGAGATCTTGTATAGATATGGTGGAAGATTACATAAGATCTCATTCATTCACACACACCACACTTCTTCCTCCTTTCCCCTTGCCCACCTACGGCCTCCATCCACCAGCACACAACCATCATTTTCATCCATTAGTCAACCATTCCAAGCTTAACATAAGGTGCTAGAAGGTGACTAACGAAGCTTGGAAGCAACGGAGCTTGAAGGACCTTGTTCATTTGCTTTTATCCACTTCATTTGCCCTCTTGAACTTCCCTAGCCTTGAGCTAGTAGTAAGTGCTCTAAAACACCAACTTGTTCTTGTTTAGAGTGGTTAATAAGTGATTTAATGATTAAAAATCAAACACACACAAGATCAAAACTAAAAGTCTTGAAAGAAAGATAAACTAGTTGGATAAAGAATAAGATATGTGTGTAAATCATGTGAATCTTGTATGGTTGTTATTATTTGATGTTGTTGTTGTTAGTAAAAGCAAGATGGATCATCATCTAGACATACTAGTCCATGTTAGAAGGCATGAACTAGTAGGATGTAAAAGTTATAAAGTTAAAAGATGATGGATCCATCCATTCATAAGACATGAACTTGTGTAAAAGTAAATTTTCTTGTAAGATAAGACTCTAAACATGTAGATCTAAAGATCTACAAGTGGTTTTTCGGAAGAACCAAGCAAAAATATTAGTTTTGTTAAAACCCGAATCTTATCTGAACTAAAAGCATTTTAGTACATAAACGAGTGTGTAGACACTTGTGTCACAAGAAAAATTTAACAAAGAAATATTTTTTGCGAATCTCGACAAGAAGTTGTGAAACTTCATATTCTTTAAAAATAAAGTTTTTAAGAAACTAAAATTATTTTTAAAGATAACAAGACTTACTAAATGTGCTAGTAAGTTACTACACATTTTTGTAAATATTCAAGTTCATGAAATGGAGGAATTAGTGATTATTGTTGATGGTTATTGTTGATGATTATTGTTGATGATTGTTGACAATTTAAAAGAAAATAAACACATGTTTTGAAAACATGGGAAACGTCCATTTTTAGGGGAAACTCTGTCAAAATTTTTATAAATTTTGACACTTAGAAAAATATAAGTTTTTGAGAAACTTATTCCCTAAAAATGTATTTAAGAGTATTACCAAGGTTTCCCTAATTTTTGGTGATAAGAAATGAGGATTTCTTCAAAAATAAAAATGGATATAAGTATGTATATTTTTTAGAGAAAAATATATATTATTTTATCACCAACTTTTGTGCTAAGTGTATAAAGTATGTGTTATGCGTGCTAGCGTATTAAGACTTAAAAATACACTAAATACTCATGAGGAGTATAAACATAAAAATACACATACAACATACAAGATACATAATTCGGGTGCAAAGTGCAAAACACAAAAGACTTATATTTATTTTTGAGAAAATAATATAAGTAAGATACGTAGTTAAAAATATAGAATATTTTTAACACAAGAATATATACAAAAGAGAGTGACTGTACTTGTGCGACGCAAGTCTAGTGACTAACGATAAGAAAACGCGTATAGGTTACGACGTTAATTAAGCAAATCCGGTGAAGTTTACGACGCAAGGAACGCAAAGTTGTGAGTTCATGCTCCCCCTTTTCTTTAACTGTTTTCAGTTTTTATAACTTCGGGGGTGAAATACATGTACAAAAGTACAATATTTATAATTGGTATGATATAAATACAAGAAGTACACTTGGTGAGAACGAGAACCAAGTGTGACAAAATATAAGATAATAAGAAACGCACTTGGTGAGGACGAGAACCAAGTTGGATGCGTTATGAGAAATGATAAAAAGAAACGCGCTTGGTGAGGACGAGAACCAAGTTGGATGCGTTATGAGAAATGATAAAAAGAAACGCGCTTGGTGAGAACGAGAACCAAGTAGGATGCGTTATGAGAAATAGTGTCACGAATAGGGTACAGAAGCACCATTAATCGTGTACATACTTAGACCGCAGAACAAAAGGTTAGATCTAACGGGTGCCTGGCAGCCACACTACCGGTCGGGGCGAGAATCGAGTAGTGCTTTTGTGTCTCAGAATATACCAATTAAATGCCTTAGGTTTGGTGACTTCCTATGTCGTGCCACATGTTAATGGCTTTGCAACCCATTAACAATCTGATATTTACAGAAATACTGTATTTACATAAAATTCATACCATACTAAAATTGATATATAACTTGAAGTACGTGGGGTACTCAAGAAGATTGAATTATACTTGAAGTACGTGGGGTACTCAAGAAAATGAGAATATTACTTGAGTACGTGGGGTACTCAAGAAGAAATTGAATTTATACATGTGTATGTGGTGTACACATGAAACTGAATTTATATATGAAAACTTGAATTACTCACAAACTATGTTTTCATACAAAGTATACAAACATGAAATACAAAACTGCATGAATTCACACCAACATTATGTTGACGTTTTTCCAAAACTCACATGTATTTCAGGTAACTAGGATGGATGTGCGCGTGGTCTTACTCATGCTCGTGGATGTCGCTTTGTTTATCTTTAAATAAAGTCGTGACTTTTAAGACAATATGTTATCTAGTGTTGTAAACACTTGACATATGTTTTTGGTAATGTAATATTCGATGTTATTTTTGAGCATGTAGTATGCTTACTCTTCGTATGCAATGAGAACCTTTCATGATCACACCTCGTGCTTCCGCCGTTGAAAGGGGTGTGACATATAAGGTGATCAAAGAAAGGGTGACCCATCCGAAATCTCGATGGGGTGAGTAGGTGTTCCGGTTGGAGGCTCGGCGGGTTCTGGATCCTCTTCCATATCCATGGAGAAATGGTCCTCCGGTCCCAACGGGTTATAACCCATTGGTTCATTAATTAGGTTTTCCGGGTTGAACCGGCTTTGGAAGTATGGTGTTGGGTCGTTGAAGGGTGAGTTGTGGCTTTGGAGGGGTATAAAAGAATGGTGTGAGTTGTGGGGCACATTTTCCGATTGAGGCCCGCAAGAGTTTAGGTAAGAAGGTGAGGAGCTCAGCGAGACTGAATGCCTCGCAGGCTCTAAAGAGGTCCTCCAGTTTTCCTGAGGACTTTTGCTTAAGGAATCCGATGGAGTTCGCCGGTGTGATGGCCCGGCCTCGTGATCGTTGGGGGCAACGAGTGGCCCCTTGCCTCTACCTCTTCCTCGCATTCTTGGTGGCATCTTTTTGAACCTGTCAAAACAAACAAAAGGACAACAAAGAAATATAAAGGACAAAGTTAGAAATAAAAACAAATTCGGATTACTCCTAAGTTCTTTGTCTAGACTCGGAAGTCAAGGAATGTGCAAACCGTGTCATTGAGATTAAAAACAAAAGGCTAGTGTTTAATTCACTCAATGTTGGCTCTGATACCAACCTGTCACACCCCGATATTTCCACGTATTACCGGTGGGGAGTATCATGACGTAGTTGATATCATCATAGTCAAACAACACAATTTAATGCACATCGGAAGCAAAAGATGAATCACATTACAAACCGAATAAAAAGTAATATCAAAGTATTATAAACGGACTGTAAAGGATCCACAGGCGGATCAAAAATTAAAAAGATAACGTGTTCAATAGATTCTAAGTGACCAAGCTTGCAAGACTTTTATTTATTCACTCTGGAGTAGCCAGCCTATTCCGTTTAGTACCTGCACTTTAACCTTTTGGAAAATACGTCAGTTTACATTGGTAAATACAATTAATCGACTCATTTTGAAAAGAGTTTAAGAAAATTAATTTGAATGCACAAGGCATAAAATATCTTTTATAACTTGGGACAATTATTTAAAAATAATCTTGTATACAGTTTTACTTATTTCTCGTCTGTCAGGGCCGGTTAGAAGAGCCGGGCAAGATTAACTGACACGCCACAAGTATAATGCCCACAAGGTTGATTCCTTAAAGTGGGTTACTAGTTTTTACATATGCAACTGTCAGGTGTATGCCTACACCCCGTGCTTAGGTCGTGGCCATTTCAATGAATGATGCCAAGGATATCCGGGACATGGTCATTAACCCCCCAAGGGCCATATACCAAATAAAGCAAATTAAAACGGGTTATGTAAATATATTAATCACAATCCTATTTAAACAACTACATACCCGACCAAGCGGTATTATTATAATAACGTATCCCAAGCCCGTATAGGGAAAATAAGTCAAAAGTATTTACCTGAGCAAATATTCAAATTTATCTCAACCGTATTCAATCAACAAGTGCAAGTAGCTTTTACCGGGCTCCTAATCTGGAACGAAGGTTTTTAATAACCTATTAGATTCCTAACGGGTCTTAATTAAGCCTAAACTTAGACCGGTTAGTTTTAAAAGAAGATGCACGGTTTGAAACGCATGATTAAGCGAAGACTGGATTAGAATGTGGTTTAGACTCGACAAGTTTGTATACTTGTATAATATGGGTAAACTAAACACATTCTGGATTATGAGATAAAAATGATAAGGTTTGACCCGTTTCGGCTAATTTATGCAAACTAGTTACATAAACCACACCGAACGCGAATAATGCGTAACAGGTAATCAAATGAGTCATGAACAGGTTTATATGCCTTAAATATGTTGTGATATCAGTAAGATACCTTCCATAATGCCCAAAATGGATTTAAACTCAAATTATTCCCCGTAGGGGTATTTTGGTCATTTTAAAGGTTATAAAAGAGTTTAAATACTAATCTGAGTTTCAGGTCTGATATAATCAGTAAAAATATTTATTTTTATAAGTCATAACAGTAGGGTATGCATATATGTGAAATTTACCTTTCATAACCAACTATGCACCGTAGGGGCATTTTGGTAATTTCACATAAGCTTTAAAGGTCAAAATTTGAAATCTGAGTTTAAAACTTTTGCTTACTGTTAAAATATAAAAAATTGCTTAAAAAATCAGTAGGTATTAAGTCTTATATGGGAAAAATGGCTTTAATACATACTACGCGTTTTAAACTCGTAAAAAGACGGTTTTAAGCGATTTCCGGGTTTTTAAAGAAAAGCTGATATTCTTATCATTCCAGAAGACTCAAAATATTTTATTTACAACATAGAATCAGTAGCAAAAGGTTTGGTATCAAAAATTGGGTTTAGATAGGCTTCATGCTAATTACGTCGTTTAATTAATAAAAAGCTTTCTAATTACGCTATTGAGCATAACTCTTAATCTAGACCTCTAACTGATGTGAAAATTTAGGGACATATTTATAAATTAGTAATAAAGATTATTGTCCTCTCACATTTTCAAAATTCTTGTTTTAAGGTCAAATGGGCATTATGGTCAACATTTAGGCATATAACGGAAACATGCATATGAATCGAATAACTAATGAACCAAGTTGTATAATCATAGAGGGTTATACTAACATGTAACCTGGTCCTAATAAATCTCTAAGGCATTTCTAAAACATGCTACATTGGGTCAGAACTGAAAGTCAAAGCAAAAGTCCACTTATGCGACTTTCGGTTCCGAACCGAGCTTATATTGAACATTGTCGGGTTGAACATGCTTAGACATGTTCTTACATTAATTACCAAGTTATATGAATGATAAAACAGGTTGCATGGCTTCTACATTGTTAATTATGTGTTTATTTGAAAAATTGCTTTCTGTTGACTTTTTATAATCAAGTTTGACCCGACAATTGACCTAGTTAGAGTGGGAATCAGAGAGTGCCCTTTTAAAGGTTTATTGCCCACATAATTACCAACTTATAAGTACTCTAAATTTGAGATTTCACTGGACAATTTGTGATTAATCACGAAGTCAAACTTTAATTACGACGGTTTGACTTTAGGCCATTAAACTAAGTAAAACTGAATTAAGAGAGGTTAAGGACACTTACTGAAGTCCTATGCACGACTAATGATCACTAGGAATTGGTCTTGAGCTCCAGGAATCTCCAGAACAAGTGCTATGAAGGTTTCCAAGTGAAGTGCCCAATGTTTGCAACTAAGAGCTTCTTATATAGGAGTTTTGATGCAACTAGATCATGCCAAGCAAGTATACAGGTGTTATATGATGCTTACAGGTGCCCCCTATGCATGAAAACCTGATGGTGCAGCCCCTGGTATGTTGTAACGATTCGCATTTTCATACCTTCTATTTATAGCTAGTCGTATTGTACTTTCCCTTCTTAGACATTTGTACTCTCGTTATATCCTATTTTGCTTCAAATTGTAATCCGAGACTTGAAATCATAATGAAAATGCATTTGTTTTGATCATATTCTTGTTATAATTCTATGTTATGTGTGCACGACTTAATACGTTTGAAAACACGTTAAACTATTTCAAACATGTGAAAACAGTGGAAAGATATCCTAATTTCAATTCTCGAAACAATCCTTACCAAGAGATTACCCTAAACCGTACAAGAATGGGGAAATTCGTGCGTTGGTTCGGTTAAAACAAATAATTATAAAATTTATTAATAAAGTTAAATAAATAAATTATAAAAAGATTTATTGAAAAAATTGATTTTGTTAAGTTATTAAAGCTAACATGGTTAGCTAACATGGTTAATTAATTATTAGTAAGCAAATTAACTAAGTTGGTTATTTATTAATAATCCAAATAAACTAAGTTAATGAAACCCAGTTAGCTCAGTTAGTCTTATATTGAAACCTCAGGGGCTGAACTGTAACTATTTAGACAAAAGAATAAAAAGGGGGTTCCTCTTTAAGGAACCGGCCCTTGCCAGATTCGAACCCCCGTCACTCAAACCAAACACACGCGCTTTAACCGGATGGGCTACCATCATCGCTGTGAATGATCCCAGCTTATTAATTCTTAAGCGAGTATAACGGAGTTCTTTTCTAGACTTTTGCCGCCAACCATTCACAGCTAAGAAACAGCCAACTTTCCTTCCTGGTTGATCGCTGATTTCACGAAACGAATCCGCGTTTCCTTTTCTACCAATCAATCACCCAATCATTACCTTATGTGTCGAGACTCCTGGATCCTATATAAACCGACATCACCACTCGACCTTCTACCCCTCTCGACCCACCTCGCACTCTCTCAAACCACACTCTTCCTGTTGATCCTCGCACCGGAGAAGACGACTGCACCACCGGAGAAGACCACCGTGAGCCGCCGGAGAGCAACCGCGTCGCCAGGAACCATCGGCTTCAATTCGATTCGGTACGACTCGTTCCGACACTTCGATTGTTCGATTTATAAATCATTTAACATTACTGTTTCTTTTTCTGTTATTATTATTATTATGGGTTACCATATTACTGTTATTATTATTAGTATTATATTATTAGTATTATCATTATTATTATTATTATTAATAGTATTATTATTATTTCTATTATTATATTTCCAGTTTGTTAATAATAATAATAATATTATTATTATTATTATTTCAGTTTAATGTTATTATTAATATTATTATTGATTATTACACATAATTCAAATTATTATTATTACAATTCTAACAAATATTAATTATTCAAAATAATCCAATTATAATTATTATCATTATTTCTATTAGAAATATCATTAATATTATTAACATTAATAATATTATCATTTTCATTATTATTATTGTCACCATTTTATTATTAGAAATATTATTTTTTTGGATTATTAATACTAATATTATCACCATTATTATTAATATTAACATTATTATTATGATACATTATAAAAAAATATTATATCACCTTTACATTTATTTAGAGTCTTAGACAAATACAAACCCTAATCTAAATACCGAACCCATATTAACACATATTCAATCATTTAGGGTAATTTCTTGCAATCTCTTGGGAAATCTCAACTTTCTACTCTTTCTCTTTTACAAGAAACGCAACGCAAGCAAAGGTGAGTATACATGACCCATTTTCCATTTTAACACTTTTGGGTGCAATATGTATTCTATATCAATCACATTATTCACTTCAAACAGCTTTAAGCACACTCTATCCAAATTGCACGTGATACATTTGATTCATGTTATACATGTTATGCTATTGTAAACTCTCATGACTATGTGTTCATTAACTTTGCAAGCCTCCCCTAACAATGGTAGCGCTATAGGTTGAGAAACGCCCCTCCCGTTATTTTGGCGGGTATTGTTAGGTTAATCTATGTTAAAACCATCTCATTCATTTGGGATAGGCATGTTATTTGCGTTAAACTTTGGTTTGGATACATAGAGTAACATCGTTTCGAGTATATACTGTTAATATGATCATGTTATTCACATTGGATATGAGAATCTTTTATACAAATTATTATGCAATGTATCAAACTTGTATACTCGCCAACATTTTTTTGTTGATTTTATTTTAATACATGTTGCAGGTTGAAATTGTGCAAGATTCAAGAAAACAAGCTAGGATGGCTTTAGATACCCATTTTAGCAAATAAAGAATTGTTTGAATTTATGTTTGTTAATTGGAAACATTGTATTTCATTTTAGTTTCAATGAAATGGAATAAATTTATATTGTCACAAATAGTGTTATGTTGCTTTGAGCAATCTGTTTCGTTTAGCGCCACATCCCGATGTTTCCGCCATCGGTTGGGGTGTGACAGATTGGTATCAGAGCCATAACTATAGGGAATTAGGTAAGTTGCTACACTTTTCCCTAGTCTATAGTAGGGAATTAGGAATGCCTTGCCTAGTCTATAGTTTAAGAGCTTATTCACTATGTGTTGCTTAAAACAACTTCCTTTCTATCTTCTTTGCTTCCCTCTACTTTTCTTGGACTCTTAATATACATGCCTTTCCTAAGGCATAACACAATACACACTTGGGAATTTTGAAGACTCTTATAACACAATCGAAACGATTCATCAAAATAAGGGTGATTCCTACATTTGATGAAGACTTTCACTCAGCTATACTTTGATTTTTGCACGAAATCTACCCTCAAGTTAGGAGTGATATCCAAATCTTGAAGGAATTTCCATTTCATATTCTAGTGGACCCTTATCTTTTGATAAGTACTAACCACATTAGGGTACGATGTTATCAAGTTAGAGGTGAAACTCGCATCTTGTTAACTAGTCCCATTCCTCGATTTTCAATCTCGCCAAAGTTTCGATTTTCCCAATCGATTAAGGACGTGTAGTAACTGGAAGGAAAAATATCGTTAATCACTTCTCGATGAGAGTATTCGTCTATTAGGCCAAAGCACGTTTCCTTAATTCGAAAAGGACTTCGACTTACTTTGGAATAGTCTTATGTTACGTTCCGTAACGATCCATATTTTACGTTAAATATCTTTTATGATATCTCAATTATAATGTGTTTTATACTTGAACGTATCTTTCATTTCAAAGTTTTGAATCACAAATCACGCTATCTTCGCAATCTAAAACAATTAATACTCTTGTGAACAAACTAAATTTATGATGCTTTCATTTCATGTACACTATGTGAAAACTAATGTTATGCTATGTGAAATCATTTGAAAACTATATGCTATGTGAAAACTATGTGCTATGCGACGCATTCATGAAAACAATTTCTCTAAACAAACCATTATGATCAAAGTCTCATCCATTCTTTGTTTTAAATTCTTAGATGTCGTCATCTCGCCGTCAATCTGACTCAATCAAGAAGTCAAGCACCACCTCTCAAAAGAAGATGATAGCCTTCATGGCCAAACAGTTTGCTCGTGTTGTCCCCAAGATTGTGACTGAGATCCAAGCTTCCAACACTCCCAACTCCTCTGTTGACTCGAAAGTGCCCCGACCCAAACCTGTAACCTTCAACTATAAGCACTTTGCCTCCTGCCACCCTAAACCTTTCACTGGCAAGGATGGGGTGACCGATATGCTTGAATGGTTCGATAGCATAGAGGTTACTTTCATCAACAACGAGTGTCCTGAAGAACTCAAAACACGTAGTACTACTGGAGTTTTCCAAGACAGGGCCTTGGAATGGTGGACTAACGAAAGAAACATTCGCTCAAATGAAATAGCTTATACGCTGCCTTGGGAGGACGTGAAACAACTCATGATGGAGGAATTTTACCCTCCTCACGAACAACAAAAGCTTGAGGAAGAATTTTGGGCCCTCAAGCAAATCGGTGACGACAACCTAGCCTATACCACCCGTTTTAAACAGTTGAGTTTCATAGTACCACACCTTGTGTTGACCACTGATCGTATGATCAGGAAGTACATCAATTGGGTTACCCCCTAGCATGCGTGACACCATTGAGGCAGCCAAACTTGACAACATCAAGGCTGTCTATCGCCTCGCAGCTAGTCTGAACAATAATCGAGTTCGTGATAAACAAGTCGCAACATCCACTAGGGTAGCCAACCAGATTACCACTAACCCTGAAGTCCCGGCAAGTGGCAGCGAGGGCAGGAAACGAAAATTCCAAAGCTCGGAGTCAGTCAACAAAGTTCGTGCATGCTACAAGTGTGGAGACACAACACATCTTCGCCCACAATGCCCTCAATGGAATCAAGAACAACAACAAGCACCACAAGGTCGAGCTCTCAATGCCAACCAAGCTCAAGATGACAATGAAGTCATTGATGGTACGATTTTTCGTTAACAACCTCATTACCTCAATACTCGCGTAAAGCTTTGTATTTGTTAAATTTGAATCTATGTTAAAATGTACTCACGAAAACCCCCGAGTCATTTCCAGTCAAACTTCCTTATGGCAAGTCCATCACAGTTGATTTTATTTTTTTCATTATTGTTTCCTCGTGCTCAACATTCATCTTCTCTCGATCGACCATCACTTTGTTTCTTTTCGTTCAGTCCTTCCTCTTAGATTTCGAGGACGAAATCTCCTAAAGTAGGGGAGACTGTAACGATTCACATTTTCATACCTTCTATTTATAGCTAGTCGTATTGTACTTTCCCTTCTTAGACATTTGTACTCTCGTTATATCCTATTTTGCTTCAAATTGTAATCCGAGACTTGAAATCATAATGAAAATGCATTTGTTTTGATCATATTCTTGTTATAATTCTATGTTATGTGTGCACGACTTAATACATTTGAAAACACGTTAAACTATTTCAAACATGTGAAAACAGTGGAAAGATATCCTAATTTCAATTCTCGAAACAATCCTTACCAAGAGATTACCCTAAACCGTACAAGAATGGGGAAATTCGTGCGTTGGTTCGGTTAAAACAAATAATTATAAAATTTATTAATAAAGTTAAATAAATAAATTATAAAAAGATTTATTGATAAAATTGATTTTGTTAAGTTATTAAAGCTAACAAGGTTAGCTAACATGGTTAATTAATTATTAGTAAGCAAATTAACTAAGTTGGTTATTTATTAATAATCCAAATAAACTAAGTTAATGAAACCCAGTTAGCTCAGTTAGTCTTATATTGAAACCTCAGGGGCTGAACTGTAACTATTTAGACAAAAGAATAAAAAGGGGGTTCCTCTTTAAGGAACCGGCCCTTGCCAGATTCGAACCCCCGTCACTCAAACCAAACACACGCGTTTTAACCGGATGGGCTACCATCATCGCTGTGAATGATCCCAGCTTATTAATTCTTAAGCGAGTATAACGGAGTTCTTTTCTAGACTTTTGCCACCAACCATTCACAGCTAAGAAACAGCCAACTTTCCTTCCTGGTTGATCGCTGATTTCACGAAACGAATCCGCGTTTCCTTTTCTACCAATCAATCACCCAATCATTACCTTATGTGTCGAGACTCCTGGATCCTATATAAACCGACATCACCACTCGACCATCTACCCCTCTCGACCCACCTCGCACTCTCTCAACCACACTCTTCCTGTTGATCCTCGCACCGGAGAAGACGACTGCACCACCGGAGAAGACCACCGTGAGCCGCCGGAGAGCAACCGCGTCGCCAGGAACCATCGGCTTCAATTCGATTCGGTACGACTCGTTCCGACACTTCGATTGTTCGATTTATAAATCATTTAGCATTACTGTTTCTTTTTCTGTTATTATTATTATTATGGGTTACCATATTACTGTTATTATTATTAGTATTATATTATTAGTATTATCATTATTATTATTATTATTATTATTAGTATTATTATTATTATTTCTATTATTGTATTTCCAGTTTGTTAATAATAATAATATTATTATTATTTCAGTTTAATGTTATTATTAATATTATTATTGATTATTACACATAATTCAGATTATTATTATTACAATTCTAACAAATATTAATTATTCAAAATAATCCAATTATAATTATTATCATTATTTATATTATTATTAACATCATTAACAATATAGTCATTATAATTATATTAATATTTCTATTAGAAATATCATTAATATTATTAACATTAATAATATTATCATTTTCATTATTATTATTGTCACCATTTTATTATTTGAAATATTATTTTTTTGTATTATTAATACTAATATTATCACCATTATTATTAATATTAACATTATTATTATTATGATACATTATAAAAAAATATTATATCACCTTTACATTTATTTAGAGTCTTAGACAAATACAAACCCTAATCTAAATACCGAACCCATATTAACACATATTCAATCATTTAGGGTAATTTCTTGCAATCTCTTGGGAAATCTCAACTTTCTACTCTTTCTCTTTTACAAGAAACGCAACGCAAGCAAAGGTGAGTATACATGACCCATTTTCCATTTTAACACTTTTGGGTGCAATATGTATTCTATATCAATCACATTATTCACTTCAAACAGCTTTATGCACACTCTATCCAAATTGCACGTGATACATTTGATTCATGTTATACATGTTATGCTATTGTAAACTCTCATGACTATGTGTTCATTAACTTTGCAAGCCTCCCCTAACCATGGTAGCGCTATAGGTTGAGAAACGCCCCTCCCGTTATTTTGGCGGGTATTGTTAGGTTAATCTATGTTAAAACCATCTCATTCATTTGGGATAGGCATGTTAATTGCGTTAAACTTTGGTTTGGACACATAGAGTAACATCGTTTCGAGTATATACTGTTAATATGATCATGTTATTCACATTGGATATGAGAAACTTTTATACAAATTATTATGCTATGTATCAAACTTGTATACTCGCCAACATTTTTTTGTTGATTTTATTTTAATACATGTTGCAGGTTGAAATTGTGCAAGATTCAAGAAAACAAGCTAGGATGGCTTTAGATACCCATTTTAGCAAATAAAGAATTGTTTGAATTTATGTTTGTTAATTGGAAACATTGTATTTCATTTTAGTTTCAATGAAATGGAATAAATTTATATTGTCACAAATAGTGTTATGTTGCTTTGAGCAATCTGTTTCGCTTAGCGCCACATCCCGATGTTTCCGCCATCGGTTGGGGTGTGACATATGTAAAACAAAGCTCTTAAGTCGGTTACACAGCTTTAACAGGCAGTTGTCTTCATTTTCTGTCACTGGCAGTCCCAGGCGGCCCGCGTAAGAGTCCCCAGGGGGCTTACGCGGCCGGTATGAGTGTCCAGAACAGGTTAAACATGTTTCAACAATTGCAATTTAGCCCCTGGTCCTTTTAAAAGTGGTTTTAACTTCCATTTTTGCATATTTAACCCTCTAACTTAACTTTTAAGGGCTCCAAGACATATCCAAACTTTGTTAAGTCCTCGGTTAACTTTATGATTACCCGAAAAGTCACAAATTTCAACGTTGACGCTTTTAACCCCTCATATACGAATGTTAGCATAACTTCTTCATACAATATCGAAACGTTGCGAAATTTTTATCACTTATTCTCGTGAGCATAATTAATCGTTACAAAGCTTCGGGTTCGCTAAAAGGTCACTCAGATGTATAACTTAAATATGTTGACACTTTTAACCCTTGCGTTTTGTAATCTTTCACTTTCTTCCACAAATGGCTTCATAAGCTTCATAATTCATTCGTTTAAGGTTGTAAACATCGTGTAGGGTTGTTGAAAGGTATAATTATCAATTGTTGACACTTTGAAGCCTTTTACACATATACTTTCTTTGTTTGTCAACTTTAGTCCCTCATATTCAATTTGTAACACGTTTAAAGTTCATGGCACGTGTCGATGCTATATTGGACATGATTTTACGAGGTGTTACATCAACCTATGGAAATAGAACCCAACCGAGAAGAACTGATTCCCATACCAGCTTTTAACCCTGATGAAATACCTAGAGTCCCAGCACCCAATCCCCTAGCATATGATCCGTGGAATGATGACCATAGGGATTATCGAGAACTCTACCCACAAGAGGAACCCATACCAAACCCATTAGCACCATACCCTAATCTTGACCCTCTAGATCCATATTGGGATGCTGACAAGTATGTTCGGGAAATACTAGAAAACCCATACCCGTATGGAGACCCTTTACCACCATACCCTGACCCAATACCCGCACCACCACTACCCATGAGTACCGAAAACGTGCAGGAACTCCGCACATTTGGTGAGGAGTTAGTAGATGAAGGAGAAAGAATAAGGCAAATAGGGGAAAAGCTCGTTTGGAAGTACGACGAGTGAAATATGCAATACTGGATGAACCCCTAGAGGTGATAATATATATATATATATATATAGGGGAATGCTAAAATGAGAACCACCTCGAGTTGTAAGAACCATGAGAACTACACCGTAGGGAGCATTGTGGACCAAATTTTTTTTCATAAACGTAGATGCATGTATTATAACAACATTTGTAAAAAAAATTCAAAAAAAAAAAAATTTCGTGTGTGTAGTTTTGAGCACCACAAGTTTGTGTTTACGGGTACCGTAAATTTAATCGGAAAATTTATGGTACCCGTAAACACAAACTTGTGGTGCTCAAAACTACACACACGACATTTTTTTTTTTTTGAATTTTTTTTACAAATGTTGTTATAATACATGCATCTACGTTTATGAAAAAAAAAATTTGGTCCACCTCGCCCCGGATCAAGTAGTTCTCACGGTTCTTACAACTCGAGGTGGTTCTCATTTTAGCGGACACTTATATATATATATATATATATGAGTAGGAGTTTGGTAGAAAGCCTTATTTTCCTAGAAAGTCTAGGAAGCAATCAGAACGTGACATGTGGCATTGAAGGATTTTAACTAAAAGGGAAATTGTGTAATTTGACATTTTATTTTAATTTTGGAATTTATATCTCATTAACTAACTATGCACGATTTTATGGTAACTGATTCTCCATGATTTGCAAATTACTACCAAATGTAAATATCAATCAAATTCCCATTCGTTCCTTTCACAATCTTGATCAACTTTATTCGTAAATCATTTTTTACGTGAGAGATAGTTATGGCTTTAAACACAATTCTTGATTGCGGATATGGCAAATACACTTCTTTTTCTGTTTACTATTATCTGGTCTGTATCGATTTTTAGTTATGTCTGGAAACCACCAGAATGTTCTTGACGTTGTGTTTTAACAGCAAGCAGATTCATACAGTTGTGTTTTAGCTTTCAGATTCATACAGTTGTGTTTTAACAGCAAGCAGATTCATACAGTTGTGTTTTAGCATTCAGATTCATACAGTTGTGTTTTAACAGCAAGCAGATTCATACAGTTGTGTTTTAGCATTCAGATTCATACAGTTGTGTTTTAACAGCAAGCAGATTCATACGCTGTGTTTTACCATCCATGCTGGTAATGCTGGAGGATTTCTTGACGCTGTGTTTTAACAGCAAGCAGATTAATACGATGTGTTTTCTTGATGTGTTTCTTCATGAAGGATAGAAGGAAGAGAGAGAGAGAGAGATAGAGAGAAAATCGCAAGAAATGTGGGGTGGTTATGGAATGACAATTATTTCCATATTTAAAACAAGCTAAATGACATATCTACCCCTGATTAATTAAATAATCCTATTTTTAAGAAACACATATTACCAAAATGCCACCAATATGATCTCAACCATTAAACACACCCATTGGATGGCCCAGATCGCTTCCTAGACTTTCTAGGAAAAACACACTTTCCGTAGGATCCCCACTCATATATATATATATATATATAAATACGAGTAGTTTGAAAAAAAATCAACTAAAATAGATAATCTAATACCTACTGATGCATAACTAGTAGTATGTTTTAAATTCTAGTTACATCTTGTAATAGATGCATATATATATATATATAAAATAGATTAAATGTCGCAATGCTCGATGGTTTTGACCAATGTGTTTGTTGTGTAATTGTGTGCATTAGATCTTATTCTGTGATATTAATACCTGATAATTGTTTGTAAATCCAGATGGACAACGAAGAAAACCAGGAAAACCAAAATAATGATAACCAAATAAATAAGAGTGCCTTTCAACACATAGTAACCCAAGGAATTAGAGATGCTATGCCATATATTATCCAAACTGTTAAAGAAGCGAAAAATAATAAAGGTAATAGTGGAAGTAAACGACCACCTACTGAACCCAGTCACAGCGTAAACAATGGACCGTTACTTCAATTGCCTATTCCAAAAAGAAGAAGAACCATGTCATATGATTGTTCTTACAAAGAATTCTGGTCTTGCAAACCAATAGAATTCTATGATAATGAAGGAGCCATTGCAGCTCTACGCTGGATAGAAAAGATAGAGGCCATCTTAAAAATAAGTAAGTGCGCAGAGGAAGATAAAATCATGTTTGGTTCCAATCCTTTTAAGAATGCAGTCTTAAAATGGTGGAATAATATTCTCCAGTCTAGGGGAAGTGATAGAGTCTATAATATGGAATGGACTGAGTTTAAAAACATGGTCGAAATAAAATTTTGTCCTCCCAATGAAAAAGAACAAATTGCTGATAAGTTCTTAAACCTTAGAATGAATGGAGTAGACTGTAAGGGTTACACTACCGTATTCTTCGAATATGCTAGAAGCCTAGAATAGTGCCAACCCTGGCCTCACCAGAACCCGTATTAATCTCCCGTTACATCTGGGTATTAATAAGTGAGATTAGACGTAGTCAAGGCAGCTAGACCACAAACCATAGAAGAAGCTGTAGAACTAGAAAATACCTTGACTGATGAATTGGTACGTACGCAAGAAGAAAACCAGAGAAAGAACCTAGTCCAGAAGCTTACCTAGGAATTTCGCTACGGTAATTCCAACCGTGGGAAGAAGATAGGTTCTACTTCTGCACCTTACTGCAAGTATTGCAAGAGGAAGAATTCGGGAAGATGTTCCACATATTGAAACTTCTGCAAAATACCGGGCCACAAGGAAGAAGACTGTAGGAAGAAACCCAGTAATGGAGTGTGCTTCAATTGTGGAGAAAAGGGGCATATTAAACCAAACTGTCCGAAACTAGCTCCAGCCATGAACAACAATACTACTAAGTAGGGCTGTAAACGAACCGAACGTTCAGCGAACAGTTCGTGAACCGTTCAGCGGGAAGTTCGTCTACATTCGTTTGTTTAATAAATGAACGAACACGAACAAGAAATTCCGTTCGATTAGTTAAATGAACGAACATGAACAAAGGTCTCGTTCGTTCAATTGTGTTCGTGAACATACGTTCATGTTCGTTTGTTTATATTGTTCATGACTTTTTTTGTACTTTTACTTATTGTATCTCAAAATTTTATATTCTTTAACTTTTATTTACTTTATCATCCTAAAAATTAAAATAGAAAACCCGGTTCCCACCGTGCTTATGCATCGTTCACCTATCTTTTCTCAATATTCACATTGACGAACACTATCATCCTCCGTTCTACTATTTTTGCTTCAAATTCTAGCATTCATTCATCCACCATCCACCTGCTAGACTATGTCGCTTTCGTCGATTTATATGTGTTATGTTCGTGAACCGTTCGTGAACACGTTCATTTCCGTAATGAACGAACACGAACATAAAATCCCGTTCGGTAAGTGTTCATGAACGTTCGTGAACAAATTTATTTCCTTAACGAACGAACATGAACAAGGGCTTGTTCGTGTTCGTTCGGTTCGTTTACAGCCCTACTACTAAGAATGCTAGAGCTTTTGTTCTAACTGCAGAGGAAGCCAAGATGATTCCGGATGTGATTGCCGGTACGTTTTTAGTTAATGATGTTTTTGCTAAAGTATTATTTGACTCTAGTGCAAACCAAAGTTTTATTAATACTTCATTTTGCAAAATTCTTAATCAACCATTAACTAAACTTCAACAAGAATGTCTAGTGGAGACGGCAAATGGAGAATCCATTAGGATCACTAAAATCTTGCAGGGAGCAAGAATAGAAATTCTAAACCATAATTTTATTACTAACCTTTACCCAATGAACCTAGCCGGATTTGATGTTGTATTAGGAATGGATTGGTTAGTAACTAATAAAGCCAGTATTTTATGTGATCGAAAGTTAATACAAGTAAATTCACCAAAAGGTGAAAAGATCACAATTAAAGGAGATAAGCCAACTAGATCTACGAAATTCATCTCTGTGATGAAAACCGCAAGTTATGCAAGAAAATGATCATTAGTGTATATGATTTCTATAATCATTAACGCTAAAGGTAAAGAATTGAAAGATATTCTCGTAGTATCTCAATTCTCAGATGTTTTTCCTGAAGAGCTACCCGGACTACCGCCAGATAGCGAAGTTGAATTCAGAATTCACCTACTACCAGGGACAGCACCGATTGCCAAAGCACCTTACTATTTGGCCCAGGCAGAGATGCAAGAATTAAAGAAACAGTTCGACGAACTATTGGAGAAAGGTTTCATACAACCAAGTTCATCACCTTGGGGAGCACCAATCTTGTTTGTCCAGAAGAAGGACGGATCAATGCGTATATGCATTGATTACCGAGAATTGAATAAGGTCACAATAAAAAATCGGTACCCATTACCGAGAATCGATGATCTATTCGATTAACTGCAAGGAGCTCGATTCTTTTCTAAGATCGATTTACGCTCAGGATATCATCAACTGAAAGTACAGGAAGAGGACATTCCTAAAACCACCTTCAGAACAAGGTATGTTCATTATGAATTACCGTCATGCCATTTGGTTTAACCAATGCCCCAGCCGCATTTATGGACATGATGAACAAAATATGTAAACCATATCTGGATAAATTCATAATTGTCTTTATAGATGATATTCTCATTTACTCTAAGAATAAAGAGGAGCATGCAGCGCATCTGCATGCACTTCTTACATTATTGAGAAAGAAAAAGCTTTATGCTAAATTCTCAAAATGTGAATTTTGGTTACAAGAAGTATAATTTCTTGGACATTTAGTTAATCATGAAGGAATTAATGTGAATCCCACAAAGATCGAGGCGATTACTAAATGGAAAGTCCCTGAATCACCAACGGAGGTGAGAAGTTTTCTTGGACTGGCAGGTTATTATAAATGGTTTATCCGAGAGTTCTCTAGAATAGTCATTCCTTTAACAAAACTGACCTGTAAAACAGTTAAGTTTGAATGGGGACCAAAACAGTAAGAAGCCTTTAGAACCCTTAAGCAAAGATTAACCAACGCACCCATACTAGCGTTACCAGAAGGAACTGAAGACTTTGTAGTCTATTGTGACGCTTCTAAGTTAGGTTATGGATGTGTGTTGATGCAACGTCAAAAGGTTATAGCCTATGCCTCTAGACAACTTAAGAATCATGAAGAGAATTATACAACTCATGATCTAGAGTTAGGAGCCATATTTTTTTCCCATAAAATTTGGAGACATTACCTTTACGGTAGTAAGTTTACCATTTTCACCGATCATAAAAGTTTAAGATATGTTTTCGGGCAAAAAGAGTTAAATATGAGACAAAGACGCTGGATGGAAATCCTTAGTGATTATGACTGTAGTATCCAGTATCATGTAGGAAAAGCTAATGTAGTAGCTGATGCTTTAAGTCAAAAGTTCATGATAAGCCAAGAAAAGTACGTTCTCTCAAATTAAATCTACAGATAGATTTAAACGAGCCAATTAAAGAAATACAGAAATCAGTAATCAAGGATGATACTGAAAAATTAAAAGGAATGATTAAGGAATTAGAACAAGGAACAAATGGAATTTGGAGATTCCATAAGAAAAGAATTTGGATACCTAAACAAGGAAACCTACGCAACCGAATTTTAGAAGAAGCCCATAAGTCTAAGTATACGATACATCCCGGTAGTGATAAAATGTATCAAGACTTAAGAAAGAATTACTGGTGGATAGGAATGAAGAAGGATATAGCAGCCTATGTTGCCAAGTGTTTAACCTGTTCACAAGTTAAAGCTGAACATAAAAAACTCTCAGGTTTACTGCAACAATTGGAAATGCTTGTATGGAAATGGGAATTGATAACATTGGACTTTGTTACCAAATTACCCAAAACAAGAAAAGGTAATGATACAATCTGGGTTATTATAGACAGATTAACCAAGTCTGCTCATTTCTTACCGATAAAGGAAACTTTTAGTATGGAACAATTATCCAAGTTATATGTAAATGAAATAGTTTCATTACATGGAATTCCTTTATCTATTGTATCTGATAGAGATAGCCATTTTACTTCTCATTTTTGGACTAGTTTCTAAAATTGTATCTGATAGAGATAGCCGTTTTACTTCTCATTTTTGGACTAGTTTCTAAAAAACAATGGGAACCAAGTTAAATCCAAGCACAACTTATCATCCTCAAACGGATAGACAAAGCGAAAGGACAATTCAGACAATGGAAGATATGCTTAGAGCTTGTGTAATTGATTTCGGAGGAAATTGGGACGATCATTTACCATTAATAGAATTTTCCACAATAACAACTATCATACTAGCATTAATGTTGCACCATTTGAAGCACTTTATGGACGAAAGTGCCGAACTCCAGTTTGTTGGGCAGAAATTGGAGAAAAGCAACTGTCTGGACCAGAGATAGTGCAAGAAACAACGGACAAGATTATTCAAGTCAAGGAAAGACTAAAAGCAGCACGCGATCGTCAAAAGAGTTATGCTGATGACAGGCGAAAACCATTGAAATTTCAAGTAGGAGATAAGGTATTATTAAAAGTTTCGCCATGGAAAGGGATAGTTAGATTCATCAAAAGAGGAAAGCTAAGCCCTAGGTATGTTGACCTTTTGAGATTATTAAAAGAATAGGACCAGTAGCTTATCAGCTACAACTGCCAGAGGAAATGGCAGGAATACATTATGTATTCCATGTATGTAATCTCAAGAAATGCTTAGCATAAGAGTCATTAGTAGTACCTCTTAAGGACATTGAGGTAAATGAGAAGCTTAAGTTTGTAAAGAAACCACTACAGATTAAAGACAGAAAGATCAAGAATCTCAAACATAAGAGATTAGTTCTAGTCAAAGTAAAATGGGATTCCAAGAGAGGACCAGAATACACTTGGGAGCTTGAATCCGAGATGCTGATACGTGGTTAAAAACCGGTGTTCGTTAGTGTATAACTTAATGTTTTTACATAAGTTTTAATTTCGGATAGCCTACTTTTAATCAAAAATGTGTTTTTGCAGGTTTGATGGAGTTTAAGGAGCTTTTCGTGAGCTTTACTAGTCATCGGGTTGAAAACCGGAGCACCGGGACGCGTTACTAATCAACCGGGAGTGCGAGGAGTGATAAATGAGAAGTTGGTGCTCAAGAGGTCGTCGCCGATGGGTCTAGGGCTGTCCCGGACGGGCTCTAGAAACACCCGTCGGCCAGAATGGCCCGTATCCAGTAATTTAAAGCGTCGGCAGGAGAAGTGCTCAAGGGAACCCATCGCCGACGGCCCCCCCACCCGTCGCCGACGGGTCTCGGTTTCATCAAACGTGAATTTTCGTTTTTTGGGGGCTGAGAACGTTTTCTATTGGTCCGGTGCCATTGAATTCGGGAGTTACAACTATTTTGGAGTTTGAATCTTACCTTGGGAGCGATAAACCAAACATCATTCATCACCATTCCATCTATCATCATACACACGACCCGGATCATCATCCGAATCAAGAACAATCATCATCAATCAATCACAATCCCCAATTCATCCTAAACCCTAATTTCCATACCATCAATCCTTCCACCATCATCCTTCACCAAACCTTCATCATCCATCAATTCTCCATTGTTCAAGCTTCGAGATGACTCCATTCAAGTTCCAAGCATCCGATGTTCAAGCTTCTTCAACCATGAGCGGCTAAACACCTTGGTTTCACCCCGGTGTAGGTAGTTGTTTAATTTAGGGTTTCAAATTGTTTCTTGCTTCAACTTTGTGACAAATTGTGTTTGATTTTTGAAACCTTTGACAATAGTTTGCATTTGTTTCGTATTCGTAAATTGTCGAACGATGTTAAAAGTTATGACTTTAAGAAATGGTTATGTGTAGTATGCATTGTCTTGGTTAGGTTTTACTTGTGTTGATTACAAAGTGCATTCTTGTCTGTTTTTCGAAGCGTTGATAGTTATTGGCACCTAAGTCACGGTACACTAAATCCGCTAATCATATGCAATTGAGTTGAATCTAAAAACTTGTAGAAACCCTAGGTTGACAATTACCGAAACCGGGTGTGAACCCTTTTTCTTATTATCGTTTAGTAATCAATCTTTCTTGCAATCGTTAATTCGTAGTTATTAATCAATTAAATCAATTCCATTAGTTAAATTCACATCTTTCAATTAAACAAAAACACAAAAATATCTGGCAAGCTTCATAAATTGTGACATTTGTTTTAATTCAATCGAATCCACACACAAACCACATACTCTTCGTGGTTCGACCCCTTGCTACCACTAACTATCTGTTTTTGTTTATTGTTGTAACTTTTTTTCCACAAAAATCAAGGTAATTTAACGCATGATTTGGTAACACTATTATAAAAATGGTAGAACTAACCACCTAACAAATTTTAATGGTTGTGAGAAGCATGCTTCTACACAAGGGTTAGAATTTGTAGGTACATGATGTTCGAGAGACAACCGTTTTTATGAAGAGAAAAAGAAGATATGGGCATCAAGCGACAAAAATCAGGTGCATGCGTTTCCTTTTTACCTTGATTCTTAGTTTAGTAATAAGTGGATTGTATTTTGTATTTTATTTTTTTTTTGGGTGAAATTTTGGGAAGGTTAGCCATGTCACATCCCTTGTGCGTTGTAAAACTCTAGTTCTTACACATTGAGGACAATGTTTACCTCAAGTGTGGGGATGGGGGAGTAGTAAAAGTTTTCGATTTAGACCCATTCATTTAAATACTACACATTGAGGACAATGTTTACCTCAAGTGTGGGGATGGGGGAAATTTTCAAAAAAATTTCAAAAATTCTTGTTTCAAAAGCGATCTTAAAAGCACAAGTAACTAAGTCAACGAGGGATGGCACAACCCATGTGGTCTTTTGTCATGGTCAAGTTCAAATTAATAAGCATAATGGGTATTTAGCGGGTGGTTATTTGGGAATAATTCGCCTTAAGGAACTAGCATTTGATGCATATCACATATCATACCCTTATACCTGAGGTTTTGAGCCACTTTTATATCATGGATTTACATTTACATTTACATGTTTCTTTGTTTGAGTGGACCATTAGTCGCGTATTGTAGAACTTGCAACTTTTGATACGTTTGAGACCATAGACCGAATTCAAGCACGAGAATGATTAAGGCATTAGGTAAACCTTTTCCTTTTACACCATTTTTATATCCTTACCCAAAAGTTATTCCTTAGTAGCGAACTTTGAGCCTAATCCCTTTGTTTGACCACCCTTTAGCCAATAACCTTATAACCTTTTTCTTTTAAACCCGTGTGATAGAAATTCGATTATAGGAGTGAAGTTTATATAGTTGTAATTGTTTGTTTGCATATATAAAAAAATCAGAAAATGTATGAAAAAGATAGAAAAATTTTGCGAAAAGAACAAAAATATATGTTCTTAGCTTGAGAAATAAAAGGCTAAAGTTGTTGCCTCATAGTTGATGTTTATATTTAGTTTTGTTTAGTTTAGTGGTTTGTAATAAAAATCGAATTTTCATCAGCTTAGCCACTTTAAAATATCCCATTTCCTACCTTTAGCCCAACCCCGTTACAACCCTTACAAAGACCTTATGACTTGTGCTTAGTATTCGTGATCGGTGGTGGAGAATGATTGAGTTGCAAGCCTATGCGGGTACGTGTTCTAAGCGGTTTTGAGCGATTAATTGATTGAAGTGCTAATACATTATACACATTAGCCATTTTTTAAGCCGAGTGGAGAGAACATTGTGAGGGATATGCATGACTTGTTAGTTTTACGGGCGGGTTAATCTTGGATAACCATTACTATATGTGATTATTCACTTGACCGGTAAATATGTGAAAATTGTAAAGAATGTGAACTTTTGTATGAAAATAGACCTTAATCTTTGTCTCAGGAATGGGAAGTGTGTTCGTTGTTCGACCCACATGAAAGTGAAAAACAGATTTGCTTGAGGGCAAGCAAAAGACAAGTGTGGGGATGTGATACGTGGTTAAAAAACGGTGTTCGTTAGTGTATAACTTAATGTTTTTACATAAGTTTTAATTTCGGATAGCCTACTTTTAATCAAAAATGTGTTTTGCATGTTTGATGGAGTTTAAGGAGCTTTTCGGGAGCTTTACGAGTCACCGAGTTGAAAACCGGAGCACCGGGACGTGTTACGGATCAACCGGGAGAGCGAGGAATGAAAAATGAGAAGTTGGTGCTCAAGAGGCCGTCGCCGACGGGTCTAGGGCCGTCTCAGACGGGCTCTAGAAACACCCGTTGGCCAGAATGACCCGTATCCAGTAATTTGAAGCGTCGGCAGGAGAAGTGCTCAGGGGAACCCGTCGCCGACGGGTCTCGGTTTCATCAAACGTGAATTTTCATTTTTTGGGGGCTGAGAACGTTTTCTATTGGTCCGGGGCCATTGAATTCGGGAGTTACAACTATTTTGGAGTTTGAATCTTACCTTGGGAGTGATAAATCAAACATCATTCATCACCATTCCATCTATCATCATACACACGACCCGAATCATCATCCGAATCAAGAACAATCATCATCAATCAATCACAATCCCCAATTCATCCTAAACCCTAATTCTCCATACCATCAATCCTTCCACCATCATCCTTCACCAAACCTTCATCATCCATCAATTCTCCATTGTTCAAGCTTCGAGATGACTCCATTCAAGTTCCAAGCATCCGGTGTTCAAGCTTCTTCAACCATGAGCGGCTAAACACCTTGGTTTCACCCCGGTGTAGGTAGTTGTTTAATTTAGGGTTTCGAATTGTTTCTTGCTTCAACTTTGTGACAAATTGTGTTTGATTTTTGAAACCTTTGACAATAGTTTGCATTTGTTTCATATTCGTAAATTGTCGAACGACGTTAAAAGTTATGACTTTACGAAATGGTTATGTGTAGTATGCATTGTCTTGGTTAGGTTTTACTTGTGTCGATTACAAAGTGCATTCCTGTCCGTTTTTTGAAGCGTTGATAGTTATTGGCACCTAAGTCACGGTACACTAAATCCGCTAATCATATGCAATTGAGTTGGATCTAAAAACTTGTAGAAACCCTAGGTTGACAATTACCAAAACCGGGTGTGAACCCTTTTTCTTATTATCGTTTAGTAATCAATCTTTCTTGCAATCGTTAATTCATAGTTATTAATCAATTAAATCAATTCCATTAGTTAAATTCACATCTTTCAATTAAACAAAAACACAAAAATCTCTGGCATGCTTCATAAATTGTGACAATTGTTTAAATTCAATCGAATCCACACACAAACCACATACTCTTCGTGGTTCGACCCCTTGCTACAACTAACTATCTGTTAAGGGTAATTTGGGCTTATAAATCTTATCTTTGATCGGAGCGCGACACTTCGATCAGATGCAGAGAAAATATCCACACCTCTTCCAGTAGACCTCGAGGACGAGTTCTAAAACAAGGTGGGGAGAATATAACAACTTTCCTAAAAATCATTAAAACACCCATATACATCCTAAAATACACCCCGTATATGGAAAATGGCTCGAAATACCTTTAATTTAATAAAAATTAAATAAAAATAAAATTCCCTACTCGCTCGCGGGGCGCGACTAAGACAGCAAGAGCTGTCGCGGGCCGCGATCCCCTTGACACTAGGCCGCACCCTAGGCCGCCACATGTCCTACTCGTGTCGAAGCTACCTCTTGAGTTAGCCAAGCTAGGGCCTACCCTAGAGGCTCTGGCGGGGCGCGACGACCCCTCTTGTTTCTGTCGCGGGGGGGGGGGGGGGCGAGAAAACGGCTAAACAGCCCTATAAATAGAGGAGATCTGCTTCAGTCATTCTTCGTTCAAAATTTCGATCTCTTTCTCTCAAATTCTGAATATTAAAAGTAATTCCCGGGTATTATACCCACTAAATAGCGAAGCTTTGACACGATGTAAGTATTATAACCCCCGGTTACGTATTAGTTACGCTGCCCGATTGATCTAGTGCTCCGTAACGCATGTTGTGTGACAACCCTCACAATTACAGGTATCCGTACAATTAATTAATATTAAATTTGTGCTTAATGACTGTGCTTAATTATAACTGACGAATAAACTGCTTTCTGATTTCTGTTACATACATACATATGCATCACATTTCATACTGTCACTCTATTTATTACATACAACCTTTAGTGACAAACTTGATGCACAAAACACAGTTAGCACAGTGAACGGATAACTCAGAAACATACTGACAATGCCAGCACATAGACAAACAATATATTGAGGCCCAGTATGAGCCAGAGGCAAGGTACTACACTAGTAGGGAGTGTAGGGAAGTAAGGACCATAAATCTTCTCATTGGGATTATGATGATCTTGTTTGTACTTACAAAGACATAGAACACATTGGACATTAGAACTTGACTTATTAATAACCATCATCATCCACACTTATCATCACAAACTTCTTTCTTCTCTCCCTCTAAACAAGCTTCGGCCGAACACCCTACCATACACATCACCCATTTTCGATTTTGATTCAAGCATTCCAAGCTTCTCACAAGGTGCACCAAGGTGAATCACGAAGTGTGGAGCTCACGGATCATCAAGGACCTCTCTCGTGTGCTTTTATCCACTCATTTTCTCTAGTGTTTCTTCCCTAGCTTAAAAGCTAGTAGTAAGCTTCTTTGATCCTCATTTACTTCATGTTTATGGTGGTTAATGGTTATGTTATGATGAAATCTCAAGAACACTAAAAGATCATAAACATAAGTCTTGTAACATAAGCTTAAAGATGAAGAAACAAGATGAAATAATAGTAGTATGATGTTGTTTGAATGTGTTGATGATTTCTTGATTGTTACTAGTAATGTGATGGTTAGTCATCATATGAGACTTGTTAAGTTATGATTAAAAACATGGCTTAACAAGTTAGGGATGATTATGTGTACATGAAATAATCATCCACAAGTGAAGACATGAACTTGAAAGTAGGATGATTTTTCTTGAAAAATAATAAACCAAGTAAACTAGTAATATTGTAAATCCAAGTCTTGAGAATGGTTTTCCTAAATAAACCAAGAGTAGAAAATGATTTTTGAAGGGTTATGACTTTTGTTAAGCCTACACTATTTTAGTAACAAAATAAGTGTAGTAAGTCTAGTATAACAAGAAAATATTGTAAGTAAATATTTTTGTAAAATAAGTTCACAAGTTGTGAACATCTAAAAATCTCGAGAATGAGATTTTAACAAAAGAAAACACACTTTAGAGGGTAACTAAACCCACTAAACACCCCCACTAAGTTACTACGCGTTTTTATGAAAAACCAAGTTCATGTTGTTATATAAAACGCATTGTTTTTGCACTTGAAGACGTAATATTGTTTAGTGACTTGTTGATGATTGTTTGGATGAGTTTTTGGAAAAGAAAATGATATGCTTATTAGCATGGACACCTCCGTTTACAAAGGAAACTCTGGCGAAATTTTCTAAAACTCCAACACTTAGAAAATATTTTCCAAACAAGTGTTACAAGCATACTTTTAACTTTGTTTTTCAAAATTAACTTCGTCATAGGTTTTGTTACAAAAATACAAAGTATTGGAGGTTGGTTTTGTAAATAAAAATGGGTAAATATATATTTAGAATATATATTTTATACTAAGACACTTGTGTGAATATTTGCATATTTTGTGAACTAGTTATATAATTTTAGGGTAAAATAATATAACTTACAAATACCATGGAAAATCACAACTCCAAAATAATACCAAAAATCACACGAAATAAATATTTAAGTTATAGGCTTGATATTGTGAAACCAAACGCAAAGACATAACTTATAAAATATTCCGGAAAATACTCTTACACATATATTTTTGGTAAAATATTATTTTGGAAACTAAAGAAGTAAAAATATATTATTTTTGGGAAAAATACATATATTTTGGAAATACGTTATTTTTGGACAAATAAGTTAAATATATTTTTCTAAGTGGGACTTAAATATATTTTTTTGAAACTGCAAATGTACATGTATAAATACCCCCATCCTTGGGAAGGAAATACGGAGTTAAAATACTTGAAAAGTATGAATACGAGATAGTTGTCTAACTATTATTCCAAAACCTTAAAAATAATTTAAGTTAAAATAATTATTTTAACAAATGATTATAACTTGGAATAATGTCAAGGAATCGTAACTCAAACGTAAATACAAAGGCAAGGCACGGCCCGATCGTCTAATAGACAGTAGTACATTGCAGGGAGTCGTGTTTGCTGACGAGACCGGAGATTTGAGTACGATACAGGAGACGCACTACAGTGAGTTCATGTCCCCCCTTTTCTCTTAACTGTTTTCAGTTTTATACCTCGGGGGTGAAATACATGTTACAATTATTACAAACTTTTTATACATGGTATGGTTTGCTTAAGGAGGGTTTACTACTTAGATCATGTGAAAGGTGGGTATAACACTTAAGGCCATTAATCCTCGTTGTTAGGACCGAGGGACATGAGTGATAGATCTATTTGGGTGTAGCGAGCTCACACCCATGAGGCCGGGGCGGCCCATAGTGGTGGCTGTGTCTTACAGCCGAGGCCCAGTACAAATTTGCTAGGTTTGAGTACTTCCTGCACCGTTTCACACATACCAGTGGCTTTGCAACCCATTGGTGATCTCTTTTTCCTTAATTACTACATACCAGGGACTTTCATACATACAGACACATTACAAAGGTTTATACATACTCACTTACACATGAACTCACTCAACTTTTTGTTGATTTTTCAAACTACATGTATTTCAGGAAACTAGCGGATCTGGCGGAGTATGCATATGTCTAGCTACGTTGAATAAAATATGTCATCCAGGGTAGTAGGTTTAGGAGGTTTAACCCTTACCTGGACGGGTTACATGTCTTTAAACCACGTTTTATTTAAAGTCTTTTGTTGTGTCTCATGAACACGTCGTAGACAAGTATGGTTTGTAACTTATTTTAAGTGTCGACCTTTTCAAACAATGATGTTGTGGTATTTTTAAACTTAATGAATGGATGAACATCTTGTGTTTTTATCATATAGCATTGTTATGATTGTTGTTATGGTATTAAGAAGTCACACCAAATAAACCCACGCTTCCGCAAAAGCCAGGGTGTGACAGCTTGGTATCAGAGCCCTAGATCATAGCGAACTAGGATTCTTTCTCGAGTCTAGACTATGATCATCAGGGCTCTCACGAAAATGTTTTCAAATATTTTTACATTGCATACATTATACGTCCAGATCCAGGGAACAAACTTTTTACAAACGAAAGGCACAAATACACATTTCCAAATTTATATTTATAATTCAGTCTTAGAGACTGAGGGAGGATCAGTCTTAGAGACTGAGGGAGGATTGGTCTTAGAGACCAGGGATTTAGTCTTAGAGACTGGGAGGTTGGTCTTAGAGACCATGGATTTAGTCTTAGAGACTGGGAGGTTGGTCTTAGAGACCAGGGAGTTGGTCTTAGAGACCAGGGAATTGGTCTTAGAGACCAGGGAGTTTAGTCTGAGAGACTGGGGAGGATAGTCTAGGGAAGACTAGGATGATTACTTGCTTACATTGTTGTGACTTACATGCTTATTTGATTATATGTTGATATATGTGCATATGTGTGGTTGTGTTACAGACACCATGCCATCATCTTTGGATACCGGAGTGTCAGACACATTGGATCCTATGGAGATTGTGTCAGACGATGAGATTGTCCCTGAGGACGAGGTCTATACATCGGATACCACTAGTACGGACGATGACGATTTCCAGCCTTTTGCTTTGCCGGATCTCGGAGACGATGTTCAGCTCGCTGATGGTATTCTAGTCGGGGACCTACCTCTTACTGAGATCCCTGCTCCCGTTCCCCTTGCTGCAGTTCCTGTTGGGGATCTGCCACTTGATGATGATGTCGTTATTCCTGTCATTGAGGTTCCGGTTATGGAGGTCCCTTCTGATTCTTCTGGTTGAGACACTTTTGAGTCAGTATCATCTTCTACTCTGCATGCGCTGGGGTTACAGCGATACCCCACTGACTCAGATTCCGATATGGCCATGTCAGCCGCATCCGATCAGGACCATGATTTTGACCTTGCTGATGACCCCGGTCATGATTTTGACCTTGCTGATGACCCCAATCATGAGTTTGACCTTGCTGGTGATGTCGAGCATGAGATAGACTATGCTCCTGATGAGCAGCCATTCGAGGCCCCTGTTTCTCCTCATGATTTCGACCCAGATCACGAGATTGGGCTTGGGCACGATGATCAGCCCCTAAAGGCTCCTGTTGCTCCTATCGATCAGCCCCCTGTTGTACCCGCTGATCTAGATCTGGCCCCAGCTGACCCTGTCCCATCACCAGATCATGACTCTATCTTTGCTGAGATACCTGATATTACACCGATATTACCTGATCCAGTCCTTGTGTTTGATGACCATGCTTCGTTTGCCGCCCACATCGATCCTAGATATGCTGACACCCATAATGGGTGGGTCGATGATGACGATTATCCCCCACATGTTAGACCAGTCACTCCCCCTCATGCACCCATCTCTGCACCGATTGATGTTACCCTTCATTTTCCCCATGTGTCAGATATCCATCGCATCGACCTTCCTATCACTTTTCTCCAGGACATTCCTCTACCTCGTCCTGGGGAGGGATCTTCGAGACAGCAGCCTGCTTTTGTCCTGCCTATGTCATCAGCTGTTCCATTCATGTCTCAGTTTCCTCGCACTACATCACCTTTTGCACCTGCTGCACACGCGGCTTTTCCTTCGTCAGCACCTTCAAGCGAGCCATTTCTGTGGTCTTCGCCCAATATGATGCCTTTGTCGGACCCATACCACCCTTTTCATGTTGGTTATACCACGGATGACATACTTATATCCTTGCAGTTACAGCAGTATGCGTTGAGCTGACGAGTCCAGGAGCTGGAGAGGACTCCACGTCCTCCCCCTTGTCATTTCCAGTCTCCATTTGCTACACCACCAGCTCCTCTCGGACTACACCCGGATTCTGATGTCCGCTTCCTCACTCTGGAGCAGCAGATTGCTTACCTGCTGCGCGTTATACACGTCCTCGAGGAGGATTGGGTGCATTTGCGCCGTTTGATTTTCTTCCCTCCTCCACCTCCTCCTCCGCCATCAGCGTAGCTATATTTTTGGTTTTGTGCAGGTAGATTGTTTTGGTGAGAGAGTCGCAATTGGGCCAACATATGAAGACTTTTGGAAGACCACGTTTTTGTATATGATTTGTGTAGAATGACTTGTATTTTGGGGTGATGTATCTCTATGATCTTATTTTGATGTATGGTGTACTGTGAAACATGTAAAACTATATTGTGGTCATGATTAAATGAAAGCCTAATGGCAACGTTCTCACTACATGGATTGTTGAATTAGTTGTTTTATATTATAACATGGGATGTTATGTGTTAAGAGGTTGATGGATATTATTACATACGCATATTGCTTACTTACTAAACTTACCATGACCTGACCAATATGATCTTCTTTTAGAAGATGCCTCCACGGCGAGACACACGTTTGCCTACCACTGAGGCAGAATTGCAAGCAAGAATTTCGCAGGCCATTGCTGATTACGAGGCCTCCCACGCTGAGACCAGCGGGAATACCTCAAGAAACAACAACCCACCAAAAGGTAATGTTAAGTCACTCGAGACACATTACACTACATTTGGACATTTCATGTGTAAATGCTAATGTTTTCTATGAATAACATTGCTTGGACAGGCTGCACCTACAAACAATTTCTTGACTGTAAGCCCTTAAATTACGACGGCACTGGAGGTGCTGTTGCATTCGTCATATGGGCAGAAAAGACAGATTCTATTTTAAGGATGAGCAAGTGTGCTCCTGAACAGCAAGTTACTTACATCTCAGGGCTCTTTCTTGATGGTGCTTTATCATGGTGGAATCTGCAAGTACAGACCCTGGGAGAGGCGGCGGCATATGCATTGACATGGACTGAGCTGAAGGAGCTCATGAGGAAGAAATATTGTTCACGAGCCGAAATACAAAAGCTGGAAACGGAATTCTGTAATCTTAAAATGGATGGCCCGAAGATAGCCGAGTATGTTTAGAGGTTTCATGATTTGTCCCATGTGGTACCATACATGGTTACGCCTGAATTCAAACGCGTGGAGCGTTTCATCTGGGGGTTGGCACCTCAAATTATGAGCATGGTTACATCGTCAAAACCAGCAACAATTACTGAAGCCATCGATCTGAGCGTGTCACTGATGGAGGAAGCCATCAGGCTAAACAAGTTTTCAAATGCTGATTAGAAAAAGAAGGAGACTTATGTGGAGTCATCTGGCGAGAACAAACGGAATTTCTCCAACTTTAAAAAGGGTACCAGCAGCGCCAGCAGGAAGAAGGAGGTGAACCCACCAGTTGAAGCTAAAACAGGTGCTGAAGTCAAGGGAAAGGGATACATGGGCGCTTTGCCCAAATGTGACATATGCCTGTACCATCATTCTGGCCAGTGCAGGTTAAGGTAATGCGAGTCTTGCGGGAAGGAGGGTCATTCAAAGAATACATGCTGGGCTGGTACTGGTGCTAGTCGTGGTAACAATGGTCAAAGGGGTTTTGGTAACAACAATTTCGGTGGTAACGGAAATGGGAACCGCAACGGCGGAAATGGTAATCGTGGGAATGTTGGGAACCAAGCTGGGAACCGGGGAGCAAACAATGCTCAAGGTGGTAATGGTAACGGTCAAGGACCGGGATGTTTTAACTACGGAGACATCGGACACTTCAAGCGCGAATGCCCAAAACTCAATCAAGCTCGTGGAAGGGTATTCAACATTGGAGCAAGGGAAGCATGCCAGGACCCGAATGTTGTCACTGGTACATTCCCTATTAATCAACGCTTTGCATCTGTGCTATTTGATACTGGTGCCGACTATAGTTTTGTATCGCTAGAATTTAAGAAAATGCTTGGGTTAACTGCTAGTAAGTTAGACATTCCGTACTCAATTGAAGTGGCTAATGGAAAGCTAGTTGAAACGAATGAAGTCATTAGAGGATGTCTAATAGAGCTGGGAGAACACGAGTTTACACTGGATCTAATGCCAGTCGAGTTGGGAAGCTTCGATGTGGTAGTAGGGATGGATTGGTTGTCAAGCAACAAAGCCGAAATTGTATGTCACGAGAAGACCATTCGCATCCCAATGGCGGATGGAGAAACGATTGTGGTACACGGGGAGAAGCACGATACGCCTCTAAGGGTCATTAGCTGTTTGAAAGCTCAAAAGTGTTTACAGAAAGGATGCGTTGCTTTCTTGGCACACATCATGGATAAAGAAGCAGCTGAGCCGAAGCTAGAAGATATTCCAGTCGTAAAGGAGTATCCTGAAGTCTTTCCTGAAGACTTGCCAGGATTGCCGCCACAGCGACAAGTCGAGTTTCATATTGACTTAGTTCCAGGCGCCGTACCTGTGGCTAAGGCACCCTATAGACTTGCGCCTTCGGAAATGCAGGAGTTGTCGACGCAACTTCAGGAGTTGCTAGACAAGGGATTTATCAGACCAAGCTTCTCGCCTTGGGAGCTCCAGTTTTGTTCGTTAAGAAGAAAGATGGTAGTTTTCGCATGTGTATCGACTACAAGGAGCTTAACAAGTTGACTATCAAGAATAGATATCCTTTGCCAAGGATTGACGACCTGTTCGATCAGTTGCAAGGTTCGAGTTTTTACTCGAAGATTAATCTACGACCAGGATATCATCAGTTAAGGATTCAAGATGAGAGTATTCCAAAAACTGCTTTTAGGACTCGCTCTGGGCATTACGAGTTCCTGGTTATGCCGTTTGGGCTGACAAACGCGCCAGCAATATTCATGGATTTGATGAACAGAGTTTGTAAGCCGTACCTCGATAAGTTTGTGATTGTGTTTATTGATGACATTCTGATCTACTGAAAGACGAAAGAGGATCATGAGCGACACTTAAGAGCTATTTTAGAGTTGCTTAAGAAAGAAAAGTTATATGCAAAGTTCTCGAAGTGCGAGTTCTGGCTGCGTGAAGTTCAGTTTCTTGGTCATGTGGTTAATGGAAATGGAATTCATGTGGATCCCACAAAGATCGAGGCAATCAAGAACTGGGAAACTTCTAAGACACCAACCGAGATTCGACAGTTTCTAGGTTTGGCTGGTTATTACCGCAGATTCATTGAGGATTTCTTGAAAATCGCTCAACCTTTGACCTCTCTCACACAAAAAGACAAGAAGTTTGATTGGGGAGACAAACAAGAAGAAGCATTTCAACTGTTGAAAAACAAGCTTTGTGACGCGCCAATCTTATCACTACCCGAAGGCACGGATGACTTCGTGGTATATTGCGACGCCTCACGTCAAGGTTTAGGCTGCGTGCTGATGTAGAGACAAAAGGTTATAGCATCTGCTTCTCACCAATTGAAGGTCCACGAGAAAAATTACACCACGCATGATTTGGAATTGGGCGCGGTGGTGTTTGCATTGAAAATCTGGCGACATTACTTATATGGCACACGATGTACAATCTTCACTGATCACAAGAGCGTGCAGCACATATTTGATCAGAAAGAGCTTAACATGAGACAAAGACGCTGGGTAGAACTATTGAACGATTATGATTGTGAGATCAAGTATCACCAGGGGAAGGCGAATGTGGTCGCCGACGCCCTAAGTCGAAAGGAAAGGATCAAGCCCATAAGGGTAAGGGCTTTGGAATTCAGACGGATCTCTCGTTGCGCATTCATGTCGCGCAGAAAGAAGCTCTCAAGGAAAGGAATGTTGAGAATGAGTATCTCCGTGGGATGGAGAAGCAATTGGTACCAAACGGGGAAGGAACTTTGTGCTTCATGAAACGAATTTGGGTTCCTTTGTTTGGTGGTTTGAGAAATGTTATTTTTGATGAAGCTCACAAGTCACGGTACTCGATCCATCCAGGATCGGATAAAATGTACCAAGATTTAAAGGATTTTTATTGGTGGCCGAGAATGAAAGGCGATGTGGCGATATATGTTGGAAAATGTTTAACTTGCGCCAAGGTTAAGGTCGAATACCAGAAGCCTTCAGGTCTTCTGCAACAACCGGAAATACCCCAGTGGAAATGGGAACAGATTTCGATGGACTTTATAACGAAATTACCAAGGACGCCCAAGGGCCATGATACGATTTGGGTAATTGTAGACAGTTTAACGGAATCTGCACACTTCTTAGCGATCAGGGAGAAAGACAACACGAGTAAACTAGCTGAGCTATACATGAGAGAGATTGTTGCACGACATGGAGTGCCTCTCTCGATTATCTCTGATAGAGATGGAAGATTCGTGTCAAGGATTTGGCAATCCTTTCAAGAAGCTTTTGGCTCTCAGTTGAATCTGAGTACTGCCTTTCATCCGCAGACAGACGGACAGAGTGAGCGAACGATTCAAACGTTGGAAGACATGTTACGAGCTTGCGTAATGGATTTAGGTGGAAGTTGGGACACTCACCTACCATTGGTTGAATTTTCATACAATAACAGTTATCATGCAAGCATCCAAGCCGCACCGTTCGAAGCTCTCTATGGACGCAAGTGTCGATCGCCCTTATGCTGGGCTGATGCGGGTGATAGACAGCTGGTTGGCCCGGAATTGCTCCAGGAAATGACAGACAAGATTGCACAGATCCGAGAGCTCATCAAAGCGGCTCGTGATCGACAAAAGAGTTATGCGGACCTGAGAAGGAAATCTATGGAATTTTAGGTGGGAGAAATGGTTTTGTTGAAAGTTTCACCCTGGAAGGGTGTGGCACGCTTTGGGAAGCGTGGGAAGTTGAATCCGCGATACATTGGTCCATTCAGAATCCTGCAAAGGATTGGTTTGGTAGCATACAAGTTGGACTTACCTGCCGAACTTAATGGCGTTCATGATACATTTCATGTATCCAATCTGAAAAAGAGTCCAACTCAAGAGACAGTGGTCATTCCTGCTGACGAAGTTCATATTGACGACACACTCCACTTTACTGAAGAACCCGTTGAGGTTACGGATTGGAAGGTTAACAAAACGCGCAGGAGTAGTGTCAAACTCGTCAAGGTTCGGTGGAATGCACGACATGGCCCAGAATTCACGTGGGAGCGTGAGGATCGCATGAAGGCCAAATACCCACGTTTATTCCCCAAGACCCCTGCATCTCATAGCAGAACTTAAATTTCGGAATGAAATTTTCTTAACAGGGGGAGAATGTGACAACCCTCACAATTACAGGTATCCGTATAGTTAATTAATATTAAATTTGTGCTTAATGACTGTGCTTAATTACAACTGACGAATAAACTGCTTTCTGATTTCTGTTACATACATACATATGCATCACATTTCATACTGTCACTCCATTTATTACATACAACCTTTAGTGACAAACTTGATGCACAAAGCACAGTTAGCACAGTGAGCGGATAACTCAGAAACATGCTGACAATGCCAGCACATAGACAAACAATATATTGAGGCCCAGTATGCGCCAGAGGCAAGGTACTACACTAGTAGGGAGTGTAGGGAAGTAAGGACCACAAAACTGCGCCACTAGGTAGGGCTGCAAACGAACCAAACGTTCGGCGAACAGTTTGTGAACCGTTCGGCGGGAGGTTCGTTTGTGTTCGTTTGTTTACTAAACAAACGAACACGAACAAAAAATTTCGTTTGTTTAGTTAAATGAACAAACATGAACAGAGGTCGTGTTCGTTCGTTTGTGTTCGTGAACGTTCGGTAATATGTTTGTTTGTGTTCAATACTTCATTAGTGTTTTTAGTTTTTATATTTATTTAAATACTTCAAAATTCCGACAAACTAAATATCTAATAAGTGTCGGTATATTATATATTCTGTTCATGAATGATTGTTTGTGTTCGTTTGTTTCCATTTGTGTTCATGAACATTAGTTTGTGCTCATTTGTGTTCGTCAACGTTCGTTGCCTAAAATTAACAAACAAACACAAACGAACACGAACAAGTTCATTTCCTTAACAAACGAACACGAACATAAAATCTCGTTTGATAAGTGTTCGTGAACGGTTCACGAACACATATATTTCTTAACAAACGAACACGAACAAGGTCTTGTTCGTGTTTGTTTGGTTCGTTTGCAGCCCTACCACTAGGTGATAGTTTAGGTGCCGGAAAGTGCCTAAAACCCACTCTAAGTGCAGAATTCTGCATTTATTAACAAAATTCAGCATTTAAACATGCTAGTCACTGGCGAAAATATGGCAAAATGGTCCTGTATGCTTTCCTAAGTGTCAGGAATTAAAAGGGTCACTAAAAGTTACATAAAGGACACTTTACGATGTAACTTAGCACTTTAACGGAACTGTATCAAACCGAACAACCGGACATTACCCGGAACACTAAAATATTCTCAGAAACATTGTTTCACTTTTTCTGAGCTAGTATTGGTTCCCGAGCACTATAACATACTACATAAGACATGGTACACACTTAAACACAAGACACTTACACTTAACACCCTATTACTTAACTTTACCATTTGAATTTTTTATCTTACCCCCCCCCCCCCTAATTGTAACCGTCCCCATGAAGGGACCCCACATCAAGATTGTGTTAAAACTTCCATATCTCTCCTAAATCTTCTCACTGGGATTATGATGATCTTGTTTGTACTTACAAAGACATAGAACCCATTGGACATTAGAACTTGACTTGTTAATAACCATCATCATCCACACTTATCATCACAAACTTCTTTCTTCTCTCCCTCTAAACAAGCTTCGGCCGAACACCCTACCATACACATCACCCATTTTCGATTTTGATTCAAGCATTCCAAGCTTCTCACAAGGTGCACCAAGGTGAATCACGAAGTGTGGAGCTCGCGGATCATCAAGGACCTCTCTCGTGTGCTTTTATCCACTCACTTTCTCTAGTGTTTCTTCCCTAACTTAAAAGCTAGTAGTAAGCTTCTTTGATCCTCATTTACTTCATGTTTATGGTGGTTAATAGTTATGTTATGATGAAATCTCAAGAACACTAAAAGATCATAAACATAAGTCTTGTAACATAAGCTTAAAGATGAAGAAACAAGATGAAATAATAGTAGTATGATGTTGTTTGAATATGTTGATGATTTCTTGATGGTTACTAGTAATATGATGGTTAGTCATCATATGAGACTTGTTAAGTTATGATTAAAAACATGGCTTAACAACTTAGGGATGATTATGTGTACATGAAATAATCATCCACTAGTGAAGACATGAACTTGAAAGTAGGATGATTTTTCTTGATAAAAAATAAACCAAGTAAACTAGTAATATTGTAAATCCAAGTCTTGAGAATGGTTTTCCTAAATAAACCAAGAGTAGAAAATGATTTTTGAAGGGTTATGACTTTTGTTAAGCCTACACTATTTTAGTAACAAAATAAGTGTAGTAAGTCTAGTATAACAAGAAAATATTGTAAGTAAATATTTTTGTAAAATAAGTTCACAAGTTGTGAACATCTAAAAATCCCAAAAATGAGATTTTAACAAAAGAAAACCCACTAAACACCCCACTAAGTTACTACACGTTTTTATGAAAAACCAAGTTCATGTTGTTATATAAAACGCATTGTTTTTGCACTTGAAGACGTAATATTGTTTAGTGACTTGTTGATGATTGTTTGGATGAGTTTTTGGAAAAGAAAATGATATGCTTATTAGCATGGACACCTTCGTTTACAAAGGAAACTCTGACGAAATTTTCTAAAATTCCAACACTTAGAAAATATTTTCCAAACAAGTGTTACAAGCATACTTTTAACTTTGTTTTTCAAAATAAACTTCGCCATAGGTTTTGTTACAAAAATACAAAGTATCGGAGGTTTGTTTTGTAAATAAAAATGGGTAAATATATATTTAGAATATATATTTTATACTAAGACACTTGTGTGAATATTTGCATATTTTGTGAACTAGTTATATTATTTTAGGGTAAAATAATATAACTTACAAATACCATGGAAAATCACAACTCCAAAATAATACCAAAAATTACACGGAATAAATATTTAAGTTATACGCTTGATATTGTGAAACCAAACGCAAAGAAATAACTTATAAAATATTCCAGAAAATACTCTTACACATATATTTTTGGTAAAATATTATTTTGGAAACTAAAGAAGTAAAATATATTATTTTTGGGAAAATACATATATTTTGGAAATACGTTATTTTTGGACAAATAAGTTAAATATATTTTTCTAAGTGGGACTTAAAATATATTTTTTTGAAACTGCAAATGTACATGTATAAATACCCTCATCCTTGGGAAGGAAATACGGAGTTAAAATACTTGAAAAGTATGAATACGAGATAGTTGTCTAACTATTATTCCAAAACCTTAAAAATATTTTAAGTTAAAATAATTATTTTAACAAATGATTATAACTTGGAATAATGTCAAGGAATCGTAACTCAAATGTAAATACAAAGGCAAGGCACGACCCGATCGTGTAATAGACAGTAGTACATTGTAGGGAGTCGTGTTTGCTGACGAGTCCGGAGATTTGAGTACGATACAGGAGACGCACTACAGTGAATTCATGTCCCCCCTTTTCTCTTAACTGTTTTCAGTTTTATACCTCGGGGGTGAAATACATGTTACAATTATTACAGACTTTTTATACATGGTATGGTTTGCTTAAGGAGGGTTTACTACTTAGATCATGTGAAAGGTGGGTATAACACTTAAGGCCATTAATCCCCGTTGTTAGGAACGAGGGACATGAGTGATAGATCTATTTGGGTGTAGCGAGCCCACACCCATGAGGCCGGGGCGGCCCATAGTGGTGACTGTGTCTTACAGCCGAGGCCCGGTACAAATTTGCTAGGTTTGAGTACTTCCTGCACCGTTTCACACATACCAGTGGCTTTGCAACCCATTGGTGATCTCTTTTTCCTTAATTGCTACATACCAGGGACTTTCATACATACAGACACATTACAAAGGTTTATACATACTCACTTACACATGAACTCACTCAACTTTTTGTTGATTTTTCAAACTACATGTATTTCAGGAAACTAGCGGATCTGGCGGAGTATGCATATGTCTAGCTGCGTTGAATAAAAGATGTCATCCAGGGTAGTAGGTTTAGGAGGTGTAACCCTTACCTAGACGGGTTACATGTCTTTAAACCACGTTTTATTTAAAGTCTTTTGTTGTGTCTCATGAACAGGTCGTAGAGAAGTATTGTTTGTAACTTATTTTAAGTGTCGACCTTTTCAAACAATGATGTTGTGGTATTTTTAAACTTAATGAATGGATGAACATCTTGTGTTTTTATCATATAGCATTGTTATGATTGTTGTTATGGTATTAAGAAGTCACACCAAATAAACCCACGCTTCCGCAAAAGCCCTTGTGACATGTTGAGGCTCTGGCTGACTCAGTCGTTGGAGTTCTGTCTCGGGGAGGGTATAGCTAATGTAAATTTGGGTTATTATACTAACGTGTGTGCATTGTTTAAATTAATAGATTATAACCAGGAAGTCACAAGGAAATATCTAAATTAGCAATGTGAGTTAATCCTCTTTTCGTAAACCCTTTTTGTGAGTAATCCTTCTTTTTGTAAACTGTTTTTACAAAACCTCAATTGTTTTACATTATAATTAACAGTGATTGAGTATTTGTAATTCTACAATTATCGTCGGCATGTTGGGGTTTTGTATATAAAATTTGTTACTACACTATGAGTAGTAGCATGACCACAAGTCAGGATTGACAGTACCGTGGGTGGTAATTAAAGTAGATGTAAACAAATGTAATTGCGGGATGCTCTCAATACTGTAAAATGATAAAATTTGTTTTGATTAAACTGGGATTCACTCGCCAGCATTTCTTGTTGATAAAATGTTTTTAAACACGTTTCAGGTAACAAAATGTGAAAGCCAAATAGAAGACAGCTGGAGAGCACTGAAGGCTTGGAAAAGTGGCTATAAAAGTTACCTAAATAAAGAAGAAATTTTATTTGAATAAAATAGGGTTTATCCCTATAAAAATATTATGAATGTAAACTTAGATTTTACCCATGTGTTTATTATTTATAAAATGAGGTGTTTTACTTTGATAAAATATTTCATAACTACGGTTCTGATGTAAATTCCGCTGCCAAATTAATAAACACCGATATCACCAGCTCTAAGTAGCTCGCGGCCGCCCGCCTCTCGGGGCAACGGGTCGGGGCTTGCGACATCTAAACATAAAGGGATTGGTTGAGTAGATTGGTGTAAGTTTGTTAATATGTAATTTGTTTTCGTTGTAGCGTTTGGTCGGCCTGGTTTGGGCCAGCGGCTTTGTTAATGAAGTTTACTTAAAAAAAAAAGTAGAATTTACATTTCACAGAATCAGAATCAAAATATGACGTAATAACCTTATAATCTCCCACACACACCATTTTCCCCACCTTAATCATCGCTTAAATCCACCTTATAATCTCAAAGCAAATTATCGTGTTCTTGTTTTAATAAATTTCACGCATAAAGTGTTTAAATAAAAAAATATCCGTGATACATTTGGAGATTACCCATGAAAAAGTCCTTGAAGAACATGATTTTGCTTTTTCTAAATTCAACATCGAACAAAATTTTATATAAAAAAAGTCAATTCTTGAACGATCATTTAGTTCAATTATTTCAAAGTTATATTTAAACATTATAAATAAACAACAAGTTTTAGCTTAGATGGTTTTACTCTTAGCTTTGGGTGATTTTCAAAAAAAAATTGAATTATGTGGTTTTAAATGTTTATAAATTAGAAAATAAAGTGCATTATTAATAAACTAAAATATATATAGTCTATTATTTCTCTAATATTTGTTAGATCCAAATATGTAATATGTAATCTATCTATATCTATATCTATACTATATAATAAAAGAAACCTGTTTTGGGACACTTGTCATTCTCTCATTTAATTGATTAAAATTATTAATAATATACTAATGATAATAATAATAATATTTAATCTAAATTAATACAAATTCTTATTATTAATATTGACATTTAATATTGTTTTAAATGATATGAATTAGATATGATCGTATCATATGAATATGATATATTATAACGTACTCAAGATCATTATCTCTGTAACGTATCTAATCTAACTACTATAATAAAAGAAACCAATAAGTGACACATGTCATTCATTGAAAACGTCTACATTTGTAATTTTCTGCCTTTTCATACTTATCTTATATCAATTAATTAAATAATAAATAATCAATTAATATTAAATCTTATCTTACTTTTAATGTCGGATAGAATCATTCTATTTTTTCTAATAGTATATTATCTTCAAATTTAAGTTATAAATTAAATATATTTTTTAAATAATAACACAAAACAATAATCTTAAACTTAAAAAAACAATAATAGGCTCATATAAAAAATTTAAAGTACAAACAAAATATACAAAATAACTTATTAGACATTAGATCAAACTTAAAAAAAAACACTAATTAGGAAGAGAAGCTAATAATATAATTATGTTTTTTATTTTTCAAATTGGGGTTCTAATCAATTCGAATTAAACTTAACCAAGTTTGTGAATTGATTCGAATTAAACCGAACCAAATTTATGATTTTTTAAACGAATCCAATAGCATATTATTTACTATACAATATTACATTTATTTAACCCGTGTAATACACAGTGTTTTTAAAGATATAAGTTTTTTATTATTTAGTATATATAATTAGATTTATTCAACCCGTACAATACACGGATTTTTATTATTTAGTATATAAAATTACATTTATTCAGTACAATACATGGGGTTCTTAGAGATATAATTTTTTTATTATTTAATATATAAAATTAAAGTTGTTCAACTCGTGTAATAAACGAGATTTTTAAAGAATAACCGTTTTAATTTAGTATACAAAATTACATTTATTCAATCCGTGTAATACACGGGGTTCTAACCTAGTTCACGTATATATAAAAATGTAAAAAACATTTTAAACCTCCTATTTTTTTTTTACTAAGATAAAAATTAAAGAGTAAATTGCCATTTTAGTCCCTGAGTTTTGTCCAAATTTGCCATTTTAGTCCAAATAGTTTTTTTTTCGCCTGTGGGTCCCTGACTTTTCCATTTTGTTGCCATTTTGATCATTTTGTCTAACTCCATCCAAAAACCCAGTTTGTACATAATCACTAATGTTTTCAGTTGCCATTTTGATCCAATTCCAAAAAATCATAAAAATTCCAAAAAATCTAAAAATCATAAAAATTCTAAAAAATTCAAAAAAATCTAAAAATCAAAAAAATTCTAAAAAATAATAAAAATTCTAAAAAATCCAAAAATCATTAAATGTTTCGGCACGAACCGTTTCGACCCGTACCGTTTCGAACCGAACCGTTTCGACCCGCACCGTATCGAACCGAACCGTTTCGACGCGAACCGTTTCGAACCCGTACCGTATCGAACCATACCGTTTCGACCCGTACCGTTTCGAACCCGAACCGTTTCGAGCCGAACTGTTTCGATACGGTACGGTTCGAAACGGTTCGCGTCAAAACGGTTCGGGTTCGATACGGTACGGGCTCGAAACGGTTCCCGTCGAAACGGTTCGGTTCGAAACGGTTCGCGTCAAAACGGTTCGGTTCGAAACGGTTCGCGTCGAAACGGTACGGTTCGAAGCAGTACGGGTCAAAACGGTTCGGTTCGAAACGGTTCGCGTCGAAACGGTTCGGTTCGATACGGTACGGGTCGAAACGGTTCGGTTCGATACGGTACGGGTCGAAACGGTACGGTTCGATACGGTACGGGTTCGAAACGGTTCGCGTCGAAACGGTTCGGTTCGATACGGTACGGGTCGAAACGGTTCGCGTCGAAACGGTACGGTTTGAAACGGTACGGATCGAAACGCTTCGCGTCGAAACGGTTCGCTTCGAAACGGTACGGGTCGAAACGCTTCACGTCGAAACGGTTCGGCTCGAAACGGTTCGGGTTCGAAACGGTACGGGTCGAAACGGTTCGCGTCGAAACGGTTCGGCTCGAAACGGTTCGCGTCGAAACGGTTCGGTTCGAAACGGTACGGGTCGAAACGGTACGGGTCGAAACGGTACGGGTCGAAACGCTTAGTCGAAACGGTTCGGCTCGAAACGGTTCGGGTTCGAAACGGTACGGGTCGAAACGGTTTAGATTTTTTAGAATTTTTATGATTTTTTAGAATTTTTTTTATTTTTAGATTTTTTTGGAATTTTTTTGATTTTTTGGAATTTTTTTGATTTTTTGGAATTGGATCAAAATGGCAACTGAAAACATTTTTTAAGGAAATCCCCAAAATACCCCTGTTACAAACTGGGTTTTTGGATGGAGTTAGACAAAATGATCAAAATGGCAATAAAATGGAAAAGTCAGGGACCCACAGGCGAAAAAAAAAACTATTTGGACTAAAATGGCAAATTTGGACAAAACTTAGGGACTAAAATGGCAATTTACTCAAAATTAAAATATGTAATTATTAACAAAAATTACACCTACTTCAAAAAAGTAAATTATAAATTGTTTAAAACTAAATTTAGAAAAAAGAAAAAAATAAAGAAAAGTCAACAAAGATTAAATTAATAGACACCAGGAGGTCATGACTCATGAGATGCATGTTTAGTAATTCCAGCTCTTAAAAAATAAAATTAATTATTTATTATACACGGGTTTTTTAAAGATACGACGTTTTTAGTATTTAGTATACAAAATTACATTTATTTAATATGTGTAATACACATGTTTTTCAAAGATACAACTTTTTTATTATTTGATATATAAAATTATATTTATTTAACCGTACAATATTTTTCTTTTATTATATAGTAAGTATAGATAGATATAAATATAGATATAGATGCTCGCAAGACTCTTGATCCATTATTTTGATCATAAATTCTTGATATATCAAGTTTTTATTATATTTTCTGTTACATTCGAGTAAATATCTAACTACATGATGTGTGTATATAATATTCATGCTCCCAAGACTCTTGATCCATTATTTTGATTATAAAATTTTTGATATATTAAGGTTCTATATTTTTTTGTTACATTCGAATAAATCTATTTATATGGTGCCTATATAATATTCATGCTGACATGGACCATTTTCATTAATTAAAAGTTAAAAGGATTAGGCTTCGGAAAAAAAAAACACATTTTAAAAAGCTTGCAATAATAAGAATTTGTATTAATTTAGATTAAATATTATTATTATTATTATTAGTATATTATTAATATTTTTAATGTTTTTATTATTTTAATCAATTTATTCTATTAATCGCATAAAACAAACTATAATAATAAAACACTTTTAATATACTTTTTGTAATTTTTATTATTTTAATCAATTTATTCTATTAAGAACGCAAAATGAATTGGGTATTTTTCATAAGATTCAAATAAAGAATAATTTTTTATTATTTAATATATAAAATTACATTTATTCAACCCGTGTAATACACGAGGCTTTTTAAAGATACAGTTTTTATTATTATTTGTTATACGGCCAACGGCGAATAGTTGAGATTATTAAAATCTAATGTTCCTTTCTTTAATTAACTTTTCCCAAGTTAAGTGTCCCAAAACAGGTTTCTTTTATTATATAGCATAGAATAGATTCAACCAGTACAATACATAATGTTTTATTATTTGGTATATAAAATTCATTTATTCAACCCCTGTAATACACAGGGTTATAACCTAGTTAATAATAAATAAAATGTAAAACAAAGAATTATAAAATTCAACATTTAACTTTATGTTTTAGAAAATATTTATGTAATTATAATTAAATAAAATATGTCTGCTTAATTGTAATTACCCATTAAATATTGCCAATGAGTGGAGTGGTTGGAGAAAGAATTGGGGTTCTTTGTGACTCAGGTTCGATTCCCACTCTCCTCATTATTTTCTGCGGCATACAAGTGAAGAGCAAATACGGGTGGCGCCTGTTTGACTTGGATGAGAGACGAGATTTTACCGATTATTCCACTGTCGTGCCTTCGGGCGGGTGGAGGTCGGGTTTCCGCGCATCTGGGGAGAGCCAAGGGGCTGGCGGCAATCGAGTAGTCCACCTTGGCCACAACACCCGGTGTCACTGAAGAAATACAAGATGAGAGGAGCAGGACATTGTCATACGCAGCTGTGAGCTGGTGTGTCCGCCACTCTGCTCGCCTCCGCATCATTGTCTGATTTTGATAATGGGATCAAAACAGGACACTGGTCGTTCTACAATGGGAGCTCACACTATGACACGGCCCAGTACAACGAAGACATGATCAAATTCGGAAAAATGGCTTTGGGCACACAAGACAAGGCCAACAGTGAGTACAGCCGGCTCATGAGTGAATACATATTGCACCCATCAGGGTTAAGTAGTGAAGGGCCGAATACTCACAACATGGAGACGGTTAGGTTGCGGTATGACAATCGTGGTTCGAGCGAGGGGTTCTAATGATAATTGTACAAAAAGTATGCTAATTTTTTTTGTTTATTTTTAAATTCGATTTAATGAGTTCGTATACGATTATTGAAGTTGAAAGATTCAAAGGGTTTTGGTTAAATTTGTGAGATTTATGGTCATTTGACAATTTGTCACACCCCAAATTTCCACGTATTACCGGTGGGCCCGGTAGGGGAGTAACGTGACGTGGTTGGCAACATCATAGTCAAACAACACAATATATAAATGCACAGCGGAAGCAAAAGGATAAATATATTACAATCCGAAATAATGTAACATCAAAGTATTACAACAGAAGTAAAGGATCCACAGGCGGATTGAAAATAAAATAACACTGTTCAATAGACTTTAGGCATCTAAGCTTGCGAGACTCTTTAATGATGCTAGGAGTAGCCAGCCGATTCCGATTAGTACCTGCACTTAGCCTTTTTGGAAAATACGTCAGTTTACACTGGTAAATACAATCAACTGACTCATTTTGAAAAGGTTTTGAAAATGATTGATTTGAATGCACATGGCACAAATAATATTAATAACTTGGGTTACTTATTTAAATATATAAACTTGTACAGGATTTACATGTTTCTTATGCGTTCAGTAGCCCGGATCGAGCCTGGTTAAAGATAAATGGACACACCACTTTAATTATGAGACACTGACAGGTGTACGCCTACACCTGTGTGCTAAGGTCGTGGCCATTTCGTAAAATGATGCCAGGGATATCCGGGACAACGGTCATTAACCCCCAAAGGCTTTAAGCAAACAAAACAAATTAAACGGAACATCTCAATACTTTAACCACCATACAATTAAAGATTCAATGCCCGACCAAGCGGTATTTTATATACCGTACCCCAAGCCCGTATAGGGAAATAAGTTAAAAGTATTTACCTGAGCTTAAGTATAAATTCAATCCCAGCCGTATCAAATCAGCAAGTACAAATAGCTTTTACTGGGCTCCTAAATCTGGAACGAAGGTTTTTAAATAACCTATTAGAATCCTAACGGGTCTTTAATTAAGCCTTGACTTAGACCGGTTAGTTTCCCAGAGGAAGATACTGTTCAAACGTATGTTAGGGCGAAGACTGGAATAGAATGTGATTTAGACCCGACAAGTTCGGAGACTCGTATAATATGGGTATATTATACACATTCTGGATTTGGAGATAAAACCGATAAGGTTTGACCTGTTTCGGCTAATTTATGTAAACTAGTTACATAAACCGAACCGAACGCGTATGAAGCGTAACGGGTAACCATAAGAGTCCTAAACAGGTTTCCTAAGTTAACATCCCTTAAATATGTCATGATATCAGTAGGATACCTTCCGTTATGCCCAAAACGAGTTTAATCGCATATTAAGCCCCGTAGGGGTATTTTGGTCATTTTAAAGATTATAAAAGGGATTAATTACATTTCTGTGAACCGGGTCTGAATACATCAGTAAATTAGTTTATTTTAACAGGTTATAACTTTTGGTTATAAGTCTTATATGTCAAAATAGTTTTAAACCCTAACTATGCGTATAATACGCGTATAAAGCAGTTTTAAGCGACGTACGGGTTAAAATAGGATTTTGAGTTTCCTGATCAGTTAAACAGGTTCAAAACACTCTATTTAATATTTAAAATCAGTAGCAATTGGATTGGTGTCAAAAGGATTTGTAAAACTCATTTTATGGCCGAAAAGGGTATATTCGGTATTAACCGAATTAAGGCACTAATTCTAGCTTATGATCAGTTTAAAAATAATTAAAAATCTTCAAAAATCCCAAAATATTATATTACATCAGTGGGTAAAAGGTTTGGTGTCAAAAATGGGTTTTAGATAGGCGTTACGCTAATGACGCCATTTAATTACTAAGAATCGCTATAATTACGTCATTAAGCATAACTCCTAATCTGGACCTCCGCTTGATGTGAAAATTTACAGACATGTCTAATAATCAGTAACTAAGATTATTTTACTTTCATATCTCCAAAAATCTCGTTTTATGATCATAAGGGCATTACGGTCAATATTTAGGCGATTAACAGAAACATCGGACAATTAAGGATTCATGTGGTATAAACGCAGAGGGTTATACCAACATGTAACTAGGTCCTAATGGAACTTTAAGGCATGTCTAAAACTATCTAAACCGGGTCAGAACTGAGGTCAAAGCAAAAGTCAAACTTTTGCGTCTTTCGGCTCCGAATCGGTTCAAAACAGAAAGTTGTCGAATCAAACAAGCGTAAACAAGTTTTTACACTTATTATCAGGTTAGATGAATGATAAAATAGGTTACACGCCTTTTATATTGTTAATTACATGATTAATGATTCTGTTGACTTTTTCGAAAGAAGTTTGACTCGACAAACAACCTAGTTAAGAATGGAATCAGTGGGTGCCCTTTTAAGGGTTTAAAGCCCACATGATTACCAACTTATAACAACTTTCGTTTCGACAAACCCCTGGACCGTTTGTGTTTTATCGCTAAGTCAAACCGTAGTTACGACGGTTTGATTTTTAAGCTATAATCTAAGCATAACTTAATTTAGAAAGATCAAGGGTACTTACACAAGTCTTATGCACGATTTGGAAGGCTTGGAAGATGGTCTTGAGTTCCAGAAATGCTCAGAGATGAAGTATGGAATGAATGTTCAAAGTTGTCAATTTTAGGAACTTTATAAATTGATCCAACACCTTAGATTGTTGACAAATGGGTCTACAATTGATCAAGGATGAATACAAGTGCCCTCTACAGCCTATAAACCACCTTAGGGAAGCCCATGGTATGCCAAAAATCGATCTAAGTCGGTTAACAAACATGCAGGACATCTGTGCATGTTTTCTGTCCAGACAAGGCAGTCGCGTAGCGCGACTGCCAAGGCCTTTCATGCTCGCGCTACGCGAGGGTATAGGTGACCAGTTCAGCAAGTTTCATTAATTGCAATTTCAGTCCCTGGTCCCCCGAAAGGTCGTTTTCACTTGGTTTTCTTGCATTTTAAGACTTTATATTTGACATATGGGGCTTTAGGGCTTATACCATCTTTGTTAAGTCCTCGGGTAACTTTGTGATCACCCAAAAAGCCCTAAATTTCAATGTTGACGATTCTAACCCTCACACACGGATTTTATCATAACTTTCTCATACGGTAACGAAACTTGGTGAAATTTTTATGGTAGATTCTAGTGAGCATAATTAATCGTTACAAGGCTTCGGGTTTGCTAAAAGGTCACTCAGAGGTACATCTTAACATGTTGACACATTTAACCCCTGTAGTTTGTAATCTCTCACTTTCTTTCACAATTCGCTTCGTATGATCCATGATCCATTCGTTTAAGGTTATAAACATCATGTAGGGTTATTGTAAAGTATATTTATTCATTGTTGACACTTTGAACCCTTATATTTACACAGTTTCATCGTTTGTCAATTTTAGTCCTTCAAGAACATTCTTTCATACGTTCAAAGGTTATGACACGTGTCAAGACATTATAGGACGTAAATTTTCGAGGTGTTACATCCTCACCCCCTTAAAAGAAATCTCGACCTCGAGATTTGTTAAAATAAAGGAAGTATTTTCTGCCTTTATATTGGGCTTAATCTTCCCCTGTACTCTTGAGCCTCTAAGGCACTCCAATTTGCCTTTATAATAAGTACATGTATCTTTTTGGAGCTTCTAATCCTGTCGATCCTCAATCGACACAGGTTGCTCATCATATCATAAATCTGTATATCCTTATGTGATAGTGCTTCTTGACTTTTTGGCGGAACACATCTTTCTGTCACTAGTGGGCAATGTATTGCGATTTCCGCCAAGCTCCTTAAGTAGGTTTTAGCTTACAAGCTACTTGATCTTGATACATTCGATTTCCTTCGAATGATTTCCATATATTCAGAGCTTAACTAGCCTGATAATTTCACAAATTTGGTACACCCTTCCTGGGTGATATCTTTTGTTAAACCATATTCCTTAACAAGAACTTAGGAAGTTTGCTATTTTCATAACTCCTCGATTTCTTGCCATATACTGGCAACCTACAATCGATTATGGATTTGTATAATCTTATTTGTTGTCCCCCAGGCAACTTTCAGATCTTGATAATTGGACTTACCAATTCTCTATCTAACACTAGACATTTAACATTCCATCTATACAAGGTCTCCAAAGGAGTAGCCTTAATACTTACATATCCATTATTATAGAAAAGCTTAATTTTAAGGTGAGATGGTTATTCCAACCACTGCTTAGCTAATGTTTAGGGAATAGCTAATCCTTGCCGTTAGTCGAACAGATCGACGATCCTGGGCAGTTGATGGCAAATTCTTAATCGTTGCCTAATTAGGGTGGCGGTGATAATGCATAAGCAAAATGAACCGTCTTTCATACTTAACTATACCGGATTCCCAGGATATTGAGTTAGGCTATATGAACCCTCTATTTTAAACTTAGTTAATCAGGGTTTCGATTCTTCCAATGATGGTACTAACCGTCTTGGAGATTTCATAATAACACAGCCTTAAACGGAATTTAAACCTTAACTCTACCTGCCTCTCAGGGGTAAACAGGGTAATATTAGGAGAAGATAATCAAGGTACCAGGAGGTTGCAGAGATTTTTACAAATCTCAGGCTCCAATTCATCCACCATTGTTTGTGTCAATTAAGTGACATATTTATGTTATGAGTCCAAGAATTCCTTAATCGGGAAGATTTACTTGGACAATTCCATTCTGGACATCTCCTTTGAATTCCATTAGTTGACTTTAGTACTCTATGACCATCGGAATATCTTTGTGGTCCCATGTATTAAACCTCCATACTGATCAGGCATGGAAGCAATCTATGGAACTTATTAAGATACACCAATCCTCATATGGCGCTTTTATCATACCATCTGGTATTCGGAATCGATAGAGATTAAAGAGATATCTACTATGTACACTGTCGCACTTCCTTTTAGAGAAAGGATACTTTTAAAATTCTACGACTGAAGGTTTCTGATAAGAAAAAAAATGGTTCTTATGATTTGCCTAAAGGTTTTACCTTATACTTAACATCTGGGGTTCTCACGGGAAAAATTTCTAAAAGTTTGCTAAGTTTATGGTCTTGTGAGAGAATTAACAGCACCCATAACCACATGTAATTTATAGCAATAAATTCACAAATAAGGGTTTATCTGGTGAAATTCCTAATGTGAGCTGTCTCTAATTATTCAACAGGAGGGCTAAACTCCTCCACTATTAATCCTTCTAAACTTAGCTGTAAAATCTTAGATAATTTTAGGCAGTCTCAGCTTTGACTGATTACTTCTTAATCATTATAACGTGTGTAGCTGAGGTAGATCCATAATGGATTTTTAATGAGTAGGTTTTTGAAACCTTAGTGTGCCCTCTTATTGCCAATGCTAATCACTAATAATTATGTGCCTTAAGCTTAGATTTTTGGGTATACCGAATAGGGTACTCTCTTAGCCAATGAATTAAAATTTGCAACATACTGTCGACTGTCTAGTACTTTTATGGCGAGAGTCAGAAAATTCTTATTCTGTCTTTTCCTTTTTCGCGAAACGGATACTAGGTTTTTCTAATAAGGTCCTTAAAACTTGGACCATTCCACAATGTATAATATGATCTTTCTTGAGGATTTCCTTAATATCCTCACTAATTTAGGGTATTGTCATCAAATGACTGTGATGTATGCTTTACCAGGTTCTTTCCAGCATAACCGCTGATATACCTAATGGTTTCTACTTCATCCATCAATTTTCTTGAAATCGATGGCCCCCTTTTTATTATTGAAATCTCTTTTTGAGTTTTTCCATACTCGAAGTTTTGGTATTAAATACCGAATTCACCAAGTGCTTAGTCAACCTAAGAAGGATAAGTAGGTGATTGTAGTAATAAGTAAGGAAGTTATTGTACATGTGCTTATATTAAATAAGAATGGAAATTTCACAAACTAGGCACCTAGCTCGGTTGGCTAGGCGCGCGAAAGGGTGCGGCCTAGACCCAGGTTCGATTCCGGGGACGGCCAATTCCACCATTTTTTTTTATGTTTAATATTAATTAATCGCACGGATGCATGTAATTATGAGGGTTATCTCATAAGGAGTCTTGATAATTAATTGCTTCTTATCACCCACAATATGGGCTTGATTTTCAAGACAAGCCATCGATTTTTATTACTATATCGAGTCCTCTTATTAACGAAACAAGGACAGCGGAGAAGGGTAATTCCTAATGGATATAAAATATCCATTTAATTTTTCTGGAGCAGTCTCTGAGGTATTATCGGTCAATTTTACTTCATACTTAACGCTTAGAGTTTTTAACAGGCAGATTTAATGATTTACAATATCTATTGTCTATGAGAGACTTATCTGAACCTGAATTAAATAATACTCTAACATGAGCGTTATTGATATAGAAAGTACCTGTTGTGACCTTGTCATCTTGGATAGCCTCTTGAGTATCCATTTGGGAGTTTTCTGTTTTGGTCTTCTTAACTTCCTCAAGCTTTTTAGCATATTTAGGGCAGTTGGTCTTAATGTGCCCTCTTTCATTGCAACCATAGCAGGTTGCGTCCTCCATCTTCTTGCAGTCCAAGGTCTTATGCCCCTTGGACTTGCAGATCCCACATGCAAAAGTTCTCGACTGTTTATGCGAGTTCGATCCATACCTGCACTTCCCGAAGTGCTGTTTCTTGCAGGTTTTGCATTTGGGTTTTTCACCTGACTGCTGTTTGTCCTTTAAATACTTGCCATACTTAGCTGCTCCTTCCTTGGCAGCCTTAGGGCAATTAGTACTGATGTGGCCCTTTTCGCCGCAGCCATGACAGGTCGCATCTTCCAATTTCTTGCAATCCAAGGTCTTGTGACCCTTGGTTTTGCAAATTCCACATAAATTAGCACGTGGGTCGATGGTGCATTTTCCAGAATGTTGCTTCCTGCAGTTATTGCATTTGGGCTTGCCCCCTTTGGCTTGGACGGGTTATGGTTTGAACCGGTCTTACCCTTTTTACGACCTTGAATTGGGGTATCATCGCCCTTCCGTTTGTGATCCCTCAGCACGCGATCCACAACGTTATTTATGGCCGTATTTAACATAGCCTGTAACTCGGTTCTTGTTAAGTTCAGTCTTACTTCCTCATTCTGATTAACTGGATGATGGTGAGCTTCAGAGGAGTCAGCCATGGTGAAGCTTTGAAGGCTACTATCCAAGTAGAAACAATTTGTTTAATCATATAGTGAATTGTCGAATTTGATGAATAAATATCCATGGCGCAATTAAACCATATAGGCCAATAGATAGAATTTAATTTATTTGATTATGTTTTGCCTAAGTTTAAATAAACCATCTTTGGCATTTAAGCGGAATATAATCCTCCATATTTATTAGACAGGGGACATAAGTCATGACTGCCAATGTCATACTGACATCTTTTATATATAGCACAATGGCTTGTTCCAAAGGACTTATGATGGCTCGGAGGCCTTGTTACTAGGGAAATTTTAAAACATAATCGATGATTCCTTTGGGTCGGAAAATTTCATAGTTCATTGTCTTGACAAGAAGTTATGAAATAAAACTATCTTTTTCATGTATTCATCTTTACTCGTATATATACATCCCAAATGGATGTTTTGATACGTACTTCATTTTCGACGTTTTCCAGCCATGATTCCTATTGATCATTTACGCTAAATAAGGGATTTGGGAAAATTCCTAATATAAGGGTGACAAGGGTGATTTTATCGCATCACGGTTGTCGGGAGTGTTAACACATTTTCAGATGTTAACAAGGATCTGAATCTCTTTTTAGACAGGTTTTACCATCTTAGCTAGGTCTTCAATGACATTCAAGCTAGGTCAAACCTTTTAAGATTCTCTTTTAATATCTATATTGGCAGGAAAGGAATGATATTTATTTTATTCAGGATTTTTATCATGAATCCTAATTTATAAGTTAGTAATAGCACAATTGGCCTAGTCGCGTAGACAAGTTTAATTTATAAACCATGATTTTAGAGAATCAAAGCATGAAGGTATTGCTGGCACAACAGGCCTAGTCACAAGGACATTTATAAATTATAAGCTATGATTTCAGAGAATCAAAGCATGAAGGTTTGAACCTAGTTCATTACCTTTATCTGACAGGGAGTCATCACTACCACTGTCTTTTGGTTCATATGGAAATGAACAGGGCCTGTAGGCGCTATATTACCACGTATGGTCAAAATGTGATCATCTCAAGTGATGATCTAAACCCTTGATTCCGAGATCATTATATTGGGTTAGGAATCTTTTGAAGAATCCATTAATAAGAATGACGTGTGTGATTTTAATGAATCACGTCTGTCAGGAGTGTTAACATATTTACAGATGTTAACAGGGATTCGAATCTTTTAAACAGGTCTTACCATCATGGCCCGGCCTTAAGATCACCCGAAGGCTAGGTTTCACTCTTAAGATTCTTATTAATATTTAACGCAGAACAATCCTAAATTGAGGTGTTAAATATGGATCTGAATCTAATTATGGAACTACCATCTTTGCTCTGCCTCAAAATATTGCGTGGCTAGGTCTCGTCCTTTTTAGATTTTGCCATTTTATATAAAGGTAGATCTTATAAAAGGAATGTCTGAATGAAAATTTAAAGTTAATCATTCCATTATAAAATTAAAAATACAGATGTGCCCTAGACGGGACTTGAAAGGAATAGTGTTGTCCTCGAAGGAACTGAAAGGTAATTATGTCCTTATAAGGACTATTAAGGAAACGATTTTTAGCAAAAGGAGTTTCTTCTTCATTTTATTTCTGAATGCCTTCTCCTTGGTTGCATGTTTCGTCCTAGCCGCTGTACGAAGGTCAGCAAATTAAGGCTCCTGATGTGGAGAATTATTATTACGGCTTCTTCGCTTGGCGACGTATCCAAAATATAAAAATTTTGGAAGCAGAGATTCCAGATAAGGATTGAGAATATTCCTATGTTAAGTCTAGACTCAGAAGGTCAAGGTATGTGCTAATGTGTCATTGAGGTTAAACACAAAAAGATAGTGTTTAATTCACTCAATGTTGGCTCTGATACCAACCTGTCACACCCCAAATTTCCACGTATTACCGGTGGGCCCGGTAGGGGAGTAACGTGACGTGGTTGGCAACATCATAGTCAAACAACACAATATATAAATGCACAGCGGAAGCAAAAGGATAAATATATTACAATCCGAAATAATGTAACATCAAAGTATTACAACGGAAGTAAAGGATCCACAGGCGGATTGAAAATAAAATAACACTGTTCAATAGACTTTAGGCATCTAAGCTTGCGAGACTCTTTAATGATGCTAGGAGTAGCCAGCCGATTCCGATTAGTACCTGCACTTAGCCTTTTTGGAAAATACGTCAGTTTACACTGGTAAATACAATCAACTGACTCATTTTGAAAAGGTTTTGAAAATGATTGATTTGAATGCACATGGCACAAATAATATTTATAACTTGGGTTACTTATTTAAATATATAAACTTGTACAGGATTTACATGTTTCTTATGCGTTCAGTAGCCCGGATCGAGCCGGGTTAAAGATTAATGGACACACCACTTTAATTATGAGACACTGACAGGTGTACGCCTACACCTGTGTGCTAAGGTCGTGGCCATTTCGTAAAATGATGCCAGGGATATCCGGGACAACGGTTATTAACCCCCAAAGGCTTTAAGCAAACAAAACAAATTAAACGGAACATCTCAATACTTTAACCACCATACAATTAAAGATTCAATGCCCGACCAAGCGGTATTTTATATACCGTACCCCAAGCCCGTATAGGGAAATAAGTTAAAAGTATTTACCTGAGCTTAAGTATAAATTCAATCCCAGCCGTATCAAATCAGCAAGTACAGATAGCTTTTACTGGGCTCCTAAATCTGGAACGAAGTTTTTTAAATAACCTATTAGAATCCTAACGGGTCTTTAATTAAGCCTTGACTTAGACCGGTTAGTTTCCCAGAGGAAGATACTGTTCAAACGTATGTTAGGGCGAAGACTGGAATAGAATGTGATTTAGACCCGAAAAGTTCGGAGACTCGTATAATATGGGTATATTATACACATTCTGGATTTGGAGATAAAACCGATAAGGTTTGACCTGTTTCGGCTAATTTATGTAAACTAGTTACATAAACCGAACCGAACGCGTATGAAGCGTAACGGGTAACCATAAGAGTCCTAAACAGGTTTCCTAAGTTAACATCCCTTAAATATGTCATGATATCAGTAGGATACCTTCCGTTATGCCCAAAACGAGTTTAATCGCATATTAAGCCCCGTAGGGGTATTTTGGTCATTTTAAAGATTATAAAAGGGATTAATTACATTTCTGTGAACCGGGTCTGAATACATCAGTAAATTAGTTTATTTTAACAGGTTATAACTTTTGGTTATAAGTCTTATATGTCAAAATAGTTTTAAACCCTAACTATGCGTATAATACGCGTATAAAGCAGTTTTAAGCGACGTACGGGTTAAAATAGGATTTTGAGTTTCCTGATCAGTTAAACAGGTTCAAAACACTCTATTTAATATTTAAAATCAGTAGCAATTGGATTGGTGTCAAAAGGATTTGTAAAACTCATTTTATGGCCGAAAAGGGTATATTCGGTATTAACCGAATTAAGGCACTAATTCTAGCTTATGATCAGTTTAAAAATAATTAAAAATCTTCAAAAATCCCAAAATATTATATTACATCAGTGGGTAAAAGGTTTGGTGTCAAAAATGGGTTTTAGATAGGCGTTACGCTAATGACGCCATTTAATTACTAAGAATCGCTATAATTACGTCATTAAGCATAACTCCTAATCTGGACCTCCGCTTGATGTGAAAATTTACAGACATGTCTAATAATCAGTAACTAAGATTATTTTACTTTCATATCTCCAAAAATCTCGTTTTATGATCATAAGGGCATTACGGTCAATATTTAGGCGATTAACAGAAACATCGGACAATTAAGGATTCATGTGGTATAAACGCAGAGGGTTATACCAACATGTAACTAGGTCCTAATGGAACTTTAAGGCATGTCTAAAACTATCTAAACCGGGTCAGAACTGAGGTCAAAGCAAAAGTCAAACTTTTGCGTCTTTCGGCTCCGAATCGGTTCAAAACAGAAAGTTGTCGAATCAAACAAGCGTAAACAAGTTTTTACACTTATTATCAGGTTAGATGAATGATAAAATAGGTTACACGCCTTTTATATTGTTAATTACATGATTAATGATTCTGTTGACTTTTTCGAAAGAAGTTTGACTAGACAAACAACCTAGTTAAGAATGGAATCAGTGGGTGCCCTTTTAAGGGTTTAAAGCCCACATGATTACCAACTTATAACAACTTTCGTTTCGACAAACCCCTGGACCGTTTGTGTTTTATCGCTAAGTCAAACCGTAGTTACGACGGTTTGATTTTTAAGCTATAATCTAAGCATAACTTAATTTAGAAAGATCAAGGGTACTTACACAAGTCTTATGCACGATTTGGAAGGCTTGGAAGATGGTCTTGAGTTCCAGAAATGCTCAGAGATGAAGTATGGAATGAATGTTCAAAGTTGTCAATTTTAGGAACTTTATAAATTGATCCAACACCTTAGATTGTTGACAAATGGGTCTACAATTGATCAAGGATGAATACAAGTGCCCTCTACAGCCTATAAACCACCTTAGGGAAGCCCATGGTATGCCAAAAATCGATCTAAGTCGGTTAACAAACATGCAGGACATCTGTGCATGTTTTCTGTCCAGACAAGGCAGTCGCGTAGCGCGACTGCCAAGGCCTTTCATGCTCGCGCTACGCGAGGGTATAGGTGACCAGTTCAGCAAGTTTCATTAATTGCAATTTCAGTCCCTGGTCCCCCGAAAGGTCGTTTTCACTTGGTTTTCTTGCATTTTAAGACTTTATATTTGACATATGGGGCTTTAGGGCTTATACCATCTTTGTTAAGTCCTCGGGTAACTTTGTGATCACCCAAAAAGCCCTAAATTTCAATGTTGACGATTCTAACCCTCACACACGGATTTTATCATAACTTTCTCATACGGTAACGAAACTTGGTGAAATTTTTATGGTAGATTCTAGTGAGCATAATTAATCTTTACAAGGCTTCGGGTTTGCTAAAAGGTCACTCAGAGGTACATCTTAACATGTTGACACATTTAACCCCTGTAGTTTGTAATCTCTCACTTTCTTTCACAATTCGCTTCGTATGATCCATGATCCATTCGTTTAAGGTTATAAACATCATGTAGGGTTATTGTAAAGTATATTTATTCATTGTTGACACTTTGAACCCTTATATTTACACAGTTTCATTGTTTGTCAATTTTAGTCCTTCAAGAACATTCTTTCATACGTTCAAAGGTTATGACACGTGTCAATACATTATAGGACGTAAATTTTGCAATGGTTCGAGAGCATTGAGAATACTTTCCGCCACGTGCAGTGTCCTGACAATCGCAAGGTCGAGTTTGCTTCGAGTGTGTTCCAGAAGAGAGCCCTTACGTGGTGGAACAGGGTTATGAGAGATCGTGGTGCAGAAGTTGCTCTCGCACAGACATGGGCTGAACTTAGGGCCCTTATGATGAAGGAATTCTGTCCTCGTCACGAGATCTGGCCTTGGAAAGGGAATTCGACAATCTTGAGCAAGACAGCGGTGAGCATCGAGCCTACACGGACCGTTATGAGGAGTTGAGTCTGTTATGCCCAAACATGGTCACGCCTTTGGATAAGGCAATAGAAAAGTACATTGATGGCCTCCCTGACTCAATACAAGACATTGTGACTGGCAGCAACCCTACTGTAGTTAGACAGGCCATTGAGCTATCTGCAACCTTGACTGAATCAAAGATCAGGAAAGGTAAACTTTTCCGAAAAGGTGACAAGAAACCGGTCGAGGAATTGAACCCAATCGAGGAATCAAAGACCATGGATGAACAGATTGGATCCCCTAAAAAGTCAAAGAAGCGAAAGGCTTCTCAGAACTTCGCCATAGTTACTTACAATGATCAAGCCGTCCCCAACCAACCAGCTCAACCCCCTGCTAGGAAGCCATACAATGGAACTGCACCCTTGTGCAACCAATGTAGCCTCCATCATCATGCCAATGTAAAGTGCCGCAAATGCCAAACTTGTGGGCTTATAGGCCATACGGCAAGAGTCTGCCCAGCTGCAGCTGCACCAAACCAAGCTGGCAACAATACCGCTCAAGGTCGTTTTCTACCAGGTTCTTGCTTCAACTGTGGCGAGATGGGTCATTTCCGAAGAAATTGCCCAAAACTTGCTAATGCAAATCCAGCACAGGGATGAGCATCTGACCGAACGGAAGACAACGCTGTTTAGAAATAATCAATCCTTATGTATTATTTTCTTTAGTTGTCAAGGTCCAAGAAACAGTTGTTATCGTTGTTTATAAATAAATCTTTTATATACATTGCAATGTATTTATGTGGTTTCATGTATAAACAACATATCTCTTACAATACCGACAATCAAGGAACCGTATTCCTTGAAGAACAAACTACCCCCAAAATTTTTCCCATTCTATGATCTCTTGCGTTTCCACGAAATTCCTAAGTACCCGTTTATTCTGAGGAAACGAAGTACAAGGCGCAAGTTATAACACTGGACGAATACCCAAAGTACCACTATAAATCCTTAATAGGGTACCTAAGGGTATTTCTGTAAATCCTAAAATTTGTTGTGTTCCTTAATTCGAATATTACGTTTCTTTGAAAACAAAATCGAATTTTTGGGAGATCTTCCTATCTCTTCAGATAGATCCCAGAGGACATTGAAGTCCATCGATTGGTTTCCGTATCCGTTCTCAATCGATAACAAATTAATAACAAATTAATAACCAAGTTAAACAACTATGTGATTATGTGCTTATGAACATTACAAGACAAACTGTGCGGACTGTGCAAGGAATTACGTAATTATGGATGCATACATAATTATGGAATTTAGTGCACAGAAACCACAGCGAGCTTTGTCATGTGCCTAGAAGTTAACTCTATTCATTTCCATTTCTAAGGAAGCACCCATTGAAAATGACTCCGTTTGTTCATTTTCGTTTCTGAAGATTTGTCCGTTGAGGAAATGAATATCCGTTTGTTTCTCCTTTTCATTTCCATTTCTGATGAAGCACCCGTTGAAAATGACTCCGTTTGTTCATTTTCGTTTCTGAAGATTTGTCCGTTGAGGAAATGAATATCCGTTTGTTTCTCCTTTTCATTTCCATTTCCGATGAAGCACCCGTTGAAAATGACTCCGTTTGTTCATTTTCGTTTCTGAAGATTTGTCCGTTGAGGAAATGAATATCCGTTTGTTTCTCCTTTTCATTTCCATTTCTGAAGAAGCACCCGTTGAAAATGACTCCGTTAGTTCATTTTTCGTTTCTGAAGATTTTCCGTTGAGGAAATGAATATCCGTTTGTTTCTCCTTTTCATTTCCATGTCTGATGAAGCACCCGTTGAGAATGACTCCGTAAGTTCATTTTTCGTTTCTGAAGATTGTCCGTTGAGGAAATGAATATCCGTTTGTTTCTCTTTTTCATTTCCATGTCTGATGAAGCACCCGTTGAGAATGACTCCGTAAGTTCATTTTACGTTTCTGAAGATTGTCCGTTGAGGAAATGAATCCCCGTTTGTTTATTCCTTCATTTCCGCTTCTGAAGAATACTCGTTGAGGAAAATGACTCCGTCTGTTCATTTTCGTTCTGAAGAATGTCCGTTAAGGAAATGACAGGATTATGCCTTACATATCTCTGGTGATTATTTGACACAAAGTCACAAATAGACTCCTACGAATAAATTTCGGGACGAAATTTCCTAAAGTAGGGGAGACTGTGACACCTGTGTCACTTCAACCATCAAACAAATTCCAAACCAATGAAATATTGTATTTCATACTTTGGACTTGTATAAATATGTGTATCTTTTGCACATATCAACTCTTGTTCGATTTCAAGCTCTAAATCGCTTTCTGGAAGGTTATATGGCACTGATGCGTAGATATAACCAGTTTAATGCAACGAACACTCCGGAATAGTGAAATATACTTAACATACCTTAAATAACCTTTACATAACTTAGAAATAAGTTTTGAAGGCGTTGGTATGGCAAAATCTAGTTTATTCGCTTACAGGGACTAAAGTTGACAAACTGTGAAAGTATGCCGATTTGAACTGTAACGAACATTCCGGAGCATGACCATAAGTTAAACATACCATAAATATCCTTCACATAGCTTAGAAATAGGCTTGGAGGGGTTCGGTGTGCTAAAATAAACTTTTGGGTCATTCAGGGACTAAAAGTGTAAAAAAGTGCACAAGTTTGCACTTTCGCGCATAACTCACGTTCTGAATACATCTGGACATCCAAAAATTTATGTAAGCACTAAAATATTTTATTTTAGTGTTTGGCATAAGAAAAATCCATTCGTTGCGTCATTTGGATCGTTTTTCGCGCTTATGCGCATTCCGGCGTAATTAAGCGAACATCGCGTTCGTACGACCAAACGAACCAACACCCGGCATATTTTTGAGCATGTTTCATGTCCACAATATTTATGCATCATTTTAGGGCCTTAAAGTTGGCTTTACGGGCCTTGGAAGTGTCGGGAATGGCCTTAAACACGTGCAGGGACTGAAACTGTAAATTCTGAAACATGTTGCTGATCAGACAAGGCCAGGCGGCCCGCCTGAGCCTTTGTGAATCCTGAATCGGGCCGCATGGCTCCTTCTGACCATATTAAATGTTTCTAACAGCCTGTTATCAGCTGTTTAGCACTTCCAATCCCAATTCCACATGTCAATTCCTTATGGTGAGTGACAAATTAACCTACCATAACATTCCAACACATGTACGGGTGGGATTCGAGCACGGTTTCCATGAAACGATCTTAACGGTTCTCCGAATCCTATAAATACCCAACCCACCCCATTGCAAAACCCACAAGAATTCTGATTTGAGAAGCTCTAAGTTGAAACCTTTGTTTCATACCTGAGCTACTTGGATCGGGATTAGCATTCGGGGACCCTTCGTAAGTATTCTTTCGTTCTTTTATTGCTTTTCGAGTCTTTTCGAGTCTGAAAGTCAAACTTTGTTTGACTTTCTGCATTGACCAGTTTATGGTCAATGCGAAGTTCGTTTGAACTTCGCAACGTGAGTGTAATCACGTTGGTTATAGTCCTTTGGGACTATGCCTACTGATTACCACGTTGTCTAGGGTCGTAGGGTAAGCGATCTAATAAATCTCTTATACCTTCGAACCCGACTCATTTGGTCGATCATTAGGATCCGACCAAACACATTAGGTGACCATAGTATATAGGGAATAACCTTTCGAGGTTATACCTTATGGTCGCTTCGTTTAAGTAGTTGTATGATAGGTAGTTTATATGCCTTAGGTAAATTACCAGAATACCCTTTTCATGTATAATTGGTAATTAAGCATATGTAACCTAAAACTTTTGTCACATAACTGATTATGTAACATGTTTAGGCATATAACACTTGTCATAGGACTAGTTAGGCGGTCCGAACGCGTTTCACGCGAACGACGCGTTATAGTAGCATAAGCTACCTTAATGGGTCGCGATGGGTCGAAAGCACATATGTTAGGTTTCATTTAGCATGAAGGCTTTGTTAAACCATATGACACGAGTCTCTATACTCTTTTGGTTTACGAACCCTCATTCTATCCAATCATCCGATTTAGGTCCGGTTATTAACATAGTTACCTATATTAGGTGCCGTTTGATATCCGCGATCTCTAGCATTGTTTGGTTGTTACTCAAGGACTACTAAGCAATCTCAAGTGAGTACATAGACCCATCTTTTACTGTTTTCCAGACTGTTTTGGGGTGAAACACATGTGCCTACTTGTTACATTCATGCTTTCCTGTTTTCACATCATATACCTGCTATGTTCGTTAGTACATTATAGTACATGATTTCATTACATTTTATGCTATGTATGCCCATTGTGTGCGTACTTAGTACATCGTTTTACATTACATTTTATGCTATGTATGTCCATTTAGTTCATACTTAGTACATTGTTTTACATTACACTCGTGTTATGTATGTCCATTGTGTGCATGCTTAGTACATTGTTTTACATTGCATTTCTGTTGCATATGCTCATCCAGCATGTGAACACATTATACTACATTTTGAACCGTTGTAACCTTTTGACTATGTGAACCGTCGTAACCGTTTGATTATAGGAACCGTTTGTATCTGTGAACCGTTTGTATCTGTGAACCGCTTGTATCTGTGAACCGTTTGTATCTGTGAACCGTTTGTATCTGTGAACCGCTTGTATCTGTGAACCGTTTGTATCTGTGAACCGTTTGTATCTGTGAACCGTTTGTATCTGTGAACCGTTTGTATCTGCGAACCGTTTGTATCTGTGAACCGTGTGAACCGTATTTGACCATACATCAACATTTCTACAATTGTTAAACATTACATCTTGATGGTTTGGTTTGAGTAAGTGATTTAAGTAACGAGGCGTGTGTAATATGATACAAGCATGGTGGATACGCCGCTGGTACTTCCTATATATAAGTGTTTGTATGGTATTACATATAGTAGCGTTATTTAAATCATTTTAGTTTGAGACATATAACATTTTATACAAATAACATACTTTTCACAAATACATTGTTTTACAAGCAACTTATCTTATACAAACTCATTTTACAATGGTTATTCATTTAAACCATACATTATTCTCTTATTTATACATATCATCTGATCTTATCGTTTTTCAAATGATTTACAAAACAAAGCAAATTACAAGGTTCATGACTAAACATTTTCTCAAACATAAGTCATGAAACCTATTTTCACAAAACCTATGTATCTCACAGGCATTTTTATGCTGACGTACCTATTTTCACATGTGTTTTTCAGGAGCTGTTACATAAGATGATCAAGATACACATACGCAGACTTGGGCTTTAGTGACAATAAAAGATGCAAGACTAGTTAATTATGTTGTATTTCTTTGTTTGTTAAGACATTGTAACACTTTTAATCAATAAAACGAAACTTCAATTGCCATGGATTTGAAACAATTAATTCTGTTACAACACTCCCCGACATTTCCTCCACGTTTTGTATGTTCTACGTGGTCGGGGTGTGACAACTACGTACTCCTAAAGGTATCACCTTGGAAGGGTGTAGTCCGATTCGGCAAGAAGGGGAAACTCGCGCCTCGGTATGTGGGACCTTTTAAGATTCTGGAAAGGATCGGAAAAGTCGCCTACAGACTCGAATTACCGGAGGAACTTAGCAATGTCCATCCGACTTTCCATGTGTCAAACCTCCGAAAGTGCATCGCCGACCGCGACTTACATGTTTCTCTAGATGATCTACAAGTGAACGAAACATTACACTTCGTGGAGAAGCCTGTCGAAATCATGGACCGCCAAACCAAGCAACTCAGGCGCTCACACATTCCTATTGTGAAGGTCCGGTGGGAAGGTAAACGAGGCGCGGAGTTCACTTGGGAACTCGAAAGCGACATGAAGGCAAAGTATCCGCAGTTGTTTAATTAAGAAAAATTGTAGACTTATAGATCAAGTGTTTTCGCACAACATATCCAAGTTTTAGCAATCTCATCCGTAAAAAGGCGTTTAATTTGGCGATTTTCAGATAAAAACGTAATGAATATGAAAAGTGAAGAAATTGATCAAATCTGAGTGTGTTTAATCATCGCAATCGAGCACCTGCTCAGATACCACATGTAGGTCCCGATTCGACTCCGTTGCGATTATGTTTGGTCACGATCGTGCACGGATTCCGCACATTACAAGTCAAGATCGGTCCAAACGAAGAACTCTCACACGTGATTCATGACCTAGTTACAGCTTTCAGCTTAATTTCGGGACGAAATTCCCTAAACAAGGGGAGGCTGTAACACCCCGTGTTTTCACGAGAGAAAGTCAAAGTCAAGGTCAAAGTCAACGATCGATTTCGCGCGACTTGACTCGTAGAAATGTTTTTATTTTATTTATATTATGTGGAGTAAGTTTCGTTCATTGCAATAATCGAATCGTATTAACCTTATTTCAATCGACCTACGACTGTGAATGATGGGAAGTAACAATGCGATAAAGTTAATCAAGCTATGCTAATCAAATCGACATCGAACCGTAACTCGAACTGTGTATTTTACTTTATTGTTTATACGTGTGTGTGTGCCTTACGTGTTACCTGTGAATGTTTATTTTATGTTATGTTGTGATAATCAAGCGAACTCAATCGAACTCGAAGTCTAACTCGAATGTAAACGAACCCGAACCCGAATTCCGAGTCGAACCATATAAGAAGTAGTTGGGACTGAAAGTAATTTGACTAGGAAACCCTATCGAATCGCTCGAAAACCGAAGCCGAAGCATCGTCGCACCGAACGCTCCAAAACAGGCGACATCCGAACGGATGGTCAATCCGCACGGATTGCCAATCCGCACGGATTGCCAATCCGGACGGATAGCCTATCCGGGTTACGTGCCATCCGCACGGCTCACCCTTCCCCTTTTAGTATCCTATAAATACACGGGTCACTCTCCAACTTTTCCACTTTTGGCAAGTGACGTCCGAACCGCACGCATTCTTCACCTTTTCTCAGATTTCTCTCAATCCAGGTAAGATCTTGCACTAATTCTTGTACATTCTTGATCACTACACAATTCTACACCTTTCCATCTTTCAAATCTCCATTTTCGACCGTGAAACCATCAAGATTTGAGGTATTCGCGGGTGACGTCATCATGAAGTTCTCATGAACTTCAAGCTTGACTTCATTCCACCAAGAGTAACTCAGATCTGAACGGTTTCCACAAGATTTCACAACAACATCACCTAAATCTAAACTTTTCTAAGCATAAAAGAGTTGAAAGAAATAAATCTAAGTTCTCTCCTTCTTTTACCCTTAAGATCGGTGCGAATCTGATCGGTTCTAGTCTCTACTCGATAATAGTGATGCACTAGTCCTAGATCTGGAATTCTACCGCAAGACACCTGATTTCGGGGTCAACCGGAATGACCGTTCTGAGTCGCCGACATGTCGAGTCAGGGTGGTTCCTGGCCGGCTTAGTCGTGCGGGTAAGAATACGATTCCAAGTGGTTGCCACGTAATCAGAACGTCTCGATAAACGACAACAGAAACCAAGAATAGACGAACGGAACAATCAGACCAGAGACTGTCCGCACGGACAAGCTGTCCGCACGGACAAGCTGTCCGCACGGACAGGCTATACGGACGGGTTGTCACCCGGACGAGCTACCCTTGGGACCCACTTTCCAAATAAGGTTTGAGTATCGACGAATGAGCAATCCGGTCGGACGACCTCTGAATGGATTACTCTTCGGATCATGAGATACTAAGGCCTTAAAACAAATTCCAACATGTTCATCCGCACGGACAGGTTGCCCGTACGGACAGACTATCCGGACGGATTGTCACTGTCCGCACGAGTAAGCTATCTGGACGGATTGTCACTATCCGCACGGATTACCATCCGGGGGTATTACCTAACCCACTTAGTGACTCAGCCTTAAAGACGTTGTCCGCACGGACTGCCATCCGGACGGATTGTTGTCCGCGCGACCGGCTTGAAGGGTAGAGGTACTTAGGTGATTTCTAAATGCTACAACGAAAACTCCAAAGCACAAGCCATCATACACAAACACATCCTTAACTTAGGAAGAAACAATCCACTTGAACGTTTATCCACACGAACAACTTGTCCGTACGGATAAGCAATCCGCACGGGCGACTAGTCCGCACGGACAGCTCGCGCGCACGGATAGCTTATCCGGATGGGTCACCATCCGCACGGATAGTTCACTCGAACGGATGACTCCCTCTCACGGATAGCTGATCCGCACGATCAGTTATCCTACCCGCTCTCACTTTGTACTGTTTTACGCGCCACTTATCCTTACGTTATCGAATCTATTCAGGCTAACCGTACTCGCTGAAAAGCGCTCCCTTCAATCCATAATCGCTGTGAGTATACTCGAACCCTTTTTGCTTTAGCACTTTTGGGTGTTACATACGTTACGAATATTCAAACTACAACTATCACACTACTCAAGCTATTTTAACGCTAAACCATTTACGCATGTTATACGTGGCTTATGAATGCTTGTTTGTTATGATTACACATGGAATGCTGTCTACCTGCCTTAGCAACGATAGTACTATAGTTTGGACTCAGCACCCGTCGGGGGTTGTTAAGGATCTTTTACTTGCATGGATTACGGTGGTAATCATGTATTGCGAACTGCCTCGGGCAGTCAACCCGCAGTCATTGGTATCGATGGATCTATGTCGATAACTAACGTGCTTCATTTCACCATGTGTACGTGCTGGTTATGCGTAAACGAATTCGAACTCTATATGCTATTATCAAACTTGTATGCTCACCTTTACATTTTATGTATTGACTTTATTTTAACGTATGTGACAGGTGCTTAGGACGCATGTGTGGTAGGAAATGGAAGCTAGAATAAAGCTTTAGAGCCCAACAAATAGTTGTCTGTAGATAACGTATTAGGGGTCTCTAGAAGCAGATAAACAATTGCTACTTATTTAAATCTGAGTTGTCGGAACAGAGTATTTGTTTTGATGTTATCTGTAATAACTTGTTTGACTATTTAAGATACGGTATGGGACGTATTGCTTAAATTAAATGGTAATGATAGTTGTTATGGAAACTTCTGGACAATCTGTTTCGCTCAGTGCCACGCCCCGATGATTCCGCCATCGGTTGGGGTGTGACAGATATATTATAAATGCCTTCTTTTGTTTTAGTGATTATGAAAAACTATTGCTAACCAAATTGTAATCAAATTGTGAAAACTAGAAACACAGAACATATAATAATTAGATTGGTTATGCAGATGAGAAATATGCAATTACTTTCAGATCCTGGATTGATCATGCAATTGTAAAACTCAAGCGAGACCCCGATTCGCTTTATCGCAAGCTTCTTTCAGGTCATTATAATCTCCTTTAACCTCAGTAATAATAATCGATATACAGATTTTAAATCTATATGAATCATTTAGTTTGTTTGGTCCATTTAAACTTCGTTCGAAATCTTGCACCCAAATAAAGCCAATGGTTGCAGCCGTAGCCCAAACCCTGTGTGCGAACAAAGACCTTGGTTGACCATGATGGCGGTGCATCTCAGGGTAGCCTGTAACACCCTTAAATTTTCACTTGATTTTAATAATAGATTATTTCGTTTGTAAATAAAAGTTTCTTACTTAACATAAATTTCATACAAAAAGTTCACCTGTAGCATGACCATAGTCTACTACACTAAGTTAAAACATTTCAAAAGTTACTTAACAATTGTTTACAACCCATAAACCAAGTCCAGTAAAGATTTAAAAACATTGCGGAAGCTTCAAAAGTAGTGTTCGGTTCCTCTACATTTGCTTGACCGCCATCCGTAAGTTCCACCTCGTCACCTAGAGTCAAAACCATTAAAACATTAGTTTTGACATTTTTATATAGTACATAAACATGAGATTCAACATCAAAATGAATAAAACACAATTTTTATTTCTGGTTCTACCGTAACTTACGGTGTCACCGTAAGTTACGGTAAGTCCTGAAAGCTTATGGTCCACCGTAAAACAGTGGTGAACCGCCGTAAACTCTTGACCTCTACCGTAAGTTACGCTGCTACCGTAACTTACGGTAGTCCCTGGAAATCCATGTTTTGTTTGATTTGCTTATTACACTCAAACCCAAATCTCGGATTTCACTTTTCTAGCATACCAACACATTAAATTCTCGTATTTCTAATATGTTATATATTAACCAATATCAAAGATCAATCCAACATATTCCGGAGCATCAACCATGCCTTACTTGATTATTCGACCCGTTTGGCTCGTCTAAGGAATCCTCCTTTGTGACGACTACCAACGAGTTCCAACCAACTTTGACCTATTATTCAATGTAGCGATATCACCGCTTTAATTCAAAACAACACTTATTCTAAAATTCAATTACGCAATTTATAATCATCAAAATCTACTTAATGTAACGAGTCAAGTTACATACCTTAGTGTACGCCCTTCAACCGCAAATCACCACCGGCTTGTCCACTCGACGTTCCGGTATCCTTTCCTATAGAGTTCAATTCAAGACATGCTTAGAACTCTTTTTAAACCTTACATCGCATAATACACCGAAACATCATAATTATGCGTTTAATCTTTAAATTTCTATTTTAAGCCTTCTTTGAGGCATTTTCACAAACACCTTAAGGGCAGATTTTTCACATGATTATATGACAAGTTTCTATCTTATCATTTAGCCCTAATTTCACCTCAATCACATTTTATATGATTGTTAGCTTCTAGATTTCTGAAATCACTTCCAAATTGTCAAATTACACAAGATTAACACCCAATATCCTAGTATTCATCAATATACATATAACCCATTAATCACCTACAATGGTGTTCATGGATTCACCAAAATTTCTTATGATTTCAACTTCTATTGGTCTAGGATTTGTCCCTAGGCACTATTGTTGTTCCTTAATCATCATAACATACACATGCAAACCTAATTTCAGATTTTTCCCGATTCATGAGAATTTCAAGTTGAGAGATTTATCAAAATTTTACATACCTTGTGATCCTCTTGTGATGAGGATCGATAATCTATATTCGGATTTTGATTTGGACTTGGATTGAGCCTTCAATTTGCAAGATTAGTGAGTTTTAGGGGTTTGAGAGTGGGGAGTCGCCCCTGCTCTTGTTCTGTACGACCAACACCTCCTTTTGGGGGTGTTTGGTTTGTTTTATTTGTCTAATTAAAACTTAAGTTTCAATTTTTACAAATTAAGCCCCTCCATTTTAATCAACATTTAATTTAGTTGCTTTTCACCCTACTTTAAGTTATTTCTAGAAATTAACTAACTAGGTTAAAATTCCTAGTTAATAAATTCTCGTTTATTTAAACTTTATAATTCTAATATAAAGTTTTACATTTTTCGGGATGTTACATAGCCCAGTTGATGAAGATAGTCTAGTTATCGAAGGAAGTCCAACCGATGGTGATGAAGAGAACTAATAAGTACGCAAAGGTGTCTTTTGGTTTTAAGTAGTCAAAAGTAAGACTTTGAAAACTATCGTTTATGGTAATGTGTTTTGTTGTCGGGGAACACTTTAATTCTGTTGGTTCACAAGGGTTATTTTGTAAACACTTATTTTTGAGGGATTGTATCTACAAAACACTGAAAAATAATACCACCACAACTATAACCACCATCCATCCCACATCCCCTGTTGCCACCGCCCAAAAATTTTAATATTTAGTCAAAATTTGATACAATCCGCTCTGCAATGGATACCTCCATCACATATTCAACCTCTTTTGCCAATTTCACATCCACCGCAACTGTAAGTTTTTAAAATCCAAAGTCCTAGAATACACTCTAGAATACAGGTATCGTTTTTCTTGCCAATCATAATAAACTCAAAATCATTTGTATTTTGTGAAGATTAAATAAGTAAATGAACCCAAATTTTCATGAGTTTACATGTAGAGTTCAAGGGGTGGACCTTTTCACCGCCAATGGTGGACTTCGGATCTGTTCCTGCGAGTTTCAGATCAATTATTGCAGGGCTTGGAGGTGCGACGGGGGTTCACTGGTGGACGAATTGAAACCCACTAGTATTGCGAGTTTCAGATCAATTATTGCAGGGTTCAGATCAATTATTGGTGGACGGGAGATCCAAATCTGTATCAGATGCGGTGAGGGTTCAACAGTGATTGCAGGGGGAGGCGGTGGTGGACGACGAGTGCAGAGGAGGCGGTGTTGGAAGGTGGTTGCAGGGAAGGCGGTGTTGGACGGTGGTTGCAGGGGAGTTAGTCCGGTGGTGGCAAGTGGTGGTGTTGATGGTGGTTAGAGAGAGAGAGAGAGTGTGGTAGAGCCGTAGAGAGAGAGGGAGAATTTAGGGGCTGGGGATTTAAGGGAGAATACTACTAATAATGATAATAATGATAATATTTTTCTAAAATATTTTGTTATATTTTCTTTAAACATTTTTAAATAAATGGGTAAAAAGTCTAAAATACCCTTGGGTGATTATATTTAACAAGAAAAATTAATTTTGTTGGGGCTAAAGGACAAAGCGTGTAAGATTTTGAAACATAAAGTACAAAACTTGTCAATTTTTGCTCTAAAGGACAGCTCCTGCAATTTGGTGTAAACATAAATGACAAAACTTGTAATTTACTCATGAAACCAACACCCGCCGCATCGCGGCAGTACTAATTCTAGTTCAAATTTGATTTGAAACAAATTTTAAGTTATTTTTACTCCGATTTAACTATCGAACACACCCCAATAGTATATATATAAAAAGCATTGGTGAACAATAACTTTAGTATTATTTTATTATTAGAATTCATTTTAAGCATATTTTTTTTTATTTTATAACTTTTAAAATATGATATCATATAAAATTTCGAGTACATCATGACGTGCCTATTTTTATATATGTCTTGATATACCAAAGAGCTTGCCTTAGGTAAGCATATAAAAGTAGTCTCCTTTCATGACCACGAAGAAAAGAAAAAAAAACTATTATAAGGAAAAGAAATACTCACTCCATAGTTCATACGAACGGAAGACTTGGAGTAAGTCTTTTAGAATTTTGTTCGTTCATTAGATACATATATACCCCCAATAAAAAAAACGGATTAGTATTTTCTTGTAATTTCCCACTAGGCCCCAATTGGAACATCTATGAATTGACAATCTAATTTATTAAAGGGTAGAACATGAATAGCCTTAATATCTTGTTGGATACTGGTAATGATCTTGATCTTGCTAGGTATCATAAGGAATTCGAACAACTACATGAAATGTACTATTGGGAAGTACCACTTGAGGATTTTTCGAAAGCAAGTTGTAGGCAATAAGTAGCAGTGTACAAGTAATCAAAACAAATCTAATCTCAAAAGTAGGTGTTATCAAAGCTATTTGACATTTAGTTTTTTTTTTATAAATTAATATCATTCCTCTTTTTGTTATTCGAATAATGTAATGTAATGTTTTATAGAATTACGACTATACTCTTACGACGTGCTTATTGAACATGTCACATATATTTGATATTTTTCTTTACTATGATTACCGAACTGATATCATTCGAACAACTTTGGTAACGATACTAGCATTCGCTATTATGGTCTTCAATATAAATTTGTTGAAAATAGAGATGTAATCGCAATAGAGTATCTTTTTAATATCGTAAGCTATAACGAGTGCTGGTACCATACCAGTAGAGTGATGGACTGAACTGATGCGGTCCCATCAATATCATTTGCACGTCGATTCTGACCGAACAACATTGGTTCTATCAGAATAGTTTATAAATCTTTCTTAAAGTTTTTTATTAATCTAAAACACATGTCGATATCCTTTTGAGCATCTAACATCTTGGGTTGTATTGTTCGGTTGCGATAGCATGTACCGTATTAATACCGTAATTTACCAAATAACGATCGAATTCCTACTAGATCATGACAGTGACACAACAAGCAGATGCCACCACCTAGTTAAATTCAAATATTAACAAACAAGTTTAAGCTTCTAGAAATCTCTAGAAAGTCGACAAGGATCACCTATTAATTATTATGGACAAGGCAGATCCGCCTCACTATAGTTAACAAATAGATATCCTAATCAATGATGTTGCTGAGGTACTTAAGTTGGTTAGCTTTTTTGAGCTCCAAATAAATTTTCATATTGTGTTATTATACCCTAAGCATGGAATGTTTTTCAAATTTTTTCTTGTGAATTTTCACTTTTAACCCAAAGGTTATCATCTTTTGTATTTTAACCTTTTTAAATTGTTTGCTTTTAACCCAAAACTTTTCATCCTTTTGTAATTTAACCCAAAACTTTTTTATTTACAACTTTAGTCCCCCGTACTTTTTATCTTTCGCAAGTTTTTCGTTTTATGGTTCGTTCTAAAATTTGCGAGTTAATACGTCGCAACGTGCGTGTGTGGTTCAACGTTTTTGGTCTATTTTTCTCACATTCGACAGGTATCCGCAACGTGTCTATTTTCCCCCTTTGGCAAGTTTGCCGCAACGGATGGATCCTACATCGATTTAGTTATTCTTTTCTACGTTATTTTGCGAGTTAACACGACACAACGTGCATGTGTGGTTCAACGTTATTACTTCTATTTTTTCCATTTAACAAGTTTGTCGCAACGCGTGGGTCCTAAATCGACATAGTTATTTTCTATATGTTATATGTTTCAGTCTTATTTCTTCGCATTAACACGCAGCAACTTCAGTGTTGGTGGTCACTACCAGCTGTTTGGCATTGATGTTATTTGGCATGTTTTTAGGCCCCCGCCGCAACGTGGGGTGCTTAATTCTAGTTATAATCAATATCTAACTAAGAACACTATTTTATTATATACTAGTATTAAGCCTCCCGTGTTGCGGCGGAGGCGTAAAACCATGCCAAGTAGCACCAATGTCATATCACTGCCAGCGACTATCAATACTGAAAAAGCTCGTAAAAACAAAATAAATAAAAAAAGAAAAAACAAAACCGAACGAAAAGCAAACGTAAAATCGTTGAACCACACACACCCGTTGCGGCGTGTCAATGCAAAGAAATTAGTCTGAAACGTAAAATATAGAAAAAATAACTAAGTCGATCTAGTGTTGTGATGAACATCTCAAACGGGAATAAATACACGCCTTGCGGCGGGCATGTCAAACGGAAAAAAAAATAGAAAAAGAAAACGTTGAACCCCATTCGCACATTGCAGCGTGTTAACTCACAAAATTTAAAACGAAACGTAAAACAAAAAACATGCGAAAGATGAAAAGTATGGAAGACCAATGTTGAAAGTAAAAAATGTACTTCGTTTAAACTTAAAAAAAATGAAAAGCTTTATGTTAAAAGTAAAAATAACCAAAGAGGTTAAATTATAAAAGATGACAAGTTTTGTGTTAAAAGTGAAAAATCAATTTTTTTCAACCCCTTAAACATAGGGTACAACCCTATGAAGCACAAAAAAATATAAATTAATAGTATGAAAATTAAACTTTTGGTTACATTTTTATACTTAGTAAATCTGTTTTTTTTTATTTTCTTCGTATTTTACGATAATATCATTAAATAATAAAAAATATAAAATAATACATAATTACTTGTTTTTTATAACTTAAATGTCCATGGCTTTATTGCCTAGTGGCATCTTGGTGGTGGGATAAGACTTTGGGACCAATAGGTCTTGGGTTCGATTCCCACAAATGGGGTTTTCCCATATTAATTGGGTTTCCTCCTGAATTGGTGTATAGGCATTATGCCTAGTGGAGATGGATATGATCGGGTGGTTCCACTGGTGACACAATGATACTCCAGTGGTCCGTCAGTGATCCAAATTTGCCGTTCAAAAAAAAAATGTTCAAGGAAATCCACATATCCGAATTTTTATTAGATATTAGATATATTTATATTAATTCAAAAGATATTAATAATTTATTAGATATAAGATATATTAATAATATTATTAATTAACATTTAATAAGTTGAAGGAGAAAATGTCATGTGGCATTAATTGGAATCTTTTATTAATATTTAGATAATAAAACTAGTATTTGAACACGCGCTTCGCGGCGGGTCGCAGGAGGATGTTAGCGATGACGTATTTGTTACATGGTATATCGATGTATTAATGTTAGCCCATTTAAGCTTTTATCTAAACGACAATAAAAATAAACAAGCAATACGGTTAAGTAAACATGTCTAGAGGTAAAAGTTAGCTTTAACTATCATAGGCTGTACAAAAAAAAAAAAAAAAAATTAAATTTGTTACATGGTGTATTAAAGGGTATTAACAAACCATTGATCTAACCGGCGTTGTGACGGGGACGTAGGTAGAGTTTGATTGGTCGCACACTCTCACAAAGTATAAAGAAAAAAAGTCGTAACATTAACCGAAGTCGTATCTACATGTGTTTGGTTTGTTGTAATTGTGACACGGCTCTGAACATCGAAACGTAAACACGCAAAAGTACGTCGTAATTTAAATAAATTGTGATCAAGCAATTGAATCAATCGCGTGAAAAAAATTTAATATGCTTGAAGATGTTGCTTCGTTATAAACATTGCTAGGAAAACCCAATGGAACAAAACCAGAACTAAGAGAAAAGGAGTGCAACACATATTTTCTTCATTTGATACTTCTGATCAATTATGTTGCCTCATTAGATAACTAACTAAGAAAACGCAATGGAGCAAAACTTAGTGAGGTAAAAAGAGTGCAACATGTGTAATCCCCCTCTCATTTTTAAATGTATCCAATAAGTGATGTGTGCCAATTCTCTTTTAACATTGTTCAAGACTTTGGCAGTCAATGATTTGCGTCCTGATTACTTAACGAGCAATTCTTTAAGCTGAACAATGTTGTAAAACTTTATATTAGACTTCTAGTCCTTCTTCACATGAATACATACCACAATATATTTTTGTATCTTCCATACCTTGAGGGTATCTTTGTTTTTAACTCATTTCAGTGTCTCCTCACTGGATACGAGTTACATATTCTTACAACTTAAAAAAGATGATATAACTAGTTGTACACAAGCATGAATTGCATAGGCATCAATTACCAATATCCTCACTTTAAGATACTTTAAGGATGAGATATGTCCATAGAGTAAACTGCCATTTTAGTCCCTGAGATTTGGTCAGTTTTGCCACTTTAGTACAAATCTCAAACTTTTTGCATCTGGGTCACTGTGGTTTCAGTTTTATTGCCATTTTGGTCCAAATCTCAAATCAGGTCAGATTTCTAAAAAAAAAAACCTGGTTTTTGTCCTTTTCCTCAGAGGCATTTTGGTCATTATACTTTTATTATAAATAATTATTAATAAAAAATAATAAAAAAAATATTATAACACCACCTTTCTCTGCACACTCTCTCTCAATAATGTTTCTTCTCTCTCTCTCTCCTCTCTATCTCTCTCTCCTCTCTCTAGAACACCACCGTCGAGAGCCCAAAAAACCACCACAACTCCTCGGCTCTCCACTTCCCAATTCTTGATCAACCAACCGATCTTTAACCCAAACCCACCCACCATGGACCCAGAAACAGAACCCACAGACCAAACCACAACAACAAGAATCCTAAAGATCAACTTGATCTCAGCCTAATCCCTCAAAATCCCCAAACCTCTCAAACCCCACCGTATCCACACCTACACCATCGCGATCGCATGGGTCGACCCTAGAGTTGCTCCGAAAACCCGACATGGAACGACTATGAGCACCACCATCGCCACCACCTCCTTCCTCCACCGTCGCCACCGCCTCCTTCCTCCACCGCCGCACGTTCTCCACCGAAGACACCACCACAATCATCGTTGAAACAAGTGTCGTGTTCACCGGCCACAACTGCGAACCTCCGTCTGTTAGTTCATACGTCTGTAGCTTCCGTCAGCATTTAGTCATATTTTGTATGTTTATGTCCTTTGTGAACAATTATGTATGTATGTTAGATAGAACGACAGATCAGGAAATGGCACTTGGATGTAAAAGTGTTTGACCTAAGATTGACTTTGTGTCGTCTGATAGGATGGCCCGTCTGATCGGATGGGCCATCCTATCAGACAGCAGTGTCGTCCGATCGGTCAACACCTACCATGCTCCTGAGTCTGCCTATAAATACCCCATCAGGGTATGTCATGTAAAACTTTTGACTTCTGCTGATTCTGTTAGAGAAATCTATCAAGTCTGACTTCTACTGGCACTTGTGTACTTTCATATCAGTTGAATAGAAAGATCAGACGGTGTTAAACGTTGAATACTTTGTCGTACATCTGTGATTTGATCCAATGGATTCCGCACATTGATCAAAGTCGATTCATCTAAGTTCCTGACGAACAGATCCTTTACGAGGGACCCAACAAGTGGTATCAGAGATTCCAGGGAGCTGAATCGAGATCTACGACAGCGAATTCACCGGAATTCAAGCTATTCTTGCCGATCAGAGTCAAATTTCACCGGAAATTTGACGAATTCTCTCACTTTCTACTCATTTCTTACATTGTTCTTCACTTTTATACCTTAAAAACTAGAAAAACATAAAATTGAACGTGAATTTACGGTTAAATTTTGATAAAACTGATATCAATTGACTCGCGATCAATCATAGTACAAATCTTCAAAATTTCATAAGAAAATTCCATAAAAAACTGAATCAAAATCATCAAAAACCATGTTGAATTGTTCTTGCATGCTGAAATCATCTATCCGTTCGAACAGCTGTACGGACGACTTGTCTTAGCTGTTCTTAGATATTATTTGCTGACGTCATCCACTCGTGTGAACAGCTGTACGAACGACTTGGATTAGATTGTTATGAGAAACCTGATTGTTGACATCATCAGTGTTACCCGATCGAACAGCAGGTCGATCGGACAGCATTGATTGTTCTTATCCTTGGTGCTTACATCATCCTGCCACTCGATCGGACAGTCATCCGATCAATGAAGGGTTGAAAAGTCAAAAGTCTGTCTGCTACTCGTTCGGACAACTACTCGTTCGGACAACCACTCGTTAGGACAACCATTCGTTCGAGTTGCATTCTGATTTGTGTACACCACTTGATACCTGACTGTGACACTCGATCGGACAGCCATCCGATTCAAGTGCACAAGTGTGAAACTTTTCGAAAAATCACAAAAAATTGTCTAAGTGTTTGTAAAACTGTTTTAGGTACTCTAAAATGGGGGACAATTTTCTAAACCCTTTTAGAGACATATTTGCTTACACCAGCAACACGGGAGACGCCTCGTCAAGCAACACAAACGACACTGCTCCAAACCCGAATCCTAAGAAAGCCATTGCTGACTCACTAAGCGTGGATAACGCTTATGGCACATACAACAAACCGCCCAAGCTCATGGCTATCGAAGATTATAATAGATGGGCGAGTAGATTCGAGGACTGGTTGAAGGCTTTCGCATACCAAAGTTGGAAGTGTTTGAAGAATGGGTTTGACATTGGAAGAAGTGACTATGTAAATTTAATCGATAATGAACAAGAAAACTTCATTGCTGAACAGAAATGTATCGCCTTGCTACATCAATCAGTGAGGGATGATATCATATCTTTAATCGATTACAAAAATTCCAAAGATTTATGGGGAAAATTAGAGAAGAAGTGTGGGTAGAGAAGAAATTGTTAATAACAAAAGAAAATTATTGAAAAAGGAATTTGATCTTTTCGGTTGTATGAAGAATGAATCGGTCTCAAAGATGATAGAACGGTTTTGTCACTTAAAGATCGAGCTTTCTAGACACGGGATTACATTTACCGAGGAAGAATTGGTTGGTTGATGGATTCACTGCCTGATGAAAAGGATTGGATGTACTTTGCTTTGTTGTTGAAAAACATTGTGGAGAAGAAGAATCTGACAGTTGATTTCCTAATAGAGAGGTTTGAAAGTCACGAGCTGGAGATTAGGAAAACAAATAAAGTCAACAATACTCAGTATCAGCAAAATGTCGATCTGTACTATCGAGGAAGCTGTGACAACGCTCACAATTACAGGTATCCGTACAATTAATTAATATTAACTTTGTGATTAATGACTGTGCTAGAATTACAACTGACGAATTAAACTATTTTATGAGTTCTGCATCATACATACATATGCATCACATTCATACTGTCACTCCATTTATTGCACACAAGCTTTAGTGATAAACTTGATGCACAAAACACAGTTAGCACAGTGAACGGATAACTCAGAAACATGCTGACAATGCCAACACATAGACAAACAATAGGTTGAGGGACCTATTTGACATTTTTTGAAACTTACTTGAAATTATTACTTTTTAATTTCGAGGACTAAAACCATCATTAATTGAAAGTACAAAGTTTAGGGACTAAATTGTCATTTTTGAAACTATATAAATACAAGGGTTAAAGTGCACTTATTTCAAACTACAAGTTTAGGGTTCTTTGAGTCATTTTGAAACTTATTTATAAAGAAAATTAATATATATATATATATATTTTGTTTTAAAAGTACAAGGTTCATTTGGTCATTCTTTCAAACTTAATCTCAAGGGACCAAAAATGTTGACTTTGAACCTATATTTAACTGATTTCACTAACCGGGTTAAATCTATATATAAGAAATACCCTTTAAATATTAACCCAGTTAGTCTAACTAACTGGGTATTACAGGGACTATTTCTGTATATATATAACCACAGGGACCAAAGTGTAAATATCCCAAAAATCGAATAAAAAGGGGAAAACCCCTTCGGATTGGCTGTGTATGGGATTCGAACTCGTGACCTCGCGGTTGTAACACGAACGACTTAACCAGTTTATCCTCCGTCTCGGAGGAGCTGATATATCTTGATTCTTAATTCCTATATATACTCATTAGGATTATTTTAATTATTAAATTAAATCAGAAAGCTAAAAAGGGATTAAATCCCAAAGAATCGCCCCAAAACGGGATCGAACCCGCGTCTCCCCACACACCAGCACACGCGCACAACCAGCTGGCCTACCAGCTTGGTTGTGTTGAGTTATTGTTTTTATTATATATATACACATTAATATCGAACTGAAAATATAATCAGATCCGCAGGTCGCGGATTTCGACCAAAACCCCACCAAAATCGATTTTTAATCCATTATTTCGACCTGTAAAGCTACCCACATGATTCCTAACCTAACCCAACTAATCCCAATCAATTAATCGACATAATTTCGTGCCTTTCCACTATGAACCGAAAGTTTTTATAAACAATTTAAAGTGGAACGATTCCACTAATTTCTGTCGTTTTTGTGTCGAATTAATCGGCTATATAAGTTCATTAACTCCTACGAATCTCCTGCACCCTTCACATTTCTCTAAAAACCTCTCTAATAAGCTTTTGGAGCTCGCCAAAATACTCACTTTTTCGCTGGAATTTAGTCGGTTCACCGTTTCTGTCGATACCGGTTAGTTTTTATCTGTCCAACTAGTTCGTTTATGCTTATACAATGTTTCTCCAAAGTTAATCTTGATATAACACAGTTTTTTCCGTAGAATTGAAAGAGTTGACTTTCTGTTTGACTCCAATTGGAGAAGATGACCAGTTCCTGTTTGGTTATAAGTTTAAACAGTCCTAAACCAAACACAAACAGAAGCTTAGCCCAGTGGTTAAGACTCTGTTTGGTTACAATACAGACCCGGGTTCGAACCCAGGGGTCTGCATTTCTTTTTAATCGTTTCATTTTTAATATTTTTAACATTCCAATAATTTTTATAAGATTATTAACCACTGTTGCTTTTATTAAAAATGTGAAATTAGTCAATTTATTTATAAAACTAATTTTTACAATATTAAAACAGTTTATTATTAAATAATTAATAATAAATCGATTTTCAGGAATTAAAATCTGAAATTTTCAGATTAATTATTTTAAGTGTTAATCTTTACAAAAATAATGTTGCTACTGATATTTTATATAATTTCGATATTTATATAATTAAATCAGTAATATTCAAGTTCAATAATTAAAAATGTTATTTTTAATTATTATGATATAAATTAATTATATCACTTGTACAATATTTTGCCAATAATCATTATATTTAATTATGATACTAGTTAAATATATTTGATTTATTATTACAAATGTTTATATTAAATCAATTGTACATAATTACAATTCTATTATTTATGATAAATAAATATTTTTCATAAATAATTTCGTTATATCATGTTCATTTTTTCCGAGCCCTCTAAACATATAATTCACAAGATCCTTCTGTTAATCTAAACACTATCAAATACAATAAATGCTCAACAAATCCCGTCAACACTATACGACCTCAATATTGATACATTATTCTTGTTCATGTACGATTCATTAGGACAACTGTGAGTTCCTTATTATCAGACACCTTAATCTTGACTTGCGTATTCGGAATCGCTTGCAAAATAAGGTGAGTTCATGTTCCCCCTTTTCTCTTAACTGTTTTCAGTTTTATACTTCGGGGGTGGAATACATGTTACAACTATTACAGACATTATTATACATGGTATGGTTAGCTTAAGGAGGGTTTTACTACTAGACTGTGAAAGGTGGGCACAACACTTAAGGCCATTAATCCTCGTCGTAGGACCGAGGGACATGAGTGATAGATCTATTTGGGTGTAGCGAGCCCACACCCATGAGGCCGGGGCGTCCCTTAGAGGTGACTATGTCTTCCAGCCGGAAGCCCGATAAAAATTTGCTAGGTTTGAGTTTTCATGCACCTTATCACACTTACCTTTGGCTTTGCAACCCATTGGTGATCTCTTTTTCCTTATTACACATACCAGGGACATTTATACACACAAGACATATTTTAAAGGCTTATACATACAGACTTACACATGAACTCGCTCAACCTTTTTGTTGATTTTTCAAACTACATGTATTTCAGGGAACTAGTAGGATCTGGCAGGGTATGCATGTGTCTAGCTGCGTTGGTTAATAGATGTCATCCAGAGTTGTGAAGTTTGAGAGGTGTAACCTACACCTGGACGGGTTACATGTCTCTAAACCTCGTCTTATCCAAAGTCTTTTATGTGTCTTATGAACATGTTTTAAATAATTTATGGTTTGTAACTTATTTCAAGTATCGATGTTTCTAAACAATGATATTGTGGTATTTTCTCACTTTAATTAATGGATGAACATCTCGTATTTTTATCATATAGCATTGTTGTGATTGTTGCTATGGTATTAAGAAGTCACACCAAATAAACCCACGCTTCCGCAAAAGCCAGGGTGTGACAGCATCATGATTCCAAAGACTGTGTCACCAAAGACTGCGTTCTCAGCAGAGAACTCAAGCAAGCCAAATCAAGAGAATCAAAACAGCAGTCCTGCTCCAAGCAGCGGATATCATGGAGGATCGTCTTCATCAACTCCAAGTCAACAGCAACAATCTGCTCCGAAAAACATTTTCCAGTGCAACATTGCTGTAAACCTCAACAACGCACACAACTTCAGTGAAGAAGCAGCCAAACAGCAGATGGTATTTCTGGCATCCATCTTGGAATCTTACGAAAGTTTAGTAGCCAGAAAAATCGGGAACACTAACCTCACCAAGGAAGACTTTGATCAAATTGACCCCGAAGAAATGGAGTTGATTGACATTAGATGGTGTATGGCGAGTGTTGTTCGAAGGGCTTAGAGGTTCATGGAGATAACCGGTAGACACTCCATTGGTGGACCTTCAACAAAATTGGGATTTGATAAATCGAAGGTTACATGTTTTAAGTGCAAGCAAAAGGGGCACTTTAAACGAGAATGTCGAAATGCAGCCTCTGATGAAACGGCAATCCATTCCGTGATGATTATTATAAAAAGGCCATTTACCATCAAAACAAAGCAGAACCTCCAAGAATGAAGCAGCTAGAAGAAGCTCCAAAAGAAAAGTCAAGAGCCTTAGCAGTTATTCACGATGATGAGGGTTTTGACTGGAGTGATATGTTACCTGAAGAAGATGCTGTGGGATATGCCTTCATGGCAAAGATTGTACCATTCAAAGACACCCGCACTGAGGAAGAAAAATATGTCAACAGAAAGGTGTTAGCACAAACCATGAAATATAGAAATTATCGTGCCTGGAAAGAGGCAAAAAGTGCAAAGAGATGGGATGCTGACAGAGAGTGCTATTTGGATCCTAAGGGAAATATACTTGTTGAGCCATCAGCACTTCTTGTTGAAACTCTTATTGAACAAATAGCAGAACAGGAGGAAGAGAGACAGAGAATGTGGGCAAGAGAAGCTGAAGAGAAGGAGTTACAGTCAAAGAAAGTCGATGATGGGATTATCGACATGAAGAAAGAGATGAATGCAGAGAACCTAAAGAAAATGGCAGATAAAGTGCTCGTAACAAAGGAATTAGAGGTAGATTCTAGGTCCAGAACTGAGTCAAAGAGCAAGGTCAGTTCTAATGATTCAACAAATGGGTCAGGTAAGACTGATAAAGCCAAGATTGACAGTAACTGCAAAAATTGCATGAAAGACTGCAATATTTGTAGTACACATGCATATCTCAGTGCTAAAAAGACTGAAGAACTGACTGAAAGAGTCAGAGAAGTTGAAAATCAAATCTTAAGTTGTGACAAATTGGTGAAAGCTTCAAATGATCGAATTAAGGAATTAACTGAGAAACTTGAAAAAGATAAAATTGAAGTAGACCGAGTAAGAAAAGAAAATGAAAAGTTAATTCATGAAAATCGACAACTTTCTGAAAATCATGAGAAGCTAAAAAGAACAATAAAAGATTCTGATGAGAGAAGTAGTAAAACAAGCAAAGAAAATTTTCAATTGTCAGGAGTCCTTCAGTCAAAAGAAAAGCAAATCAACGAACAGTTGGATGAGATTGCTAATCTGAAGCTTCAGTTTCAGGAAGCTAAGATTGAAAATGAACGCATCAATCTGAAACTCAACAGTTACAACTCCGCAAGTTTTGTTCTTCAACACATAGTTCCCAAACCAATTGGGAAGAACAAAGCCGGCGAAGATGTATACTCTGATGGAACTGGGGTTGGGTATCATCAAATTCCACCGCCTGTGTTGAATAATTTTTCAAAGAAAAAATCTGGGTTGGTTAACAATGATGAAACAAGTGAAATTAAACTTCCAGAAACAATTGACATCACATTCACTTCATCATCTGATGAAGACAGTGTTCAGTCTGAAGTTGTTAAAAATGTAGTTGAAAACGTTTTGAAATCTGACAATGATTCAACTGAGGACGAAGAATGCTTTTTGAATAATTACATTCCGAAATCAATATCCAAAAACAACTTAAGTGAAAAACCTACTCTTGTGATGTACAAGATGTCGGGTTCGGATAAGTTGTATTCGGATCTTGAGTTTCCATTAGAGAATGTGAATGTCGACAAATTGAAAAATGTTTTTAAACTGGTTGAGATTGATGTTTGTGAAATCGAAGGTTTGAAACGTTCCGAAAGACAATTGAACTTTGAAAAAGATAAATCTTACTACAAAAAACCTGTTGTACCGCCACGTTTTTCTAACAATAACCAAAACAAATGGTCAGGAGGTTATCAGGGTGGTAAGAATAATCAAAGAAGGAACTTTCAAAACAAGAAATTTGTTGAGAAAAAGGTGTTTGTGAAAAGCTTGAGTTCACACTACGAGCAAGAATCTGAGATTTTTTCAAAAACAAATGAAAAGTTCTTTGAAAAGAAAGCCTCACAGCCTCAGACCGAAGGCATAAGTCTGATAGTTGACACCCGAACATGCTTCAAATGCAATCAAGTTGGACACATTGCACGAAAGTGCACCAACTCGAAGCCTAAGTCTGTGGTTGTCGAGAATCAGAAGAGAAAAGATGATGTAAAAGGAAAAGCTCCAATGTTTGTTGAGAAAAATATTTTAAAGAAGGAAAATGCCAAACTTAAAACTGAATCTGCAAAAGAGTCAGTTAAGAAAACTGAACCCGTAAAGAAGTTGGTAACTAAAAATGACAAATTTTACAAGCGGGTTGCGTCATCTCAACAAACATGGAAGTCAAAATCTGTTGAAAAGAAAGCAAGTTCTCCAAAACCAAAGGTCTCAGAGTCTGCAAAACAATCATCTTCTACCACACCGGTAAAGATGAATGTTCCTTTGGATTACTATGAGAAACTTGAGAAACAAACTTCTACTTCACCAGAGAAGAAGTATGTTCCGAAGAAAGACCAATCATCTGGTCAACCTCAGAAAGACGAATTTTTTTTATACAAAGAGGTTGAGGTTGGGACTGAAGAAAATTTAAAGATAAATGACAAAAATTTCCCGCCATTGTACACCAAAACCACAATTCTAAATGTCAAGCTACCTGAGTTGAAAGAGGCTTGGGTTGCTTCAAAATCTCACTAAATGTTTTTGAAATGTGCAGGAGTTTCCGAGATCTGTCTCACGTTGGATAATGGATAGTGGAGCTTCTCGGCACATGACAGGGAAGAAAACCCTTCTGTATGATGTTTGAGGGTTTAATGGAGGATATGTGGGATTTGCAGGCAATCAAGGTGGTCGTATAGTTGGTGAGGGAACTTTATCAAATGGTATTGTCACATTTGAAAGGGTAAATTACATCACCGAGCTGGAAAACAATCTTCTAAGCATCTCTCAGATTTGTGATCGTATGTATTCGACGCACTTCACGGACAAAGAATGTTTGATATTGAAGCCGGGGTTTGTTGTTCCCGAAGAGTGGGTCATCATGAGAGCACCAAGAGTCGACGATCTGTACGTGTTGGACATGAGTGTAGCAACTACTACCGCGGGTCAGGCTCACTACTTCATGTCAAGAGCCACAGAAAAAGAGTCAGAACTATGGCATCGAAAGATGGGCCACATTCATCTGCGAAAAATGAACTACCTGGTACACAACGACTTAGTAAATGGGGTTCTTCTGAAAGGTTTTCATCTTGAGGGGGAGTGCATTAGTTGTATCAAAGGTAAACAGCGAAAGAAATCTCACCCTGGAAAGGATATGAACTCAGTCTCGAGGCCGTTAGAGAGACTTCACATGGATCTTTTTGGTCATGTGAATGTTAAAAGCATAACTAGTGATCTCTACTGCTTAGTTGTCACAGACGACTATTCGAGATTTTCGTGGGTAACGTTTCTGAAGACAAAAGATGAAACATTTGAGAGTTTGATGACAATGTTCAGAAAGATTGAAAACGTGTATCGAACTCGAATTAGAAGAATAAGAAGTGATAACGGTACAGAGTTTAAGAACAACAAAATGGAAGAATATTGTGATGAAAGAGGTATACTGCAAGAATTCAGTGCGCCTTACACTCCGCAGCAAAATGGAGTAGCAGAAAGAAAGAATAGGACGCTGATTGAGATGGCCAGGACGATGCTTGCTGATTCAAAACTACCTGTCAATTTCTGGGCAGAAGCAGTGTCAGCCGCTTGCTATACGCTCAACCGGGTTCTTACGGTGAAGAAGTTCAACAAGAAGTGTTTCGAGTTGATTAACAACCGCAAACCTAACCTGAAGTATTTGGAACCGTTCGGGTCTCCCTACACAGTTCTAGAACCTTATGGTAAATTTGGTCCAAAGAGCATTGAAGGTATATTTGTGGGATATGCAAGCCCATTGAAAAGAGTCTTTGTTTCAAGCTTGAAGCTGATCATCGAAACACATAATGTTGAGTGTCAAGGTTATACTATGCCACCTCAGAAACCTGCCGACTCGTGGCGTTTCAATTACGACACTCTGTGGGACTCATTTGACATAGAGGAAGAACCATAGTTCTTTGATGAGTTGGATATTCTAAGAGAATATGAAGCATCACAAGAAAGATTCCCAGCAGAACCTTATAGTCGTCAACGACAAGCTTCGAACGATGATGAAGCGGGTCCAAGCAATGCTGGAGAAAATGATGATGTTATGCAAACTCCGACATCTTCAGAACAAGAACAAGCTCCTAATAATCAGACGGCAATCAATGATAATTCAGAATCTGATGAAAGGCCAACATTCGATCGTGGTGATTCAGAGTCTAAGGGGGAGCAAATCCAGTCTCCAGATCAGACAATTCCAGTCAGTGAACAAGTCGCAAACCAGAACATTACGAATTTGGAAAGCGAGGTAGATGTTCCAGGCGAGGTGATGCCAAGAACTCTTTCATATCATCCAGAAGAGTTAATCATTGGAGAGTTGCAATCAGGCGTCCACACCAGACGACAAATTGACCAAGTCCTTACTTGTTTTTATTCTATAGTTGCTCCTTTACAAACAGAGTTTTCACTTAGTTGTTTCATTTCGCAGATTGAGCCGCGGACGTACAAGGAAGTAATAACTGAAGATTCCTGGGTCAATGCTATGCAGGAGGAGCTAAGTCAGTTTGAGAAGTTGGGTGTATGGAAATTGGTGGACTTGCCTGATGGTCACAGGAAGATAAACACCAAGTGGGTGTTTAAGTGCAAAAGGGATGATCGAGGGGTTATTGTTCGCAACAAAGCTCGACTCGTTGTCCAGGGTTTCTGTCACGGCCCCCGACCCGGTTTGACCCGTTTCAGGAGCCGTGGGACAGAAATCCCGTGGTATTTATTTAACAGCGGAAGTTTCTTCAGGATCTTTTTAAAACTGAAATATTTCCCGATTATTTTATTTCACAATTCGGGATAAAACCCGGTAATTTACAATATTGAGATTTCACGAAGAAATCTTTTATTTTACAAAACATGTTTCTTTATTTTATACTGAGCCACTTCCTTAAGCTGATAGTGCTTCACGGCACTTTTACTGGATCACAACAGATCACCTGAAACATGTTTGAAAAAGGTTTTGTCAGCGGGAAATACTGAGTGAATCATTCTTTTTATAAAAACGACTCATTTATTATAATTCACAGTATTAAGAGAGATTACAATGTTTATTTCAACCAACTACCCACAGTATTTGTCATCGACTCGTTTCGGTGACTGTGGTCATATTACTATTGAGTCCGTTCACCCAATAGTAACGAGTATCATTAGTTAGGTACGCCTACCTAAATTGATAAAAACAGTAATGTGCACAATACCCCACATACCGGCTGTAATTTAGTGACTACATAAACTTAATCACTGTAATTATAATCTTGAAAATAAACATACTTTTTGATAAACAGATTTGATAAAAAGAGAATGACTCACATTGCAGATTTAACAGAGCTTAGTTAATGATTAGCCTTGATAACCTAGTTTAAATAACCAGGCACACAAACTAGGTTAGTAACTTAATACAACATTTACGATAACTCACGAGATTACAACCTTCACAACGAATGACAAAGTGCGATACTTAAACATCCATCGATTTAACGACGAATGACAAAGCATAAACCCTAATGTGGGCAGCACTTAAACATCCATTGGATAGTTTAATCGACCGGACATTGAATCGTAGCAGCGATCGAGTTATTACCCTGAATTGTGGCAGCACTTCATGATCAGTGTGTGTTTTGGGACTGTTTTGATTATAACTCAGCGTACAATTTGAAATTGAACGTCGAACGAACACTCAATTGCATTAAACAGACTGTCCTATTTATACGTGAAATTGACATCTCCCGCGTGTCGCGGAAGATGTCCTGGATTCTGTCGCGACTCGCCTGGGGTAACCATCTACCCTAGAGTAGCCTTGTCACTAGTATAGGCCTGCTGAGTTGATAGTTCGTGAATTTTAAATCTAGACAACGCATTTTAGAGATAATCGTCAATTAGGGTTTACCCCCCTTGAGTTTTAGGGGCCCTAATCCTGATTCCAAATGTTCTGAAAATTTTAGGGATTATACAGAATCACTTGGGTTTCTCAATTAGGGTTTCCTATTGGACAATTTGATTAAATAAATATAACTTTTGATGAGAGTTGTTACATTCTCCCCACCTTAATAAAAATCTCGTCCTCGAGATTTACTGGAATAAGTGAGGATACTTTCGCTTCATTTCTGATTCCAGCTCCCAAGTGTATTCAGCTCCTCTCTTTGAATCCCATCTGACTTTGACTAAAACTAGTCATTTGTGTTTGAGAAACTTGATCTTTCGATCCTCAATTTGAAGAGGTTTCTCAACAAATTTCAACTTTTCGTTTACCTTTATATCTCGAAGAGGTACTACCAGTGATTCATCTGATAAGCATTTCTTGAGATTGGATACATGAAATACATCATGCACTCCTGCTAATTCTTCTGGTAGTTGTAAACGATAAGCGACGTTGGATCACTGAAAATGGTCCTAGGTACCTTGGACTTAGCTTTCCTGTCTTTCCGAATATAACTACCCCTTTCCAAGGAGAAACTTTCAATAGTACTTTGTCTCCCACTTGGAATTCAAGTGGCTTGAGTCGATTATCTGCATAACTCTTCTGACGATCACGGGCCATCTTCAGTCTTTCCTTGATTTGAGTAATCTTATCAGTCGTCTCTTGTACTATTTCAGGACCTGATAATTGACTTTCTCCTATTTCTGCCCAACAGACTGGAGTTCTGCACTTTCTTCCATACAGTGCTTCAAATGGGGCGGTTTCAATACTTGAATGATAGCTATTGTTATAGGAGAATTCAATTAATGGTAAATGATCATCCCAATTTCCACCAAAATCTATTACACATGCTCGGAGCATGTCTTCTAGAGTTTGGATTGTCCTTTCACTTTGTCCGTCTGTTTGGGGATGATATGCAGTGCTTAGATTTAATCGAGTTCCCATAGCTTGCTGGAAACTTTTCCAGAAATGAGAAGTAAAATGACTATCCCTATTCGAAACAATGGAGAGTGGAACTCCATGTAAGGATACAATTTCATTTACATACAATTTTTCCAGTCTTTCCATGCTAAATGTTTCTTTCATAGGTAAAAAATGAGCTGATTTGGTTAATCGATCCACCATTACCCAAATCGCATCATTACCTTTTCTGGTTTTGGGTAACTTAGTAACAAAATCCATTGTTATAAGTTCCCATTTCCATACTGGCATTTCTAATTGTTGTAGTAACCCCGAAGGTTTCTGATGTTCTGCCTTAACTTGTGAACAAGTGAGACATTTAGAAACATATCGCGCTATATCCTTTTTCATTCCTATCCACCAAAAGTTCTTTCTTAAATCTTGGTACATTTTATTGTTTCCTGGGTGCATAGTATACCTAGATTTATGATCTTCTTCTAAAATCTTAGGTCTTAAGTCTCCCTGCTTAGGTACCCAAATTCTACTTTTGTGAAATCTCCAAATTTCATCTGCTCCTTGTTCTAATTCCTTTATTCGTCCTTTCATTCCTTCAGCATCATCCTTGATTGCGGTAGTTTGAACATTCTTCAATTGTTCCATTAAATCTATTTGTAGATTTAATCTGAGAGCACGAACTCGTCGTTGTTTCTCATAATACTTACGACTTAAGGCATCTGCAACTACATTTGCTTTTCCTTCATGATACTGAATATCACAGTCGTAGTCACTTTGGATTTCCATCCATCTCCTTTGCCTCATGTTTAACTCTTTTTGCCCAAATATATATCTTAAACTTTTGTGGTCTGTGTAGACAGTAAATTTACTTCCGTAAAGATAATGTCTCCAAATCTTAAGGGCAAAAATTACGGCTCCTAATTCTAAATCATGAGTCGTATAATTTTCTTCGTGCTTTTTCAATTGCCTTGAAGCATATGCCATCGCCTTTTTGCGTTGCATAAGCACACATCCATATCCTAGTTTTGAAGCATCACAATATACCTCAAAATCTTCAGTTCCTTCTGGTAAGGCTAAGATTGGTGCATTTGTTAATTTCTGCTTCAATATTCTAAAAGCTTCTTCTTGCTTTGGTCCCCATTCAAACTTAACCGCTTTACAGGTTAGCTTAGTTAATGGTACGGCTATTTTGGAAAAATCCTTAATAAACCGTCTATAGTACCCAGCTAAACCTATAAAACTTCTAATTTCCATTGCTGTTTGTGGAACCTTCCATTTGGTAATTGCCTCTATCTTAGCAGGATCTACGTGAATACCTTCGTGATTCACCATGTGTCCTAAGAATTGCACTTCTTGTAACCAAAATTCACACTTCGAGAATTTGGCATAAAGCTTTTCTTTTCTTAACAAAGTTAAGAGTGCATGAAGGTGTTCACAATGCTCTGTCTGACTTTTGGAATAAATAAGTATATCGTCTATAAAAACAATTACAAATTTATCCAAATATGGTTTACAGATCCTATTCATCATGTCCATGAATGCAGCAGGTGCATTCGTTAACCCAAAGGGCATGACTGTAAACTCATAATGACCATACCTAGTTCTGAAAGCAGTTTTAGGTATGTCTTCTTCTTGTACCTTCAATTGATGATATCCGGAGCGTAAGTCTATCTTAGAAAAATATCAAGCTCCTTGAAGTTGATCAAATAGATCATCAATCCTAGGTAATGGGTATCGATTCTTAATTGTAACCTATTCAGTTCTCTATAATCGATACACATTCTCATTGAACCATCCTTTTTCTTAACAAATAATACTGGCGCTCCCCAAGGAGATGAGCTAGGTTGTATGAATCCTTTACTTAATAATTCATCTAATTGCTTTTTCAGTTCTAACATTTCTGTGGGTGCTAACCGATAAGGTGCCTTGGCTATCGGTGTAGTTCCTGGAATTAGATGAATCCTAAATTCTACTTCCCTATCTGGAGGTAATCCCGGTAAATCTTCTGGGAATATATCTGGATATTCTGAGACTACAGGAATTTCCTTAAGTTCTTTACCCTTAGTACTAATGATTACCGAAATCATATATACTATTCCTTGTTTTCGTTCATAATTAGCAACTTTCATTACTGATATGAACTTCATGGGCTTACATGGTTTATCTCCTGTAATCCTAATTACTTCTCCGGTGGGTGATTGAATTTCTTTGGAATTCTGATCACACAATAGTAGAGCATGGTTGGCTATTAACCAATCCATTCCTAATACAACATCAAATTCAGCTAATTTCATCGGCAATAGTTTTGCAGAGAATTTATGTCCTAAAAGTTCTATATTTTCTTCCTGCAAAACTTTATCTATTTTAACTGAATTTCCGTTTGCCGTTTCAACTGTAAAAATCTGCCTAAAATTGGTTAAAGGTAAATTAAGAGCTTGGCAAAATGAAGTATTTATAAAACTTTGGTTTGCACCAGAGTCAAATAATACTTTGGCGTAAATGTTGTGAACTAGGAACGTACCCGCTATCACATCTGGGATGAGTTCTGCTTCTTGAGTGGTCAGCTGAAATGCCCTGGCATTCTTCTTAATAGTTCCGTCGGTCACCTTGGTTTTGTTGTCTGCTGGTTTGCCTAATTTAGGACATTCTGTTTTGAAATGTCCTGTTTCTCCACAATTATAACAAATTGTGAATTTCTTCCTGCAGTTTTCTTCCCGATGTCCTAAAACTTTGCAAAAATTGCAAGTTATATTACATCTTCCATAATGTTTCTTTTTGCAATTCTTGCAGAAAGGCAAAATTGAAGATTGCCCTGTTCCTCTTCTTTTAAAGCTGTTGTTATTACTCGTACGAAATCCTTGGGTAATTTTCTGAGCCAATTCTTTCTTCTTGTTTTCATCTTGCGTACGTACCAGTTCGTCAGTTAGGGTATTAGCTAATTCCACAGCATCGTCAATAGTGCGAGGTCTCGCAGCTTTAACGATGTTGCGGATTTCACTAATCAGTCCCCAAATGTAGCGAGAAATGAGTATCGGTTCTGGCGAAGCCAGCGTTGGTACCACTCTAGCATATTCAAAGAATGTCGAAGTATAACCGCGACAATCTACACCCATCATCCGATGATTTAGAAACTTATTCGTCATCTGTTCCTTTTCATACTCGGGACAGAATTTTCTTTCTACAAAACCCTTAAATTATTCCCAAGTCATAGCATAAGCTATTATTCTTCCTTTTGATTGTAACACAGTGTTCCACCATTCGAGTGCTCCTTCCTTGAAGAGATTTGATGCGTACATGACCTGATCATCTTTAGCACATTTACTTATTGCAATGACTGCTTCGGTTTTCTCTAACCAATGCAGTGATGCAGTTGCTCCTTCATTGCCCGCAAATTCAGTGGGTTTACAAGCAAGGAATTCTTTGAAAGTGCAACCAGGCGTTTCAGTTTTCATTTTCTTGGGTAATGGAGCTTGATGTGGTTCCCCATTATGGTTAACATGATCATTGCCTCCGTTTACACTATTACTGAAGTTATCTTCAGAAATACGTTTACTAGGAACGATTTGTTGCGGTTCGATTGGATTCTTTATAGCAGCAACGAATGCTGGAATAGCATTAGCTATTCCTTGAGCAACAATATTTTCGATATCTTGCCGAGTCATATATTGATCTCCTGGATGTTGCTCAGACTGATTAACCTCATTTATTGGTTCGTTACCAATGTTTGACATCTGGTAATAAATGTTATGTAAATAATTAGTATAAATATAAATATAATAAAACAGTTTGCACATAATCACATTAACATGTATAATAAAAAATTATCGATTTCAAAAGTTTCATTTCTATATATTATATTATGCCTCGTACACACGATTATCATACAACGTTTTATTGTTAAGTTATTACACATATTGGTTATTATGATTATTTATTCACACATATTCCTGCAAATTCTCATTATCTGGTCAGCTAATTTCTTAAAAACGACGCTCCCTTTCGTCATACTTCCAAGTAACTCTTTCTCCCACATCCCTAATCCGATTTCCTGCATCAATTAACTCTTCGCCCCAGAGGCGAAGTTCAGTCAGATTCTCCGGGCTCATAGTTGGGTATAGTGGAGGTTCTGGGTCAACTTGTGGGAAAAATGTATCAGGGTTGTTTAAAAGATTTTGGTATTGCCAATCAGTTGTCCACCATTCATCTAATTCTACTGGTAGTGGTTGAGGTTGGACAATAGGATCTGGAATAGCAGGTTCCAGATTGATTGGGATTGGAGCTTCTAGTGGGTAGCTGAAAAGATCTTCTTCAGTAAATATAAGGTTTGGATTGGCTGGTTCAAGGTTTCCATCGGCAGGTCCGATGAGGTCACTCATTACTAATTTATGATCTAAAACTTCCCAAGGAGTCATTTTCTGTTTTTGTCTAGAACTTTCTCTGACCTCTATTTCTGTTTGCTTAAAACTCTTCTCAGCTTCTATCTCTACTTGATTAACATTTTCCTCAATTTCTACCCCTTTTCCTTTGTCTTTTGGTTCTTCAGTTTTGGTAACCTTTCTTGTTGCTGGCTTTTTCCTTCGTACACGCCTCCAGCCCACAAATCTACTTCTTTTCTTGGGTTTATGTTTTGCCAGTGGTTTGGATTGAAATTCCATGGGTTCTTCTTTATCAGCGAAGTAACCGGTGAATTCCTTGGAAACTTCTATCTTAACGGGATAGAGATTAAGATTTTCTAAACCTTCTGATATCTCATTCATGCTGTTTAGCATATATGCAAAATACATACCAAATGTTAAAATAACAAAATTTTATAGATAACCCATAAATATTATTGCATACATAAAACAACTGACAAGTAATTTATACTACGATTTACTGTAACTTATTTATTTACTAAATAAGGTTTCTGGAAATAAAAGTGCTAAAACTTTTGAGTATTTAGAGATTTGCATTTTCTGCTACTGTGGCTAGCATATAAAGATTTGCCTATTTCTCATCTAATTTGTCCTCCCAAGGTGATTTATTGATTAAGTCCTGGGTTTCTTGTTTAACTTTCTTCTCTCGGTTTTTCCTTATTTCCTCCTGACTTTTCCTAATAATTAAACTTCTTTTATTAGGAGAAAGTGGTTCCTCGTATTGTGCCTTACGGATAAATATTCCTTCTTCAGGAATTACATAAGGTTTTGTTTGTGATGAACTTCCCTTCTCGTTGGATGACCTATCTAGTTTAAGATAGATGTTTGACAGCTTTTGTTTACCCATACTGTAATTAACAAATAATCAGTTAAAACACATAATCACATAATTGGCAATCAGTAAAATTAAGTATTTCTAAATACTTAATAGGCTTAAATCAGTGGCTCTGATACCACCTTATTTCTGTCACGGCCCCCGACCCGGTTTGACCCGTTTCAGGAGCCGTGGGACAGAAATCCCGTGGTATTTATTTAACAGCAGAAGTTTCTTCAGGATATTTTTAAAACTGAAATATTTCCCGATTATTTTATTTCACAATTCGGGATAAAACCCGGTAATTTACAATATTGAGATTTCACGAAGAAATCTTTTATTTTACAAAACATGTTTCTTTATTTTATACTGAGCCACTTCCTTAAGCTGATAGTGCTTCACGGCACTTTTACTGGATCACAATAGATCACCTGAAACATGTTTGAAAAAGGTTTTGTCAGCGGGAAATACTGAGTGAATCATTCTTTTATAAAAACGACTCATTTATTATAATTCACAGTATTAAGAGAGATTACAATGTTTATTTCAACCAACTACCCACAGTATTTGTCATCGACTCGTTTCGGTGACTGTGGTCATATTACTATTGAGTCCGTTCACCCAATAGTAACGGGTATCATTAGTTAGGTACGCCCACCTAAATTGATAAAAACAGTAATGTGCACAATAGCCCACATACCGGCTGTAATTTGGTGACTACATAAACTTAATCACTGTAATTATAATCTTGAAAATAAACATACTTTTTGATAAAAAGAGAATGACTCACATTGCATATTTAACAGAGCTTAGTTTACTGATTAGCCTTGATAACCTAGTTTAAATAATCAGGCACACAAACTAGGTTAGTAACTTAATGCAGCATTTACAATAACTCACGAGATTACAACCTTCACAACGAATGACAAAGTGCAATACTTAAACATCCATCGATTTAACGACGAATGACAAAGCATAAACCCTAATGTGGGCAGCACTTAAACATCCATTGGATAGTTTAATCAATCGGACATTGAATCGTAGCAGCGATCGAGTTATTACCCTGAATTGTGGCAGCACTTCCTGATCAGTGTGTGTTTTGGGACTGTTTTGATTATAACTCAGCGTACAATTTGAAATTGAACGTCGAACGAACACTCAATTGCATGAAACAGACTGTCCTATTTATACGTGAAATTGACATCTCCCGCGTGTCGCGGAAGATGTCCTGGATTCTGTCGCGACTCGCCTGGGGTAACCATCTACCCTAGAGTAGCCTTGTCACTAGTATAGGCCTGCTGAGTTGATAGTTCGTGAATTTTAAATCTAGACAACGCATTTTAGAGATAATCGTCAATTAGGGTTTACCCCCCTTGAGTTTTAGGGGCCCTAATCCTGATTCCAAATGTTCTGAAAATTTTAGGGATTATACAGAATCACTTGGGTTTCTCAATTAGGGTTTCCTATTGGACAATTTGATTAAATAAATATAACTTTTGATGAGAGTTGTTACAGTTTCAGTCAGCAGGAGGGTATAGATTTCACTGAAGTGTATGCTCCGGTTTGCTCGACTTGAAGCGATCAGAATCTTCCTAGCATTTGCATCTTGAAAAGGATTTAAAGTGTTTCAGCTAGATGTGAAGTCGACATTTCTCTATGGCAAGGTGAAAGAGGAGGTATATGTCGGACAGCCACCGGGCTTCACCGACCCAATTCACAAAGACAAAGTTTATCTCTTAGATAAGGCGTTATACGGCTTACATCAGGCCCCGAGAGCCTGGTACGAGACCCTGTCTCAACATCTGTTAGCCAACAACTTCATCTGAGGAAAGGTAGACGCCACTCTGTTCACAAAAGAAGTCGATGGCCATCTTCTGATAGTCCAAATCTATGTGGATGACATAATTTTCGGGTCAACAAATGAACAACTCTGCAAAGATTTTGAAAAAGTTATGAAGCAGAAGTTTGAAATGTCATCAATGGGTGAGATGAAGGTCTTCTTAGGGCTTCAGGTTGATCAACTACCCGAGGGAACGTTCATACATCAGATGAAGTATGTTCATGATGTTCTGGAGAAATTTGGGATGTCGGAAACTGCTCCAACTTCCACCCCGTTAGCGACAAACCATGGGATAAACCCTGATCTCACCGGAGAGAAGGTGGATGAAACGTTGTATCGCTCCATGATCGGATCGCTGATGTATTTGACGGCATCAAGACCGGATATTATGTATCCAACCTGCCTCGCAGCACGGTTTCAGTCAAGCCCCAGAGCCTCGCATATGATAATAGTGAAAAGGATATTACGCTACCTGAAAGGAACTCCATCACTAGGGTTGTGGTATCCAAAGGATGGCGATTTCACGCTTGAGGGATATTCTGATTCCGATTTCGGATGCTGCAAAGTGAACGCTAAGTCAACAACAGCGGGATGCCAGTTTTAGGACCACGATTGGTCACCTGGCAATGTAAGAAGCAGACCTCTGTCGCTTTATCCACATGTGAAGCCGAATATGTATCTGCTAGCAGCTGCTGCTCTCAGATCCTGTGGATCCAGCAACAGATTCGAGACTATGGTTTGCAATTTCTTAACTCCCCTACCTTTGTTGATAATGAGGCAGCTATTAACATAACAAAAAATCCTGTTCATCACGCTAAAACCAAACACATTGAAATTCGTCATCACTTCATCCAAGACTGTTTCGAGAAGAAGTTGATACGAATAGAAAAAATCCACACCGATGAACAAATAGCTGACTTACATACCAAAGCATTTGACAAAACTCGTTTTCAATATCTTTTGAAACTTAATGGTATGAAGTTACTATCGGTTGCGGAGGGGATTCTTGGCGTAGATGAAGGTACCACTGTAGATGATGTTGAAAAGCAATCTGCAATGGTTTGTCGATTTTTTTACTTGTTTTGGTATTTAGGGGGAGATAGGTTATATTTTCAAAAAATACAAAAACAATAAAAAATTCTAAAATCCAGAAACAATAGAAAATCGAAAAAGAGCTTGTGTAAAAAGGGGAAATGATAGTACATCAGCTAGACAGTTGCAGTATGCTAAAGAAATGTAAAGTTTAATAGTGTTAAGCAGTGTCGCTGATGATATGCCGATAGGTTTTTACACATTTAGTAAGTTTGTTCGGGATATAAACCTAAATCATTACTTGCTTATTACGTGGGGAACATCTCTCGGATATATAGGTAACCCCTGAAATCCTGTTTGAAAGACTCTATTTCTGACATACTAGGTCTTTGTACGTGATGATATTTGGGGTATTATACCAGGACTTCTGATTTTTCGGGAGCAATAGCCTAGTCCTCGTATAATACTCTGCACTGCTTTATTCATAAAGCCCACCCTCAGCATAAAACATGATGAAACATTGAAAAATGCTAATCATGTGCTGTTGTGTGGGATCGTTATGTTGATCTAAACGAGTCGATCAGAAGAGTTCTTGATCAAAATGAGAGGCGGAATCAGACTTTTCGATGTTGAATCAGCTTGATTTGCACAAGAAAGTAGTTTAAATGTCGTTTGTATTGATTTGACAAGTTTACAGACCGTTTGACACCTCGGCAGAGCTTCGCTGCTAGAATTGGAGAAGTTACAAATGAACTCTCAAGTCACCTATTTATAGGATTTCCATTCCCTACGAAACTGTCATGTCCATTTCTTGTGGAATGGCCCTTGACATTGCCATTTCGTGTGGAATGGCCATTTCGCATGAACTGGCTCAGCCAGTTCGTGTGATGGTTAAACAACACTAAAATCCTATTTCTTTGACCACCGAGCTTTGGATTATCCTATCTAGATACAAGACTCGATACAAGACGAAGTCAATAGATATATGCACCAACAGACTCCCCCTTGGATGTTGACAAAGTCTTCGGTGTAGAGTCTTCAGTATGACAAGTCTTCAGTCTTTATCAGTCTTCTCGCTCTTTCCAAAGTATCTGACATTTGAAGCATCCTTCAATCTTTTCTCTTCTTCTACGTCTTCAAAATCTGCAAAACTTTCTTCACTCTGTTTATGCTTCCCTTCCTGAGCAACATTTTCACATTTTATCTTATTCTTTTCTTTTGCTGCTCGTCTCTCCTTTAGCTTCTCCAATTTATCTGCAAAATAAAATTTGAAACTTTCAGGAGATACTTCTCTTTGATAATTTTCAAGTTTTCAAATTTCTTCAATATCATTATCACTCTCTTCATCTAATGAGTGATCAAAGATAGGTGCTTTTTCTGCAGCTTTCTTTGTTGAAACTAATACTTCTTCGTTCTTTTTGCGACTGTATTGCTGAGATTCGTAATAATAAACATATGTCATTTCTTCTTCATAATCCATGTTTCGGTTTTAAAACTTCACAATGACAAAATCTTCAAACAAACTGGACGTTTATCAGTCCGTACGAACTGAAATCCTTTCAATCTGTGTAAACTGAAACCAAACCGTGCGAATTGAGCTTAAGTCCAAATGACCTGGACCACTTCTTGTGAACTGGGATCAGATTCAAACCGTGTGAAACAGAGTTCACTTCGTGTGAACTGATCAAATATCAAACCACCTGAAAAAGTTCAACTCGTGTGAACTCAAACGAACTGACTTGTGCTGACAGGGTTAATTCTCAAACAATCTCGTGTAAATTGAATAATCTGGTGTAATTTTCAATCAAAGTACATGAAAACTGACATTGTCACATGCTATTATCAAATAAATCATGTGTCAACAAAAATTGATGATAGTCAAATGATGATTGGACCGAATTGTTTTAATGAATCTGTTAACAATTGATTAGGCCGATAAACCTCGAACTATGCAAACCTTGGGCTGAGATAATCACGTGATAACAATTGTGTGTTTTTTTTTAAAAGTAGACTTCATTCACAAACTGCCGACCCAAACCGGGCCGACCAAACAAACTACAAGCAAAAGAAAATTACATATTTACAAAAGAAACCCAGTCTCCCCATTCAATCCCTTTATGTTTGGACCTATTTGAGAACCAAAAATACCCCAAAGCCTTGATCTCGCTAACTAAACTATCGATTCTAACGGGTTTATTTGAAAAAACCAAATTGTTTCTAGCTTTCCACAAACACCAGCACACAATCCTCATGATGCCTTGAACCGCCAATTTCTTCTTATCCGATCCACTGATAATCTTATGAAAATCCAAAAGATCCTTAACCGAGAACGCAAAGATGTTTGGAACCTTACACCACATGCTAATTGCATTCCAGACATTAGATGCAGCGAAGCACGCAATGAATAGATGGTCGACTGATTCATCATCCGAACCGCATATCCTGCACAAGGAGTCTCCCACCGAAATGTTTCTTTTTCTCAACGCTACACCCGTAGCAATTTGATCTAGTTCCATTCTCCACGCATGAATATTAATCTTAGCCGGAACCCAATTGCACCAGTCCATTTTATAACCGACAACAATTGTGTGTGATTAATGAAGCTGAGAACTTGTTGACTGACACTTTGATATTAATGATCCTGACACCCGTAATGAAGATCACATGCAACAATTTCAATGGCCGACAATTTTAAATCTCAATTCAATCCTATTGGGCCGATACTCTAGTATGAATTCACGTGGGCTGTTGTCAATTAAATGCTTATCCAAATTGGGCCGACAACATCAATTGTCAAACGAATATGATTGGGCCGATATTCAAGCAATTTCTATCACATGCAAACTGCTATTATCAAAAAAAAAAAAAAGAAAACACTTTGCCAACAACTTTAATTCAAAAACTCAGTTTCATTTGGCCGCACTATGAATTCACATGCAATATATGAAAATTGTTTTAAAAACACACCGATTGCAATTAATGATTCACTTAATACTGCTTATAAAGTTGACTAAATGGCCCGATTAAAATGATGCAACCTGACCAAACCGTACGATCTGAAATTCAATTTCAAACGACTTGGACACCTCGGTGCGACCACTCCGTACGAAATGGATTGTTCAATCCACGCGACCTGATATAATGTTTCAATCCATGTGAAATGGAGTCTATTTCATGCGAAGTGGAGGTCCAATTCGTGCGAATTGATGAAATTGACGAACGATCGAGTGGTTTTTTGACAAATTGAACAAGTTTTAAGTAGAATTAAGGTCTGATATGTTCAAGGATTGATTAAAACCATGTTTTGCATGTAATATGTGAAAATCAGTTCATTTTAACCGTAAAATCTCGATTAATTTTGAAAAAATATGAAGAAAGTGAGTAGAAGTGAGATTTTCGGATGAAATCAAGCTGAATCGGGAAGAACTCTTCCTCCTGAGCTCTGATACCACTTGTAGGATCGTTGTGTCGATCTAAATGAGTCGATCAGAAGAGTTCATGATCAAAACGAGAGGCGGAATCAGACGTTTCGATGTTGAATCAGTTTGATTTGCACAAGTAAGTAGTTTAAATGTCGTTTGTATTGATTTGACAAGTTCAGAGACCGTTTGACACCTCGGCAGAGCTTCGCTGCTGGAATTGGAGAAGTTACAAATGAACTCTCAAGTCACCTATTTATAGGATTTCCATTCCCCACGAAACTGTCATGTCCATTTCGTGTGGAATTGCCCTTGACATTGCCATTTCATGTGGAATGGCCCTTGACATTGCCATTTCGTGTGGAATGGCCATTTCGCATGAACTGGCTCTGCCAGTTCGTGTGAATTGGTTAAACAACACTAAAATCCTATTTCTTTGACCACCGAGCTTTGGATTATTCTATCTAGATACAAGACTCGATACAAGACGAAGTCAACAGACATATGCACCAACACATGGCATTTAAAGTTATGTTTTATTTATTAAACAAGAGGATTACATTGTCTTTAAACGAAAGAAACAAGAGTACATAACATTATTTAAACTAATCTTGCTTCTTTTATGTCACTAAGGCCCGAGTCCACCCTAGTGTATCCTGAATCATGCCTATGCACCATCTCCTGAAACACATGTGAAAATAGGTACGTCAGCATAAAAATGCCTGTGAGTGTTGGTGCATGCGTCTGTCGACTTCGTCTTGTATCGAGTCTTGCATTATTCAGGGCATGAAGATCGAGAATTCAAGTCAAAAAGTTAATTCCGTTTGAATTAACTAATTCCGTTTGAAGAAGACAGGTGGTAATTCCGCTTGAGTGAGTAATTCCGTTTGAGTGTCTAATTCCATATGAAGTGTAATACCGTTTGAACATGTAATTTCGTTTGTGTGTGATTTCGTTTGAGCTTATTCAAACGGAATTAGGTAGTCTATATATAGGTATCAGTCCATTTCATTTCAAACGGAATTGGAATAGTGTTTTCCGACGGCGAAGCTCTGTCGAAGTGTCTACAGACTTGTAATTGTTACCAGATCAGTAGAAAGACAGTTAAAAGTGAATATCTTGCTGAATCACACACAATATGTCTGTTTCCGCCTTTCATATTGTGTAGAACGCCTCTGATCGACTCGTTTCGGGTCCGTACACGATCCTACATGTGGTATCAGAGCTCAGGAGGAGGAGTTCTGCAGTTTTCAGCTTGATTTCATTGTGTTTTCTTATTTCTACACTTTCTTTTCTAATTTGAACAAGTTTTAACGGTCAAAATGATCTGAATTTCTCATATCATAAGCGAAATTGTGTTTTAACAAATCCTTGAGAAAATTGGACCTTAATTCGACTTAAATCTGCTAAAATTGATAATTCCGCTTGAACCTCAGATCAAATATGCTGACATCACCATAATGTCGTTTGAATTTGCACCTAATTCCGCTTGAAAAACGTAATTCCGCTTGAGTATTTCACATCAGAGTGTAATTCCGTTTGGAAAGTTCAAACGGAATCAGTGATTTCGTTTGAAGAGGTTAATTTCGCTTGAAACTTTAATTTCGTTTGAAGTTTGTGTGCAGGTTAATCTCGCTTGAAGGGGTAATCTCACTTGGAGTAATTCCGTTTGAAGGATCTTAATTTCGTTTGAAAGTGACTGTTGTGGAAAACTTGTTACCGAATCATGAGTGAAGAATTTTACAACGCATTTGCCACATCCCCGACTACTCCGGCTGTCATTGCTCAAAACATGAACTTGGAAAATGAGACTGGAACTATGCAAAAACCCCCGAAGCTAATGAGCATTGAGGAGTATTACGGTTGGAAAGATCGGTTTGAAAACTGGGTTCAAGCTAATCATTTGAGATCTTGGGAGTGTATTTTGAAAAAATATGTACTACCACGTACTGATCTGCAGGTTGAGAAAACAATCTCTGAATTCAATGATAAAGAACGAGACATGTACAAAGCTGAAAAGATGATGATTAGTCTACTTCAGCAAGCTATTAAAGAAGACATCTTTGTATTGCTTCAACATGAAAAAACTTCAAAATCAATTTGGGATGCTATTAAAATCAAATTTGAGGGAAGTGAGAAGATGATTAAAAGTAAAAAGGCATTGCTTAAGAAAGAATTTGATCTATTCACAAGTCTGCCAGGAGAAGATACAAAGAAGTTGATTGAAAGATACTGCCACTTAGTGCGTTCTATGTCATTGTTAAGCATAACCAAAGAACGAGAGGAATGGGTCGACAAATTAGCTGATGCTTTACCTCAGAAAGAGTGGGGTACATTTTTGATGATATATAAGAACATCGGAGAATATGATGGTTTGACGATTTCTCAATTCATTGAGAAGATTGAAGGTCAAGATCTTGAACAGCAAAAGATTGCAAGGATGAACAATCCGAGTGGTCAACAAGATGTGAAAATGTATTACAAAGGTAATGTTCAAGAGGCTGAAATGAGTCCGAAGATTCAAACTGCTTTTAGTGCTGGAAACTCATCCGGAACTGTTGATCAAAGTCCAAACAACAGCAGTGGAGTTTCTTCATATCCGAGTGTTAATCCAAAGAGTTCAAATTCAAGTTTTCATTCTCAAAGTTCAAAAAATGGGAATGGTTGTGTGATACAGTGCAATATTGCATTGAATCTTCCAGATGGTCAAAGTTTTTCTGAAGAAATTGCAAAAGATCACATGGCGTTACTTGCAACTGTGTTACAATCCTATGAAGGTTTGGTTGCAGGGAGGATTGGAAATCCTATGCTGACGAAAGGGGATTATGATCAGATAGACGCTGAAGAGATGGAGCTCATGGACATAAAATGGTGCTTAGCTAGTGTCTTGGGAAGAGCTGAAAAGTTCAAAATGATTACAGGAAGAAATGATTTTTTGGATGCACATGTTTCTACTTTGGGTTTTGATAAATCTAAAGTTACTTGTTTTAGATGCAGGGAGAAAGGTCATTTCAAGAGAGAGTGCAAGAATCAGGAAGCTAGTGGAGCAAAGAATCCTTTTGGGAAAGATGATTATTATCGGAAAGCCATATATCAACAAGTTGCTCATCAACCGCATCAACAAAAGGAACCACAAACTGCACATGCTAGGATGATTGAAGATGCAAATAAGAAAGCTTATTATGGTATCATTGATCAAGATGATGAGAAAATGGCTCCAGGATTTAGCTGGGATAGGTTTGTGGATGAGAATAGGGAGTTTAAAGCTTTCATTGCTAAAATAGTTCAAATGCCTGATTTGTTTACAGAATGGATGAAAGTGATTGGTGTTCATGAGAAGAATCAAGAAGAAGAATCTGTTTCATCCGATGAAAGTTCAGAAAGAACAACGGTTTTTGATCAAACACCATCTGATTCTTGTTCTTCAGATGATAGTTCAGAAAAGACAATAGATTTTGATCAATCACCAATTGATAACAGTAGTGATGACGAGGAAGAAATGCATATCAATATTGCAAAAACTCATTTATCTCCTGAAAGTTTTCAATTTTATTTTGCAGATCGCTTGGAGAAGTTGAAAAAGAAGCGAGCAGCAAAAGAGTTGAAAAAGGTGAAGGTTGAAGGTGTTGCTGAGACAATGAAGAATGAACAAAGTAAGGAAGATGACAAGGTGGTTGAGATTGAGAAAGTTGTTGAAGTGGAGAAAATAATCGAAGTTGAAAAGATTGTTGAGATTATCAAGACATGTGAAAAATGATTGGAATCTTGTAAGAAATGTGAAGAAAAAGATGTTAAGTTGGTTGAGCTTGAAAAGATGAAAGAAAAGTTACTGTTTGATCTTAACTACGTGAAAGAATCTTACGATGTGTTGAATAGAACGGTAACTGGTCTGCAAAAGACTAATTCTGAAAGAGAAGATGCACTGACAATGCTGAATGCTGTGCTGATGTCGAAGCAGAAAGCCATTAATTTCTACATTGAAGAAAGTGCGAAATGGAAGCAAGAGTTGGAGACAGAAAAGATTGAGAATGAGAGAATCAGACGTTTATTACAGAGTTATTCTAGTTCTGATTATCTTATTGATCGAATTTATCCAACTGTTGCAGGTTTTGAAGCATTTCAAGATGATGAGAAATCAAAGAAGAAGGATACTTGTAAGAAATAGAATGTTAGTTATAACAAGTGTCCGCCTCCAATTTGGGAAGGGTATTCTCCTAGAAAACCGAATGAGGAGCAAGTTGAAAAGGCTGTCAATATAAAGTTAAAATCCGAAACAACTGATGAATTACCAGAAAACATTGACGTCACGTTCACAACGTCTGACACTGATCATGAGTCCGTGTTAATAAAAAAGGTGGTCGATCAGGTGTTGGATACAGATGAGGAGTCGTAGTTAAAGTCTGAGTCAAAAAGTCTAGAATTATCGTCAGTCAACAGTCCAAAGTCGTTGGTTAAAAGGGTTTATAATAAAGAATTTATGTTATCAAAATCTGATTTGAATGACGAACCAATCAAAGTGGTATATACATTGATTGATTCAGAAAAATTATATTCTGATGAGGAATTTCCAATAAGAAGTGTTCAAGTTAAAAAGATCAAAAAGGTTTTCAAACTAACAGAAATCAATATTTCTGAAATAAAAGATGTAAATCTTACTGAAAAACCTAAAAAATACACTTCAAGAGTTCAACAACGGTTAAACAAGAAAAAAGGTTACAGTTCCGATTCTGGTTTTCAAAAGAAACCTAACCATAACGGTAATTTCAAAAAGAAAGGATTGGGTTTTATTCCACCTGAAAATTATAAACATGAAAAAACTTCTAAAACAAATATAAAATTTGTTTCAGGGACAAGCTGTGAAGAGGAATAAAAAAGCTCATTCTGGAGACAATCAAACAGAGAATTTCTTGCTGATAAACAAAGGTTTGAGAAGAATGGAGGTTATCAGAAAAAGGAGACAAGAACCTGTTATCGATGTCAAGAAGTTGGTCACATTGCATGGAATTGTCCAATGGCAACCGACACAAAACAGGAAGTTGTTTCTAAACTCAAAGAAAAAGTTGTTGATAAAACTGAACCACAAACTGAAAAATTCAAAGTTTTCAAAAATTCAACATATGAAGTTGGTGAATGTTCAAAGAGATTTTACAAAAGAAGGGTGAATCTTGACAATCAAAAGTGGGTTGTTAAGAAGTTTGATGTGAAATTTGGCGATGAATCTGATTCCACAAAGTCAGAGGAGCCACAGGTTGAGGTTAAAGAAGGAAATTCAGTACCTCCAATGGATGATGTTCATTTTCCACCATTTAGGGCTGAGAATTTTAAATCAAAAGTTGGGAAGGTTGAGATCTCGAATCAATTCTATTCTGAGAAGAAAGAATTTGATGTCGAAAAAGTTTTTAATGGAAATGTTAAAAAGATTTTTGGAAAAATGGTAGAGGGAAAGGCTAAAGGGGTAAAGGACTTTTATGAAACAAAGAAGGCAACTTACAACCCAACTCCTAGTGAAGTTGAGAAAGAAACATCCAAGTTTGGTCAGGCTTGGATGGCAGTTTTTCACAAGTAAAAGTATGACTTGCCGGAGCTCCCAGGTTGGTAAGTGTGGAGCAGGTATCGGTATCTTTCTTGAGAAATTCACTCTGGTGATATTTCGTCTTTCAAGTGGTAAATCAGGGACATTAAGTTGTACTTGATTTTCTACAAGTGATATTGTTGGAAACATCTAAAATTGTTACATTTTAAAAATGGTTGAAAGAACAATGTGATGAAACCCTAACTTTACAAGTGGTAAAATCAACAAAACTTATTTTCCGGAAAAATCATTTTGATTAAAACAAACTTAAGTGTTTTGAAATCATAATGAGAAAATAGTTTGTTGTAAAGGGGAGTTCTGATTGTTTATACCAAGTGGATGGCGAATTGAGGTGATTTGATATCAGTTGTCACTTTATTTGTTTAGTTTGTTTTCAAATTTCTTTAAATGTGTTTGAATTTTAGGGGGAGTAAAGATTTTCAGAAAATTCAAAAACATTTGAAAATTTGAAAAAGACAAAAACATGATAAAATACTAAATGAGTTTTGGTGTCGAAAAGAGGAAATGATAGTACATCAGTGGACAGTTACAGTATGCTAAAGAAATGTAATGTTTAAATAGCGTTAAACAGTCTCACTGATGATATGCCGATAGGTTTTTACACATTTAGTAAGCTTTTTCGGGATATAAACATAAATTCAAACTTGCTTATTTTGTGGGGAACACTACTTGGATATATAGGTAACCCCTGAAATTTCGTTTGAAGGATCCATCTTTCTGAGATACTAGGTCTTTATGCTCAGTGATATCTGGGGTATTATCCCGGGACTTCTGATTTTGCGGAAGCAATGGCCTAGTCCCCGGAGAATACTTTACGCTTGCTTGAAATAATAGCCAGCCCTCAGCATAAAAAATGATGAAACATTGAAAAATGCAAATCATGTGCTGTTGTAAAAAAGATCCTCTAAAGGGGACCCACCAAAAGTCGAAACCGTCATCTCTCTGCTGAACGGAAGTTCTGACCTGAGCTCTCACGGTCTTCGCATCTAACCCCTTACAGATATCATATGTGGTATACTCACCTGTAAGACTGGATATTGGGATCTGGATACAGGAGTATATTCAAGAGGTGGGACACATGAATGAATTTAAGTTCTTAATACACCTAATTCATATCCTGAATCAGTTAAAATTTGTGTGAAAATTTAAGTGGATCAGTATATAGGCAATCTAAGTGAATTGTTTAATTCTTAATGCGTAACTAAGCTCAACGGTACTTGTGACTTGTCAGAAACTGATATGTTCCTCTTACACAAACTCACAAAAATATTGTCTGAAAATATTTCTTTACTGCATTTCTTTAAAATTAAAAAATTTCAAAAAGATTTTCAGTGTGTTTTAGTATAAATTTTGAAAAATTCAAAAAGATTTTCGACAACTGATGTTGGAGAGCTGATTTTCAAAATTCCAAGTGCTATACATGATGAACATTTCGTGAGGGGGAGTCTGTGTTCTTAAACGATAAATATCTTGAATGATTGTTTTCAAGTGGTTCATCAGAAATTATCTTTGATAAATCTTTCTGGCTGAATTTGAGGGGGAGTCTGGATTTATATAAATTTGTCAAATGTTAAATTTGTGAAATTTATTGTGAGGTAGAGGATGTGCAGGATAGCCTGGTTTCTGAAGTCTGAGTATAGAGCCAGGACAAGATTCTGATCCTGTGAAAGACAGATTGCGATCAACATCCGAGGAAAGATTATTTGTTCGAGGGGAGTATGTTGGTGCTGATGAAAAGAAAAGAGAAGATTGAAGAAGTTTTACACTGTCAAGATACTTCAGAGAGTAATCAAACTGATAAAGACTGAAGATTGAAGACTCGACACTTAAGACTCGTCAACATTCGAGGGGGAGTCTGTTGGTGCATGCGTCTGTCGACTTCGTCTTCTATCTAGTCTTGCATTATTCAGGGCACGAAGATCGAGAATTCAAGTAAAAAGTTAATTCCGTTTGAATTAACTAATTCCGTTTGAAGAAGACTGGTGGTAATTCCGCTTGAGTGAGTAATTCCGTTTGAGTGTCTAATTCCGTATGAAGTGTAATACCGTTTGAACATGTAATTTCGTTTGTGTGTGATTTCGTTTGAGCTTGTTCAAACGGAATTAGGTAGTCTATATATAGGTATCAGTCCGTTTCATTTCAAACGGAATTGGAATAGTGTTTTCCGACGGCGAAGCTCTGTCGAAGTGTCTACAGACTTGTAATTGTTACCAGATCAATAGAAAGACAGTTAAAAGTGAATATCTTGCTGAATCACACACAATATGTCTGTTTCCGCCTTTCATATTGTGTAGAACGCCTCTGATCGACTCGTTTCGGGTCCGTACACGATCCTACAGTGAGATACATAGGTTTTGTGAAAATAGGATTCATGACTTAGGTTTAAAGAAATGTTTAATAAAAATTGGTCATGAATCTTGTTAAGTGTTTTATTTTATAAATCATACGAAAATGTGATAAGAAATCAGATTATATAAAAGAAAGGTGTATGGTAAATTAAATAACCAAGTAAAATGAGTTGTATAAAACAAACTGTTTTGTAAAACAATGTCTTGTGAAAAATATGTTATTTATGTAAAATGTTATATGTCTAAATTAAAATGATTTAAATAATGCTACGATATGTAATACCATAAAAGCACTTATATATAGGAAGTACTAGCGGCGTATCCACCATGCTTTTATCATATTACACACGCCTCGTTACTTAAATCACTTACCCAAACAAATCAACCAAATGTCTTGTTTAAACAAATGTTAAATGTTTATGAGTAAATAATTGTCTATTGTCAAACTGTAAATCATGTAACGTGTAAACTCACGTTAAATGTTTATGTCAAATGTAAGTTATGTAATGTGTATATCAATGTTAAAATGTTTATGTCAAATGTAAATCATGTAATGTGTAAATAAATGTCATGTATGGTAAGTGAAATATATCAACTAAACCATAGGTAAAATGCACAAAAAACAAGGTATTGAAGAAAACATAGTTTAAATCAAAGTTATGTTTTGTGGAATAAATGCATGCTATACTGATACAAACATCTATGCGGTATTGTAAAAATGCATACATTCAAGCCTTGAGACTGTGGCGACAAACCTTTAAACAAATTAAAGGTTTATCTGAGTTATGTGTGTCGAATTCGGTCATTCCATCCATCCAAACAAACCTAGGATTTCAGGAACGGGAGTTGTCAATTCCTATGGTACCACTACCTACTAACGAACGACGTGATCAATGTTAATGAATGTATTTTTGTCCCATTTAAACAAAACAAATGCCATACCAAAATGTAAGCATGTGATGTAAAACAAATGTACTAAGTATGCAACAATGGACATACATAGCATGTTGTGACAACCGGTAGTTTACGCCCTTAATTACGTGATTAACAAGCGATTAACGTGACAATGAATAGTGTTTACAACACAAATGAACTTGATTAGGCCTCTGGAGTGCCTAGGAACGCCTGATCGACTTTACAGTACGCGCATGACGGGCCACAGAGAACCTGCTAAACGATAAACGATAACGATCTGAAACCGTACGAAATACTGATAACGCCAACAAATATGGATGTTACATGAATATTTTATGCTTATGGAGTTTGGGTCGCGATATATGGTCTCGTAGGAATTACGGGCCACCTACTCATAAGATGGGCTTGTGGGCCCTGGGCCCAAGCCCAAAACCCACAAGCCTAAACCTGCACAAGCAAACTATGAACTCGCTCAACTTTATTTCAAATCTTTTACAAGCAAACTATGAACTCGCTCAACTTTATGTTGACTTTTTCGCATGTTTCTTTCTCAGGTTACTTTTCAGAATTTATGGCACGGTTGGAATTGGAGGACCGTTGGAGATAAGAGTACTTAGTGGCGTTCAGTTTCTAAAAGACTTAAATTATTTGCTTCCGTTGTGCAATGAAGATACCAGTCCAGTCACGCCATGCTCTAATATTTCGGGGTGTGATAGATTGGTATCAGAGCTATAGGTTACAGCGAATTAGGTTTCTGTAGAGATACCTAGGCTCTAACCTCACTTTCCTTTGGGAACTTAGAATATTAAAACCTGAATACATACAGAACGCCTAGTACTCGAATATGGTCTCCAACCGTTGCCGAAAAACGAACAGTCAAAAATATGTTTCCAAACATACGCTAAAGTGGTGTTTTACACGCGGTACATAAAAACAATTACATACAGTACACAAAACTCTGAGAGTTTAGGAAACATGCATTTAAGACCTTCGGAAACTCATGTTGAAGTTCATTAAAGGTCATCACGTAGGAACCACGAATATTAACTCGGGCACACACTACTATCCATATTGTCTATGATATTTTGACATCCCGATCAGGCAGCCTACGCATAACGAAACGCTAGTGCACAGGTATACGTGAAACTTAAGCTATACATCAACGGAGGTTGAAGTACGTCACATACGAATTTCAAGGAAGCGGCAGTTTGGCACGCGGTCCTGCAAACGACACGAGTCATGCTAAGGAGAAGACGTATGTCTCCGCATTCCCCTATCGCATTATCGACGGATACGATATGTTTGACATTCCATGGTAATGTCACCTAACAACTGGTCGTCACATGCAACCCTAGGTAAAGTCCTTAAATTTCTTTTATTGAAATTCCGACTTTTGCATCTAATGAGTAGATTTTCTACTCCTCTTGATAGACATTGTATCACGATCATTTCTTTCAGTATAGTGAATATTCATTTCTTGAATATTTATATGTTACGCATGCATCGTTTGTTATGCATGTGGTTTCGTTTCAAATAAGCGCTTAATCAAAGTTCAAATATTGTTTCGCTAAATCTAATTATTGATTTGTGATTCGAATGACCTCTATTGTTGTAATTGTTGGCTCCTTTGTTATCAAGTCAACACATTTTCTTGAAAATTCTTTTCTTTTTCAAGTTACAAACATGGTATTTCTTTGTGGCCATGCCAAAAGTTTTCTTGTTGATACACGTATTTATTGTCAGCTTGCGCCGAAATCAAATTCAACTGTTTGAACCTGTCCATTACACATATTCAATTCAAAGCATCATATGATGTATTGGGAGCATCATATTCAAATCCGTGACAACTCGAAATTCAGAACCTTTCATTGTATCTCGATGTAACATACCTGAACGTTATGTGACTAGTTAACTTGTTGGTTTAATGAATGATATAAGTAAATTTATGTGATTATGTGTTGTGCTTGTATGTATAGTATGTATATATGTATAAGTGAGCCGAGAACCATGAACCCGACTCGAGACCACTCGATCCCGATTGAATAGTGTAACTATTTGGGCCGGTTGGGCCATTTAATCCATCCGAAACCCATTAGGGTGCATCAACTTGAAGCTAGTATATAACCTTGTTGTTAGCCAACATTACCATCTTTGGACAACTTACACACACACTCTCCTACACACCCACACTCTCCCTTCCTCTCACTAAAACCCTAAGTCTCAACATCCTTCTTCTCTCATTCTCTCGGATTCAAACCGGTAACACTAGGACCTTCGGTTCAAGCTTGGAATCTGCATTCGGAAGTTCACCCTTCATACCCTTTAGCCGGTTAGTGTCTCATTAATTGTTTAATGACAAATACATGAGAGATTGTTGTTTATCTATGATAAAGATGTTTGCTTGATAGAAAAATAGTTGCTTGTTATCAAATGATGTTTATTTATCAAAGGATGTTCATGCTTTGACAATTAAGTTGTGTAAAAATGAATGAGTATGTGCAAACATGTTCTTGAATAATCGGTTGATGATGCATGATGATGTTATGATGAAATGTTAGTAATCGGCTCTATATGGGTTTGAATCCGAATGGGTTGGTTATGTTTAGGTTTGAATGAGGAGGTTTGTGTTCATGAAATCGGATTAGCATATGTTGATGATAAATCTTGTTTAAGTATGTTATTGCATTGATTGAATGTGCTAGATGTAGGAACCGATGATGTCATTAACTTGAGTTCATGATAGGATAGATTTTATTGATGAAGCATGTTGTTAAAATGAAAACCCTAAAATGATGAACTATTTGAATGTATGATGAACTATTTGAATGTATGATGAACAACATGAATATGCTATGAATGTGCCTTGAATATTTGAAATTGAGGTGTTTGATCCATTTCGGTTAGTTTTTAGACAAGAAAACATGTTTTTATGGATAGTACATAAGTTTGCATGAAATGGAAATTCTATTGGTTAGTACACTATGCAGAATCAGCAGGTGCTGGGAGTCGAGACCCCTGGTTTCGACTCGAGACCATCTAGAAGCCAGCTCGAGATCAGCGGTTGCGAGTCGAGAACCCTTAGTCTCGACTCGAGACCACACCACATCAGAACAAAAACAGCATAACTCGAGACCACGGTTGCGAGTCCGGTTGCGACTCGAGACCATCTAGTCTCGACTAGTTCATGCATGACTCGAGAACTCGTAGGCTTTAACCCGAGACCGCACAGTCTCGACTCGAGATCTCTAGTCTCGACTCGAGACCACGTACACACACACCCTGCTTGGACTTGCACACGGCTATGGGCCTAAGTAGTTGGGCCGCACACTTAGACTTTGGTTGTTACGTGAATATTACTATGGAACTTGTTACGAACTGTGATGAACTGCCATGCTAGACATGTATGCCATGATCGTTACTTGTGTGCAATACGTGTAGAACATACGTGCACTACTTGGATATGAACCTGACTTGAATGGTATCTATGTTAGGACGTAGTTGACCACTCACGACTTGATTGACCTTTTTGTGTATCTGCCGAGCAAACCAAGGTGAGTTCACACCCTCTACAAAGCATGGGATTCCCAGGGGTTGGGAATGGGGTTAAGGAACATGGATTCCTCGTCCTTTCTTGGGTAGGACAGTATTGATTCAGGAATGTAATTCCTCGTCCTCGTGGACAGATAACTCGTACTAGACCAAAACTCTATCACGAAGTCCCTCCTTTTTATATCGACTTAATCGCCGGGCCAATGGCGAGCGGGTCATTAGTTAGATAGCGCTATTTAGGTCTGACAAGCCTCACACCGTGCCGCAGAGGACGGGCGTGAACTAATGGATCTGGGCACGTCAATGATGATAGACATTGACAGTTCAGGGCACATAAACATGACTACAGTCAGCAGTCGATATGGTAACGAGTCTAGTGTATACATGGGGTAGCCCCCACGGCTGTAATGCCAGAGTAAATGGGTAAACAAACCACGTTTTCAACTATGGGGTAACCCCCACGGCAGGATGCCAGTTAAAGGAAACTGTTTTCGGAACAACTTAAAATGAACACCCAACCTTGAACTCACTCAACTTGTTGTTGACTCGTTACTACATGCTTTGCAGGTCAATAGGTACTTAGCTGGAGCTTGCATGGAAGAGAGTCGTTGTGGGACATGGACAGCTGTGTGCCATGTTAAACTTTGAAACAATTAAACTTATGTTTTGGTTTTAAACTTTATGCTTCCGCTTACGACTTAAATCATGTTTTGTTTGAACACCAATTGTATTGGTTGAACTTTTATAATTACTTGTTTGCTTGTTCAATATGATTGGTGGCTGGATCCTGGTCAGTCACGCCTCCAAGCGGTGGTATTCCGCAGGTGGATTTTGGGGGTGTGACAGATTGGTATCAGAGCCATTGGTTATAGTGAACTTGGTTTTAATAAGGGAAAAGGTTTTATTAAAATCAGACTATAACCTGTACAGTGCTCTACGATCCACAACGACGCTTCACTCCACATGCAAGGCTCGACATTCTAGGTGATATGATCTGTGTATATATTGCCTACTTGTTAGTTACATAGTACATTGCTCATGGTATGCTCGGTTAGTAAAACTACTGTTGCTTGAACACGTGTGTGCTTACTCCCTTCTGTCATCGCACTTTCACGAACCTCTCTCACTCATGTTTCCCTCTTATATGAAGATCATGTCTGGACGCGTTAACATGACTCAAGCCCAGTTGACGGCTCTGATTAACGAACGAGTTGCTGCGGCGCTTGCAGCTGCACACGCAGGAGGTATATCCTGCAGTCCAAACTCATTCTAGGATCTTTAGATCCTACTCTCGCGAACCAACCTTTGTGTTAAACTCTGTCTTTTCTTTCACCCACAATAGGTCAACATGCTCAGCCACCTCTGTGCACCTTCAAAACCTTTATGGACTGCCGACCAACTACTTTTAGCGGCACTGAAGGAGCAGTAGGTCTCCTCCACTGGTTTGAGAAGCTCGAGTCAGTCTTCGAAATGTGTGAATGCCCTGAGGCGCGCAGGGTGAAGTATGCTACCGGTACTCTTGAGGGTTTAGCCCTCACATGGTGGAACGCTCAGGTTCAAATGCTGGGGTTGGTTGCTGCCAACGCCACCCCACGGGAAACTTTTAAGGAGATGATCAAGGAGGAATACTGCAGTCGTGATGACATTCATAAGCTGGAAGTCGAGTTCTACAACCTCAAGATGACGGGGTCAGAAATTGAGGCGTATACTAAGAGATCGAATGAGCTTGCCTTACTGTGTCCTACTATGGTGGACCCTCCAATTAAGCGAATTAAACTCTTTCTCAAGGGCTTGGTGCCAGAGATCCAAAGTCATGTGACTTCAGCAAACCTCGCTACTATCCAGCAGGTTGTTCAGTTGGCTCACCGTCTTACTGACCAGGCGGTGGAGCAGAACAGGTTACCCAAGCGCATAAGTGCTACAGCTACTTCGGATGCTCCTAGTGACAACAAGAGAAAATGGGATGGAGCTTCAAGCAAGGGTTCAACTTCTGTGCAATCTCAGTCTCAGCAGAGAAAGACTGACGACTACAAGAGCCCCAGTCAGCAATCATCAGGCGGACAAAGTCACGGTAGGTACAAGGGGAATCACCCCAAATGCAATCGCTGCAACTTACACCACAGCGGGCCATGCACCAGGGGCAACTGTCATCGGTGCAACAAGCCAGGTCACGCCGCCAAGGATTGCAGAAGCTTGTACCCCGCAAACCAGAATCGTCAACAACAGGCCCCACATAACCAGCGAGAGTAGCAGCAGCAGCTAGGTAACCACAAAGGGTGCTTTCAGTGTGGAGCTGAAGGCCACTTCAAGAAAGATTGTCCCCAACTGAACAGGAACCAGAACAACAACAACAACAATAATCAGGGAAATGGTAAAAATGGGAACAACAACAACAATGGTGCCAGGGGACGGGCGTTCGTGATTGGCCAAGGTGAAGCAAGGAATGACCCCAATGTTGTGGCGGGTAAGTTCCTTCTCGATGACTTTTATGTTACAGTTTTATTTGATTCGGGTGCCGATACTAGCTACATGTCACTAGAAGTTAGTCGAATGCTTAAGCGTATTCCAACACCTTTGAACAACAAGCACACGGTAGAGCTAGCAAATGGTAAGAGTTTAGAGGCCACACACGTAGTCAAGGGTTGTAAACTTATTCTCGCTAACCAGACCTTCTCTATCGACCTTATTCCTATCGTCTTGGGTAGTTTCGACGTTGTCATTGGGATGGATTGGTTATCCCAACACCGAGCAGAGATTCTTTGCAACGAGAAGATTGTTCGTATTCCTGGTTCCGGTGGTGAACCACTCATGATTCGTGGCGACAAGAGGGGTGCTGTTGAGAACATCATCTCTCTGCTTAAGGCCCAGAAGTATTTGAGAAAGGGCCACATCGCTATCTTGGCTCTTGTTACGGACACCTCGAAGAAAGAGAAGAAGCTAGAAGATTTTCCGGTTGTACGCGACTATCCTGAGGTATTCCCTGAGGAATTACCCGGCCTTCCGCCTCATCGCCAAGTCGAGTTTCAGATCGAACTAGCTCCTGGAGCTGCGCCTATAGCTCGTGCACCTTATCGTTTAGCTCCATCAGAGTTGGAAGAACTCTCTACGCAACTACAAGAACTCTTGGATAAGGGTTTTATTCGTCCTAGCTCATCGCCCTGGGGAGCTCCAGTTTTATTCGTGAAGAAGAAAGACGGTACCTTCAGAATGTGCATCGACAACCGGGAACTCAACAAGGTGACGGTGAAGAATCGTTATCCTCTACCACGCATTGATGACTTGTTCGACCAGCTACAAGGGTCGAGCTACTATTCAAAGATGAATTTGAGATCGGGATATCACCAGTTGAGAGTCCGAGAAGAGGACGTCTCCAAAACAGCTTTTAGAACTCGCTATGGGCACTATGAGTTTTTGGTCATGCCTTTTGGGCTGACAAACGCACCTGCGATTTTCATGGACTTGATGAATCGAGTGTGCAAGCCTTACCTGGACAAGTTCGTGATAGTCTTCATCGACGACATCCTGATTTATTCTAAGAGTCAGGAGGAACACGAGCAGCATCTACGGCTTATCCTGGAACTCCTTTGAACAGAACAGCTTTATGCAAAGTTCTCGAAATGCGACTTCTGGCTTCGTGAAGTCCATTTCCTAGACCATGTGGTAAACAAGGATGGGATTCATGTTGATCCATCCAAAGTGGACTCGATTAAGAACTGGCCTGCACCTCGTACACCAAAGGAAATTCGCCAATTCTTGGGCTTGGCAGGTTACTACAGGAGGTTCATTAAGGATTTTTCCAAGATTGCACAGCCTCTCACTTCACTAACGCAGAAAGGAGTTGTTTATCGATGGGGAAATGCACAGGAGTTAGCATTTCAGCATTTAAAGGATAGACTTTGCAGCGCACCTATCCTTTCCTTGCCAGAGGGCACAGACGACTTCGTGGTCTACTGCGACGCATCAATTCAGGGTCTTGGTTGTGTATTGATGCAACGAGATAAAGTTATAGCCTACGCCTCACGCCCACTCAAGGTTCATGAAAGAAACTACACTACACACGACTTAGAGCTGGGAGCTGTTGTTTTTGCACTTAAGTTATGGCGACATTACCTGTACGGTACCAAGTGCGCCATCTACACCGACCACAGGAGCCTCGAGCATATCTTCAAGCAGAAGGAACTGAATATGCGACAACGACGATGGGTCGAACTACTGAATGACTACGAATGCTAGATCAGGTATCACCCGGGCAAGGCCAATGTTGTGGCTGACGCCCTCAATCGAAAGGACACCGCGCCTAAACGCGTACGAGCTTTGCAACTCACCATACATTCTAGTCTTCCTTCCCAAATACGAGCTGCCCAGATAGAAGCATTGAAACCAGAAAACGTCAGGGCTGAAGCCCTACGCGGCTCAAGGCAACGCATGGAACAAAAGGAGGATGGTGCTTACTACGTAACGGGACGCATTTGGGTCCCACACTATGGAAACCTACTAGAGCTTGTGATGGATGAAGCACACAAGTCTCGCTACTCGGTACACCCTGGTTCGGATAAGATGTACCACGATATCAAAACTACGTATTGGTGGCCTAGCATGAAGGCCCACATAGCAACTTACGTCAGCAAGTGTTTGACTTGTGCGAGAGTCAAGACGGAATACCAGAAACCCTCAGGCCTACTCCAACAACCAGAGATACCACAATGGAAATGGGAGCAAATTTCCATGGATTTCGTTACTGGCCTGCCTAGATCCCAGCGCGGAAACGATACTATTTGGGTGATCGTGGATCGACTCACAAAGTCTGCTCACTTCTTGGCTATCAAGGAGACAGATAAGTTCTCCACTCTAGCAGAAGTGTACCTCAAGGAAGTCGTTTCGAGGCACGGGGTGCCCACCTCTATTATCTCGGATCGAGATGCGCGTTTTACTTCAGAACTGTGGCAGGCGATGCACAAATCCTTTGGCTCACGATTAGACATGAGCACAGCGTATCACCCTCAGATGGACAGGCAGTCCGAGCGCACTATTCAAACCTTAGAAGACATGCTTCGTGCATGTGTAATCGACTTTGGCAACAGCTGGGAAAAGCATCTGCCACTTGTGGAATTCTCGTACAATAACAGCTACCACACCAGCATTAAAGCTGCTCCGTTTGAGCCATTGTACGGACGTAAATGCCGGTCACCTCTTTGTTGGGCAGAGGTGGGGGATAGTCAGATCACTGGTCCAGAACATGTGGTAGACACAACCGAACGAATTGCTCAAATACGACAACGCATGGCGGCAGCTCGTGACCGTCAGAAAGTCTACGCCGATAAGGGCAGGAAACCACTAGAGCTCCAGGTTGGGGAGCGGGTACTACTCAAAGTTTCACCCTGGAAGGGTGTGGTTCGTTTTGGCAAACGAGGCAAACTTAACCCACGATACATCGGACCTTTCGAAATCATCGAGAAAATAGGCAGGGTGGCCTACAGACTGAACTTACCAGCAGAACTCAGTGCAGTTCACAACGTTTTCCACGTGTCGAATCTGAAGAAGTGTCTGTCAGATGAGACCCACATAGTTCCTCTGAAGGAACTCACTATCGACGAGCAGTTACGATTCGTCGAGGAACCAGTTGAAATCACGGACCGGGATGTTAAGGTCCTCAAGAGCACTAGAATACCTCTCGTTCGAGTTCGTTGGAACTCACGTCGCGGCCCAGAGTTCACCTGGGAACGCGAAGACCAGATGAAACAAAAGTATCCCCAACTGTTCGCAAACAATACAACCACTACTGAGGCTGAAGCTACGGAATTTCGGGACGAAATTCCAGATCAACGGGGGGAGGATGTGACACCCCAGCAAAACCAGTGAAAACCATACAACTTAACTAGCTTCCTCAGTGAGTGCTTACCAAATTTCGGGACGAAATTTCTTTCAACTTGGGGATGATGTGACAACTCGAAATTCAGAACCTTTCATTGTATCTCGATGTAACATACTTGAACGTTATGTGACTAGTTAACTTGTTGGTTTAATGAATGATATAAGTAAATTTATGTGATTATGTGTTATGCTTGTATGTATAGTATGTATATATGTATAAGTGAGCCGAGAACCATGAACCCGACTCGAGACCACTCGATCTCGAGTGAATAGTGTAACTATTTGGGCCGGTTGGGCCATTTAATCCATCCGAAACCCATTAGGGTGCATCAACTTGAAGCTAGTATATAACCTTGTTGTTAGCCAACATTACCATCTTTGGACAACTTACACACACACTCTCCTACACACCCACACTCTCCCTTCCTCTCACTAAAACCCTAAGTCTCAACATCCTTCTTCTCTCATTCTCTCGGATTCAAACCAGCAACACTAGGACCTTCGGTTCAAGCTTGGAATCGGCATTCGGAAGTTCACCCTTCATACCCTTTAGCCGGTTAGTGTCTCATTAATTGTTTAATGACAAATACATGAGAGATTGTTGTTTATCTATGATAAAGATGTTTGCTTGATAGAAAAATAGTTGCTTGTTATCAAATGATGTTTATTTATCAAAGGATGTTCATGCTTTGACAATTAAGTTGTGTAAAAATGAATGAGTATGTGCAAACATGTTCTTGAATAATCGGTTGATGATGCATGATGATGTTATGATGAAATGTTAGTAATCGGCTCTATATGGGTTTGAATCCGAATGGGTTGGTTATGTTTAGGTTTGAATGAGGAGGTTTGTGTTCATGAAATCGGATTAGCATATGTTGATGATAAATCTTGTTTAAGTATGTTATTGCATTGATTGAATGTGCTAGATGTAGGAACCGATGATGTCATTAACTTGAGTTCATGATAGGATAGATTTTATTGATGAAGCATGTTGTTAAAATGAAAACCCTAAAATGATGAACTATTTGAATGTATGATGAACTATTTGAATGTATGATGAACAACATGAATATGCTATGAATGTGCCTTGAATATTTGAAATTGAGGTGTTTGATCCATTTCGGTTAGTTTTTAGACAAGAAAACATGTTTTTATGGATAGTACATAAGTTTGCATGAAATGGAAATTCTATTGGTTAGTACACTATGCAGAATCAGCAGGTGCTGGGAGTCGAGACCCCTGGTTTCGACTCGAGACCATCTAGAAGCCAGCTCGAGATCAGCGGTTGCGAGTCGAGAACCCTTAGTCTCGACTCGAGACCACACCACATCAGAACAAAAACAGCATAACTCGAGACCACGGTTGCGAGTCCGGTTGCGACTCGAGACCATCTAGTCTCGACTAGTTCATGCATGACTCGAGAACTCGTAGGCTTTAACCCGAGACCGCACAGTCTCGACTCGAGATCTCTAGTCTCGACTCGAGACCACGTACACACACACCCTGCTTGGACTTGCACACGGCTATGGGCCTAAGTAGTTGGGCCGCACACTTAGACTTTGGTTGTTACGTGAATATTACTATGGAACTTGTTACGAACTGTGATGAACTGCCATGCTAGACATGTATGCCATGATCGTTACTTGTGTGCAATACGTGTAGAACATACGTGCACTACTTGGATATGAACCTGACTTGAATGGTATCTATGTTAGGACGTAGTTGACCACTCACGACTTGATTGACCTTTTTGTGTATCTGCCGAGCAAACCAAGGTGAGTTCACACCCTCTACAAAGCATGGGATTCCCAGGGGTTGGGAATGGGGTTAAGGAACATGGATTCCTCGTCCTTTCTTGGGTAGGACAGTATTGATTCAGGAATGTAATTCCTCGTCCTCGTGGACAGATAACTCGTACTAGACCAAAACTCTATCACGAAGTCCCTCCTTTTTATATCGACTTAATCGCCGGGCCAATGGCGAGCGGGTCATTAGTTAGATAGCGCTATTTAGGTCTGACAAGCCTCACACCGTGCCGCAGAGGACGGGCGTGAACTAATGGATCTGGGCACGTCAATGATGATAGACATTGACAGTTCAGGGCACATAAACATGACTACAGTCAGCAGTCGATATGGTAACGAGTCTAGTGTATACATGGGTTAGCCCCCACGGCCGAAATGCCAGATAACTAACATGGGGTAGCCCCTACGGCTGTAATGCCAGAGTAAATGGGTAAACAAACCACGTTTTCAACTATGGGGTAACCCCCACGGCAGGATGCCAGTTAAAGGAAACTGTTTTCGGAACAACTTAAAATGAACACCCAACCGTGAACTAACTCAACTTGTTGTTGACTCGTTACTACATGCTTTGCAGGTCAATAGGTACTTAGCTGGAGCTTGCATGGAAGAGAGTCGTTGTGGGACATGGACAACTGTGTGCCATGTTAAACTTTGAAACAATTAAACTTATGTTTTGGTTTTAAACTTTATGCTTCCGCTTGCGACTTAAATCATGTTTTGTTTGAACACCAATTGTATTGGTTGAACTTTTATAATTATTTGTTTGCTTGTTCAATATGATTGGTGGCTGGATCCTGGTCAGTCACGCCTCCAAGCGGTGGTATTCCGCAGGTGGATTTTGGGGGTGTGACAAAATCGATTTTCAACAAGCACTTCATTTGTTTCGAGTCGTAGTAAACTTGTTTGGCATTCGACTCCATAAAATTGTTTGTCGATTCCGACACCTTGTGGTGTCAGTATAAACTTGTAGCTTGGGCTAATTATGATTGAGCATTTGATGCAAAACACAGGTGATATTTGTTCAATCACCGCTATTATTGAATTGTTTCATTCACTACGACACCTTGTGGCGTCGGTAGAACTTGCAGCTTGGGCTGATCATGATCGAGCGTTTCATGCAAACTATTACATTTGAGCTTGTTGAAATCTAAATTCATTTATTGGATGCAATCATTTATAGAATTCATTTGCATATTGTGATACGTCCTTGAATTCACATCATTCGAATAAGTCTTGATTCGACTTCATGATCGTTCACTTTGGTACTATTTGCATTTTCTACGCATAACGTAACTCTAAGGAGTTAACGTAGTCTAAATTTCGAGGACGAAATTTTATTAACAGGGGGAGAATGTGACAACCGGTAGTTTACGCCCTTAATTACGTGATTAACAAGCAATTAACGTGACAATGAATAGTGTTTACAACACAAATGAACTTGATTAGGCCTCTTGAGTGCCTAGGAACGCCTGATCGACTTTACAGTACGCGCATGACGGGCCACAGAGAACCTGCTAAACGATAAACGATAACGATCTAAAACCGTACGAAATACTGATAACGCCGACAAATATGGATGTTACACGAATATTTTATGCTTATGGAGTTTGGGTCGCGATATCTGGTCTCGTAGGAATTACGGGCCACCTACTCATAAGATGGGCTTGTGGGCCCTGGGCCCAAGCCCAAAACCCACAAGCCTAAACCTGCACAATAAATTAAATCTTATAAGATCTTTAAAGATCTCTAAAAATCTTTAGAAATCTACACAAATCTTTAAAAATCTACACAAATCTCTTCAAGAGATCTTGTTTCAATGGATATAACAACTAACCTGAATGTAAATTGAATACACAAAAGACAATAAAAACCCTCAATCTTTCTTTCACTCTATTAATATACAGACAACACATACATGAACTCATCCCTTCCCCAAAGCACACACAAAAAGATCATCTACAGGTCTTGAAACTCTCCTCTCTCGATTACATAATAAACAAACAGGAGAGACCTCATTCCTCCTCTGCTTGTGAAAGAAACCAAACACTCACACAACTACACCCCCCTTCACACTTGCAGATCGGAAGCAACAGGAGAGCCGCCGCACATGGCGGCGACGGCGTGGCGTATCAGTGGCGGTGGTGGTTGCGCTCGACTGCAACAGAGACAGACGGTGGTGGTATGGTGTGGTGTGGTGCTGTCATCAGTGGCGGCGGTGGTGTGGTAGGTGATGTCGGACCCCTGTTTCAAGCAAGAGTGAGAGGAGAGAGAGACGAAGGAGAGAGAGAGAGACGAGGCGGGTATGGCGAGAGACAGCATCACCGCCGTCCGCGGCGGAGGTGAAGCGGCGGCGGTGGACTATTCCTTCGGTTTCTGTCCGACAAAATTCCGGTAAACCCCCGTTTCTTTTATTTTTTTTCTAAAGATTAAGGATAATGGCGGATTGTTGCTGTCGATGATGTTGACGATTTGCTGTTATTGAGGGTGATGATGATTTGCTGTTGGTTAGGTTGGCTCGGTTCAACAGGTCCTAAATTTGTTCGGCTCGGAGACGGGCCAACAAGTCAACTGTGGTTCGGGTCAAGACTCGGGTCCAGTCAACTTTGGTCAACGACTCCGGTTCGGGTCAAACTCAGTCAAAGTGAGCAGTAAATGGAGTCACGGTTCCGTTCAGGTCCTACTCGGTTCAGTCACGAGGAGGTTCGGGTCTTATCTTTCGGGATGTTTCAACTCGGTCAAACTCGGTCCAACTCAGGTCAACAAGTGTGTTGACTCGGTCAACTCCGTTAGCGTTCTACACGAGAAAATGGTAAAGTTTTAACGGCGAATGTGTTGTTTTTATATAGTTTTTAATTGAATACGCGATATCGAGCTTAAACCGAACATATTAGTGTTTAATTTATATTTTGTCGCTTTTACAAAATTATTTATGCTGGTTATTGAACGTTGATTGAATTTTGAAAATATAACGACACTTTAGTTGTCAGGGTCGTCCAAAAACAGAGGAAACTCTGCCCGTTTTTTGAGAAAATCTGCAAAATAAGACGCGTGTTATTATAAAACAACTTTCGGATTCAAATAATATTTTAGAAAAACAAATACAAACCCATAATTACTTTCGGCGACACTTTATAACTTACAAAAACGGCGATGACGCTAACTATTTTACAAAATAAATATAATTATTATATTTATCTCAAACGTGAAACTCGAAACCTTTTTATAAATAAATATCGTTACATATTTATTTCCGAAACAAACAATCGGTTCTCTTATAAAAATAAATATAGTTATATATTTATTTTTAAACACGACAAGTCGACGAATCTTTTACAAAGTGAATATAACTTTTACATTTATTTCAAACGCCTAAACGACACAGATAATACGAGTTTGTTATATACTATTTTCATACGATACTCGATACATACACGTACGACATCTCGAGACGACTAACGCGCTTTTAACAATATATTTATGTATTTCTATATAAATATTATATTATTTTAAATCTCTCGAGAATTAAGTCTTTTCAAGACTTGTTAGTTATTACCGAAAATAAACGGTACTTAACATATATGACTTAATCGTTTCCATTAAAGTAACAACTTATCGTCGAATCGTTCAGTTAACGATTCGGTAGAGCTCGGTAACACGTAGATTTGTTACCGCATTAATTAGAAACTTATAAGATATTCCGTGTTAGGAATATTGTAGAATGCACGCTAGCGAGTCTCGTCTTGGAAACGACATCACAAAGTCGTAATTAGCTAGCTTTGCACAGGAATATTCAGGTGAGTTCATAACCCCACCTTTTTACGGTTTTACATTTTTATAAATGTTTTCGGGGTGGAAAGACATGCACGTTTTACAAGAACATACAAAGTTTTTGAACGAAGGAAAACTCATATTTCTAAATCATGATACGAATGGATTTCAAGGAACTCAAATGGTTTACGAACGGATCATACTAAATATACCGGTTTTTACAAAACAAATGGGATCGTCTAGTGATAATATTGAGACTAGGTTGGTCTACGTACGTAAAACGAGATAACCCAGTGAGTTCATGCTCCCCCTTTTCTTTTAACTGTTTTCAGTTTTATAACTTCGGGGGTGAAATACATGTTACAAATAATACAATGTATATAAATGGTATGATGGATACAAAAACAAGAAGCACTCTTGGTGATAACTAGTACCAAGTATGATGCGTTTTGAGAAATGATACGAGAAATGATACAAGAAATGATACGAGAAATCGTGTCACGAATAGGGTACCATAAGCACCATTAATCGTGTACATACTTAGACCGCAGAACAAAAGGTTAGATCTAACGGGTGTCCGGGCAGCCACACTCTTGGTGAAAACTAGCACCGAGTAGTGCTTTTGTGTCTCAGTCGTGAATCGACAACTAGAAAAATGCCTATGGTTTGGTTGCTTCCTATGTCGTGTCACATGTTAATGGCCTTGCAACCCATTAACAACAAGATACATACAGAAATACTTGATTTATACATGATACATACAGAAATACTTGATTGACGGTTATACAAACTTTACAAATGCAAGAGTTTACATACATAATGCGTTACAAATACAAAGTCTCCGTATAACATGACAAGAAAATGATTTTAAATTCGTTTTCTCAACAATACTTCAAAAACCGGTTATTCAAAAATATTTATTTCAAATCTTTTACAAGCAAACTATGAACTCGCTCAACTTTATGTTGACTTTTTCGCATGTTTCTTTCTCAGGTTACTTTTCAGAATTTATGGCACGGTTGGAATTGGAGGACCATTGGAGATACGAGTACTTAGTGGCGTTCAATTTCTAAAAGACTTAGATTATTTGCTTCCGTTGTGCAATGAAGATACCAGTCCAGTCACACCATGCTCTGATATTTCGGGGTGTGAAAGATTGGTATCAGAGCTATAGGTTACAGCGAATTAGGTTTCTGTAGAGATACCTAGGCTCTAACCTCACTTTCCTTTGGGAACTTAGAATATTAAAACCTGAATACATACAGAACGCATAGTACTCGAATATGGTCTCCAACCGTTGCCGAAAAACAAACAGTCAAAATTATGTTTCCAAACATACGCTAAAGTGGTGTTTTACAGGCGGTACACAAAAACAATTACATACAGTACACAAAAGTCTGAGAGTTTAGGAAACATGCATTTAAGACCTTCAGAAACTCATGTTGAAGTTCATTAAAGGTCATCACATAGGAACCGCGAATATTAACTCAGGCAGACACTACTATCCATATTGTCTATGATATTTTGACTTCCCGAGCAGGCAACCTGCGCATAACGAAACGCTAGTGCACAGGTATACGTGAAACTTAAGCTATACATCAACGGAGGTTGAAGTACGTCACATACGAATTTCGAGGAAGCGGCAGTTTGGCACGCGGTCCTGCAAACGACACGAGTCATGCTAAGGAGAAGACGTATGTCTTCGCATTCCCCTATCGCATTAACGACGGATACGATATGTTTGACATTCCATGGTAATGTCACCTAACAACTGGTCGTCACATGCAACCCCAGGTAAAGTCCTTAAATTTCTTTTATTGAAATTCCGACTTTTGCATCTAATGAGTAGATTTTCTACTCCTCTTGATGGACATTGTATCACGGTCATTTCTTTCAGTATAGCGAATATTCATTTGCTTCATTTCTTGAATATTCATATGTTACGCATGCATCGGTTGTTACACATGTGGTTTCGTTTCAAATAAGCGCTTAATCAAAGTTCAAATATTGTTTCGCTAAATCTAATTATTGATTTGTGATTCGAATGACCTGCATTGTTGTAATTGTTGGCTCCTTTGTTATCAAGTCAACACATTTTCTTGAAAATTCTTTTCTTTTTCAAGTTACAAACATGGTATTTCTTTGTGGCCATGCCAAAAGTTTTCTTGTTGATACACGTATTTATTGTCGGCTTGCGCCGAAATCAAATTCAACTGTTTGAACCTGTCCATTACACATATTCAATTCAAAGCATCATATGATGTATTGGGAGCATCATATTCAAATCGATTTTCAACAAGCACTTCATTTGTTTCGAGTCGTAGTAAACTTGTTTGGCATTCGACTCCATAAAATTGTTTGTCGATTCCGACACCTTGTGGTGTCAGTATAAACTTGTAGCTTGGGCTAATTATGATTGAGCATTTGATGCAAAACACAGGTGATATTTGTTCAATCACCGCTATTATAGAATTGTTTCATTCACTACGACACCTTGTGGCGTCGGTAGAACTTGCAGCTTGGGCTGATCATGATCGAGCGTTTCATGCAAACTATTACATTTGAGCTTGTTGAAATCTAAATTCATTTATTGGATGCAATCATTTATAGAATTCATTTGCATATTGTGATACGTCCTTGAATTCACATCATTCGAATAAGTCTTGATTCGACTTCATGATCGTTCACTTTGGTACTATTTGTATTTTCTACGCATAACGTAACTCTAAGGAGTTAACGTAGTCTAAATTTCGAGGACGAAATTTTATTAACAGGGGGAGAATGTGACAACCGGTAGTTTACGCCGTTAATTACGTGATTAACAAGCAATTAACGCGACAATGAATAGTGTTTACAACACAAATGAACTTGATTAGGCCTCTGGAGTGCCTAGGAACGCCTTATCGACTTTACAGTACACGCATGACGGGCCACAGAGAACCTGCTAAATGATAAACTATAACGATCTGAAACCGTACGAAATACTGATAACGCCGACAAATATGGATGTTACACGAATATTTTATGCTTATGGAGTTTGGGTCGCGATATCTGGTCTCGTAGGAATTACGGGCCACCTACTTATAAGATGGGCTCGTGGGCCCTGGGCACAAGCCCAAAACCCACAAGCCTAAACCTGCACAATAAATTAAATCTTATAAGATCTCTAAAAATCTTTAGAAATCTATACAAATCTTTAAAAATCTACACAAATCTCTTCAAGAGATCTTGTTTCAATGGATATAACAACTAACCTGAATGTAAATCGAATACACAAAAGACAATAAAAACCCTCTATCTTTCCTTCACTCTATTAATATACAGACAACACATACATGAACTCATCCCTTCCCCAAAGCACACACACAAAGATCATCTACAGGTCTTGAAACTCTCCTCTCTCGATTACATAATAAACAAACAGGAGAGATCTCATTCCTCCTCTGCTTATGAAAGAAACCAAACACTCACACAACTACCCCCCCCCCCCCCCCCCTTCACACTTGCAGATCAGAAGCAACAGGAGAGCCGCCGCACATGGTGGCGACGGCGTGGCGTATCAGTGGCGGTGGTGGCTGCGCTCGACTGCAACAGAGACAGACGGTGGTGGTATGGTGTGGTGCTGTCATCAGTGGCGGCGGTGGTGTGGTGGGTGATGTCGGACCCCTGTTTCAAGCAAGAGTGAGAGGAGAGAGAGACGAAGGAGAGAGAGAGACGAGGCGGGTATGGCGAGAGACAGCATCGCCGCCGTCCGCGGCGGAGCGGCGGAGGTGAAGCGGCGGCGGTAGACTATTCCTTCGGTTTCTGTCCGAAAAAATTCCGGTAAACCCCCGTTTCTTTTATTTTTTTTCTGAAGATTAAGGATGATGGCGGATTGTTGCTGTCAATGATGTTGACGATTTGCTGTTATTGAGGGCGATGATGATTTGCTGTTGGTTAGGTTGGCTCGGTTCAACAGGTCCTAAATTTGTTCGGCTCGGAGACGGGTCAACAAGTCAACTGTGGTTCGGGTCAAGACTCGGGTCCAGTCAACTTTGGTCAACGACTCCGGTTCAGGTCAAACTCAGTCAAAGTGAGCAGTAAATGGAGTCACGGTTCCGTTCAGGTCCTACTCGGTTCAGTCACGAGGAGGTTTGGGTCTTATCTTCGGGATGTTTCAACTCGGTCAAACTCGGTCCAACTCAGGTCAACAAGTGAGTTGACTCGGTCAACTCCGTTAGCGTTCGACACGAGAAGATGGTAAAGTTTTAACGGCGAATGTGTTGTTTTTATATAGTTTTTAATTGAATACGCGATATCGAGCTTAAACCGAACATATTAGTGTTTAATTTAAATTTTGTCGCTTTTACAAAATTATTTATGCTGATTATTGAACGTTGATTGAATTTTGAAAATATAACGACACTTTAGTTGTCAGGGTCGTCCAAAAACAGAGGAAACTCTGTCCGTTTTTCGAGAAAATCCGCAAAATAAGACGCGTGTTATTATAAAACAACTTCGGATTCAAATGATATTTTAGAAAAACAAATACAAACCTATAATTACTTTCGGCGACACTTTATAACTTACAAAAATTGCGATGACGCTAACTATTTTACAAAATAAATATAATTATTATATTTATCTCAAACGTTAAACTCGAAACCTTTTTATAAATAAATATCGTTACATATATATTTCCGAAACAAACAATCGGTTCTCTTATAAAAATAAATATAGTTATATATTTATTTTCAAACACGACAAGTCGACGAATCTTTTACAAAGTGAATATAACTTTTACATTTATTTCAAACGCCTAAACGGCACAGATAATACGAGTTTGTTATATATTATTTTCATACGATACTCGATACATACACGTACGACATCTCGAGACGACTAACGCGCTTTTAACAATATATTTATGTATTTCTATATAAATATTATATTATTTTAAATCTCTCGAGAATTAAGTCTTTTCAAGACTTGTTAGTTATTACCGTAAATAAACGGTACTTAACATATATGACTTAATCGTTTCCATTAAAGTAACAACTTATCGTCGAATCGTTCAGTTAACGATTCGGTAGAGCTCGGTAACACGTAGATTTGTTACCGCATTAATTAGAAACTTATAAGATATTCCGTGTTAGGAATATTGTAGAATGCACGCTAGCGAGTCTCGTCTTGGAAACGACATCACGAAGTCGTAATTAGCTAGCTTTGCACAGGAATATTCAGGTGAGTTCATAACCCCACCTTTTTACGGTTTTACATTTTTATAAATGTTTTCGGGGTGGAAAGACATGCACGTTTTACAAGAACATACAAAGTTTTTGAACGAAGGAAAACTCATATTTCTAAATCATGATACGAATGGATTTCAAGGAACTCAAATGGTTTACGAACGGATAATACTAAATATACCGGTTTTTACAAAACAAATGGGATCGTCTAGTGATAATATTGAGACTAGGTTGGTCTACGTACGTAAAACGAGATAACCCAGTGAGTTCATGCTCCCCCTTTTCTTTTAACTGTTTTCAGTTTTATAACTTCGGGGGTGAAATACATGTTATAAATAATACATTGTATATAAATGGTATGATGGATACAAAAACAAGAAGCACTCTTGGTGATAACTAGTACCAAGTATGATGCGTTTTGAGAAATGATACGAGAAATGATACAAGTAATGATACGAGAAATCGTGTCACGAATAGGGTACCATAAGCACCATTAACCGTGTACATACTTAGACCGCAGAACAAAAGGTTAGATTTAACGGGTGTCCGGGCAGCCACACTCTTGGTGAAAACTAGCACCGAGTAGTGCTTTTGTGTCTCAGTCGTGAATCGACAACTAGAAAAATGCCTATGGTTTGGTTGCTTCCTATGTCGTGTCACATGTTAATAGCCTTGCAACCCATTAACAACAAGATACATACAGAAATACTTGATTTATACATGATACATACAAAAATACTTGATTGACGGTTATACAAACTTTACAAATGCAAGAGTTTACATACATAATGCGTTACAAATACAAAGTCTCCGTGTAACATGACAAGAAAATGATTTTAAATTCGTTTTCTCAACAATACTTCAAAAACCGGTTATTCAAAAAGATTTATTTCAAATCTTTTACAAGCAAACTATGAACTCGCTCAACTTTATGTTGACTTTTTCACATGTTTCTTTCTCAGGTTACTTTTCAGAATTTATGGCACGGTTGGAATTGGAGGACCATTGGAGATACGGGTACTTAGTGGCATTCAATTTCTAAAAGACTTAGATTATTTGCTTCCGTTGTGCAATGAAGATACCAGTCCTGTCACGCCATGCTCTGATATTTTGGGGTGTGACACATGTGATGTAAAACAAATGTACTAAGTATGCAACAATGGACATACATAGCATGTGATGTAAAACAAATGTACTAAGTATGCAACAATGGACATACATAGCATGTGATGTAAAACAGATGTACTAAGTATGCACTAAATGGACATACATAGCATAAAATGTAATGTAAAACGATGTACTAATTATGCACTAAACGGACATACATAGCAAAAACATAATGAAATCATGTACTATAGGTGTACTAATGAATATAATAAGCATATGATATGAAAACATGGAAAGCATGAATGTAACAAGTAGGCACATGTGTTTCACCCCAAAAGGTTTGAAAAACAGTAAAAGAGGGGTCTATCTACTCACTTGAGATTGCTCAATAGTCTTTGGATAACCACCAAGCAATGCTAGAAAGATCACGGAATCAATCGGCACCTAATATAGGTAACTACGTTAATAAACCGGACCTAAATCGGAGGATTGGATAAAATGAGGTTTCGTAAACCAAATGAGTGTAAGGACTCATGTAATATGGTTTAACCAAGCCTACATTCTAAAACGAAACCTAACCTAAGTGCTTACAACCTATTACGACTCGTTAAGGTAGCTTACACCACTTTAATGCGTCGTTCGCGTAAAATGTGTTCGGACCGCCTAACTAGTCCTATGATAAGTAAAATATGCCTTAACATGTCTAATATTGTTGCCTAATCAGTTTAGATGTCAAAATTTATGTTACATATGCTTAAAATGAATTTTGGTGTAAAAGGGCATTTTGGTCATTTTCCTAAGGCATATAGACTATCTATCATACAACTAACTAAACGAAGTGACCATAAGGTATAACCTCGGAAGGTTATTCCCTATGCAACTGTGGTCACCTAATGTGTTTGGTCGGATCCTAATGATTGACCAAACGGGTCGGGTTCGAAAGTCTAAGCGGTTGTTTAGACCGCTTATCTTACGACCCTATATAAGCACTAAACCTAAAGTGACGAGCTAAACATGTTAAGACATGTTTAACGAAGTTTAAAAATAGGTTTGGTATCAAAACAAACGGTTTTGATACCCAAGAATAGTTTGGTTGCAAAATACGCAAGAATGCGCATTTTGACCGAAACTATGACTCGTCACTATGCCTAAATAACGTGGTAATCAGTAGGTATAGTCACAAGGGACTATAACCATCGTGATTACGCTCACGTTGCGAAGTTCAAATGAACTTCGTGTTGACCATAAACTGGTCAATGTAGAAAGTCAAACATAGTTTGACTTTCATGCTTAAAACGCGTAAAAGAACGAAAGAATACTTACAACGGGTCCAAGAAATGGAGGTTTGATCTAATTATTCTCAGGTATGAAGTGAAATCACTCCAACTTAGAGAACAAATCAGATCAAGTGTGAGTTTGAAGTGAAATGGGTAGGGGTATTTATAGATTTCAGGTAACCGTTAAGATCGTTCATCGAAAACCGTGCTTTAATCTCAACCATACACATGCACCCATGGTTTTGAAATACCATGGGCACCTCAAAATGGCCCATAGAATGATGAAAAACCATTTGCAAGAGCTGGAACAGGCTGTAAACAGCTGGGAAACACTTTCTGCTGATCTGCAAGTTTTAGGCGCCCCGCGTAAGACCCAAGGAAGGCCTACGCGGCCCACCTGGGCTGCACAGATCAGCAACAAGTTTCAATAATTGCAGAAATGGTCCCTGCATGCCTTTAAGCCCCATTTTGACACGTTTGAGGCTCGTTAAGCCATTTTCAAGGCTCTACAATGATGCCTAAGTATAGGGGACATGAAACATGCTAAAAAATATGTCGGATGTCGGTTCGTTTGGCCGTACGATCATTTTATTCGGTTAATTACGACGAAACACGAACGAACGCGAAAAACGATCCAAATTACGCGACGAATGGAATTTTCTCATGCTAATCACTAAAATAAAATATTTTAATGATCACATACATTTTTGGATGTCCAGATGTATTCAGAACGTAAGTTATGCGCGAATAAGCAAACTTATGCACTTTTTGACGCTTTTAGTCCCTGAATGACCAAAAAGTTTATTTTAGCACACCGAACCCCTCAAAGCCTATTTCTAAGCTATGTAAAGGATATTTTGGGTGTGTTTAACTTATGATCAAGTTCCAGAATGTCTGTTACAGTACGAATCGGCATACTTTCGCAGTTTGTCGAATTTAGTCCCTGTAAGCGAATAAACTTGATTTTGCCATACCAAAGCCTTCCAAACTTATTTCTAAGTTATGTAAAGGTATGTTAAGCATAAATTGATGTTCCGGAGTATTTTTCACGTTAAACTGATTACGTTTATGCACCAGTTTGCGTTTAACTCTCTAGGAGGCGATATAGAGTTTGAAATCGAACAAAAATCAAAACATGAAAAATGTCAAACATAAATAAACAAACATTGGGATCAAATAACATTATTTCATTGATAAATGAACTGTTTACAATGATTACAGACACATGTGTCACAGTCTCCCCTACTTGTGGAAATTTCGCCCCGAAATTTATTTAGAGGAAGCTTGTGAGAATAGATGCGGATATTTCACCTTCATTTGATCTTCACGTTCCCAAGTAAATTCTGGACCACGTTTAGATTCCCAGCGAACTTTGACCAAAGGAATGCGCTTGCGCTTGAGCACTTGACTATACGGTCCATGATTTCCACTGGTTTCTCAACAAAATGCATCGTGTTATCCACATGAATTTCATCAAGCGGTATGTGGAGGTTCTCATCAGCTAAACACTTCTTGAGATTGGACACGTGAAAGGTTGGATGAACATTTCCAAGTTCAGGAGGTAACTCAAGTCTGTAGGCTACCTTACCGATTCTTTCGACGATCTTGAATGGGCCAACATATCTAGGTGCAAGTTTTCCTGTCTTTCCAAATCTATTCACACCTTTCCAAGGTGAGACCTTAAGTAATACACGATCACCGACTTGAAATTCCAAGGGCTTGCGTCGTCGGTCCGCGTAACTCTTTTGACGGCTTCTAGCTATCTGATGGTTATCGCGAACTTTCTTAACCTTATCTGTTGTATCTAGAATGAGGTCAGGTCCAGTAAGCTGAGCCTCACCGATCTCATTCCAGCAGACTGGTGAATGACATTTTTGACCATAGAGAGCCTCGAAAGGAGCCATGTTGATGCTGGAGTGATAACTATTGTTGTAGGAGAATTCAATCAACGGAAGATACGAATCCCAACTACCACCAAAATTGATCACACAAGCTCTAAGCATATCCTCCAAAGTCTGGATTGTTCTTTCAGTTTGGCCATCTGATTGTGGATGATAAGCTGTGCTCAAATTAAGTTGGGTCCCCATAACAGATTGCATGGTTCTCTAAAAACGAGACGAGAATCGAGCATCTCTATCAGAAATAATGTTCAAAGGAACACCATGTCTAGATACAATTTCATCCACATAGATCTTTGCAAGCTTGTCAGCAGATAGATCCTCACGGATCGACAAGAAATGTGCTGACTTTGTAAGACGATCAACAACTACCCAGATGGCATCATGACCTCTCTTAGTGCGCGGAAGTTTGGTAATAAGATCCATAGCAATGTTTTCCCATTTCCAAACTGGAATCTCTGGTTGCTCCAATAAACCAGAAGGATGTTGATGTTCAGCCTTAACCTTAAGACAAGTAAGGCATTTTGAAACGTATAAGGCAATGTCTTTCTTCATACCAGGCCACCAATACTGAGTACGAAGATCCTTATACATTTTTTCTGCACCAGGATGAATAGAATAACGAGACTTATGAGCTTCATCCATAAGCAAGGTGCGAAGGTTGTCTTGACTTGGGACCCACAAACGGTCCATGAAATAATATGATCCATTGTCCTTCAGTTCAAGATCAGGCTTAATGTGATAGGGTAATTCCTTACCCATCAAATCTTGTGAAACACAGGTGTGTTGAGCCTGAGAAATGCGAGATTGGATATCAGATCAAACTTTGACACAGTGAAGCTTGACACGTTCTTTACGACTCAATGCGTCAGCCACGACATTCGCCTTACCAGGATGGTAGCGAATTTCGCAGTCATAGTCGTTTAGAAGTTCAACCCAACGTCGTTGCCACATGTTGAGTTCTTTCTGATTAAAGATATGCTGAAGACTTTTGTGATCAGTGAAAACCACACATTTTGTACCATACAAATAGTGTCTCCAGATTTTGAGAGCGAATACTACTGCACCTAACTCAAGATCATGAGTGGTGTAGTTCTTCTCATGAACCTTTAACTGTCTCGATGCGTATGCTATGACTTTGTTCCTTTGCATGAGAACACATCCAAGACCTAATTTGGAGGCATCACAATACATGACAAAATCATCATTGCCCTCAGGCAAAGATAGAATAGGTGCATCACAAAGCTTCTGCTTCAAGGTCTGAAACGCTTCTTCTTGTTTGATTCCCCATTCAAAGGGTTTATTCTTCTGAGTTAGAGCAGTTAGAGGAACTGCAATCTTTGAGAAGTTTTCGATGAAGCGGCGGTAATAACACGCAAGACAAAGAAAAGAACGAACCTCAGTTGGTGTAGTAGGAGTATCCTAATCCTTAATCGCACTGATCTTGGAAGGATCTACATGAATACCTTTTTCGTTGACGATATGTCCTAAAAATTGAACTTCCTTAAGCCAGAATTCGCACTTGGAGAATTTGGCAAAAAGTTGCTCTTTCTTTAGGAGTTCCAGAGTAAGACGAAGATGTTGCTCGTGATCAGCTTGCGTCTTAGAATATATCAAAATGTCATCAATGAAAACTATGATGAACTTGTCTAAATAAGGCTTACAAACCCTGTTCATCAAGTCCATAAAAACAGCAGGAGCATTAGTTAAACCGAATGGCATAACAGTGAACTCATAATGCCCATAACGAGTGCGGAAAGCAATCTTGGGAATATCTTCTTCATGCACACGAAGCTGATGATACCCAGAACGTAGATTAATCTTTGAAAAAGAAGTAGCACCCTGTAACTGATCAAAGAGATCATCAATGCGAGGTAGGGGATATCGATTCTTGATGGTAAGCTTGTTAAGCTCACGGTAATCGATACACATCCTGAAAGATCCATCCTTCTTCTTGACAAAAAGAACGGGAGCACCCCAAGGTGAAAAGCTTGGACGGATAAAACCTTTGTCAAAAAGCTCCTGAAGCTGCTTAGACAACTCTTGCATCTCAGACGGGGCAAGACGATATGGAGATCTAGCAATAGGATTTGCACCAGGTACAAGATCAATGCGGAACTCGACTTGGCGTGCTGGAGGTAAATGATGTGTGCAAAATGCAACATATAAATTACATCAATTGTGGCATAAAACTAACCCTTTTTTAGTACTAATGTTGGAAAAAGTGTGCTTTTGTCTTCCCTTTGTATTTTCAGGATTAAATGAACTCAAATTAACAAAAGAAGCAAAAAGACATCAAAATCTAACATAAATACAAGAAAAGGAACAAGACGTGACATGCCCGACCCCACGACAACATCTTCCCAAGCAAAACAAGATAACAAAAGACTGAACACGCCCCGTACTCAGCCAGCACGGGGGCGTGCCCAAGTGTCAGCAGAAAAGACAAAGTGGTAGAAGCTTCTATTGCCCACCACGGGGCCGTGCTCAGCGGACACGGGGCCGTGGTCAACTATAAGATTCACACAATCCAGGCAAATCTTCATAGTACAAAGATTCTTCTGCACACGGGGTCGTGCTCAGCGGACACGGGGGCGTGGTCAACTAATAAGACAAGCTGCATTAAATGAAGAAAGAGAAGGATGTGGACACGGGGCCGTGCCTACTGGACATGGGGCCGTGCCCGAGATTCTGTTCAGCCTATAAATAGGAGTGCTTGGCTCAAGCTCAAACCATCCCTTGGCACACCACCTCTCTCACACTTCACCCACCACCCACCACCACCATAACACCATCATCCACCACCATCATCCATTGTCCATTGTCCATCATAGAGTGTGTGAGTCGTCTCGGGATCCAAGATTGATCATAAGAGTTCTTGACAATCAAGGCCATGTTTGCCTAAGTCTCTTACATCACTTAGTGAAGACAAGTGTCTAGTGTAATACTTTTTATTTCTAATCTTTTCGCACTTAAATATGGTTTTATAAATTATTTATTTAGACAAGTAGAATGCCAAAATAAATTCCCAGAAATTTTTCCCGTATTCTACAGATTTTTATAGAGTTATATAAAAATTTTCAGAATTTATTCAAATTATAGATAAAATGGGAATTTTTGGGATTAAAAAATGGGTTATTTTAAATCAATTTCGGCAGTTTACCGTTTAACGAACCTGCCGGAAATGGGAACTGACCCAACCCGACAAATATTATAATTGAAACACAGGGAGTATTCCGGGAGATTCCAGGGCAGATTGGACACTCGGGGTGTGTCCAATACCATTTCGGGAAATCCCCGACGGTGGAAACGGAAATTCAAAATTGGGCAACCTGGACTCCCCAAACACCCAAACTCCCATAATGAAAAATTAATCATTCTTAAATAACAACGTGCCCTATAGACTCAATCCGGGGTGAAAACTAATACTACCCTGACCTCCATCACCATACCCGTGTCCTATAGACTCAATCCGGGGTGAAAACTCCTGACCAAATCCAAGTTATAACCATTACTGACTTAGATACTGATTTGAGTCCTTACTTGCATGTGTGCTATTAAAGCTGATTTCGTTGATTAAACACTCTTTAGCCGAGACTACTATTTGCACTGTGAGTTCCCTTCCCCCACTTTTAAACTGTTTTCCTGTTTTCTGGGGTGAAGTGCATGTATAAACTGTGCTACTGTTTTGAAGTAATTTGCATGTTACAAACTGTGTTAATTGCACCAACTTATAATGATGTGAAATTGCCTAACCCACGAACTACCGCGGCTGATTGTAATACGGACCGGCGAACTGGAGGTGTCCGTTGTGACACGTTCCGGCAAGCTGAAGGTGTCGATTCTAATACGGGCCGACGAGCTGAAGGTGTCTGGTGTGACGCGGTCCGACGCACTGAAGGTGTTTGTGACCTCGTGAAATTCCATTTGTGATTGTGACACTCGTGTAATTCCATCTACGAACCATAATATGTGCAATTAAACATGTTGATACATTTTGAAACGAAACAACCAAACCAATGGAACTCACCAACAGCGTTTAGCTGACCTTTTTTAAAACTAACATGCATTTCAGGTAACTTGAGACTGATGTGATCCATGTATGTTGTTCAAGACGTGTTTATTGGCAAATATTGAGAAAGACGCATGCGACTTAGAAGACTTATGTGGTTCATGGGAACGCGCAGTTGTAACATACATGTAGTATGTAATCAACATTTTGTAATTAATAAAATGTAGTGTCTTTATAAACAATGTGCTTGTACCAGAGGTGTCTGTTGCATCCCACGTTTTTCTTCCGCTGCAAATCGGGGTGTAACAGAAGATGGTATCAGAGCCATTGGTTATATAAAATTAGGTGCCTTTAAGGAAACCAAGACTATAACTCCAGGCTCGGACCTTAGTGGACATCACTGGAAAATTAACCATTACTAAAAGTAGTTAATGAACACTGTAAAGTATCATATTGGCGAGTACAAGGATGGCCTCGTGGGGCAAATGGGTTATTATGGTCCGGAACGTAATAACAGACTTGCTCATACGAGGCGGTGTTGGGAAAGTCGTGGTAATAAACACGCTTAAATATGTGGAGTGATACATGCGTGTACCAAGGTGATAGTGTGTGGATGTTTGTGTGTGGATTGATACATGAATTGGGATTGGTGGATTATACGTTACTGCATGTGCCTTAGTGATAGGCAGAAAACTGGTATTACAATCCATTCCACATTCCTACTGATCACATATTTAATATACACTAGAGTTTGATTCATATCACTCACACAGTTGTTACTTATACTTTATGATGTGAGAACTCAAGACTTTATTATGATACGATCTCACCAACTCTACTCTTATAGCTACTATAACGATGGTTATATACTAGAGTGATACTTTAAAAAGAACATAGATACCCAAAGAACGCTCAGGTCGTTCTGATAGACTGGGAGGACGTGTACGGATCCTTACTCCACTTCTCATTGCTTCACATTCGATTGTTATACAGTCGTAGAGTTTAAACATCTTACGAAACTTTTTCGTCCGTGAATCCATGATCCATTTGATTGTACGCTGGATTCCTCTTCTGTTTACAATATTGGCTTTAGCCTTCACGTCGTGTGATACTAGAATGTTTCGTGGTATTCCTTAGCACATGTTTCAATATATGTTATATCTGAATATGACGATCTCCGGGTTATGGAGATGGCATGGAGCGCGTGAATAAGTTACCCTTCCCGTTGTCATTCGGTTCCATTGGGTATAAATTTTGTGATGATACAGATTCCTTGGAACGCTTTGCGTTGTGAAATCTCGTTTCGTGTGACCGTCGGTTACATTGTGTTTTTTTTTTTCCGATTAATGAGTGTTTCGGATTTCAGTTGGTTATTCACGGAAAGTAATATTAGGCCTGAATATTTTGGTGAACGGAACATTGATCATGTATATGGGTGTGGTGGAAATGCTGCGGTTCTTCCTATATATAAGCACCCAGCTACATTATCAAGGTACCGTTACTCAGGGCAGACGGGCTTCATGTTGCGATCCATTCGGTTATGTTTTGGGCAATGCAGTGTTGAGACTTCGACCCTGGTTGATGCGAAAGATGAGGCCACAGTTGTTGTAACCACGATATCTATACACGTTTGCGGTAATTCTAAATGAAAGGTAGTTGGGTCGGCATATAACGACCTTTGGGTTAAGCCTGGGGTTATGTCCATGTCGAGGTAGTGATGCAGTCGTAGTACTTCCGTATTTTCGTAGTTTGTGCTGTCGTGGTATGATGCACGTAGGTCACTTTGATGACCAGTTTTGATAACGCATTTAGGCACTAGCCCTTATGGGTTAAATCTGTGTGCAAAATTTGATAGATGTTATTATATATATGATGATGTTGGATATACGTGTTGAGAACTTATGTGTGCGATGAAATTATGTGACGTGCGATGGAAGTGTGTGGTATGTGATAACTGAAAATGTGATAAGTGATGATTAACTATGTGACATTGATACATACATATCTATTGTTTAGAATAGAATGGCCCCGAAACGTATTCCTCAAATGACAGAGGCAGAAATTGCCCAACTGATAGCACAACAACTTCAAGCCGTTATCCCCACTATCGTGGCGCAGGTTAACGCCAGCATCAATGCGAACCCGCAACCGAACCCGTGACCATGACCGGGAGATCCTAACAATAATCAAAACAATGTTAGGCCAGTTTGCACGTATAAACACTTTATGGAGTGCAAACCAATGGAGTTTAATGGAACTGAAGGACCGAACAAGTTTGTGAAATAGATCGAGAAGTCAGAATCGGTCCTTTACATAAGTAATTGTCCGGGTAGCTGTGCGGTAAAGTATACAGCTTGCACTTTTACCGACCACGCTTTGAACTGGTGGAATGCTATTGTGCAATCTCGCGGGCAGGATGCGATTAATGCTATGACTTGGGATGATCTTAAGATACTAATGAGAGAAAGGTTCTGCCCAGTCCACGAAATTCAGAAACTCGAGCATGAGTTTTGGAACCTGCAGATGCAAGGTGCGGATCATGCAGGTTACACAAATCGGTTCAATGAACTGGCATGCATCTTGCCAGATATGGTTCGACCGGAGTCCAAGAGGATCGGGAGGTATATCTGGGGACTGGCCCCGGAAGTAAGGAGTATCATTAATTCGGTGGAGCACCTGACCATGCACGGAGTGGTAGCTAGATCAGGCACGGTTACGTACGACATGGTTAGACGCAAGATTTTGACAATGCTGGGAGAGCCGGCAGGAAATAAGCGAGAGGCCCCGGAAAGTAGTCGAGCGGGGGCAGCCATACCAAAGAGGGGGAGAGCCACTAGTCAAAGCTATGCCATGACTACACCAACGGGAAACTCTGGTGGCTATAAAGGAACAGCCTCAAAATGCAACAAGTGCACTTTGCACCACTATGGTGCATGTCGAGCAGGGATCTGCTCGAGGTGCCATAAAAGTGGACATTATACCCGAAACTGTAAGACACCAGTGGAACCCAACCGTTTCCAAACCCCAATGCCTCAGCCTCTTCAGCAACAACCCCAACCACCAACGCAACAAATTACCTACCCCCGTACTTGCTACGGATGTGGCAGTACGGAGCACTTCCGAAGAAGCTGCCCAAAGTTTGCTCAACAGCCAGCAGGAAGGGATACGCAGGGCCAAGCTTCTACCTCAAATGCAGCTCGAGGTCGTGCCTTTATACTTGGGTCTGGTGACGCACGGCAGGATCCAAATGTGGTGACAAGTACCTTTCTCATTTCCGATCAGTATGCTTCAGTATTGTTTGATACGTGTGCATATAGGAGCTACGTTTCCATTAATTTCTTACCCCTATTAAATATGCCGACTATTGAATTAACAAGTCCCTATTCCATAGAACTTGCTAACGGTAAACCTATAACTAATCACCAAATCATTCGTGATTGTCCTTTAATTCTTAACGACCACCAATTCCTTATTGACCTACTACCGGTAGAGCCCGGAAGTTTCGATATAGTAGTGGGGATGGACTGGTTGTCCAAGTACAAGGCGGAGATTATATGTGAGCAAAAGATTGTTAGGATCCCTTTTCCTAATGATGAAGTTATTATGGTACAGGGAGAGAAGTCTGGTACCATATTAAACCTGATATCCCACCTTAAAGTGTTGAAATGTATACGTCAAGGATGTGATGTGTTCTTAGCAAGTGTAATGACGACCGAACCAGAAGAACAACGTATTAAGGATATCCCAATAGTGTATGATTACCCAGACGTGTTTCCCGATGAATTGCCCGGGTTGCCACCCAATCGGCAAGTCGAGTTCCGTATCGACTTAATACCGGGAGCAGCTCCAATTGCAAAAGCACCTTACCGTTTAGCACCTTCAGAGATGCAAGAACTATCATCTCAGTTACAAGAACTGCTAGACCAAGGTTTTATCTGTCCCAGTTATTCACCTTGGGGAGCACCAATGTTATTTGTGAAGAAAAAGGATGGAAGCTTTCGGATGTGTATTGACTAACGGGAGCTGAACAAGGTTACCATAAAGAATCGATATCCTCTTCCGCGAATTGATGATTTATTTGATCAGTTGCAAGGAGCCTGTTACTTTTCCAAAATCGATCTTAGATCCGGTTATCATCAAGGGAAAGTTCAAGAGGAAGATATCCCTAAAACAGCCTTTCGAACTCGGTACGGTCACTATGAGTTCCTGGTCATGCCCTTATGGTTAACCAACGCACCTGCGGTATTTATGGACCTCATGAACCGAGTTTGTAAACCATATCTAGATAAATTCGTCATAGTCTTTATTGACGATATTTTGATCTATTCCAAGAGTAAAAAGGAACACGAGCACCATCTACGAGCCATACTAGAGATATTGAGGAAAGAGAAGTTGTACGCCAAGCTTTCAAAGTGTGACTTCTGGTTACAAGCGATGCAATTTTTAGGACATGTGGTAGATCAACAAGGGATTCCTGTTGACCCTAGTAAGATCGAAGCTATTAAGAATTGGCAAGCGCCTAAGTCTCTAAAAGAGATACGCCAATTCTTGGGATTGGCTGGATATTACCGTCGCTTTATTGAAAAATTTTCCTGCAATGCTCAATCCTTAACTGGCTTGACACAGAAAGATTGAAAGTATGAATGAGGCGAAGAACAAGAAACAGCTTTTCAGCTGTTAAAACAAAAGTTATGTGAAGCTCCAATCCTGTCGTTACCCGAAGGCAATGATGATTTCGTCATATATTGTGACGCATCTCGGCAAGGGCTCGGATGTGTCCTAATGCAAAGAAACAAGGCCATTGCTTACGCGTCTAGACGGCTAAAAGTACACAGAAATTAAGGGAATTTTGTGAGGAAACCGGATGAAGTGTTGTATTTCAAAAATAGGGTATGGATTCCTACTTTCCATGACCTACGTCAACTGGTTATGGATGAGGCTCATAAATCTAAGTACTCTATTCACCATGGTACAGACAAGATGTACCACGACCTTAAGGAATTTTATTAGTGGCCATGTATGAAAAAGGACGTAGCAGAGTACGTGAGCAAATGCTTAACTTGTGCCCGGGTAAGGGCAGAATACCAGAAACCCTCGGGAATGTTACAGTAACCCGAAATACCTCAATGGAAATGGGAGCAAATCACGATGGATTTCGTGACCCACCTTCCAAAAACACCCCGAGGTCATGATGCAATTTGGGTAGTAGTAGATAGACTAACCAAATCGGCGCACTTTATTCCGATTCGTACTACCTACAACACCGTGAAATTGGCCGAGATCTACACGAATGAAATTGTGGCTAGACACGGGGTACCAGTTGCAATCATTTCAGACCGTGATAGTCATTTCACTTCACACTATTGGCAGCAGTTACAAGAAGCTTTGGAGTCTAGAATAGACCTGAGTACGGCTTACCATCCCCAAACCGACGGCCAATTAGAACGAACTATCCAGACATTAGAGGATCTGCTTCGTGCTTGCACCCTAGACTTTGGAGGAAGTTGGAATAAGCACCTTCCCCTCATTGAATTCTCTTACAATAACAGCTATCATAGTAGCATTCAAGCTGCACCGTACGAAGCACTATATGGCTGGTAGTGCAGATCGCCACTTTGTTGGGCTGAAGTGGGCGATACCCAACTCACGGGGTCTGAACTAATTCAAGAGATGACAGACAAGGTGCATAAGATCCAAAGTAGATTGAAAGCGGCCCGAGATCGGCAGAAAAGTTACGCCAATGTTCACAGGAAACCGTTGTCGTTTGAAGTAGGTGACAAAGTACTGTTAAAAGTGTCACTATGGAAAGGAGTGATCAGGTTTGGCAAGACAGGAAAGTTGGCTCCGAGATATATTGGGCCGTATAAAACTATTGCTAAGGTTGGATCTGTAGCGTACCGACAAAAATTACCAGATGAACTGAGCACAATTCACGATGTCTTCCACGTATCCAACTTAAAGAAATGTCTCACGGATGAAGCAGCTATTATACCATTAGAAGATGTGCACATTGATGACAAACTGTACTTTGTGGAGGGACCGGTAGAAATAGTAAACGGGAAGACCAAACAACTACGTTATAACAAAATCTCGCTACTGAAAGTCCGGTGGAACTCGAAGCAAGGACCTGAGTATACCTTGGAATGGAAGGATAAGTTCCGTAGAAAATACCCACATCTCTTCCCTAACTAGACGAATTGAATTTCGGGGACGAAATTTCTAAACAAGGAGAGACTGTGACACCCATGACGAAACCAGGTACACCCTAAACGGTCCAAAACTGTAATGCACACAGTAACACTTTAATTGCGCGAAAACCCTAAAAACATGTGTGACTTATATGTTTGATTAAATGATATCTGTTATGTCTCGGAGGAATCCGAGAACACGTTATGACTAACATGACACTAATAAGGGCCAACAGTGCGAAGTTGGTGTCCTTAGCCTTGAAACACGTGTTAAACGGGAGTGTTCCGTTTAACAGCGCTTTAAACCTTTGACATTGATTATTAGGTTATCGGTAGCATCATTTAAGATTTCGAGTTCCAAGAACAACTTAGTTTTGTGCCTTAGACTGTGACTTCAGGTTTGAAACCAATCAGAGATCGGGCACGCAAAACGGAGCAGCTTCCATGTTAGGGAAACGCTTTCGTTTCAGGAATAACATAAGGCAATCAAAAGTGCAAGGAACGATCGATCAAGCTTAAAAACACTTAAACCACACTAATACGAGTCTTTTATGATTAAAACGTAACTGGGTTCGGATTTCAAGACGGTTATGTATGATTTTTAAAACCGAGTCTTTTGACACTAAGTACGCGCGAAACGGAGTCCGTCACGCAAATCGAGAACGCGCGCGGGACCCGTAAACGAACCTAAACACTCAAGGGAAGATAAACATCATCTTTTTGCGCTCAAAACGAAGCACGGCAAAGAGAGGGTGGGGTAGGGGCACCCCCCTTATTTTATTATATTTTTGTCTTTTTAATCCTTTTATTTATTCCATTTTCATCCAAAATTTCCATGAGACCTGCACCCTCACACTTGAATCTCAGCTGATCTTGTCCTAAACACCATCAAATCCAAGGTATTAGCCTTGTTTCTTATAGTTTTAACCATGATTTCTTAATTATACATGATTTACAACCTAAAAACCCTTTTTAATCCATGAATTTTGAAGGTTTAAACAAGCTTAGGGGCTGAATAAGAACACCATGGGAGTTCCCTGGTATTATATGGCAGCCATGGTTACAAATCTTTGGGTTTTGATACCCTAATCAACACCTATTCGACAAAAATCGCATAGCTAGCCGATTAACCGAAAAACAATGAAATAAAGCTTGATTGATCTAAGTTCTAGCATATTTGGATTGTTCTTGATGTGTAGGTACTAAATATAGCCCACACATACTTTTGGACTCACAAGGAACGCTTGGAATCGAAGGAATCACTAAGTATATGACCCAAAACTTGAATCTAGACTAGGCAGAATATTGTTCGGACTATAACTTGGTCCGTGACACTTGGATTGAGCTGAAATTTTGTGTGGTGATGAAGGATAGTGTCTGGAAGGTCCAAGTAAAATTTTAGAATTTTTGGAATTTTCTATGATTTTTGGTAAATTTTGACTGTTTTACCAAAAGAATTATGGAAAAAAATACCAAACGGATTCAATAAATCACCAAATTTTACAGAGACACTAAGGAACATATTAGGAATGTTCTTGGAAAATTCGGAGTCCATTGTTTGAGTTTTGATTTGGGTTAAAAATCCACGGTTTTGCGAATTTTTGGTAGCCGGAAACGCACCGAAACGAAATCAGAAAAATCTTAAAATTTTTGGAAATGTTTCTGGAAACATAAGGGATGTCCAGGAATTTTTTGGGAATTTTTGGATCACTGATGGTAGTTAATGTTAACTAGTCTTAGCTCCGCCGCGTTGCGGTGAGGGACGTAAAACTGTGCTACCAGCGTTGCAGGGAGATATAAAACCATGTTAAGTAGCAAAAAACGACGATCAAAACCGAGAAAAACATAAAATAAAAACACGATTTTCTAGCACCAAGTGACTCACATGACATAAAATGTAGTTAAAAAAGAATTTATACCGACATGTATTAGAAAGTCAAGGGGGTAAAAAAACGTAAGGGACCAAATGTGACCACCAAATACAGTGCTAAGTACTAACCGAACTTCAACCAAATCCGGGAAAAAAACGTAAAACAAAAGTAACAAAAAAATAAACTCATTTAAGTTTTGTGGGAAAATTATAAAAAATCGAAGTTTCATTACAAAAACACACACACACACAAAGGACGAAACCATAAAAAGACAAAAAAATCACTATTCCTCTCAATATTATGAATTAATATATATAGATAATTATGTGGTTAAATATGGTTTTATAAATAATTTATTTAGACAAGTAGAATGCCAAAATAAATCTCCAGAAATTTTTCCCATATTCTACAGATTTTTACTGAGTTATATAAAAATTTTCAGAATTTTATTCAAATTATCGATAAAATGAGAATTTTTGGGATTAAAAAATGGGTTATTTTAAATCAATTTCGGCAGTTTACCGTGTAACGAACCTGCTGGAACTGGGAACTGACCCAACCCGACAAATACTATAATTGAAACACGGGGAGTATTCCGGGAGATTCCAGGGCAGATTGGACACTCGGGGTGTGTCCAATACCATTTCGGGAAATCCCCGACGGTGGAAACGAAAACTCAAAATTGGGCAACCTGGACTCCCCAAACACCCAAACTCCCTTAATGAAAAATTAATCATTCTTAAATAACAACGTGTTGGCACTATTGGTATTCCCGTACCATTATTCGAACACGTTAAACTACTGACATTGACTGGCACGCGAACCGGTGCCCGGAAGCCAAACTGAAAACTAATACTACCCTGACCTCCATCACCATACCCGTGTCCTATAGACTCAATCCGGGGTGAAAACTCCTGACCAAATCCAAGTTATAACCATTACCGACTTAGATACTGATTTGAGTCCTTACTTGCATGTGTGCTATTAAAGCTGATTTCGTTGATTAAACACTCTTTAGCCGAGACTACTATTTGCACTGTGAGTTCCCTTCCCCCACTTTTAAACTGTTTTCCTGTTTTCTGGGGTGAAGTGCATGTATAAACTGTGTTACTGTTTTGAAGTAATTTGCATGTTACAAACTGTGTTAATTGCACCAACTTATAATGATGTGAAATTGCCTAACCCACGAACTAGCGCGGCTGATTGTAACACGGATCGGCGAACTGGAGGTGTCCGTTGTGACATGGTCCGGCAAGCTGAAGGTGTCTGGTGTGACGTGGTCCGACGCACTGAAGGTGTTTGTGACCTCGTGAAATTCCATTTGTGATTGTGACACTCGTGTAATTCCATCTACGAACCGTAATATGTGCAATTAAACATGTTGATACATTTTGAAACGAAACAACCAAACCAGTGGAACTCACCAGCAGCGTTTAGCTAAACTTTTTAAAACTAACATGCATTTCAGGTAACTTGAGACTGATGTGATCCGTGTATGTTGTTCAAGACGTGTTTATTGGCAAATATTGAGATAGACGCATGCGACTTAGAAGACTTATGTGGTTCATGGGAACGCGCAGTTGTAACATACATGTAGTATGTAATCAACATTTTGTAATTAATAAATGTAGTGTCTTTATAAACAATGTGCTTGTACCAGAGGTGTCTGTTGCATCCCACGTTTTTTCTTCTGCTGCAAATCGGGGTGTGACATGCATGTCAAAGGCACAGTAACATATTGCATCAACCTGCTGAACCACTTTATCCTATTGCTTCCCCTTGGCCATTCATGAAGTGGGCTATATCCTGGATCCTCAAGGTATATGAGGATTGATCACCCTCTCTCACGAAAGGGTATTTTCATACTCTCTAAGGTTTAAAGGTTTTCACCTTTCTAAGTCTTGGGGTTTATACACTTCCGCCTGTAGCGTATGAAAACTTGGGATTTTCCCAGAACACTTATGGGTTTATCCCCAGAACACTAAGGATTTATCTCCAGTATATTTTAGGGTTTATCCCCTGTAATACAAAAATTATACAAACGATTGCAATTGGTTTCTAAGTATTCAAAGGCATAATTCACAGGGGACATTCCTACCGAGGCAATTGTGTAAAGCTTAAAGGATCAAGCTTGGACCCGATACACTAAGTATCCCAGACTGGGGACATCTTTGTTGGAAAGATTGCAAAAGGATTGAAGTTTGAGAATGGGGTTGTACTCTACCTCTGGTATGATCTTTCCTTTAAAAACCTTATCTAAATCGTTTAAATTTTTGAAACTATGTTTGAAAAGGGTTTGATTATAGCATTTATCATTATCCTGATTAGGATATGTTCTCATGATATATTTTCAGAATATATTTTTAGAATATGCTTCAGGATATTTGGTCAGAATGTTTAAGGCATGGTAATTATATTGAAAAATTGAAACTATACTTGAGTCAAATATCTATTGTCAAAACAATTTTTGTAAAATAAAAGTAAACTATCCTTTTTCTTTGGAAACTTTATCTAAATTGTTTAAACCCTATTTAACAAAAGTCTAAATAGGATATCTGCGAATATCCTGATCAAGATATCTTCATAAGACATTTGTAATATTGTACTAAGTTTGGAACATTGAAATTGTATTCAAACTAAACAATGCATAATAAGAATTAAAAAAAAAAAGACAACAATAAATAGGGCCAAAAGAAGGTTATATTATTAACATAGCAAAAGTTGTGCTTTTGGTTTCATCTCAAACCGAGATCCATCCGCCAAAAGCACAGTTAGTTTTAATCATATTTACCTAACAGTTGAAGGTTTTATCTCAAACCGAGACCCATCCACCTCCAATTGTTATACTATTTAAAATAAACGATACTAATTGATGACCAAGGGCTTCATCCTGAAACTCAGGACCCATCCACCTTTGGCCATCATATTGTTTTAAGTGCAGGAAATGTAAATTGTTCGAGTGCGGGAAAAGTAAATGGTTTAGGGATTACAAACCACAACCATCAAACTTAAAAAAGTGGGCTCCGGCCTAGGCACAAACATCCATCATTGCCCACTTCACTGCTTTCAAGGAGCAGTACCTTCTTGACCAGCAGCATATCCTCCAGCACCCGCATCAGCATCACCTTCGGGATTCTTCTCAGCATCACCACCAGCATCAGCCGCCTCTTCTGCTGCCTTAGAAGGCTCCTCACCAGTAGGCTTCACAGTATGTTCCACGGGATTTCCTCCGAGATCCTTTAATTTCGCCTCCCAAGCATTAACATTCCAGGTGGGGCATTCAAAGCCCAAGGCTTTGGCCTCATAGGCCATCCTTAACCTAGCCTGGAGAAGGGAAATTACAACAGATCCTTTGAGGCCGTCCTGGTAAGAATTCATATCCTGCTGGTATTGGAGATGGGCAGCATCCAACTTGGCTTGGGCATCCTCATTGGCCTTGTGAATGGCAGCTTGGTGCTCCTGGGTCATCGCCTTGAATTTGTCTTCGTAGTGCTGAGACTTGGCGGCAGCAATCATCCCTTGATCAGCAATGGTGACTTCGGCTTTCTTGAGCTTGACCTCCAGCATTTTGTTGAGCCCACAAGCTTCTTCATATAAGTGCATGAGACGTTCGAGGCCCTGCGATCAAAGGTACAGGTATCAACATAAATAGGCTGCCCAGGATAATAGTTGAACATATATGTGCAGGATACCAGATGAGAGTTTTTACCTGATTAAGGAATGACGTCATGAACCCGCTGGCTTCATTGAATCCATGGTTCTCATAAGGGAAGGTCTCGGAGGTAGCCAGAGAGTCCATTTCCTTCCTCTTTTGGGCACTGGAGGCACGAGTCTTGGTGGCTAGATGAGGCTTGGGAGTAGTAGCAGCTTTAGAACCGGTGGGCCTGGAAGATGTGGTGGCTTTAGGGCTTGGTTCTTTCTTCACCGAGATAGGAGCAGAATAGCTGTCCAACTCGTCGAGATCGAAGACCTCTGGAATTTTGGCTGGTGCTGCATAAAAAGAGGAGTTCTAAATCTTTTCTATTCTTTCATTATATAAAGATAATCAATTATTTGCAGAATAACCCTTACCAGACATGTCGGAGCTGGATTTTTGGCTTGAACTTGCGAAGGATAGAGAAAAAGTTCTCTCATTCTCCGGGAGTTGATAAATTCTTTTGATCCTCGGATCTGATTCAGCGCTTGGAGGGGCTAGTTCTCTGAAATTTGCTGCATAAGAAATAAAGATATCAGTTCAGGATATAACTTCAGGATACGTTTGGGGATATTCCTAAAACCCTAAATCCTACCAGAAGTTAACCACTTCACAGGAAGGTCAAAACCTCCCGTAATGGAATCCCTTTTTACAAAAAAGAACTTTCGTTGCCATTTATCCTCATTTTTGTGGCTTTGAGGATGAGAGGATTTTTGGAGGTTGAAAAAAGGAGAAAACGGCTGTTGTCGTGAGAGCGAAGGCGATAGGCAACCGGAAGATCCTCGATGCAGAGGTCGGGAATGAAGGGGGATCTGATTTGGTCCAAGGTCACTAGCACACGCCAAACCATAGGCATGGTTTGGGCATAACTAAGACCGGTAAGTTCAAAGAAATGAGATATGAAAGCCGGAAAGGGGTATCAGAGTCCAATGGAAAAGGGGTAAGCCAAGAAGCACACCCATTCGTTGGAAGAAAAATCTGATCGGATCTCTCTGTCAAAAGGACGGATAATCGTACCAACAAGGAAAGCACCAGAGGCTTGCAGGGCAACAATGTCAGCATTGTCGAACGAACATACCTCTTTTTCGGGTTCTTTAAGAAGGTTTTTGGCTTCGAAGGTCGGGATTGAATCGCCTGTGTGTGATCTCGTTCTACTGGCCATGGAGGATTTCAGTAAAGAAAAACGGAGAAGAAAGAGAAGAGAGAATTTACCTGAGAATTCTGGTGAAGATGGTGGGTTATCAAGCAAAAAGAGAGAAGATATAGGGGCTAAATGGATAGCCATTGAGTATAAAACGTGTTGGAAGTTTCACAATGTCACTTCAACCGCCGCTTCAATTTAATTGCCTCGATTCACGAGATAAGCTTTAAAATATATCCGTTGGAATTGGTAAACCAACATATATATTTTGGGGACAATTGTTATGGGTGGTTTTCTGCTGATATATCCTGACTAATATTCTGACTATGTTTCTTTTGTTGTGACCAGGATACCGGATCAGGATATTGGTAACATCCTGGTAGTAACTAATTAATTCACGTGCAGATTATTGGAACAAGTCTATAACGTTCAAGTGGACTTCTTCTCCCAAAGACTCGGGAAAATCTGTTGAATTATGGACGTTGAAGCCGGAAGACGTGGACTACAACGTTCACATAGGGAATATTCGATATATCCCAAATTTATAGACTAGTTAGTTAGTTTTGTTTTACTATAAATAGGAGTGATCGGATCAGATAAGCACCCACAATCTCTCGAGCTCTCTTTCTCTCTAGTTGCAAACACTCACAACACACTTACACTTGTATCAAAATCACATTGTAACACTTAGTTGATCCGCATCATATCCTGCACTGTATCCTGATATTTGTAGCAATAAGAAGAACAAGGCACCTGCGATTGTCAGCTCCTGAGGTTTTGTGTCGGCGATCTAGATTGATCAAGGGCTTTCCTCGTACATCCTGTGTCACCCTTTACATTTTTGATCATTGTTTGATTGTAGATACAGCTCGATATCCTGAGCCGTATCCTGAAAAATGTTTTTGCAAACAACTAAATTAACATATTTTTTATACATATTCTTAGCACACTACCTCACTAAACTAATTTGATCACTTATTTGCTTCGGTAATTTTTGACCAAAACAACTGCCTCTGCTCCGAATACTAAGGAAAATGGGGTTTGCCTAGTTGCACTTTTCACTATTGTCCTATCGGCCAATAAAACAAAGGGTAATTCTTCTGCCCATCTTCCTTTTTTAGCTCCTAATCTTTTCTTTAAATTGTTGACTATTATCTTGTTCGAGGATTCTACTTGCCCATTTGCTTGAGGATGTACCGGAGTAGATGTAATCATCTTAATTCCCCAACTCTTACAAAAATTGGTTGTTCTCTTACTGATAAACTGAGAGCCATTGTCACAAATTATCTCAGCTGGTACCCCAAACCTGGTCAGGATATTCCTTTTTATGAAGGATACTACTTCTTGGTCTCTGACTTAAACAAATGCTTCAGCTTCAACCCACTTAGAGAAATAATCTGTCATTGCCAGCATAAAAACCTTTCCTCCTGGAGCCTTTGGCAATTTCCCCACTATATCCATCCCCCACTTCATGAATGGCCAAGGGGAAGCAATAGGATACAGTGGTTCAGCAGGTTGATGTAGTATATCGCTGTGCCTCTGACATGCATCGCATCTTCGAGCATATTCTACAGCATCCTTTCTCATCGTCGGCCAATAATATCCAGTTCTCAACACCTTTGAGAATAATGATCTGCCCCCAGTATGGTTGCCACAATCCCCTTCATGTATATCCTGAAGCACTTCTTTAGTTTCACGATCCTCCAAGCACCTCAGGTATGGTCCTGCAAAGGATTTCTTATATAGAATATTATTTATAATAATGAATCGGGATACCTTCATCCTAAAAGCCTTAGGATTCTCATCCTTTGGAATATGTCCTTCTTTGAGATATCTCATGATTGGAGCCGTCCGGGAGTTATGATCCTCCTCAGGATATTTATCATCAGGATCTTGGATACTTACTACTTCCTTATTCTGAGATTTGAGAAGATCCACTGCAGGATATATGATATGTAGTATTGGTATTTGGGTGCCCTCTGGTATCCTGACTGATGATCATAGATTTGCCAAGGCATCTGCTTCAGCATTATCCTCTCTTGGTACCTGTTCAAGTGTAAAAACATTGAAATATCCTGCTAATTTTTTGAGAATTTCGAGATACTCGATTAACTTCTCACCTTTTACTACATAGGATCCATTAAAATAATTAGTAATTAACAAGGAATCAAAAAATACTTGCAAACTTTTAATATTCATATTCCTGGCCAACTCTAATCCTGGAATTAAAGCTTCATATTCTGCTTCATTATTAGTGGCCGAAAATTCACACCTAATAGCCTGGGGTAATATGTCCCCCTGTGGCGATTTTAGTAGTATACCCAATCCTACACCTCTCACATTAGATGCACCATCAGTACATAATGTCCAGGATTCTAAGTTTTCTCCTAACTGTTGTACTTCTAGGTCTACTTCATTTTGAATATCACTACTGAAATCAGCCACAAAATCAGCTAGAGCCTGAGACTTTATGGCATTTCTAGGTTTATATACTAGATCATAGGCACTTAATTTCACTGACCATTTAGCCATCCTATCTGACATCTCGGGTTTCCTAAGCACATTTTTAACAGGATAATTAGTTTTAACATGAATCCTATGTGTTTCAAAATAATGTCTAAGCTTTGTGGATGCCATAACTAGGGCTAATATCAATTTTTCTAAATGAGAAGATCTAGTTTTAGCATCTAATAAACTTTTACTAACATAATAGACATGATACTGCTGACCTTCATGATCCTTTACCAGAACAACACTTACTGCATTCCCTGATACTGCGAGATACAGGGATAATGGTTCACCATCCTCGGGTTTCATCAATAAAGGTGCAGTTGAAAGACACTGCTTCAATTCTTGCAAGGCTGCTTCATGCTTCTCTCCCCATTCAAATTTCTTATTCTTCTTCAGGATATCATAGAATTCCTTGCACTTTTTCAAGGATCTCAATATAAACCTGTTTAACGCTGCTACTCGCCCTGTTAATCTTTGTACATCTTTCATATTTGAAGGTGACTTGATATCCAAGATAGCTTTAATCTGTTCCGGGCTTGCTTCGATCCCCCTTTTTTGTCACCATGTATCCTACGAACTTTCCTGCCCCCACTCCAAAATGGCATTTGGCAGGATTTAGTTTCATGTTGTACTGGTCCAGGATATCGAATGCTCCTTCAATATCCCGAAGATGATCCTCAGCCTTTTTAGATTTTACCACCATATCATCAATGTATACCTCCATGGTGTCCCCCAGTTTGTCTTTGAATATCATGTTCACCAATCTCTGGTATGTTGCACCTGCATTTTTCAAACCAAAAGGCATAGCAGCATAACAATAAATACCTGTTGGTGTCATGAAAGCAGTATCCTCCTGGTCCGAGGGTTCCATTTGTATTTGCTGGAATCCTGAGGATGCATCCATGAAGGTTAACATTTCATGACCGGCAGTAGCATCCACCATTGAGTCGATATGAGGCAGAGGGAATGAGTCTTTAGGACACGCTTTGTTCAAGTCTGTGTAATCTACACAAACTCTCCATTTCCCATTTTTCTTTTGCACCACAACCACATTTGCTAGCCATTTGGGAAATTTGACTTCCCTAATCATCTTGCTCTTTAATAATCTTTCAACCTCTTCCTGAATGATCGCGTTCCGTTCAGGAGTAAATTTCCTTCGTTTCTGTTGGACAGGCTTGAAAGACCTGTCAATTCCGAGCTTGTGAGTTATAATATCCTTGGAAATACATGTCATATCCTCATGTTTCCATGCGAATATTGACATCCTGCATTTCAAAAAGTTAGTCAATTGATCTTCAATATCCTGAGGGATATTGGTTCCTACGAGCACCGAGATATCTGGATTATCCTGATCCAGGGTAATTTTCTTAACATCCTGCTCTGAAGCCTCCACGATATCCTAGGCTCGCATCTTTAATTGCTATCCTACTTTAGGATTTGTTGAGGATTTCATTGAAGAAGAATGACACTCCTTCGCTTCTTGTTGATCACTTTCCACCTTGACAACCCCCCAAGGGGTAGGGATCTTGATACACTGATGATAGGTTGATGGCACAGCCTTCATATCATGGATCCATGGCCTACCCAATATAATATTGTAGCAGGATAAGGAGTCCATGACAAAGAAACATTGCATTGAGTTGACCCCTTCAACATATACTGGTAGCTTTATTTCTCCCACAGTATTCCTGGCCTCTCCACTGAACCCGACAAGTACAGTAGATTTTGAAGTGATATCTATTGGGGAAACATTCATCCTTTTCAGCGTTTCTAGCTGAATAATGTTGACAGAGCTGCCATTATCCATCAGTATTGTTTTGGTCAAAAATTACCGAAGTAATTAAGTGATCAAATTAGTTAAGTGAGGTAGTGTGCTAGAAATGAGTGTCGAAAATATGTTAATCAAGTTAATTTGTAAAAACAGTTTCAGGATACGGCTCAGGATATAGAGCTGTATCTATGATCAAACAATGAGCAAAAGTAAAGTAAACGACACGGGATGTATGAGGAAAGCCCTTGATCAATCTAGATCACCGGCATAAAACCTCGGGAGATGACAATCGCAGCTGCCTAGTTCTTCTATTGCTTCAAAAATCAGGATACAGTGCAGGATGTGGTACGGATCGACTAAGTGTTACAACGAAACTTGAATACAAGTGTGGTGTTTGCAATGAGCTAGAGAGTGTAAGTGTATGAGAGTGTTAGTGAAAAATTGTGTGTTCTAAGCTGATCCGCCCCCATCTATTTATAGTAAAGATAAAATAACAAACTACCCTAAACTCGCGGGATCCACCGAATATTCCTTCTTCGAACGTTGTAGACCTGGTCTTTCGGGCTCAACGTCTCTTCCTCAACAAATTCGTCCGAGTCTCGAGGAGAAGAAGTCCTCTTGACCGTTAGCAAGTCTCAGCCCTTAACCTGCACGTGGTTAATTCAATAAGCCTCAGGATATCGCCCAAGATGTTAGCAATATCCTCTTCCAGCATCCTGGTCACAAATGAACAAACATAGGCAGGATATTGGTCAGGATATATACGTTAAGAAAATGACCCCTAACAATTGTCCCCAAATATATCGGTTGGGATACCAATCCAACGGATATATTTCAAAAGTTTCACCTCATGACTTAAGGTAATTAATACGACTAGACCCTTGAAATGACAGCGGTGCAACTTCCAAGGCATTATTTACTCTTTACCCCCTATATTCATCCTATATTAACCGAGGGGCTCCTTGTCTCGGTTATCCTTATCTGCAAGCAAACATCAGGTATCTTCTTTTCTATTCTCCTTTCTTGAATTTCTCTTAATTTGCTCAATACTCTTCATGGCACCACGAACGAAATCCCGATCAGACCGACCAGCCTCAATCCTCATAAGTCAAAACTTCATCACGATCCAGCAAAGGAGATTTGCTGCTTCAATAATGCTGACATTGCTGCTCTCAAAGATTCTGGTGCCTTTCCCACCGGAACAGTCTTTCGCCCCTTCGACCAGGAAGCCTGATCGGACGCATCATCCGACGAGTGGGTTTGTTTTTTCGCTTATCCTTTCTCTCTTGGACTCCGGTACCCATTTCCACCCTTTATCTCTAGCTTTTTTGACCTCACCGGCCTTAGCTATGCCCAAGTTATGCCAATGGTCTGGCGAGTCTTGATAGTGTTGGATCAAATCAAATCTCGTCATTTTCCTAACCTACTTGTTGAGGACCTTCCCGTAGCATACCGGTTGAGATCCCATGGCAATCACCGTTATCTTCTGTTTTCCATCAAGAACCCTTTGGTCCTTAAAGCCACCAAGAATGAGGATCGATAGCGACGAAAATTCTTTTTTGTAAAAAGAGACTCTATTGATAAGGGTTTCGATCTACCGGTTAAATGGTTAACCAAGGGTAGGATTTAGGGTTTTAGGAATATCCCCAATTATATCTTCAAACTGTATCCCGGACTTATATTCTGATGTTTTTATGCAGCGAATTTCTGAGATTTAGTGCCTCCTAGTGCAGAATCCGAATCCAAGATCAAGGAAATCTACCGTCTTCCTGCCAGTGAAAGAACTTTTTCCCTGTCTCTTACAGATTCTCATAAAAAATCAAGCTCAGAAATGTCTGGTAAGCACATTCTCATATATTAATTATTTTTCAAAAATATGATGAGTTTTAAGAATATCTTCCCTTATGTAGTACCAGTCGTCAACCTTGAAGGTTTCGAACTTGAGGAATTGGATTGCTATTCCAGCCTTGAACACGCCAAACAAGAATCCAAACCAAAGTCGTCTGCTACACCAAAGCCTACCTCCTCGAAAACTGTTTCTGCTCCCAAAGGCCCTCCGGCATCCAGGACCCGGGCATCCAGCTCTCGGAAGAGAAAGGAGACTGACTCCCCAGCTGTTTCTGAAACGTTCTCTCTTGAGAATCATGGGTTCAATGAAGCCACCTCATTCCTCAAACAGGTAGAATTTTCTTTTCGATATCCTGTACAAGTATGTTAGTCTTTATCCTGCTTATTTTTCACATTAATACCTGTGTCTTTATCGATAGGGTCTGGATCGTCTTATGCACTTATACGAAGACGCTTGCGGGCTTAACAAGATGTTGCAGATTCAGCTGGAGAAAGCTCAAGCCACCATAGCTGATCAAGGAACCATTGCAGCTGCCAAATCCCAGCACTATGAAAACAAATACAAGGCAATGACCCAGGAACATCAAGCTGCCCTCCACAAAGCTAATGAGGATGCTCAAGCCAAGCTAGATGCCGCCCTTCTTCAATATCAGCAGAATATGAGCTCATACCGGGATAGCCTTAAAGCATCCGTGGTCGTCTCCCTTCTCCAAGCCAGGATAAAGATGGCTTATGAGGCCATGGATTTGGGTTTTGAATGCCCCTCCTGGAACGTAAAGACTTGGGAGGCGAAACTAAAGGATCTTGGAGGTCATCCCATTGCTCATTCTGCAAAACATGCTGGTGAAGAGCCTTCGAAGGCGGCAGAGGAGGTGGCCAATGATGATGGTGATACCGAGAAGAATCCTGAGGCTGATGCTGGGGCGAATGCTGGCAAGGAGGTTGCTGTTCAAGAGGATGCTGCCCCTTAGGCAGCGGAGTGGGCGATGATGGATGTACGTGCCAAGGCCGGAGCCCACTTTTTAATTTCATGGTTGTGGTTGCATAAACAATTTACTTTTCCTGTCTTTGAACAATTTACTTTTCCTGCACTAGAACAATGTGATGACCAAAGGTGGATGGGTCCTAGGTTTTAGGATGAAGCCCTTGGTCATCAATTAGTATAACTTGTTTTGAATGTGATAACGGTTGTAGGTGGACAGGTTCTATTTTGAGATATATCCGACAACCGTTACACTAATATGGTAAAAACTGATCGTGCTTTTGGCGGATGGGCCTTGGTTTTAGGTGAAACCAAAAGCACAACTTTTGACTTGTTAATAATATAACTATCTTTTGACTTATTTTCTGTTACCTTGCATTACTTGGTGTGACTCTTAGCTTTGTAAAGATTTTGTATTGTTATCTTATAAAATATCCTGATCAGTATGCTCAGCAACATACTGCAAAAGCCTTTTATTAGATAGATCTTCCAAACGTTCCTTCAACTTTGTAAAAATTTCTTTAGAAAGTAAAAAATAGTCTATCTTTTCAAAACCAAGTTTTGATAATATTTAAATAATCAGAGTTCCAAACTAATACTGGTTTCAAACACCCTAATCAAATATCCTTAAAAGGACTTTGAGGATATATATCAGGATACTTAACATAATGTCACTAAAAACTTAAATGGGGCTTATAAAGGAAAGATCATACCAGAAATAGGATATAAACCTATTACCAAACTTCGATCCCTTTGCAACTCTTCCAATGAAGATGTCCCCTGTGCAAGGTACTTAGTGCATTAGTTGCAAACTTCATCCTTTTAGCTTTACACCACCACCTTGGTGGGAATGTCCCCTGTATACAACGTCTTCAAGTATCTTAGAAATCTACTTAATGTCAGTTTCCATTGCATAAGAAAGTTTTTACGTCCCAAGGATAAAACCCAAGGATGTACTGGAGATAAATCCCTTGTATCCTGGGGAAAATCCCAACTTTTCATGCGCTACAGGTGGGAGTGTATAAACTCCAAGACTTAGAAAGGTGAAAACCTTTAAACCTTAGAGAGTATGAAAATACCCTTTCGTGAAAGAGGGTGATCAATCCTCATATACCTTTAGGATTCAGGATATAGCCAACAGTAACGAAATTGTCAGCCACTTTTACATGGACTGGTCCCGCCACCTTGAACTATCCCTGAATAACTTGCGCTCCAGGCGGGGTGTTCAAACCCAATTCTGAAGAAAGGTGAATACCTTTAAACCTGTGAAGGGACCAGTATCCCTTAAACGTAAGAGAGGGGGCCAATCCTCTAATCTTCTGAGTTATCCTGAGTGCATATCCTGGAGCTATATCCTGAAACATATCTTGCAAAACAATTGTAAACTAAGGTGGGTGTTAGCTTGGCTAACACCCCTCCGATGCTTAAGTCAGTATTGAGTTTCAAAGAATAAATTAAACCAAAACATATTTAAACAAGATAGAATTCATACCATTCTGAGTTAGAAGTTGAATTCTAAACTCACTTGAAATAGAGCTTAAGGTGTATAGCATTCCAAGATCTCGGTAGCATACCCCCCTCCATATTCTTGAGTCTGTATGCTCCTTTCCCTGCTTCTGATTCAACTTCATATGGTCCTTCCCATTTTGGAGCTAACTTGCCATCGGCAGGATTAGTAGTATTTTGAAAAGCCTTTCTTAACACCCAATCTCCAACCTTAAATCTTCTGGTTCTAATATTCTTGTTATATGCCCTGGATATTCTCTGTTGATATGCTGCCATCCTTAGCCTTGCCGCATCTCTCTTTTCATCTATAGTGTCTAAATCCTGACTCAAGGCTTTAGGATTCTTCTCAGGATCACTTAAGACAGATCTTGCAGTAGGTATTGTCATTTCCGTTGGAATCATTGCTTCTGCTCCAAACACCAAGGAAAATGGGGTTTGGCCTGTTGCATTCTTTACCGTTGTCCTATCAGCCCATAAAACAAAGGGTAATTCTTCTGCCCATCTTCCTTTTTTGGCTCCAAGCCTTTTCTTTAAGTTATTGACAATTATCTTGTTTGAGGATTCTGCTTGTCCATTTGCTTGAGGATGTACCGGAGTAGATGTGATCATTTTGATTCCCCAACTCTTGCAAAAGTCCGTAGTCCTCCTGCTTATGAACTGAGAACCATTATCACAGATTATCTCAGCTGGTACTCCGAATCTGGTCAGGATATTCCTTTTTATGAAGGATACTACTTCTTGGTCTCTAACTTGAACAAATGCTTCAGCTTCAACCCACTTAGAGAAATAATCCGTCATTGCTAGCATAAAGACTTTTCCTCCCGGAGCTTTTGGTAGCTTTCCCACTATATCCATACCCCACTTCATAAATGACCAAGGGGAAACAATAGGATACAATGGTTCAGCAGGTTGATGCAGTATGTTACTATGTCTTTGACATGCGTCACATCTTCGAGCATATTCTGCGGCATCTTTTCTCATTGTTGGCCAATAATATCCTGTCCTTAATACTTTTGAGAATAACGACCTGCCCCCAGCATGGTTACCACAATCCCCTTCATGTATATCCTGAAGTACTTCCTTGGCTTCAGGATCCTCCAAGCACCTCAAATACGGTCCTGCAAGAGATTTCTTGTATAAAATATTATCTATAATAGTGAATCGTGATACCTTCATCCTAAATGCCTTAGGATTTTCATTTCCAGGGATGTGTCCTTCTTTGAGATATTTCATGATTGGAGCCGTCCAGGATTTAGGATCCTCTTCAGGATGTTCTACTCCAGGATCCTGAATACCAGCTACTTCTTTATCCTGAGGATTCGTTGCAGGATATAGGACATGTAATATTGGTATTTGCGTCCCTTCAGGTATATTGATCGATGATCCCAAATTTGCTAAGGCATCCGCTTCAGCATTATCCTCCCTTGGTACCTGTTCAAGTATAAAAACATCGAAATATCTTGCTAATTTTTTGAGAATATCGAGATATTCGATTAATTTCTCACCCTTAACTGCATAGGATCCATTAAAATGGTTAGTAATTAACAAAGAGTCAGCATATACTTGCAAATTTTTGATACTCATGCTCTTAGCCAACTCTAATCCTGCAATTAAAGCCTCATACTCTGCTTCATTATTAGTAGCAGGAAATTCACACCTAATAGCCTGGGGTAATATGTCCCCCTGTGGCGATTTTAGTAGTATTCCTAATCCTACTCCTCTTACATTAGATGCACCGTCAGTATATAATGTCCAGGATCCTGAGGATTCTCCTAACTGTTGAACTTCTAGGTCTACCACGTCCTGAATGTCACTACTAAAGTCAGCCACAAAGTCAGCTAAAGCCTGAGATTTTATGGCATTTCTAGGTTCGTATACTAAATCATAAGCACTCAACTTTACTGACCACTTGGCCATCCTGCCTGACATCTCTGGTTTCCTAAGCACATTTTTGATAGGATAATTTGTTTTAACATGTATCCTATGTGTCTCGAAATAATGCCTAAGTTTCGTTGATGCCATGACTAATGCTAGTATCAATTTTTCTAAATGAGAATACCTAGTTTCAGCATCTAACAAACTTTTACTAACATAATAAACAGGACATTGCTGACCTTCATGGTCTTTTATAAGAACGGCACTTACAGCATTCCCTGATACAGCAAGGTACAGGGATAGTGGTTCACCATTTTCAGGCTTCATCAATAGAGGTGCGGTTGATAGATATCGTTTCAAATCCTGCAGGGCTGCTTCATGCTTTTCCCCCCATTCGAATCTTTTGTTCTTCTTCAGGATATCATAGAAGTCTTTGCATTTCTCCGATGATCTTGAGATAAACCTGTTTAGAGCTGCTACTCGGCCTGTTAATCTTTGTACGTCCTTCATGTTTGAGGGTGATTTTATATCCAGGATAGCTTTGATCTGCTCTGGGCTTGCTTCTATCCCCCTCTTTGTCACCATATATCCAAGAAACTTTCATGCCCCCACTCCGAAATGGCATTTAGCAGGATTCAGCTTCATATTGTATTGATCCAGGATATCAAATGCTCCCTTGATATCCTGGAGGTGATCCTCAGCCTTTTTAGATTTCACCACCATATCATCGATATATACCTCCATGGTGTCCCCCAGTTTGTCTTTGAACATCATGTTTACCAATCTTTGGTATGTTGCACCTGCATTTTTCAAACCAAAAGGCATAGCTGTATAACAATAAATACCTGTTGGTGTCATGAAGGCAGTATCCTCCTGGTCAGAAGGTTCCATTTGGATCTGTTGAAATCCTGAAGATGCGTCCATGAAGGTCAGCATTTCATGCCCGACAGTGGTATCTACCATTGCATCAATGTGTGGAAGAGGAAATGGGTCTTTAGGACAAGCTTTGTTCAAGTCTGTGTAGTCCACACAAACTCTCCATTTCCCATTTTTATTCTGTACTACAACCACGTTTGCTAGCCACCTTGGGAACTTAACCTCCCTGATCATTCTGGATTTTAATAATCTCTCAACTTCCTCCTGGATAATTGTGTTCCGCTCAGGAGCAAATTTCCTTCTTTTTTGCTGCACAGGCTTGAATGATTTATCAATTCCAAGCTTGTGAGTGATAATATCTTTGGATATGCCTGTCATATCCTCATGTTTCCATGCAAACGTAGACATCCTGCATTTCAAAAAGTTAATTAATTGTTCTTCAATATCCTGAGGGATATTGGTCCCTACGAGCACCGAAATATCGGGATTATCCTGGTCCAGGATAACTTTCTTCACATCCTGCTCCGGATCCTCCACGATATCCTGGGCCCGTGTCTTTAATTGCTATGCTGCACTAGGTTTGGCTGAGGATTTCATCGTGGATGAGTAGCATTCTTTCGCCTCCTGCTGATCACTATCAACTTTGACCACTCCCCAGGGGGTAGGTATCTTGATGCATTGGTGATAGGTTGATGGCACGGCCTTCATATCGTGAATCCACGGTCTTCCCAGTATGATGTTATAGCAGGATAGAGAATCCATCACACAGAAGCGTTGTATCGAGTTGACTCCTTCAACGTATACTGGAAACTTTATCTCTCCCACTGTGTTTCTAGCCTCTCCACTGAATCCAACAAGCACGGTAGACTTTGAAGTGATATCCATTGGAGATACATTCATTCTCTTCAGAGTTTCTAGTTGGATTATGTTGACGGAGCTGCCATTATCAACCAGTATCCTGCGTACAAAATGGTTAGCTACATATAACGTTATTACCAGAGCATCATGGTGAGGATCTTGGACAGTATCCCTGTCATCAGCATCAAAAGTGATCACTTTGTCAGTTGTGAGGGTAGTCATCCTGACAGGTTTGTCTCCCCTTTCGGCCTTGGCTTCCTTTGCATGTCTCTTTGCTGCCGAATACGAAGTTCCACAAATGTCGGATCCTCCCGAAATGAAGTTGATTATCTTGGCATCCGCGGGAGGTGATGCTGCTCGTTCAGGATCCTTCTCAGTATCCTGACCCTTATTCTTCTTTCTTCCTAAGAGATCTTTCAGATATCCCTTGCTTAGAAGATAGCTTATTTCTTTCCTTAGAGCAATGCAATCCTCAGTCACATGTCCGAAATCTTCGTGGAAAGCACACCATTTTGACTTATCTTTCCAGTCAGCCTTTTGTTGATTCTTTCGAGGCCACCTAGCTTTGTCTCCCAGACCCTGCATAGCATACATCAATTCAGGAATATTAACAGAAAAGCAATATTCGGACAACTCAGGATACTCTTCAGGATCCTTATCTTCGACAGCGTTCACTCTTTTGTTTTCATTTCTACTATACGGCTTAGGCCGATATGACTTGAACGAGGATTCTGACTTCCTATTAGTTGACTCATAAGTGTTGGATGAGTTCATCCTTTCTTGCATCTTCCTGTCATCTTCCAGACGTATATATCTCAAAGCCCTGTTACAAGCTTCGTCGAGATTCCTGCAGGGATTCATTACAAGATCCTGATAAAACTGAGAATCCTTTTGTAATCCCATCTTAAAAGCTTGCACAGCTGTTGCAACATCAAGATGTGGGATATCCAAGGATTCTCGACTGAATTTGTTCACATAATCCCTCAAGGATTCCTGAGGCCCTTGAGTTATCCTGTAAAGATCACTGGTTAGTTTCTCAAAACTCCGACTACAAGAAAATTGACTGTTAAATAAATTAACCAGATGAGCAAATGAAGTAATTGAGTGAGGAGGAACGTTTAATAGCCATTTTAAGGCCGATCCTGTTAGAGTAGAACCAAACCCCTTGCACAAGCACGCTTCCTTGAGCTCCGGAGGGATAGGGTTAATCTCCATCCTTTCCCTATACTGAGCAATATGCTCCTCAGGATCCGTACTCCCATCATAAAGCTTCATGTTGGGAGTTTGGAATCTCTTTGGGATCTCAGCATCACAGATAGGATATGCAAAACGAGATATCTTGTGGCTGTCTTGAGACACTTCCGGGATCGGCTGGACCACCCCAGGTACACTAGATATCATGTCCTTCAACTTCTGAAGTTCCCTGGTAAGTGCTGATGTTACACCTGTATCCTGCAAAGATCCACCACTGTTAGTAGCATGAGTATTATTATTATTCGACACGTTGCCCATTGGAGGATTTTGCCCATATCCTGACGCATATCCTGAGCTCCTCATGGTTGACATCCTGACCGATGAGGGTATTTCAGGAGTATGATTCTGAGGAAGACTGGGCACAATATTCCCCCTGTTATCCTCGGTATATACAGCTGAACTAAAGTTCAACGCTCTGGGGTGTAATGGAGTGACATTATCCTCAGCAGATCTGCTCGAGCCAGACTTCAGGAGTTGTATTTCCCTCAAAAGCATTTGGTTTGTTTCCTGTTGCTGCCTCATTTGTTCCTGCACACTTCCAAATAAGGTTAAAATTTCATCATTAGAAGCTAAAACGGGAGCAGATCCCTGGACACTCCGAGTAGGGATAACATCTTGAGATTGTGTAGAGGCTGGCATCCTTGGAGGAGGTGGTGGAAGCACTGAACCGGTAGTAGCAGAAGTCACAGCAGACACAGTAGAGGAACTCATGTTTGATCTTGAGGCCATTACGGACAATGTGTTAAAAAGTTTTGAAAATAGAAAACCGATTAGCGATTTGACAAAAATTTTTAGTAAGGAGAGCACCACTTGCCCCACGGTGGGCGCCAAATTGTTTTGGTAAAAAATTACCGAAGTAATTAAGTGATCAAATTAGTTAAGTGAGGTAGTGTGCTAGAAATGAGTGTCGAAAATATGTTAATCAAGTTAATTTGTAAAAACAGTTTCAGGATACGGCTCAGGATATAGAGCTGTATCTATGATCAAACAATGAGCAAAAGTAAAGTAAACGACACGGGATGTACGAGGAAAGCCCTTGATCAATCTAGATCGCCGGCATAAAACCTCGGGAGCTGACAATCGCAGCTGCCTAGTTCTTCTATTGCTTCAAAAATCAGGATACAGTGCAGGATGTGGTACGGATCGACTAAGTGTTACAACGAAACTTGAATACAAGTGTGGTGTTTGCAATGAGCTAGAGAGTGTAAGTGTATGAGAGTGTTAGTGAAAAATTGTGTGTTCTAAGCTGATCCGCCCCCATCTATTTATAGTAAAGATAAAATAACAAACTACCCTAAACTCGCGGGATCCACCGAATATTCCTTCTTCGAACGTTGTAGACCTGGTCTTTCGGGCTCAACGTCTCTTCCTCAACAAATTCGTCCGAGTCTCGAGGAGAAGAAGTCCTCTTGACCGTTAGCAAGTCTCAACCCTTAACCTGCACGTGGTTAATTCAATAAGCCTCAGGATATCGCCCAAGATGTTAGCAATATCCTCTTCCAGCATCCTGGTCACAAATGAACAAACATAGGCAGGATATTGGTCAGGATATATACGTTAAGAAAATGACCCCTAACAAGTATCATGCGCACAAAGTGATTAGCAACATATAAAGTTATTACCAAACCGTCATGATGGGGATCCTGGACAGTATCCCTGTCATCGCTGTCAAATGTTATCACTTTATCGGTTATGAGGGTTGTCGTCTTGGTCGGCTTATCTCCCCTTTCTTTCTTAGCCTCCTTTGCATGTCTTTTTGCTGCAGAATAAGAGCTCCCACAGATATCAGATCCTCCTGAAATAAAGTTAATTATCTTGGCATCCGCAGGAGGTGATGCTACTCGTTCAGGATCCTTCTCAGTATCCTGACCCTTATTCTTCTTTCTTCCCAGGAGATCCTTCAGATATCCTTTGCTCAGGAGATAGCTTATTTCCTTCCTCAGAGCAATGCAATCCTCCGTAACATGTCCAAAATCCTCATGGAAGGCACACCACTTGGACTTATCCTTCCAGTCAACTTTCTGTTGGCTCTTCCTAGGCCACCTCGCTTTGTCTCCCAAACCATGCATAGCATACTTTAGTTTAGGTATATTAACAGAAAAACAATATTCTGACAACTCAGGATACTCCGCAGGATCCTCGTCTTCAACAGCATTCACTTTCTTGCTGTCATTCATGCCATATGGCTTAGAGCGATATGGTTTGTATGAGGATTCTGACTTCCTGTTAGTTGATTCATAGGTTGAGGAAGAATTCATCCTCTCTTGCATCTTCTTGTCATCCTCCAGCCGAATATATCTTACAGCCCTGTTTCGAGCCTCATACGTTCCTGCAAGGATTCATTACAAGATCCTGATAAAATTGGGAATCCTTTTGCAATCCCATTTTAAAGGCCTGCACAGCTGTTGCAACATCAAGGTTTGGGATATCAAGAGATTCCCTGCTAAACTTGTTCACATAATCCCTCAAGGATTCCTGAGGTCCTTGAGTTATCCTATAGAGATCACTGGTTAGTTTTTCAAAACTTCGACTGCAAGAAAATTGACTATTAAACAAAATGACTAAATGAGCAAATGATGTAATTGAATGAGGTGGAACATTCAAGAGCCATTTTAAGGCTGATCCTGTTAAGGTAGAACCAAAACCCTTGCAGAGGCATGCTACCTTGAGATCTGGAGGGATAGGATTAATTTCCATTATTTCCCTATACTGAGCAATATGCTCTTCAGGATCCGTAGTTCCGTCATAGAGCTTCATGTTGGGGGTTTGAAATCTTTTTGGGATTTCAGCATCACAAATAGGATATGCAAACCGGGATATCCTGTGGCTATCCTGGGACACTTCTGGAATTAGCTGGACCATCCTAGGTACACTGGATATCATGTCTTTCAATTTCTGAAGCTCCCTAGAAATTGCTGATGTCATACCTGCATCCTGCAAAGATCCAAGACCATTAGTAACAGGAGTATTAGTATTATTAGACACGTTACCAGTCTGAGGATTCTGGCCATATCCTGAAGCATATCCTGAGCCTCTCACAGTTGACACCCTGACCGAAGAGGGTATCTCAGGAGTATGATTCTGAGTATGGCTAGGCACAATATTGCCCCTGTTATCCTCGGTGTACACTGCCGAACTGAAGTTCAAAGCCCTGGGGTGCAAGGGAGTAACGGTATCCTCAGCAGGCCTGCTTGAGCTGGATTTCAAGAGTTGTATCTCTCTCATCAGCATCTGGTTGGTCTCCTGCTGTTGCTTCATCTGATCCTGTATACTACCAAACAAAGTCAGAATTTCATCATTAGAAGCCAAAATAGGAGTACCCCCTGAGACATCAGATCCTTGAACATTCCGAGTGGGGATAACATCCCGAGCCACATGAATTTCCGTTCTTCTTGAAAGATCCTGAGGCTGTGAAGAGGCTTGTGTCCTCGGAGGTGGTGGGAGTACCGAACCAATGGTTGCAGAAGTTGTGGCAGACACGGTAGAAGAGCTCATGTTTGATCTTGAGGCCATTGAAAATAGTGTAGCAAAAATCTTTGAAAACAGAAAACCAAGAAATGATTTTGCAAAAGTTTTTAGTAGAAATAGCACCACTTGCCCCACGGTGGGCGCCAAATTGTTTTGGTAAAAAATTACCGAAGCAATTAAGTGATCAAATTAGTTAATTGAGGTAGTGTGCTAGAAGTGTTTGTAAAAAAATATTTTGATTAAGTTGCTAACAAAAACAGTTTTCAGGATACGGCTCAGGATATCGAGCGGTACCTATAATCAAACAATGAGAAAAAAAGGTAAAGGGTGACGCGGGATATACGAGGAAATCCCTTGATCAATCTAGATCGCCGGCATGAAACCTCGGGAGCTGACAATCGCAGCTGCGTTGTTCTTCTTATTACTTCAAATATCATGATACAATGCAGGATATGATACGGATCAACTAGGTGTTACAATCCAATTCGAATACAAGTGTAAGTGTATTGTGAGTGATTGCAGCTAAAGAGCAAGAGTGTTTGAAAAAAGTGTGTGTTCTTATCTGATCCGATCAACCCTATTTATAGTAAAACAAAGCTAACCAACTAGCCTACAAATCCGGGATATAGCGAATATTCCCTTTGTGAACGTTGTAGTCCATGTCTTACGGCTTCAACGTTCCTATTTCAACAGATTAGCCCGAGTCTTTGGGAGAACAGGTCCACTTGAACGTTATAGACTTGCTTCATTAATCTACACGTGAATTAATTAGTCACTACCAGGATATTACCAATATCCTGATCTGGTATCCTGATCACAATAAAAGAAACATAGTCAGAATATTGTCCAGGATATATAAGCAGAAAACCACCCATAACAGGACCCACGTAAGCGAATCCCTCGGATAACGCTCGCGTACGGGTACGAATGTATGATTCATGAGTATGAATGAAAGTATGAGCATAAATATTATGACAACTATCAAAATTCCAGGAATCCGTACAACTATTAAACAATGATTAGTGTTTAATGACTGTGCTGAATTTCAATTGATGACTTGAATTGCTTTCTGATGATTGTTATCATACATACATGTGCATCATATAATTGCAAATGACATATCATTATTGCATGAAACATTTATTGATTCAAATGATGCACGAAACGAAGTTTGCACAGTTATCAGACAAATCAGAAAAAAAAGCTGACGGAGTTCAGTACATAGACAGACATGGTATTGAGACACAGAATGTGCCAGAAACCTAGAGTTACACTAGTATAGTGTGTAGGAAAGTAAGGATCACAAAACTGCCTTCCTAGTGATAGTTTAAGTGCCGGAAAGTGCCTAAAACTCACACAAACTGCAGAATTCTGTAGAATTCAGCAAAATTCAGCTTTTAAACAACTTAATATTATGCAGAAACATGGGTAAATGGTCCAGAATACTTTCCTAAGTGTCGGGAATCAAAACTGTCATGAAAGGTAACATAAAGCACACTAAACTGCATAGTTTAGCACCTTAACGAACTAGTAACCAACCGAAAAACCGGACACTACCCGAAACACCAAATTTTCACTAGAAACACTGTTTTAACATTACCAAGTTAGTTATGGTCCCTGAACATCATAACACACTATATAACATCTAGTAACTACTTAACCTAACTAAACACTTGATTTGCAATCATATAATCTAACTATTAGTTACAACCTAGCCTAGAACCCCTGCCCCCCACCTATAATCGACCAAAATACATGGCCCACCATGGATTTTCTTTGTATAATTTAATTGATCTTGTCCCTACCTTTACTAAACATATAAACCATGAGGTAAACTAAGGTTGATGGATTATAAGTTAAACTCTAAGATCATAACATCATTCTCACACAATAACACAACACTTGAACTTCTTCTTCCCCTCTCCCTCATTATCGGTCGAAGACACCCACCCACACATCCATCATCTTCATTCAATTCTTATCCAATCCATACATACTCAAAGGTGTAAGAAGGTGTATAAGGAAGCTTGGAGCTCTTGGAAGTTGAAAGACCACTCACACAAGCTTTTATCCTCCTCATTTTCATCTTGTGATCATCCCTAGCCTTGAGCTAGTAGTAAGATCATTCTACACACTATTTTATATCTTGTTTTGGTGGTTAACGAATGCTACAAGTTGTTAATCATGAAGAACACTATGAATCTTGAACATGAAACTTAAACATAAGACTAAAAACATAAGAAATCATGTTGTTTAAGTGTTGTTATGCTTGTTGATTGTTGATTGCTCATGTTATTGATGTAGATCATCATGTGATCTTGCTAGATAGTGATTAAAGACATAATCTAGCTAGATGAGAGGATGATTATGTTAAGAATCAATAGATCATCCTTGTGTAAATCATGAACTTGAAGTGTAAATTGTTTTTCTTGTAAAGTGATGATCAAAGTGAATGTAAAGTCTTGTAAATCTATGATTTCAAGAATGATTTTTCAAGAAACCAAGTTAAAAATACAAGATTTACCTAAGCTTGGTTCTTAAAGGAATTAACCACATTTTTAGTGGTTAAACAAGTGTAGAAATATATATGTAACAAGAAAAACTCAAGAAGAAACATTTTTAGAAAAATGATTTAAAATTTGTAAACATCTAACTACTTTAAAAATGATGTTTTTAAATAAACAATCACACTTTAAAGGGTAACTAAGCCTACTTAACACACTAGTAAGTTACTTCAAATTTTTGTAAACTTTCAAGTTCATGAAGTAGTAATTTATGCTTGATTTTGGCAAATTGGTAAGTATTGTTTGATGTGTTGATGATTGTGATGATTTATAAAAGAAAATGATATGCTTTGAAAGCATGAAAACCTCATTTTTTAGGGGAAACTATGGCAAAATTTTTCTAGAAATTTAATACTTAGAAAAATATTTTTAAACAAATATTTACAAGTATATTTTAAACCATGAATTTTCATATAAAGTTTGCCATAATTTTTGTTACAAAAATTATAAATATTGGAGGTTGGTTTTTGTAAATAAAAGTGACTAAATATGTATTTAGGAAAATATATATTTAGATGTCACCATGTGTGTGATTATTTGTATATTATATGTATTAGTTATATTATTTTAGGACTTGAAATAATATAACTTATCAAAATACCAAGAAATTACAATCCAAAATATTACCAAAATTCCAAGAATTAAATATACAAATTATACCCAAAATATTGGACGAACCGAACAAAGGAATATAACTCACAAAATATTCCGGAATTTAATTCATAAGTGTATTTTGGTAATTAGTATTTTGAACACCAAGAAAACAAAAATATGTTTTTTTTACAATTATTACAAGGATATATCATATTTTTGACAAGAGGAAAATATATTATTTCTAGTAAATAAAATTATATATTTCCTTGAAATTATTAGAAGATATATTATTTTGGGGAGAAAATATATATTTTCTTGAATAAACATGAAATAAATTATTTTTGGGTGGAAAATAAATTTATATATATTTTCCAAGTTAAACTTGAAAATATATTATTTTGAGACTTATATGAGAATATAAATATTTTAGCCAAGAGAAAAATTATAAACAATTTTTCTATGTAATATTTCTTAAAATATATATTTTGAGAATATATACGGATGGATTTTTATTAGAAATATTATTCCGGAAAGATTAATACGAAAATAAAGTATAAGAATACTTAATAACTACAAGAAAATACGTATCATAGTACGTATAAATACACACCGGAATACGCCACCGATACTTGGCAAAATATACAAGTATAAAAATATGAGTATAAATACACCCATCCTTGGGAAGTTATACATGTACAAATACATAAACTTGTCAAGTTAAAATATATTATTTTAACTTATATTCCAAAATTAAATAAATATAATTTAAGTTAAAATATTTATTATTTTAACAAATAATTGTATAACTTGGAACAATATTAAAGACACAATGAAACGTAACTCAAAGACACTAATTAATACTAAGTCAAGGCATGACCCGCTCGTCTAATAGACCGTAGTACGTTGTAGGTAGTAGTGCACATGAGTAGCAGCTTTGGGGTAAGTTTGGATACGAAGAACGCAAGATTGTGAGTTCATGTCCCCCTTTTCTCTTAACTGTTTTCGGTTTTATAACTTCGGGGGTGAAGTACATGTTACAAATTGTTTACAAATGTTTACATATGGTATGGTTAGCTAAGGAAAGGTATTGTTAGATCATGTGAGTGGTGGGTACAACACTTAAGACCATTAATCCTCATAGTAGGACCGAGGGACATGAGTGATAGATCTATTTGGGTGTAGTGAGCCCCACCCATGTGGACCGGGATTTGTCCCATGAGGTGACCATGTCTTACAACCGGAGGCTCGGTACAAAATCTGCTAGGATTGAGCCTTCCTGCATCACGGCACACAAATTAATGACCTTGCAAACCATTAATGGATCTGTTTTCCTTGTTTCTTTCATACCAGGGTTTACAAATACATACATACTTATAATGATTGCAAAGTTTATTCGAGCTCACACACTAAACACATGAACTAGCCCAACTTTTGTTGATGCTTTCAAACTACATGTATCTTAGGAAACTAAGTATGGATCTGGCGGGCGTTGGAAGTTTTCAAGGGTTGTTTGGAATAAAAGATGTCATCTGGTGTCTAAGGGTTTAGGGTTGTGTATCTTATCCTGGATAAGATACATAGTCTAAAGCCTTGTTTTTAGTAGTATCTTTTGTCGAGTCCTTGTGGAACTCTTAAAACAATTTGAATGGTTTGTAATTTGGATTTGAAGTCTGTGTTTGGACTTTAAGACAAAGTTGTTTGTGATGTTTTAAAACTTAATCTATGGATGACCATCGTTGGTTTTATCATATAGTTGTTTGTTATGGTTGAATGCAATGATATTAAGCAAGTCACACATAATCACGCTTCCGTAAAAGTCAGGGTGTGACAGTTTGGTATCAGAGCTTCGATTGTAGCGAACTAGGATTCTTTCTCGAGACCAGACTACAATCATTAGGGCTCTCACGAAAATGTTTTCACAAAGTATTTTTCATTGCATACACGAAAGGACCAGATCCATGGAACAAACATTTTACAAAAAGAAAGACACGAAACACAATGCAAGGTCACATTGGTAGTCCAGTCTGCATAGAGTAGACTAAGAAAGTTAGAGAAGATTTCATGAGGAACAACGAGGATACATGATTTCATGATACATTGTCTTTGATTGCATGCTAAGTAATAGTGGTTGATATATGTGCGTATGTTATGATTATTATGTTACAGGCATTATGTCCTCATCCGAGAGCAGATTGTCCGACACCGATGACCCTATGGCTATCGTCTCAGATGACGAGAACGCACCAGAGCCGGAGATCTTTACATCAGATACTGAGAGCGACGCAGACATGCTATCAGACGACGAGGACGACTTTCAGCCGTTCGCGTTGCCTGACTTTGGAGATGACTTACCGCTTGCTGATGGTATTCCAGATGAGGATGCTTTTCTCATTCCTATTCCAGTCCATGATCATCTCATCATTGGTCATCCCGATGGTGAGCATATCGTGGCTCCGATCCTCGCTCCTGTTCCTTTCATGGTCATCCCTCCTGAGGATTGGCCTTTTGATGATTTGTTTGATGATGGCGTTGATCTGTTTGTTGATGGTCCCCCTGATTACGCCCATGGTGATGGAGAGATAGACGAGAATATCATTGCTATTCCACCTCCTGAGATTCCTGTTATTGAGTTATCCTCCGATTCTAGTTTACACTCCGTTTCAGACTCCTTTGAGTCTGTGACATCTTTAGCTTTGCAGGCGGTTGGATTACAGTGCTATGCCACTGATTCTGATGATGATACTGCGATGTCAGCTGCACCATCTCCTCCACACGACCCCGAGCCTGGTCCTGAGCCAGATCTTGCTCCTCTTGATCAGCCTGATGTTGCACCTTCTAATCCTGAGCCCATGCCTGATCATGACCCTATTCCTTTTGGTTTGCCAGACATTGCACCCCTTATTCATGATCCAGTTCCTGCACCTGTTGACCCTCCTTTTGTTGAGCCATTTATTCCCGCACCCACTGATGTTGCTCCTTTTCCTCCTATGGAGTCCGATGTCCATCGCACTGATTTGCCTATCGTTTTCCTTCAGGACATACCCGCACCCCGTCCAGGGGAAGGTACCTCAGGCCAGCACCCGCGTGGCGATCCTTTTGTTTCAGCAGCTTCTCCACAGATCCCTCAGTCTGCACCATTTGCTCCATTTACTTCTTCACCGCTCGATGAGCCATTCCGATGGTTCCAACCGTACTCTATGCCGATTTCAGATCCCTACCATCCCTCTCATTTTGTTGGTTATACACGGGATGAATTGCTTTTATCGCTTCAGCTTCAGTATGAGATTATGAGTCGTAGGATTTTGGAGCTTCAGCTGACTCCGCGTCTTTTACCATGTCCTTGTCATCTTGCTTTTGTTTCCCCTCGTTCATCACCGTCTCCTTTTGCACATCCTCCTGCTCCTCTTACTCCTTTTCCAGAGTTTGATGCTCGATTTCTTACTGTCGAGCAGCAAATCAGTTACTTATTGCGTCATGTATATGAGCTCGAGGAGGAGCTTGCGCATGTGCGCAGCTTGCTTTTCTTCCATCCTCCTCCTCCACCCCCATCAGCATAGTTGGTTTTTGGTTTTATGTAGATTGCATTACTTTTAGTGAGAGCACTACTATTGAGCCGAGATTGTGAAGCCTTTTGGAGACCACCTTTTGATTATGTGATTTTGTATATTTGCAGACTTATTGGACAAGGGTAGTGTGACCCTGTGTCCCTTTTGATGTGATGCATTTGTAAACAATGTAACTATGGTTGATGATTAATGAAAGCTCAATCGTCATGTTCTCACTAAACATATTGTTGGATTAGTTTCTTATGTTGTGACTGTGTTGTTACATGATTGCTTGTTATGATAAATGTTATTATATGCACGTACTATATATTTACTTAGCGAATAAGACCTGACCTATCCGATCTTCTTCTTAGAAGATGCCGCCACGAAGGAACACTGATACCAACAATCCACTGCCGACAACCGATGCAGAATTACAGGAACGCATCTCACAGGCCATCGCACACCACGAGGCCCTACGCTCCAAACACAGTGGGGGTACCTCAGGGAATAACCCACCTAACGGTAATGTTTAAGTCACCTAAGACACATTACAATACGTTTGGACATTTCCACATGTGCTTTGCTAATGCTTTTTGTGATGATGATGATTGTGTACAGGATGTACCTACAAGCAGTTTTGACTGCAAGCCTTTGAACTTTGACGGTACTAGAGGTTCCGTAGCTTTTGTGAGATGGGTTGAGAAGACAGATTCTGTGTTGTAGATGAGTAAATGTGTGCCAGAGCACCAAGTCACGTACATCTCTGGATTGTTTCTTGATGGGGCTTTGTCATGGTGGAACCTTTAGGTTCATTTTCTAGGTGAGGCTGCAGTGTATGCTCTGACATGGGATGAGTTGAAAGAGCTGATGCGTAAGAAGTATTGTTCGAGGGCAGAAATTCAGAAGTTGGAAACTGAATTTTGGAATTTGAAAATGGATGGTCCTAAGATAGCTAAGTATGTGCAGAGATTCCATGACTTGTCTCATGTTGTCCCCTACTTGGTAGAACCAGAGTTCAAGAGGATTGAACGTTTCATTTGGAGATTGGCACCCCAGATTCTAAGCATGGTGACGACATCCAAGCCTCCAACCATCATTGAAGCGATCGATTTGAGTGTGGCACGGACTGAAGAAGCAATCCGTTTGGGAAAGTTTTCAATTTCTGAGACCAAGAAGAAAGAGACTCATGTAGAGTCGTCAGGGGAAAACAAGAGGAAGTTTTCGAATTTCAAGAAGGGTACCCAAGGTAACAACAACAGTGCTAGCAAGCGGAGAGATGCTAACCCACCAGCCGAGGTCAGGACTGGTGCTGCAACTGCGAAGAACAAAGGGAAAGGATACATGGGCACTCTGCCCAAGTGTGATGTGTGTCAATCCCATCATGCCGGGCAGTGCAGGTTTAGGAAGTGTGGTAATTGTGGAAGGAATGGTCATTCGAAGGAAACGTGTTGGGTTGGAACCGGTCGTGGTAATGGTGGTCAAGGTGGAAATGGAAATGGTAACGGCAACCGTGGTGGAAACAGTTATGGGAATAGAAATCAGGGAGGTAATGGAATCCGGAATGGAAATGGAAACCAGGCAAGAAATGGAAACCGCGGAGGAAATAACAACAACCAAGGTGGAAATGGAAATGAACGCGGTCAAGGATGTTTCGATTGTGGTGAAGTAGGGCATTTCAAGCGGGATTGCCCAAAGAATAACCAAGCTCGTGGAAGAGTTTTCAACATTGGACCTAGGGAAGCTCGCCAAGATCCGAACGTAGTCATTGGTACGTTCCCTATTAATCAACATTATGCATCTGTGCTATTTGATACTGGTGCCGACTATAGCTTCGTATCTCTAGAGTTTAAGAATATACTTGGCTTAGCAGCAAGTAAGTTAGATATCCCGTACTCGATAGAACTAGCTAATGGGAAGATAGTAGAAGCCAATGAAGTAATTAGAGGCTGTATTATAGAGCTTGGTGAGCGTGAGTTTTCGATAGATCTTCTGCCAGTTGAATTGGGAAGCTTCGACGTAGTAGTTGGGATGGATTGGTTGTCGAGTAATCGAGCTGAGATTGTATGCCATGAGAAGGTTATCCGCATTCCGATGGCGAATGAAGAGACGATCGTGATTCATGGGGAGAAGCAGGATACGCCTCTATGGATTATTAGTTGTTTGAAGGCATAAAAGTTTTTGCGTAAAGGATGTGTTGCCTTCTTAGCTCATGTCGTTGACAAAGAGGCCGGAGAACCGAAGCTGGAAGATATCTCTGTGGTAAGGGAATATCCTGAAGTCTTCCCCGAAGACTTGCCAGGATTACCGCCCCAACGACAAGTCGAATTTCACATTAACTTGGTTCCAGGCGTCGCGCCTGTAGCCAAGGCACCTTATCGACTTGCGCCTTCAGAGATGCAAGAGTTGTCAGTGCAGCTTCAGGAGCTACTGGACAAGGGATTTATAAGACCAAGCTTCTCGCCTTGGGGAGCTCCAGTTCTGTTCGTCAAGAAGAAGGACGGTAGTTTTCGCATGTGCATCGACTACCGAGAGTTGAACAAGCTAACCATCAAGAAACGGTATCCCTTGCTGAGGATTGATGATTTATTCGATCAACTTCAGGGTTCAAGTTACTACTCCAAGATCGATCTTTGATCAGGTTATCACCAGCTGCGGATTCAAGAAGAAAGCATACCGAAGACTGCCTTTAGAACTCGTTATGGACATTATGAGTTTCTAGTGATGCCATTTGGTTTGACAAATGCGCCGGCAGTATTCATGGATTTGATGATTCGAGTTTGCAAGCCATATCTCGATAAATTCCTGATCGTATTTATCAATGATATTTTGATCTACTCGCAGACAAAAGAAGACCATGAGCAACACCTCAGAGCCATCTTAGAGCTGCTAAAGAAGGAGAAGTTCTACGCTAAGTTCTCAAAGTGTGAATTTTGGTTATGCGAAGTGCAATTCCTTGGACACATGGTGAATGAAAATGGAATTCATGTGGATCCCACCAAGATCGAGGCGATTAAGAATTGGGAAACTCCGAAGATGCCAACCGAGATTCGACAGTTTCTGGGTTTAGCCGGCTACCATCGCAGTTTCATTCAGGATTTCTCCAAGATCGCTCAACCGCTGACCTCCCTCACTCAAAAGGATAAGAAGTATGAATGGGGAGACAAACAAGAAGAAGCTTTTCAGCTGCTTAAGAACAAGCTTTGCGATGCACCTATTTTATCCCAACCCGAAGGCACAGACGACTTCATGGTCTATTGTGACGCCTGACGTCAGGGATTGGGTTGTGTGCTAATGCAGCGACAGAAGGTTATCGCTTATGCTTCGCGCCAATTAAAGGTCCATGAGAAGAACTACACCATGCATGATTTGGAGTTAGGAGCAGTGGTGTTTGCTTTAAAGATCTGGCGACATTATCTGTATGGTACTCGATGTACTATTTTTACAGATCACAAGAGCCTTCAGCACATATTCGATCAGAAAGAGCTTAACATGAGACAGCGACGTTGGGTTGAGTTGTTAAATGATTATGATTTTGAAATCAAATATCATCCAGGAAAGGTGAATATGGTGGCAGACGCCTTAAGTCAAAAAGAAAGGATCAAGCCCATAAGGGTTAGGGCTTTGGAGATGATTATACAGGCAGATCTCACGTTGCGTATTCGTGTTGCACAAAGAGAAGCTCTTAAGAAGGAGAACATTAAGGACGAATATCTCCGAGGAATGGAGAAAAAGTTGGTACCCAACGAAAAAGGAACTTCGTATTTTATGGGACGTATTTGGGTTCCGCTTTTTGGTGGTCTTAGAGACGTTATTTTTTATGAAGCTCATAAATCAAGGTACTCGATCCATCCAGGATCGGACAAGATGTACCAAGATTTGAAGGATTATTACTGGTGGTCAAGACTTAAAGGCGATGTTGCTATGTATGTTGGGAAGTGTTTGACTTATGCCAAAGTGAAGGCCGAGTATCAGAAGCCTTCAGGTCTTCTACAACAACCAGAGATACCCATGTGGAAGTGGGAGCAGATCTCTATGGACTTCATAACCAAGTTGCCTAGAACTCCCAGAGGTCATGATACGATTTGGGTAATCGTGGACCGATTGACTAAGTCTGCGCACTTTTTGCCGATTAGAGAGAAGGATAACACTGGTAAGCTAGCTGAGCTTTACCTAAGAGAGATAGTTGCACGTCATGGAGTGCCTATCTCGATTATATCGGACAGAGATGGACGGTTTGTGTCAAGGATTTAGCAATCCTTCCAGGAAGCTTTTGGTTCTCAGTTGAACCTGAGTACTGCTTTTCATCCACAGACAGACGGACAAAGCGAGAGAACGATTCAGACGCTTAAAGATATGTTGCGTGCTTGTGTTATGGATATGGGTGGCAGTTGGGATACTTATCTGCCTTTGGTTGAGTTTTCCTATAACAACAGCTACCATACAAGCATCCATGCTGCACCATTCGAGGCTCTCTACGGACGCAAGTGTCGATCATCGTTGTGCTGGGCAGATGCAGGTGATAGACAGATGGTTGGCCCCGAACTGGTCCAAGAAACGACTGATAAGATTATACAGATCCGAAAGCTCATTAAGGCGGCTCGTGATCGACAGAAGAGTTATGCGGAGCAAAGACAGAAATCCTTGGAGTTTGAAGTGGGCGATATGGTTTTGTTAAATGGTTCACCTTGGAAAGGTGTGGCACGCTTTGGGAAGCGTGGTAAGTTAAACCTACGTTATATCGGACCGTTTAGAATTCTAGAAAGGGTTGGTTCAGTAGCATACAAGTTGGAGCTACCAGAAGAACTAAATTGTGTTCATGATACATTTCATGTATCTAGTCTGAAGAAAAGTCCAACACAAGAAACAATGGTTATCCCTGCAGACGAAGTTCACATTGATGACACACTCCACTTTACCAAAGAACCTGTTGAGGTTACAGATTGGAAGGTTAACAAGACTCGGAGGAATAGTGTTAAGCTTGTCAAGGTTAGATGGAATGCACGTCATGGCCCAGAGTTCACGTGGGAGCGTTTAAAGCCGAATGAAGGCAAAGTACCCATATTTGTTCCCCAACTCCCCTGTAGCTAATAGTAAAGCTTAAAATTTCAGGACGAAATTTTCTTAACAGGGGGAGAATGTGACAACTGTCAAAATTCCAGGTATCCGTACAACTATTAAACAATGATTAGTGCTTAATGATTGTGCTGAATTTCAATTGATGACTTGAATTGCTTTTTGGTTATTGTTATCATACATACATGTGCATTATATAATTGCAAATGACATATCATTATTGCATGAAACATTTATTGATTCAAATGATGCACGAAACGAAGTTTGCACAGTTATCAGACAAATCAGAAAAAAAGCTGACGGAGTTCAGTACATAGACAGACATGGTATTGAGACACAGAATGTGCCAGAAACCAAGAGTTACACTAGTATAGTGTGTAGGAAAGTAAGGATCACAAAACTGCCTTCCTAGTGATAGTTTAAGTGCCGGAAAGTGCCTAAAACTCACACAAACTGCAGAATTCTGCAGAATTCAGCAAAATTCAGCTTTTAAACAACTTAATATTATGCAGAAACATGGGTAAATGGTCCAGAATACTTTCCTAAGTGTCAGGAATCAAAACTGTCACGAAAGGTAACATAAAGCACACTAAACTGCATAGTTTAGCACCTTAACGAACCAGTAACCAACCGAACAACCGGACACTACCCGAAACACCAAATTTTCACTAGAAAAACTGTTTTAACATTACCAAGCTAGTTATGGTCCCCGAACATCATAACACACTATATAACATCTAGTAACTAATTAACCTAACTAAACACTTGATTTTCAATCATACAATCTAACTATTAGTTACAACCTAGCCTAGACCCCCCCACCTATAATCGGCCAACATACATGGCCCACCATGGATTTTCTTTGTACAATTTAATTGATCTTGTCCCTACCTTTACTAAACATATAAACCATGAGGTAAACTAAGGTTGATGGATTATAAGTTAAACTCTAAGATCATAACATCATTCTCACACAACAACACAACACTTGAACTTCTTCTTCCCCTCTCCCTCATTCTCGGCCGAAGACACCCACCCACACATCCATCATCTTCATTCAATTCTCATCCAATCCATACATACTCAAAGGTGTAAGAAGGTGTATAAGGAAGCTTGGAGCTCTTGGAAGTTGAAGGACCACTCACACAAGCTTTTATGCACCTCATTTTCATCTTGTGATCATCCCTAGCCTTGAGCTAGTAGTAAGATCATTCTACACTCTATTATACATCTTGTTTTGGTGGTTAAAGAATGCTACAAGTTGTTAATCATGAAGAACACTATGAATCTTGAACATGAAACTTAAACATAAGACTAAAAACATAAGAAATCATGTTGTTTAAGTGTTGTTATGCTTGTTGATTGTTGATTGCTCATGTTATTGATGTAGATCATCATGTGATCTTGCTAGATAGTGATTAAAGACATAATCTAGCTAGATGAGAGGATGATTATGTTAAGAATCAATAGATCATCCTTGTGTAAATCATGAACTTGAAGTGTAAATTGTTTTTCTTGTAAAGTGATGATCAAAGTGAATGTAAAGTCTTGTAAATCTATGATTTCAAGAATGATTTTTCAAGAAACCAAGTTAAAAATACAAGATTTACCTAAGCTTGGTTCTTAAAGGAATTAACCACATTTTTAGTGGTTAAACAAGTGTAGAAATATATATGTAACAAGAAAAACTCAAGAAGAAGCATTTTTAGAAACATCTAACTTCTTTAAAAATGATGTTTTTAAATAAACAATCACACTTTAAGGGTAATTAAGCCTACTTAACACACTAGTAAGTTACTACAAATTTTTGTAAACATTCAAGTTCATGAAGTAGTAATTTATGCTTGATTTTGGCAAATTGGTAAGTATTGTTTGATGTGTTGATGATTGTGATGATTTATAAAAGAAAATCATATGCTTTGAAAGCATGGAAACCTCCATTTTTAGGGGAAACTATGGCAAAATTTTTCTAGAAATTTAATACTTAGAAAAATATTTTTAAACAAATATTTGCAAGTATATTTTAAACCATGAATTTTCATATAAAGTTTGCCATAATTTTTGTTACAAAAATTATAAATATTGGAGGTTGGTTTTTGTAAATAAAAGTGACTAAATATTTATTTAGGAAAATATATATTTAGATGTCACCATGTGTGTGATTATTTGTATATTATGTGTATTAGTTATATTATTTTAGGACTTGAATAATACAACTCATCAAAATACCAAGAAATTACAATCCAAAATATTACCAAAATTCCAAGAATTAAATATACAAATTATAACCAAAATATTGGACGAACCGAACAAAGGAATATAACTCACAAAATATTCCAGAATTTAATTCATAAGTGTATTTTGGTAATTAGTATTTTGAACACCAAGAAAACAAAAATATGTTTTTTTTACAATTATTACAAGGATATATCATATTTTTGACAAGAGGAAAATATATTATTTTTGGTAAATAAAAATATATATTTCCTTGAAATTATTAGAAGATATATTATTTTTTGGTAGAAAATAAATTTATATATATTTTCCAAGTTAAACTTGAAAATATATTATTTTGAGACTTATATGTGAATATAAATATTTTAGCCAAGAGAAAAATTAAAGAATTTTTCTATGTAATATTTCTTAAAAGATATATTTTGAGAATATATATTGATGGATTTTTATTAGAAATATTATTCCGGAAAGATTAATACGAAAATTAAGTATAAGAATACTTAATAACTAAAAGAAAATACGTATCCTCGTACGTATAAATACACACCGGAATACGCCACCGATACTTGGCAAAATATACAAGTATAAGAATATGAGTATAACTACACCCATCTTTGGGAAGTTATACATGTATAAATACATAAACTTGTCAAGTTAAAATATATTATTTTAACTAATATTCCAAAATTAAATAAATATAATTTAAGTTAAAATATTTATTATTTTAACAAATAATTATATAACTTGGAACAATATTAAAGACACAATGAAACGTAACTCAAAGACACTAATTAATACTAAGTCATGGCACGACCCGCTCGTCTAATAGATCGTAGTACGTTGTAGGTAGTTGTGCACACGAGTAGCAACTTTGGGGTACGTTTGGATACGAAGAACGCAAGATTGTGAGTTCATGTCCTCCTTTTCTCTTAAATGTTTTCGGTTTTATAACTTCGGGGGTGAAGTACATGTTACAAATTGTTTACAAACATTTACATATGGTATGGTTAGCTAAGGAAAGGTACTGTTAGATCATGTGAGTGGTGGGTACAACGCTTAAGACCACTAATCCTCGTAGTAGGACCGAGGGGCATGAGTGATAGATCTATTCGGGTGTAGCGAGCCCCACCCATGTGGATCGGGATTTGGCCCATGAGGTGACTATGTCTTACAGCCGGAGGCCTGATACAAAATTTGCTAGGATTGAGCCTTCCTGCATCACGTCACACATATTAATGGCCTTGCAAACCATTAATGGATCTGTTTTCCTTGTTGCTTTCATACCAGGGTTTACAAATACATACATACTTATAATGATTGAAAAGTTTATTCGAGCTAACACACTAAACACATGAACTCGCTCAACTTTTGTTGATGTTTTCAAACTATATGTATTTCAGGAAACTAAGTATGGATTTGACGGGCGTTGGAAGTTTTCAAGGGTTGTTTGGAATAAAAGATGCCATCCGGTGTCTAATAGTTTGGGGTTGTGTAACTTATCCTGGATAAGATACATAGTCCAAAGCCTTGTTTTTAGTAGTATCTTTTGTCGAGTCCTTGTGGAACTCTTAAAACAATTTGAATGGTTTGTAATTTGGATCTGAAGTCTGTGTTTGGATTTTAAGACAAAGTTGTTTGTGATGTTTTAAAACTTAATCTATGGATGACCATCTTTGGTTTTATCATATAGTTGTTTGTTATGGTTGAATGCAATGATATTAAGCAAGTCACACATAATCACGCTTTCGCAAAAGTCAGGGTGTGACAAATATAAGTTTAAGTATGATTATGCACGTAAGTATGAACATAAAACGTTTGAGTAGTATGAGTATAAGTGTAAACATAAAATGTATTGTCACGAGTATGAGTATGAGTATGAGTGTAGATACGAATAATATGGATTGCGTATGTAGTATATGTTGAAAATTAATGAATTTAAGCATATAAAATGTTTGAGAAATTTGAGTATGTAAAACGTATGATATAAACGAAAGCGTCGCGAGGTATTGACTAAGACGTGTATGATGATATGCATGTATAGTTGTTTAAACGAAATGTTGGGTTTATCGAATCAAAATAGATTAAGTTTGACTTAGAAGGTAGGACATAGCTTGTACGTGTAAAAGAACATAGAGTACTCATTGGTTATGCATAACGTATTTTGTAATGAATGGAAATGCTACCTTTATAAAAAAAAAATTATGTAAGTTGAAGATGGTTGGTCCCCATGAAGTCTTCTTGCCCACGTGTTTTGTAAATCGGTGTAGGAAAAGGTTTTCGAAAAAGTTAAGTTCGTTTTATTTGCATCAAAACAAGAAATTTTGAATTTAGGAGGTTCTTGTGAAAACGTTGATCCTTAGGAAAAGGGAATGAGCAAAAGGACTTAGTGTTCATTGTAAAGGGTTTTGACAAATGATTCGTTGATGTCGAAAAGAGTCTTTGGTAAAACGATCTTATAATATCTATAAGATCTTATAAGTAATTGAGAAAGATTGGTTTGATTTTTTATTAAGAATGGAAGACTCTAGTACGATGATATAATGTGAGCGTGTTTTAGTGATTAAGTTGAATATGAAGTTCATGGGCAAGAGTTTCATTGGACCGATTAAGTTGATAGGTAGCTGTTTTGGTCAAAAATCAGGCTAGGATAATGCAACCAAATCTTTGTTGTGAGGAATGATGCTTGAAACAATGAACAAATGTATGAATAATTTGTAAATGAAATGAACAAGTGACACAAGGATTTATACGAGGAAAAAGCCCTTGATCAACAGTTGATCTCCGGCATAAAAAACCTCGGGTGATGGAAACTACCGATCACCAACTATAATTAAACAAATAATTGTTACAACTCGGGATGATAACAAGCTTGTTACAAGGATCACTAGAGTGTAATGTGTATGAAATCGCCAAATGAACTGTTGAGAGCTTGCGAGAGTGTGAGTGCTAGCTAACTTAGCCAATTGTTCTAATTCAAGCTTGTTATCCCCTTTTAAAATTAGAAGTAACTCAAATAACTAACTATACGCAATTCATTCTAGCCTCCCACTACTTCCATAACGGTTACTCCAGCTGAACACGTGCGGAATATTGAGAGCATATTCTCCAAGAATATCGGCAAGACCAAGTCCTACATGTATACTCCTGCAAAACAAACTTAAACATAGCGAAGGCAACCGTTAGTGTAAGGATAACAATAAGGATCCTGGATCCTGATCCTACAACGTCTTCTGAGGATCCTTAATTCAAACAGAATTGAGGATCCATGATCCTGGCAGTATTTGAGGATCCGTGATCCTTAGGTATAGAAAATCTATCCCTAACAATTTCCCCAAAAATATGAGGAGTAAAATGTAAATTAACGAGTCGTATTTTTTAATCTTATCTGCCACTAACTAGCCAACGGAATTATAGCCATTTGAGTCGAACTAGCCGTTACACCTCATACGTCATTGAAGTGTCAATCCTGCAAAATCATCATTATATATAGGTTAGAGATAAGGATCAATGTGCATTTAAATTCGAGCAATACTCCCTTTAAATCCTCATTCAAAGATCAATCAGGTATCTCTCTCCTCCTTCTCTCTTCATCTTCTTAGTCTGTTCTTCTTCAAAATCTTTAGATCATAATGAAGTTACGATCATCCCCCGCCAAGGATCACCAGAAAGATAGTCCTTTGAAAAGCCAAGGGATTATCAAAAATACTCCGAAGGAACTCTGCTGCTTCACTGATCCGGAGATCGACCGGATCCGTCACTGTTTTCCGGCGGACACCGTCTTCAAACCCTTTGACCCTACTGCCAAAAGTGATTATGTCTCTGACACTTGGGTTGCTTTTCCGGCCACCCCATTCCTGATAGGATACTCCTATCCTTTCCCTGCCTTCATTGAATCCTTCTTTTCTCTTACCGGCATGTGCTACATTTAGGCCATGCTAATGATGTGGAGGGTTTTATATACCCTAGAGAAAATCATTGAGCAGGAAGGCATAGAGTTGGGAATGTCAGAACTGGCTGAACTGTATAACCTTGTGAGCCATGGTTCACACTGCTACTTATTCAAACATAAACCCGGTGATGCACACCCAATCCTCAACACTACAAAGAACGATACCAACTGGAAGAAGCGTTTTTTCTGCGTTAGGAGGGATTCTATCCCGGATGGGAAGGATCTCCCCAGAAAGTGGGCCACCCATGGTAGGATAGAGGATCCTTATAGAAGGATCATAGGATAACCCTGTTTCTGTTGAGGATAAGTGACCCCTTTTTTTGTCTTTTTGTGCAGCTATCTCAGTCTCTCATATCATTCCATCACCTGCAACAAAAGAGAGGATCGCTGCTTTTTGGAGCCTTGATCCTGTAATTAGATCATTCCAAGCAAACACAAAGGATTCTCAAGCAGTATCCTCCGGCTCAGTCACAATGTCAAGTAAGTATCCAAGTTTGTATATGATTAAATGTTTAAATGAAAATAAAACAAGAATACTTATCTGTTGTTTTGCATTGGTAGGCGCTGGAAAATCCTCAGAGTCAGCCTCCAGATTCAGTGTCACTGATCTTGATGCTGTATCTGGCCAGTCTGGAAAGAAGAAATCTGCTGCTAGCCTAATCGTTCCAATCCCTAAGCCTGTCACCTCCAAGGGCAAGGGAGGAAAGAAGAGGAAGTCCACTGAAGCTAATAATCTTGAAGGCCTGCCCCTCATCCGTCATCAGTTTGAAGAATACTTCAATGATGTAAGGATCCTTGATCCTTAACTCTATCCTGTCCATTTAAGGATAACTGATACTAAACTGAATCCTTCTTTCTTTGCAGAAATTCGCTGAGATCCAGATGCTCTTTGATGCATATGTTGAGGAGGCTGAGCAGAAAGAGCTAGACTTCCAGAAGATCTTCCTGGCTAAGGATCAAACCATCTCCAACCTCGAGAAAGAGCTCAATTTGGCAAAGAAGCAGGTGGTCATGGCCCAAATAACTACTGATCAGGAGAAGAGAGGTGATGGAGGATGCCAAGGTCTCTGCTGCCATTGCTATGTACAAGACCAAACTGTAGATGGCCCAAGAAGCTCCGGATCCTGGCTTTGACAAGACCAGCTGGGACCAGGAGGGCTGGAAGGCTAGGCTGGCTGAGCTGGATGATGAAGAGGAGGCTACAGAGGTCTTGATGCTTGAGGCAAGCGGCAACGGGGCTAAGGATCAGGCTGGTGATGCTGGAACTGGAGGTGCTGGTGATGGTGATGCAGCGAAGGTGTGAGCTGCCGAAATGGGCGAGGATGGATTTATCTAGACGCGGCCGGAGCCCATTTTTTATAGTTTGGTAGTGGTTTTTGTTTTGATGGTGTTTTTCTGAACAATGGTTGGTCTGTAATAACTTAGACAATAGTTTTTAGGGTTGAGGACCATGGATCCTTAGACAATAGGTAGGATAATGGGTGGTGGATGGATCCTCTGTTTGGGGGATGAAACCGCTTGTTATCCTTCCGCCTTTATTTCCTGCACTTAGACCTTGTTAAATATGGACACCCTTTGCCAACCCAAGTGGACGGGCCACGTTTTGCTGGTAGAAACTTGGGTTGGCAATTTTGACAACCTTTAAAGGGTTTAACTTTTGGTAAATAAAATCTTAATCTTTTGACTATCTTATGTGTTGTTACATTTGTAAGTATTTTACCTTCCAGTTGCTATTATATACTTTGTTTGAATTCATAAGTTGAGAATAAAAGTTTAATAGATTATGTCAAAAAATTTAGGATATGATCAAGGATCAAATGTCCTATAATCAAAAAATTCAAAAAGTGATCCGACTTAAGGATCATGCAAGCTGATGTCAAAGAATAAGGGTCACTTAGACAAATAAAGTATAAAACCAAAGTGATTAAGGATCATACCTGAGAATCCAAGTTAGGATCCTAAACCTTTAATACTTACAATTAGGATAACCAAAAGACAAACCTTAATAAAAGGTTAGGATCAAGGATCCTTAGCTGTTTAACTTCAAAAACCTGAAATGGAACATAACTTGGAACTAAGCCAATATAAGAGAGGAGTTAGAAACTGGGGACAAGCCCAACAATTCTGGGGACAAGCCCAATATACTGGGGACAAGCCCAAAAAACTGGGGACAAGCCCAAAAAATATGGGGACAAGCCTAAAAAACTGGGGACAAGCCCAAAGGATCTTGTGTAAACTGGAGTATGGCCCTCACTGGCGACTATCCAAACTTAGTGACATGAAAATGTGAAAACCTTAGCTAACGTGAAACGGATGTATGGTACGTCTACCATTATACGTAGGATCCTGAATACAGCCAGTACAATGAAATTGTCAGCCCCTAAAGTGAGTACTGGTCCCATTGCCATGAACTGTACCAGGATCATCGTGCGCTACTGGCGATACTGGGGACAGGCCCAAATAACTGGGGTCAAGCCCAAATAACTGGGGTCAAGCCCATATAACTGGAGACTTCTGCGGATACTCAATCCTTTGTTAAGGATATGTCAACCTTCTGCAAAACTCAGAACTAAGTGAAAGAAGGATGAAGGATCCAGGATCCTTCTCCTTGTATATAAGATAATTAAAGAATTAAAAAGATTAAAATTAGATCATTACCAGAATGAGGATCATCTATCCTCTAAGGATCCTTCGAGGATATCGGCCATGAATGTTGCTAAGGATCCTGAATTCTTATTACAAGAAGTATTTTTTCAAGTGGACAGCATTCCAAGCTCTTGGTAGTAAATCACCTTCCATTGTTAGCAATCGATATGCCCCCTTTCCTGCCTCAGCTTCAATCAGGTAGGGGCCTTCCCACTTTGGTGCCAACTTTCCATCAGCAAGATTTGTGGTATTCTGAAATGCTTTCCTCAATACCATATCACCAACTTGGAACTTCCTGATCCTGACATTCTTATTGTAGGCTCCAGCCATCCTTTGTTGATAACTAGCCATCCTTATCCTTGCCAAATCCCTGAGTTCTTCTATGGTATCCAAGTCTTGAACCAAGTTTTCAGCATTTCCTTCAGGATCACGGATGCTTGTTCTTGCAGTAGGAACCAACATCTCTGTAGGGATCACTGATTCTGCTCCAAACACTAAAGAAAATGGAGTTTGGCCAGTGGCATTCTTGGGAGTTGTCCTATCAGCCCATAGTACATAAGGTAGTTCTTCTGCCCACTTTCCTTTCTTGGATCCAAGCTTCTTCTTCAAGTTGTTGATGATGATCTTGTTGGATGATTCTGCTTGACCATTAGCTTGTGGGTGGACTGGTGTTGATGTTATCATCTTAATCCCCCAGCTGTCACAAAAGTTAGTAGTTCTACTCCCAATAAATTGGGATCCATTATCACAAACAATTTCAGAAGGGATACCAAATCTAGTAATGATGTTTCTTTTAATAAAGGATATCACTTCTTTCTCTCTGACTTGAGCAAAGGCTTCAACCTCTATCCACTTAGAGAAGTAATCAGTCATGGCAAGCATGAACACCTTTCCTCCTGGTGCTTTGGGAAGTTTACCAACTATATCCATTCCCCATCTCATGAATGGCCAAGAAGAGGATATAGGATGCAGGAGCTCTGCTGGCTGATGAAGGATATTACTATGTCTCTGACAAGGATCACACTTCTTGGCATAATCCACAGCATCCTTCTTCATTGTAGGCCAATAATATCCTGTCCTAAGGATCCTTGAGAACAATGCCCTGCCCCCAGTGTGGTTTCCACAATCTCCTTCATGAAAATCCTTTAGGACTTCTTGAATTTCAGGATCCTCTATGCACCTTAGATATGGACCTGCAAGAGATCGTTTATATAACATGTTATTCAATATTGTAAATTGAGATACCTTGATTTTGAAAGCCCTGGGGTTTTCTCCTGTAGGAATCTCTCCATGTTGTATATATCTCATGATTGGAAGGATCCATGATCCTGAATGAGACTGTGCACCATCACTAGGAACCATTGCGGAATCCTCTTCTATCTCCATATTTATGTGATCCTCAATAGCAGGAGCCAAAATATGGATGATAGGGATCTTGATATCCTCTGGAATTTTTAAGGATGATCCTAGGTTGGCCAATGCATCAGCTTTTGCATTTTCTTCCCTGGGTACCTGTGTCAAACTAAAAGAAACAAAAGAGAGTGCCAATTCCTTGACTATCTCTAAGTATTTGATTAGCTTTTCACCTTTAACAGCATAGGATCCATTAAAGTGATTAGTAATTAACAATGAATCTACATGTACCTCAAGATACCTGATCCTCATATGCTTGGCAATTTGCAAACCAGCTATCAAGGCCTCATACTCAGCCTCATTATTAGTAGTTTGAAACTCACAAGCTATTGAGTGGGGTATTATGTCCCCCTTGTGGCGATTTTAGTAGTATTCCAAGTCCTGTTCCTTTGACATTAGATGCTCCATCAGTGAAGAGTATCCAAGGATCCTTAGTCTCTTCAAGCTGCTGAACTTCTAACTCAGCTTCTCTTTGTAGATCACTACTGAAATCTGCCACAAAGTCAGCTAAGGCTTGGGATTTGATGGCAGTCCTTGGTTCATATCTTATATCATAAGCACTAAACTTCACTGCCCATTTAGCCATCCTTCCTAACATTTCAGGTTTCCTGAGAACATTCTTAATTGGAAAGTTAGTCTTGACAATAATGGCATGAGTTTCAAAATAATGTCTTAGTTTAGTAGATGCCATAATCAAAGCAAGGATAAGTTTTTTCTAAATGTGAATACCTGGATTCAGCATCAAGCAAACTCTTACTTACATAATAAACAGGATGTTGTGTACCTTCGTGATCCTTAACAAGGATTGCACTTACTGCTTTAGAGAATACCGCTAGATATAAGGATAATACATCCCCTTTTTCTGGTTTCATCAAGGCAGGAGCTGAGGATAGGTAATCCTTAAGGGCTTTGAGAGCATTTTCATGCTTTTCAGTCCATTCAAATTTCTTGTTCTTTCTCAAAATGTCATAGAATTCCTTGCACTTTTCTGATGACTTGGATATGAACCTGTTCAAGGCTACGATCCTCCCTGTCAACCTTTGCACATCCTTGGCATTGGCAGGAGATTTAATATTCACGATTGCCTTAATTTGCTCTGGACTTGCTTCAATGCCTCTTTTTGTTACCATATAACCTAGGAACTTGCCTGCTTTAACACCAAAGTGACACTTTGAAGGATTCAACTTCATATTGAATTTTTCAAGGATATTGAATGCTCCTTCCAGGTCTCTAAGGTGATCCTCAGCTCTCTTGGACTTAACCACCATGTCATCTAGATAGACTTCCATAGTGTGTCCTATCTGCTCCTTAAACATCATATTGACTAGCCTTTGATAAGTAGCACCTGCATTCCTTAGTCCAAATGGCATAGCAATATAACAATAGATCAGATGGTTCCATCTAAATTTGCTGAAATCCAGATGAAGCCTCCATAAAAGTCAATAACTCATGACCCGTGGTAGCATCCACCATGGAGTCAATGTGGGGTAATGGGAAAGGATCCTTAGGACATGCCTTGTTTAAATCAGTGAAATCGACACATACCCTCCACTTTCCATTTTTCTTTTGAACAACAACCACATTGGCTAACCATCTTGGATACTTAACCTCTCTAATCATACCTGCTCGGAGTAATTTGTCTACCTCCTCCTAGATAATGGCATTCCTCTCAGGTGCAAACTTCCTCCTCTTCTGATGTATGGGCTTGAATGACCTGTCAATACCAAGTTTATGAGTAATTATATCTTTAGAGATACCTGTCATGTCTTCATGCTTCCTGGCAAAGGTAGTTTTTCTCCTTTTAAGGAAGGATACTAGATCCTGTTCAATGTTGCTGAGGATCCCTGATCCTATGAAGACTTTAAATTCAGGATCATGCGGATCCATAAGGATTTCTTTCACATCCTGTTCTCTTGCCTCCAAGACGTCTCTTGGAGGGTACTTTAGTTGCTATTGCTCCCTTGGTCTTGAGGCTGGCTTCATTGATGAGGTATAGCAATTTTTTGCTTCTTGTTGATCACTCTCAATCTTTATCACCCCCCATGGACTAGGAAGCTTTACACACTGTTGGTAGGTAGATGCAACTGCCTTCATGTCATGTATCCATGGCCTGCCAAGGATAACATTGCAACAGGATAAGCAATCTATAACACAAAATTTTTGATAAGAATGAAGTCCTTCAATGTAGATGGGAAGTTTAATGTCCCCCAATGTATTCTTGGTTTCTCCGCTGAATCCCACAAGAACTGAGGATCTTGGGACAATATCTGATTGAGGGATGTTCATTTTCTTGAGGACATCAAGCTGAATGATGTTTACTGAGCTTCCTCCATCGATTAGGATCCTGCGAACAAAATGGTTAGATATGAATAAAGTAATAACAAGACCATCATGATGAGGATCCTGAACATCAACACGATCATCCTCATCAAAAGTTTTGACTTTCTCCTGTGTGACAGTAGAGGTCCGGATGGGTCTATCTCCATTATCCATCTTGGTTTCCTTGGCATGTCTTTTAGCTGCTGAAAAGGAAGTACCACAAATGTCTGATCCACCAAATATGAAGTTTATAACTTGTGCATCTGCCGGAGGAGCAGGAGTTCTTTCTGGAACCTTTTCAGGATCCTGGATCCTTGACTTTTTTCTTCCCAAAAGCTCCTTCAAATGCCCCTTGCTTAATAAGTAACCGATTTCTTTTCTAAGTGCAATACATTCTTCAGTGAGATGTTTGAAATCCTCATGATATGCACACCATTTGGATTTGTCTTTTGTTGTAGCTGGTTTATCACTTTTTCTAGGCCATCTTGCTTTCTCACTTAAATTCTGCATTGCAAGAATTAGCTCATTGTTATCGACAGAAAAACAATATTCAGAAATGGGAGGATAATCCTCATCATCCTCTTCCTGTTCTACTGCATGCACATTCTGGTTGTCAGAGTTGTTGTAAGGTTTGGACTTGTTGTTCCTGAAGTAGGATCCTTGTTTCTCCTGCTTCGAGGATCCTGCCAGTCTCTCCTGGATCCTTTTATCATCCTCTAATCGGATGAATCTAAGGGCCCTGGTTCTCACTTCATCAAGATTCTTGCATGGTGTTAGGGGTGGATTTCTAAATGACCCGTGATCCTCAATTATTATCCTGTTTGGTGATCCTTACTTCTGTGTCAGTTAGTGATCCTCAGAAGTGCCTCAGGATCAGGATCATGGATCATCCTAAGGATCCTTATACTAATGATTGTCTGCTTTGAATTTGTAACTGTTTTGCAGGAATATCAATTGGGACTTGGTCTTGGCGATATTTCTGGAAAATATTCTAAGTCTATTCCGCACGTGCTTGGTCAGAAATGGACGTTGTGGAGTCGTGGAGGACTTGCACCATTTGCGGATAGTTTGTTATTTAGATTTTTATTAGATTTAAAAGGGGTAGCGAGCTAATTAGACAACACTTTTTACTATTTTTTGGCTACACACACTCTTACAACCGCTCACAACAGCTCTCGTTCATTCACTTAGCAATTTCGTACACTTTTTACACATTACACTATAGTGATCCTTGTATTTAGCTCGCTATCATCCGAAGTTGTAACACATTACTTGTTTAATTTGAGTTGGTGATCGGTAGTTTCCATCACCCGGGGTTTTTTGTGCCGGAGATCAACTCTTGATCAAGGGCTTTTTCCCCGTATAAACCTTGTGTCACTTGTTATTTGTTTTTCATAGTGATCCTTATTGCTATAAATAAATTCAAGCATCATACCCCGTAACAGAGAGTTTGGTTACATTATCCTCGTCTGATTTTTTGACCAAAACAGTTTGGCGCCCACCGTGGGGCAATTGGTGCTTCATTTCTAAGAAATTCTCATCTTTGTGATCATTCCGGTTCATTGCATACGAGCCGATGGCTTCATCATCAAAGAATACCTCCAGTGCGATGTCTGCAGTTAATTCATCCCAGGGCATTCCACCTTTGCCTCCACCACCTTCTGGACCTCAGAAAAATGCCGAGAAGAAACCAACTCCCATTTTCTCAAAACCTCCAACTTCTTCTGCTTCTTATACTCCTACTACTAGTGACTTGTTTACTCTGATTTTGCAGATGAAGGAGCATATCCAGCAGCAGGACAAGACCAATGAAAGGATCCTTAGAGAAATTGGAGACATCAAGAAACATAAGAGATCGGCAGAGGATCATTCCCCACTAATGCCCAGATCTTTGAATTTTGATACTCCGGTTATAACTTCTCAGCCTTCAGTGGTTCCAGACGTTCAATATGTGGGCGGACCAAAAGGAGTGCATTACGAGTCATCAGCAATGTCTCAGGCTTCAGGGTTACACTTTCAACCATCAGGATCCCATCCTCAGCATATAGGATCCTATGCAAGCTCAGGAGGATACTCAGGAGCGCAGCAGATTCAAGGGTATTGGCCGTTTCAAGGATCCTCCCAGTTTCAAGGATCCTCCCAGGTTCAAGGATCCTCCCAGGTTCAAGGATCCTCCCAGGTTCAGGGATCCTCCTATGTTCAAGGATCCTCCCAGGTTCAAGGATCCTCCTATGTTCCAGGATCCTCCCAAGTTCAAGGATCCTCCTATGTTCCAGGATCCTCCCAGGTCCAAGGATACTCTCAGTTTCAAGGATCCTTCCAGATTCCGGGATCCTTTAGGAGTTTGCAATCAGGAAGTTCCGACATCCATCAGGGAGATTTCATTCCAATGCAAACCATTGCTTCTACTGGTCCATCGGTCATTCCAGATCCCCAACAATATGGATTAACATCCACTCTTCCTAATTTGAATCCAATGGGAGGTAACACTTTTAATAATTCTTATACTACTAACCATGGCCTTATGCAGGATACAGGTATCAATCATGCCATGGCCAGAGAATTGCAAAAGTTAAAGGACATGATATCAAGTGTCCCAGGAGTGGTCAAGCCTATCCCAGAGATTACAGATGGGAGCCACAAGATATCTCGTTTTGCACCACTAATCTGTGATGCTGAGATACCCAAGAGGTTCCATGTACCTACCATGAAGTTGTATGATTGTTCAACGGATCCTGAGGAACACATAGCTCAGTACAGGGAAAGGATGGAGATCAATCCCATCCCAGAAAGGTTAAAGGAAGCATGTCTGTGCAAGGGATTTGGATCCACTCTTACTGGATCGGCTCTTAAATGGCTACTAAGTCTTCCCCCTTACTCTATTACCTCATTTGCTAATCTAGTTAATCTATTTAATAACCAGTTTTCTTGTAGTAGAAAATTTGAGCGTTTAACTAGTGATCTGTATAGGATAACCCAGGGTCATAATGAATCATTAAGGGATTATATCACTAAATTTAGTAAAGAATCCTTAGATATTCCTAACCTGGATATAGCTACGGCTGTTGAAGCCTTTAAAATGGGATTGCTTAGGGATTCGTTATTCTATGATGATCTTGTTATGACACCATGCAGGAATCTAGATGAGGTAAGAACCCGGGCCCTTAGGTTCATCCGGCTAGAGGATGACAAAAGGATCCAGGAGAGGTTAGCAGGATCCTCAAAGCAAGAGAAGCAAGGATCCTCATTCAAGAACAACAAGTTCAGATCCTATAATAAATCTGATAACCAGAATGTGCATGTTGTTGAACAAGAAGAGGATGATGAGGATTATCCTCCAATCTCTGAATATTGTTTTTCTGTTGATAACAATGAACTAATCCTTGCGATGCAGAATTTAGGTGATAAAGCTAGATGGCCCAGAAAAATTGATAGACCAGCTGCAACTAAAGATAAGTCAAAGTGGTGTGCATACCATGAAGATTTTGGGCATCTTACAGAAGAATGCATTGCATTGAGAAAAGAAATTGGATACTTGTTGAGCAAGGGGCACTTGAAAGAATTATTGGGGAGAAAGAAGTCAAGGACTCAGGATCCTGAAAGGATCCCAGAGAAAGCTCCAGCCCCTCCAGCAGATGCACAAATTATAAACTTTATTTCTGGAGGATCAGACATTTGTGGAACATCCTTCTCTGCAGCCAAAAGACATGCGAAGGAAACCAAGATGGATAATGGAGATAGACCCATTCGAACATCCAGTGTCTCCGAAGGAAAAGTTATAACTTTCGATGAGGATGATTGTGTTGACATCCAGGATCCTCATCATGATGGTTTGGTTATCACTCTTTTTATTTCTAACCATTTTGTTCGCAGGATCCTTATAGATGGAGGAAGCTCTGTGAACATTATCCAGCTTGATGTTCTCAAGAAGATGAACATCCCTGAATCCGACATCATACCAAGATCCTATGTGCTCGTGGGATTCAGTGGCGAGACTAAGAATACTCTGGGGGACATTAAACTCCCAATCTATATCGAAGGCCTACATTCTTACCAAAAGTTTTGTGTTATTGACTGTTTATCTTGTTGTAATGTGATCCTTGGCAGGCCTTGGATACACGATATGAAGGCAGTCCCATCCACTTATCATCAATGTGTGAAGCTTCCTAGTCCTTGGGGAATAGTGAAGATTGATAGTGATCAGCAAGAGGCTAAGAACTGCTACACCTCATCAATGAAACCAACATCAAAGTCTAGGGAGCAATAGCAATCAAAGTGTCCTCCAAGGGATGTCTTGGAGGCAAGCGAACAGGACGTAGTGGAAATCCTTATGGATCCTGATGATCCTGAATCTAAAGTTTATATTGGATCAGGGATCCTTGGCGTAATGAAGGAAGACCTCATATCCTTCCTCAAAAGGAGAAAGACTACCTTTACATGGAAACACGAAGACATGACAGGTATATCTAAAGATGTAATCACTCACAAACTTGGCACTGATAGGTCCTTCAAACCAATCCATCAAAGGAGAAGGAAATTTGCACCGGAAAGAAATGCCATTATCCAGGAGGAGGTAGAGAAATTACTCCGAGCAGGTATGATTAGAGAGGTCAAGTATCCAAGATGGTTGGCCAATGTGGTTGTTGTTCAAAAGAAAAACGGAAAGTGGAGGGTATGTGTCGATTTTACCTATTTAAATAAGGCATGTCCCAAGGATCCTTTCCCATTACCCCACATTGACTCCATGGTGGATGCAACTGCGGGTCATGAACTGTTAACTTTTATGGATGCTTCATCTGGATTTCAACAAATTCAAATGGAACCATCCGATCAAGAGGATACAGCCTTCATGACTCCAACTGGTATATACTGCTATATTGCTATGCCATTCGGACTAAGAAATGCAGGTGCAACTTATCAAAGGCTAGTGAATATGATGTTCAAGGATCAGATTGGACAAACTATGGAGGTTTACATAGACGATATGGTGGTAAAATCAATAAAGGCTGAGGATCACCTAAGAGACTTGGAGGAAGCATTCAATATCCTTGACAAATATAATATGAAGCTTAATCCTTCAAAATGTCACTTTGGTGTTAAAGCAGGTAAATTCTTAGGATATATGGTGACAAAGAGAGGCATTGAAGCCAGTCCAGAACAAATAAAAGCTATAGTGAACATCAAGTCACCTGCTAATGCTAAGGATGTTCAGAGGTTAACAGGCAGAATTGCAGCTTTAAACAGATTCATATCCAAATCCTCAGAAAAGTGCAAGGAATTCTATGATATCCTAAGGAAGAACAAGAAATTCGAGTGGACTGAGAAGCATGAAAGTGCCTTAAGAGCTCTTAAGGATTACCTATCCTCGGCCCCGGCTTTGATGAAACCAGAAAAAGGAGATGCGTTATCCTTATATCTTGCGGTATCCTCAAAAGCAGTAAGTGCCGTCCTTGTTAAGGATCACGAAGGTACACAACATCCTGTCTATTATGTAAGTAAGAGTTTACTTGATGCTGAATCCAGGTATTCACACTTAGAAAAACTTATCCTTGCATTAATTATGGCGTCTACTAAATTAATACATTATTTTGAAACTCATGCTATTATCGTCAAAACTAATTTTCCAATTAAGAATGTCCTCAGGAAACCTGAAATGTCAGGAAGGATTGCTAAGTGGGCAGTGAAGCTAAGTGCATATGATATAAGATATGAACCCAGGACAGCCATTAAATCCCAAGCATTAGCTGACTTTGTGGCAGATTTCAGTAGTGATTTGCAAAAGGAAGCTGAATTGGAAGTCCAGCAGCTAGAAGAGACCAAGGATCCTTGGATACTCTACACTGATGGATCCTCAAACGTCAAAGGAACAGGGCTTGGAATACTACTAAAATCGCCATAGGGGGACATAATACCCCACTCTATAGCTTGTGAGTTCCAAACCACTAACAATGAGGCTGAATACGAAGCCTTGATAGCTGGCTTGCAAATTGCTAAGCATATGAGGATCAGGTATCTTGAGGTACATGTAGATTCTTTGTTAATCACTAATCACTTTAATGGATCCTATGCTGTTAAAGGTGAAAAGCTAATCAAATATCTGGAGTTAGTCAAAGAATTGGCACTCTCTTTTGTATCCTTTAGTTTGACACAGGTACCAAGGGAAGAGAATGCAGAGGCAGATGCACTAGCCAATTTAGGATCATCCTTGAAGATCCCGGAGGATATCAAGATCCCTATTATCCATATCCTGACCCCGGCTATCGAGGATCATGTGGCTATGGAGATAGGAGAGGATTCTGCAATCACCCCTAGCGATGATAATCAATCCCATTCAGGATCATGGATCCTCCCAATCATGAGATATTTACAACATGGAGAGATTCCTACAGGAGAAAACCCTAGGGCTTTCAAAATTAAGGTATCTCAATTCACAATTTTAAATAATATGTTGTACAAACGATCTCTTGCAGGACCATACTTAAGATGCATTGAGGATCCTGAAATCCAAGAAGTTTTAAAAGACTTCCATGAAGGAGATTGTGGAAACCACACTGGGGGCAGGGCGTTATTTTCAAGGATCCTGAGGACAGGATACTACTGGCCAACCATGAAGAGAGATGCTGTGGAGTATGCTAAGAAATGTGATCCTTGTCAGAGACACAGCAATATCCTTCATCAACCAGCTGAATTTTTGCATCCTATATCCTCCTCTTGGCCATTTATGAGATGGGGCATGGATATAGTTGGTAAGCTTCCTAAGGCACCTGGTGGAAAAGTGTTCATGCTTGCTATGACTGATTACTTCTCCAAGTGGATAGAGGCTGAAGCTTTTGCCCAAGTCAGAGAAAAGGAAGTTATATCATTCATTAAAAGAAATATTATAACTAGATTTGGTATTCCTTCTGAAATTATATGTGATAATGGTTCCCAATTCATTGGGGGCAGAACTACTAACTTTTGTGACAGCTGGGGGATTAAGATGATAACATCAACACCAGTCCACCCACAAGCTAATGGTCAGGCAGAATCTTCCAATAAGATCATCATCAACAATTTGAAGAAGAAGTTTGGATCCAAGAAAGGGAGATGGGCAGAAGAACTACCTTATGTGCTTTGGGCTGATAGGACAACCCCTAAGAATGCTACAGGCCAAACTCCATTCTCTTTGGTATTCGGGGCAGAATCAGTGATCCCTACAGAAATGGTGGTTCCAACTGCTAGAACCAGTATTCGTGATCCTGAGGAAAATAATGAGAACTTGGTTCAAGACCTGGATACTATAGAAGAAATCAGAGATTTGGCAAGGATAAGGATGGCCAGTTATCAGCAAAGAATGGCCGGTGCCTACAACAAAAATGTTAGCATCAGGAAATTCCAAGTTGGTGATATGGTACTAAGGAAAGCATTTCAGAATACCACCAATCCTGCTGATGGAAAGTTGGCACCAAAATGGGAAGGCCCTTACTTGATTGAAGCTGAGGCAGGAAAGGGGGCATATCGATTGCTAACAATGGAAGGTGACTTACTACCAAGAGCTTGGAATGCTGTCCATTTGAAGAGATATTTCATGTAATAAGGATCCATGATCCTCACATGATAAACATCCTTAAAGGATCCTTAAAGCATAGATGATCCTCATTTGGGTAACATTCTAATCTTAAACTATTTCATTTCCTTACTTTATCACAAAAGGATAAGGATCCTGCATCCTTTATCCTCTTTTCACGAGATTTTAAGTTTTGAAGGTTCAGGTACTCTTAGCAAAAGCATGATTATCCACACAAGCAACCAGTTACTTGGGTTTGACCCCAGTTGTTTGGGCTTGACCCCAGTTCCGCCAGTAGCGCACGATGATCCTGGTATAGTTCATGGCAGTGGGACCAGTACTCGTTTTAGGGGCTGATAATTCCATTGTACTGGCTATACCTAGGATCCTACGTATAATGGTAGACGTACCATACATCCGTTCTTAAGGTTTCTAGCGTTTTCACATTAGCTAAGGTTTTGGCATTTTCATGCCACTAAGTTTGGATAGTCGCCAGTTAGGGCCATACTCCAGTTTACACAAGATCCTTGGGCTTGTCCCCAGTTATCCTTGGGCTTGTCCCCAGTTATCTTGGGTTTGTCCCCAGTTGCTAACCGTTATCTTATAATGGCTTAGTCCCAAGTTATGTTCTATTTCAGGTCTTCGAAGTTAAACAACCAAGGATCCTTGATCCTTACCTTTTTCTAAGGTTTGTTATGTGGTTATCCTTGTTATAATAATATTAAGAGTTAGGATCCTAACTTGGGTCCTCAGGTATGATCCTTAACTAATTTGATTTTATTCAGTGATTATTTGAATAACCCTGATACTTTGACAACAGAACTCATGATCCTTAAAATGTACCACTTTTTGGAATTTTCCAACTATAAGATATTTGATCCTGGATCATATCCTAAATATTTTCTATCTAATTTGTTCAACTTTTTCTGTTCAGACAAGTGTATATCAAGACAAATGAAAATTTAAAAAAGAACAGAAAGGATAACAACACAAGATAAGACAAAAAAGATTAAGGTTATTTTATTAACAAAAGTTTAACCATCGAAGGTTGTCAAAATTACCTACCCCGAGCATCTACCAGCAATACGTGGCCCGTCCGCTGGGGTAGGTAAAGGGTGTCCATTGTCTAAAGGTCTTGATAGTGTAGGAATTAAAAAGATGGCAGGATCACAATGGCTTCATCCCCCAAACAGAGGATCCCTCCACCAGTTGTAATCCTACCTATTGTCCAAAAGGATCATTCATGATCCTTAACCCTAATAGCTATTGTTTAGTTATTACAGACCATCATTGTTTTAAAAACATCACAACCATAAAAAACTACTACCAAATTTAAAAATTGGGCTCCGGCTACGTCTAGGAATGTCCATCATCGCCCAATCATGCAGCCTACACCCTCGCTGCATCCTCATCCCCTCCAGCTTTGGTATCCTTAACCTGATCCTTCCCACTACCTCCAGCCTCGATCGCCAAAACCTCCTCAGCCTCCTCATCATCTTCAAGATCAGCCAACCTCGCTTTCCAGCCCTCAACATCCCAGCTGCTTCTGTCAAAGTTAGGATCTTGAGCTTCCTGGGCCATCTTTAGTTTTGTCTGATACATTGTGATGGCAGCGGAGACCTTTGCACCTTCTATGAGATCATGCTTCTCGTAGTCGATGTCGATCAAGATTTTAGCTGTCTTAGTCTTGGCATCTTGAAGGGCCTTTTCAAGATCAGCAATCTTAAGATCCTTAAGTATTGCAACTTGTTGGAGGTCAGCAATCTTCTTATCCAGCTCCTCCACGCTTCCCACATAATCTTCAATCTCAGCAAATTTCTGCAAAGAAAAAGACAAAGCAATTCAAGATCAGATGATCCTCAAATGAGTAGGATACCTAGGCAGAATTGATGATCCTCACGTCATTGAAGTATTCAAGGAACTGGTGGCGGATCAGTGGTAGGCCTTGTAGGTCCTCTGTATCAGAAGTTTTCCTCTTCTTGCCACCCCTTCCTTTAGTGGGTGCCTTGGGAATGGAGACGCTAGGACTGGCAGTGGCCCTCTTCTTCCTGGATCGAACAGCATCAAGGTCGGCCGTGTTGAACTGGGAGGCAGGCTTGGAAGATTTTCCGGCACCTACATATTTAAAGCAAGATAAGTATCCTTATCCTATTTCAATTTAACTATTTATTTTAATATTCAACTATACAAAAAGCAGGATACTTACTTGACATGGTGATGGAACCTGAGGATACTTCTTGTGAGTCTTGGGTGTCTATCTTGAATGACCTTATTTCAGGATCAAGCCTTCGAAAAGCAGCAAGCCTTTCTTTGGTTGCGGGTGTTGTGATGAGGTGCGAAACAGAGATAGCTGCATAACACAAGACAAAAAGGGGTTAATGATCCTTTCACAAGAGCAAGATTACCTGGTGATCCTTCTCAGGATCCTCTGTCCTACCATTGGTGGTCCACTTCCTGGGTAAATGCTTTCCGTTTGGAATGGTATCCCTCCTGACAAAGAAGAAGCGTCGTTTCCAATTTGTGTCATTCTTGGTGGCTTTAAAAATGGGATGTTCTTCGCCGGGTTTTCGCTTAAACATATATCGATGGGATCCAAACGTCGTGAGATCATACATCTCTGTCAGTTTTGACATTCCTAAATCAATCCCTTCCTGCTCTATGATCCTCTCCAGGGTATACAAGACCCTCCAAATCATCGGCATAGCTTGGATGTAAGAGATGCCGGTAAGGGAAAAGAAGGATTGGGTAAAGTCTGGAAAAGGATAGGTGTATCCTATGGTGAATGGAGTAACTGGAAAGGCAACCCATGTTTCAGAAACATAGTCGCTCAGAACCGTGGGATCGAAAGGTTTGAAAAAGGCGTTCGCCGAAAAGCAATGACGGATCTTATCTACTTGAGCATCGGTAAAGCAACACCTTTCATTCACTGAGTCCTTGATGATCCCTTGACTCTTCAAGGGGCTATCCTTCTGGTGATCCTTGGCGGGGGAAGACCGGAGCATCATTGATGTTGGTAAAGAATGAAAAACAGAGTAAGAGAAGGAGAAGTAAGAGAAGAGATACCTGATTGATCTTCGACTGAGAATTTAAAGGGAGTTTCTTCGGATTTAAATGCATATTGATCCTATCTCAAACTCCTATTTATAATGATGATTTGCAGGATTGTCACTTCAGTGACGTCAGCTTTGCAACGGCTAGTCCGTCTTCAACGGCTAGTTATCCGTTAGTTTGTTGCGGATAAGATCAACAAAATATAACTCGTTTATTTACAATATAACTCCTTATATTTTGGGGGCAATTGTTAGGGGTGGATTTCTAAATGACCCGTGATCCTCAATTATTATCCTGTTTGGTGATCCTTACTTCTGTGTCAGTTAGTAATCCTCAGAAGTGCCTCAGGATCAGGATCATGGATCATCCTAAGGATCCTTATACTAATGATTGTCTGCTTTGAATTCGTAACTGTTTTGCAGGAATATCAATTGGGACTTGGTCTTGGCGATATTTTTGGAGAATATTCTAAGTCTATTCCGCACGTGCTTGGTCAGAAATGGACATTGTGGAGTCGTGGAGGACTTGCACCATTTGCGGATAGTTTGTTATTTAGATTTTTATTAGATTTAAAAGGGGTAGCGAGCTAATTAGACAACACTTTTTACTATTTTTTGGCAACACACACTCTTACAACCGCTCACTACAGCTCTCGTTCATTCACTTAGCAATTTCGTACACTTTTTACACATTACACTATAGTGATCCTTGTATTTAGCTCGCTATCATCCGAAGTTGTAACACATTACTTGTTTAATTTGAGTTGGTGATCGGTAGTTTCCATCACCCGGGGTTTTTTGTGCCGGAGATCAACTCTTGATCAAGGGCTTTTTCCCCGTATAAACCTTGTGTCACTTGTTATTTGTTTTTCATAGTGATCCTTATTGCTATAAATCAATTCAAGCATCATACCCCGTAACAGAGAGTTTGGTTACATTATCCTCGTCTGATTTTTTGACCAAAACACATGGGGTCATGACAAGATCATCATAGAATAATGAATCCCTAAGCAATCCCATTTTAAAGGCTTCTACAGCCGTAGCTATATCCAGATTAGGAATATCTAAGGATTCTTTACTAAACTTAGTGATATAATCTCTAAGTGATTCATTTTGACCTTGTGTTACCCTATATAGATCACTAGTTAAACGTTCAAATTTTCTACTGCATGAGAATTGGCTATTAAACAGATTAACTAGATTAGCAAATGAAGTAATAGAGTAAGGGAGAAGACTTAGCAGCCATTTAAGAGCTGATCCTGTGAGTGTGGATCCAAAACCCTTGCATAGACATGCTTCTTTTAACCTCTCAGGAATTGGATTGATCTCCATCCTTTCTCTGTACTGAGCTACATGCTCTTCTGGATCCGTTGAACCATCATACAACTTCATGGTTGGTATTTGGAACCTCTTTGGAATTTATGCATCACAAATGGGTGGTGCAAAGCGAGATATCCTGTGGCTTCCATCTGCAATTTTAGGAATGGGCTTAACCACTCCTGGAGTGCTGGATATCATATCCTTTAGTTTTTGTAATTCCCTAGCCATAGCTTGATTGATACCTGTATCCTGCACAAAGCCATGGTTAGTGTTATAAGAATTATTAAAAGTGTTACCTCCCGGAGGATTCAGGTTTGGAAACCCAGATGTGAATCCATATTGACGAGATTCTGGTATGACTGAAGGACCAGAAGAAGCAATGGTCTGCATTGGAATGAAGTCTCCTTGATGAACATCTGAACTTGAGGGCTGCACACTTCTTAAGAATCCTTGATCCTGGAAGATGTTGGATCCTTGATGTGCTGGGGGTCTTGGAGGATAATCCATGGATCCGTAAACCTGAGATGAGGATCCTTGGACCTGAAAGGAGGATCCTTGAACCTGAGAGGATCCTTGAACCTGAGAGGATCCTTGAACTGGAAAGGATCCTTGATGCTGGAAGAAGGATCCTGAAGGTTGAAAGTAGGATCCTAAAGCTTGAGTCATTGCCGATGATCCAGAGCGCATTCCCGTTGATCCACCCCGGTATTGGATATCTGGAGCTGCAGATTGCTAGGCAGTTATAGCTGGAGTGTCGAAATCCAGTGATCCACGTATCAGGGGAGAGTGACCCTCCCCTGATTTCTTCTATTTCTTGATGTCACCAATCTCCCAGAGGATCCTTTCATTGTTTTTACCCTGCTCTTGTATGTGATCCCTCATCTGCAAAATCAAAGTAAAAAGATCAGTGTTAGTAGGGTTAGAAGAAACAGCAGAAGTTGGTGGTTTTGGGAAAATGGAGCTTTGTCTCTTTGCAGCATTTTCAGCATTCTTCTGGGATCCAAAAGGTGGTGGAGGCAAAGGTGGAATGCCCTGTGAAGAAGTGATTGTCGGCATAGAACTTGAAGTGTTCTTTGCTGAAGAAGCCATATGGTTGAAGATAATGAACCGAAATGAAGACAATGAGCAAAATTTTTCAGAAATGAAGCACCAATTGCCCCACGGTGGGTGCCAAACTGTTTTGGTCAAAAATCAGGCTAGGATAATGCAACCAAATCTTTGTTGTGAGGAATGATGCTTGAAAGAATGAACAAATGTATGAATAATTTGTAAATGAAATGAACAAGTGACACAAGGATTTATACGAGGAAAAAGCCCTTGATCAAGAGTTGATCTCCGGCATAAAAAACCTCGGGTGATGGAAACTACCGATCACCAACTATAATTAAACAAATAATTGTTACAACTCGGGATGATAACAAGCTTGTTACAAGGATCACTAGAGTGTAATGTGTATGAAATCGCCAAATGAACTGTTGAGAGCTTGCGAGAGTGTGAGTGTTAGCTAACTTAGCCAATTGTTCTAATTCAAGCTTGTTATCCCCTTTTAAAATTAGAAGTAACTCAAATAACTAACTATCCGCAATTCGTGATAGCCTCCCACTACTTCCATAACGGTTACTCCAGCTGAACATGTGCGGAATATTGAGAGCATATTCTCCAAAAATATCGGCAAGACCAAGTCCTACATGTATACTCCTGCAAAACAAACTCAAACATAGCGAAGGCAACCGTTAGTGTAAGGATAACAATAAGGATCCTGGATCCTGATCCTGCAACGTCTTCTGAGGATCCTTAATTCAAACAGAATTGAGGATCCGTGATCCTGACAGTATTTGAGGATCCGTGATCCTTAGGTATAGAAAATCTATCCCTAACAGTAGCATTTCATAAGGTTTTGAAATTCGGGTAATAAAACGTTTTAAGACATGATTAAGAATCTCGTATGTATGAGTCGTATGAAAAAAAATAGATTGTAGGATAAGAAGTACGTATGATAAAACAATGTATCTTGAAATTGATATAAGTGGGAATTTTGGTGAATGGTAAACGATTTAGGTGTAAAACATGATTGGTTTGCATAATAAAATATTTTGAAGGAAAGTTTTGGTAACGATCACCTATGTAAAGGAATCACCCCTAACTCGTTGGTGAGGTCGTTTTAATAAAAGAAGGAGTGGAGCCAATCGTCAAAGTAAGGAAATCACTCCTATCTCAATGACATGTCTCCATTTTGGCGTTACAAAGGATATAAACAAAATTGAGTGACGTTTTGAAGTCATGCATATGTATAATTGTATTGAAAGATTTAGTATGACGTGTGTGTAAGAAAAATAATCCCGATACTAAATTTGAATTTGAAAAGATTGTATTGCATAAGATTGAGAATAATAAAACATAGGTTTGATTAAACTTGGATGGTTCTAAAACGGAACTTTGACTAACCAAAGTGGTCAAAAATTCTTTCAAATTCGAGAAACATGCTTTGGCCTAATAGGTGGAATACTCTCGCTGACATGCCGGTTAACGGTATTTACCCTTCCGGTTACTACATATCCCAAATCAATCGAAATTTCAAGACATAGAGGGGTTTATGAGAAAATCAAGGAGTGGAATTAGTCGATAAGGTGCGGGTTTCACCCCTAACTTGATGATTTCGTTTCCTAGTGTGGTTGGTACTCGTCGGGTCAAAATTTAATTCAACACTTTGACGAGGGTTTGAAGCAAATTTGAAGTAAATTCAACAACATGAATAACGAAATACAATACAATAAGAGTACAAAATTTAAAGTGTGTATCTAAGCATCCTACTAGATTCCATGCATCACCAACATCATCGCTAAACCTGCAACATGTTTTAAAAGCATAGTTCAATACAAGGTATTGGCGAGTACACTAGTTTTAGACTCGTGGTGTATGTATAAAAGTATTTTCAGTCCAACAGAGTAATTTGGTATACAAGGTCAAACTATCATGCATAACTAAAAGTCAAACCCAAGTGTCCACAAGAATAATAGCATCCCTTGATATAGCAATATCAAGACCGTAAATTATGAATAATAGCATCCCTCGATATAACAATATCGAGACTGTAAAGAATATCAAATATTAAAAACCCCGCCGGGTGGTGTGCTACTCCTATAGCGCTATAATTGTTAAGGCGTGTTAACAAGTAGTATGAATTCTAACATAAACTTTAGCATAACAAAGCATGTATAAGGATTGATTGAATAAAGCATGTTTGTGAATCGTGCATTTTAACAAGTAAAACATGTTGCACCCAAAGTGTATTAAAAGGAAAATGGGTCAAGTGTAATCACAAAGTTGCATATGCTTTCCGATTATCCACTGTGACGGAGTTGTTGAGATTAGAAGGTTGAGTATGTTCGAGTTGGGATTTTAAGGGGCGGATACATTTGGTCTAAGGATGTGGAGTTTAAAGTGTATGAAAAGTAAGTATATCAAAAGTAATCATCTTATACACATAGCACATGTTCTTGAAACTATTAAAACTCAAAAGAGTTTGTAGGATTTCATGGATTAAAGGTCCATTAGAGTCATAACAAGTGCATGGTCATAGATGATGTAACATGTTCTTGACAAATAGCTACTAAGTTATCATCAAGCTTAGTTACTTAGATTTATATATATGGAATACATAGATAATATAAAGATTACAAAGTCCTAATGGTCAAGTATGAAGTAGGAGATTAGAATCTTCATTTAGGCACCTCTTTGTGTCATAGAAGTCATGTAGGAGGTAGGAAGAACAAGTTCTTCCATTTAGGCACCTCTAAATGTTCACCACTACACTTGATGTTATGAGCATTCAAGGAGGGTCATGAACTTACAAGTAAATAATAAATATGAACAACTAATCTATGAGAAATCATCAAGCAAAGTGTGGATTTTCAAGTAGGATAACCCAAGTTAATCCTAAATCACACATTCATCAAGCATTGAGCTTGAACATTACTTGTGGGTTAAACCCTTGAACAAAACAGAAAATTTGTGAGGTTATACCTCTGATTTTGAATGTCTCAACCTTGTTTTTAAGCCTAACTAATCATAGAAGTGTTATAAGCATAAGGAAATAGGTTTGAGATGAGTTTCCTCAAGTTTACACAAGTTTAACAAAGATTAAATGAAAACAGAAATAAACAGCCCACTTTGGAGCCTTTTCGGCGATGTTCCAGGGCCTGATTCTCTAAGGAAAACCAATGGAAACGAAGCTAAGTTTAATCCAAGCATGTAGGAAGAAGAATCGAGTGAATCAGACAAGAAATGAGAAAGTTATGCTTGTTTTTGTAAGAAGGTATGATTCTGCTCGAACTCTTGTTTGACAGCTGATTATGGACAGATTTGAGAGTGTTTTGGACAAGTTATAAAGTGGAAAATGTGAGGATTAGGCTTGGGATTTATAGGGAAGTGTTAGGTGGTTGTTTGGTGGACATTTAAGACAAGACACACAAGTTAAACCACTCAAAACTCTCAAAATTTCTACCAATACACGAGCTGGAAGGGGCTGTCTCCAGATTCACCGGGCTCGCGGCCCGCAAAGGAAAGAGATGGGCTATTCGCGGCTCGCCACAAGGTGGTTGCTTTGAGTTGAAGTTTTAATAAATGACAATCTGGCCCTGAAGTTTACTATTTAGGGTTTTTAAGTGTTTTAGGGATTGTTTTTTAAATGTAAGCATAGTTTAAGGGTAAAATAAGTATGGAGAACATAAACTAAGTATGATTAAGCATGTGAGTGACGTATTTAAGTATCGTATTCGTACAAAGGACGTATTTTGCATGAGCTTCACGTATTTGCATGTTTGGCTCATAGTTTCCAAGAATTACGAATATGAATCAATTGTTTCACAAAAGCAAACGTATGGGCGTGTATAGAGTGTGTATAACACGAAATTAAAGAAATACGAGTTTTATTTATGATCCAAGTCTTGGATTTTACAATGATTACAACAAGAGAACGATTTCAATAACACAAGGTTACCAAAAATAGAATTTCAAGCAAGGGTTTCCAAATATGGAAAGTATGAAAACGCAGGGCGTTACAGAAAAACTCAACCATACCAGAATATGACAATGTTCGCTACCAATGTCAGTTTTTCATCTTTGCCAGTTTTGGCACATAAATAGTCAGATAATACAGAATATGACAGTTCTGCACGAGTATCATAACTACCCCACTAATTTCCACAATCTGTGATCGCATCATCATGTTTGACTCTGAAGCACCGGACGATTTCTCCAAACAACCCATCTCAATTCATCGTCGCGATCAAATCCAATCTCCTTTTGAAATGTAATATGATAAAAACATTTATATATAGGAAGTACCAGCGGCGTATCCACCATGTTTTTATCACACCACACTCCTGGTTTTTCATTTTTTTAGTTTTATGATGATAATTTCCCCTTTGTATGAACCTGGATAAGTCTCTTCGTACGAACAGGCTGATACTGGATACCTTTGACAGAATGTAGCACCATGTGTCCCTTCGTACGAAGCTAGTGACTTCATGCGAAGCTGGGTAAGTGCCTTCGTACGAAGTTATGGGGCTTCGTACGAAGCTGTGGCTTCGCACCAACATCACTGAACTTCTCAAGAACACTCCCAAACACATAATTTGATCTAGAATCTTTATTTCTGCGAATTTCATGATGAAACTTCATATGATTGTGCATGAATCAATTCCGAACAGAATGATGTCTTCAATTTCAAATTCTAATTGACCTTTATTTTGATGTTTTTCTAAGTTTTAACGTCAAAACTCCCGCTAAACCCAAAATTGACGAGCTTGGGTGATTCAACCGACTGTTAGATCAATTGAATCGGTACCGTAGCTCTGACACGACTTGAGATTCCAGGATCCGACAAGTTTGACGGAGCTTTGGTCCCGAGACGATCGTTACGATGCGTTTATTATTACTAAGAAAGGAGTAGAAGTAGAATACGAAACCGAACAATCACTTATAATCTGGTTTCTTATTGATTACTTGACAGTTACATCATCGCGAAACCAGTCGGACAGCATGTCCCCTCTGGGCACCAAAAGCTTGTCCAACCAAGACCCCAAGCCCGATATATATAGGCAGCTTGGCTTCGTACGAAGCTAACAAGCTCCCTTCGTACGAAGCTGGGTCTGGTAATAACACTCTATACAAACCTAATATTCAATCCCTTCGTACGAAGGGACTCCCTTCATACGAAGGCAGTGTTACACATACAATACCTTGGTTCGTACCATATTTCACACTATTCTATACAATATTCAACATACGCTCTATCTAGCTATTCGCACAGTGGCAGACATACGAAATATGCACCAACAAACACTGAATACAGGGTGGAATTGCTTGGTCAAAGGAAAAGCTTTAGAATTTGCGACTCCACCACTTAAAGGCCTATGATGTCCTAAGCTTACTTTATACCAAATCCTACTTGTGGGATATTATACCAAACACTTATAAATAAATTTTATTAGTTTTATTTTACATTATTTAATATATTTATGAAACTATTATCAATTGTCACGCATAAACCTACCAACCGGGCCCACCGAAAATCGGGGGTGATAGTGGGCATGTTGGAGCACTTGAAAGCCTTAGAGAAGAAGAATGAAGACTTGGTGAATCGGTTGTCTACTATTCAGTCTGTTGTTGCCGGTCTTCAATGTCGGGTTGTCAATGCTGAGTGATTACTTTCAGCAAAGGAGGTGCGTTTTGCATATGCCCTTCATACATTTCAATGGTGGTATTGCAGTTTCCTAATTCTTTTGGATTTGTTGTTCAATTTATTTCTGGTTTCGTGGTCTTTTGTAGCATGTGGACTCAGTGGCTAAGGACCGGGAAGCAGGTTGGAGGGAGGAGCGTGCTAGGTTGTTGGAAAAACAGGAGGAGTTAGAAGAAGATCTCAAGTACCATCAAGCCATTGTTTTAGATGCCTCAAAGGATGTTGAGATCTTGTACATTGATTTGGGGATAACCCAGGAAGAAAATCAGAAGTTGGCCTCTGATCGTCATTGGTTGATTTCCCAAGGCTTCAGTCACTTCCTTACTCACTTTGTCAAAGCCTCAGACTCTAGGGATTCTTTGGAAATGGCTTACCAGGTGATGTGCTCTAATTTATACATATTTTTTATATAAATATTCCACCACTTTTGAGTAACCTTAGGGTTATTTGTAGTAAATTCTACTCGTATTTGGATTTTAAAGATATTAAGAAATAACGAGCTAAATTAGAGTATTTTGACAACATTTGAGACCGTAAGTGGTACTCGAATATATTTTGTAGGTTATAAACATATAAACTTAATGCTATATACGTTAAAGTGAGTTACATTCCTTAAATGTATTTGTGTCATCACAATTAAATATGTGATTTAAATGCTTTAATACTTATAATTTTCTACACTCACGATGGCTAAATAAGTATATTTCAATTTGAGTGTTATAGGAATTAATTGGGGTGGACTTATCGATTACAACCAGTAGACGCAAGAATGATAAAAGGAGTAGCAAATTACCGAAATGCCCTTGCAAGATCCACATAATTACAACTCAATGCCACCTCTTCCTTTCCCTTGTTTATTTGGGTCGCGGTCATATGAGGCCTTTTATCACAAAATTGCAAGACATTGTTAGAGGGAATATATATTTAGGAGGCATTATATTCCAATCGAAAAAGAGTAGACAAACAGAAGGCACAATTGGACGGCTATTTTTCTTGTTGGGCCGAAGCCCATTTACTAGGACGGCCGCATACAAAAAGAAAGATCAGACGGCAATTATTTTTGAGCAATATTACGACAGAAGAGAAGCACGGACGGCAGCAGGTTTTGAACAAAGAGACTACGAAGGGGAAGATCAAGAAGGTGATTGGTTCGAGGGTTCAAGCCACGATCAAAAATCGGGTCGGGTTCACAAATAGTTAGTGTTCAGTTTTAATTACTTTGTGTGTTTTCAACGTATGAACATGAATTATTTGTTATCTCAGACTTGTTTATTATTGTTCTTGACTATGATTCTTGGCTAATTAGCTTATCTACCCGGGTTTGTAATGAATATTTATTGATAATTGGTAATTTCTCGGTTTTGGTAATTTTGTGATGGAAGATGTGTGTGCGTGCTTTATTCTAATTTATTATCGTTCAATCGTTCCTCATGTGTCTTTATGAATGTCTTTCATGTATAGATGCATGTTAGGTTACCTACTTTGTGTTTGTAACTAGTTTATGGTTTATGGTGCACGTATTCCATAGGAACGTTGTTTGATAATTTAGAGGAGTTTAGTGTTCTACCTATTCTTGAGACCCGGAGGAGATAGATGGTTGGGATTATCTTCGGTGCTAGGTATTTAGGTGCAGTGAGACCGGGAGGTGATCTTTCTAAGTGGCCTAATATTATTTGTCTTCCTAAGTCTTGTCAAGTGTTTTTAGGTTACCCCGTGCACTCTAGGGTGTATTGTGATTAGTGAGACCGAGAGGAGATCTAGTTTTTGGGCACTTTAGTATTGTTGGAGAGACCGGGAGGTGATCCAACCCATACCAATGAGCTTTATTTGACCTTTAGGACCTTAGAAGAAGTTGATGAGACCGGGAGGAGATTTAACTTATCTTTAGTCTTAGAGTGTCGTATTATTAGAAGCTGGTTCCATCATGGTTACCATTGCCGAGAGAAAACCGAGAGTCACATATAGGATTTCCAAACCTGGGTAGTACTTTCTCATCCTTGATTTCACCTTAGTAGCCTTTAGTCTGCGTATAGATAGTCTAGTTTGTCTTAGTTAATTCCTTTAGTTTAATTAGTTAAAACCCCAAAACCAAATCACAATCCAAATGAACCAGTTAAGTAATTAGTTGAGTCAGAGTCTAGTGTAGCGTCGCTAGTGTCTCGTGGGTTTGATACTCGGACTTCATTAGGCTTTACGATAGGTACACCTGTCTGTCAGTGGTCTAGCGTTTAGAGAGTCGTAGTTTATAAATTTAAAACTAGGGTGTCTAAATTAGGTTAGTTTTTATAGACCATAATTTGCACATCACCAGGCATTCCGGGATGCTGGGTATCAAGCAGGATAAAAGGATGGGTATGCCTATTCTGCCCAGTGTTTGGATCAGAAAAAGACCCCTCATTATGATTCCATGGTAAAAAGTGATTAGCTAAACTTCAAGAGGAATTTGAGGGACGGACTCTTATTGTCCTTGAACAACTTTCATCTAATCCTAGAATGTCCCTTCAAGATCTCAAATCCTTGTTATCTCTTTGTAGTTCTCCTGCTGGTGACTCCACCTCTTGAGTTCTTGTTCCTTTAAACAAAAATTTCGATATGGTTGTACTTTGATATACTTTAACACTCTTTCTTTTGCTATATGAGCCTTTATGTTGGGGCCCTTCTTTTGAACTTTGTGACCGTTTTAAGTTATCGCCCTTATGTTTTTGTCGGTTGTGTTTTAACTGACTGATTGTGTGTTTGCATAGCTTTGTTGTGGTTTGTTTTTTTATTGCTGGTTGGTTTGCTTTACTGCATGTGTCTTTATTTGAGCCGGTCTACACCAGTATTTTCGCCAAGTTTTGGTGATTTCGCTTTTGTTTTCTTCCTAACCTGATTGTACCAATATTTTTTCTAAGCCATTACTACTATTAGTAGGGCGAGTTGTGTCTTTATGTATCTTTTATGTTAATTTGTAACTTTTCATGCAAGTTGTAAATCGTAACTTGGATGAAAAATGGTTATCTTTGGATTCTCTTAGTATGAGTTGTGAATTGTATTCGAGCTGCAAGTTATCTTATCAGTTGTGAGAGACAACTTAATTTGTAACTTCTAGTAGAAGTTGTAAATTGTTTTTTACCATTTGGACTAGTCGACATTGTCCTTGCCCCACGTTCGGGCTTATTCGACATAGTTTGTATGTCAATGTGTGCACATTATGAAGGGTCCAGGATCAGTAGGCATGCCTGCCATGATCCTCTCCTTTGTTATTGAGATGTGTGAGAACAACTCCTAGGTGTTTGAATATGTATTTAAAACATCACATTCGTTACCTTTACTAAGGAAACCTTTGGGTACAAATTTGTTTTCAAAACATGTGAAAAAAAGGGGGAACTATTACCCCTACTGCTGATTGAAGGATGAGTGCTTCATACCTATCTTTGTCGTCTCTTATTACTTCGTGGTTTCATTGTCTTCCGATTTGGTCTTGTTACACGTGAACTTTCGCAACTTCATCGGGTTCCATGTTCTTGGAACTTCCTTCCCATCTAGTGTCTCAAGTTTACATGCGCCCTTTCCATTGGCCCAGGTTACTCTGTACGGCCCTTCCCATTTTGGTCCCAGTTTTCCTGTACTTTCCTACAAGGTGGCCTGGTTGTCCCTTAGGACTAGGTCTTCCGGGACCAAGTTTAGCTTTTTCATTCTTGCATTATAATAACTTTCCATTTGTTTTTTGTATGATGTTTCCCGGATAGTTGCTATCTCGCGTCTTTCCTCCTGCATGTTGAAGTTTGTCTTGAGGTCCACGTCGTTCTCGGCTTCTCTTAACCTCAATCTCGCTGTGGGGGACCCTATCTCAATAGGTATTACGGCCTTTGTCCCATATATAAGACTAAATGGGGTTTCTCCATTCGACGTTTTGGGCGTAGTCATGTATGCCCATAAAATGTGTGGCAACTCCTTGAGCCATCCTTTTGGTTTTCTTTCTAGCCTCCCTTTCATTCCTATTACAAGACTTTGATTGGCTCTCTTGACCAGTCCATTACTCTGAGGGTGAGCCACCGAAGTGAAGACCTGTTTGATGTGCATTTGTTCGCACCAAGGTCTGAAAGGCTTCCCAACAAACTGTACCCCGTTGTCGCTAACTAGTTCTTGTTGTATCCCAAAGCGACATATGATATTATCTAACACAAACCTTTTCATTTGTTCTCCTGTGATTTGGCCAACGGTTTAGCCTCAACCCATTTTGTAAAGTAATCTATGGCTACCACCACATATTTCACTCCCCCGGGTCTCTCAGGGAAAGGACCCACGATGTCGATGGCCCATTTCTGGAAAGGCCATGAGGTGGATACAGGGATCATTGGGTGTTTATGTCAGTAAGTTATTAGGGCGTGCACTTGACAGTTGTCAATTTTTTTTTATTTCTTCAATGACACTATCGTACATCCCATTCCAAAAGAATCCCTCATTCATCGCTTTTGCCACCACTGTTTTGGGTCCTGAATGTATGCCACATATTTCTTCATGTATTTCTTGGATCACATACTTTGCCTCTTCTCCGCTTTCGTACTTCAAGGATGGTCCCAAGTAGGACCTCCTGTATAACTGCTCGTCAATGATCTCATATTGGAGTGCTTTTACCCTTATTTTTCTTGCCAGTGTCACGTCCCCATGGAGAGTTCCCTCTTTTAATTACTTCACAATTGGAGTCATCCAGGATTCTTTCTCCCCCTCGATTGTGGATATCTCTTTGTAATGTGTGGATGGGACAGTAAGGACTTCTATTTTGACATCCTTGGCTAAGTGGTCGAAAGCCACAGATGCTTGTTTGCTCAAGGCGTTAGCCTTCCTGTTTTGGCCGTGGGGCACATAGCTTAGCTTGAAAGACACAAACGAGTTTGCCAATTCTTTGACCTTGGACACAAATTCAGCCATGCTGTCGTCCATGGTGTCATATTCCCCATTGAACTATTTGATTACAAGTTGGGAATCAGAATGTGCTTCGACATTTTGAGCCTTTACTTTCTTAGCTAGCCTCAGTCCCGCCAGGAGGGCCTCATACTCAGTTGTGTTATTTGTATTTTCGAAGTCTAACATGATGGAATATGTTAGCTCAATTCCTTTAGGACTGATTAAAGTGATTGTCACTCCGTTGCCTTCTTCACTGGAAGCTCCATCAGTGTGCAACTTCCAAATAGCGGTCTCTTCCTTTTTCTTTTATACCTCCTCTAACTCCTTCCATTTTAAGAGTTCCTTATCTTCTTCCTCAGGAACTTCTGCCAAGAAATCCGTGAGAATTGGCCTTTCATGGTTATCCTTGTTTTGTATTCGATTGCATATTCCCCTAGTTCTACCGCCCATCTGACCAACCTCCCTAAGAGTTCCGGCCTTTTGAATACTTTCTGTAGTGGTTGGTTCGAAAGGACTACGATCTGGTGTGCCTGGAAGTACCTTTGCAGCCTCTTGGAGGCAAACACCAGCGATAATGTCAGCTTTTCCATCAGTAAATACCTTTCTTCTGGTCCCTTAAGGGTCCTGCTAATGAAATATATAGGCACTTGTGTTTTTTGCCTTTCCACTACCATTACAGCGCTGATCATCGTTATGGATGCTGATAGGTATAGCTCTTCTGGTCCCTTAAGGGTCCTGCTAATGAAATATATGGGCACTTGTGTTTTTTGCCTTTCCACTACCATTACAGCGCTGATCATCGTTATGGATGCTGATAGGTATAGCGTGAGATCTTCCCCAGAGATGTGAGTGGCTAGTGAGGGGAGGTTACACGTTAGCTTTTTCATTTCTTTAAAGGTTGTCTCGGCTTCCTTATTCCAGTGGAACTTGTTTGTTTGTAAGAATTCTTTCAAGACTTTCAAAAACGGAAGTGTCTTTTCAGCTACTTTGAAAAAAAAATGATTGAGTGAAATCAATCTTCCATTCAGTTGTTGGATGTCCTTGAGGGTTCTTGGGGACTTCATTTTGATTACTGCTTGAGTCTTTTCTGGGTTGGCTTTTATCCCTCCCTTGGTCACTACCAAACCCAGGAACTCGCCCTCTTTGACTCCAAAGTAGCACTTCCCTGGATTCAACTTCATGTTAACCCCTTGCATTGTTCGTATTGTCTCTGCTATATCTTCCACCATTGCCGCCTCTGAGAGGCTTTTGATTACAATATCATCTACACAAACTTCCAGGTTCCTTTACATCTGTTCCATTAACAACATATCCCTGAATCTTTGGTAGGTCACCCAGGCGTTCTTGAGCCCGAATGGCATCTTGGTGTAGCAGAAGACCCCCTTGTATGTTATAAATTATGTTTTCTCTTCGTCTTCTAAAGACATCTTGATTTAGTTATAACATTTATATGCATCTAGGAAGCATTTCAAAGGGAATTAGGCTAGAGAGTCTATCTGCACGTTTATTTCTAGGATGGGGTAGTAATCTTTGGGGCAGGCTTTGTTAAGGTCCTTGTAATCTACACACATCCTCTATCCCCCATCCTTTTTTCCTACCATAACCGTGTTATAAATCCATGTGGGATATTGCACTTCCTTTACTATTCCTGTCCTTAGGAGTTTTCTTTTCTCTTCACATGCAGCTCTTCTTTTCTCGGGGCCCATGCTTCATTTCTTTTGTTTCACTGGTTTCATCCAACTATGGGTGTTAAGTCTGTGTTCTGTAAGACCTCTGGGTATCCCGCACATATTACTGTGTTGGAGTACGAAGAAATCTACGTTGAAGAGTAACATTTCCTTGAGAGAACTCTTACATTTATCGCTGAGTTGAGAGCCCACCCGTATGGTTTCTTCTAGAAACCTCTCTTTCAGGATCCATTCTTCTACCCCTTCTTCTTTTGGCTCCTTCTTTGCTTCCCCTTCTAAGACGGATGATACCACTTCATAAGAGGACTTGACCCAAGCCAGACCCCTAGGAGTTTGGAAAATCAGTGCCCTGAAGGTACCCTATCCCGGGCCTCCCTAGGATCACGTTATATTTCGAGGTTGATCTAATGACTGAAAACACCAGCTCTATTTTTCTAACCCTGTATCCTACTCCTACCGTAAATGGGAGCCTGATTTTTCTCAGAGGGTGTGACACGCTGCTATTGAACCCGACCAGAGGCACAGAGTCTTCCTTTAGCCTATCTCTTATGTCTCTGTCAAACCGGAGAATACAATATTCGTATATGACTTCTACCCCGATTCCCCCCATCAACGTGTATCCTACCAACCTTGTGTCCCACGATCTTGGCTGAAATGTTTAACGAGAGTTTTTGGATTTCTTGTTCCTCCAAGTGAGACATGAGGATGGAGGCCTTCATACGGTTTGGGGCCCCCAGTATCCTGACCTTCACTATTCGGGGTTGCCCATGATCATCCCTTCATCTGATCATATCTGCAAGCCCCCTTTCAGGTTCTTGTTTCACATATTTTCCCATCTTATCCCTTCCCTCCTTTATTTCCTTCACTAGGTGAGATAATTTCCCTATCTTAACCGACTGCTCTACATGTAGTTATCTGTTTTATGACCATAGCCTTTGTGAAATTCACAATATTCATTAGGGTAGGTCTTGGGCCCCGACTTAATGGGAGGAGGCCCTGAGAAAGAGTTTTTGGTCCTTTCCGTTTCCATTATTTCACTTGGCGTCTTGGTGAGGGAAGTAAAGGAATCGTAGTAGGGAGTTGAGTTTCTCCCCCTAGGCTTGTTGGGGGGAAGTTGGTTGGGGCATGTCATGTTGGGGTCTATCATAGTGGGGTTTCTTGAAGTAAGTGTTACCTTTGTTTTGGAGCCTAGTCATGGCTCTTAGTCTCCGGGAACTGGTGTCCATCTCCTTGGCTTTGCTACTAGTATCTTTTCCTCTAACGTAAGACATGACCTTGTCTATCAGGCCATCGAAGGTCTCCGGGAACTCCTCCCCCAGTTTCTCACATAGCTGTGTGTGTTTTAACCCGTTGATGAAACTGCTAATTTTCATAACCTCTGGGACACCTTTTATGTTCATACTTTCTTTAATGAACTTCTCCATATACTGGTCTACCCGTTCGTTGTCCCTCTGCATTATGTGCATGATCTCGTTTGGATTTTTAACCACTTTCCTCTGTTAATTGAAGTTTCTTAGGAACTTATCACAGAGATCTTCATAACTGTCTATGCTGCCAGCAGGGAGACTATCGAACCATAGACAAGCTCCCTCTGTCAAGGTCTGGATGAACATGTGACACCAAATGGGCATGGTCCATCTCCCCACCTGGCATGCTCCTCTGAAAGCGTGTAGGTAATCTTCTGGGTCCTTGGTACCATCATACCTATCAACGTTACTTAGGGGTTTTAGTTTAAGTGGAAGTGGGGCCTCAGAGATGCATCTTGTGAATTTTGAAATCTCTACTAGATCACTGGGGAGGTACGGCTTATCCAGGGGATCCTCGCTCAAGTTTTTTATTTTCTTTTCCTCCTTCTTGGTTTGGTTGTCTTTTCAATCTGCCAACATGGTGACTCTTTCTTCATGTGTCATTTGTTTTAACACATACATGAAGGTCGTCAGAGGGTGTGGGTTGTCCTTCCCTCTGTCACCTTCTCTATATGAAGGGCAGTAGTCTCTCCCTTTTGGGGTTTGTCGAAAATGAGTCTTGACCGGAGGCTTTCTCACTTCTTCATTTTTTCTAGATCTTCGAGTTGTTCCGTAGATCATCTTTATGAGCTGACACAAACTCAGGCGTTATTTTGATCTCATATGAAGAGATTCGGATTCTGTGGTATTTTCAAGCTCATGGTGACATCTTCCACCAGGACAACCTGTTTCTCAACCGTCTAAGAAGGCCCAGAAGTGTTGTCTTTAGTGGTGAGGGATGGTAGTGATGTTGACATCTTGCACAACTTCTCAGTGAACTTCTTGAACATGGGGATGTTCAGGACTTTTATGGTCAAAGGTCTCACATATGGCGCCATTGTCAAATCCCTTAAACCAAACGGCTGGAGAGATGATAAAGACTCGTCTGAGTCCAAGTCTTCACTGCGTAGTTCGCTACAAAAAAGAACACCATTAGCCTTGCCACGGAGGACCCCGGAGGGAGGATCCGTGACCAAGCTCCAACTGAGAGTAAGAAAACTTGTCGGGACAATAAATATGGTTCCGACACAATACATTGGTTGGAATTAATGGTGTGGGTCTTAGAATTAAATGTATGTATTTAATATAGTTGAGAGAATGTTTTCTTCGTATTCAATGTGGCGTTTAGGGTTTGTAAAAGTTACCTTATCCTGATCTCTCCCCTAGCTTATATGTGGAGATTGGCTTATCAGATTGATCATACAACATCTGATGATTTCTAAAGGTCTGCTAATACAAAGGTCTGTTACACACAAAGGTCTGGTGGTTTATAAAGTCTGTTGAAGACAAAGTACTGCTGGAAGTCTGTCATCATTGGACCTCATGTTCCAATGGTGCCAAACACATAAGATCCCAAGGTCCAAGTACCTAAAAGTCTTGAAAATTACTCTGAGCAGGATTTTCAGAAGATTGAGCTAGATGCTAAGGCATTCAGTATAGTGGCCACAACACTACCCAATGACATATATGCTGGCCTGTTACACTGTAACATTGCTAAAGAGCTATGGGATGCACTGAAAGAGCAATTTGGTGGGACAGAAGAGGTTATTGAAAACAACAGAGAGGTCTTAAACCAACAATATGAAACATTCTGTCATGTTAAAGGAGAGTCATTGACCCAACAGTTTGAAAGGTTTAGCTGTCTGATTAGTTAGTTAAAATTGGTTAATGTTGAATATGCTAAGTCCATTTTAAATAGTAGGTTCCTTAGATCATTACCAGAAAAGTGGGATACTATAGCCTTTGTGACCAGAAATTCGGTGGGGTTCAAGGATGTAAGTCTGACCCAACTTCATGGTAAGCCTCTCACATATGAAAGAGAGCTGAACCAGAAAAAGAAGTTGCAGGAATCTGGAAAAGTTGCTGATGATTACACTTTTGGTAACACAAAACTTTTGGGTCAAGAAGAGACATCAGGTGGTAGTAAGGACCAGAGTTATGATCATTATATTGACATAACTGCCGGTGGAGCCTTCAATTCTGAGCCTTACTCACCCAATTATGCTTTCACAACTAATGGGGAAAACCAGATTTCTGATAACTTATCCTTTGAACTGAATGACCTCCAACACTTTGATCCCACTGATCCAGAAGAAATGGACATTTTGCATCAATTGGCCTTGTTGAGTGTTAGAACCAGCAAGTTTTATAAAAGAACTGGTAGGATGTTTCCTGGTTTGCATGGGAATTTGAAGGTGGGGTTGGATAAGTCAAAAATCAAGTGTTATAAGTGTATTAGGCTTGGTCATTTTGCTAGGGAATGTAGGAGTCAAAACAGTGGACCAATTATCACCCACCCTAGTCCAAGACCTCAAAACACTCAAAGCACTGTGTACCATTCCCAATATACCCCTGCTCCTCATATGCAAAATACTGCCCATTTTGCACATCCAGTAAACACTGTTCCTGTCCAGTATGTCTAAACCACTGTTCCACAGATTCAGTATGTTCAAACCCATGTACCTCAGGTTCAAGTGCAACCTGCACCACAACAAGCTGCAAAAACATCTGCTCCAGCAGAGGCCAGTCAACAGAATTTCTTCACACAGGGCTTTGTTGATTGGAGTAGCTTGCCTAAGGACTTAAATGATGAAAACTTTGCTCTGATTGCTAATCCTGATGTTTCTCCTGATGAATTTTGTTTCATAGCATTAGAGTCAATACCAGAAGGGCAAGAATCTGAGAAAGTGGAGTCTAGATCTGATGAAGTGGATGAAGTTGCTGAAGCAGTGGTTATTGCTGTTGTTGGTGAACAGATGTTAGAATAGAAAGAAACTGAACCACTGTTGGAACCTCTTGCTGATCCATGGGATGCTAATGTGGTTGAAAAGGATGCTAGTTTTTTGTGAAAATGAATGTGATTATGCCATGATGGCTGCTGCTAAGGTATCACCTCAGATCTTAAAAGATCTATGTTCAGATAAATGCATTATTGCTTTTGCTAACATAAAAGAGATAAATGAAAACCTTTGAGACAAGATCTTAAAAGATGAAATTCAATTTGAGAAAACTTTTAAAGAATTAAAAAACAAATTGTTTGAAAAAGAATCTGAAATCAGCAGTCTGAATCATGAACACAACATAACCAAAGACCAACTCCAAACTACGGTAGAAAATACCAAGTTTGCAAAAAGGAGCTTGAATCCACCCAAATCACTTGTGAAAAATGGGTGGAGTCTTGTAAAGGTTATGAACTGATGTTGGAAAAGCAGATCAAGAGCAATGTAAAGTTTGGCATTGGCTTTAGAAAATATGACCAAACTGAAAACACTGCTGAAATTGATTCTGGTTTAGCTAAAGTAATCCCAACAAATAAGGTTGGTCAAGAGATAAAAGCCACTGATAAAAATGGTAACAAAATCAATTTAGAAAAACCAGAGGGGTCATCAACTTTTGAAGAGATAGAAAAATATCAATTCAAACCCACCTGATCTGATGAATGTGACATCCTTGAAAATTTCAAGACAATGGATTTTTCCACAATTGAGGGTGTCAAAGCACCTAAGGCTAAGGTCATTCCTCTGAAAGACATCCCAACAGAGGTTAAAAACTCTGTTGAAAAGGAAACTGAAAAGAGGAAGAAAAAGAAAAGATTAAAAACTTGTTTTGTGATTTTTGTGAGAAAAGAAACCATTCCACAAAGGACTGTTTTCATTTAAAAGCATATGATATCAACAGAACAAGTGTCATCACCTAAGTGCACAATTTGTGGGAAAACCAACCTTCTTACTCAAGAGTGTGTGTATCTCAAAACTTTTGAGGTTAAAAGAAAAGAGTATACTTTAAAAGCACTAGAGAGTCCACAAAAGCATGCCCCCAAATACAAACAGACTTTTGTGCCTGTCCAAACAGTTGTTACAAAACAGTTGAACAAAACCTCTGCTCCCAGAGAGGTACAAGTGACAGATGCCCCACCATCAAACCAATTCCCAAGAGGATATGGTCAACAATCTTACCAAAAGGTTCCACATGCTTATGAAGCCTACAAAAGGTCCTCTAAGCCCAAATTGAACATGCATCCTTTTGGTTATCAACATCTGACAGGAGATGGTCCACAACAGTGGTTACAGCAAAACGTTCAAAAATCTTTTCAAAACACTGACCTAACCACTGTCCATGCTCCTGGACTTGAGGCTGACCTATCTGTGACCCCATCCAAAGCCATTTTGGCATTGGAGACCCACCTGAACTAATTTGTTACTTGATGTGCAGGGAGCTTCTGCATGCTTAGATTATTTATGGTATGTAGATAGTGGAGGCTCCAGGCACATGACAGGATATAGAGCCCTACTCAAAGATTTTAAAAACCATGGAGGGGGTGATATATCCTTTGGTAACAATTCAAAAGGGAAGGTGTTGGGGTCATGGACTGTTCAGGTTGGGAAGCTCAAGTTTGAAAATGTCAATCTTATTGACAATCTTAAGTTTAACCTCCTTAGTGTTTCACAAATGAGTGACAAAGGCTATGGGTCATTCTTCACTAAGGATAGCTATAAGATTGTTGGGCCAGAAATGGTGAAAAAGATTGAAGAAATCATAACCGGGGGTAAAACACAGCTTGTTTCTCAAACAAGTGGCAATGTGTTTGTGGTTGATATGTCTAAAGAAAGTCCAATGACTGATGCTTGTCTGTTCTTGGCTGCCTCTACCAAAGAGCCAGAATTATGGCACAGGAGACTTGGGCACACAAATCTTAAGACTATCACCAAAATCTCAAAACAAGGCCTTGTAAGAGGTTTCCCACCAAAACTTTTTGCTTGTTCTGAGCATTGTGTTTCCTGTCTAAAAGGTAAACAACATAAAAGCTCTTACAAGTCCGTTGAAGCGTCCAAAACAACCGAGTGTTTGCAAATGCTCCACATGTAAAAATCATGAGTTTAAAAAAGAAAAAAATATTGTTTGGTTATTGTTGATGATTTTTCTAGGTTTACATGGACTTAGTTTTTACATTCTAAGGATGAGACTACAGGTATCTTGCAAGACTTTGTTAAACATGTTGAAAAGCAATTTGACTTGCCAGTAAAAATCTTTAGAAGTGACAATGGAACAGAGTTTAGAAATAAGGAGTTGGATGAGTTCTGTGTGGCAAAAGGGATTGTAAGGCAGTACAACATCCCAAGAACACTAGAACAAAATGGGGTGGTTGAAAGGAAAAACAGAACTTTGATTGAAGCTGCCAGAACAATGCTTGAAGACTCAGGTTTACCCTTAACTTTTTGGGCAGAGGCTGTAAACACTGCTTGTTATGTTCAGAACAGAGTTTTAATCAACCCCAGGCATCAAAAGTTTGCCTATGAAACTCTGTTCAAAATTAAACCGCTGATCTCCTATTTCAAAATCTTTGGCTGCCCATGTTTTATCTTAAACTTAAAAGATTCCATTTCAAAATTTGCAGCCAAAGTGGACTGTGGTTATCATCTGGGATACTCAACCACTGCCAAGGCCTATAAAGTGTTTGACACAAGGACTAGGTGTGTGGAAGAGACTTTGAATGTAAAGTTCAATGAACTTTCATCACTGAAAATCCCAGCAAATCCTGCTGAACTGTTTGACCTTGATAAATTTACATTTGAAGATGTGTCTGTCAAGACTAACCCTGCAGGTACCCCCACAATCTTTTCCACAAGACTATGTATGAGATATTGTGATCCCACAATACAAAGTCACTACCACCACCAGAGTATCAGAATGTTCAAAACATCTATCAAAACTCATCCACTACTGAATCAACAGTTGTTGATCAAAACTCTGCCACCTCATCATCTCCAACCTCTGTTGATAAAAATCCATCAACAGTGGATAAGAATCAACATTATGCCACACCCATTCCTCCTATTCCTCCACCTCCATTTCAAACAGATGTTGGTTTTTCAAAATTACCAACATATATTAGCTCAGATGATTCACATGTGCAGCCTTGACCTCTAAATGCCATTGTTCTATACAAAGGGTGTCTAATCTTCCTTAAATCTCATCCACCTGATCAAGTTATTGGCAACATCAATGAAGTGGTTCTCACAAGAAGTCAATCCTAAAACATTTGTATTTTTGCAGGTTTTTTATCACTCCATCAACCAATCAAGTACCAAGAGGCACTGAAAGACAATAGTTGGGTAGAAGCCATGCAAGAAGAGCTCCAACGGTTTAAAAGACAACAAGTATAGGAACTTGTACCACTGTCTAAGTATGTAAGTCCAATTGGCACAAAGTGGGTCTTCCAAAACAAAACTGATGAAAGGGGTATTGTTGTCAAAAACAAGGCCAGGCTTGTGGTTCAAGGTTATAGACAGGAAGAGGGCATTGATTATGATGAAACTTTTGCCCTTATAGCCAGACTTGAAGTTATCAAGCTGTTCTTAGCCTTTGCTGTCAACCACAACATCAAGGTGTTTCAAATCGATATAAAGTGTGCTTTCCTTTATGGCAAAATTCAGGAAGAGGTATATGTTTGCTAACCTCCTGGTTTTGAGGATCCTTTTTATCCCGATCATGTCTACAAGCTAAATAAAGCTTTGTATGGATTGAAACAAGCACTAAGGGCCTGGTATGAAACTCTTTCCACTTTTCTAGTCTCTATAGGTTTCACAGGAGGTAAAATTGATAAAACACTGTTTTTAAAATGGAGAGGAAAAGATTTAATGATTGTCCAAATTTATGTTGATGACATCATTTTTGGAAGCACATGTAACTCAATGTGTGAAGAGTTTAGACAACTCATGACAGCAGAGTATGAAATGAGTGCAATGGGTGAACTCCAATGCTTTCTTGGTCTCCAAGTTAAGCAATTGCAAAATGGAACTTTCATTCATCAAAGCAAATATGTAAAAGATCTTTTAAACAAATTTGACATGAAAGATAGTAAACCATGTAGTACACCCATGGCAACCACAAAGCTTGTCATGTCTGATGAAAAACATGACTTGGTTGATCAGACCATATATAGAAGCATGATTGGGTCTTTATTGTACCTAACTACATCTAGGCCAGACATCATATTTGCAACATGTGTTTGTGCCAGATCCCAGTCAGCACCTAGGAAGTCTAATCTCATTGCTGTGAAAAGAATATTCAGATACATAAAAGGTGCTCCCATACTTGGTATCTGGTATCCTGCTAATGGGAATGTCAAGCTTTTAAGTTTTTCAGACAGTGATTTTGCTGGATGCAACACCACCAGGAAGTCTACATCAGGAGGGTGTCAATTCCTAGGCAACTGCTTAGTGTCTTAGCAAAGCAAAAAGCAAAAAGCAAGTAGCTATTTCCACATCCACTGCTGAAGCTGAGTATATTACTGCTGCAAGTTGTACAGCTCAACTGTTGTGGCTTCAAAATCAATTACTGGATTTTGGTATAACAACTCTAAAGACTCCTCTCATGTTGGACAGTCAAGCAGCTAAAAATATCATCAAAAATCCAGTATCCCATTCAACCACCAAACACATTGACATCAGACATCATTTTGTGGGGGATTGCTATGAAAAAGGTTGGATTTCTCGGCATCATGTTCCAACAAAAGATCAGCTGGCAGATGTGCTAACAAAAGCATTAGACACGTCTACCTTTGAAAGTCTGATCTCAAGAACTGGCATGCTTAACTTGGATTAGAAGGAAAAAACTTCTTTTCCTTGAAAAAAAAGCGTTAAAATGTTTTAAGAAAATCAAATTTCATCCTTAAAAATAGCTAAAATGAAAAATTTTCATTAATCCTTAAAAGTCTGTTCATAACCACCGATGTTTTAAACCTCTGATGGTTGAATATTCATCCACTGCTGAAAGACAACCTCTATTTCATATTTCCTTTGTTGACCACTGTTGACCAAACACTGATAGTTTCAACCTCTGATATCTATCTACTGATAGACACAAAATCAGCCACTGTTTTCACAATACACTGTTCCCAACCACTGTTGTTGCCCAACAGTGGTTTCCAAACAACTTTCATCCGCCTTTCATCAGAGATTACCACGTGGTCAGATGTTAACCGTCGGATCTTTGAAACACTGCTACGTCAGCATTCACTTTTCACTTTTTAAAACCCTGATTAAAACCCAAACAGAGCTTTCATCGCCGTATCGAATTCAAAATTCTTCAAAGCGGTTACCATTTTCTTCTTCATTCTCCTTCAATCTCTCGTCATTTCTACTTCCAATCATGGCTCTAGTCATCAAACACCCCCACAACTACCTCTGTACGTTTGAGAAAACAGACAAAAATACAGAGTTCCACTCAATAATTGACACTCTGTCATCATCCAAATACAAAATCTTACTCACCGCTGATGCACCCATATATCAAGACACCCTACGTGATTTCTGGAAAAATGCTGAAGTTCAAGAACAAGACAAAAAGCCATGGGGAATCACTTCAAAAGTAGGAGGTGTCTTGGTTGCTATAACCCCTACAAATATTTCCGAAACATTTCAAACGAATGATCTTGCAGGTAAAACCTCTTTTCCAAAAAGTGAGTATCAAACAGATTTGATAGAAAGGGGTTATGATGGACAATTAACAAAGGCAACAATGTTTAAACTAAATTTTCCACCACCCATGAAAATTTTTTTCCATACCCTGCTCACTTGTTTATCAAACAGAACAACTGGTTTCAATGAAATACCATTAAAAATTCAGTACTTGGGTTATGTTATTATGTCAAAAACAAATTTTAACTACTCCTAGGCACTGTTTACAGATTTGGTCAATAATGTGAGAAATATCATAGATGGGAAGAATACTGCTTTTTTGTTGTTCCCAAGGTTTTTGAGTTATTATTTGCAACAAAAAAGTTCCATAAAATATTTTTGAACAAGGAACATTTTTCAGAATAAACAGACTTTTATCTGAAACATTTACTCGCCTAACGGCCAAAGAGTCAAAAGTTTCCAAAACAAAAGCAAAGAAGTCTGAGAAAATTTTAGATGATTCCACATTTGCTCCTCAAACTTATGTTGCTGAGCTCACTGCTCATGGTGATCACAGCACCACAACCTCTGCTGTGAAACCCCCACCATCCAAATCCAAAAAGACCAAAACAAAAACCAAAAAGCCCACCAAACCCACAAATAAGGGTCCTCTGGAATATGAGATCCCAGAGGTTAACCCTGTGACAACACCAATGTCACAAGAAACCACTGTTGCTACTTCCTCACAACAGTTGGAAAGATCTCAACCTGAAACCTTTACTGCTCATGTTTCCTCACAAAAGGAACATGTTGTAAGCATAGGGATACCACCATATAAAGTATTACCCTCACTTGAGAGTATGTTTAAAAGCCCTTCTCCCGGGGCAATTTCTCTTTCATCACCACTCACCTCATCTCCTATTCCACCTACCATTTTACTACTGTTTGAAGCCATTGAAATTCAGACTCAAAGTAGCCCCTCACACTGACACATTACTGAGAGTATAACTTCAACATTGGCTGTGTCTAAACCTATTCAATTAGCTAACCCACAAACAGTTGAGGAGGTTACACCACTTGAATCTCACAAAATTCTTGTTGGTAGTTCAAGTGGAGCAGCTACTACAGATGTTGGATCCACTAATCTACATCTGGATAGTAGTTACATCAGTCAGACTCCCTTGAAGGCAACCACTACTGAATCTACCAAGGTAACTGATGTGATTAAAATACAACATATAAATTGTATTAAATACAGCGTAAAAGCAACCTTTTTTTAGTACTAATATTGGAAAAAGCTCGTGTTTTCGTTCCTTTTAGATTTTCAGGGATAAAAGATGTTAATTGTGAAAAAGGAGCAAAAAGACAGCAAAATCCAACATAAATGAAGAAGGAATTGCCACAAAGTGCCAAGCCCCGGTTCACATCCAAACCCCAAATAATAAGAAAAGAAAACTGACACACGGGGTCGTGTCCATCTGACACGGGCTGTGTCCGAAGTTGGATAATGGGCAGAAGAAAAAGACAACTGCAAAAGACAAAAATGGCAGCCAACATGGGGCCGTGTTAAGGCTACACGGGGCGTGGTCAACTTAAAGATTTTCAGAATCTTCAATAGTACAACAAGTACTTTGGCCACGGGTCGTGCCGTTGACGCACGAGGCCGTGTTAGTACTAGATCTGACAAGCAGTTAATGAGGAAGAGAGAGAGAGAGAGATGGGCACAGGGCCGTGCCAGCCAGGCACGGGCCGTGCTGAAGCTTCTGTCTACAGCTATAAATAGGAGTGTCTGGTTCCACTTCAACTCATCCCTTGGCAAACCACTTCTCTCTCACTTGCCACTACTCCACCACCACTACAACACCATCATTCACCACCATCATCCATCTTTCAATATTTAGAGTTTGTGTGTAGTCTCGGGATCCAAGATTGATCGTAAGAATCTTTGTCAAATAAAGGTCATGCTTGGCTAAATTCTTACATCACTTGGTGAAGACTTTTCTTTTATGTATTTCTTTTATGATTTCCAAGAATTTCAGGAAAGCTTAAAACTAACGGCTTAATCTTTTTGATTCTTTTCTTTTTAGGTTTTTCTTCTTTTTCTTTTATTTTTCTTCTTTCTGTAGAAGTGACACGGGGTCATGCTGCTCCGACACGGGGCCGTGTCAACTCTCTAGAATCTTAAAAACTAATTTCTCCCAGATACAGAGTGTAGCATGGGGCCGTGTTGTTCCAGCACAGGGCCTTGCCGAACTTTTTGTTTGTAAGAAATTAGTGGCCGCCTGATCTCGACGGTTTAAAAAAAAATCTTATGGATTTCTTTGACTACTTCTATCCCCGCCACTCTTACGGGTTATGGTGTGATTTTTGTGGGGAGGACCATGTAGAAGCGGAATGTAGCGTTCTAAACTTCACTCCCCCACTATTTAGCCCTGTCGTTTTCCTGTAACGAAACCCCCGAAACAAGCGGGAGTGAAATAATGAGGAAACCCCTACGCCTGAACCCCGTCGATCCTCTTTTCTAGACGACCTAGAACCCATAGGTGAAATAGAAAAAAGGATCATCCAAAGTATCCAAGTGATAGACTCTTACTTGAAGGCGCGAAATTCATCAAAGATTCCATCAGAAGGAGAATGAATGGAGGGAAAACCAGGCATAGGTCAACCAAACCTCTAGGATAGACGACCGCGAAAACGAAAGCGATAGTCGTCCCTGTATCGATTTAGCCATGACGGTCCCTGTTACCGAGTATGAATCTCACAACAACAGCATGGACAGGAGCGAATCGACTCACACCTTCTTTAACAAGAGCCCGAAAAAGGTAAATAAGGAAAGATCCCATTTTTCCATTTTTAAAGAACTCTTCTACCTTTCCGACAACCTTTTGCGTTTTTGTATCCCTCGCCTAAGTCTGCGGTATATCCGACAGTACGGTGTTGTTCCAACCAGTAAGGAACCACCCGACATCGGATAATTCCTTAAAATAATTAGGCAAAAATTTAAATAAAAACTCTGACACGGGGCCGTGCCCACTTTCTTCCAGAACCTGGGGCGTGTCGATTTAACACAGGGCAGAGCCACTCGTATTTTTTCATCACGGGGCCATGTCCATAGTGACGTAGGAGGTGTTTAACTAACGGACAACATTCTCTGACACATGAATCCGGCACGGGGCCGTGCTGCCCAGGCACGGGGCCGTGCTCGCGTGTTGTCACAGTCTATAAAGTCAGCCTTTGAGAGAATGTTTGGAACCATTCTCAAAAGGAAAGATCTCTGAGATTCTTCACACGTACCTGAAGAGGTATGTTTTTAAAAAGTTCTCATTCAACCTTCTTGTCTTTTCCTCTTTTGTACATTTCCTCTTCTTCATCCTCTATGAACTCCATTGAAGCTTAAAGCTTCAAGCTTCAAAAGCTTCAATAGGAGGCTCATACTCTTGATTTTTAGCTCAAAGTTTTGCAAATTCACATTAGTAAAACATTATTTTAAGTTATTTACGTTCAAAAAATCAAAAATCAGTCAAAACTAACTTAAAATAAAATTTTTAGAGCTAAAAATCTGGAACAGATTGTGACAACTCGGAATTTAGAACCCTTCATTGTATCTTGATGTAACATGCTTGAACGTTATGTGCTTATATATTAATAAATGAAAGTTCGTGATTATCTTGATGCGCTATGTGTTATTAATGTGTACGTATAAAGTATAGTTTTATACAAGTATGTATGTAGTGAACCGGAACCAAAACACAAGGACCCGACTCGAGACCACTCGGTCTCGAGTGAACAGTAGGACAATTGGGCCGGTTGGGCCATGCACCCCTAAGGCCACTCGGAACCCACTTAGAGTGCACCACCTTGTATAAAACCCAAAACCTACACTCACTCTCACACACACTCTCCTCTACACTCTCTCTCTAGAAAACCTAAAACCCTAGAGATCAAGCATCACCTCTCCTCTCCTTTCTCTCGGATCAAACCGGCAATCGCAAGGGAGTTCTCGGATCGCTTGTAACCTCATTTGGGAGCCCATTCATCGACCCTTCATACCCTCATACCTTGGAATCTTACCAGTTAGTGATTCATGTTATGTGTTTTATTTCGGTTGATGATGTATGATGAAGTTATATGATAATATGTGTTTGCTTGTTAAGTTTATGCATATTGAATATATCCTTCTTGAATGGTCGATATTAAGATTGTTGTTATCCATGATGAAGGTGTTTGCTCGATAATATGAGTAGTGTGTTTTGCTTGATTTAAGTGAATAAAATGCTCCTTCATAGTAATAAGAGAATAAGATGATGAGTTAAGGGTGCTTATAGGGTTTAGTACATGACTAGTGTGTTACATGATGCAAACATGATTTATGAGATAGTAATGGTAAATAGTTGCTTAAAATGCTTCGAAAATGGCAAGAATAGATCTAGTATAGCATGTCTTCGGGTCGGATTCGGATGAATGATCATGATGAATAAATTGAATACGTGAAGAACAACATGAAGGTTATTAAAAATATTTGAAATGTTGTGTTTTGATCTGTTTTGATTATGAATTAGACAAGAAAACATGTTTGTGAATTTTGGTTGGATAGTACACAAGATCATGAAATGGTAATCCTATTGGTTAGTACAATTCTGGGCAAATGTTCTAGAAACAGCAGGGTGCGAGTCGAGACCTCCGGTTGCGACTCGAGACCATATATGTGACAACTCGAGACCGCGTTTGCGACACAGGTTACGAGTCGAGAACCCCTAGTCTCGACTCGAGACCACACATTACCAGCACACAAACAACACGACTCGAGACCAGGTTACGGGTTTTGTTGCGACTCGAGACCACCAAGTCTCGAGTGATGAAGGCTAAACCGAGACAGCACCGTCTCGACTCGAGATCTCTGGTCTCGACTCGAGACCACCTGATTATATGCTCTGTATGGACTTGCACGGATACAGGCCTAAGTATTTGGGCCGAATGTATGGACCTTATGTGTTACTATGGAATGTGTATGTTGTACACTGTAGATTGGACTGCCATGAATAACACTTGTTTGCAACGTGCTAGTATACGTGTATAAAATGTATGTGCATTACTTGGTTTGTATCTGACTTGCGTGGTAACCATACTAGGACGTGGTTGACCGTAATTGGCTCGATTTGACCTTTCGTTTATCTGTCGAGCTAACCTAAGGTGAGTTCACACTCTCTACAAAGCATGGGATTCCCAGGGGTTGGGAATGGGATTAAGGAACATGGGTTCCTCATCCTTTATTGGGTAGGACAGTGCTGGTTCAGGAATATAATTCCTCGTCCTCTTGGACAGATAACTTTCACTAGACCAAAACTCTATCACGAAGTCCCTCCTTTTTATATCGACTTAATTGCCGGGCCAATGGCGAGCGGGTCATTAGTTAGATAGCGCTATTTAGGTTTGACAAACCTCACACCGTGCCGCAGAGGACGGGCGTGAACTAATGGATCTGGGCACGTCAATGATGATAGACATTGACAGTTCAGGGCACATAAACATGACTACAGTCAGCAGTCGATATGGTAACGAGTCTAGTAACATACATGGGGTAGCCCCCACGGCCGTAGAGCCAGATAATTAAACATGGGGTAGCCCCTACGACTGGATTGCCAGAGTAATTGGGTTAAATAAATCACGTTTTCAACTACGGGGTAACCCCCACGGCAGGATGCCAGATAAAGGAAACTGTTTTTGAAACAACTTAAAACGAACACCCAACTGTGAACTCGCTCAACATTATTGTTGACTCGTTACTACATGCTTTGCAGGTCAATAGGTACCTAGCTGGAGCTTGCTTGGAAAAGAGTCGTTGTGGGACATGGACAGCTGTGTGCCATGTTAAACTTTGAAACAATTAAACTTATGTTTTGGGTTTTAAACGTTATGCTTCCGCTTGCAACTTAAACTATGTTTTTGTTTGGACACCAATTGTATTGGTTGGATTTTATAATTACTTACATGCTTGTTCAATATGATTGGTGGCTGGATCCTGGTCAGTCACGCCTCCAAGCGGTGGTATTCCGCAAGTGGATTTTGGGGGTGTGACAGATTGGTATCAGAGCCATTGGTTATAAAGAACTTTGTTTTAATAAAGGAAAAACGTTTTTGTTAAAACCAGACTATAACCTGTACAGTGCTCAACGGTCCACAACGACGCTTCACTCCACATGCAAGCCTCGACACTCTAGGTGATATGGTTTATGTTCTGTTACCTACTTGCTAGATTTCATAGAACTATGCTCTTGGTATGCTTAGATAAATGTAGCAACTATAGTATGAGAACACATGTGTGCTTACTCTCTTCCGTCATCGCACCTTCACGAACCTCTCTCACTCATGTTTCCCTCTTATATGAAGATCATGAGTGGATGCGTTAACATGACTCAAGCCCAGTTGACGGCTCTGATTAACGAACGAGTTGCTGCGGCACTTGCAGCTCCACACGCAGGAGGTGTATCCTGCAGTCCAAACTCATTCTAGGATCTTTAGATCCTACTCTCGTGAACCAACCTTTGTGTTAAACTCTGTCCTTTCTTTCACCCACAACAGGTCAACATGCTCAGTCACCTGTGTGCACCTTTAAAACTTTTATGGACTGCCGACCCACTACTTTTAGCAGCACTGAAGGAGCTGTAGGTCTCCTCCACTGGTTTGAGAAGCTCGAGTCAGTTTTCGAAATGTGTGAATGCCCTGAGGCGCGCAGGGTGAAGTATGCTACCGGTACTCTCGAGGGTTTAGCTCTCACATGGTGGAATGCTCAAGTCCAAATGCTAGGGTTGGTTGCTGCTAACGCCACCCCAATTAAGCATATTGAACTCTTTCTCAAGGGCTTAGTGCCAGAAATCCAAAGTCATGTGACTTCAGCAAACCTCGCCACCATCCAGCAGGTTGTTCAATTGGCTCACCGTCTCACTGATCAGGCGGTGGAGTAGAACAGGTTACCAAAGCATATAAGTGCTACAGCTACTTCGGATGCTCCTAGTGACAACAAGAGAAAATGGGATGGAGCTTCAAGAAAAGGTTCAACTTCTGTGCAATCTCAGTCTCAGCAGAGAAAGACTGATGACTACAAGAGCCCCAGTCAGCAATCATCTAGTGGTTAAAGTCATGGTGGGTACAAAGGGAATCACCCCAAATGCAACCGCTGCAACCTACACCACAGCGGGCCATGCACCAGGGGTAACTGTCATCGGTGCAACAAGCCAGGTCACGCCGCCAAGGACTGCAGAAGCTTATACCCCGCAAACCAGAATCGTCAACAACAAGCCCCTCAGAACCAGCGACAGCAGCAGCAGCAGCAAGGTATCAACAAAGGGTGCTTTCAGTGTGGAGCTGAAGGCCATTTCAAGAAAGATTGCCCCCAACTGAACAGGAACCAGAACAACAACAATAACAACAATAATCAGGGGAATGGTAACAATGGGAACAACAACAACAACAATGGAGCCAGGGGGCGGGTGTTCGTGCCTGGTCAAGGTGAAGCAAGGAATGACCCAAATGTTGTGACGGGTAAGTTCCTTCTCGACGACTTTTATGTTACAGTTTTATTTGATTCGGGTGCCGATACTAGCTACGTGTCACTAGAAGTTAGTCGAATGCTTAAGCGTATTCCAACACCTTTGAATAACAAGCACACTGTAGAGCTAGCAAATGGTAAGAGTTTAGAGGCCGCACACGTAGTCAAGGGTTGTAAACTTATTCTTGCTAACCAGACCTTCTCTATCGACATCATTCCTATCGTCTTGGGTAGTTTCGATGTTGTCATTAGGATGGATTGGTTATCCCAACACCGAGCAGAGATTCTTTGCAACGAGAAGATTGTTCGTATTCCTGGTTCAGGCGATGAACCTCTCATGATTCGTGGCGACAAGAGGGGCGCTGTCGAGAACATCATCTCTTTCCTTAAGGCCCAGAAGTGCTTGCGAAAGAGCCACACTGCCATTTTGGCTCTCGTTATTGACACCTCGGAGAAAGAGAAGAAGATAGAAGATTTTCCGATTGTACGCGACTATCCTGAGGTATTTCCTGAGGAATTACCTGGCCTTCCGCCTCATCGCCAGGTCGAGTTTCAGATTGAACTAGCTCCTGGAGCTGCGCCTATAGCTCGTGCACCTTATCGTTTAGCTCCATCAGAGTTGAAAGAACTCTCTACGCAATTACAAGAACTCTTGGATAAGGGTTTTATTCGTCCTAGCTCTTCGCCCTGGGGAGCTCCAGTGCTATTCGTGAAGAAGAAGGATGGTACCTTCCGTATGTGTATCGACTACCGTGAACTCAACAAGGTGACCGTGAAGAATCGCTATCCTCTTCCACGCATTGATGACTTGTTCGACCAGTTGCAGGGGTCGAGCTACTATTCAAAGATTGATCTGAGATCAGGATATCACCAGCTGAGAGTCCGAGAAGAGGACGTCTCCAAAACAGCTTTTAGAACTCGTTATGGACACTATGAGTTTTTGGTCATGCCTTTTGGGCTGACAAACGCACCTGCGATTTTCATAGACTTGATGAATCGAGTGTGCAAGCCTTACCTGGACAAGTTCGTTATAGTCTTCATCGAAGACATCCTAATCTATTCTAAGAGTCAGGAGGAATACGAGCAGCATCTACGACTTATTCTAGAACTCCTTCGAACAGAACAACTTTATGTAAAGTTCTCGAAATGCGACTTCTGGCTTCGTGAAGTCCATTTCTTAGGACATGTGGTGAACAAGGATGGGATTCACGTTGATCCATCCAAGGTAGACTCGATTAAGAACTGGCCTGCACCTCGTACACCAACGGAGATTCGCCAGTTCTTGGGTTTGGCAGGTAACTACAGGAGGTTCATTAAGGATTTTTCCAAGATTGCACAGCCTCTCACCTCACTAACGCAAAAAGGGGTTGTTTATCGATAGGGAAATGCACAGGAATTAGCATTTCAGCATTTAAAGGATAGACTTTGCAGCGCACCTATCCTTTCATTGCCAGAGGGCACAGATGATTTTGTGGTTTACTGCGACGCATCAATTCAGGGTCTTGGTTGTGTATTGATGCAACGAGATAAAGTTATAGCCTACGCCTCACGCCAACTTAAAGTTCATGAAAGGAACTACACTACACACGATTTAGAGCTGGGAGCTGTTGTTTTTGCACTTAAGATATGGAGACATTACTTGTACGGTACCAAGTGCGCCATCTACACTGACCACAGGAGCCTCGAGCATATCTTCAAACAGAAGGAACTGAATACGCGACAACGACGATGGGTCGAACTACTGAACGATTACGAATGTGCAATCAAGTACCATCCTGGCAAATCCAATGTTGTGGCTGATACCCTTAGTCGAAAGGACACTACGCCTAAGCGCGTGCGAGCATTGCAACTCACTATCCAATCTAGTCTTCCTTCCCAGATACGAGCTGCTCAGATAGAAGCATTGAAACCAGAAAACGTCAGGGCTGAAGCCCTACGCGGCTCAAGGCAACGATTAGAACAAAAGGAAGACGGTGCATACTACGTAACGGGACGCATTTGGGTCCCACTCTATGGCAACTTACGAGAGCTTGTGATGGATGAAGCACACAAATCTCGTTACTCGGTACATCCTGGCTCGGATAAGATGTACCACGATATCAAAACTACGTATTGGTGGCCTAGCATGAAGGCCCACATAGCAACTTACGTCAGCAAGTGTTTGACTTGTGCGAGAGTCAAGACGGAATACCAGAAACCCTCAGGCCTACTCCAACAGCCAGAAATACCACAATGGAAATGGGAGCAGATTTCCATGGATTTCATTACCGGCCTGCCTAGATCTCAGCGCGGAAATGACACTATCTGGGTGATCGTGGATCGACTCAAAAAGTCTGCACACTTCTTAGGACAATTGGGCCGGTTGGGCCGGGCACCCCTAAGGCCACTCGGAACCCACTTAGAGTGCACCACCTTGTATAAAACCCAAAACCTACACTCACTCTCACACACACTCTCCTCTACACTCTCTCTCTAGAAAACCTTAAACCCTAGAGATCAAGCATCACCTCTCCTCTCCTTTCTCTCGGATCAAACCGGCAATCGCAAGGGAGTTCTCGGATCGCTTGTAACCTCATTTGGGAGCCCATTCATCGACCCTTCATACCCTCATACCTTGGAATCTTACCGGTTAGTGATTCATGTTATGTGTTTTATTTCGGTTGATGATGTATGATGAAGTTATATGATAATATGTGTTTGCTTGTTAAGTTTATGCATATTGAATATATCCTTCTTGAATGGTCGATATTAAGATTGTTGTTATCCATGATGAAGGTGTTTGCTTGATAATATGAGTAGTGTGTTTTGCTTGATTTAAGTGAATAAAATGCTCCTTCATAGTAATAAGAGAATACGATGATGAGTTAAGGGTGCTTATAGGGTTTAGTACATGACTAGTGTGTTACATGATGCAAACATGATTTATGAGATAGTAATGGTAAATAGTTGCTTAAAATGCTTCGAAAATGGCAAGAATAGATCTAGTATAGCATGTCTTCGGGTCGGATTCGGATGAATGATCATGATGAATAAATTGAATACGTGAAGAACAACATGAAGGTTATTAAAAATATTTGAAATGTTGTGTTTTGATCTGTTTTGATTATGAATTAGACAAGAAAACATGTTTGTGAATTTTGGTTGGATAGTACACAAGATCATGAAATGGTAATCCTATTGGTTAGTACAATTCTGGGCAAATGTTCTAGAAACAGCAGGGTGCGAGTCGAGACCTCCGGTTGCGACTCGAGACCATATATGTGACAACTCGAGACCGCGTTTGCGACACAGGTTACGAGTAGAGAACCCTAGTCTCGACTCGAGACCACACATTACCAGCACACAAACAACACGACTCGAGACCAGGTTACGGGTTTTGTTGCGACTCGAGACCTGACTCGAGACCACCAAGTCTCGAGTGATGAAGGCTAAACCGAGACAGCACCGTCTCGACTCGAGATCTCTGGTCTCGACTCGAGACCACCTGATTATATGCTCTGTATGGACTTGCACGGATACAGGCCTAAGTATTTGGGCCGAATGTATGGACCTTATGTGTTACTATGGAATGTATATGTTGTACACTGTAGATTGGACTGCCATGAATAACACTTGTTTGCAACGTGCTAGTATACGTGTAGAAAATGTATGTGCATTACTTGGTTTGTATCTGACTTGCATGGTAACCATACTAGGACGTGGTTGACCGCAATTGGCTCGATTTGACCTTTCGTTTATCTGCCGAGCTAACCTAAGGTGAGTTCACACTCTCTACAAAGCATGGGATTCCCAGGGGTTGGGAATGGGGTTAAGGAACATGGGTTCCTCATCCTTTATTGGGTAGGACAGTGATGGTTCAGGAATATAATTCCTCGTCCTCTTGGACAGATAACTTTCACTAGACCAAAACTCTATCACGAAGTCCCTCCTTTTTATATCGACTTAATCGCCGGGCCAATGGCGAGCGGGTCATTAGTTAGATAGCGCTATTTAGGTTTGACAAACCTCACACCGTGCCGCAGAGGACGGGCGTGAACTAATGGATCTGGGCACGTCAATGATGATAGACATTGACAGTTCAGGGCACATAAACATGACTACAGTCAGCAGTCGATATGGTAACGAGTCTAGTAACATACAAGGGGTAGCCCCCACGGCCGTAGAGCCAGATAATTAAACATGGGGTAGCCCCTACGGCTGGATTGCCAGAGTAATTGGGTTAAATAAATCACGTTTTCAACTACGGGGTAACCCCCACGGCAGGATGCCAGATAAAGGAAACTATTTTTAAAACAACTTAAAACGAACACCCAACTGTGAAATCGCTCAACATTATTGTTGACTCGTTACTACATGCTTTGCAGGTCAATAGGTACCTAGCTGGAGCTTGCTTAGAAAAGAGTCGTTGTGGGACATGGACAGCTGTGTGCCATGTTAAACTTTGAAACAATTAAACTTATGTTTTGGGTTTTAAACGTTATGCTTCCGCTTGCAACTTAAACTATGTTTTTGTTTGGACACCAATTGTATTGGTTGGATTTTATAATTACTTACATGCTTGTTCAATTTGATTGGTGGCTGGATCCTTGTCAGTCACGCCTCCAAGCGGTGGTATTCCGCTAGTGGATTTTGGGGGTGTGACAGATTGGTATCAGAGCCACTGGTTATAGACCAGACTATAACCTGTACAGTGCTCAACGGTCCACAACGACGCTTCACTCCACATGCAAGGCTCGACACTCTAGGTGATATGGTTTATGTTCTGTTACCTACTTGCTAGATTTCATAGAACTATGCTCATGGTATGCTTAGATAAACGTAGCAACTATAGTATGAGAACACATGTGTGCTTAGTCTCTTCCGTCATCGCACCTTCACGAACCTCTCTCACTCATGTTTCCCTCTTATATGAAGATCATGAGTGGACGCGTTACATGACTCAAGCCAAGTTGACGGCTCTGATTAACGAACGAGTTGCTGCGGCACTTGCAGCTCCACACGCAGGAGGTATATCCTGCAGTCCAAACTCATTCTAGGATCTTTAGATCCTACTCTCGTGAACCAACCTTTGTGTTAAACTCTGTCCTTTCTTTCACCCACAATAGGTCAACATGCTCAGTCACCTGTGTGCACCTTTAAAACTTTTATGGACTGCCGACCCACTACTTTTAGTGGCACTGAAGGAGCTGTAGGTCTCCTCCACTGGTTTGAGAAGCTCGTGTCAGTTTTCGAAATGTGTGAATGCCCTGAGGCGCGCAGGGTGAAGTATGCTACCGGTACTCTAGAGGGTTTAGCTCTCACATGGTGGAATGCTCAGGTCCAAATGCTAGGGTTGGTTGCTGCTAACGCCACCCCATGGAACAATTTTAAAGAGATGATCAAGGAGGAATACTGCAGTCGTGACGACATTCATAAGCTGGAAGTCGAGTTCTACAACCTCAAGATGATGGGGTCAGAAATTGAGGCGTATACTAAGAGATCGAATGAGCTTGCATTATTGTGTCCTATTATGGTGGACCCTCCAATTAAGCATATTGAACTCTTTCTCAAGGGCTTAGTGCCAGAAATCCAAAGTCATGTGACTTCAGCAAACCTCGCCACCATCCAGCAGGTTGTTCAGTTGGCTCACCGTCTCACTGATCAGGCGGTGGAGCAGAACAGGTTACCAAAGCATATAAGTGCTACAGCTACTTCGGATGCTCCTAGTGACAACAAGAGAAAATGGGATGGAGCTTCAAGCAAAGGTTCAACTTCTGTGCAATCTCAGTCTCAGCAGAGAAAGACTGATGACTACAAGAGTCCTAGTCAGCAATCATCTGGTGGTTAAAGTCATGGTGGGTACAAGGGGAATCACCCCAAATGCAACCGCTGCAACCTACACCACAGCGGGCCATGCACCAGGGGTAACTGTCATCGGTGCAACAAGCCAGGTCACGCTGCCAAGGACTGCAGAAGCTTATACCCCGCAAACCAGAATCGTCAACAACAAGCCCCTCAGAACCAGCGACAGCAGCAGCAGCAGCAAGGTATCAACAAAGGGTGCTTTCAGTGTGGAGCTGAAGGCCATTTCAAGAAAGATTGCCCCCAACTGAACAGGAACCAGAACAACAACAACAACAACAATAATCAGGTGAATGGTAACAATAGGAACAACAACAATGGAGCCAGGGGGTGGGTGTTCGTGCTTGCTCAAGGTGAAGCAAGGAATGACCCCAATGTTGTGACGGGTAAGTTCCTTCTCGACGACTTTTATGTTACAGTTTTATTTGATTCGGGTGCCGATACTAGCTACGTGTCACTAGAAGTTAGTCGAATGCTTAAGCGTATTCCAACACCTTTAAATAACAAGCACATTGTAGAGCTAGCAAATGGTAAGAGTTTCACGTAGTCAAGGGTTGTAAACTTATTCTTGCTAACCAGACCTTCTCTATCGACCTCATTCCTATCTTCTTGGGTAGTTTCGACGTTGTCATTAGGATGGATTGGTTATCCCAACACCGAGCAGAGATTCTTTGCAACGAGAAGATTGTTCGTATTCCTGGTTCAGGTGATGAACCTCCCATGATTCGTGGCGACAAGAGGGGCGCTGTCAAGAACATCATCTCTTTCCTTAAGGCCCAGAAGTGCTTGCGAAAGAGCCACACTGCCATTATGGCACTCGTTACTGACACCTCAGAGAAATAGAAGAAGATAGAAGATTTTCCGATTGTACGCGACTATCCTGAGGTATTTCCTGAGGAATTACCTGGCCTTCCGCCTCATCGCCAGGTCGAGTTTCAGATTGAACTAGCTCCTGGAGCTGCGCCTATAGCTCGTGCACCTTATCGTTTAGCTCCATCAGAGTTGAAAGAACTCTCTACGCAACTACAAGAACTCTTGGATAAGGGTTTTATTCGTCCTAGCTCTTCGCCCTGGGGAGCTCCAGTGCTATTCGTGAAGAAGAAGGATGGTGCCTTCCGTATATGTATCGACTACCGTGAACTCAACAAGGTGACTGTGAAGAATCGCTATCCTCTTCCACGCATTGATGACTTGTTCGACCAGTTGCAGGGGTCGAGCTACTATTCAAAGATTGATCTGAGATCAGGATATCACCAGCTGAGAGTCCGAGAAGAGGACGTCTCCAAAACAGCTTTTAGAACTCGTTATGGACACTATGAGTATTTGGTCATGCCTTTTGGGCTGACAAACGCACCTGCGATTTTCATGGACTTGATGAATCGAGTGTGCAAGCCTTACCTGGACAAGTTCATTATAGTCTTCATCGACGACATCCTAATCTATTCTAAGAGTCAGGAGGAACACGAGCAGCATCTACGACTTATTCTGGAACTCCTTCGAACAGAACAGCTTTATGCAAAGTTCTCGAAATGCGACTTCTGGATTCGTGAAGTCCATTTCTTAGGCCATGTGGTGAACAAGGATGGGATTCACGTTGATCCATCCAAGGTAGACTCAATTAAGAACTGGCCTGCACCTCGTACACCAACGGAGATTCGCCAGTTCTTGGGTTTGGCAGGTTACTACAGGAGGTTCATTAAGGATTTTTCCAAGATTGCACAGCCTCTCACCTCACTAACGCAAAAAGGGGTTGTTTATCGATGGGGAAATGCACAGGAATTAGCATTTAAGCATTTAAAAGATAGACTTTGTAGCGCACCTATCCTTTCATTGCTAGAGGGCACAGATGATTTTGTGGTTTACTGGGACGCATCAATTCAGGGTCTTGGTTGTGTATTGATGCAACGAGATAAAGTTATAGCCTACGCCTCACGCCAACTTAAAGTTCATGAAAGGAACTACACTACACACGATTTAGAGCTGGGAGCTGTTGTTTTTGCACTTAAGATATGGAGACATTACTTGTACGGTACCAAGTGCGCCATCTACACTGACCACAGGAGCCTCGAGCATATCTTCAAACAGAAGGAACTGAATATGCGACAACGACGATGGGTCGAACTACTGAACAATTACGAATGTGCAATCAAGTACCATCCTGGCAAAGCCAATGTTGTGGCTGATGCCCTTAGTCGAAAGGACACTACGCCTAAGCGCGTGCGAGCATTGCAACTCACTATCCAATCTAGTCTTCCTTCCCAGATACGAGCTGCTCAGATAGAAGCATTGAAACCAGAAAACGTCAGGGCTGAAGCCCTACGCGGCTCAAGGCAACGATTAGAACAAAAGGAAGACGGTGCATACTACGTAACGGGACGCATTTGGGTCCCACTCTATGGCAACTTACGAGAGCTTGTGATGGATGAAGCACACAAATCTCGTTACTCGGTACATCCTGGCTCGGATAAGATGTACCACGATATCAAAACTACGTATTGGTGGCCTAGCATGAAGGCCCACATAGCAACTTACGTCAGCAAGTGTTTGACTTGTGCGAGAGTCAAGACGGAATACCAGAAACCCTCAGGCCTACTCCAACAGCCAGAAATTCCACAATGGAAATGGGAGCAGATTTCCATGGATTTCGTTACCGGCCTGCCTATATCTCAGCGCGGAAATGACACTATCTGGGTGATCGTGGATCGACTCACAAAGTCTGCACACTTCTTAGCTATCAAGGAAACGGATAAGTTCTCCACTCTAGCAGACGTATACCTTAAGGAAGTTGTCTCGAGGCACGAGGTGCCCACCTCTATTATCTCGGATCGTGATGCACGTTTCACTTCAGAGCTGTGGCAAGCAATGCACAAATCCTTTGGCTCACGATTAGACATGAGCACAGCATATCACCCTCAGACGGACGGGCAGTCTGAGCGCACTATTCAAACCTTAGAAGACATGCTTCGTGCATGTGTAATCGACTTTGGCAACAGCTGGGAAAAGCATCTGCCACTTGTGGAATTCTCGTACAATAACAGCTACCACACCAGCATTAGAGCTGCTCTGTTTGAGGCATTGTACGGGCGTAAATGCCGGTCACCTCTTTGTTGGGCAGAGGTGGGGGATAGTCAGATCACTGGTCCAGAACTTGTGGTAGACACAACCGAACCAATTGCTCAAATACGACAACGCATGGCGGCAGCTCGTGACCGTCAGAAAAGCTACGCCGATAAGGACAGGAAACCACTTGAGCTCCAGGTTGGGGAGCGTGTACTACTCAAAGTTTCACCCTGGAAGGGTGTGGTTCGTTTTGGCAAACGAGGCAAACTTAACGCACGATACGTCAGACCTTTTGAAATCATCGAGAAAATAGGCAAGGTGGCCTACAAACTGAACTTACCAGCAGAACTCAGTGCAGTTCACAACGTTTTCCATGTGTCGAATCTGAAGAAGTGCCTGTCAGATGAGACCCTCGTAGTTCCCTTGAAGGAGCTCACCATCGACGAGCAGTTACGATTCGTCGAGGAACCAGTTGAAATCACGGACCGGGATGTTAAGGTCCTCAACAACACTAGAATACCTCTCGTTCGAGTTCGTTGGAACTCACGTCGCGGCCCAGAGTTCACCTGGGAACGCGAAGATCAGATGAAACAAAAGTATCTCCAACTGTTCGCAAACAGTACAACCACTACTGAGGCTGAAGCTACGGAATTTCGGGACGAAATTCCAGATCAACGGGGGGAGGATGTGACACCCCAGGAAAACCATACAACTTAACTAGCTTCCTCAGTGAGTACTTACCAAATTTCGGGACGAAATTTCTTTCAACTTGGGGATAATGTGACAACTCGGAATTTAGAACCCTTCATTGTATCTTGATGTAACATGCTTGAACGTTATGTGCTTATATATTAATAAATGAAAGTTCGTGATTATCTTGATGCGCTATGTGTTATTAATGTGTACGTATAAAGTATAGTTTTATACAAGTATGTATGTAGTGAACCGGAACCAAAACACAAGGACACGACTCGAGACCACTCGGTCTCGAGTGAACAGTAGGACAATTGGGCCGGTTGGGCCGTGCACCCCTAAGGCCACTCGGAACCCACTTAGAGTGCACCACCTTGTATAAAACCCAAAACCTACACTCACTCTCACACACACTCTCCTCTACACTCTCTCTCTAGAAAACCTTAAACCCTAGAGATCAAGCATCACCTCTCCTCTCCTTTCTCTCGGATCAAACCGGCAATCGCAAGGGAGTTCTCGGATCGCTTGTAACCTCATTTGGGAGCCCATTCATCGACCCTTCATACCCTCATACCTTGGAATCTTACCGGTTAGTGATTCATGTTATGTGTTTTATTTCGGTTAATGATGTATGATGAAGTTATATGATAAAATGTGTTTGCTTGTTAAGTTATGCATATTGAATATATCCTTCTTGAATGGTCGATATTAAGATTGTTGTTATCCATGATGAAGGTGTTTGCTTGATAATATGAGTAGTGTGTTTTGCTTGATTTAAGTGAATAAAATGCTCCTTCATAGTAATAAGAGAATAAGATGATGAGTTAAGGGTGCTTATAGGGTTTAGTACATGACTAGTGTGTTACATGATGCAAACATGATTTATGAGATAGTAATGGTAAATAGTTGCTTAAAATGCTTCGAAAATGGCAAGAATAGATCTAGTATAGCATGTCTTCGGGTCGGATTCGGATGAATGATCATGATGAATAAATTGAATACGTGAAGAACAACATGAAGGTTATTAAAAATATTTGAAATGTTGTGTTTTGATCTGTTTTGATTATGAATTAGACAAGAAAACATGTTTGTGAATTTTGGTTGGATAGTAGACAAGATCATGAAATGGTAATCCTATTGGTTAGTACAATTCTGGGCAAATGTTCTAGAAACAGCAGGGTGCGAGTCGAGACCTCCGGTTGCGACTCGAGACCATATATGTGACAACTCGAGGCCGCGTTTGCGACACAGGTTACGAGTCGAGAACCCCTAGTCTCGACTCGAGACCACACATTACCAGCACACAAACAACACGACTCGAGACCAGGTTACGGGTTTTGTTGCGACTCGTGACCTGACTCGAGACCACCAAGTCTCGAGTGATGAAGGCTAAACTGAGACAGCACCGTCTCGACTCGAGATCTCTGGTCTCGACTCGAGACCACCTGATTATATGCTCTGTATGGACTTGCACGGATACATGCCTAAGTATTTGGGCCGAATGTATGGACCTTATGTGTTACTATGGAATGTGTATGTTGTACACTGTAGATTGGACTGCCATGAATAACACTTGTTTGCAACGTGCTAGTATACGTGTAGAAAATGTATGTGCATTACTTGGTTTGTATCTGACTTGCGTGGTAACCATACTAGGACGTGGTTGACCGCAATTGGCTCGATTTGACCTTTCGTTTATCTGCCGAGCTAACCTAAGGTGAGTTCACACTCTCTACAAAGCATGGGATTCCCAGGGGTTGGGAATGGGGTTAAGGAACATGGGTTCCTCGTCCTTTATTGGGTAGGACAGTGCTGGTTCAGGAATATAATTCCTCGTCCTCTTGGACAGATAACTTTCACTAGACCAAAACTCTATCACGAAGCCCCTCATTTTTATATCGACTTAATCGCCGGGCCAATGGCGAGCGGGTCATTAGTTAGATAGCGCTATTTAGGTTTGACAAACCTCACACCGTGCCGCAGAGGACGGGCGTGAACTAATGGATCTGGGCACGTCAATGATGATAGACATTGACAGTTCAGGGCACATAAACATGACTACAGTCAGCAGTCGATATGGTAACGAGTCTAGTAACATACACGGGGTAGCCCCCACGGTCGTAGAGCCAGATAATTAAACATGGGGTAGCCCCCACGGCTGGATTGCCAGAGTAATTGGGTTAAACAAATCACGTTTTCAACTACGGGGTAACCCCCACGGCAGGATGCCAGATAAAGGAAACTGTTTTCGAAACAACTTAAAACGAACACCCAACTGTGAACTCGCTCAACATTATTGTTGACTCGTTACTACATGCTTTGTAGGTCAATAGGTACCTAGCTGGAGCTTGCATGGAAAAGAGTCGTTGTGGGACATGGACAGTTGTGTGCCATGTTAAACTTTGAGACAATTAAACTTATGTTTTGGGTTTTAAACGTTATGCTTCCGCTTGCAACTTAAACTATGTTTTTGTTTGGACACCAATTGTATTGGTTGGATTTTATTATTACTTACATGCTTGTTCAATATGATTGGTGGCTGGATCCTGGTCAGTCACGCCTCCAAGCGGTGGTATTCCGCAAGTGGATTTTGGGGGTGTGACACAGATGGAGCAGCACGGGGCCGTGCCAGGCTGGCACAGGGCCATGCTGAATGTTCTGATCTTTCATTTCTTTCTAACGGTTGGTCATTTTCTCTCAAGATGGCGAGCCAACAGAGTGGAACATCGTCGACGAGCTCCAGAAGTCAAAGGAGAGGAAGAAGGCTCTCTATTGAGGCCACTCTCATGCTATACGTGAGTACCTTAAGGGAAAGCCTTGATGAAATGACATTGGTAGAGGAGGTTCTCATTGACCAAGTGAACTACCTTTCCATGGGGCTGGAGGATTGCTTCAGAGAAATCAACCTTTTGCATCAAAGGGAACATCTTGGCTTTACCTCCCATGGAGCCAATATTCCCACAAGAATATTGGAACCTAGCCAATGAGATCATACAACCTACGGGTTGGGATGTGGAGATTCTAAAACGTCCTCCTATTGACACCACTTTTGAGGTCCCGATCAACCCCGCACCCGCTCAAGACGAGGCGGAAGAAGAGCCCTTTATCTTCCTACCAAGGGAGATTGAAGAAATGCTCAACGACCTCTAGCTTGGGTATTTCCGATAAAAGATTTAGTCCTCCATCTTTCAACATCCATAAATCTAGGAACATAGCTTTTAGGTTGTTAAAAATCGATCTCGGGAAGGTATTCCCAAGATTCTATCTCTCTAGCTTTAGTTTAAGTAGGATTGTAATGTTTTCTTTCCATGTAATGCTTTATCTTTAATAAAAATGGATGTTTGTTTGGTGGTATTTGAAATAAATGTGTGAGAAAAAGCAGTAACACCAGATGGATGATAAAATGGAACCCATGCCCGTAAAACAGAAGCCTCCCGACTCATTTTTTGAAAACAGTGGCTGCAGCACGAGGTCGTGCTCACCCAGCACTCCCCCGTGCCCATCTTACTGCAGTAACAAATCCTCTGCCCAGAAGGTGGCACGGGTCGTGCTCAGCCAGCACGCCCTCGTGGCCACCCCACTGTAAGTCTTCTGATTTCAATAGTTACTTGCACTTTGGACACGGGGCCGTGTCCCCATAGCACGGGACTGTGCTGCAAGTGCCAGTAACCAAAAATTTTGTTATTTTTATAGTTTTTACACATTTTTCCAAAATAAATCCTTTTTGGGACACATTGAGAACAATGTGTAATTTAAGTGTGGAGGGGAGGATAATAAAAACCTTGAATCGTTTGTCCTAAATCAAGCCTTACACAAAACTCGCCTTGGAACCGCTAAACACCCCAAACTTTTTTTAAAAATTTTATTTTCATTTTTTTTACATATCTAAGGTTTAGTTGGGTAAACAAGTTCTAAAAATTATGTTTTTACAAATTTACAACCGATAGCGTCATAATAAAAAGAACCAATTTAGAAAAATTACGAAGACATGCATGATAAGTCTTTGTAAAATTTGATTATATATGCATTTTTTACACTATAACCCCTTTTTTCCACAAAAGTGAGTTTTGAGCCATTACCAAGCATAAAATATACATTTTTACTAATTGCTCAATTTTCGTTTGGTTCTCACAAATCTAGAACTTGACAACCCGATGCATTCCAAGTCCTTACCGACAAAAATCCAAGTAAGTAAAGGATAGAGGCATTAGGATAAAACCCATTTTTCAAACAAAACCTTTATTTTCTTTGCTTTACACAAAAACACCCCTTAGTTAAACCCTTTGAGACTTAAAAACCTTTTTTATTTCAAAACCACACAAACTACCCTTTTCATTTTTCATCCTTTATTTTTGTAAACTAATCAGTTCTGAAATTACGACTATGACTCAGTTTCAACCTTGGCAAAAAAAATCAGAAAAATTTGAAAAAATATGCCAAAGTATGTTTTGCTAAGCCAAAAAGCAATAGAAAAGCCGATAGTGTACGTTTTTACCCCTTTCTCGAATAAAAATTACCAAACCCGAACCACCACCTACCCTTCAAAGTCCTCTTGATACTTATAAGGATTTATCGCCAAAAGGAGGAGGTTTGATCGATTGTCAAGCCTATGGAAGGAGTAAGTTCCAAATCGGGCACGAGCGTTTCACTTAATATTGGCCGAGTGTTGAGTGAATACTTGTGAGGTGTGTAAATTTGTATATAACTAAATGGAATTTTATAAAGGCATATTATGCCCAAAGTAAATAATTTTTCGTAAATTAAGTTTTAAATAAATCATGACCAATAGGATTGTAAATAAAATAAAAATAAAATATATTTAAAACTTGGATACCCGACACTCTAAAGATAAGACCCAAAAACCTTCTTTTCTACCTATTCCGTTTAGGTGTGTAAGCCACGTAATAGAGTTTTGCTTGAGGACAAGCAAAGATTCAAGTGTGGGGGTATTTGATGTTATTAAAATACAACATATCAATTGTATCAAATACAGCGTAAAAGCAACCTTTTTTTAGTACTAATGTTGGAAAAGCTCGTGTTTTCGTTCCTTTTATATTTTCAGGGATACAAAAGCTTAATTGTGAAAAAGGAGCAAAAACAGAGCAAAATCCAACATAAATGCAAAGAAGAAGGAATTGCCACAAAGCGCCAAGCCTCGGTTCACATCCAAACCCCAAATAACAAGAACAGAAGGCTGACACGGGGTCGTGTCCACCTGACACGGGCCGCGTCTGAAGATGGATACCGGGCAGAAGAAAAAGACAACTGCAAAAGACAAAAATGGCAGCCAACACGGGGCCATGTTAAGGCAACACGGGGCGTGGTCAACTTAAATATTTTTAGAATCTTCAATAGTACAACAAGTACTTTGTCCACGGACCGTGCCGTTGATGCACGGGGCCGTGTTAGTACAACATCTTACAAGCAGTTAATGACAAAGAGAGAGAGAGAGAGAGAGATGGGCACAGGGCCATGCCAGCCGGGCACGGGCTGTGCTGAAGCTTCTGTTTACACCTCTTGGGTTAAACTTTTCCGTTTACATGCCGTCGCCTACCAAGTGCTCGATCATATTGACGAGACACCACCACCTGCTGAAACAAACCTTGAGTTTCAGTCTTGGAAAGAACTCGATGCTTTAGTTCTTCAATGGATACTCAGCACCGTATCCGACAACCTGCTGCCCTGTGTGATGGATAACACGACCACTGCTCGACATGCATGGCTGAAACTGGAGAAGATTTTCCTGAGTAATAAGAAAGCAAGGGCTGGGGCGCTTGAAACTAAGTTCTGCAACCTGACCTTGGCTGCTTGCTCATCCTTAGACAACTATTGCGAGCGACTCAAAGACCTTGCCAATCAGTTAGAAGATGTGGATCACTCGGTCACTGAAGAAAGACTGATCCTGCAACTGGTTCGAGGGCTACCCGCGGAGTTTGACACGACTGCTTCCCTGATAAACGCTAACAATGCTGATTGGGATCTTGGTAGGAGCATGTTGGAAGATGAGGTTATTAGACAGGAAGCCCGACAGAACACCTCACAATCGGTCCTTGTTGCCACCACCCCACAACAAAACTCACAAACCCAACACCCACAACACCCTTCAACCGGTTACAACCAGCAAACACCACAACAGCCCTACTATAACCGAACCCGTGGTCGTGGACGTGGCCGGGGACGTGGGAACCGGGGCCGCGGTTCAGGCCGTGGTACCCCTAACCCATCACCCAGTTGGACCCCCAATAACTTATCCTACCCACAATGGGCTTGGTGGAACACACCACCTTGCCCATACCCCACTCAACATGCTGCCACCTTTTCACACCCCACGTCCCACACCTCTGCATCCAATTACGCCTCCACACAGCAGCCAATGTACCCACAGCATCCTGCATACTCCCAGCAGCCCCCTGCCTTCTGTCCTGCCCAAACACCAACCGGAAACTCAAATTCTCAGGCCCATTATACCACAAACCAGCCCACGGGCTATAATCCCTTATGTCCATCAGATCTGAATGCGGCCTTCTCATCGATGCAGCTTAATTATGACCCGAATCAGCTTATGGATACTGGAGCTACCTCCCATTCCACTGATGAGCAAGGTACAATTAAAACTCCCAACTCTTTTCCTATTTGTAGTAAAATATTGGTCGGTAATGGCGCATCTCTGCCCGTTCTAGGGTCTGGAACAGACTATCTAACCTTACCCAACCGCACCTATATCCTACCCAATATCCTTTACTGCCCACAAATTATTAAAAAGTTAATTTATGTTCGACAATTTACTCATGATAACAGTGTTTCCATTGAATTTGACCCCTTTGGTTTTTCTTTGAAGGACCTTCGAACTGGGCGTCTCCTTTCTCGCCACAATAGCACAGGGGATCTCAATCCAGTCACACCACCAGAACTTGCTCCACAAGCTGCCTTTATCACTTCTTCATCGCATCCATGGCATGATCGTTTGGGACACCCCGGCGCTCAAGTCTTGGACTTCCTTAGTCATCATTTTAATTTTCGTTTACCATGTAATAAGAACAAAACACCTAGTGTTTGTCACTCATGTCAGCTTTCTAATAGCAAACGTTTACCTTTTTCTGCATCTAATTCCTTTACGTTTTCTCCATTTGATATTATTCATTGTGATCTTTGGACTTCACCAGTTTTAAGTAAATCAGGTTATAAATATTATATGGTGTTGATTGATAATTTTTCACACTTCATTTGGGTGTACCCTTTAAAATACAAATCCGAAACATTTTCCACATTTGTCAAATTCCACCGCCTCATTGCCACCCAATTCAATAGAAACATAAATACCTTTCAGTGTGACCTTGGCACCTTTGCCACCCAACACGGTCTATTGTTTCATTTCTCTTGCCCTCAAACCTCCTCTCAAAATGGCCATGCCGAGCATATGATCCGTCATATTAACGACATCATTCGCGCCCTCCTTATCCACTCACACCTACCTCCTACCTTTTGGGTCGAAGCCCTCCACACCGCAGCCTATCTTCATAATATCCTACCCACCAAACGACTCAATTTCTTCACCCCCACTTTTGCCCTCTACCTTCGACACCCCACTTATGACCACCTTCGGGTTTTCAGATGCGCTTGTTATCCGAACACGTCTGCCACTCAGCCTCATAAACTTCACCCGAGGTCCACCCGGTGCATATTTCTAGGTTACCCACCAGATTTCCGTGGGTACCGGTGCTTTGACCCCACTACCGGGAAAGTTTCTATATCTCGGCATGTTACCTTTGATGAAACCGTCTTCCCTTACACCATTCCCACACCCACACCATCCTACCGTTTCCTATATGACACTACACCACCTCCCGGGTTCACATTTACCCGTACGAACCACCCTAAACCACCCGAACACCACCAGCACCACCATACACCTACACCACCACCACCTCCACCGAGGCCCAACACCACTTCACCATACACTTACACTTATACCCACAGACAAAAAACCAACCAGCAACCACCTGCCCCCAGTTCCATCCCGACGGCCAAGTCCTCCTTTCCCAGCCAACCAGTCCCACAGCCGCCGAATACCACCAGACCCCCACCCCCCCAGTCTACGGCTACAGCCCAACCACCTGCCCGTCTTCCTTCCTCACACCCAATGGCCACCCGCTAAAAAACTGGTAACCTTAAACCTCCCCTAACTCGCTTCATACCACCACCATCTCACCCATTCCTAAAACCTATCAACAGGCCTTCACCGACCCGAATTGGCTGCGCGCCATGCAGGCTGAATTTACTGCTTTACAGGAAAATGAGACATGGGAGTTAGTCCCTTGGCCGGTAGATAGGCCAGTTATCAGGTGTATGTCATTGTTTTGCCACAAATTTAAATCAGATGGTTCTCTTGAAAGGTATAAGGCGAGATTGGTTGTTAATGGAAAATTTCAAACCGTGGGCATTGACTGTGAGGACACTTTTAGTCCGGTTGTAAAACCGGCAACTATTTGGACTGTGTTATCCCTTGCTGTGTCCAAATCATGGCCAATTCATCAGTTAGATGTCAAGAATGCCTTCTTACATGGCCACCTAAACGAAACCGTTTTTATGCATCAGCCCCCCGGTTTTATTGATAAACGGTTTCCAGCTGTTGTCTGCAGGTTAAAGAAATCGTTATACGGGCTTAAACAGGCACCCCGTGCTTGGTACACACGCTTTGCAAATTACATCCTATCCCACGGGTTTAAGAGTAGTGTGTGTGACAATTCTTTGTTTATATACAGTCACGGACAGGATATGGCATATCTTTTGCTTTATGTTGATGACATTGTTCTCACAGCTTCGTCTGACAGATTGCTGCACAACATCATTCAGACACTCTCACGAGAGTTTGCCATGTCTGACTTGGGTAACTTGCATCACTTCCTCGGTATTAAAGTTACTCGCACTAAGGATGGTTTGTTTTTGGATCAGGCTCAATATGCTAAAGACATAATTTCTCGGGCCAATATGACATCTTGCAAGCCCTGTGCTACTCCCGTTGATCTATCCTCGAAATTAAGTGCCACGGATGGCCCAATTTTTCATGATCCCACTTTATACCGCAGCCTTGCGGGGGCCCTACAGTACCTGACTTTTACCCGTCCGGACATCTCTTATGCAGTTCAGTAGGTGTGCTTATTTATGCACGAGCCACATGAACCTCATTATGCATTTATGAAGTGCATTATTCGATACATACAGGGGACCTTGGACTATGGTATTCGTATGGTACATTTTGCTACAACTTCTTTGGTTGCGTATTCCGATGCTGATTGGGGCGGATGCCCAGATTCCTGCCGCTCTACGAGTGGCTATTGCGTGTTTCTTGGGAATAATTTGCTTTCTTGGTCCTCTAAACGCCAGCCAACTGTTTCACGTTCCAGTGCAGAGGCTGAATACCGCGGCGTTGCGAATGCTGTTGCTGAAGTCACTTGGCTACGAAACTTACTGCTTGAACTACATGTTCCTCTTCTTCAGGCGTCGGTCGTTTTTTGTGATAATGTCTCCGCCGTATATCTGTCTTATAATCCGGTGCAGCATCAGCGTACGAAGCATATAGTATGTATTAATGACGTTAATAACTAGTTTTTTATATTGAAGGCGAATTTACTTAAATACTCTTCATATGTTCATTTACTCAACATGTTCATGTCTTTACGGTCTATATAAAGCATGTTAATTAACCCTAACGGGAGATTATAAGGGTGGTTTGGGTAATTCTGTGTCTCGTTCAGTGTATAGATCCTGCGAGAACTTGATTCAAGCCTAGTAACACCTCACGAGTTGGAGCGGGCATTACCACCACGGGAGAGGTGCAAAAAGCTTGAATCCCTTATTCTTAAACTACTATTAAAACATTAAACTAAACCCGCGAGGACTGTATCCCTGCTGACTCAGACCAACGGGTTGAGGGTGATCGCTGCCTTTTACGAGGGGTCCACCACATTTTGCATTAATAACTTACTTAATTATCTTTCAATATTCCGACCTTGTGGGATTGTATCATTGCTGACTCAAACCACTAGGTTGAGGGTAACGTCGCCTCCAAAAGAGGGGCCTACTACTATAACTAAGATAATCTCTTAAAATGCCCAAAGTGAGGAAATCATCAAAAGGGTACATGAAAGATAAGTCGGATCCAAGTGATTCTTTCTTGTCTATCAATTTTACTTTATTTTTATTTTATGTTTTTATCTTTTTATTAGCTTAAAAATCTTTTCTCAAAAATTGGTTCGATTAGACGTTGACGATAAGCCGGTACTAAAAGCTCTTGTGTCATTGGACGACCTCGGTATCTTGCTGCCGTGTGCGTATATATACATATTTTTACAATGAATTTTACACACGGTTCAGTTTTAAATTTATAAAAATGACTTATAATTCAACATTAAAACACACACGAAAGGGCAAGTATACCCCGTCATACATGTAGTAAAGTATCAGTAAGAACCAAGTGTCGATCCAAGGATGTGGGCGGATGCAATAATACTAAACCTTTGTCATTAAATTACCGGTAAAAAGATAAGTGGGTAATTTTCTAAAGACTAAACATATATTTTTATAACTTAATAAATTCCAAAATATAAAATAGATAAATAGCCTTGCTTTGTGCACAACCAAAGTATATGAACTAAGTCAGTTTTGTCACTTAAAACACTTGGTCAATTTTCCATTTTACAAAGACAGTTAGTATCCCTTTCGGGAATCCTGACATGACAACTTTTTGGAAAGTTAAAACGATAAACACACTTTAACCACCTAAAATTGTTCTTTAACGCCCGATTGACAAATGTCTATGAAAATCCCCTAAAGAAAAGTTAGTCATCCGTTAGGAGTTTTCTAACTTCACTTAATCAACGAAAGTGACACCGATAAACACAATGTAACCACCGAGACAAGCATAAACTAGATTAAATCACAACCGAGTTCATTTTACAAACCTTAAACATTAATTCATCAAGAAAGCAATTTTGGCCTAAACTACTAACAAGATTAACAACTTATGTCAAGAATTTGTAACAACACCATCTAACCCGTTAAGGTCCTTCCGTGAGGGAAAGCCTTCTTGATTAACATTAATTACCCCTTATTAAACCACTAACTATTTCTAGTCTCATGGTGTAAACATTTTAAACAAGTTAAAAGTTTACTAATACATGATTAATTAAGCTTCTTTTTACAAATATCTTAACTAACCCCACACTAATCATCCAAGATAATTAACTATAATCAAGAATTCAACATCAATAAACAAGATTGTAAACTAGTCATCAAAGATTAACATAGAAAATGCTTCAAGGGCCATTACAAACATAATTAACATACTAATGGTTGTTGTTAAGCAAGGATTACTAGTGTTTTTTTTTCCCTTAGGCTTACAATAATACATAAATAATCAACCAAAATGCTTGAAGTATAACAAAACAATGGAAAGATTCAAGAATCAAACCATAAACAAGCACTAGATTGAGAATCCGGATGATAACGGAGCTTATCGACACAAAGATGGCTTGATTCCGGGCAAAAGCTAAGCCTCCGGAGCCTAATAGATCGCCAGAAAAGCTCCCAAAAGTCCAGAGTTGCAAACTGATTGCTCCATTATGTTTTTTATAACTTTTTCAGATCAGACGCTCGTGCTAATAAAGTGCACGGTCGTGCACTTTATTGCACTGTTCACCATACCTTGTGACATCGGCGAATCTTAGACCGGTCTTCAGATCGGCACGGGCGTGCCATATGTTGCACAGTCATGCATTACCAAGATGTGGCCGACACGACCAACCGCACTGGCAGTGCATCCGAGATCAGAGGTGCTGCACGATCGTTCCATCTATCGCACGGTCGTGCGTTCCCGAGGTTCACTTGCACGCCTGATCGCACTGGCAGTGCACTGCCGGGCTGGGCCTTGTCGTCGAATCTGCACGGGAGTACCGATTATCGCATGGCCGTGCGATTGGTGTTAGACAGTTTTCTTCACAGAATCCTCGTATCTCAGCTGTTTCGCCCAGAAAATCCTTGTTTTCTTCATCTTCTTATTTGGCACGCTGTTTTAGGCCTGTAAACAAAAATATATCCGATTAAGTATCCAATTCTCGGTTTTACGGCCAAAAACGTGTAAAATGAGGGTAAAATTGGGGAATAAAGTATATGTATTTTGGTGAATATCAAACCTCCCCACACTTGAACCTTGCTTGTCCTCAAGCAAGCTAAAATTAAAATGTAATAAGAGATAGTTTCTAGCCAGAAAAAGAATTTACAAATTACCTACAAATTCACATACATACGGTTAACCAGTTTTTCAAAAGGTAACGTCAAATGATTCAAACCAAACAAGCACATGCAAAATTATGTAGTGATAACCACAAAGTCGTGATTTCATTTCTGATTGACTTAGCACGCTAATCTTCACACACCTCACAATGTTCACACACACTCGGTTATATTTGTGAGACATACATAAAATGTGTATGTGTAATCACTCGACGCCTAGACAATGAAACGTGTAATATCATAAGCTTGTCACAAGATCTTATCTCCACCAACTAACATGCGAAAAAGTGTAAATCAAGAGGTCTTTACGGGTTGTAACGAAAGGCTGGGGTGAAGGGTGTGGAATGCAAATTTTTAAGTGACTAAATGGTTAAAACTCGGTAATCACGTTTAACAAGCGTAATACAACTAAACTATATAATGCCTTAAAAAGACGACTTTTGTGTAATCGAGCTAATCAATGAAACTTCATCATTTTAGCACTTAAAATTGCTTGAATTTTGTCGACTTTGCCCTATTTTAGGGCGTTTTATTCTGATTTTTTTTGCATAAATATTCTAATGCCTTTGTACAACGAACAACTAACTACATGGAACACTAGTTAAACGATAATTTTAACCGAGTTTTAACACAAAAGGGTTAAAAATAAAAAGGCTAAATTTGGTTAAGTGGGTTAATTGGTTGGGTAAAAGAAAGAGAAACATGGGAAAAGGCTCGACATGGTTAATCCTAGTGGGTAGCGTAGGGTTTAGGGAAAGATAAAACAAAGAACAAGGCTAATTACAAAGGGTTTTGCTAAGTGCCTCTATCATTTTTACACAATTTCACCCGTTTATGGTCATAAAAAGCATGCTAGTGACAAGTTCTAAACTACACGAGACATCCGGCTCACTCCTACTCCGAAATGAACAAACATATAACGAATTTAAGGCTCAAACATGCTCATATAACGGAAGGAATGGGTAAAAGTGTGAAAATTATCATGCAAGTCATTCTTTGTTTGTCACGTTTTTAGTTATCTTTTTCAAAATTTGTTTGGCTTGTTGGTTCTTTATCTTACCCGATGTTTTCTAAAACAACAACTAACCGGTTTATTTACTAAAAATATATACAATTAACTGATTTTGATTGATTTTTTTAGGACAAACAAAGTCATAATGTTAAACCCTCTCCCACACTTGAACTTCACATTGTCCACAATGCGAAACCCAGAATATAGAGAAAAAGGAGAATAACACTCCCTTGAAGATGACTGAAGATGAAACGAGGCTCCAAAGCCAATTCTGCTGTGTCTTTTTGGTCCAACATGTGCTCCAAAGATCTGCATAGATGTCACAAAACAAAACGCAGCACGAGGTACAATCCAATTGCAACACAAGCCATAAACTAGATTATAGTACCAATAAGCATCCATACATAAACTAAGCAAATAAACGATAATGTCTAAAAATAAAAACATATCTGGGGGGTGTTTACAATAAATAACCAAAATGAACACCCCAAAAACAAACTACTAAAATACTGAAAGAAACACCGGGTCAGAAGCTCCTCCACTACTTGTCGTCGTCAGCATCACCACCGGTGCCAGATGTGCCTGCCCCGCCCTGGTCACTGGGGTTTCTGAACGGGAACTACGGGGGCTCACCGAAGTAGTTAGGGTAAGCATTCTGAAGACCACCAAAGATATACGAAAACCCGGCATGCATCTCCTGTCGCATGAAATCCTGATTCACTCGCAATTGATCTTGATTTATCTTCATCTGCTGAAACTGCCCGTAGAGATCAGGATAAGATGGGATGCCGGGTGGCCAGCCCTGGTGCTGCTGGTACTCCTGGTGCTGTGGTGAGTGTGGCGGCTGCTCATGCTCCTCCTCCTCGTGTTCATGCATAACTTCATCCTCCTCGTTAGCTGGCTCTGGTGGTAACGGGTCCCAGACCTCGTTGTTTAACCCTTTTAACCTTTCACCATTATCGGTATCCACAACTAGCCCCATAGCTTTTAATGAGCGGATGTCCATATACGTCCCCTCATTAACCAAAGTCAGACCTGCTACCACTTCGTTCGTCATAATTCCCATTGCGTAGACAATCTGAGTGACATACTGACCCCCGTGGATTGCTGGAGGTCCTGCCAGAGCTGTGCATGAAATACTCAGCCATACGTGCGGCGAGGTTAATATGAACCCCCTCCGCGAGCGCGTATAAAAAGATGACATCAGGTGTGGGACAGTTTCCCAAACTGTCCATGCGCCCCGCAATAGTATGGCTGAAAATATGATGCATGACCCTAAGCAGCGGGTCTATCAGCCGCGATGCTTTCGCCCTTCGTGGATCATACACTGGGCCATCAGCAACCCGTGCCCAAAAATCGGAACGCTCCTGCTCGCTGGGAAAAGTATACTGCTTAGTGAAGAACTCGGAATCCATTTCATCTTCCGTGTAGATTCCGAGCTTTCTTCCCAACCTCCCAACTGTCCAACTATGCCATTGTAACGCCCCCTATTTCTGTATTTCTATTTTTTAGAAAATACGTGTTCGTTTTCTATTTTTAGAGTCACGGTCAAAATCGGACCGTAAAACTCCTTAGAAACGACAACCGAGTCATTTTACGCGATTTTACCGCAAATGACCAACGAACACGTCGCGCTACGATTTTCGATGATATTCTACGTATTTTGACCTTAAAACATTATTCTACAACATTATATGACGCTTGGGTTCGAAAAAAAGGATCTCGTAAACATGACTGGGTCACTTAAAAACGCTAGAAACGCATTAATGGGCTTTAAGCCCAAGCCCACTTAACCCACACTTAACCTTTTTTTTGAATAGCTAAACTTACATACCATGAGAATTGAACTCATGACCTCCACCTATCCTACACCTTATCTAATTCACCAACACCATTGGGCTATTCCCAATGGATAACCCACACTTAACCTAGCTAGTAGAGAGTGAAACCCTAATCCCTTTCAAACTTTACAGCTGACATCACTCATCTCCATTTCATCTCTCTCACGTTTTTCCAGCGACCGGAGCCGTATTCCGGCGAGCTCCGACGTCTCCTCTGGCCAACCATGCACACCCACTCTACCACAACCATCTCCCTCTCACTCCAAACCTCACCATTCCCCCCTCTCTCGCGAATCGGCCGATGACCTCGTTACCGGCGACCGTCGATGGTGACGATAATGATGATGTTACTGTTGCTGTTGATGATCGATGATGATATGATGAAGATGGTGGCGCGGCACCGTAGCGGCAGCCGCTGCCGGCGGCTCTGGTTCCGGCTTGGGTTGGGTCTGGTTCGACAGCCTTCGGGTTAGTGTTCCAGGTTTTCGTTCACTCCGATCAGACTATCAGGTCAGTTTCATTTTGATTTATTCGGTTCATTTCGATTTATTTGGTCCTCATACAGTTCAGTTCTAACTCGAGTTTCGGTTTGTTTGGTCCTGGAACATCGGGTCTTGGTTCGGGTCAGACTCAGTACGGTCCCTGTTCGGGATCCGTTTTAGTTTCGGTCAAGCGGGTCATAGACAGTCAAAGACGGTCAACATCAGGGCAGCTACGGTCATCGCAACAGGAATCTGTTCATCTTGTTCGGTATGCTTCGTATTTCTTTCGTTCCTCAATTACCTTCTCTGTTAGTACGTATCACTTTATACAAACCAACTTAAAGTTAGGGTGGGATTTTATAGAACCGATCATTAGTCAGATGTGGGTTTCCCTTTTTATTTGACATTAAAGGCAGTGCACCATTGTTTTATTATTATTGTGTGTATATAATAAAATAATTCCATGATTTACTAATTGATCGTGTGTTAACATTTTAAAACAAGTTTGTTTTGTTTAGAATTCTTTTTATTATATTATTAACCGGTTATAATCGAACTATTATTTTAGTCAGAAAGGTTAAGGGTTCAACGCGAGACTCGAATAAATGTGGCAAAAAAATAAATTGTATGGTAGTGTAATAATTAATATTTTTATAACGTAACCGTGTTAAATGTAAATTGTTTATAAAAAATTACATAGAAGTACATATAAATACTCATTGTTTTACTATTGTTGAATTTTGACAAAAACATTGATGACTTGTATCGTTGGGATCGTCCAAAAACAGAGGAAACTCTGCTCGATTTTCTTTAAAATATATATATATATATATACAGATATGTATCTATACTTTTTAGACGAACCACTAATGGAAGCGTATTGAATTCAAATAACTTTTATAACTATAACTATAAATATATATTTATTTTGACGACACTCCTATAATATTTTTAATAGGATTAATTTAGAATTATTGTATAAACTATATAAATATATATATATATATATATATATATATATATATATATAGATATACATATATACCAACAAGAAATGCTCTAATTCCAACTCAAACCCTCCGTCATAATTTTCTGCTTACTCTTACACCATCGTTTGCCCATATAGGGTGACCTCGGTGTTCCATCCTCCTAATCTTACGCTCGTCAATACTTGGATAATCGGAAGACTTAGCAATTATGTGAGTATACTCCCAACTCCCTTTTTATTATGTTTACCACTTTTTGGGGTGTAACATGTTACTTTATTAAAACGCACTTAAACTTATTCTTTATGCAATGCACGAAAACAATCCCTATACATGAATACTATGTTGTGATACTTGATGCTTATACGTGGACCATACTTATGTGATACGTTTTAGTCATTAGCTTTCACGAGCCTCCATTTGACATATATAGCGCTATAGGAGTAACGCACCGCCCGTAGACTAGTGGTCATGTTGAATTATATCATTTTTGCGTAAATAGAGGATTGGCTAGAAATATTGCATGCCATGTTAGGTTGATCTTGTATAAACTAAGTTGCCATGTGGATTCGTTTTTAAACTTTTATACTTATACTTATTCATAAACTTGTATACTCGCCTTTGCTTTTGCATTGAATTGTATTTTAAACATGTTACAGGTTGAGGATTGATGATGCTATGAAAATGGACTAGCAAAGATGCCTAGATACTCGCTTAGACGTCTAGGTTTAAAGTGTTGTATCAATTTTGTTATGTTATGTTTGACAATGTTGTTATTTGAATTTCTTGTAACGTTTTGACAATTTGTTTATTAAATGAAATCGGTTGAATTAAATATTGTCACATATAGTGTTGTGAAATCTCTTACAATCTCGAACTAGTCCCACTCCGATGATTCCGCCATTGGTTGGGGTGTGACAGCCATTGACCGCCCAACCTGAAGTTAACCCGTTTCTTGTGTCGGAAATCCGGGTTTTGGCTCGCCTTTAGTTGGTCGTAGGAGTACGTGGCAAAGAACTCCAAGGTGAGCTCAAGGTACACGGGTCGGTTGATGTTGACCAATCGAGAGAACGGAAGTGATAAGATTTCTACCGGCTGGTCTGATTGGTTCAGCTCCTCCATGACATCCCAACTTAGCCTCCTTGGGATACTAATTTGATCCCGCCTCTGCCAGAGTTCATTGAGGCCAGTGAGGCAAGGATGGTATCGAGGATTGTTTTGATCAAAGTGGAGGAAAGGATGATCCATCTGTACGAGGAATTATTGTTACAACAATGAGGAACAGAAAAAATGTCAAACGGAGCAGCCTAGCACAACATTATGAAGTTTCTATTAAACTGATCTGGGCAATCGGCACGGGAGTGCGATCAGTTGCACGGACGTGCGTCACCGAGATCAGCAGTGGTGCTCGGAACTTATCGGATCTGCACGGGCGTCCGACCAGTTGCACCACTGTGCGTTTCCGACATCACAGCATAAATCATGAACACCCGCATCGGCACGACCGTGCCATCAGCGGCACTGCCATGCGAATTGATTTTCTGAAGTTTTTCAACCCCCATCACTGGACAGTAAAATTTCTCCAAAAATCATCAAATTTCTGGTGAATGGGGGTTAGGAAACCGACTGGGTGTTCACGATTCGCATCATTCTTGCAAGGATTAGGGTTTCGTTTGTATTTATAAAGAGAACCCTAAAATCCTCGAAGAAATCTGAAAAACCTAGGCCTAGAACGAGATTAAAACTGAAAATCAAGAGGAATTGCATACCTTGTTCGAAGAATTCAAGAAATCTTGCAAAAAGTGGTGAAATTTTGGAGAGGAAATTGGTCTGGAACGAGGGTGCGACGAGGGTTCGCGAGTTCTGAAAAAGGGAGTGTAGAAAAGGCCTTTATATAGTGACTGGACAAAACTGCCCCTAGCCATACGCACGAGCGTGCGACCCGATGCACGGTCGTGTAACTCCGACGATGACTGATCCTGGCACTCTGTTTTCGGAACGCACGAGGGTGCAAATCAGGGTGCTGGCTTCAATCGGCACGGACGTGCCGATGGTGGCACGGCCGTGCCAAACCTGCAGATCAGTATCTTTTTTACAGAACCCATTTTTAAGCACTGTTCCGACCGATTTCCGCCACTTTTGCAGTATGTAAACTGATTTAACAATTTCTTCACTTATATTCTTCGTTCGGTATGCTCGAAAACTGTACAATCCTACGAAAAACTACCAAACACATCAAAAACACGGAAAAATGACAAAAGCTAAAACTATGACAATTTTACCCCTAAGCGTATAAGATGCTCTTGCTACATTTTTTATCATCGAGTCAGTAGTGTAGACTCTCCTCCCCACACTTATGATGCATACGGGGTATGGAGTTCGATAACCTCCACTGCCGACTCGATCGGCCCGGCCACATAAAGCTTTAAAAGATGGCCATTCACTTTGAAAGTCACACCATCCGCGTTCTCAATCGCGAAAGTCCCATACGGAAATACCTCATTTACCGTATACGGCCCCGTCCAACGCGAGTGCAACTTTCCTGGAAATAAACGCAACCTAGAGTTATAGAGTAAGACAAGATCTCCTGCTTGGAATTGTTTATGGTCCTTCAAGCTCTGGTCGTGCAATCTCTTGGTTCGTTCTTTGTATAATACGGAGCTTTCATAGGCGTGATGTCGTAGCTCATCCAGTTCATGAATCCTGTAGGAACCGGGCTTCACCTCCGGTTATAAGATCCAGATTTGCAGTTTTAAGAGTCCACATCGCCTTATGCTCCAACTCCACGAGCAAATGGCATGCTTTTCCGTAAACAGGACTAAAGGGAGTAGTCCTGATAGGTGTCTTGTACGCTGTCCAGAAAGCCCAAATTGCCTCATCCAACTTTTTCGACCAATCCTTGCGGCTCTGACCAACCGACCGCTCAAGGATTCTCTTCAACCCCCGGTTCGTGACCTCCACTTGCCCACTTGTTTGTGGCTGATAGGGCGTGGATAATATATGGTGCACACCATATTGGAACGGAGCTCTCTACAGCTGAGTGTTGCAAAAGTGTGTCCCTCTGTCACTAATCAGTGCCTTTGGTGCACCAAACTGGGCAAACAAACTCTTTAAAAACCTCACAACAACCATGGCATCATTGGTGGGTAAGGCTTGTGCCTCAGTCCACTTTGATACATAATCAACAGCAACCAGGATATATTTGTTTCCTCGTGAGGGGGGAAATGGTCTGATGAAGTCTATCCCCCAAATATCAAAGACTTCACACACTTGAATCCAACTTTGAGGCATTTCGTCGCGTGCCGATATATTTGCTTCCCTCTAGCAAGCGTCGCATGCACTGACCCATTTCTGCGTGCCACAGAATTTTGTGGGCCAATAAAACCCCGAATCAAGCACCTTTTTAGCGGTGAAATTGGCTCCGTGATGACCTCCGGTAGGTCCCTCGTTACAGTGGCGCAGAATGTCAGTCGCCTCCTTTCCAGACACACATCTCCGAATCACCTGATCCGCTCTGACTCTAAACAGGAAAGGGCCGTCCCATATGTAGTGCTAGAAGACGGCAAAAATTTTTTTTCTTTTGTTGATGCGTCAATCCTTTAATAAGGATCCCACAAGCAAGATAGTTCGCAAAATCGGTGAACCAGGGCGACTTATCGCATACCTCGACACTCATCAAGGACTCGTGTGGGAAATTGTCATTTATTGGCTCCCAACATGTGTCCTTAATGTCTCTGTTTTCCAGCCGAGAAAGATTGTCAGCCGCTACATTCAAGGAACCCTTTTTGTCCTGAATTTCAATATCAAACTCCTGCAGCAATAAAATCCACCTGATAAGACGCGGTTTAGCGTCTTGCTTGCTGAGCAGGTATCGGATGGTTGCGTGATCAGTATACGCAATTGTTTTTTATAGCACTAGATACGATCTGAATTTGTCAAATGCGAAAACTACCGCCAAGAGCTCTTTTTCTGTCGTAGTGTAGTTCTTGTTAGTGCATTAAGTGTCTATCGCCTCCGTCAATCTAGTACGTAGCAGAAACCGAAGAAGTCTAAGCTTTTATTGTAATATCTAGTTAAAAGGGCAAGGTGGCAAATTTGTAAATAAGGAGAAATCCTTATATTCCTTGTGCCTATAAATAGGGAGTTATAGTGTTAGGTTTAAGACTTTTGCTACATTTGTCATTTGGAGCTCTATAGATCTAGAGAGAGAATCTAGAGAGAGAAAGTGCTCCACGTGATTCACGGTTCTTGTACGTTATTAGATTTTATAATAGAATCACGATTATATTACGTCATGTGTGTTTAGGTCGCGTTCGTGTACGGATTCCGCACGTTATACGTTCGTTTTGCAATCGTTTCGGAGTCAAAACCGGTCCTACAAGTGGTATCAGAGCAGGAGCTCAATTGCACTGATCTATCACACATTTACGCGCAGAATATTATCAGATTCAGATCCGAATTTCATCTACTTCTTCATCTTTTTCATATTTTCACGTTTTACACTAATTTTCGTCAAATTGAATGGGTTTTTAAGGTTCAAATCGTCTGATTTTTTGATATGTTGTGCGAAAACACCTGATCTATAACCCTACCAAATTTCAGATTCAAACTCCTAGCCGTTTAGGAGATATTCGAGTTTTTAGGTTCGATTTAGTTTGAATCAGCGAGCTGACCGTTTGAAAGTGACCTATCTAGTTTGAAAGTGACACTGACCGTTTGAAAGCAGCCATCCCGTTTGAAACTGACACCTTCCTGTTTGAAACTGACACCTTCCCGTTTGAAAATGACACCTTCCCGTTTGAAAATGACTGACCGTTTGAGGGTGTGACCGTTTGAAGGTGTGACAGTTTGAGGGGTGACCGTTTGAAACACGATTCCAGTTTGAAAGAGTCCTGTCAGTTTGAGGAGTGTTGTCCGTTTGAAGTGGTTACAGTTTGAAAGTGTTCTCGTGATTGTTCAGTTGTCGGCACATGTGAATTGTCGATATAGTGTCTCGGTTCAATCAAATTAAAAGGAGTCAAGTTTGCATGTGATATTAATAGAAGATTGTCAGACCCACCGATTGAAAATCCCAATTGTAATTAGATTATGTAAAGGTCCAATTAAAATTGTTTGACTAAAGTTTGTTGCACGTGAAAATTTGTCGGTTCAGAAGATTGTCATCGAAACAATTTGGCATGTGAATTCAGAATTTTGGCTCAATCACGTTTGGTTGTTAATAAAGTCAATAGTGAAGCCCATGTGATATTGTACTTGTTCAAAGATTGGCAGAATTTTTTTTGGCACAAGTTTCACCATCGTCATCGGCCCAAATCATTTTCAGACCCATTCATTCAGTGATTTCACCCGAAAAACATTGAACGAGTCCTCGAATTTTCGACACGAGTCCTAGACATATTTCGCTCTCACACTTTTACGTATATAGTTCGTTTAAACTGATTGAGTTTATTTTGTTTGATTCAAGGTAATTGAAGATGTCAAGCAACGGTGAAGAATTTTACAACACATTCTACAAAGCGTTCACTTCCGAATCGTCAGATAGAAGATCTGAGATGAAAGAATATTCAAGAGAGATTTCAGAGAATTTGAAGTTTGAGAACATGTACGGAAGCCAACAGAAGCCACCAAAGCTAATGAAAGTGGAAGATTATCACTGGTGGAAAAACATATTTGAGGGTTGGGTAAAAGCTTTTGCTCCTGAAAGCTGGTTAAAAATGACAGATGGATACACTGAACCAGTAAAAGAGGGAGGAGAGTTAATAGATCCAAAAGATTTCTCAGACATAGATATAAAAAATGTTGTGGCTGAATCTAAAATGATCACATTAATCAAACAGTCAGTGAGAGAGGATATTATTTCGTTACTTGAACAAGAGAAAACTTCAAAGAGTTTGTGGGAAGCGTTAGGGAAAAAGTGTGTAGGAAGTAATGAAATTGTAAAAAAACAAAAAGAAATTGTTGCGTAAAGAGTTTGAATTATTCAGTTGTATGAAAAATGAATCTGTTTGTAGAATGATCGAAAGATTTGGGCATCTGAAAATGGAGTTAGCCAGACATGAAATCACATATTCTGAAGAGGATTTGGTGGATAAATTGTTTGATTCATTGCCAAATGATCAAGAGTGGAAATACTTCGCTCTAATGTTGAAAAACACAATCAAGCCTGAAGATTTAAAAGTGGATTTGCTGATTGAAAGGCTTGAAAGCCATGAGCTGGAGATAAAGAGATCTAAAGTCAACAATCCGGCTTATCAGTAGAATGTAGAGCTTTACTACAGAGGAAATGTACCGCAGGCTGGGTCTCCAAGAACAGCATTTTCTGCAGAAAGTTCAAATTCAGTGAACAATGAAAGTCTTCAAAGTGGTTTTCACAGTGGATCTTCTTCAAACACTTCAAGTCAATCTGCTTCCAAGAATTTGTTTCAGTGTAATATCGCAGTGGATCTGAAGAATGGGCAGAATTTCAGTGAAGAATCAGCAAAACAACAGATGGTTTTCTTAGCATCTGTACTTGAATCGTATGAAAGCCTCGTTGCAGGGAAGATTGACAACACCAACTTGACGAAAGAAGATTATGATCAATTAGACCCCGAGGAGATGGAACTAATGGATATAAGATGGTGCATGGCCAGTGCGGTTCGTCGGGCACAGCGGTTTATGGAGATCACGGGGAGAAAGTCAATTGGTGGACCATCTACCAAACTGGGATTTGATAAATCTAAGGTGACATGTTTCAAATGCAAACAAAGAGGTCACTTCAAGCGTGAGTGCAGAAATGCGTATGCTAATGATGAATCTGCAAACCCATTCAACGAAGATTATTACAAGAAAGCGATTTACCATCAGAACAAGTATGAGTCACCAAGATTGAAACAGCCTGAAGAAAAATCAAGGGCTCTTGCAGTTATATATGACGATGAAGGTTACGACTGGAGTCAAGTATGCCCTGAAGAAGATGCAGTTGGATATGCATTTGTGGCTGATGCTGATCCTGATAGATATTGGAAAGCAGATTATGCAAGATGGGAAATCGGAAAATTAAATGAATCATTCAAAGAAGCCCATAGAGCAAAAAGATGGAATGAAGAGTTGGAATGTTACATGGATCCACGGGGTAATCCAGTTGTTGACCCGTCAAAAGTGGATTTCGAAGCTGTAACAAATTTGGTTCCAAGGCAGGCTACTTTCAACACACGAAGGTTATCTGATAAAGCATATTTGCCTGATTTGGAGAAGAAAATAAGAGAGGTTTGTGAAGCAAGTCTACCGAAGGTGGTAGAAATGAAGAAGAGAAAAGAAGAAGAATTGAAGAAGTTGATTGAAAAAGTGAAGACTGTTGCAAAGCTTGCTGGAGAGGAACAGAGAGCTGAAGAAGCACAGAAGAATGAAGAAGCTCAGAAAGAAGAAAAGAAGGAAGATCAGAAAGTTGAGTCAGAAGAATCGGTGCTGAATGAGACTGAGGTAAATGAATATTCTGACTTGTCGAATGTTGAAATTGTTGATAAAAAAGAAAACAAATGCAGGAATTGCATAGAAATGTGCAAAGCCTGTATTGAAAAAGATGACATCATAAAAACAAAAGACAATGACATAGTTAAACTTGAAAATGGTTTCACAACAAAATGTAAAGATATGATTGAAAAAGAAGAAATTTTGAAACTAAAAGTTGAAAAATTGACACAGAAATGTCAAGGTCTTGAAAAGGATAATGATGTTTATAGAAAACTGTGTTCAGCAAAATGTGTTGATTGTGTTGAAAAAGAATCCAAATTTCAAGATTTACAAAAATAGTATGATTCTTTAAAGTGGTCGAGTCAGAGAGTACAAGAAGCTTATGATACTTTGAAGAGCCAAGTCAAAAGTTTTGATAAAAGATTATCTGAAACTTTAGTCACTAAAGAAATGTATGAAAGAAAGTTTAAAGAAAAGCAAATTGAATTAAACAAATGTGTTGATGAAATTGCAAATCTTAAACAAGTCTTGGCTGAAAAAGAAAAGGTTGTTACAAAACTTTAAAGTTATCATAACTCTTCGTACATTCTCGAACGCATTTTCAACATTACACCAGATGACAAAGATACTGAAAATTGCAAAAAGGGTATTGGTTCAGAATTTCATCAGGTACCACCACCATTGAGAAACAATTATACTTTTTATGATGAGGAAAAGGTGGCAAAGGGTTTGAACATAGCTGACCAGTTACCTGATAGTATCGATGTGACTTACTCCAAATCTGATGATGCTAATGATTCAGAGGTGGTAAGTAAGGTTGTTGAAAGTGTTTTGAAAGATGAGTCTACAAAAGGTAAGTCTGAATCACAGGATGAAGATGAAGGAAATCTTTATGATGGTTATCTGAAAAACACAAAATCCGAGAAAAATTTGAATGATGATTCAAAATGATTGGTTTATACCATGATTGGATCGGACAAATTATTCTTAGATGTTGTATTCCCGATTCAGAATGTGATTTCAGAGAAGGTCGATAAAGTTTTCAAAATGGTTGAGATTGAGAAGTCTGAGATTCCAAAGTTTGCTGGTAAAGGTCATAAATCTTTTTATAACAAACCTGGTTTTAAGAAGAAAAACATGAAGGCTGGTTTGGGTTATAAAAAGAAACGGAATTGGAATCAAAGTAAAAAACCAAATTTGCAACAAAAGATGAATTTTGTTCAAGGGAAAAGCTTGAAAGAAGAGGAAAAACTCAAAATTGGACAACAGTCTAATGAGGAGTTTGATGTTATGAAAAAGAAACAACAACAGGCCAAGGATGTTTCAAAGAAAGTGTGTTTTAAATGTGATCAAATTGGACATGTTGCACAAAAGTGTCCAAATCCAAAGCCTGTTGATGTTGAAAAACAGAAATCTGAGGATGTGAAACCAAGGTCAACCAGATTTGATTCGAAACAAACTTGGAGGTACAATACAAACAAGTTTGCTTCAAATCAAAATTGGAAATCAAACCCGAACAGGTTCGATTCAAGACAGACCTGGAATTCTCACACACCCAGATTCAAAACAACACAGAGTTGGAGAACATCTGTTGATATGACAAAACCTTAAGAGTTTTGGAAACCTAAAAATGTTATTCAAAATCAAAAGGTTCAAAAAGAGACAAATTTTTACAAAAGAGGTACTCCGGATGGTCAAATGTGGAGTGCTAAGAAACAAGTGACGTCGGTAAAAGATGAGAAAGTTGAAGTCAAAATTGAAAACGTTTTAAGTGACAAAGAGTTTCCAAAATTGAATGAACATTATTGTGTTGAAATGCCTAAGGTCCAACAGACCTGGGCTAAATTGTTCAAATGATTGATAAAGTTTGAATGTGCAGGTGCTCAATGAAGCTGAGGATTGTGAGAATGGTAGTTGGAGCAGCCTGGCACAGGAAGAGGTTGCAGGACCCTGGTTTGGTTGAACAGGGAGTTTAGTTTGAGTGTTGTTTGTACATAAATAAACAATATTTTCAAAATCCTAAAAATTGAAAAATTTAAAACCAAAAATATGTTTTTAGTTTGTTAAAATTTGAAAAACCAAAAATATGTTTGTTTTTAATTTTGTTGAATAAATGTTGATTGAATACGCCGAAACCCTCACGGCTAAACAAACATGATTAATTTCACAAGATTGAAACACGGTTTTCAAACTGTTGAAGATCAATGGGTTGTAAATCATGGGGGTACGTTATATTTTCTGCAAATCAGAGCATTTGAAGCAGAAAATGGATGGCGAGACAAAGCTATCAGTATTGGTTGTCAAATTTTCTTTAAATGGTTTTGCATTTTAGGGGGAGAAATATTGTTAGAAAATACAAAAACATTTGAAAATTTGAAAAAGTCAAAAACATGATAAAATTCAAAAATTGAGTTTTGCGTAAAAAGAGGAAATGATAGTACATCAGTGGACAGTTACAGTACGCTAATGAAATGGAAATTTTAAATGTGTTAAACGATCTCACCGTGGATGTGTCGGTAGATTTTTATACATTTAGTAAACTTTTTCAGGATATAAACATAAATTCAAACTTGCTTATTTTGTGGGGAACACTACTTGGATATATAGGTAACCCCTGAAATCTCGTTTGAAAGATTCCTTTTTCTGATATACTAGGTTTTTATACTCAGTGATATCTGGGGTATTATTCCGGTACTTCTGCTGAACGGTAGTTCTGACCTAGTCCCCGAATAATACTTTCCGCAATGCTTGAAACACAGCATCAATGATAAGACAATAAAATTGCTTAGCAATGCTGTTGTAAAAAAGATCCTCTAAAGGGGACACACCCACAAGTTGAGTCATGATCTCTCTGCTGAACGATGGTTCTGACCTGAGCTCTCATGATTCTTCATAATTTATTAACCCCTTACAGATATCATTTGTGTTATAATTGCCTGTAAGACTGAATATTGGGATCTGGATACGGGAGTATATTCAAGAGGTGGGACACATGAATGAGTTTAAGTTCTTAATGCATCTAATTCGTATCCTGAATCAGTTGAACTTTGTGTGAAAATTTAAGTGGACCTGTATATCGACAATCTAAGTGAAGTGTTTAATACTTACTGTGTAACTAAACTCAACGGTACTTGTGACTTGTCATAAACTGATATGATCCTCTGATGCATACTCAAACAAAAATATTATCTGTAAATATGTTTGTACATATTTCTTTACTGCTTTATATTTTCAGAAAATACAAAAAGATTTTGATTTCTGCTTTATTTTCGACAACCGATGTCTGAGTGCTGAGTTTCAAAATCTAAGTAAGCTGATTGTGTTTCTGAAAATAAAACAAGTTCATTAATTTGAAACTTGACGTTTTAAAATCAAAAATAAAAAACAGTTTGTGATATCTCCAAGGTCATTAATTTGGACTTGGATGATTAACTGTGGGGGATTTGGATGCTTATATTGTTATAGAGTTAGTTTCCGATACGATTCGATGAAACTACCAAATTCATGAGAAGTAATTTTGAGAAGATTGAATTGTCAGATTACGATATCTGGAAGATTAAAATGTTGTTACTTATAGTTGTATGAGTGATTGCAGGAAAAGTCCAGACTGCGATCCCGGAAGCTGAGTCTAAGGGGGAGTCTGAAGACGAGCTCAAAGCAAGGAGGAGCTTGTACCCGGAAAGCCAGGTGTCGATCCCAAAAGCACGGAAGCTTAACGAAAAGGGAGCCTGAAGAAAAGGAGTCTGAAGGAAAGAAAGAGCAACTGAGTCTGAAAACAGATCCACGGGGATTCTGTTCAAAATAGAGAAAGACAAGATGCTACGAGATTGACTACGGCAATATCCAAGGGGGAGTCTGTTAGTGCATTAAGTGTCTATCGCCTCCATCAATCTAGTACGTAGCAGAAACCGAAGAAGTCTAAGCTTTTATTGTAATATCTAGTTAAAAGGGCAAGGTGGCAAATTTGTAAATAAGGAGAAATCCTTATATTCCTTGTGCCTATAAATAGGGAGTTACAGTGTTAGGTTTAAGACTTTTGCTACATTTGTCATTTGGAGCTCTATAGATCTAGAGAGAGAATCTAGAGAGAGAAAGTACTCCACGTGATTCACGGTTCTTGTACGTTATCAGATTTTATAATAGAATCACGATTATATTACGTCATGTGTGTTTAGGTCGCGTTCGTGTACGGATTCCGCACGTTATACGTTCGTTTTGCAATCGTTTCGTAGTCAAAACCGGTCCTACAGTTCTCCTGTGCCTCGTGAAGAGTCTTGCTGGCGTAGTAGATCGGGTGAAAGTGCTTGTCTTTCCTTTATCCCAGAACGGCCCCTATAGCAAAGTCACTTGCGTCGCACATAATTTCAAACGGAAGACTCCAGGCAGGTGCGCCTAAAATAGGGGCCTCAACATGTTTTTGCTTAAGAAGGTCAAAAACCTTCAAGCAATCATCTCCAAAGATAAATGGAGCATCCTTTTCCAACAGACGGGTCATGGGTCTGGCGATTTTTGAAAAATCCTTAATGAATCGCATGTAGAACCCAGCATGACCAAGGAAGGTCCGTATCACTCTCACTGAGGTGGGAGGTGGAAGTCGTGAAATGATGTCAACTTTTGTTGGGTCGACCATCATCCCTGCTTGCGAAATCTTATGTCCCAGAACTATGCCCTCTCTCACCAAAAAGTGGCATTTTTTCCTAGTTCAGGACAAGATTCGTTTCTTCACACCTCTTTAACATTTTCTTCAAATTTTCCAAACACTGATCGAAGGAATCTCCAAATACTGAAAAGTCATCCATGAATACTTCCATAGAATCCTCGATCATGTCATGGAAAATCGCAACCATGCATCGCTGGAAGGTAGCCGGTGCATTACACAACCAGAAGGGCATACGCCGGTAGGCGAATGTGCCAAAGGGGCATCTTTGGCATGTAAAGGTAGTCTTCTCCTGATCCTCAGGAGCAATAGGAATCTGAAAGTAGCCGAAAAACCCATCCAGAAAACAATAATAAGACTTCCCCGACAGACGTTCCAACATCTGGTCGATAAATGGAAGCGGGAAGTGGTCCTTGCGAGTGGCGTCATTGAGTTTGCGATAATCAATGCAAACACACCATCCCGTGACCGTCCGGGCCGGTATAAGCTCGTTCCTATCATTTGTGACTACTGTCATGCCTCCCTTTTTGGGCACTACCTGAATAGGACTAACCTAGACTGTGTCAGATATGGGGTAGATTAAACCTACATCCAGCAACTTTATCACCTCCTTTTTAACAACTTCTTGCATGTTCGGGTTCAATCGTCTCTATGGCTGTGCACACGACTTGTAACGGTCCTCCATGAGAATTTTATGACTGCAGAAGGAGGGATTGATTCCTTTAATGTCCATTATCTTCCAAGTGACTGCTTTCTTATGAAATCGTAAAACACTGAGAAGTCTGCTCTTTTCCTCGTCTGACAAAGATGATGAAATAATAACCGGCAAACGGCACTCCTCATCTAGAAATGCGTACTCCAAATGGGGCGGAAGCTCCTTAAGCTTCAAGGACGGGGGATCCTCAACTGAAGGCTTCGACTTTTCTTCATCCTCACGATCAATCTCTGTAAATCGATCCGGACTCTGGGAACCATCATCACCAATCTGATAGACTGGCTGCTCGAAATCGTGGCCCTCTTGCGTAATGCCATCTAGGTCCCCACACAACAGATGTGTGTCCGAATCAATCTCCTCAATCGTGCCCTGGAAATGTGTGCTCACATAAGTGTCGACAATGTCAACATAGTAGAGCGCATCATCCTGACTCTGCGGGTGCTGCATCGACCGCTTGATATCAAAGGTCTCATGCTCATCATTTACTCGGAGTGTAATCTGGCCCACATCTACATCTACTATGTTCCGGGCGGTATTCAAGAATGGACGTCCGAGTATCAAAGGCACCCTAGAATCCTCATCCATATCCAGGATACCAAAGTCCACGGGAAACACAAACTTGTCAATCTTAACAAGCATATTCTCAACAAACCTGCGTGGATACTTGATAGAATGATCAGCTAGTCGAATGCTCATCCTCGTAGGTGACGGCTCACCTAGATTCAGCTTGGTAAAAACCTTATAAGGCATAAGGTTAATGCTTGCTCCCAAATCAGCTAACGCATGACTAACAGACATGTTTCCAATAAGGCAAGGAAGCGTGAAGCTGCCTCGATCTCCCATCTTCGTAGGCAGATGGTTTTGAAGGATAGCTGAGCAACTCTCATTCATCACCATATAAGACATATCCTCGAGTTTTTGCTTGTTCGAGAGGATATCCTTTAAAAACTTCGCGTACTTAGGCATTTGGGCTAAGGCTTCAATAAATGGTATGTTTATGTGTAACTACTTGAACATCTCAAGAAACTTACCATATTTTTCTTCATTCTTCTATTTCTTCAGCCTGCCTGGGTACGGAACTGGAGGAGTGTAATCTTTGGCTGGCTTCTGGAGCTGTGCTGTACTTGCTGGGACACGCCTAGCGTGCACCTCGTCCGAAGTATCAGTCGGGACCGCCTCAGTGATCGCTGGTGACTCCGATATGTCGGGTCCGGAGGTTTTACCACTCCTAGTCATCACGGCATTCACATGCCCTCACGGATTTGGCTTAGTATTGCCTGGAAGACCACCTGGGGGTCTTTCCGACATCATTTTAGCCAACTGACCAACCTGATTCTTAATATTCTGAATCGAGGCCTTCTGACTATGAATCTCTCCCTCGTGAGCTAAGAAACGATCCTCACTTTGTTGATATCGCTTCTCAGCTAGCTGATTTGCACTAGTGGAGCTGCTTAGAAGTTGAGCCATCATCTCTTCCAGCTTGGAATTTGTTTGAGGGGCTTGTTGCTGGGAACTACTCACGGTGCCCTGATTTTGATACGAATAAGGACGTGGCTGAAAGGATTGATTGTAAGGCTGGTATGGTTGGTACTGCTGGCCTTGAGCCTGCACTGGTGCTGGAGCCCGCTGAGCAAACCCGAGTGGGTTTTGATTACCCGTGTTTGCTCTCCACCCAAAGTTCGGGTGATTTCTCCATCCCGGGTTGTACATGTTGCTGTAAGGATTATTATGTGGCCTCGCTTGATTGCTAACAAAGTCTACTTCCTCCTGGCCTTCGTACATAACTCCCTGGAAACACGCACCCGCCTCGTGCGACACTCCGCATTGCTCACACCCTGAACTAGCCTGTGCCGCCATCTGGGATCTATCAAACTTTGCCGACAATGCCGAAATCTGTGCAGTGATAGCCGTGTAGTCATCAACAGCATGAACTCCTGGTCGAGACGATGTCCGGCCCCTTTCTCCGTCTCGACGTGAACTCGACTTCAACACAGCTTTCTCAATAATAGCGTAAGCTTCATTAGGCGTCTCCGTCCCCATATTGCCTCCTGCATGTACATCTAACTGCTCCTGCGTGTCGTAGTTGAGTCCCTGGTAAAACGTCAAAACTAACTGCCTCTTGGAGAAACCGTGGTGCGGAACATCAAGTAATAAGTCTTTGAATCGCTCCCAGGCTACATGTAACGACTCTCCTTCATCCTGTCGAAATGTCACAATCCGGTTCCTTAACTTCGTCGTCTTCTCATGCGGGAAGTATTTCTGCATAAACAACTCCGCCAGCTCGTCCCAGGTCCTGATGGACCCTGCAGGAAGTGACACAAGCCAAGCTCTAGCTTTGTCACGCAGTGAAAATGGGAAGAGTCGCAACCGAATCGCGTCATCCGAAACGTCCCGTATCTTGAAAGTTGAGCATACTTCAAGAAAAGAAGCAATATTTCGACCGAGATCCTCGTGCTCACGTCCATCAAACTGCACCGAATTTTGTACCATATTTATTATACTAGATTTTATTTCAAAATTAGGCGCTACTATTGTAGGTCGGGCAATGCTTGGCTTCAGGCCTTCGCCTCCGGGTTGGTTTGACTCGTTCAGTGGTCGTCCGTCGTCCGCCATGATGATGTTATCTGCGTCCCCAGAGCCCTCGGCCTCAACGGGTACCACCGGCTCGTCCGCAGCTGCTGCGAGTTGCAGCGCAACCGCGCAGGATCTTTCGTGAAGACGTCTCCTCAGATCATGCTCGGGTTCGTCGGAAGGCTCAACAGCGTCGGGAGCGGGGGTTGAGGACATCAACCTACAAACGAAAAATTGACACAAGTGAATATTATATTATTATGATAAATCTGGTTTTTTTTCCTGTTTTATAGCAGATTTTTTATTAAAAGGGCTGAAAAAATTTGTAAAAATTCAAAAGTAGGCCCGGAATTTTATAAAAATCAAAACAAATAAAAATAATCAAATCGGCTAGTACAAAAATAATTTTTCGGTTCCGAAAATTCAAGAAATAAACGGATAATTAGTTCAAATTCGAACAAATAAATGAAATAAATATTTTACAAGTGTTTAAATAAGCTTGAAAACGAATGAATTAAATTAAAAACAAGAAATATTAACAAACAAATAAATAAATAATCAAGAAAATATTTACGAATATTCACAAGTATGTACACCGATAAGATATTGACTCGGGTCGTTCCTAAAGCTCGCCACATCCCCGGCAACGGCGACAAAAACTTGACGTGTGCGTATATATACAAATTTTTACAATGAATTTTACATACGGTTCGGTTTTAAATTTATAAAAATGATTTATACTTCAACATTAAAACACACACGAAAGGGCAAGTGTACCCCGTCATACATGTAGTAAAGTATCAATAAGAACTAAGTGTCGATCCAAGGATGTGGGAGGATGCAATAATACTAAACCTTTGTCATTAAATTACCGGTAAAAAGATAAGTGGGTGATTTTCTAAAGACTAAAATAAGACTAAACATATATTTTTATAACTTAATAAATTCCAAAATATAAAAATAGATAAATAGCCTTGCTTTGTGCACAACCAAAGTATATGAACTAAGTCAGTTTTGTCACTTAAAACACTTGGTCAATTTTCCACTTTACAAAGACAATTAGTATCCCTTTCGGGAATCCTAACATGATAACTCTTTGGAAAGTTAAAACGATAAACACACTTTAACCACCTAAAATTCTTCTTTAACGCCCGATTGACAAATGTCTATGAAAATCCCCTAAAGAAAAGTTAGTCATCCGTTAGGAGTTTTCTAACTTCACTTAATCAACGAAAGTGACACCGATAAACACAATGTAACCACCGAGACAAGCATAAACTAGATTAAATCACAACCGAGTTCATTTTACAAATCTTAAACATAAATTCATCAAGAAAGCAATTTTGGCCTAAACTATTAACAAGATTAACAACTTATGTCAAGAATTTGTAACACCACCATCTAACCTGTTAAGGTCCTTCCGTGAGGGAAAGCCTTCTTAATTAACATTAATTACCCCTTATTAAACCACTAACTATTTCTAGTCTCATGTTGTAAACATTTTAAACAAGTTAAAAGTTTACTAATACATGATTAATTAAGCTTCTTTTTACAAATATCTTAACTAACCACACACTAATCATCCAAGATAATTAACTATAATCAAGAATTCAACATCAATAAACAAGGTTGCAAACTAATCATCAAGGATTAACATAGAAAATGCTTCAAGTGTCGTTACAAACATAATTAATATACTAGTGGTTGTTGTTAAGCTAGGATTACTAGTGTTTTTGCCCTTAGGCTTACAATAATACATAAATAGTCAACCAAAATGCTTGAAGTATAACAAAATAATGGAAAGATTCAAGAATCAAACCATAAACAAGCACTAGATTGAGAATCCGGATGATAACGAAGCTTATCGACATAACGATGGCTTGATTCCGGGCAAAAGCTAAGCCTCCGGAGCCTGATAGATCGCCAGAAAAACTTCCAAAAGTCCAGAGTTGCGAACTGATTGCTCCATTCTGTTTTTTGTAACTTTTTCATATCGCACGGTCCTACTAATAAAGTGCACAGTCGTGCACTTTATTGCACTGTTCACCATACCTTGTGACATCAGTGAATCTTGGACCAGTCTTCAGATCAGCACGGGCGTGCCATATGTTGCACGGTCGTGCATTACCGAGATGTGGCCGGCACAACCAACCGCACTGGCAGTGCATTCGAGATCAGAGGTCATGCACGGTCATTCCATCTATCGCACGGTCGTGCGTTCCCGAGGTTCACTTGCATTCCTGATTGCACTGGCAGTGCACTGCCGGGCTGGGCCTTGTCGTCGGATCCGCACGGGAGTGCCGATTATCGCACGGTCGTGATATTGCTGTGAGACAGTTTTCTTCACAGAATCCTCGTATCTCAGCCATTTCGCCCGGAAAATCCTCGTTTTCTTCATCTTCTTATTTGGCATGTTGTTTTAGGCCTGTAAACAAAAATATACCCGATTAAGTATCTAATTCTCGTTTTTAGGGCCAAAAACGCGTAAAATGGGGGAATAAAGTATATGTATTTTGGTGACTATCACTTGCCATCACTATACTACGTCCACGATGGGTATACTTGCCCTAGCGTGTGTGTAGAGTGATAGTAGAATATCGTGTTTTATAAGTTTAAAAATTGAAATCGGCGAGTAAAAAGGGCTAAAAATAACTACAAAAATATATACTCACCCACGCACGTTAGTAACCACTGATATGAGTACCAAGGTAACCACTGATGTAGAGGGAAGTCCCCAGTACCAAGAAAAAGTGGCATCTGCTAATGAAAATTTGGAGACTCCTCCTATCTCAAAAGCAGATACAACCACCTCTGGTGGGAATTTGGATGATCCCATTAACTTGGGTGATGAATTAAGATACAAGGAATTGACAGAGAGGATGTCCACAACTGAAACCACTGTTGGTGAAATGAAAGATTTAATGAAACAGTTGGTGGATGCATCCAAAAGTCAACCTACTCCTCAGTAGTTATCCCAAGAGCTTTGGAATTCTATACAACCCATTCTTGCTGCTCAAAGGGAACTGGGTGTACTTCAACATAACACAAATGGAACTAGTTAGAGTTATGGTTGAAGCAAGATATGAAGACACACAGGCTGATATCAGGGGCATCAAAGAATCCTTTGCAAAGTTAATTGGCACTACCCCTGCACCAATCTTTGAAAAAGAGGCTGAAGATGATGCCAAAAAGAGGGAGAAAGATTCCATGAAAAACTTTGGCAAAGCAACACCAAGAGCAAAGCCAAAACAAAAGCCAGAGCCTGTCAAAGACACTTCTGTGAAATCTGCTAAAAATCTGATATTGGAAAGAAAAAGGGGATTGATGAGACCCTTAATAAACAGATAGATGAAGGGATTTCTGAAAAACAGAAGAGAAAAGACACCAAAGAATGCAAAGTAGATGTTTGGAGAAAGGAACAAAATAAAAGTAAGAAATGGGAAATGCAAACACAAAACCTTGGTACTTCAAGAAGAAAATCATTCAAACACAACATGCCACCATTGGCCACATTCCCCAAAAGAACTGCTTCTAAAAAGCAAACCACTGATGCCACCAAACCTAAACCTTCACCACAAAAACCACCCTCAAAGAAGCAAAAAACAGCTTCATCTTCACCACCACCATCTTCTAAACCAATAGATGTTGATGCATCAAAAGCATCAACAGATGTTAAGACAACAGCTGTTGAAACACCAGTGGTTTCAGCAGTTGCTAGTTAAACCACTGCCTCTTCCATTCAATTTGACACACAATCAACACAAACACCACCAATATCTCAAAGATTCCCCTCACAATCAACCATTTCACCCAAACCACCATCTCCTTCTAAAACTCCTCCTGTTCCCAAACTTGCTTATACTAGAAAAAGTAAGTCTGTTGAAGATGACAATATACCTTCACCAATTCCTTTATCATCTGCTCCATTCATTCAAACCAACCCTACTCCATTCATTCCACCCTCATTACCAAAAGTCAACCCACTTGATCATCCACCCACTGGTTACATCCCCCGAGACATTCCATTGGCAGTTCAATACCCTTTGGAACTGCTTGCAGTTCAAAAAGAAATGATACAATTTTACAAAGAGGATGATCCATCCAAAAGATCCTTCCCATCTCTTCATGGCTTCAGAACTCCTAAGAACATTGATGAATATTTAATGCTAAAAGCCAAACAAGCAGAATATATGGCAAAAGAAGAGAGTAAAGGGCTAGGAGACAGAAACTTTCAATGTCGCATGCAACATGGGCTTAGTAAAGTCAGGAAATTGGAGGACTTTGCTAGAGACCTGAGTAAGAAGATGTCAGAACTGCCACCAAATGTTGGTCTTCAAGAAAAGCTGAGGATTGATTATCTGGATATCATCATGAGAGACAAGCCCTACAAAGCCTACAAGTATCAATTCAAAGAAGTAAATAGAATTGAAAAGGTGAAAATGATCATCAAATGAAGAAATCTGCACCCAACTAGAACAAGTTTAATAAAGTTGATGTGGATGAAGCATTGAGTTACAAAAGAAAAAGAGCAGAGCTTGTAGCAGCTAATTATGGGACTGCTAGATCCATTGCAAGATGGTCTAAGCAGTATGTTGATCTGACTTATAAAAAGTTGGAAGAACGTAGAAAGACAGATCCTACACTTCCTCAGAAGCCAGTGTATAAAGATGAAACCACTTATAAGCCTCAGCAGACCCACTCTCATAAAAAGTTGTTCATATCATCTGATGTATCCATCAGTGTCTTGAATCAAAGAAAAAGACAACAACAGATTGATGAGGAAGATGAAAATAGGGATGCTGAATTCAGAAAAGAGGCTATAAAAAACACACTTCTATATGGACCAGAAGAGACTGTTAACCAACTTGCTTCTCAAGTCACTGAAACAATCAAGAAACTGGTAAGCAGACCTCAATCACCAAACTCCTCACAAATAAAACTTCTCCCTAGAAATCCACCAGACCAAAAAAAACTAAAGTGGAAGTCTGACAAAGATACCCATGTATTGACATTGCTCAGGTCTGATGGTAGAGTTGAAAAGATATCAAGGAAGGCTGCATACGGTCAGAATGTAGATGACCTTCAAGATTTACTGAACCTTCAACTACACAGGGATGAAGATGACACAAATTCTCTTGATTTTGAGCTCTAATTCAATGGGCAAATCCGGGAACTGGTGATGAGGAAATAAAGATCAAAATAAAGAAGTGTTTTGGCATCATATGTTCTAGGGGGAGATTGTTGGCCCATGTGATCCTTCCTTGAAGAACAGATGATATAAAGCTAAAACTGGCTCTGCAACAACTGATCAGAATAACAGTGCTTGAATATTATTTCCCTCCAATGGCAGTGGCATACAACATCTGATGACTTCTAAAGGTCTGCTGATACAAAGGTCTGTTACACACAAATGTCTGTTGGTTTATAAAGTCTGATGAAGAGCAATCAACTATTGAAGTCAAAGTACTGCTGAAGTCAAAGGCCTGATCAACCTTAATGGAAAGCACTGATCAGTCGCATCAGTGTTTGAGCATCATCACCGGATAGCCTTATCAGAGTTTTGTTAATCAGTGTCTTAATGTAACAGTGTTTGTAATCATCAGTTTTTATAGATTGTTAAAACTGTTAGCTATCACTGTCTAGGTTATGTCAGCAAAGATGCCACAGTGTTTAGGATTATACTATAAATAGACAGTGCATGTACTGTTCTATTAGCTCATTTTACACACTTGCATCTTGTATGAACTAACATTGTGAGCTCAGGCTGAGGGGGAGTTAGTGTTCATGCATGCATAGTCTAAACATTGTGTATTTAATCTTTTGACTAATGAAAGCTTGTATGATGAAAATTGTTCTCTTCTTGATTGTGTTATAAAGTTTTACTTCATTCCGCTACAATTAATCATTTGTTTATATTCTTCATCTTACACTTTTCTTAAAACAATACAATCAAGTAAACTCAGATCCTAACACCACCTCTATCAGAGACCGGTGGGCAAACCGCTGGACAAAAGGAATATCTGGGTACAATGCAGGTTTCTGTCTCCTTAGGGGGATTCTACGAGATTTCATCATCTCTTACACCTTAGCAAGGTCGTCGTGCATACCGTCTTTCCCATCCGTGCATTAAATGCCGGAGAATAGTCACATCGTTGGCCTTCATACCGGAACAGTGAGTTGATATGCAGGTTTTCTTCATGATGTCCCCTTTTGACTCAGTCATTCATGCAGAGGTATTGAATCGATAATGGACTTGGGCCCAATTTGCATTTGGTTGTATTGGGCCTATATGTAACACCCCGTATTTCAAAAGTCAAAGTCAAGATTGAAGTCAAAGGGAGACAAGATTGCTAATTGCGATTTGGTCACCCCTTGCTCAATTACTGTTTTGACTTCTTTGACTTATAGATAGTCTATTTTACGCTTTACGTTAGTTGTATTATGTGGAGTACTTATTAATAATCGAGGTTTATTCGATATTTATCGCATGTTTTATCGCTTTATCGCTATCGCAATCGCACTCGAAACTCGAATTACGCGTTCTGGATATTGCTCTCTGTGTGTGTGCCTTATGTGTTACTTGTGCATGTTTAATTATGTTATGTGTGGTGATTAATTGAAACGCAATCGAAACTCAATCGCAATCGAATCATAAACGCTATACGAATATGAAATAAGGATGATTGTATGCTGATATAGTAGTTGGGATTAAAAGTAATTTGACTATGAAACTCTATCGCATCGCAACGCTCGCAATCGCAATCGGAACAGCAAAACTCATCGCGCCAAGCAAATGGCCAGCCGACCGAGTTGCCACCTGATCGGACTGCCATCCGATCGAGGTGCCACTCGACCGAATGGACATCCGACCGAGTTACCACTTGATCGACCAGCCCTCTCCTCCCTTTTCCTTTTATGGACACCCTATAAATACCCCTGTCAACATCACAAACTTACCTTTTCTGCACCTCTCGTCCAACCAGCGCTTCTTTCCCACTTTTCTTCAGATTTCTCATGATTCTTGTAAGTTTTCCATCTAAACCTTGTACTTTCTTGATCTACATGCACTCCTACACCTTTCTATCTTTTGAATCTTAACTTTTAACTGTGAAATCACTAGATTTGAGGTATTCTAGGATGATGTCATCATGGTGTTCTTATGAACTTCATGTTTTGACTTTAGTCCGCCAAGAAAAACTTAGATCTGAACGATTTCCACACAAATAAACAAAGATCTTGCATAGATCTAAACATATTCATGGTGAAAAAGGGTTGAAAGATGGTTTGTAACTTTCTTTCATCTCTTTTACACTCAATGCACTCAAACCGATAGAAGCAGACCTTGTTCTAACCTTCTACTCCTTCTTGGTGATGTGTTGGTTCAAGATCTGAGTTCCACCAACGAGACAACCTATTTCGCGTTGAGCAAGAACAACCGTCTTGAACTGGTTAACTGGTCGAACTTGGGTGATTCCTGTTCGATTGGGTCACTTGTTTCAAGATAGGGTTCTATTGATTAGCACGTTGTCACACCGTCTCGATAGAACTACAACCCATCGAACACAACCAAGTGTAAGACGATCAGGCCGACCAGGACGGAATGCCGCCCGATCGGACTGCTGTCCGATCGGATTGACACCCGATCGGGTTGCCACCCGATCGGCTTACACCTTGGCCCCACACTCAAATTTTATTTTCAAGCCTTTGAGGTTGAACATTGAACGAAATGTTGTCCGATCGGATTACCACTCGACCATGAGATGTTCCAACTTCAACACTTAAACAATTTTCAACATGTTCAATACACAAGGGTTGCCACCCGATCAGACTACCATCCGATCGAGTAACAAACTGCTGTGAACATGTTCTGACTAAAAGTGTCCAACCAATTGGTTTGTCATCCGATCGAACGGTCGTTCGATCGACCGATTTGAAGGTAGAGATACTTCTATATTTTCAAAATGCTACAACGAAAACTTCAAAAGACAAGCCATCATACACAAACACATCTTTCCCAAGCGAAGTAACAATCCACTCGAAAGGTCACCCGATCGACCGGCTACCCGATCGGATTGCCATCCGATCGGATTGATGTTCGACCCACTGACACTTTGTTCCGTTTTACGCGCCGCTTATTGTTATGCTATCGTTCTGATCAGGCTAATTTCTGCTCTAAGCGATCCCTTCAATCCATCAATCGTTGTGAGTATACTCGAACCCTTTTTGCTTTACGCACTTTTGGGTGTTACATACGTTACTTATGCTAAATCACATCGAACACACTACGCAATACTTTAACGCTAACCGTTACTGCATGTTATACGTGACTTAATGAATGCTTGTTTGTTATGTTTACACATGGAATGCTGTCTACCTGCCTTAGCAACGGTAGTACTATTAGTTTGGACTCAGCACCTGTTTACTCAGGGGTTGTTAAGGACAATTACTTACATGGCTCACAGTGGTGAGTGTGTATCGCGAGCTGCCCTGGGCAATCAACCCGCAGTCATTGGTATCGATAGGTTCATGTCAATAACTAACGTACTTCATTTCACAATGTATACGTGCTGGTTATGCTTAAACGATTTCGAACTCTATTATATCTATAAAACTTGTATGCTCACCTTTACACTATGTGTATTGACTTTTAATTTAACGTATGTGGCAGGTGCTTAAGGTGTTTAGATGCTTTGCTTGCTGTGAAATCGAGGCTAGGAAAGACCTAGAACAATAATAAATTGTCTGTACTTAAAATCTGAGTTGTCGAAACAGAACAATTTGACTAGATTTTTTCTGTAGTAATTATGTTACTTTTTATGTCATGGTATGGGACGTGATGCTTTAAATAATTGGTAATCATAGTTGTTATGGAAACTTCTGGACAATCTGTTTCGCTCAGTGCCACGCCCCGATGTTTCCGCCATCGGTTGGGGTGTGACAGATTGGTATCAGAGCCATAACTATAGGGAATTAGGCAAGACTCAACCTAGGCTGGGTCGATGTCTTAGAAACGACCTAGTCTATAGTTAGGCAGCAACATACCGACTTGTGCATATCCTATAGGGATTATGTACGAGCATACTTGCCATTTCTCGCTATTCTCGCCCACGCTACACTATCACTGCACTCTCGTTTTCAGAAATGAATGAACAATTGGGTCGAGATTAGGTGTGAAAACCGCAAACTCTCGACTAAATTGCTTGTTCGACCCGCATTTTTATCTATAAACAGGAGAATTTACGTTGAATTAGGAGTGAAATCCATACTTTGACGTATAATCCTTCCTCCATTTTATCAAAAACAGGAACGAGGTCGTTAAGTCAGGGGTGAAACCCGAACCTCGACGACTTGTCCCAATCTATATTTTATTTTACAAACTCTCACCAAAGTCTCGACGGACTCCAACGACTTGAAGTCACGATATGACTGGAAGGATGAGTGCCGATCGCCCATATTCGAGGCGACAGCACAGTCCTGAAGGTCAAAGTGTGTACGAAAGTCCTTGTGAATAGTCGAATCACTTTGGGTAGTCAATGTCTATCGAGCCTGAGACAATCTATTTCTCGATTTTTATGTGATTCGATTCTGAGCTCGCTACTGCCGACTCTGACATTCGTCGATTTTATGTGTTTATGTGTGTATTTACCTGCTTATATGTTTTAATTTTTGGAGATTTATTCGAATTTCGCTATTGTTAATCGACACACACGACTCGCACTGCTCACTTACCTCAAACCGCTAACAAATCGCTACTACATGAGGAACGACTTTGCGCAATGTTGCTTGCTATACTATTCGCTTACGCTATACTAATCGCTATGATATTCAGGATCGCTATTTTCGAACGCTCGCGAACTGGAATGATAGGTTATTGTATTCTGACTGCATCTTGTGATTACATGCTTATGTGCTTCTGTGATTCTGTGCCTTATGTGCTTATGTGCTTCTGTGCTTATGTGAATCTGTGATTATGTGCCTATGTGGTTACGTGATTATACGTGTTCCAGAGCTTTAGTAGTATTAGGCGTGTGAGGTGAGATTCGATTTTATTTGAGTTTGAGCCCTATGGCGATGTCTGTTGTAGACAATGTCGTCATCTGGACCTTCATCTGGACCCCGTCACCCATGAATTACTTGTCAAGAACAGAGAGACAAACGCCTAGTTACTATCGTCGCGAAGCAAGTAGCAAAGGTCGTCCCTCAGATCGTGAGTGAAATATACTAGAATGTGAGTAAATTGTCTGAAGAGTCCAGAACCGAAGCTCCTAAAGCAACTCTCAAAGCTGCCTTTAGTTTTAAGCAGTTCAAAGCTTGTGGTCCAAAGGAATTTACTGGCGAAGATGGCCCAACGGCTATGTTTCAATGGTTTGATTCCATCGAAGTCACTCTACGCCAGAGTGGATGTCTTGAAAATCTTCGTACTCTACACGCTACCGGCGTCTTCCAGTCCCACGCACTAGACTGGCGGATGGCCGAGAGGAACAAACACGGAAATGACGTAGCCTTTGAGCTGACGTGGGAAGAGCTGAAGGCCATTAAGATGGATGAATTCTGCCCTCCCCATGAATGCCAAAAGCTAGAGGACGAATTCTGGCATATCATGCAGAAGGATGGAGAGAACGCAGCTCTGACTGCTCGCTTTAAGCAGCTCAATATCATCTGTCCCAATCAAGTGAAGACGCCCGACATGACAATCAAGAAGTACATTCGAGCTCTGCCAGACTGTGTTGCAGATTTTGTGCATGTCGCAAAGCCAGCAACAATCGAAGAAACCTACTTGCTTGCCGCTGAAATCAACGACAAGCGAGTAAAAGCAGGTTTTTGGGATAAAGCTTCGAAGAGTCTGCACCAAGCTACTACCGCCGCACCAGCTACCGAAACCGCCACCGCACAATCATCAAAGTCCTCACGCCGCAAGAAGAAGAACAACAACAGCAGCTCCAGCAACAAGAACTGTGCTGCCACTACCACTGCTGCCCCGCTTCAAGCCGTACCGGCTCAGCAGCAATCTCAGCATCGATCAGCACCAGTTATCTATGCACCACCTGCAAAGCGTGCATACACTGGTCCCCACCCTGCTTGCCCGACATGTACTTATAATCACCCGGTGGGTATCTCCTGCAGATTTTGCGTGCATTGCAACATGTACAGCCACTTCACTGCTAATTGCCGTACTGGTCCCCGACAAGCACCAGCCCAAGCCACTGCTCATCAAGCTCTACTTCCAGCTCCTCAAGGCCAACAAGCGGCTCAGGCATCCGCGGTCAACGCCAGAGTCTGCTTCGCGTGTGGTGATCCCAACCACTTCGCGAACATGTGCCCGAACAGGGTTGTGAAACAAGAGCCTCAGCAACAGCCTCAACAGCAACAGCAACAAGTCGCCCGTGCCAGAACTTTCAACATCAATGCGCGCCAAGCCCAGGCTGATAACAACGTGGTCAATGGTACGTTCCTTGTGAATGGTATTTATGCTTCGTGTTTGTTTGATACTGGAGCCGATAACTGTTTTGTGTCGTTCGAATTCACGAAGCTCCTTAGTCGTAAGCGCTCTCATCTCCCCTCGGCGTTCGATGTCGAAGTCGCCACTCGAAGAACCGTCGCTGTCAATTCTGTTCTTCGTGATTGTACTCTTGAGCTCAACAATCACATCTTCCTAATTGACCTTATTCCGATGCAACTTGGAAGTTTTGACATCATACTAGGCATGGACTTTCTTCGTGAAAACCATGCTGAAGTTGTGTGCTTTGATAAGATGATTCGATTCGCGCTCGCTAATGGTGATGTATTATGTGTTTACGGTGAAACTGCTTCGAAAGGTCTCAAACTCATGTCATGTGTCAAAGCTAGCAAGTATCTCCGCAAGGAATACAGAGCTTTCTTGGCTAATATTGTAGTAGCGGAGAAGGAAAAGAAAGGTAGACCGGGAGTAAACGACGTTCCTGTAGTTCGAGAATTTCCTAACGTTTTTCCTGAGGATCTTCCTGGAATTCTGCCAAATCGTGATGTCGACTTTTGTATCGACTTCATTCCTGGAGCAAACCCCATTGCTAGAGCTCCTTATCGACTCACTCCGTCCGAAATGCGTGAACTCTCGAGTCAGCTTCAGGAATTACTTGATAAAGGCTTTGAAGGGGTAAGGTCCCAAAAACCCCATAATAAATGCTTGGGACCATACCACAACCTTACCTTTCATCCTTGTACCATGCGCGGCCGCGCACTGGTCTCGCAAATAAAGACGTAGAGAACAGTCAACTATCAACACTTGCGCGCCCAAAGGAAATCATAAACCTTTGCGCTTTCTCCCATAGACAAAGGATGAAAAATCCTGAAATAAACACTCCCGCCTAAATATCCAGACCTGGATATTGTTTACCCAGACTTGGGATTTTTTTATTCACCTGTCTCCACACGATAAGGTGCCACACCAGATTACAGCAGTAATCTTCTAGAAGAAATACAATCGTGCACCACCAAGATGGTTACAACCGTCTGGACACGTGTCACCATCTCAGGCATCCCTAAATTCACAACGGAAGCATGCAATTGGAGAGTAATCTCCACTTGATCACTTTACACGTGGCAAATCCCCAGCCTTCGATCTAAGCCACGATCCGTGTGCTCTCACGTCGGATCAAGAAACTTGACGGAAGGGAATGTAACCGCTTACGGGGTTAGCATCTTCCGTCAATTTTTCACTAACGGGTTTTCCCGCCCAAAACGACTCCCGGCTATAAATATGAGAAGCAACCCAGGTATGAATTCAAGTTACACACACTTCTCAAATACTTCTTCTTCTTCATTACCCATACTTATTCTTACACCGGAGTCGGGTCAAGGAGAGAACCCTCTTTTCCCCTTGGCGAGGCTGACGGTGCTCTTTTTTGCAGAGTTATCGGAGAAGAAGATCTGTTGCACCTGAATTGAACGGGAGGAAACCAACCTTTTTATGAGGATTCAAACCCCCTAGATACCTCGATTCCGACCATTTATCTAGTGTTTCTTCAGGCTTCATTCGCCCGAGCACCTCCCCATTGGGCGCACCAGTCCTTTTCGTCAAAAAGAAGGATGGGTCGTTCCGGATTTGCATCGACTATCGGGAATTGAATAAGTTGACAATCAAGAATCACTATCCCCTACCTCGCATCGATGATTTGTTTGACCAGCTACAAGGTGCTACATGTTTCTCGAAGATCGATCTATGCTCAGGCTATCACCAGCTACGTATTCAAGAAGTGGATATTCCCAAAACCGCTTTTCGCACTCGATACGACCACTATGAGTTCGTTGTTATGCCTTTTGGTCTAACCAACGCACCCGCGGTGTTCATGGATCTGATGAATCGTGTGTGTAAACCTTATCTCGACCGCTTCGTCATCGTGTTCATCGATGATGTCTTGATCTATTCCAAGTCGAAAGCCGAACACACGCAACATCTACGTTTGGTTCTCGAGCTACTCCAGGGAAATCGACTCTATGCCAAGTTCTCCAAGTGTGAATTCTGGCTGGAGGAGGTTCAATTTCTTGGTCACATTGTTAATAGTCAAGGTATTCACGTCGATCCCGCAAAGATTGAAGCAATTAAGAGTTGGATTACACCCAAGAACCCTTCTGAAGTCCGTTCTTTCCTTGGATTGGTGGGCTATTATCGATGATTTATCGAAGGATTCTCAAAGATCGCTGTGCTGCTTACCACTCTCACGCATAAAGACAAGCCTTTTGTTTGGGGAACTGAACAAGAGTCTGCTTTCCAAACCCTCAAGCACATGCTTTGCAATGCTCCTATTCTCACTTTGCCCGACGGAAATGACGACTTTATTGTCTAATGTGATGCCTCGAACCTCGGTCTTGGTTGTGTCTTCATGCAACGGGACAAGGTCATTTCTTACGCATCTCCTCAGCTCAAAATCCACGAGAAGAACTATACAACCCATGATCTCGAGCTAGGCGCAGTTGTTTTTGCATTAAAGATTTGGCGACACTACCTGTATGGTACCAAGTGTACGATCTTCACCGATCATAGGAGCCTACAACATATCTTTGATCAAAAGGAACTTAATATGCGTCAACGCCGATGGGTAGAAATTCTTAACGATTACGACTGCGAGATTCGTTATCATCCTGGCAAAGCAAATGTCGTTGCCGACGCTCTCAGTAGACGGAGTTATTTGCTCAGCCTCCGTAATACCCAAGCCCAATACGATCTCGAACCCTCATCCGTGAAGCTCAGCATGCCTGTTTTAATGAACGCACTCTGAGGAAAGAACGGATCTACCACGATGGAGCCCAGCTTGTGAATAAGTCGAATGGGATATTCCACTTTCTGGACCGAATCTGGATCCCTAAGCGGACCAATTTGCAACAGATATTGATGGACGAAGCCCACAAATCTCGGTACTCTATTCATCCCGGTGCCGATAAATGTACCAGGACCTTCGCTACAAGTACTGGTGGCCGGGCATGAAGAGGGATATCGCTCTCTACGTTGGGAAGTGCCTGACTTGCTCGAAAGTCAAGGCTGAACACCAAAGACCCTCTGGCTTACTCGAACAACCCCCGATCCCTGTGTGGAAGTGGGAGAGTATAACTATGGACTTCATAACGAAACTTCCGTGCATGCCATCAAGTCACGACAGCATCTGGGTTGTTGTTGACCGTTTGACCAAATCTGCTCACTTTTTACCAATACGGGAAGACTACAAGGTAGAAAGATTAGCCCGAATCTGCACCGATGAGATCATTTGTTGACATGGGACGCCTCGAGACATCATCTCTGACCATGATGCTCGGTTTACCTCGCATTTCAAGCGGCTCTCGGTACTACGCTTAATCTAAGTACCGCATTCCACCCTCAAACCGACGGTCAGACTGAGAGAATGATTCGTACCCTTGAAGACATGCTCCGTTCGTGTGTCATAGATTTCGGTGGTAATTGGGACGCTTACCTGTCGTTAGGCGAATTCTCGTATAATAACAGTTATCATTCCAGCATTCAAATGGCACCGTTTGAGGCTTTATACGGAAGAAAATGTCGATCGCCTATTGTATGGCACGAGATCGGGCACTCGCAATTAAACAGTCCTGATCTACTGCATGAAACGACTAATAAAGTCCTCCAAATTCGAGATAATCTGCTGAAGGCTCGGAGTCGACAGAAAAGTTATGCCGATAGACGACGCAAGCCCCTTGAATTTAACGTTGGCGACTACGTACTCCTAAAGGTATCACCTTGGAAGGGTGTGGTCAGATTCGGCAAGAGAGGGAAACTAGCACCTCGATATGTTGGACCTTTTAAGATTCTGGAAAGGATCGGAAAAGTCACCTACAGACTCGAACTACCGGAGGAACTTAGTAACGTCCACCCGACTTTCCATGTTTCGAACCTCCGAAAGTGCCTAGCTGAGCATGATCTAATTGTACCCCTCGATGATCTCCAAGTGAACGAAACACTACACTTTGTGGAGAAGCCTGTCGAAATCATGGATCGCCAAACCAAGCAGCTCAGACGCTCGCGCATTCCCATTGTGAAAGTCCGATGGGAAGGAAAACGAGGCGCAGAGTTCACTTGGGAACTCGAAAGCGACATAAGGGTGAAGTACCCACAGTTGTTTGTTACGGCTTCGGCCTAATTTCAGGATGAAATTACCTCAACTAAGGGAGGCTATAACACCCCGTGTTTCGAAAGTCAAAGTCAATGTCAAGATTGAAGTCAAAGGGAGACAAGATTGCTAATTGCAATCTGTCACCCCTTGCTCAGTTACTGTTTTGAATTCTATGACTTATAGATAGTCTTGCTTTACGTTAGTTGTATTATGTGGAGTACTTATTAATAATCGAGGTTTATTCGATATTTATCGCATGTTTTATCGCTTTATTGCTATCGCACTCGAAACTCGAATTACACGTTCTGGATATTGCTCTCTATGTGTATGTGCCTTATGTGTTACTTGTGCGTGTTTAATTATGTTATGTGTGGTGATTAATCGAAACGCAAGCGAAACTCAATCGCAATCGAATCGCAAACGCTAAACGAATATGAAATAAGGATGATTGTATGCTGATATAGTAGTTGGGATTAAAAGTAATTTGACTAGGAAACTCTATCGCATCGCAACGCTCGCAATCGCAATCGAAATAGCAAAACTCATCGCACCAAGCAAATGGCCAGCCGATCGAGTTGCCACCCGTTCGTACTGCCATCCGATCGAGGAGCCACTCGACCGAACGGACATCCGACCGAGTTACCACTAGATCGACCAGCCCTCTCCTCCCCTTTCCTTTTATGGAAACCCTATAAATACCCTTGTCAACATCACAAACTTACCTTTTCTGCACCTCTCATCCGACCAGCGCTTCTTTCCCACTTTTCTTCAGATTTCTCGCGATTCTTGTAAGTTTTCCATCTAAACGTTGTACTTTCTTGATCTATACGCACTCCTACACCTTTCTATCTTTTGAATCTTAACTTTTAACCGTGAAATCACTAGATGTGAGGTGTTCTAGGATGATGTCATCATGGTGTTCTTATGAACTTCATGTTTTGACTTTAATCCGCCAAGAACAACTTAGATCTGAACGATTCCACACAAATAAACAAAGATCTTGCATATATCTAAACATATTCATGGTGAAAAAGGATTGAAAGATGGTTTCTAACTTTCTTTCAATTCTTTTACACTCAATGCACTCAAACCGATAGAAGCAGACCTTGTTCTAACCTTCTACTCCTTCTTGGTGATGTGTTGGTTCAAGATATGAGTTCTACCAACGAGACAATCGATTTCGGGTTGAGCAAGAACAACCGTCTTGAACCGGTTAACTGGTTGAACTTGGGTGATTCCTGTTCGATCGGGTAACTTGTGTCAAGATGGGGTTTTGTTGATTAGCACGTTGTCACACCGTCTCGATAGAACTACAACCCATCGAAAACAACCAATTGTAAGACGATCAGACCGACCAGGACGGAGTGCCGCCCGATCGGACTACTGTCCGATCGGATTGACACCCGATCGGGTTGCCACCCGATCGGCTTACACCTTGGCCCCACACTCAACTTTTATTTTCAAACTTTTGAGGTTGAACATTGAACGAAATGTTGTCCGATCGGATTACCACTCGACCATGAGATGTTCCGACTTCAACACTTAAACAATTTTCAACATGTTCAATACACAAGGGTTGCCACCCGATCAGACTACCATCCGATCGAGTGACAAACTGTTGTGAACTTGTTCTTACTAAAAGTGTCCAACCAATCGGTTTGTCTTCCGATCGAACGGTCATTCGATCGACCGACCTGAAGGTAGAGATACTTCTATATTTTCAAAATGCTACAACTAAAACTTCAAAAGACAAGCCATCATACACAAACACATCTTTCCCAAGCGAAGTAACAATCCACTTGAAAGGTCACCCTATCGGATGACCATCCGAGCGGATTATCACCCGATCGACCGGCTACCCGATCGGATTGCCATTCGATCGGATTGTTGTTCGACCCACTGACACTTTGTTCCGTTTTACGCGCCGCTTATCGTTATGCTATCATTCTGATCAGGCTAATTTCTGCTCTAAGTGCTCCCTTCAATCCATCAATCGTTGTGAGTATACTCGAACCCTTTTTGCTTTACGCACTTTTGGGTGTTACATACGTTACTTATGCTAAATCACATCGAACACACTACGCAATACTTTAACGCTAACCGTTACTGCATGTTATACGTGACTTAATGAATGCTTGTTTGTTATGTTTACACATGGAATGTTGTCTACCTGCCTTAGCAACGGTAGTACTATTAGTTTGGACTCAGCACCTGTTCACTCAGGGGTTGTTAAGGACAATTAGTTACATGGCTCACAGTGGTGAGTGTGTATCGCGAACTGCCCTGGGCAGTCAACCCGCTGTCATTGGTATCAATAGGTTCATGTCGATAACTAACGTGCTTCATTTCATACTGTGTACGTGCTGGTTATGCGTAAACGATTTCGAACTCTATTATATCTATGAAACTTGTATGCTCACCTTTACACTATGTGTATTGACTTTTACTTTAACGTATGTGGCAGGTGCTTAAGGTGTTTAGATGCTTTGCTTGTTGTGAAATCGAGGCTAGGAAAGACCTAGAACAATAATAAATTGTCTGTACTTAAAATCTAAGTTGTTAAAACAGAACAATTTGACTAGATTTTGTCTGTAGTAATTATGTTACTTTTTATGTCATGGTATGGGACGTGATACTTTAAATAATTGGTAATCATAGTTGTTGTGGAAACTTCTGGACAATCTGTTTCGCTCAGTGCCACGCCCCGATGTTTCCGCCATCGGTTGGGGTGTGATACTATAATTTAGCAGCGAGAGGAGGCCCAAGCGAAGAGTCCGACAATGGACCCTAGTCGTCATAATCCATTTTAGGTTATTCGTTTTAAGAGGTTGATATGAGAGAGAGGGAGAGATGGTGAATGTGCTTGTGCAAGAACGCTTAAAAATGAGTTATGTGATGAGACACAAGAAAGGGCGTGCATTTATAATCGATTTTGACTGTGAGGGTAGCGAAGCCCGATGAAGACATGTATAGGTGACTTAGGCTATGGGGCGTGCCTTTCACTTCTCACAATTGAAAGCCATCACCTACGCATCATGTCACTTTTCTCACCTTACCACATGGTGGACATAGTTTCCACATATCGAATGATTTCACATGTCATATCATTTTTATTTCCGGTTACAAATATTATTTTTGAGTCTTAATAATGTGTATTTAAAAGCATATTTAAACATGTAAAAACAACTGCGAAAAATAACATAAACAAACCACAACCCGAGTCGTTCTAAAAATTTTCAGCTAGCCTCCTCACAAGCCGAATCTTCTAGTTGGTTGGTATTCAACGCTAACACTTTTAAATTCTTTCAATCGAATTTGTGTATCTTCGACGTCCTCATACTTGAAACCAAAATACTCTCCAGTTTTTCGTCCATCCCGAACACATATACAAGAGTAAGAAACACTTTATTTTGAGATACGTTATCATTCCAGCTATAGCTGAGTTGTGTAATTTAGTATTGAGTAAATTGCCAAAATCGTCCCTGAGGTTTGGGCATGTTTGCCATTTTCATCCAAAACAATTTTTTTGTATCATATAGTCCTTCATTTTTAGGATTTTTTGCCATTTTCATACAAACGTCTGAGTTTTTTTTTTTTTTTTTGGTCAAAATCGTCCATGATATTTGGGATTTTTTGTCATTTTCATCCAAATGTTTGATAGAAAAAATAAGCAAATTACATGTTTGGATGAAAATGCAAAAAATCCCAAAAGTGAAGTACTATATTGTACAAAAAAGTTGTTTTGGATGAAAATGACAAACATGCCTAAACTTCTGGGACCATTTTGACAATTTACTTATTAGTATTTATTGGTGTATTTTAGGAGTAGGTAGGGGTGTGCAATAACTGAACCGTTAACTGAAACCGAACCGAAAACCAACAAAACCGAACCGAAATTAACCGAAACCGAATTAACCAAAAGTCAGTTAACGAATATATTTTTTTACCATCGGTTAACCGAAATTAACCGAACCGGACCGAATCATTTATTTTTTATATATTTATAGCTTTTATACCTCTATTTCATGTATTTCATGTTTTATACTTTCATTTCATGTAATAATACATCTATTTCAGTTATTTATACCTCCATTTTTTGTATTCAAACATCTATTCATGTATTTATACCTCCATTTCATTTATTTCTACATTCATTTCATGTATTTATAAATCTATTTCATGTATTTATACTTCCATTACATGTATTTTTAAGCAAAAAATTTAGCCCTTGTTTGAATTGGTTATTAACCGAAAATTAACCGAACCGAACCGAAAACCGACAAATTAACCGAATTAACCGAACCGATTAACCTACGACTTCGATTACAGTTGCAGATAATGCTAATAACCGAATCGAACCGAATCGTACAAACCTGGAAGCATATGTAACCTTTTGCAATAAAAAAATCGTATCTATTAAAAAGACAACGCGTCGAAGCAACGCGTGAATAAAGCTTCCTTCACACAAACCGACCGACGATGATCTTGTGTCAGACGCCATGTGTATACATATAAATCTCCTTTGAAGGACCTTGATTCTCTCTCGTTGAATTCAGTTTCAACCAATCTGCAAAATCCGATTATTTTTCCTGTTCAATTTCTGTCAGTTATCGATCATCTTTCTTGGATTATTCGAATCGAATCATCACATAATGATATTTATGTTGATTATTGTCTAATCATCGCAACATATGTTTTAGTTCATCGAATCAAATTGTTAGACAGACGCGTGAATTTTGTCTAGTGTTTACCTAGGGTTTTGATTTGTATATGCTTGTTCTTGAAGATTTATTTGTTGATTGACATGATAAACAATTATATATTGATATGTTCCAATTTTTTGGAGGTTATATTTTTTTAATAAATCTACTTGATTTGCTTGCTTTGACATGATAAACAATTATATATTCCGAGAAATAGCGATTTAATTCCGGAATCTGATTAGAGAAAATTATAAATTCATCTACATAGCTGTTTTTCAGTTGTGTTAATCATATTCTTGAATTTGACACACGTAACACTTACACCAATCATATACTCGAATCTGATTTGCGTGGCATTTGTTATAGGCGGAAAAAATATATTTATTATAGATGCGCATCGAAACTCATTCGATTCAGATTCAAGAGTAATAAGGGTTTTTTTAGCGATATCCGAATCATATTTAAGTATTTGCCTTTCATACTGCCTAACTCATGGTTTATGTACCATTTTGGGAAAAAGTGATACGCGAGTAAAAGTATATACACTATTATAAAACCAGGTATCTCATGACTATATGTATGAAATCGTTTTGATATACCCGGACACTTGTAACTCATATAGAAAAAGTGTGTTTTAAAAACCTTGACATTAGATGCTTGTTGTTGAAAGTTTGTGTAATGGCTGGTTTAATCTTCCAAGGAACTGGTTGTTTGGTCAAAGGGACAATGTTTTAGGTTAACAAGATTATTTTTATATCACCAAAACCACATAACATTATCCTTCAAACTAAAGAAATTTGTTCTGTTTTGATGACTCGATGTTTATAATTTTGGTATAATTTTTGGGGTGTGTTCAATACAATACCACCGCCTTATGTATCACATTTAAATCGAAAGCACCACGTACAAGTTTTTAAACATTGCTCATCATAGTTTTGTTTTCTTTTTACTCTTTTGTAGTTTTTGTGAAAGAATTATAAAGCTAAGGTAAAATGGGTGGTGGCGAAGACGACCATAACAACAACGATCAAGATAGAGGACTGTTTTCTCAACTTGCGGGACACGCTATGGGTAGGGGACACTACCCGCCACATGCACCCTACCCTCCTCCTCCTCATGGGTATCCCTACCCTCCTGCTGGTGGTTACCCGCCAGCTGGTTATCCTCCGCCAGGTGGATACCCTCCACCTGGTGGATATCCATCACATGGTCAGCCTCCCTATGGTGGTTATCCACATGCTGGTTATCCTTCTACTGGCTATCCTCCAGCAGGCTATCCTGGACCCTCTGCTTCACATTATCAAGGTTTGTTTTTTAAAAGCTTCGTATGTGTTGTCACAAATATCATTGTTTTTAAGCATAATTAAGCCTTAATACCATACGCAAATGATAAAGGGAAATAGGTACTTTTAGCTTGACCAAGTCGATGCGTTTTATGTTCTATCTCTTAACTGGTCAAATGGGTAAATTTAAAAAAAAAAATAGCTGAAATGGAACTGATCAAACGAGTAGGTTCTAAAATAATAGTTAAAATGATGCGGGTCAAACAAATCGAAAGTTGTGAAAGTTTTTTTAACACACATTACCTCGTAAATTTGTTTATAAAAGGTTATTTATATTGTTATGGTATAGTTTTGTAATCAGATCTATTTACGATGAGCAGTATTCTGGGTCAAATGGGTCAACAAAAGGGTAACATATTATAAATTGGCTGAAAATGAAATGGGTCAAGCAAGTAGATTCTAAAAAATTAGCTAAGATGAAACGGGTTAGACAAATCAGCAGTTGTGAAAGTTTTTTTTTTTTTTTTTTTAATACACATTACCTCGTAATAAATTTGTTTATAGAAGGTTATGATTACGGTGAATTCTGGGTCAACTCGACCCATTTCGACCATCATACAATTACTCCTTTTGAAAGTCTTGCTAGCCGTTCAAAATACAAAATACTCCTTTTGACCCATTTCGCAATCCTATCTAATACACCAAGTGCATTCATAATCAGATACTACTCGCAACATTTCTTTGTCAGGACTCATCACCTATTTGCCGTTGTATCTTTTTACTAATAAGTTCAACGAGTTGACACTTTACACAAGCTTTTTTTTTATTCATCTTTATGTTAAGGATATTGTAGATATATGTAAGACAGGAAACTTGGTCTCATTAAATAACTGTTTCAGGTCATGGAGGACCAGGCATGGGAACACTGCTAGCAGGAGGTGCAGCAGCTGCAGCTCTAGTTTATGGGGCCCACCATGTTACTCATGGCCATCACGGCTATGGTTATGGTTATGGGCACGGTTTCGGTCACCATGGTAAGTTTAAACATGGTAAGTTCAAGCATGGAAAGTTTGGGAACAGATGGAAGCATGGGATGTTTGGAAGGCACAAGGGGGGAATGTTTGGTGGAAAGCACAAGATGTGGAAATGATTTGTGTACAAGCTTTCTTACTATCACTAGCTTTTTTATTCATTTTGTGTGTGTACTATAGTTGTGGGTTATTAGTGTGTTGTGAAAATTGAAACCTCTTTAATGGTTTTGTTGATTTGGTAATGTAGTACTGGGCATGGATGTATAGAAAACTTATTTCTACTTAGAAAACCTAGGAAACCCAATCTAGACCATTGATCATGATCATCCAATGGCTCATAAAATTTGAAGCCTTTTTGAATTAAATTAAATAGAGTGGTAAAGTCAAAAAGGTACTACAAGGGCATATGGGTAAAATCAACCATAATTGTAGTACATTATATATATTATAATATTATGTGATTTGACATGCATTAAAGGAGGTGCACAAATACCTATAAGAACTAATCAAATACCCCCTCCTCATTTCAAACATTTCAAAATACTCAACCCAAATTCATCTCTTTCTCTCTCAAACAATCGATCTTCCCAAAAACCCACCGGAGAAGAAAAGGGGCACCGGAGAAGATGATCTGACCGGAGAAGATAAGGGGCACCGGAAAAAGGTGTTTTGACCGGAGAAGATGATCTGACCGGAGAAGAAGATGATCTGACCGGAGAAGATGATCTGACCGGAGAAGAAAAGGGGCACCGGAGAAGATGATCTGACCGGAGAAGAATAGATATGAGATCTTGCTTTCAGTTGTTCTCGTCCGGTAGCCGGAAATGGAAGAAAGAAAGAACATGCAGAAGCAAGTAAGTTTGATTCGGTGTTTTATATTCTTATGTTTTTTGAACGCCCGAAATGTTGGGTTTTCTGCTTTCTCTGATCGATCGGTGTTTTGGTCCGATCGGGGTGGGGTTTTTGTTTTGAAAGTGTTAATGTTGGTCCGATCGGGGTGGGGTTTTTGTTTTGAAAGTGTTAATGTTGGTCCGATCGGGATGGGTTTTTTTTTAAAGTGTTAATGTTGGTCCGATCGGTCTCAAAAGCATATAAAATATATTAGCGTAACATGTGTTAAACCTGTCTGATATTAGGGTACAAGTCAACGGACTCAAAAGCATATAAACATATTAGCGTAACATGTGTTAAACCTTCTTATTAAGTTACCATGTGTTAAACCTCCCTGATTAGGTAAACATATTAGTGTAACATGTGTTAGACCTGTCTCATTTTTATCAAATGATGTAACATGTGTTAAACCTGTCTTATTACTATGTGTTAAACCTCTCCTATTAGGTAAACATGTTAGTGTAACATGTGTTACACCTGTCTTATTTTTATCAAATTATGTAACATGTGTTAAACCTCCCTGATTAGGTAAACATATTAGTGTAACATGTGTTAAACCTCCCTGATTAGGTAAACATATTAGTGTAACATGTGTTAAACCTGTCTCATTTTTATCAAATGATGTAAACGTGTGTTAAACCTGTCTGATTAGGTAAACATATTAGTGTAACATGTGTTAAACCTCTCCTATTAGGTAAACATGTTAGTGTAACATGTGTTACACCTGTCTTATTTTTATCAAATTATGTAACATGTGTTAAACCTGTATTATTTTTATCAGATTAGTTAACATGTGTTAAGCTCTCATATTTTTTCCAAGTTATGTAACAAGTGTTAAACTTGTCTTATTTTTATAAAAATAGGTAACATATGTTAAACCTGACTTTATTTTATCAAAAACATATTATGTAACCTGTTTTATTTTAATGAAATTAAGTAACATGTGTTAAACCTGTTTTATTTGCAGCAACAAAGAGAGTAACAAGATCGCAAACTGGTAAGATACCGAAAAAGCGAAAGAAAGTAGACGAAGAAACGGACGATGAATGGGATGAAGAAAGAGAAGAAACGGATGATGAATGGGATAAATTATGGCCATAACCCAAAATACAATATGACCATTTTGGGATGCAACAACTATATGTAACATGTGTAACCTTGACGGATCGCAAACTGAATACGGATGCTGATGTGACGGCAATTTTTTTGGGATGCAACAACTATATGTAACATGTGTAACCTTGACGTTGTAACAGTCACTATTACATGAATGAACAACATGTTGACAAATGTAACAGTCACTATCCATTTCCGGTTGTTTTATCACCCTTTTGTGGTCATCATAACTATATGATGTTTGTAACCTTAAAAGCCTTGGTAGGCTGCCACTTTTAATGATGTTAAGGGTTACAGTTAATGTTATATTACCCTTTTCTGACATTATGGTTTACGTTTAATGTAGTAGTTTACAACAACTTTTAATGATGTTATTGTTTATTTTTAATGATGTTATGTGTTACATGTAATGTTATATTATGTTTGATGTAATGGTTTGAAGAACTAGATCATACCCTACATTCAACAAATACTCCTCTTTACGAGATGTAATACTTCTTCTGATTTTAAGAGAATCTCTTTATGTTAACATATGTAACACCTCTAGGGTTTTGGTTCCTAGAAGTTGTAATTAGCTACATATGTAGTAACAATGTTACACATGTTACTTACGGTAAGAGCGGCCCTTTATTGGACAAAACAGGGCTGCGTATATGTAACACATATTTGTAACATGTGTTACACTAGATGGTAACACATGTATAGCCATGTTGCACATGTTATATAGTTGTTACATGTGTTACACTAGATGGTAACACATGTATATATAGTTGTAACACATGTTATATAGTTTTAACATGTGTTACACTAGATGGTAACACATGTTATATAGTTGTAACATGTGTTACACTAGATGGTAACACATGTATAGCCATGTTGCACATGTTATATAGTTGTTACGCATGTTATACAGAACCTGTACCATTTGTAACAGTCACTATTACATGAATGAACAGCATGTTGACAAATGTAACAGTCACTATCCATTTCCGGTTGTTTTATCACCCTTTTGTGGTCATCATAACTATATGATGTTTGTAACCTTAAAAGCCTTGGTAGGCTGCCACTTTTAGGGTTTTGATTTTAAGAGAATCTCTTTATGTTAACATATGTAACATCTCTCATATGTTACACCTCTAGGGTTTTGATTTTAAGAGAATTTCTTTATGTTAACATATGTAACACATATTTGTAACATGTGTTACACTAGATGGTAACACATGTATAGCCATGTTGCACATGTTATATAGTTGTTACATGTGTTACACTATATGGTAACACATGTATATATAGCTGTAACACATGTTATATAGTTTTAACATGTGTTACACTAGATGGTAACACATGTATAGCCATGTTGCACATGTTATATAGTTGTTAATCCCCTTTTAATGATGTTATTGTTTATTTTTAATGATGTTATGTGTTACATGTAATGTTATATTATGTTTGATGTAATGGTATGACCAACATCAAACAAAGGAATGTTAAGGGTTACAGTTAATGTTATATTACCCTTTTAACGTATGTAACACATGTGTACCATGTTACGTCCAACACCAGTTACAGTTAATGTTATATTACCCTTTTAACGTATGTAACACATGTGTATCAGGTCATTCTTTGCTATTAGTTAGTTACCTCTCACATAGGTTACACATGTTACGTCCAACACCAGTTACAAATGTTAATCAAAACAAAACTCACTTGTCATCATGGGTTGTTAGTAATTGCACACATTACAATCATACTTAAAGGTAACAAAAATCTTTATAAAAACTTAAACATATAAAAATGATCCAAAACTATCATAAAGGTTACAAAAATCTAGCTACGCTTTGCGTCTTGATAACTATCTTTATCTTGAACATAAACATCCATTCACCTGTGAACAAAACAAGTACATCAGTGTTAATCCCCTAAAGTTAAACTTATTAACACAAATGTAACTACAGGTATGTAACATGTGTTACGTGTTATACACGTGTAAAATTTTATTGTAACACATGTAACATGTGTTACCTCCTAGTATAACACACAACAACAGTTACTATTCAGATCAAAAGCCCAAACAAGCAACCAACCCAACAAAAAAAACAGTTACTATTCAGATCAAAAGCCTCAAACAAGCAACCAAACCAAACACAACTTTTTACCACAAAAATGATTTTAACACAAAAATAAAAACCTGCAAATTACATAAACATTTATCCATTTTTAGAACCATTTTAACAAAAGAATCATGTTCATCTCTAAAACATCCATTACACAAAAACCTATAAACAACCATTCACCTGTGAACAAAGCAAGTACATCAGTGTTAATCCCCTAAAGTTAAACTTATTAACACAAATGTAACTACAGGTATGTAACATGTGTTACGTGTTATACACGTGTAAAATTTTATTGTAACACATGTAACATGTGTTACCTCCTAGTATAACACACAATAACAGTTACTATTCAGATCAAAAGCCCAAACAAGCAACCAACCCAACAAAAAAACAGTTACTATTCAGATCAAAAGCCTCAAACAAGCAACCAAACCAAACACAACTTTTTACCACAAAAATGATTTTAACACAAAAATAAAAACCTGCAAATTACATAAACATTTACCCATTTTTAGAACCATTTTAACAAAAGAATCATGTTCATCTCTAAAACATCCATTACACAAAAACCTATAAACAACCATTTTAACTAAAACATCAAGTGTGAAATGATTTTTCAAAATAAAATACTCAAGAGATTGTTGTTTCTCTCTCTAAAATAGCAACTTTCTCTCTCTAAAAACACTTACCGAATCTAGAAACCGTGTGATGAACACGATGAAGATCTTCAAACTTGCTTCTCTCTATGTGTTCTTGGTGTTCTTGATGAATATGATGAAGATTGTTGTTTCTCACTCTAGAAATCAGCTTTCAACAAGCATCAGCACACCCGAGATGAAGATGACGATGTGAGATGAAGCATGAACACACCCGAAATCAGCTTTCAACAAGCATGAACACATCCGAAATAAACAAGATGAATATTGTTGTTTCTCTCTAAAAAACATTAGCTTTCTCTCTCTAGGAGAACAAGCCTGAAAATCAGCCATGGAAGATGGGAGAAAGCAAAGGTATTTAGGGTTTTGGAAGAAGAAACGAATGGGGGGAAACAAGAAAGAAAGAGATGCAAGTTCTATATATTGGTTTTAAAAAAGTGATGAAATGATGGGTAATAAATGACTTGATGGGATGGGGAGAGATGGTGAAATGATGGCTTGAACAAATGACTATTTTGCCCTTTTAACATGTGTTTAAAGATATGATGTGGATCAATCTTGACCACACAATTAAGGTTTCCCAAGTTTTCTAGATTAAATGGGTTTTCCATAGATACTTACACATGTAGTACTAACACATTTGTAATTAGTTAATATTTGCTTGACTCGCTTTTTTTTTTTTTTTAAGTTTTAAGTTTTATTCGGTTGAATCAAAAGGATTAAAGCAAATCTACACGAGTTGAATATATCATAATGCTAGGTCTAACCCTAGAAGTGATTAATAACTACAAATCTACAATCATGGTGATGACTGGACAGGGTTGCAACTGCAAGTAGTGGGTATTTTTGATAACTTTGTGTATCGTGTCAATTGTTAAGAGATTGACTCTACTTGAAGTTGTGGTTAAACGTGTGAGTTCTTGATCATTCTTGCATATGTTTAGTGATCTGTCTCAAGGATTAAAAGAAATATGTGTGTGCGAAGTGGTTGTAGTTGGAGGCTCAGTTGTGATGACAAAATTAGTGAACCTCGATCTGAACTGGGACTAAAGCGTTGGTCTTTGTGGATTTTATTGTGATGACAAAATTAGTGAACCTCGATCTGAGCCAGGACTAAAGCGTTGGTGTTTGTGGATTTTATTATACCGCTTAATCCCTTGTGTTATTTTATTATATGAATCGACTAGAATTTATGTAGATTATAAGACCATGTGTAGTGGGGCGTTTTTTTTTTAAATTAAAAAAAACGCCAAATAACGCCCAACAACCATTACACTAGGCGTTTTTGAGCGTTTTTTTGGAAAAAAATTGGTTTCGCGTTGTTTTAAAAACGCCGGAACTTCATTTGTTTGTCCAATGAAACCTTGCCATGTGTGTATAATATTTGTGTGTGTTTATAATTTTATTTAAAAAAACAAAAGAAAAGGAAGAAGAGAATGATTTTGGCAAAGGGTTTTTTTTTTTTTTTTTTTGAAGTTGCAGGTGGGGAAGAAGAAAGGTAAAAGAAGAAGGTAGTGGGGTCAAAGAAGAAGAAGAAGAAGGGGTAAAGAAGAGTGGGACCTTTGTGCTTTTTAATTTTAAAAATGTCAAATAAGCCCATGTGATTTTATTTTATTTTAATTTAAAAAATGGCAAGTTTAAATTAATGAAGAATTTTATGTTTTAAGTAGTGTAATTTTTTTATATTCTATTTTTTTCTTTTTTATTTCAAGTAGTGTAATTTTTTTAAATTAATGAAGATTTTTATGTTTTAAATTAAAAAATAATAATTGTGAAATGATTGCATGGGCGTTATTGGAATAATGCCCACTACGCCACTTTTGGAATAATGCGCCCATGCTGACTGGACTGCCACGTGTCGAATAATGCCCCATGGTGGGGGCATTATTTTGTTTAACCACTACACATGGTCTAATAAGTTACAAGATTTGTTACAAGATTAATGCATTAGAGTGGGGATCCTACGGAAAGTGTGTTTTTCCTAAAAAGTGTAAAAAGCCATAAAACACAATAATTTCAGGCATAAAACACACCTAAATCTCACAAATAATAGAATGAATATTACTAAAACACTATATTCAAACTCTAATAGTCCATAAAAACTTCAAACGCACCATCGTAGAACTATGAATATAAAACACACAATGCTAAACAACATAAAACACAATAATATTTGTCATTCCACAATCAGAGCATTAACATCTAAAACACAACACAAAACCCACATACATGATGTTTTAGTAATCTTCATCATATTATTTGTGGGTTTTTTGTGTGTTTTATGGTTGACATTATGGTGTTTTATGACTTTTTACACTTTTTAGGAAATTTGGACTTTCTGGCCAACTCCTAGCCAATGCATTAATCCCTTGTATTATTATAATTGTTATAAAACAGACATTTTAGGCCCAACCCATTACTTATGGGCTTTAGGGTTTATGGTTATGTTTATCTCTATATATTGTAATGTTGAATATTGTGAAGGATTGAATTAAGTTTATCTCTATTTCTCTTTAGTTTTTATCACGTTATCAGCACGAAAATTCTCCACTGGGATTAACCGGCAATCCGCATCAACATCGTTCTTGGATTCGAACAAATTTACTGGTCTACTAGATAATATCTTATATACCTGTATTTCAAAAGTAAGATGCACAAATTTAGATTTTACGAACAATTATCCTATTTTTCTCTATTTATCAACCCTAAAGAGCTATAGAGAAAAATAGAACTTTTGTAATGGGTTTTTCGTAACATAAGTAATGGATTGGGCCTAAAATGTCTGGTTTATAACACTCCCCCTCAGACATTTAGAATTATACACAGTTTAACAACATACTTCAGGATGATGTTAAATAGGTACTTCAGGACCTGAATAAATAAACTGATACTACTGGATCAGCTATGCTGCCTCATTAAAAACCTTACTAAGAAAACCCAGTGGGATAAAACTTAGTTAAGGGACAAAAATGGCCAAGAAATAATTGTTGAACAATTAGAAGCCTTATCATCTAGATTATATTGTACTAATATCAATCCTATCGAATCATACATGGTGAGTAACCAAAAGCTATTAGATAAAGGCATATTCAATATATGGCATGACCGTCTAGGTCACCCTGGTAGCATAATGATGAGACGAATAATCAAAAGTGCAACCGGGCACCCTCTTAAAAAAAAAAAAAACTTAAAAGTTTTGCTACCACAAGACTTATCATGTACAGCATGTTCTCTGGGCAAACTTATAACTCGGCCCTCACAAACTAATTTGATACATGAAACCCCAGCATTTTTAGAAAGAATCCAAGGGGATATTTGTGGGCCCATTCATCCTCCGTGTGGACCATTCCTCTATTTTTTGGTCATAATTGACGCATCCTTAAGGTGGTCACACGTGAGCCTTTTAGCTACTCGAAATGTAGCATTTGCCTGACTTTTAGCTCAAATCATACAATTGAGAGCAAATTTCCCGGATAATCAAATTAAAAACATCCGGATGGATAATGCGGGAGAGTTCACATCTCAAGCTTTTAATGACTATTTGTTGGATCGTCGTGTGACCCTAACGAGTCAATCTGAAGAGTTATACATCAATAACAAAGGCGGAATCAGTGAAATTGATGTTAAAACAGCTTGATACTTCCTAATTATCTTCTTTTATTGATTTCCAAAGCTTTTACAGACCAAATGACAAACGGACAACACCTCGGCTCTGAAATCTCAAGACTAATTTCGTTTCAAATGACACAGCAACATTCCTATATATAGTGTGGGTGATTTCGCTTGAAGCTGCCACTGCCCATTTCAAGCGGAATTACAATGTTAATTTCGCTTGAACTGGTCAATGACACTTTCAAACGAAATTACACACAAACACACATAAAACCCTAATTTCCAACCTGCAGTATGCTAGTTTAACCTATCTAGACATAAGACTCGATAAAGATGAAGTTAACAGACATTTGTGCACCAACAGACTCCCCTTGGATGTTGACGAAGTCTTTGGCGTCAAATCTTCAGTCTTTAGTCTTTGTCTATCTTCTTGCTCTATCCAATTTGTCTGACAATAAAAGCTTCCTTCAAATCTTCTCTTTTTCTATCAACCGCTAGCATGAATCACAGAAACTGAATCTTTAACATCCTTCAAGCTCCCCCTTGAATGTAGATCCAAAGACTGTATCTGACATTTAAGTTTTCAGACTCCCCCTATCAGTTAGCTGGGATTTTGCTATGCTGTTTTCAATAATAAACCTGTTACCTGCACAATCTCTACCTTAACATAAGATTTATGATTATGACAATTTCAATCCAAACTTACCATTTGACTTCATTTGTTGGTTTTGTCAGAATTTAGAAATCCACTTAAGTATCCAGGTCCAAATTAATGACCCTGTGTACTTAATTTATCTACCAAGTCCAATTTAATGACCTTGGTTGACCAGAGACAAAGCACACTGACATTTTGTACAAACTAGTTCAAACAATTTTCTGAAATTTACAAGTTTCAAATTAATGAACTTGTTTTGACTTTTCAATTTCCAGGTTTAACAAAATAAAGCTCACGACTCATCTTCCAGCTCAGAAACTTCCTGCATCTGCTTCATACTTTGACTCTGAAGATCAGCTTTCCACTTTGGTTTGTCGGAAAATAAAGCAGAAATGTAAAATCTTTTTGGATTTTGCATAAAATTTCTAAACTGGAAATGAAATATAGAACTAAAATGCAGTAAATGAAAACTATTTACAAACATATTTTTGATGAGCGTGTTAGAGAATCATATAAGCTATTCGACAAGTCACAAGTACCGTTAAACTTTAATTACATACTCAGAATTAAACAATTCACTTAGATTGTCGATATACTGATCCACTTAAATTCTCACACAATTTTCAATCTGTCCAGGATACGGATTAGATGTATTAAGAACTTAAACTCATTCATGTGTCCCACCTCTTAAATATATTCCTGTATCCAAATCCCAATATTCAGTCTTACAGGTGAGTATACCACAGATGATATTTGTAAGGGGTTAAATTGCGAAGAACCGTGAGAGCTCAGGTTAGAACTTCCGTTCAGCAGAGAGATGACGGCTACGACTTTAAGTGGGTCCCCTTTAGAGGATATTTTTTACAACAGCACATGATTAGCATTTTTAATGTTTCATCATTTTTTATGCTGAGGGCAGTGCTAAATTTCAAGCAAGCGGTAAAGTATTATACGGGGACTAGGCCATTGCTTCTGCAAAATCAGAAGTCCCGGGATAATACCCCAGATATCTCTGAGTATAAAGACCTAGTATCTCAGAAAGAGGGATCCTTCAAACAAGATTTCAGGGGTTACCTATATATCCAAGTAGTGTTCCCCACGAAATAAGTAAGTAAAGATTTTAGGTTTATATCCCGAACAAACCTACTAAATGTGTAAAAACCTATCGGCACATCATCAGCGAGACTGTTTAAAACTTTTAATCTTTACATATCTTTAGCATACTGTAACTGTCAAGCCAATGTACTATCATTTTCCCTTTTTACATAAGTTCTTTTCTGATTTTCTATTGTTTTTGGATTTTGAAAATATCTCATGTTTTTGGATTTTGAATTTTTTATTGTTTTTGTATTTTCTGAAAAAATTACCCTATCCCTAAATACCAAAACAAGTAAAAAATCGACAAACCATTGCAGATTGCTTCTCAACATCATCTACAATGTCTCCTTCATCAACGCCAAGAATCTCCTCCAACACCGATAAAAGTTTCATACCGTTCAATTTTAGCAAATATTGAAAACGAGTTTTATCAAACGCTTTGGTATGTAAATCAGCCTTTTGCTATTCAGTGTGGATTTTCTCAATTCGTATCAACTTCTTCTCGAAACAATCTCGGATGAAGTGATGACGAATTTCAATGTGTTTTGTTTTAGCGTGATGAACTGGATTTTTAGTGATGTTTATCGCTGCCTCATTATCAACAAAAATAGGGGTGTTAAGAAATTGCAAACCGTAATCGCGCATCTGTTGCTGGATCCACAAGATATGAGAGCAGCAACTGCTAGCAGATACATACTCAGCTTCACATGTGGACAAAGCTACAGAGGTCTGCTTCTTGCATTGCTAGGTGACCAATCGTGGTCCGAAAAACTGACATCCCGCTGTTGTTGATTTAGCGTTAACTTTGCAGCATCCGAAATCGGAATCGGAATACCCTTCGAGCGTGAAATCGCCTTCTCTTGGATACCACAACCCCAATGATGGAGTTCCTTTCAGATAATGTAATATCCTTTTCACAATCACCATATGCGAAGCTCTTGGGTTAGATTGAAATCTTGCTGCGAGGCAGGTTGGATACATGATATCGGGTCTAGAAGCTGTCAAGTACATCAGCGATCCGATCATGGAACGATACAACGTTTCATCTACCTTCTCTCCGGTGAGATCAGGGTTTATCCCATGATTCGTCGCTAACGGGGTGGAAGCTGGAGTAGAACCTGACATCCCAAATTTCTCTAAGATATCATGAACATACTTCGTTTGATGTATGAAAATTCCCTTAGGCAGTTGATCAACCTGAAGTCCCAAGAAGAATTTCATCTCACCCATCGATGACATTTCAAATTTCTGCTTCATAACTCTTTCAAAATCTTTGCACAGATTCTCATTTGTTGACCCAAATATAATGTCGTCCACATATATCTGCACAATCAGAAGATGTCCGTCGACTTCTTTGGTGAAGAAAGTGGCATCCACTTTTCCACGGATGAAGCTGTTGGCTAATAGGTGTTGAGACAAAGTCTCGTACCAAGCTCTCGGGGCCTGGTGTAAACCATACAACGCTTTATCCAGCAAACAAACCTTGTCTTTGTGGATTGGATCGGTGAAGCCCGGTGGCTGTCCGACATATACCTCCTCTTTTACCTTCCCATAGAGAAACGCTGATTTAACATCTAGCTGATAAACTTTAAAATTTTTCCAAGATGCAAATGCTAGGAACATTATGATCGCTTCAAGTCTAGCAACTGGAGCATATACTTCGGTGAAATCTATCCCCTCCTACTGACTGAAACCCTGGACTAATAGTCGAGCTTTGTTACGAATAATAACCCCTATATCATCTCTCTTACACTTGAACACCCACTTGGTGTTTATCTTCCTTTGACCATCAGGCAAGTCTACTAACTTCCACACTCCTAATTTCTCAAACTGACTCAGCTCTTCTTGCATCGCGTTGACCCAAGAATCTTCAGTTAGCACTTCCTTATATGTTCGCGGTTCAATCTGTGAAATAAAACAACTAAGTGAAAACTCAGTTTGTAATGGAGCTACTGTAGAATAAAAACAAGTAAGGCCTTGGTCAGTTTGACGTCTAGTGCGAACGCCTGATTGTAATTCTCCAATAATCAACTCTTCTAGATGGTACGAAAGAGTTCTCGGCATCACCTCGCCTGGAACATCTACCTCGCCTTCCAAATTTGTGATATTCTGATTTGCACCTTGTTCACTGACTGGAATTGTTTGACTTGAAATCTGGATTTGCTCCCCCTCAGAATCTGAATCACCACGATCAAAAACAGGCATATTATCAGATTCTTGATTATCATTGACTACCGTCTGATTGTCAAGAGTTTGTTGAATATCGTCATGCTCTCCAGCATTACTAGGACCAGCTTCATCATCATTAAAAGCTCAATTTTGACGTCTAGAATACTCAGCTGGGAATCTTTCTTGTGATTCTTCATACTTTCTCAGAATATCCAACTCGTCAAAGAAATATGTTTCCTCTTCAATGTCAAACGAATCCCATAAAGTATCGTGATTAAAACGCCATGAGTCGCCTGGATTCTACGGTGGCATAGTATAACCTTGGCATTCAACATTGTGTGCTTCAATAATCCGCTTCAAACTTGGAACAAAGACTCGCTTTAATGGACTCGAATAACCTACAAAAATTCCTTCAATGCTCTTTGCACCAAATTTACCAAAAGGCTCTAGAACAGTGCAGGGAAACCCAAACGGTTCTAAATACTTCAGATTCGGTTTGCGGTTATTGATCAGCTCGAAACATGTCTTGTTGAATTTCTTCACTGTAAGAACCTGGTTGAGTGTATAGCATGCGACTGACACTGCTTATGCCCAAAAGTTGACAGGTAGTTTAGAATCAGCAAGCATCATCCTGGCCGTTTCAATTAGTGTCATGTTCTTTCTTTCAGCTACTCCATTCTGCTGCGGAGTGTAAGGCGCGCTAAATTCATGCAATATACCTCTTTCATCACAATATTCTTCCATTTTGAAATTCTTGAACTCAGTACCATTTTCACTACGTAATCTTCTGATGCGGGTTTGGTACAAGTTTTCCACCTTCTTGAAAAGCATCATCAAACGTCTTATCTTTTGAGTTCAAAAACAATACCCATGAAAATCTTGAGTAATCGTCTGTAACTACTAAACAATAGAGATCCCCAGTTATGCTTTTGACGTTCACTGGACCAAACAAATCCATATGGAGTCTCACTAAAGGTCTCGAGATTGAGTTTTCCTTCTTCCCAGGGTGAGATTTCTTCTTTTGCTTGCCTTTGACACAGCTAATGCACTCCCCTTCAAGATGAAAACCTTTCACATGAACACCAATTACTAAGTCGTTATGCACCAGGTGATTCATTTTTCGCAAGTGAATATGACCCATCTTTCGATGCCATAACTGTGATTCTTTTTCCGTTGCTCTTGACATAAAACAATGAGCCTGACTCGTGGTAGTAGTTGCTACACTCATGTCCAACACGTACAGATCATTGACTCTGGGCGCTCTCATGATAACCCACTCTTCGGGAACAACAAATCCTGGTTTCAAGATCAAACATTCTTTGTCTGTAAAGTGCGTTGTATACATACGATCACAAATCTGAGATATGCTCAGAAGATTGTTTTCAAGCTCGGCGATGTAGTTTACTCTTTCAAACGTAACAATACCATTCGATAAAGTTCCTTCACCTACTATTCGACCACCTTGATTTCCCGCAAATCCCACGTAACCTCCATTAAACCCATGAACATCGTACAGTAAGGTCTTCTTCCCCGTCATGTGCCGAGAAGCTCCACTATCCATAATCCAACGTGAAACGGATCTTGGAAGCTCCTGCACATTTCAAAAAACGCTTAGTTAGAAGTTGTTGCCACCCAAGCCTCTTTGGACTCAGGTAACTTGACATTAAGGTGAGTTTTTGCAATGTAAAGTGGCGGAAAATTCTTGTCATTCATCTTTAAGCTCTCCTCAGACCCAATCTCAACCTTTTTGTATAAAAAGAAATCATTTTGAGAAGGTTGACCAGATGATTGGTCTTTCTTTGAAACATCTTTCTTCTCAGAAGTAGTAGCCTCTTGTGATTCAAGTTTCTCATAGTAATCCAAAGGTACATGCATCTTCTTAGTTGAAGATGATGATTTGCAGTCTCCGAAACCATTGGTTTTGGAGAACTTGATTTCTTATCAACTGATTTTGGCTTCCATGTTTGTTGAGGCGAAGCAACCCGTTTGTAAAATTTGTCAGTTTTAGTTACCATATTCTTTACAGGTTCAGTTTTGAGTTTGATATTTTCATTTTTCAAAACTTTCTTCTCAACAACCATTGGAGCATTTCCTTTCACATCAACTTTCCTTTTCTGAATCTCAACAACTTCAGTCTTAGGCTTCAAGTTGGTACACTTTCATGCAATATGTCCAACTTGATTGCATTTGAAGCATATTCGAGTGTCAACTACCCGACTTGTGCCTTCTGACTGAAGCTGTGAGGCCTTCTTCTCAAAGAACTCTTTGTTTGATTTTGAAAAAATTTTAGATTCTTCATCAGAAAGTGAACTTGAACTTTTTACAAACACCTTTTTCTCAGCAAACCTTCTGTTTTGAACATTCTTTTTCTGATAATTCTTACCACCCTGATATCCACCCGACCATTTGTTTTGATTGTTGTTATAAAAACGCGGTGGAACAACTGGTTTCTTGTAATAAGCTTTATCTTTTTCGAAATTCATTTGCCTCTTTGTCTGATTTAAACCTTCTACTTCAGACATATCAATTTCAACCAATTTGAACACGTTTTTCAATTTGTTCACATTAACATTCTCCAGTGGAAACTCAGAATCCGAATATAACTTATCCGATCCCGACATCTTGTACATGACAAGAGTAGATTCTTCATTTAAGTTGTTTTTGGATTTTGGTTTCAGAATGTAATTGTTCAAGAAACATTCTTCATCCTCAGCTGAATCACTTTCAGACTTCAAAACATTTTCAGCCATGCTTTTAACAATTTCTGACTGAACACTATCCTCATCAGATGATGTATTGAATGTAACATCAATTGACTCTGGAAGTTTAACCTCATCAATTTCTTCATCATCATTAACCAAACCGGACTTTTTCTTTGAAAAATTGTTTAACAATGGCGGTGGAACCTGATGATACCCAACCCCAGTTCCATCCGAATAAACATCTTCGCCAGCTTTGTTTTTCCCGATGGGTTTGGGAACAATGTGTTGTAAAACAAAGCTTGCAGAGTTGTAACTGGTTAATTTCAGATTGATGCGCTCATTTCAATTTTAGCTTCTTGAACTTGAAGCTTCAGATTAGCAATCTCATCCAACTATTGGTTGATTTGCTCTTCTTTAACTCTAAGAACACCGGTCAGCTGAAGATTTTCTTTGTCTGTTTTACCATTTCTTTCATCAGAATCTTTTACCGTTCGTTTTATTTTTTCAAAATTTTCTGAAATATGACGATTTTCAAGAATCAATTTTTCATTTTCTTTCCTAATTCTTTCTACTTCATTTTTATCGTTTTTTATTTTCTCAGTTAATTCTTTTAATTTGTCGTTCGAAGCTTTTAACAATTTATTACGGTTTAAGATCTGATCTTTAACACTTCTGACTCTACCAGTTAGTTCTTCAACCTTCTTACCGCTGAGGTAAGCAATTGTACTACAAACTTTGCACCCTTTCATGCAATTTTTGTAGTCGTTCTCAGATTTAACTTTCTTACCTGACTCATGTGTATCATTTGAACTGACCTTGTTTTTAGACTCAAGTCCAGAACCATAAACTACCTCTAGTTCTTTTGCAGCAAGCACTTTGTCAGCCATCTTATTCAAATTTTCAGCAGTGAATTCTTGTGACGTATCAATAATCCCGTCATCAACTTTCTTTGGCTGTGGCTCTTTTTCTGTCTCTTTCACTTTCTCATCAGCTTCTCTTCCTGCCCACCACATTCTTTGCCTGGCTTCTTCTTCTTCAGCAAGTTGTTTGGTGAGAGTTTCAACATCTATAGTATCTGGATCAACAACAATGTTTCCATTAGGATCGAGATAACATTCTCTATCAGGATTCCATCGATTTGCTTTCTTTGCTTCCTTCCATGTACGATAGATTTTGCTTTTCATGAACTGATTTGTTGCCTTCTTGTTGACGTACTTCACTTCTTCAGATCTGGTATCTTTAAAAGGAACAATCTTTACTGTAAATGCATATCCAACTGCATCTTCCTCTGGCAAAATATCACTCCAATCATAACCTTTATCATCATGAAAAACAGCAAGTGCTCTGGATTTTTCTTTGGGTGCCTCCTCTATCTGCTTCATCCTTGGAGGTTCTGCTTTATTTTGATGATAAATTGCTCTTTTGTAATAATCCTCTCGAAAAGGATTTGCAGTATCATTAGAGTAAGCATTTCGGCACTCATGCTTAAAATGACCTTTTTGTTTACATTTAAAGCACGTGACTTTTGACTTGTCAAAGCCTAACTTGGTAGAAGATCCACCAATAGACTGTCTTCCGGTAATCTCCATGAATCGCTGCGCTCTTCTCACTACACTCACCATACACCACCTTATATCGATCAACTCCATCTCCTCAGGATCGACCTGATCGTAGTCTTCTTTTGTTAGGTTAGTGTTTCCGATCTTTCCTGCAACGAGGCTTTCATACGATTCTAACACAGACGCTAAAAACACCATCTGTTGTTTGGCAGATTCTTCACTAAAATTTTGACCATTCTTTAAATCCACAGCAATGTTGCATTGAAATAAATTTTTCGGAACAGATTGACTTTGAGCAGTTGATGAGGATCCACTATGATAGCCACTGCTAGGAGTTTCTTGATTCACTGTATTTGAACTTTCTGCAGAAAATGCTGTTTTTGGTGATGCAGATTTTGGGATCATACTTCCTCTGTAATACAGCTCCACATTCTGCTGGTATGATGTGTTGTTGACTTTATTGGATTTTCTGATCTCCAATTCATGACTTTCAAGTCTTTCGATAAGCAGATCCACTGTCAAATCAGTCGGATTCACCGTATTCTTCAGCATCAATGCAAAATACTGCCAGTCTTGCTCATTCGGTAGTGAATCAAATAATTTGTCAACCAACTCCTCTCGAGTGTATATGATTCCATGTCTTGCAAGCTCCATCTTCAAATGCCCGAATCTTTCAATCATCTTGGAAACGGACTCATTCTTTAAAGAACCAAACAAATCAAACTGTTTTCTTAACAGTTTCTTTTTGTTTTTAACTATCTCAGCACTACCAACACATTTTATTTTTATTTTTTCCCAAAGGTCTCTCGAATCTTTGTACTCGATCAGTGAAATAATGTCATCTTTGATAGATTGGTGAAGCAGAGCATTGCACTTTTGTTCAGCAACATATCTTTCTATTTGATTTTCTTCTAAATTTTCATAATCCGTTCTCCCCAAATCAAAACCATTTTTCAAACTTTTCCAATTGGAATATGCAAACGCTTGAAGCCATTCTTCAAATCTTGTAGCCCACCTGTTGTAATCTTCAATTGCCATCAACTTGGGCGGCTTATTGTATGTTCTATATGCACTGTCTACACTCATAGCATCAGAAAGAATTTTCTTTGCACTCGGTGTTGGTGTAGTTTCATTCGTGTTATTTGATGTTCCATGTCCCGAACCCCTGGTAAATGCAAACACATCACTAAATGGATTCATAAAATCATCCATCTTTCAAGTACCTGAAACAATCAACAAACACTTAGAAAAATTTTTGGATTTATCAAACACAGTTTCAAGCGAAATTACTTCAAGGGAAATCAGCTTTTCAAGCGAAATAAGCCTTTTCAAGCGAAATACCACCTCAAACGAAATCAAGGTTTTCAAACGGAATAGTGTTTTCAAACGGAATCACCAAGCGAAATCAAGTCACTTTGGAGCGGAATTAGTGATTTCGTTTGAAATAACAGTATTTTCAAACGAAATTAGTGATTCCGTGTGAACTCAGCAGTACTTTTCAAACGGAATTAGTTATTTCAAGCGAAATAACTTCAATTTTTCAAACGGAATCAGTTGGCTCGTTCAAACGAAATTAGGTTTTTGGTCCATTTTTGTCACTTTTAGCCTGAATTAAGGTCTGATTCTTTCAAGGATTTGATAAAAGAGTGTTTCGCTTACAATATGTGAAAATCAAGCCATTTTGTCCGTTAAATTCCGATTAATTTTGAAAAGAAAGAGTAGAAGTGAGAGAATTCGATGAAATCAAGCTGAATTGGTATGAACTCCTCATCCTGAGCTCTGATACCACTTGTTGGATCGTCGTGTGACCCTAACGAGTCAATCTGAAGAGTTATACATCAATAACAAAGGCGGAATCAGTGAAATTGATGTTAAAACAACTTGATACTTCCTAATTATCTTCTTTTATTGATTTCCAAAGCTTTTACAGATCAAATGACAAACGGACAGCACCTCGGCTCTGAAATCTCAAGACTAATTTCATTTCAAATGACACAGCAACACTCCTATATATAGTGTGGGTGATTTCGCTTGAAGCTGCCACTGCCCATTTCAAGTGGAATTACAATGTTAATTTCCCTTGAACTGCTTAATGACACTTTCAAACGAAATTACACACAAACACACATAAAACCCTAATTTCCAACCTGCAGTATGCTAGTTTAACCTATCTAGACGTAAGACTCGATAAAGACGAAGTTAACAGACATTTGTACACCAACACTATTGTATGTTAATTGGGATTGATGTTGAACATTCAGTACCTCATGTCCACACACAAAACGGATTAGCTGAAACTCTGATTAAACGATTGCAAATAATCACTAGACCACTCTTAATGAGATGTAAATTACCATCTTCTGCATGGGGTCATGCTATTTTGCATGCCGCTGCACTGATTAGATTGAGACCAACTGCTGATCATGAATACTCCCCATTGCAACTGGTCTCCGGACGAGAACCAAGTTTGTCCCACTTTCGAATTTTTGGTTGTGCGGTATATGTACCAATACCTCCACCTCAACGTACTACAATGGGCCCCAAAAAAGACTGGGTATCTATATTGGTTTTAACTCCTCGTCCATAATTAAATATTTAGAACCAATGACGGGAGACATGTTTACAGCACGATATGCTGACTGTCATTTTGATGAAACAATGTTCCCAGTCTTAGGGGGATATAAGGACAAAGAAAGACTGGTAACACAAGAAATAACGTGGAATGCATCATCGCTATGAAATCTCGACCCCCGAAGTGGTCAATGTGAATATGAAGTCCAAAAGATCATACATTTGCAAAGAATAGCGAATGAATTACCAGATGCATTCACAGACATGAATAGAGTGACAAAGTCACATGTACCAGCATCAAATACACCTGCTCGAATTGAAGTAATCCCAGAAGCGATTACTATACAACGAAAGCGTGGGAGACCAATCGGTTCCAAAGACAAAAACCCACGAAAACGAAAAAAGCAAAGTAACGCAGTTGGTGAAAACTCACAAAAGATTATAAATGAAACCCCGGTAGAGGTAAATGTCCCAAGAAGAGACAACTATGAATCCAGAGGAAAATGAAGTTTCTAAAGAAACACCGGTACCGAACGGAAATGAGATCTCTATTAATTATGTACAAGATAGTACAATGTGGAACCGGAATAAAACACGTGTTGATGATATATTCGCATATGCTATAGCAACGAATGTAATCAATGAAAATGATTACGTACCTAAAACTTTAGAAGAGTGCATGCACAGAAATGATTGGACAAGATGGCAAGAAGCCATAAATTCCGAATTAAATTCGCTTGAAAAGCGACATGTTTTCGGACCTGTAGTCTGAACGCCCATAGACGTCAAACCAGTAGGTTATAAATGGGTGTTTGCAATAAAGAGAAATGAAAAGAATGAGATTGTACGATATAAGGCTCGACTTGTAGCACAAGGGTTTTCCCAAATCCCAGGAGTTGATTATGAGGAAACGTATTCCCCTGTAGTGGATGCGATAAGCCTTAGGTTCCTAATCGGCCTCACAATCTCTAAAGGACTTCATATGAGACTAATGGATATCGTCACCGCATAATTATACGGGACACTTGAAAATGACATCTACATGAAAATCCCTAAAGGATTAAAATTGCCTGAAGCATTAAAATCAACACCTCGAGATATGTGTTCTATAAAGCTCCAGAGATCTTTATATGGTCTCAAACATCTGGTCGTATGTGGTACAATCGACTTAGTGAATATCTCGAAAAGGAAGGATACAAGTCTGATGTAATCAGTCCATGTGTCTTTATAAAAAGATCACTCTCAAATTTCACTATAATAGCAGTCTATGTTGATGATATCAACATCATCGGATCTCTTGAAGAGATATAGAAAGCTGCTCAGTTGTTAAAGAAGGAATTTGAAATGAAAGATCTTGGTATGATGAAATTATACATCGGACTACAATTTGAGTATCTGTGCAATGGCACATTTGTCCATCAATCAAACTACATCCAGAAGATGTTAGTACGTTTCAATATGGATAAAGCACATCCGTTTAGCGTACCTATGGTTGTCCGACCGCGAGATCCACACAAGGATCCTTATCGCCCTCAAGAAGAAGGCGAAGAAGTACTTGGTCCAGAAGTACCGTACTTAAGCGCGATCAGTGCCCTTATGTATCTCGCAAATAACACAAGACCTGACATTGCATTGCAGTACATGTACTAGCGAGATACAGTTCGAATCCAACACGTAGACACTGGAATGGTGTAAAACATATATTCCGGTATATTTGCGGGACACAAGACTTAGGTTTTTTTCTATCGGAAAGATCAAAAGTCCCAGCTTGTTGGGTATGCTGATGCCGGATATCTATCAGATCCTCACAAAGCAAAATCTCAGACAGGTTATGTATTCACATACGGCGGCACAACAATTTCTTGGAAGTCAACTAAGCAAACACTTACAGCAACATCATCAAATCATGCCGAATTGATAGCACTATATGATGCTGGTCGAGAATGCATGTGGTTGAGATTAATGATTAATCACATACAAGAAGCATGCGGATTAGAACAGATCAAGAAGGAGCCGGCAATTATTTATGAAGACAACGCTGCTTGCATAGCTCAGATCGGAGAAGGTTATATCAAGGGTGATCGAACAAAGCACATCTCACCAAAATTTTTCTCAACATATGACTTGCAAAAAGAAGGGGAAATTTATGTTCGTCAGATTAAGTCAAGTGAAAATCTAGCTGACCTGTTCACGAAATCTTTACCTAGAAGCAGTTTCGAACAGCTATCACACAAGATCGGTCTTCATAGATTGAAAGATGTTTGTTGAATTCAGGGGGAGAATTATACACACTGTACTCTTTCCCTTAACTAAGTTTTGTCCCACTGGGTTTTCTTAGTAAGGTTTTTAATGAGGCAGCATAGCTGATCCAGTAGTATCAGTTTATTTATTCAGGTCATGAAGTACCTATTTAACATCATCCTGAAGTATGTTGTTAAACTGTGTATAAATCTAAATGTCTGAGGGGGAGTGTTATAAACCAGACATTTTAGGCCCAACCCATTACTTATGGGCTTTAGGGTTTATGGTTATGTTTATCTCTATATATTGTAATGTTGAATATTGTGAAGGATTGAATTAAGTTTATCTCTATTTCTCTTTAGTTTTTATCAATAATAAGTTACAAGATTTGTTTTGTTAGAAAATATAGTATTGATTTTTTTTTTTTAAAATCGATTTAACATATAGGGTAGAGATAGTGTACATTAATTCAGAAGTGTGAGAAGTGTATTATAACACTATATATAACACCATATAAACACCGTATAATACTATGTAACACCATACAACACCATGTAACACTATGTAACACTATATAACACTATACATCTATCATAGACATGCTATCAGACAAAATATAGTGTTATATTTGTTATATAGTGTTACATAGTGTTATATGTTGTTATATTATGTTACATCGTTTTATACGGTGTTTATATGGTGTTATATAGTGTTATAATACATTTTTAACACTTCTCAAACTTATGGATTAATGTACAGGATCCTCTACCTTAACATGTATATCATTGATTCATACTTGCCAAGTTACATCAAAACAGAAGGTAGACGGGTAACAAGTTGCGTCGCCACCGCTTTCTGAATATTTTTATGTGCACATTTATATACTTTTCATTACTTTAAGAGACGAGATAAAATCAAAGAAAGAGTGGAAGAGATATGTAGACCAATTTTTTTAAATTTACCATTTTTATTGGCTCGTTATGTTTATGTGCTTATGTGGTTTTCAACATACATACATAGAAGGTGGTTTTTGTGTGAAGTAACATAGTGGTACTTAATGCACGAAGTCATCAAGATGCGACAAATGTATTTTAGACGAGAATCAAGCGGTATATGTATTCCTATAAAAGCTAATCTAATTTAGAGATATCTTTATGTAATCCTGTTTTTCTCTTTCAATCTCTCAGCTTCCGGCTTCCGGCTGGCCCCTTCGTTGTATTTTATCTTTTAGTTATAAAATGCCGCCGTTCGAAAAAAAATATGTATTCCTATAATTACGTAATGTATATATATAATTACGCAACTTTATGATCAACATGTGAATAATTATGCACGTAGTTATGTAACATATGTAAATAATATTCCACTTATAACTAGTTTTTTAAGTAGTTATTTTAAATAATTAATTGTTTTATTTTCTTTACTATTTTTTTCCTATGATCATCCTATCTTTATATTTCTATTAGCTTCTATGATCATCCTATGTGGATGCTCTTATATCAATTCGCCTTACACGGTGATTTATTTATCATGAAACTCATTCAATACCACATGCATCTTCATGTGCCGTTCACCTAAAACACCTCATACTTTGTTAAAGTACTTAAAAGAATCAGATTCAAAGCTGTTTGGGGACCATTTTTTCTGTTTTAAATGATGTTAGCTTTCAACTAATCCTTTATGTGAACCATTCAAACACACACATCCTTGCATCCAAAAGCTCACAACTCTTTCTAAAGCCAAGAAACATACCTTTTCTTTTGTATTTGAGAGCTTCAACTCTTAAAGATGTTGAGAAAACGACTGTTTCTCGCATTTAAAAGCTTGATTTTAAGCGATATGTTTCTTCTATCTGTTTCTTCCAGTTGGACAGGAGGCATCATGGACCGCTTGTATCCAAATTCTAATCGTGTATTGGTGAAAGGAATTTTGGACGTGAGGATAGCTAGCTATTGGGTGATCTTTTCGGTTGCCTCTTTTCACCCTTTTTTGAATGTGATGCGATAAAAAGTATAAGTCTAAGGCGTGGAATAAGAGGTAACCAGTCACTTTCTAGCACTTCACGTCCATTGTCCCTTTCAGCACTGAAAGATTATATATGCCACCCAAACTACCAACATTCCAAGGATGTTACGTCATAGTTTACTTATATTTTTTGATCGTTATGTGGTTGACTTATGGAGGTATGTTCGGCTTTTTTTCCTTTTCAGCCAACGATGGTGCAATGGGTTGATTTGTACTAGAAAAACGAGCATTATGTTGTTATGTAGTTTGGTCTTTATGAAATTTTAAGTAAGTGAAAATTGATTATCCAAAACCAGTATGATTTACATAATGATAATTGTTATGTCCCTATGTTTTGTTGAAGCGTCCATGTCCTAGAAGCTGACACGTGTCCGACATGTTTATGCGTCCTTGAAAGGACCATTCCGTGATGCGTCCTTCAAGCACGGGATGCGTCATTGAAGCACGGGATGCGTCCTTCAAACACGGGATGCGTCCTTGGAGTACGGGATGCGTCCTTGGAGTACGGGATGCGTCCTTCTCTCTTTCTTCTCTTTCTCTCTCTCTCTCTCTCCTCTCTCTCTCTTTTCTCGTTCTCTTCTAATTAAAATGGAGAAGATGGTAACAACAACACATCAAATATCTTCATATACGTCAGCAGCTTTCGTCCGGCCGTCAGATCCTTCTTCAACTACATACTCCACAGTTTCTCCGTCACCGAGGCTCCGAAAACCTTCGGCTCTGATCGACGATTGGTGAACAAACAGATCTTCGCCGCCGTCATCCTGCGTAATGAAACCGAAACCTTTGCTGTCGTTGAACCACTTCACGGTGCCGGACTTTCTAGCGCCGTCGTCAGCCATTCTCGGAAAACCCCCAAATGTAATAATAATCCATAAAGTCAAAGATGAGAGAGAGGAGAGAGAAAGAGAAGAGAGAGATGCGTCGGCAGGGAGAGAGGGGAGAGAGAGAGAAAGAGAAGAGAGAGAGGAGAGAGAAAAAGACGCATTGGGATGCGTCTGGGCCCACATGCAAAATGTCACGTGTTAGCTTCTAGGACATGGACGCTTCAACAAAACATATGGACGCTTCCGAGGCTGAGTAGTCCTTCCAAAGACGCATGAGGGTGACAAATTTGAAAACAGCTTTGGTCAAACGACATTTTCGTAATTTTCCCTTATATATGCCACCCAAATTACCAACAATCCAAGGATGTTACTTTGACCCATACCACTCCCAACTTAACACTTTGTGTGTTGTGTCACTCCGGCTGAGTGGGTTTGGCTCCTTTTTTTTTTTCCTTTTAGGAGCATATTCACCTGCAGTCATTAGTAATTCATAAAGTATTAGCCTAATATCACGAATAACACAAGTCAAACGCTAAAAAATGTCCCCCTGCGAAGTGACATAACATACAAAGTGTTAAGTTCGTAGTGGTGGGAGTTAAGATAATAGTTGGGAGTGGCAGTGACCAATACCTAATAGTTGGGAGTGATAAAATCCAATAACTCTTAACATAATGTCCACTACAGCCATTTTAGAAAAACGCCCCATAATGCCTCATTGTTGACTGGACTCCCAAATGACGCAAAACATCCAAGTGGTAGGGCCACTATTTATGTTTTCCGCTACACATGATCTTATATTTTTTTTATCATTATTTGGTTGACTTATCGAGGTATGTTCGGCCTTTTTCCTTTTCTTCCAACGATGGTGCAATGGGTTGATTTGTACTAGAAAATCGAGCATTATGTTGTTTGGTCTTTATGAAATTTTAAGAGGGTGTTTGGGATTGAGTTTTGGAAATAGATTATGCGTTTTGAATAATTAGAAGCAGATAATTAACTGTAACAAAACGTGATGTTGAAAGATATTGTTTGGATTTGATTATGTTTGGCAAATATATATTTAAAAAAATAAACAAGTGAAAATCCTTTTCTAAACACAAATAATAAATTTTTGGAAAACTGCGTTTTGTTGCAGTAGGGGGAGTTGCATTTGGAAAACTGTGTTTTGTAACTTTCTAAACACAAATAATAATTTTTTTTAATTTTTTTACCTAAACACTCAAAACTGATTATTTACGATTTCAAAACTCAATAATTTAAAAAATCTCTTTAAAAACTCAACCCCAAACACCCTCTAAGTATGTGAAAATTGATTATCCAAAACCAGTATGATTTACATAATGATAATTTTTATTAACTATATTTCTTCATTTATATTTATTTTGGCCAAATACTTTAATACTTAAAATAGATCATTTTCTTTTTCAATTTAAGAAGACTGGTATTGACCAAATTAAAAAAGAAGAATACCTGTGATGTGATTGGCAAAATAAGAATACCTTGATAGATACATGAGAAGAGTGGTCTTTCATAACACTACCCACTATGACAACTATTTCTTGGGTTGGTTTTCATCCGGATTTAATAAAAATAAAAGAACAATTCTTTATTAGAAAAGGTCCACAACCTCGTTGCCATGGCAGCCTAGGTTGCAACCCAACATCAAACCACATGTCTGAATTTAATTGGTACACTATTTTTATTTTTCCTTTTTAAGTTTTTTCTTAGCTAATAATTCCCTTAATAATTTAATTACTCAATTAATTTAAAATTTCAAACTTAAAAACAAAATTCAATACACTATATCTTTAGTTTATTTTTATGAACATTTCGATATAAATTTTATTAAAAATAGAGTTCTTTCAAAAAAGAGTAAACTGTCATTTTGGTTTGGTTTCTGAGGTTTGGGCAGTTTGTCACTTTAGTGCAAATTTCAAACCTTTTGCATCTGGGTCCTTGTGGTTTTAGTTTTGTTGTCATTTTGATCCAAAAGTGAAATCAGGCCAGATTCTCCAAATTAAACCCTGATGTTTTGTCCTTTTCCTCAGGGGTATTTTAGTCATTATAGTTTTATTATAACTCATTATTAATTAAAGAGAAAAATGCCCGGATAGTCCCTGTGGTTTCGTCTTTTTTCACCTATAGTCCCTATCTTTCTAAAACTACTTGAATAGTCCCCAAGTTTTCAAGTTTTGTTCTCGGATAGTCCATGGGTCTAACTTCAGTTTGTTTTCTCTGTTAAAATGATGTGAAATGACAAAAATACCTTTTCAGTTTGTTTTTCACCTATAGTCCCTATCTTTATCACTCCCTTTTGTTTTTAGAACCCTAATTCTCATATGTACAGACATAATTCAGCCAACACCCTCATCATCTCTCCCTCACCCTCACTTACTGGCGACGGTCGGCAATCCGACGACCCCTCCGGTCACCGTCAAACATACCACGACCCAACCTCCTGCTCGTCTTAAACCACCACGCAACACCCCTATATTTCACGATTTGTGCGACCGGCCACCACTCGAGTGGTGGTGCACAGTGGAGAAAAAGAGAGCGAGAGAAGAGAGAGGCACCGGCGGTGACGGAGAACGACAGTGCACGACGGCGTGGGATCTTTTCAACAGTGACGAAATCAGAAATAAAGAGAGGGAACCGGAGAGAGGAGAGAACCGGTGGAGCCGACGCCGTCTCGGTTCAGGTTTCACCTAGGTTCGATTCACTCTCGGTTCAGTCGGTTCAGATGATTTTCGAAGTGTAAGGAGGATGCCGATGTTACTTGATTGGGCAATTGGAGACTTGACTTGTGACGCAGCAGAGGGCACAGACGATTTCTTATGCAAGGGAAACAGCAAATGCGATCAAGATTATCGAGGTCCCAGATATCGTTGTCGTTGTCTTGAAGGTTATGAAGGCAACCCGTATGTTGCAGAGGAGTGCAAGAGTAAGTTTTTATATCATGTTCGGATGCTTTTTTTTTTCCTAATTTACTTTCACCCCCAATGAAATGATTGACCATTTTTTTTATTATACATATATCAATGAGTGTGAACGAGGAATTCATGATTGCGATCACGATGCTCAATGTGATGATACAGATGGAAGTTATGAGTGTACTTGTCAAGAAGGTTACTCTCGGTTCAGTTCGATACACTTCGAAAATCACAGGTGCAGGTAAGATTGGTTCAGTCGGTTCAGGTTTCACCTAGGTTCGATTCACTCTCGGTTCAGATCAGTTATGAGATCGGTTCAACAAGTCAAAACAACAGTCAACAGGTTTTGTTTGGATTGAATTCAGTTTGCGGGTTGGGTCGGGTCAACTTTGAGTTCACTTCAGATTCAGATTCGGTTCAGTCAACACGGGTCAACAAAAGGGAGTGATAAAGATAGAAGGAGTTGCAGAGTGACTGTGGCAGTGATGGTGGAGGGTGGAGGAGAGTGATGGTGGGTGGAGGTTGAAGATGAAGTGGGGTGGTGGGGTTTTATAAATAAAAATGAAGAAGATGCCCGGATAGTCCCTATGGTTTGGCCTTTTAAGGAAAGGGTATTTTTGTCATTTCACATCATTTTAACAGAGAAAACAAACTGAAGTTAGACCCAGGGACTATCCGAGAACAAAACTTGAAAACTTGGGGACTATTCAAGTAGTTTTAGAAAGATAGGGACTATAGGTGAAAAAAGGTGAAACCACAGGGACTATCTAGGCATTTTTCTCTTAATTAAAAATAATAAAACTAAATAAATCAGTTTTGACCCTATAAAAGCACATTATCTTCCCCAAATGCAAAGCAAATACCCTAACCCAAACCCTAATTCCTCTGTTCAATTTCCGCAAGGTTAGTTCTCAATTTCCCATTTCAAACTCTACCGCAGTCTCTCCGGTTTCCATTGCAATATTTTTTCGACGACTGCTCCACGTTTGCCCACGTCTGTGAATCCACTAGTGTTTTCTGTAGTATATTGACTTCTTTGAGTTGCGCCATAATTGTTCTTTTTTGACTGGTCACCAGCTTGTAGTGCACCTTTATGATATGCTTTTGTTTGGGTTGCACCATAATAGTTCTTTCTGGCTTGGTCACTACTTTGTTGTTATGCACCCTTTTGCTGCCTCTAGCCTTGGGTCTCATATCTCTGTGTTCTACTTTGATCGTGTATGCCACCACCAGCTGTGTCATACATGGTTTCTTCGACACGGTGGACTACGGCGGCGGAACCCGGTTGCTCACCTGGTTCCCGCATGACGGTGAGTGATTCAAAGTGAGCTACTTGTGGGACCTGACCTTGCTCGACTTGATCATGAGCCTTGTTATTGTTATTCCTCCTGATCAGCTGCTTTGAAGCCATGGTTGAACAGAGGAATTAGGGTTTGGGTTACATTTGGGGAAGATGCTGTGATTTTATAGGGTCAAATTGATTTATTTAGTTTTATTATTTTTAATTAATAATGAGTTATAATAAAACTATAATGACTAAAATACCCCTGAGGAAAAGGACCAAACATCAGGGTTTAATTTGGGGAATCTGGCCTGATTTCACTTTTGGACCAAAATGGCAACAAAACTGAAACCACAGGGACCCAGATCCAAAAGTTTTGAGATTTGCACTAAAGTGGCAAAACTGCCCAAATCTCAGGGACCAAAATGGCAATTTACTATTCAAAAAATTATATTTTTAGTATAAAATAGATATTAATGTTTTGACTTTTTTCGTTTTTATATTTAATATAAATAGTTTATTAGTTTCAAAATAATAATATTATTTTATTATTTCTAAAAAAATATATAATAAACAATAATAATAAATCATATTTATTTAATAATATGTTAGTTTAGGTTGGGTTGTGTAGGTGGAAGAGAGATAAATTAATTTTTTAATAAAAAATTGGATTGGGTTGGGTTTTGATAGTGGATAGTCTAAGAGAACACTTAGACTACTTGTCGTGGAGTCGTGAGCCAATCACGCGGCTGCCATCATGGCTCGTGAACACCATAACGGTATCAAGCGAGCAGTGAGGCATGAGGGGGCTAGCGGGACATTTGACCGTTGGGGTGTGTGGGAATTTGAGTCAAGGTTTTTAATTTAAAAAATAAAATTACGACAATTCTATAAATAACCACCTAATGCCCACATTTATCCCATATTGTTTTAGAAAAAAAACTCTCTTACTCCTTACTCACAAAAAATGGAATGGAATGCATTTTCTTTATCTGATTCTTCTGAAGAAGACGATCTCATTATTGAAGCGGGTAGGATACTCACAAAAAATGGAATGGAATGCATTTTCTTTATCTGATTCTTCTGAAGAAGACGATCTCATTATTGAAGCGGGTAGGATAATGGTTAACTACTTAGTTGAGCGGACTCAAAGGAGACGAGGGCTAACGAGATAACCACCACTTGATCGTGATCGAGAGGGAGCTAACGAAACATTAATACACTGTAACACCCCAAAATTTTATAAAAGATTATTTGAATGTTTAAATGTTTTAAACAAATTAAATAAGTTATAAATAAACAAGGAAGTTTAAAAAAAATTAGGAAATATGCTAGAATGACAACATGAATGAAACCAAGGGACTAAATGTGTAAAATTGTAAATAAATAAGAAATTAAAAGATGAAATATGGGTGGAGTGTGGGTGTTCGACGCAGGGAACATTCAGGAAGGGGAAACCCCCCTTCAACCCTAGTTCAACAAATCTCTAAGAATTGGATGTGATTCTGGGTCAAATTCGAATGCATGTGACGAAACTTCCAACCATCTAAGAGTTTCCTACATAGGGTAAATCAGATTTTGTGATTTGATGCAAGTGAGTGAAAATGGGTTTTGACCAATCAGTGAATTAGTATGAAATTATGCTTGTGGGTGCATTAGAATTATCATTAGAAGATGTTATATGCTTGAATTTGTTCATATTGAAGGATTGAAGGGAAACCCATTTGTTTAGTAGTATGATGTTCTTGAAGTAGAATAAATTTAGTAATTTTGATTGATGAATGTACGTGTATTAGGATAATTGATGAATTATTATGATATAGAATGAATATGATATGTGAATCTAGTTGATTAGAAGAGTTTGTGTGTATTGCTAGTGAAATCGTGCATTGAACACATGTACATAAGGCTTGAAGTGTTGTATGCACACCAGGTGTTCGTTAAAATAGCTCAATGAAAAACCATGAAATTTTGAAAGGAATTGAACGTGTTGAATTGCATAAATAGGATCTAGTATTGATGAATTTTGAGATATGAAATGGAATGTGATTGATGCGTGAATGTGACTATTATGTAGTGGATGAAATAAACTAAATAAGAATGAATTATGTGTAGGAGTGAAAGAAGAAGGAGCTAATTCCGGTTCGTAACAAAAGGCTCAAGAACGAGGTAAGTTTGCTACTTACAAGTTTGTTCAACAACATTCGTAGTTTGTTACTTTAAATATTAGTTTCTTAATGGTAGTCATTGTATTAAAATGAGAACGCGAAAGTAGAGCTCCGTAACGGTCCGTGATGAACGGGTCGATTCGGGTTAGAATGAGAATGAATAAATGAAGTTTTCTTAATGTTTCCTGTAAACGGGTTATGATAGAATGATTTGGAGAGAAAGATGTAACGAAGTTGGTTACATAAACAAGAAAGCCGAGTATAAGAATGACTTAGTCATGTATGGTTTAAAATTCAAATGGTGATTATTGGTTCACCAAGTTCATTAATGAATTAGTTGAAATATGAGTATTACGCTAATGTTGTTTGTTGTAATGGTTGTAGGTAAATCTCAAGTTTAAATGCTATTGCATCGCTCGGAACCGAACACACCTTGAACGCCTTTATGCGCTTCCGCAATCATTGATGTATCATCAATGGGTCAATATTTTGGTTTAATTAGGCTATGTTGGTAGTTATAAACTCTAAACTTGAAGTTGTAAATCTTTTGTTAAACACTAGTTGTAATGGTCGTTTTGAAAGTTTCTAAAGTGTTATGAAATTTACTATGTCTTTTTAAAATGCGTTGTAGGTCAATTGTTGAATGTTATTAAACAGGGAATTGCTTATTTTGCGAACGGGTCATGCCCGAATTTTATTAGACAATAGTATGAATTATTGTATTTTCGGATTTATAACTTTGGGCGTTTCAAGTTGGTATCAGAGCCTAGGTTTGAGGGATTCAAGTACCAAGTGCTTGAACTCAAACCGAAAGCTCGCGCAAGTGTGTGTTCGTTCCGAAGCGCAGTGCAAGTAAGTAAATTTTAAACTTTGATTATACTTATAGTTATGAGGTTTTAAAGTTTGTATTTAAGAAAAAGGTTAGAGCTGGAATGTTCATTATGTTATTAGAATGTTCATTATGTTACTGAATGTTCATTATGTTACTGAATGTTCATCATATTACAGGAATGTTCATTATGATAATAGAATGTTCATTATGTTACTTGAATGTTCCTCATATTACAGGAATGTTCATTATGTTAATAGAATGTTCATTATGCTACTGAATGTTCATTATGTTACTAGAATGTTCATCATATTACAGGAATGTTCATTATGCTACTGAATGTTCATTATGTTACTAGAATGTCCATCATATTACAGGAATGTTCATTATGTTAATAGAATGTTCATTATGTTACTGAATGTTCATTATGTTACTAGAATGTTCATCATGTTACAGGAATGTTCATTATGTTAATAGAATGTTCATTATGCTACTGAATGTTCATTATGTTATTAGAAAGTTCATCATATTACAGGAATGTTCATTATGATAATAGAATGTTCATTATGCTACTGAATGTTCATTATGTTACTAGAATGTTCATCATATTACAGGAATGTTCATTATGTTAATAGAATGTACATTATGCTACTGAATGTTCATTATGTTACTAGAATGTTCATCATATTACAGGAATGTTCATTATGTTAATAGAATGTTCATTATGTTACTGAATGTTCATTATGTTACTAGAATGTTCATTATGTTACTAAAATGTTCATTATTTTACTGAAATGTTCATCATGATTTAAAAGATACAACAGGATCGTCGGTGACGAGAATGCACGAAGTATGAATTGTAAATGGAATGTAGTATGATAATACAAGTTTATATGTGATGAAGAGATGTATGAAAGGAAACTCTAATGAATAGAATGAATGTTTTCTGTAGATGACGGACACAGGGAATGTAGATGATGCTGAAGTAGCACGACAAGAAGCATTCGATAATAAGATTATGGAAGCCGCAGAAAAGGTTATACATACTAACCTTCCCCAGTTAGCTCAAGAAGTCGAAAGCCGTGTTTTAGGGGTAGTAGATGCTATGATGACTAGTAAGATTGAAGAGTTAAAGGAAATGTTTGAAGGGTCTAGAAGCAAAAGTAAGGAACGAAGGTGTACATACAAGGATTTTATGGCGTGCAATCCCTACTCGTTCAATGGGGATGTTGATCCGATAAAATGTCAAAGGTGGATAGCAAATATTGAAGTTGTGTTCATACGTAGCCGATGCGAGAAGGAAGATCAAGTAATGTTTGCTACAGGTCAGCTTCAACAACAAGCTAAGGATTGGTGGGATATGCAATGTAACGAGTTTAGGGGAAGAGAAACTTCAAACGTTAACTTGGCAAGAATTCAAGGAGTCGTTCCTGAAGTATCATTGCCCGCAGTCGGCAATTGATAGAATACAAGAGGAATTCTTGCGTCTTCGCCAACAAGATGAATCTATTGATGAAATCACCAACACCTTCTTTGATAAGCTAAAGTTTTGTGACGACTTTGTCAAGTCTGAAAGAATGAAGATAAATCGGTGTCACGGCATGTTGAAGGCTGAATATAGGGAATTCATCACTCCCTCGAAGTGTGAAACTTTGAATGAACTTATCAACTAGGCTCGGGATAGAGAGATAGAGCTGAAGCGACAAGTAGAAAGGGGGAGAAAAGAGCGGCTGAAAGCCCACAACTATGAGTCCGTCCAAGAAACATAAGCAGCATGACAATAGAAACAAAGGAGGATCTAAAAGCAGTATTCCTCCATGCAAAACTTATGGGAAGCTTCATACTGGAGAATGTCTATTGGGGAAGAAGGGATGCTACAACTGTGGCCAGGAAGGGCATCCTTACAATAAGTGCCCTAGTCCCGTGAGGACGTGTTTCAATTGCTTTACTCCTGGTCATGTCAAAGCCGAATGTCCGAAGCTTAAAAAAAATGGGCAAAAAGATGGAAAGAAGGATGAAAATCAGAAGGCTCGGGGAAGGATGTTTCAGATTACCACGGAGGAAGCTAAGGTTCCACCAAATGTTGTATCAGGTATTTTCTTAGTCAACCTATTACCCGTGAATGTGTTATTTGATTCTGGTGCTAGTAGGTCTTTTGTGTCGAGTGAACTTATGTGCCATCCCTCTTTTAGAAAGGAACGAATGTCTATACCCTTAGAAGTAGAAGTAGCGGATAGCAAAAGTTATTTGCTAAGTGAAGTTTGCAGAAATTGTAAGATTACCATAGAAAATGAAGACTTCGAAATAGATCTTATTCCTATGGTTTTGGGTGTAACAACTCTCAACAAAAAGTACTATTTATTACTTTAATTTAACCAATGGGAAACCCTAATTGAGAAACCCAAGTGATTCTGTGTAAACCCTAAAATTTTCAGAACAATCAGAATCAGGATCAGGGCCCCTAAAACTCAGGGGGGGGTAAACCCTAATTGGTAATATCCTTACACTTTGCTGTAGGAATTGAATTACGTCGAAATCTGACTCACCAAAGCTATAAAGGACACGAGCCTACTCTACCCTAGAAGTAACCTGTCGCGCCACGCGACAGGAACAAGAGGACCCCTCGCGTGGCGCGAGGGGGGCGATTATCTAGCTATAAATAGTAGGCTGTGGGACTGGAACTTCTGCATTGATTTGACGTTTAAATTCATTTCGTACACAAAGTTATAGTGAAAACAGTCCAAAACACACACTGATCACGAAGTGCTGCCGCAATTAGGGTAATAACTCGATCGCTGCTACGATTCAATGTCTGATCGATTAAACTATCCAATGGATGTTTAAGTGCTGCCCACATTAGGGTTTATGCTTTGTCATTCGTCGTTAAATCGATGGATGTTTAAGTATCGCACTTTGTCATTCGTTGTGAAGGTTTTAATCTCGTGAGTTGTCGTAAATGCTGTATTAAGTTACTAACCTAGTTTGTGTGCTTGATTATTTAAACTAGGTTATCAAGGCTAATCAGTAGGCTAAGCTCTGTTCATAACTAAATCTGCAATGTGAGTCATTCTCTTTTTATCAAATTTGATTTCAAAAGCATGTTATCTTCAAAGTTATAATTACGGGGATTAAGTCTTTGTAATCACCAAGTTACAGCCGGTATGTGGGGTTTTGTATACATTACTTGATAATCGTCACCATTGGGGCAGCCAATGGGGGATATGACCATAGTCACAGATCCGGTCGAGTGACAAATACCGTGGGTAGTTGGTTTGATATCAGAAACATTGTAATCGCTCTTAACACTGTAAATTATAACAAACGTGTCGTTTTAGTAAATAGAATGATTCACTCAGTATTTCCCGCTGACAAAACCTTTTTCAAACATGTTTCAGGTGATTTGTTGTGATCCAGGAAAAGTGCCGTGAAGCACTATCAGCTTAAGGAAGTGGCTCAGTATAAATTAAAGAAACATGTTTTGTAAAGTAAAAGATTTCTTTGTGAAATCTCAAGATTGTAAATTACCGGGTTTTATCCCGAGTTGTGAAATAAAATAATCGGGAAATATTTCAGTTTTTAAAATGATCCTGAAGAAACTTCCGCTGTTAAACTCATTTAATTAAATACCACGGGATTTCTGTCTCGCGGCTCCTGAAACGGGTCAAACCGGGTCGGGGGCCGTGACAGAAATAAGGTGGTATCAGAGCCACTGATTTAAGCCTATTAAGTATTTAGAAATACTTAATTTTACTGATTGCCAATTATGTGATTATGTGTTTTATTAACTTATTATTGTTCATTACTGTATGGGTAAACAAAAGCTGTCAAACATCTATCTTAAACTAGATAGGCCATCCAACGAGAAGGGAAGCTCATCCCAAACAAAACCTTATGTAATTCCTGAAGAAGGAATATTTGTCCGTAAAGCACAATATGAAGAACCACTTTCTCCTAATAAAAGAAGTTTGATTATTAGGAAAAGTCAGGAGGAAATAAGGAAAAACCAAGAGAAGAAAGTTAAACAAGAAACCCAGGATTTAATCAATAAATCACCTTGGGAGGACAAATTAGATGAGAAATGGGCAAATCTTTATATGCTAGCCAGAGTAGCAGAAAATGAAAATCTCTAAATACTCAAAAGTTTTAGCACTTTTATTTCCCAGAAACCTTATTTAGTAAATAAATAAGTTACAGTAAATCGTAGTATAATTTACTTGTCAGTTGTTTTATATATGCAATAATATTTATGGGTTATCTATAAAATTTTGTTATTCTATTTTAACATTTGGTATGTATTTTGCATATATGCTAAACAACATGAATGAGATATCTGAAGGTTTAGAAAATCTTAACCTCTATCCCGTTAAGATAGAAGTTTCCAAGGAATTCACTGGTTACTTCGCTGATAAAGAAGAACCCATGGAATTTCAATCCAAACCACTGGCAAAACCTAAACCCAAGAAAAGAAGCATATTTGTGGGCTGGAGGCGTGTACGTAGGAAAAAGCCAGCAACAAGAAAGGTTACCAAAACTGAAGAACCAAAAGACAAAGGAAAGGGGGTAGAAATTGAGGAAAATATTAATCAAATAGAGATAGAAGCTGAGAAGAGTTTTAAGCAAACAGAAAGAGAAGTCGGAGAAAGTTCTAGGCAGAAACAGAAAATGACTCCCTGGGAAGTTTTAGATCATAAACTAGTAATGAGTGACCTCATCGGACCTGCCGATGGAAACCTTGAACCAGCTAATCCAAATCTTATATTTACTGAAGAAGATCTTTTCAGCTATCCACTAGAAGCTCCAATTCCAATCAATCTGGAACCTGCTATTCCAGATCCTATTGTCCAACCTCAACCACTACCAGTAGAATTAGATGAATGGTGGACAACTGATTGGCAATACCAAAATCTTTTAAACAACCCTGATACATTTTTCCCACAAGTTGGCCCGGAACTATTACCAAATCCACCTATGAGTAACGAGAATTTAGCAGAACTTCGCCATTTTGGTGAAGAGTTAATGGATGCAGGGAATAGAATCCGGGAAATAGGGGGACAAATTGCCTGGAAGTATGATGAAAGGGAACTTCGTTTTTAAAATGACAAATGACGAGAGATAGTAGGATGGTGAAATTGTGGTTGTGTAAAAGTAATAGTAATAATGACATCAGTTTGTAAAATAACTACGAATAAAACTTTGTAAAATATTGGTGTGTAGTGATGCATACTATAATAGATATAAAATGAAATCGATAAATCGATAATTTTGACTATACGTGTATTGAGAAAATTGTTTGATTATTTTATGTATAGTTATTATTTATCGGATACTAATAAAATTATATATATTAATTATCAGATGGCAAACAATGGTAATGAACCAGTAAATGAGGTTAATCAGTCTGAGCAACATCCAGGAGATCAATATATGACTCGGCAAGATATCGAAAATATTGTTGCTCAAGGAATAGCTAATGCTATTCCAGCATTCGTTGCTGCTATAAAGAATCCAATCGAACTGCAACAAATTGTTCCTAGTAAACGTATTTCTGAAGATAACTTCAGTAATAGTGTAAACGGAGGCAATGATAATGTTAATCATAATGGGGAACCACATCAAGCTCCATTTCCTAAGAAAATGAAAGCCGCAACGCCTGGTTGCACTTTCAAAGAATTCCTTGCTTGTAAACCCACTGAATTTGCAGGCAATGAAGGAGCAACTGCATCACTGTGTTGGTTAGAGAAAACCGAAGCAGTTATTGCGATAAGTAAATGTGCTAAAGATGATCAGGTTATGTACGCATCAAATCTCTTCAAGGAAGGAGCACTCGAATGGTGGAACACTGTGTTACAATCAAAAGGAAGAATGATAGCCTATGCCATGACTTGGGAAGAATTTAAGGGTTTTGTAGAAAGAAAATTCTGTCCCGAGTATGAAAAGGAACAGATGAGAAATAAGTTTTTAAATCATCGGATGATGGGTGTAGATTGTCGCGGTTATACTTCGACATTCTTTGAATATGCTAGAGTGGTACCAACACTGGCTTCGCCAGAACCGGTACTCATTTCTCGCTACATTTGGGGACTGATTAGTGAAATCCGCAACATCGTTAAAGCCGCGAGACCTCGCACTATTGACGATGCTGTGGAATTAGCTAATACCCTAACCGATGAACTAGTGCGCACCCAAGATGAAAACAGAAAGAAAGAATTGGCTCAGAAAATTACTCAAGGATTTCGTGCGGATAAAAGTAGTAATTTCAAGAGAAAAGGAACTGGGCAATTCTCAACTCCGTCATTCTGCCGAAAATGCAAGAAGAAACATTATGGAAGATGTGATATAACCTGTAATTTTTGCAAAGTTGTAGGACATCGTGAAGAAAATTGCAGAAAGAAAACAATAGTTTGCTATAACTGTGGAGAAAATGGACATTATAAAACAGAATGTCCTAAATTAATCAAACCAGTAGACAACAAAACTAAGGCAACTGACGGAACTATTAAGAAGAATGCTAGAGCATTTCAGCTGACCACTCAAGAAGCAGAACTCATCCCAGATGTGATAGCGGGTACGTTCTTAGTTCACAACATTTATGCCAAAGTATTATTTGACTCTGGTGCAAACCAAAGTTTTATAAATACTTCATTCTGCCAAGCTCTTAATTTACCTTTAACCAATATTAGACAGATTTTTACAGTTGAAACGGCAGACGGAAATTCAGTTAAAATAGATAAAGTTTTGCAAGAAGAAAATATAGAACTTTTAGGACATAAATTCTCTGCAAAACTATTGCCGATGAATTTAGCTGAATTTGATGTTATATTAGGAATGGATTGGTTAGTAGCCAACCATGCTAGAATCCTTTGTGATCAGAACTCTATAGAAATTCAATCATCCAACGGAGAAGTAATTAGGATTACAGGAGATAAACCACGTAAGCCCATGAAGTTCATATCAGTAATGAAAGTTGCTAATTATGAACGAAAACAAGGAATAGTATATATGATTTCAGTAATCATTAGTACTAAGGGTCAAGAACATAAGGAAATTCCTGTAGTCTCAGAATATCCAGATATATTCCCAGAAGATTTGCCGGGATTACCTCCAGATAGGGAAGTAGAATTTAGGATTCATCTAATTCCAGGAACTACACCGATAGCCAAGGCACCTTATCGGTTAGCACCTACAGAAATGTTAGAACTGAAAAAGCAATTAGATGAATTACTAAGTAAAGGATTCATACAACCTAGCTCATCCCCTTGGGGAGCGCCAGTGTTGTTTGTGAAGAAAAAGGATGGTTCAATGAGAATGTGTATCGATTATAGAGAATTGAATAAGGTTACAATTAAGAATCGATACCCATTACCTAGAATTGATGATCTATTTGATCAACTTCAGGGGGCTAGATATTTTTCTAAGATAGATCTACGCTCCGGATATCATCAATTGAAGGTACAAGAAGAGGACATACCTAAGACTGCTTTCAGAACTAGGTATGGTCATTATGAGTTTACAGTCATGCCCTTTGGGTTAACAAATGCACCTGCTGCATTCATGGACATGATGAATAGGATCTGTAAACCATATTTGGATAAATTTGTAATTGTTTTTATAGACGATATACTTATTTATTCCAAAAGTCAGATAGAGCATTGTGAACACCTTCATGCACTCTTAACTTTGTTAAGAAAAGAAAAGCTTTATGCCAAATTCTCGAAATGTGAATTTTGGTTAAAGGAAGTGCAATTCCTAGGACACATGGTGAATCACAAAGGTATTCATATAGATCCTGCTAAGATAGAGGCAATTACCAAATGGAAGGTTCCACAAACAGCAATGGAAATAAGAAGTTTTATAGGTTTAGCTGGGTATTATAGACGGTTTATTAAGGATTTTTCCAAGATAGCCGTACCATTAACTAAGCTAACCTGTAAAGCGGTTAAGTTTGAATGGGGACCAAAGCAAGAAGAAGCCTTTAGAATATTGAAGCAGAAATTAACAAATGCACCAATCTTAGCCTTACCAGAAGGAACTGAAGATTTTGAAGTATATTGTGATGCTTCAAAATTAGGATATTGATGTGTGCTTATGCAACGCAAAAAGGTGATTGTATATGCTTCAAGGCAATTGAAAAAGCACAAAGAAAACTATACGACTCATGATTTAGAATTAGGAGCCGTAATTTTTGCCCTTAAGATTTGGAGACATTATCTTTACGGAAGTAAATTTACTGTCTACACAGACCACAAAAGTTTAAGATATATATTTAGGCAAAAAGAGTTAAATATGAGGCAAAGGAGATGGATGGAAATCCTAAGTGACTAAGACTGTGATATTCAGTATCACGAAGGAAAAGCAAATGTAGTTGCAGATGCCTTAAGTCGTAAGTATTATGAGAAACAACGACGAGTTCGTGCTCTCAGATTAAATCTACAAATAGATTTAATGGAACAATTGAAGAATGTTCAAACTACAGCAATCAAGGATGATGCTGAAGGAATGAAAGGACGAATAAAGGAATTAGAACAAGGAGTAGATGGAGTTTGGAGATTCCACAAAAGTAGAATTTGGGTACCTAAGCAGGGAGACTTAAGACCTAAGATTCTAGAAGAAGCTCATAAATCTAGGTATACTATGCACCCAGGAAACAATAAAATGTACCAAGATTTAAGAAAGAACTTTTGGTGGATAGGAATGAAAAAGGACATAGCACGATATGTTTCTAAATGTCTCACTTGTTCACAAGTTAAGGTAGAACATCAGAAACCTTCAGGGTTACTACAACAATTAAAAATGCCTGTATGGAAATGGGAACTTATAACCATGGATTTTGTTACTAAGTTACCCAAAACAAGAAAAAGTAATGATGCGATTTGGGTAATTGTGGATCGATTAACCAAATCAGCTCACTTTCTACCAATGAAAGAAACCTTTAGCATGGAAAGATTGGCAAAATTGTATGTAGATGAAGTCGTATCTTTACATGGAGTTCCACTCTCCATTGTATCAGATAGAGATAGTCGTTTCACTTCTCATTTTTGGAAAAGTTTCCAGCAAGCTATGGGAACTCGACTCAATCTGAGTACGGCTTATCATCCACAAACATACGGACAAAGTGAAAGGACGGTCCAAACTCTAGAAGACATGCTCCGAGCATGTGTAATAGATTTTGGTGGAAACTGGGATGATCATTTACCATTAATTGAATTCTCCTATAATAATAGTTATCATTCAAGCATTGAAACTGCCCCATTTGAAGCACTGTATGGAAGAAAGTGCAGAACTCCAGTTTGTTGGGCAGAAATAGGAGAAAATCAATTGTCAGGTCCTGAAATAGTACAAGAGACGACTGATAAGATTACTCAAATCAAGGAAAGACTGAAGATGGCTCGCGATCGTCAGAAGAGTTATGCAGACAATAGATGCAAGCCGTTAGAATTCCAAGTTGGAGACAGAGTACTGTTGAAAGTTTCTCCTTGGAAATGAGTAGTTAGATTCGGAAAGAAAGGAAAGCTAAGTCCAAGGTACGTAGGACCATTTCCAGTGATCGAACGTATAGGACCAGTTGCTTATCGTTTACAACTACCAGAAGAATTAGCTGGAGTACATGATGTATTTCATGTATCCAATCTCAAGAAATGCTTATCAGATGAATCACTGGTAGTACCTCTTCGAGATATAGAGGTAAACGAAAAGTTAAAATTTGTTGAGAAACCTCTTCAGATAGAAGACAGAAAAGTGAAGTTTCTCAAACACAAACGACTAGTTTTAGTCAAAGTCAAATGGGATTCAAAGAGGGGAGCTGAATACACTTGGGAACTGGAATCAGAAATGAAGAGAAAGTATCCTCATTTATTCCGGTAAATCTCGAGGACGAGATTTTTCTTAAGGTGGGGAGAATGTAACAACTCTCATCAAAAAGTACTATTTATTACTTTAATTTAACCAATAGGAAACCCTAATTGAGAAACCCAAGTGATTCTGCGTAAACCCTAAAATTTTCAGAACAATCAGAATCAGGATCAGGGCCCCTAAAACTCAGGGGGGGTAAACCCTAATTGGTAATATCCTTACAGTTTGCTGTAGGAATTGAATTACGTCGAAATCTGACTCACCAAAGCTATAAAGGACACGAGCCTACTCTACCCTAGAAGTAACCTGTCGCGCCACGCGACAGGAACAAGAGGACCCCTCGCGTGGCGCGAGGGGGGCGATTTTCTAGCTATAAATAGTAGGCTGTGGGACTGGAACTTCTGCGTTGATTTGACGTTTAAATTCATTTCGTACACAAAGTTATAGTGAAAACAGTCCAAAACACACACTGATCACGAAGTGCTGCCGCAATCAGGGTAATAACTCGATCGCTGCTACGATTCAATGTCCGATCGATTAAACTATCCAATGGATGTTTAAGTGCTGCCCACATTAGGGTTTATGCTTTGTCATTCGTCGTTAAATCGATGGATGTTTAAGTATCGCACTTTGTCATTCGTTGTGAAGGTTTTAATCTCGTGAGTTGTCGTAAATGCTGTATTAAGTTACTAACCTAGTTTATGTGCTTGATTATTTAAACTAGGTTATCAAGGCTAATCAGTAGGCTAAGCTCTGTTCATAACTAAATCTGCAATGTGAGTCATTCTCTTTTTATCAAATTTGATTTCAAAAGCATGTTATCTTCAAAGTTATAATTACGGGGATTAAGTCTTTGTAATCACCAAGTTACAGCCGGTATGTGGGGTTTTGTATACATTACTTGATAATCGTCACCATTGGGGCAGCCAATGGGGGATATGACCATAGTCACAGATCCGGTCGAGTGACAAATACCGTGGGTAGTTGGTTTGATATCAGAAACATTGTAATCGCTCTTAATACTGTAAATTATAACAAACGTGTCATTTTAGTAAATAGAATGATTCACTCTGTATTTCCCGCTGACAAAACCTTTTTCAAACATGTTTCAGGTGATTTGTTGTGATCCAGGAAAAGTGCCGTGAAGCACTATCAGCTTAAGGAAGTGGCTCAGTATAAAATAAAGAAACATGTTTTGTAAAATAAAAGATTTCTTTGTGAAATCTCAAGATTGTAAATTACCGGGTTTTATCCCGAGTTGTGAAATAAAATAATCGGGAAATATTTCAGTTTTTAAAATGATCCTGAAGAAACTTCCGCTGTTAAACTCATTTAATTAAATACCACGGGATTTCTGTCTCGCGGCTCCTGAAACGGGTCAAACCGGGTCGGGGGCCGTGACATTGGGGGAATTTAAAGTAGTAGTAGGAATGGATTGGTTATCCCATTATCATGCGGAAATACGATGCGAGGCGAAAGTCATTCATGTGTTGTCGCCTAATGGGGCTCGAGTAAGTATTCGTGGGGAAAGAAAATTAGGGACAAAATTGTGCACGATTGTTGAGGCAGTTAAGCACGCTAGAAATGAGGGTAAGGCGTTTTTGGCTTACGTAGTAGACACAAGACAAAAGACGCCTGAAATTGGAGAAGTAGAAGTTGTGAACGAGTATCCGGACGTGTTTCCGGATGAATTACCAGGATTACCACCCGAGCGGGAGGTGGAATTCCGAATTGAATTAAACCCGAGCGCCAAGCCAGTGGCCAAAGCTCCCTATAGATTAGCTCCCGCTGAAATGCGAGAGCTAATGACACAGATACAAGAATTGCTCGATAAGGGCTTCATACGCCCGAGTGTGTCACCCTGGGGAGCCCCGGTACTTTTTGTGAAAAAGAAAGATGGTTCGATGCGCATGTGCATGGACTATCGAGAGTTCAACAAGTTGACAGTGAAAAATAAATATCCCCTACCTCGAATAGATTACCTTTTTGACCAATTGCAAGGAGCGAGCTGGTTTTCTATAAATGATATGCGCTCGGGATATCACCAGCTAAGGTTACGTGAGGAAGATGTTGCGAAAACCGCGTTTAGAACCCGCTATGGACATTACGAGTTTTTGGTAATGTCATTTGGGCTAACTAATGCGCCGGCCGCATTCATGGATCTTATGAATAGAGTATGCCGACCCATGTTGGATAAGTCTGTAAAAGTATTTATAGACGATATCCTAGTTTACTCTCGTAGTAGAGCCGAACATGCAAATCATTTGCGTGAAGTATTAGAAACTCTTCGGAGGGAAAAGCTTTACGCAAAGTTTTCAAAGTGTGCCTTCTGGCTTAGAGAAGTGCAATTTCTTGGCCATGTCATCAATACGGACGGTGTCTTGGTGGACCCAACTAAAGTGGAGGCCGTTATGAATTGGGTTCCTCCAAAGAACCCGAGTGAAGTAAGAAGTTTTCTAGGTTTGGCTGGGTATTATCGAAGGTTTATACAGGATTTATCCAGAATAGCATTACCCTTGACCAAACTGACAAAGAAGAATGAGAAATTCGGATGGGGGCCTGAGCAAGAGAAAGCATTCCAAACGTTAAAAAGTAGGTTGTCTTAAGCACCAGTTTTAACCTTACCCAAGGGATCAGAATACTTGGTGGTATACACCGATGCTTCACATCAGGGGTTGGGAGCTGTTCTAATGCAACGGGGCAAGGTGATAGCCTATGCTTCAAGGCAGCTTAAACCACACAAAAGCAACTACCCAACACACGATCTAGAATTGGCTGTAGTAGTATTCACGCTGAAATTGTGGCGACATTATCTGTACGGAACGAAATGCACAATATATTCAGACCACAAAAGTCTCAAGTATTTCTTCAAACAAAAAGACTTAAATATGAGACAACGAAGGTGGTTGGAACTAATTATGGATTATAATTGCGAAATCCTTTAGCACCTAGGGAAGGCCAATATTGTCGCAGATGCGTTAAGCCGGAAGGAATATCCACCACCCATACAAGTTAAATCAATGAGAATGAAGTCACCCCTAAATTCTTGGAGTCGATCAAAGAGGCCCAGACAAAGTCCTTAAATGCTAATGATCCATTGAAGGAAAGAACGAAAGGCTTAATTGATGAACTAAAAATGAATGTTGGCGGCATCATGACCAGGTATGGCCGAATCTGGGTACCTTGGTTATGTGAAGTGAAATAGTTGTTGCTAGAGGAGGCCCACAAATCTCGTTATGCGGTACACCCCGGGGCAACAAAAATGTATCAAGACTTGAAGAAGGGATATTGGTGGCCCGGAATGAAACACGACATTGTTAAGTACGTGGCTAAGTGCTTAACATGTTCCCAAGTGAAGGCAGAGCACCAAAAACCGTATGGTAAGTTACAACCTTTAGAAGTACCAGTTTGGAAATGGGAAGACATAACCATGGATCTCGTTACAAAGCTTCCCAAAACAAAACGAGGTCACGATGCTATTTGGGTTATAGTCGACCGAATTACTAAAAGTGCTCACTTTTTGCCCATACGAGAGACTGTTTCATCTGAAAAGTTATTTATACGAATGAAATAATAGCTCGTCACGGAGTACCCGTGTCTATTGTGTCAGATCGTGACACAAGATTCACGTCTCGGTTTTGGCGTAGATTTCTTGAAGATGTGGGCACAAACTTTCGATTGAGTACTGCATACCATCCACAGACGGATGGACAGTCAAAAAGAACTATACAAACGTTAGTAGATATGTTGAGGGCTTGCGTCATAGATTTTGGGGGTAACTGGGATGACCATTTGCCGTTGGTAGAGTTCGCGTATAATAAGAGTTACCAGAGTAGTATTCAAATGGCGCCATATGAAATGTTGTACGGTAGAAAGTGTAGAACCCCTGTGTGCTGGGGAGAAATCGGACAGCGAGAGCTCGCTCCTAAAGATGTTGTGGCGATAACGAATGAAAAGATTGATCAAGTACGGGCTCGTTTGAAGGCAGTGCAAGATCGACAAAAATCTTATGCGGACAAAAGAAGGCGCCCTATTGAATTTCAAGAAGGGGATCGAGTGTTCCTAAAGGTCTCGCCGTGGAAGGGTATAATACGGTTCCGTAAACGGGGGAAGTTGGGTCCTCGGTACATTGGACCGTTCAAAATTATAGTCCGTTTTGGTAAAGTGGCATACCAATTAGATTTACCTCCGGCTTTAGATGGATTCCATAACACTTTTCATGTGTCACAACTAAGGAAATGTCTCGCAGATGAAACGGCGTATGTGCCACTTGATGATATCGAACTGGATGAGAAAATGAACTATGTTGAAAGGCCGGTGGCTATTAAAGATTCCAAAATAACGCATCTACGAAACAAGGCCATTCGACAAATCTTAGTTCAATGGCAACATCGGAAAGGATCGGATCTAACATGGGAGTCGGCGGAAGAAATGCGAAGGCACTACCCGTCTTTATTTGGTACGTATTACGATTTTGAGGACGAAACCTCTTTTAAGGGGGGGTAGACTTGTAACACCTCAAAATTTTATAAACGATTATTTGAATGTTTAAATGTTTTAAATAAATTAAATAAGTTATAAATAAACAAGGAAGTTTAAAAAAATAGGAAATATGCTAGAATGACTGTTAAACGGAAAGATTGTCAAAGGCAAAATTATAGGATCAGATCTGGTCATCATTTCCAATCAAAGATTTGCTAGCTATTCGCCAGCCTATTTCCAGCCCGTCCATTCAATATGTTTCCGTTTTTTAGATTATTGTTTTTGTATAAATAGGCCTCTAGTTTTGCTTTGTAAAAACAACAATCAATACAAGTTTTTTCAATAAAGTCTTCATGGTATCAGAGCGGTGTTTCTGATCCTTAGAAACATTTTGCTCATCATCTACCTATCTCAAACCAAAAATCCCAACCAAAATCAAAACCCCAAAACAAAACAAACCTCTTCAAAAAAAAAAAAAAAACTTCACGAATTCCGACATACAACATTGTCGGAGTCACCACGAATTCCCGCACCAACCGTTTCTCCGACGGCCACTCCTACCGCTTCGCCGCCGTCTCCCGTGGTTACTCCGCCGTCAACCGCGCCTACATCTACTCCAATCGAATCTCTGGTCGCGTCTCCTCCGGCTCCTCCTACCGCTGATACTCATGCGGGAGGTCCGGCGGCATTTCCACCGTCGATTGCATCGACTCCTACCGGATCTCCAACTGCTTCTCCTAACGGTGCTGGTTTGAAGAGTGTTGTTGGTGGTGGTTTGTAGCTGTAGAGATCTGGTGGTGTGAGATTTGGAGAAAGTGAAAGTGGTGGTTTTATTTATTTTGTTTGTTTTGGATTTTATTCAGTGTATTCGAATAGAGAGAAGAAGAAGAAGGTGTAGGCGGCTGAAAAAGGTTGGGGAAAATTATTTGGGAAGTGTGTTAGAGATAAGCTAGTTGGCGGCTGCTGAACTCTTTTTTTTTTAGTATTAGGGTTGCTCTTGGTGTTTATAGAGAGAGACATCTTGCTGTCTTTAAAAAGGTAAAAAATAAAGAAATGAAAAGGTGGGGAGCACGGGTAGAAAGAGAGAAAGAAAAAAGGGAAATGGGAAAGGCAAATGCAGTACAGAACTGTTATAAAAAAAATAAATCTTGGATTTTCGATTGTGGGGCAACTGACACCATGACATATGAAATTTCTAATTTGGTGTCAACGTCAAAACCAGGAAAAACTCATATTCAAGCTGCGAACGGAGAAGTTATGCATGCAGAAGGAGGGGGAACAATTGAAATCTCCCCAACATTAAAACTCTCAAATTGCCTTTATGTTCCATCATTGTCACATAAATTACTATCAATCAGTCATGTGACAAAAGAACTAAATTGTATAGTGCTAATGCATCCCACTTTTTGTATCTTACAGTATATCAGGACGGGGACGTTTATTGGACGTGGCACTGAGCGTCAGGGGTTGTACTATGTGGATGAGGTGGCTTAACAAGGTACTGTGATGCTGGCTCATGGAACTACAAACCGGGAAGCATGGTTATGGCATAGGCGTCTCGGACATCCATCTTCTGGGTATCTACATCTTTTATTCCCTAAACTTTTTTCTCCTCGTGATAAAATAAATTGTGAAACTTGCTTTCTTGCTAAAAGCCATCGACAACCTTTCAAGCCAAATAACACAAGAATTAATGTGCCTTTCTCATTAATTCATTCTGATGTATGGGGTCCATATCCTATTACGAGGGGGGGCAAGGCTTTCGTTATTTCTTGCTATTCATAGATGATTGTACCTTGTACCCGTATGACGTGGGTTTATTTCTTGAAACACAAGTCTGAAGTTTTTGAAAAATTTACTATATTCCATACTATGATTCACACTCAATTTCAAAAAGAAATTCAAATTCTTCGATCTGACAATGGGGGGAAATTCGTTAATGCATCCATAAAACAGTTTTGCCAAACCAAAGGAATAATTCACCAAACCACCTGTCCACATACTCCTGAATAAAATGGAGTCGCCGAACGCAAAAACCGTATAATTCTTGAGATGACTAGGGCCTTCTTAATTGAATCCAAAGTCCCTAAATTTTTTTGGCCCGAAGCAGTTGCTTCTTCTGTATACCTCATAAATCAACTTCCTACAAAAATTCTTGAACTAAAAACCCCCATACAAGCCATAGAAATTTTTTTCGAGATTCCTCCTCCTCTTACTCTTGAACCACGAATTTTTGGCTGCTCAACCTTTGTTCACATACCCAAAACCAATTGGACAAAACTTGACCCGTGTGCCGAGAAATGTGTGTTTGTGGGCTATGGAGTTAATAAAAAAGGTTATCGTTGCTATAACCCAAAACCACGTCACACACACACACTACTATGAACCTTGACTTTCTTGAAACAGAATACTTCTATAACACCCAACCCAATGGTCTGGGGGAGAACGAACACATAGACACACTGGGTTGGCTGACCTGATTCCCATCGTCTAAGGAAGTCATAACCAGAGGAGATCACAGTACCAAAGGAGAATCACCACCTGACACAAACACACAACCAACTGAGCACAGTGTCACTGAAGAAAATCCCTCCAACCTGATGCCCGAGGTAAGTAACAATGAGATTCCTGAAAATTCTGATGTTTTCCCTAATCATTATGAATGTGAGCACACAGAACAGGAGCAAGCTGAACGAAGTTCTCCTGCCTCTCCTAATCATAGCGATGGTGAACACATAGAACCGGTGACAACAGCATAGCACATTGAACCAAGGGAAGCACCAGAACGGTATGTGTTGCCGCCAAGGGCAAATAGGGGAGTTCCTCCCAAACGATATTCACCAGGAAAGGAATCTCGAAACTCAAATTATCCGGTAGCCAACATAGCCAGGGGGAGCCTGTCTTATGAAGCTAAGGCGTTTGCTTCCTCATTATATTCTGAACATACTCCAACCAATGTAAAACAAGCCTTAGAATCTGAGAACTGGAAAAAAGCAATGAGAATAGAGATGGAGGCCCTGATGAAAAATGATACATGGGAAAAGTGTACTCTTCCCCCAGGAAAGAAACCCGTGGGATGTCGCTGGGTTTTTACAGTGAAGTACAAGTCAGATGGAACCATTGAGAGGTACAAAGCCCGACTGGTAGCTAAAGGATATACTCAAACACACGGGATTGACTACTTGGAAACCTTCTCACCAGTGGCCAAAATTAACACTATCAGAGTCCTCTTCTCAATAGCTGCAAACGAAAATTGGCCACTTCATCAATTTGACGTAAAGAACGCTTTTCTGCATGGAGAATTAACAGAAGAAGTTTACATGGAAGCTCCTCCTGGTTTTGCAACAGATTTCAAGACAGGTGAAGTATGTCGGTTAAAAAAATCCCTTTATGGTCTAAAGCAATCTCCTCGAGCATGGTTTGGTAGATTTACACTCGCAATGAAAGGATATGGATTCAAACAAAGCAACTTAGACCACACTTTGTTCATCAAACAAAGAGGAAGACTTGTAACATGTCTAATTGTATATGTTGATGATATGATCATTACGGGGAATGACAAGGAAGAAATGACAAAATTAAAAGAAAGCCTGTTCCGAGAATTCGAAATGAAAGACTTGGGAAGACTTAAGTATTTTCTTGGAATTAAAGTACTGAGGTCCAAACGAGGAATCTTTATTTGCCAGAAAAAATACATCCTAGATATGTTAGCCGAAACGGGAATGATCGATTGCAAACCAGCAGATACACCAATGATGGTGAATCATAAACTTCAAATGGAGGAAGGAGCAAAACTAGTCGAAAAAGAGAGGTATCAACGGCTAGTAGGAAAGCTGATATATCTGTCACACACACACGACCTGACATAGCTTATGTAGTAAGTGTGGTTAGCCAGTTTATGCACCAGCCTCAAATAGCACACATGGAAGCAGTATGTAGAATCATGAGATATCTCAAAGGAACAATTGGCCATGGAGTCCTCTTTAAATCAAACGGACATCTGAAAATTCAAGGGTACACTGATGCAGACTGGGCCGGAGATAAAGGGGATCGAAAATCTACATCAGGGTACTTCATCCTAGTCGGTGGAAATCTAGTTACCTGGAGAAGCAAGAAGCAAAAGGTGGTTGCTCTATCCAGTGCAGAAGCTGAATTTCGAGGAATCGCACGAGGCTTGACAGAAATCCTATGGATACGGAAGCTTCTAACTGAAGCCGGTTTTCCTCCGACAGAACCAACTAGAATCATGTGTGACAACAAAGCAGCTATTCAAATCTCAGAAAATCCGGTGCAGCATGATTGTACAAAGCATGTAGAAGTAGATAGACACTTCATTAAAGAAAAGCTAGAATCAGGGATACTCGAACTACCTTTTGTGCGGTCTGAAGATAAATTAGCAGATATCCTAACAAAGGCGGTTAATGAAAAAATATTCAGCAAATGCCTGAGCAAGTTAAGTATTGGAGATCCCACTACTCAACTTGAGGGGGAGTGTTAAACGGAAAGATTGTCAAAGGTAAAATTATAGGATCAGATCTGGTCATCATTTCCAATCAAAGATTTGCTAGCTATTCGCCAGCTTATTTCCAGCCCGTCCATTCAATATGTTTCCGTTTTTTAGATTATTGTTTTTGTATAAATAGGCCTCTAGTTTTGCTTTGTAAAAACAACAATCAATACAAGTTTTTTCAATAAAGTCTTCAATGACAACATGAATGAAACCAAGGGACTGAATGTGTAAAATTGTAAATAAATAAGAAATTAAAAGATGAAATATGGGTGGAGTGCGGGTGTTCGACGCAGGGAACATTCAGGAAGGGGAAAACCCCCTTCAACCCTAGTTCATCAAATCTCTAAGAATTGGATGTGATTCTGGGTCAAATTCGAAAGCATGTGACGAAACTTCCAACCATCTAAGAGTTTCCTACATAGGGTAAGTCAGATTTTGTGATTTGATGCAAGTTAGTGAAAATGGGTTTTGACCAATCAGTGAATTAGTATGAAATTATGCTTGTGGGTGCATTAGAATTATCATTAGAAGATGTTATATGCTTGAATTTGTTCATATTGAAGGATTGAAGGGAAACCCAATTGTTTAGAAGTATGATGTTCTTGAAGTAGAATAAATTTAGTAATTTTGATTGATGAATGTATGTGTATTAGGATAATTGATGAATTATTATGATATAGAATGAATATGATATGTGAATCTAGTTGATTAGAAGAGTTTGTGTGTATTGCTAGTGAAATCGTGCATTGAACACATGTACATAAGGCTTAAAGTGTTGTATGCACACCAGGTGTTCGTTAAAATGCCTCAATGAAAAACCATGAAATTTTGAATGGAATTGAAGGTGTTGAATTGCATAAATAGGATATAGTATTGATGAATTTCGAGATATGAAATGGAATGTGATTGATGCGTGAATGTGACTATTATGTAGTGGATGAAATAAACTAAATAAGAATGAATTATGTGTAGGAGTGAAAGAAGAAGGAGCTAATTGCGGTTCGCAACAAAAGGCTCAAGAACGAGGTAAGTTTGCTACTTACAAGTTTGTTCAACAACATTAGTAGTTTGTTACTTTAAATATTAGTTTCTTAATGGTAGTCATTGTATTAAAATGAGAACGCGAAAGTAGAGCTCCGTAACGGTCCGTGATGAACGGGTCGGTTCGGGTTAGAATGAGAATGAATAAGTGAAGTTTTCTTAATGTTTCGTGTAAACGGGTTATGATAGAATGATTTGGAGAGAAAGATGTAACGAAGTTGGTTACATAAACAAGAAAGCCGAGTATAAGAATGACTTAGTCATGTATGGTTTAAAATTTAAATGGTGATTATTGGTTCACCAAGTTCATTATTGCATTAGTTGAAATATGAGTATTACGCTAATGTTGTTTGTTGTAAGGGTTGTAGGTAAATCTCAAGTTTAAATGCTATTGCATCGCTCGGAACCGAACACACCTTGAACGCCTTTATGCGCTTCCGCAATCATTAATGTATCATCAATGGGTCAATATTTTGGTTTAATTAGGCTATGTTGGTAGTTATAAACTCTAAACTTGACGTTGTAAATCTTTTGTTAAACACTAATTGTAATGGTCGTTTTGAAAGTTTCTAAAGTGTTATGAAATTTACTATGTCTTTTTAAAATGCGTTGTAGGTCAATTGTTGAATGTTATTAAACAGGGAATTACTTATTTTGCGAACGGGTCATGCCCGAATTTTATTAGACAATAGTATGAATTATTGTATTTTCGGATTTAGAACTTTGGGCGTTTCATACACCCTGATCCCGTTCACGATGATTAACATTTTAGGCGATGTTTTCGAATGAGTAGACAATTATTTATGCGTTTAGCGAGTGATTTGTCGGAGTGATATCCTTTTTTTTCAACAAAGGGAAGATGCGAGAGGTAGACTCGGGTTCACCTCTATACAAAGATGTACTGCCACTCTACGGCAACTAAGGTATGAGATTTCGTCAAACGCAATTGATGAATATCTAGAAATGTCCGAAAGAATTGTGCGCGATTCATTTCGTTCTTTTGTCAAAGGATATATATCTTTACTTAAATGTTATTTTTTAAAATTTTAAGTTTAAAATTGACAACGTGTGTTTAAATTATATACATTCACGTAGGGATCATATCCATTTACTCACGAAGATATTTGCGTAAACCAACATTGTTTGATATCCAATGCATATACGAGGTTCACGATGAAAAACATGGTTTTCTTAGAAAGCTCGGTAGCCTCGACTGTACACATGTTGGATGGGCTATGTATCCTACAACTTGAGGCGGTCAGTTCCTTCGAGGTGATCACTTCGCCCAACAATTATACTTGAAGCAGTGGCCTCGCGTGATCTCTGGTTTTGGCATGCGCTTTTTGGAGTTGTTTGGTCAAATAACAACCTAAATGTAATTGATCCATCCCCAATATTCGATGACATTATCAATGGGATTGAGCCCGCATAATGGTTTTATGAAAACGGGGAACATTTCAAATACAACTACTACCTGGTTGATGGTATTTACAAGTGGTAGACACTTGTTCAAGCTTTTTCGTCTACAATTGATGACAAGCGAAAGTACTTTACAAAGAAACAAGAATCAACAAGAAAATATATTGAAATAGCTTTTGGAGTTCTAAAGAAAAAAATTCATTTGATTGCCAACCCAATACGATTTATGACACTGAGATAAAATAATGGGTGTTGTCTACACTTGTCTAGTTCTACCTAACATGATTCTAGAGGACCAAGGTATAGTTATTTGTCAAAACTACCAAAGTGCTGTCTCATGGGGTGAATTGACAATCACTAATGAACAAAAACTCCAAAACATACAGGATATCAAAAACCATGAGACATACGGAAACCTTCGCCATGAGTTGGTAGAGCATTTCTGGGCTAGACGACCCGATGATCTTGTATTAGACTAATATTATTTGTAGGTTGTAAACCTTTTATTTTAATATGATATTTTATAAAAAAATAAATTTATATTAATTTTAGTTTACAAATTTAGAAAGAATAAGCATAAAAATAGAAAAAAAAACTGAAAACTCGTTGAAGCCCATACACCTTGACCACAACAGGGTTAGGTTCCTTCAGTAGTGCGTAGTCAACGTCCCGCCAACGTCAAGTTAATCAATATTACAGGATGAATCCGGGTGCTCACCTGAACTACAACAGTTAGTCTTATAGTATAGCTTTACAACTTGTATTTGAGGTTCATTTAAGGTATTTTAGAGGTATCTTGGAGGTGGTTTGTATCAAGTAGGAACCTCGTATTATAGTAGTTTACTACTAGAGATATATAATTCTAAAACCTTCCTAATCTACATTTTTCTATACTAGATTATGCTTTGTTGATATGAGGGACTCATTTTCTTTGGTTATTTTGAATACCTCTAGTAAAATTACATTGAAACGTATAAAAAAAACAAAATCATGTATATAGGGTTTTTAAATATATCAGATTTGTCAGAGAAAACTAAATTAAATGTTAAACAAGAATTAAAAAAAAACATCTAGCCCCTGGCTATCACTCCACTACCGTGATCGCCACTACAGCCACCGACACTCCACGGCCACAAACACGCCCCTCATTGTTGCTGCCACCAACAACCATCACCGACAATGACAGGCCCATCACTGTAGTCGCCTCCACCTCACACTGCAACATCGTCTCAGCACTGCTACCTCCATCACCACGACACGCCCACCGCTTACACCACCTCATACTCATCTCCGCCGCTATTGCCACTACAGCCACCACCAGCATTGCCTTTAACCACCATAATAAAATATAGTGCATGAATTTATTTTGGTACGCTTTTATTACAACAACTCACTTCAACACAACTCCATTTTGGCCAAAGACTGTTTGACCTGAACTAAATTGATACCACTTTCTTAAAACACTCATTTTGACCTTAACTCAGTTTGACCCCTGCCTGTTTCGACAGGGATCCGTTTCTGAAGAAGCATTGACCTGTGCGGGTCGGTACTTCTACGGTGATGCATACGGATATTGCAACATCTCGTCTTCTTCGCCCGAACCCTAGACTTGCAAATAAGAAGAAAAGAATGTGGGCAACGTAGAGACGGCCGGTAGAGGAAAAATCCCCTATTTCCAGCTACAAAAGTGTGTTGCCCTATATCTCATACCCTAATAAGGAGGTGGAGACCTTCTTATATAGGAGATATGGGAAAACCCTAACCTCAATGGGCCAGGCCCAGTTAGGGGTTGTCTCTACAAGCCTACAGCCTAGTGTAGTATATAAACTACAACTCGCTAGGCTTCGTGGATTTGTATGCAATAATAATATATAATTAATATAAAAGTGATAAATAGCAGGAAAGTCCAACCGCTCGGGTGGGGTCCAGTACCATACCTCGTCATATCCCCCAGTCTAGTGTTGCTCCCGCGTGCAAGCGTGGGAGGTGCACTTAGACTTATTAGGAGCTCGGGAGTGAAGATCACTAATTTTAGGCTTACATGTCATCCGGGTGAGAGAAAGTCGCCGGCCACGTTTGTTGTGGTTGCCGTTGGCTGTGAGTAGAGATAATGGAGCAATGAATAGTATACGACTGCTCATCGTGGAAATTGTTGGGCAAACATGGTGCACACTGATTGGTTGTAGGCGGTTTCCATTTGTACTAGCGCATTACCATGAGCTTGTCCAGGTTATGCGTATGTGGTTAGGTCTCATGCATGAGTCTTGGAACAGGCTGAGTTTTGGCGGTTAAGTGCCTCGCCTTTGGATGATTTTCTCAGGTGTGGTCCCGCCTTAGCGGTGCGCACACAGTCATGTCAGCTACTGTAGAATATCCACCCTGTGGTGTGACTTTTGTTGGTTAACATATGGTACGCTAACGGCGCTCAACTCATTGAAAGAGTTGATGTTGACGTGACGATGGTCCCTACCATGCGTCCGTGTCGTCGGGATCTCCGTTGTCGTAATGTGCAGCCATTGGTGGTCATAGATGCACATGCAGATGTTATGCCACCTTAGGCGAATGTAGAACTGCTGGCGGTTGTACCAGCCATCGTTATTGATGATCCGACTATAGCAATCATCATTGCAGTCGGGAAGAATGATATACAATGCACCCATGCAGAAGTGCTTGCTATGCTCAGTGACCTCAGAAGAGTACTTAGAGCGTTATTTATGTTCCCTACAATGTTTTTATAATTGTGGGACAAGTACTTGGTTTTTCATCAGTGATTGTGCATCTATTACTAAGATACCCACTGGAGTAGTAGTGGTTGAATACATCTATTACCAAGATGCCCACTCTTAGCGCTGTATAATTTAATCACCTGACTTTGTTATTATGAAAAATATTTCATGTCAGAGTTGTTTTTTACCGTGATATGCAGTTTAAATGCGGTGGTATGTTGGGTTTACAAATGTTTATATGAACACTTGTAGATATCAGAAAGTGCTTTATAACCCACGCGACGTTAATGAACACTTGAACAACAAAGTGCTTTCTACGCGCTTGGCGTGAGTGAACACTCATTGAGATAATAAAATGCTTTATACGCGTTATGTAAGCTACTATGTGCTTTTCCTGGACGCGCATTGGCGTGTCTGTTTAAATTACCTCGCCGACTATGGCGTGAGGGTTTTTTGTTATCCATGTCGCATATTGGCGTGGAGAATACACATCCGAATAAGTATTTTTCCTATCGCATAGCGTGTGGAATACTTATAAGTATATTGGTTTTTTCGTGCATTTGTCCTGACTACCAAATTGCATATGTTGCGTCAAGTGTTATAGTCGTGCGCCAAATGATGTGAGAAGTATAAATGTCATTTCGATATGGCTCATAGTCAGCTGAAGATGTGACATTTAGCCAAATAAAAGGTGGCGTACACAATCAAATAGAATATGACATGTGTAGCCAAATGGTGAATATCCAGACAGCGAATAAAGTAGTAGTACGTGGAGCACGACAGAATACTAATGTGCCACGTAGCCAAAGGTCCGTATGGTACACAATTATGGAAAGATCGGGTCCATAGCCAAATAAATATGTGGTCCACAACCAGACATTGGGGTCGTGAATATCAGGATAATGATGCATCGTGTGGCCGAATAATAATGACATATATAGATAGATATATATCCTTATGAATATGCAACGCATAACGATATATTATGAAACATGCTTATGACTCGACCCTTAAACAAGGATAGTTGGTTTATCATCTGGTGCATCTAAACATCCACATTATATAAGAACCGATGCGAGATAATGTGCAGTGGATATCACTTTAATGGCCAACCTGAGAGAAGATGCTCACTTTTAAGGCGTAGTGGCGCTATACCCTGCTAGTCCCCCAGTTCAGTGCTGCTAAATTATGTTAGTAGTATTGAACTTAAATAATATAAGAGATGTTCAAAAGCAGTAATGCAAGCATATATAAGTGAATCGTGTGTGATGGGATATACCATGTTTGTCGAGCAAAATACCCACACATGGTTTAGGTGATACCTCATTAAGTCATATGAGGATCGCATGCAGATTAAGATACCTGGGACCTGAATTGTAATATGCTATGTTGTACCAGCTAGATGTGAGTCTGTCTTAAGAACAGGTTTGGTTTTATCCAGAGTAAAGGCCACGGAGAAGTTCATAAGGCATGTTTGCGCTTGTCTCCAGCCAGATTTTCATGTCATCAGAATATGAATGTTGTAAGATGACCATAAAAAATTCTTAAGTAACATAAACACTGTAGAATATGTCCACGAATTGTTTTGATAACTACACTATTAATTGGCTCAGGCATGTCAACATCCTTCTTGCTAACTAGTTCCACTGGTTGGTTGCAATCATGCGACTTTAAATGGTTTGTCCATGTACTTGATGATAGTTATGATAATTGCACTATAAATTGGCTCAGGCTTCAGAGTTACTACTCTGTCGTGTCACACAGTTGGTTCATTTATGATATGACTCCTCGTTCATCACAGCTGATGTGGTGTAAGGGCCCGTGGCGCAAATAGGAGCGATGCGAGGTCAGGCGACACGTAGATGGGTGGTGCGAGGTCAAGTGGCATGAAGGATAGTTGGCGTGAGTGCAAGGGTCCCGCATGTAAACGGTTTGACAGCAGATGCGCAGATTCGGTCGGCATTGGGGCCGATTGCACGATGGCGGGAAAAATAGGGGCGTGGAAAGACATTGGGTTGTGATTATGCATCTGGGAAGTGTGAGCGAACCGCTGGCATGTTAAATTGTACCCCCCCCCCCTTTTCAGAATTGAGATATCGGCCTAGCTTTGGCGCTTTGTTTTGATTTCCACGTTCCCTGACTCAATGGTGGCGTATCGATCCCCACCACATGTGATCATAAATAGTTGCCAAATTCCATTCCCTTCTAGTACTGTATAAGCAATAAAGTTTTTATGTCTATAACAATACTTCATATCTTCTTCAGCTCCAACCTATTAATGAGTGGCAACTGGTGTGACATAACGGTTTCGATAATAGGGTGGTGCGCGGTGGAAAGTCAATTTGGCATGACTTATTTATGGCGCGAATCATCATATAGCGGGTCTCCGCCTAGGAGAACGACGTGTCACAGCGGATTTCCTCCACGGGAATGGCGTAGCGCAACAGAGACGTCACGGTGGAGCAACTTGCATTCCGTGAGAAATTCAAGTAAAGAGCTTGGAATTTTTTATATAGCTATGAGGCTGCTGGTGGCGCGAGGAGAGCAAATGGCGTGAAGTGTGTTTACCCTGGCAACCTGAACAAGACGGCGTTGAAGTCGAGGGCACAAAAGGCGTGTGGTGTGAACAACAACTGCGGTTGTTGAACCTTCAACATCTCCCTTTCAGGTGCAACCCAGAACATAGGTAGCATGAAAAATCGGTTGCAGTGAGGCGAATGGCATTAAAGCAGGCGGTGTGCTAAATCTCCCCAGCTAGCAAGTTTGTATGCTAAGAAAAGAATGAAGCGTCTGCCATTTCGTTAGGCAAAGATGATTGTATGCCACGAATTAAGCAAGCCATAACTTTGCTCGGAAGTTCCCTCATTCTTGCTGTTCAGCATGACTATCCGACAGGGTCATGAGTTGTGTTTACAGGTCATCGCCATACCACTCTTTATGTAATCAGAATGTGATTCGTCACATATCGAGTCTATATAAGTCTTCATTGTAAGAGTGATCTTGCGAGTGCATATTTGAGTCAAGAGTAAATTGTTGAAAACCATCTTACTAGTGCACACTTGGATGCGGCGATGTAGCTCTGGCGTGCATTGTAATGCTAACCCTCTTTAATGAGTGATTCAATCCTGCTTCATATTTAAGAGCTGATGGATCCAATTTGTAGTCCAATTCATGTTACCAAGATGTATATAAAAACCATATGCAAGTGGTAAGAGTATTCTTACAAGAATGCTTGTTTTGATATCTATAGTCGAGAGACTAATATCTATCACATATGTAAGAAAAGACTATGTGATAAAAAGGAGAAACATGACACATATCATGTCTTAAAATATTATTTAATGATATCCCATCTTTCATTTAACATGTCTTAGATTTTGAGTGACTTGAGATGTTAGATTTTGTAAAGCCAAATGTACAAGTAAGCTTTATTTTTTAACTGAGCTTTTCCATTGGTCATACTAAACAAAGCTCTACCTTTGTGCAAGTCAAAAAGTGGTCTGAGATGAAGTCATCCGAAATAATGTCTTATGAGAACTATCCTACCAGTAAGGTAGCCTGACAGGGCGTCCGAAAATTGAAATTTAGTAGTCCGTCCGAAAATGAAAAGGTGGTTTCAAAATTTCAACGGCGGGTAAAGCCATGAATGAGTTAATTCTATGGTATAACAGTTTAAAGCTATTAGCCGTTATACACCAAAATATAAGGCTTTAGGTCTCTTCCAAATAATAAGTTTCTAGACATATGTAACTCTTATGTCAAGCATAGCAAAAATAACTTTGATAAAGAAAGTGTAGGATTTGAAACCTGTTAACCGGAGTTTCTAGTATATATTGGGTAAGCGAGTGGCGGAAAATGACTATCCTGCGCAGGTGGCGAGCTCGTCCGTCATGGGCGGGTGGCAGGAGCTTGCCAGCCATGTGAAGGATTTCCTGAAAGGTGCGAGGGTTACGCCGGATAGTTATTGCACTTCGGCAAACTTTGAGAGAATATATATTTGGTCGTTGTTGATCCATAAGTCGTGTGTAGACTCTCTGTTAGAATCGCGAATAGCCTAGAACTCCCGCCCAAGCGTGAAACCGGTTGCCCTCCGTTGATGGCGGGAAAGATAGAGGGCGTAAAGATAGTCCGCCTTAGATGGCGGAGTGTGATACCTGTACGCCGTAGGTGGCGGAATGAGATGTCGGTCCGCCTGAAGCGGGAAGAGCGTGATACCGGTCCGCCGTAGGTGGCGGAGTGAGATGCTGTCCGCCGTAGGTGGCGGAGTGGGATTTCCGAAGTTATGTGTTTGAATATGTTGTTTGACTCAAACCATTCGAGAAGATCATGAAGGAAGGTCATTAAGCATGGAAACCGAAAAGTCCGAATACCCTCGGCTTTGGTGCCTATGTCTGATAATGGTAGTGTCTGTGGTGTAATACCGAGCGAGGGTTTTATATCGTGTAATTTCCTTAGCTTAATGCTACTAGATCATGTTAATGGTTTCGAACTTTAATTATATGTACTAAGAAACAATAACACGGGTACCGTAAAAGGTATACGACGTGTATCAAACGATTAAACAGTTGTAGACAATATCTATCAACATCACTTTTAATGACGCATGTATGGTCTAGCTATGAGATATACCATCAGGTCAGATGATGGTACATGGCCTGATCATAGAAAAGTGTCCACTGAATAATTAGTGAATATATATACTTTGAATGTAATCAAGAATATACCATTCCTAAATTCGAGTTGGAGAAAAGATTTAGAACCTGTAAACCATGACACGTATGTATGGAGTTGCAATCCGTAAATTTATTACGCCTAGTTCAAGACTGTCTGACGAACATGACCGTTTGATAAATGAGATAGCTTAGCGGGAAGACATCTAGGCGGGGTGCGACGCGCCCTCATTCAACATGTTGCGTATCTGTACTTCGATCATTGTAAATACTTTACTATGTACAAATAAAGGGTTAGACCAAACCGTTGTCCTTGAACAAGGATCACATGGTGTACCAGTTTTAAACCGTGTGAGCTTCTTTCACGGGTATCATGCTAATTATGTCATCAATATTGAACTCGTAAAATGAGCTGATTACAATTTCAAGATGAATATAGGGAGTTGTATCAATCCATCACCCCTGGGGGTATTGTTTGCACTTAGACATAATAATTTATGCTTCGACGTACAATACAATGTCTAGCCCCTTTAAACTTAGTCTGTTTCATATACTGGTAGTCCAATCCTCGTAGCCAATATGTTCTTAAAAACCATTTGTGGCGGTGATTGTAGGCTCTTCGAATCATACCCGATGATGTATGGCGATATATAAAAGTTTTGCTAATATGAAATTCTTTTACAAAGATGTAAATATGTTCGTCAAGCCTTGTGTACAACATTGTTTTATCTAGTGAAGTGATAACCTTTTTAAAGACGCTGTTGTATAGCGAATCAAGGATGATAATCTTCTACCATGAAAAGCTAATGCATGGGATACGCCGGTATGGTATTACATGTGTATGAGAGAAAGAACTCATAGCATTAATACCAATAATAAAATCATGTTCCTGAGCCTACTATTATTATTGTTTTTTATGATAACCACAAAAACGTGTTTACTTATATAAGACATGATATATATTTTTCTTTCTGCAGCCAACTGTGAGAATATAATTTAAACCCGCAAGCTATCACAAAGGGTTTATTATAAGGGGGACGGGGCGCCCCATTGTCGGTTATCTTTCACACGTGGAACGGCGTGGAACACCACCTCCGGTGGATATTATCACGCGTGGAATGAATTAAGCGTGATAGTGAGCACGTGTTGTATATATTTGTGTGATGAGTGACGTAAGTTGAATGAAACTAGGGAATTTATATACAGTCATAAGGGCGAATTCATGGGAGCCATTCCATATATCCCTCCCAAAATATGATGAAAATTCAAGGTAGAGGACTTACCCAAATGCGGTGATTTCGTACAAGCTAGGAATGGCACACCACTCACCAGAATCCCTTGGTCGATGCACCTAGGATTGCAAGAAAATTATCCAGTAGACGGTCCAGCTTGAAGTGGTTCGACAAATAAGATGGTTCGATCTTAAGTTATCAACGTGATTGTCATGTAGTTGTCCGACTAGGTCGGATGGCGAGTTCGTGCACATTTCCAGCCAGGTTTCATGCAACCCAAACATAATTAGTTGAAAATGCAATTAAAAATTTTAAGAGTAAAGAGGGAAAATCTATGGGATAATCGATGTAGTGACGTACCTCGAATCCGATTTTTCAACTTGAACGCTACCATACAATGCCTTTTGTTAATAAGCATGTGAGGATGGGACATGATGTCCCTTGATAAACAACGCGTATACGTTGCATTATCCTTGTATTATTTCAAAACGTAGTTAAGTCATGATATGGTTAATGACATACCTTTTTGCATAACATATTCAGCACATGGTGATTGCATAGCGGTAGGATGTCTGGTTGGTTGCCATCAGACCGCGCTACTTGGACATCGAAATGATCGTGGCTGGTCCATGTATGAACGACTGTCTCACGCGTTTACTATCAGTTTGTGGGCATTTATTGTAATGCATTGTCTCACTCTAATAATGTGTGGTTCTGTCTTAGGACCACCGTATTTAGAGCACACATGTTTATCAGGAGCGAAGACTAGCTCGATTGGACATGTGAAGTCTGGTATCAATGTTGCCATGGTTGTAGGAACTTTTGCGTTATCCCGTATAGTGTATACACTCGACCCTTGTCAAAATAATTTGTAATTACAGTAATATGTGAAGCTTTAAGGTATACCTCTCTAATTCGAAGCATCTCATGAGCTAAAATAGTCAAACGGTTAGCAGCAAAATGTATATAATCAGATTATATTTGTTTCATGAATGAAATATTTTCATGAATCTTAAAATCAATACACCTCTTGTAGCACGGGTAGTTGGTACGGACAAGATAGTAGCCAGCTCGAGATGGCATAACATAGGACTTAGCCCGCCTATGGGGGCTTCACACAGAAGGTTACATGTCGGAGATGGCACGGCCTAGGGCGTCGTCCCACGGATGGCGCCAATGAAGAAGCATTGACCTGTGCGGGTCGGTACTTCTACGGTGATGCATACGGATATTGCCACATCTCGTCTTCTTCGCCCGAACCCTAGACCTGCAAACAAGAAGAAAAGAACGTGGGCAACGTAGAGACGGCCGGTAGAGGAAAAATCCCATATTTCCAGCTACAAAAGTGTGTTGCCCTATGTGGAGACCTTCTTATATAGGAGATATGGGAAAACCCTAACCTCAATGGGCCAGGCCCAGTTAGGAGTTGTCTCTATAAGCCCACAGCCTAGTGTAGTATATAAACTACAACGCGTTGGGCTTCGCGGGTTAGTACGCAATAATAATATATAATTAATATAAAAGTGATAAATAGCAGGAAAGTCCGACCGCTCGGGTCGGGTCCAGTACCATACCTCGTCAGTTTCGAACCCACCCAACCAGTCAGGTTTGCCGAACTTAGTGTGATAGTGTACCCATTTTCACAAATGTTTCCATAACATACCCCCAAGTCAAACAACAAATTCATTATATACAGTGGAGAAAAGAGTATCCATGCTTGTATGAAGGGCTTGGAGATTTGGTCATAGTATAGATTATAATGTAAATAGCTTGTTAGAGATATCAATAAATCCATGCTTATTTCAAATAAAATTGCATCTCTTAGTAGGTCTTTAGCCACCTGAATTGGTTGCTTATTGGTTTGTTATAGCATTAACTTAAAGGGTGAGTTAGGGTTGTTTAGGCTTTAGATCACGAACTGGTATGAACCGGACCAAGACCGAGAATGAGTCAACATCAAAAGGAAGCCCATGAACCGGACCAGCTTGTTGCATATGATCTTTGCTTGGTCAGTTTGCCGGGTTGGACCGAAAAGGAAAAATCCAATGCTATTGGGTCGATCCTAATAGGGGCTAATGTTGTTGGGCCGATCTAAACAGTGACTATTGATGTTGAAAGCAAACAATTTTGGGCTAATTTATTGTGCTGGACCATATAGTTAAGTGCTTTGCAAAAGATACAAAAATTATGGGCTGCAAGATTATGAAAAAAGCTGGGCTACTGTGGTAAGACTTATTAGTGGGCTACAAGCCTACAACCATATTAATATTCAGTTGTAACAATTGTGGGCCGCAATCATACTAATACAATTATTAAGTTCTTTTTTTTTAATGACCAACGAATCATCCAAATAGGCTACTAGCGAAATTCACCATATTGGTATACAAACCCGGCCATCCAGCTAAACTCATTCGCAAAAGACCACCCAGACAGCGCTGGTCACCAGACCCACCATTCCAGGGGAAATCCACTATCTGAAAGCCCATTGTGGTAAAACTCATGACCTGCCTGAAACAAATCGCAAGCAAATTACACCAAATGGGACTCCACCAACCCATGACCTCTGCGTTGGAAGGTCATGGGGTTAACTCTTCCTAAGCCAACTGATCTAGGACTGTCTTTATGATGGCGATTTTGAAGCAGTAATAGTGTTCGGCGGTTTCATGCAACTATGGTGCATTGACGTACGTATAAGTACGCTTTTTTGTTCTCGAATATTTTTTTTCCTTGTCTAGTTTTAGTTATGTACTTATGTTTACTTTGGCATATAACCGTATGAGATTTCAAGGTTGTAACATTGTTATATTTTGTAGGTGTGATTCTAGTCTAGTTGATTGATATATAGTTGTGATATAGTTTGATTACTTCAACTTTAATAATTGTATTGGAGGTTTTTGTAATTTAAAAATAACTTTGACCTATGAATTGTTGTTTTGAGTGGCAAAAGGAATGTGAAGAATGGGTATATGATTGCCACATTTTAACACCACAAGAACCCACTCCCACTGATGTGCACATAAATCTAGAGAATATTTACATTTGGAGTGGGGATTGCAATCATATTGTTTCATTCATCATCCCTTTGAATCATGCCTAATCTACAAGGACTATTATTGTCCTCATTTTAAAGTTATGCTTTGTTTACGGTAAAAGAATAAAAAATAATTTTAAATATGAATATATGATACATGAGGGAGTTATGTAATTGTCTAAGCGTTCTCTTCATAATTTACATTATATCTATTAAGCACTACTTAAAAATTCTAAGCGTTCTCTTCATAATTTACATTATATCTATTAAGCACTACTTAAAAATTCATCATGTGATCTCTACTTAAAATTGGTTCGTAATGAACATGGCTCTCTATATTTAAGGGCACCTTCATGACACAATCAAATTTAAGTAGAGAAGCCATGTTCATTACGAACCAATTTTAAGTACGAGTTCCATCTAAATTTGTCTATAGTTGTCCATGGTAAAGACCCCATGGATATTCATAGACTCGCCAAGTAATGACATTTTTGTCACCAATAAAAATATCACTCGTTATATGTAATTAGATGTAATGATACCGATACCAATACCGAGAAGATTAACATGGACTATTGTGAAACCCTGGCAAATCTCATATCGGCCGTGGCCAGGAGAGATTCTTGGTTCATAAGACACTTCTAGCCCCTTAAATCACCAACGCGTTTTGTGCTTATTTGTCTGTGGAGCACATGAAAACTACACAGTTAAGCGTGGTCATGTGTGAGTAGTATCGGGATAGGTGACCTCTTGGGAAGTCTACACCGGAACAACCAAAAACAAATACGTGAGTTCTTGGATGGGCAAAGCGGACAATATTGGTGGTAAGAGGGGGTTGATGTTACTAATAGTATCAGAGCCACTTCTGTGCCATTCGAGATGGTGGGGCAAACCTCATCGAGTACTATGAGTCCCTAAGAGTGGGGGGGGGGGGGGGGGTGATTGTAACGATACCAATACTGAGAAGATTAACATGGACTATTCTGACACCCTTGGAAAATCCTACATTGGTCGTGGCCAGGAGAGATTCTTGGTTCATAAGACATTTTCCGCCTCTTAAATTAACAATGCGTTTTGGGTTTAGTTGGTTGTGGAGCACATGAAAACTCCACAGTCAAGTGTGCTCAGGTGAGAGTAGTACCAAGATAGGTGACCTCCTACGAAGTCTCCACCAGGGCAACCAAAAACAAATACGTAAGTTCCTAGATGAGCTACCCATCAGAGTCTAAGTGGATAATATTTATGATAAGAGGGGCTGGATGTTACATTATACGACTTACTTTGTTAAATCATCATCATCATTATACTCTGTAAATCCCACCAATAGCAAAGCTAAGGTAGGGTCTGAGAAGGGTAAGATGTAGACAGCCTTACCTCTACCCGACTACCCCGTAGGAATATAGAGGCTGCTTCTAGTGAGACCCCCCCGGCTCGATAGTAGTTTTGCATCAAGCCTTGAACATAAGGCACATAGCACTCAACAATTGAGACAACTGCCGATTAGCGCATATACCCCCTTGTCTTTCGGCTATCAGCGCCACCACATGATGCATGAAAAAGATATAAAATCATAAAACAAATAAAAATTTCAAATAATTATGGAAAAAGATATAAAATCTTAAACATCAATCAAGACACTCGATGATTCATGAGCAGGCATGACATTTGATGTGTGAAGGAATGGGGAGCCTTGGATCAAGCACCACACAAAGCATTGACATCAAAGCATTGACCCGTATCTTGGTCCTACATCCCTTTTGACCATGACCAAAATAGTCTATTCCTTAATTCCTGTTTTACCCCCTCTGACTTTACTTTCCAGAAGTATTAATTACGTTTGGAACTTTGTATATTCAAATTTGGATATAATTGACACTTGAGTAGACAAATACTCACACCATTTATACTATTAGGTATGGGGGAGGATAGTCTCCAAAGGACTACCCGCCACGTAGGCGTCACGTAATCACGGGAGGAGGATAGTCTCTTTGGTGACTACCCAAGGGTGTGGGGACTACCCCACTTTAAAGAAACAATATATATTCAGGAGAGAGAGAGAAACAATGAAGGTGGCCCACCACTTGCCCCGTCTTCACCGTCGGAAATCCGACGCATTTGCCGAGCCGGGCCCCTTGGGGGCGGTGTGTGACGCAGCTAAAGGGGGGACGGGCCTTCCGACGAAGCCCATACCTGATAGTCTTAGTATAAATGATCAGTGTATAATTAATTTTGGTTTAATATGAAAAAGTTTATATTTTGGTTTGTATTATGATAGACATGTTTCTCTAAATGTTTGTTATAGATATATGATTGCTTTCTTATAACATTTTTCTAGAGGTAATAAATTCTTACTTTTAAAACCGGATTTTATAATTATGATTCGTTGTATTGTGGAAACCAATCATCAAGTGTAATAAAATACGAAACATAAGCATTTGTCTATGCGAGAGAACTTGCAGGACGAACGATAGAACTTGTCGAACGAATGACAATTTGTCAAAAACCAGGATGACATATAACATGAATCATGATAACCAGACAACTTATCAATTCGATGATCGGAATATAGAAAATGTTCGTACATCATGTAGGGTGTGCAAAGTCGGTTAACCGTGGGTTCAGTTAACCGATGGTCGGTTAACCGAGGGTTTGGTTAATTGAAAAGTATTCACCATAACCACAACCATAACCGATGGTCAGTTAACCGTTGTTCGGTTAACCATTGGTTATGGATCGGTTTCTGTTAATTTGGTTAATTATCCAATGTATATAAACTTGTAAAATATAAACTCATGAATATAAAACATGCAAAATTATATAGATATCACATGCATATTGGTAATCGGCCCTATGTAGATAATAAAACAAATATTAATGGACCCTCAATTAGGCTAAAATATTAAAAAAAATCTAGCGGTCGTGAACTTATAAATAATATTACATTAAGAGAGTTTGGTATATATATATATATATATATATATATATACATGTTTGGCTAATCGGTTCGGTTCGGTTATTTTCGGTTTTAGATATATGATTAACCGAAACTGAAAGTTTGGTTATTCAAAAACCAATAACTGAACCATCGATTATTGCTTAAGTTCGGTTAATTCGGTTATTCTGTTTCTGTTAATTCAGTTTTATGCCCACCCCTAACATAATGTCTGATGCATGGGTCTTTGCTTTTGTGTCTTGTAATGTATGTGTAACGTTCCATAGTTTTGTACTTTCTAATTTTAGAAACTTGTAATCGTGTTCCATTTCAATCATTGTAATCAGAGACTTCGATCATAATGAAAATTCATGTCTTATAGATATATGACATATTCATGCTAAATTGTTATTCAATCAAACATCATATGCATGGTTATGTGTGAAACCGAGACATTATTATACATTCGTAATATACACATACGCACGTGGATCCACCTTACATACTTAGAAATACATTAAAAACATAAGTGTTTTAGCTTGAAATAACATAACAAACAAGTTCAGGGGCCAAAAGTGAACAAAATCCAACTGGTTTGGCATAACTCGTCCTCGCGTCGCGCGGGTACCAAGCCCTTGCTCGTCGCGCGACGCGACCAACCTTAATCCGCAAAAGTTGTTTCTCAATTCCGGGTTGGTCACCTTTTCCACCTCCATTTACCTTCTAACTTCATTAAAAATACTAACTCTAATCCACCACTATATAACTAAGCTTCCACACCTCCATTTCACTTTTCCCACACTCAAATCACTCTCTAAACACTCTCAAACAATCAGATTACAACCTTAGGGTTGTTACCTTCAAGTGCATAAGTGAGCTTTCAAATCACTTTCTCTTTCTCTTCTTCATGAATTCTTGCTTCATCTCACTTGGAACACCTCTAGGAATGTGTCCACAAGTTTACCATAGTAAACTAAGTTGAAACGTCACCATATTTGAGGTCCAAAGTGGGTTATACATTCTGTTTTATAAAACTTTTACAACTTGTTCTTATTCATAGTTCATCTTGTGGAAATGTTGCACCACACTTGTTCCCAACTAAACTCATGTTGTAGGACTTGTGTTATGGTTAATTTCCAGAAGATTAGAGGTTCATAACCTCAAATACTTGTTTCCCTAAAAGGTCCCAAGTGACCTACAAAGTGTTGCAACCAACCAACCCTTCAACCTTCAATGTTGAAAGACTTGTGTTTTGGTTAGGCATGAATAATGAAAACCTATGTTCTCCAACTTAGATTCCACCATTTCATTTGTTACTTAGCAAATTAGTTAGTCATTCCCTAAGTCACCAAACAATTTTCAGGTTAAACAAAGTGAACAAACTACACCAAGTCTTCAAACACTATCTATGTTGTCTTGGTGAATTAGGAGATTTTATTCATATTCATGACCAACCAAAATAATCAATTAAATTTATGATTTTGTGTTTTGATGAATCCATATAATGAGGTTAAATGGATGAAATTCATCCTACCTCCTTGCATGACTGATGCGTGTTGTGTGTTATATGTTTTTATGTATATTTTAAACCTTTTTTAACACTTTAGTCAAGTTTTAAATTTATAAAACACGATATTTTACTAACACTAAACACACATATGGGCAAGTGCACCCATCGTGAGCGTAGTATAGCGTTGGTAAGATACCGAGGTCGTCCAAGGACACAAGAGCTTTTAGTACCGGTTTATCCTCAACGTCTAATCAAATAAAAAATTTAGAAAAAGTTTTAAACATGAAAAATAAAAACTAAAAATGCTGAAAATAACAATAAAATAAAAACCAGATAGACAAGATGAATCACTTGGATCCGACTCGCCTTTAGTGTAACCTTTGATGATTTCCGCACTTTTGCATTTTTTAAGAGATTATCTTAGTTATAGTAGTAGGCCCCTCTTTTGAAGGTGACGTTACCCTCAACCCAGTAGTTTAAGTCAGCAATGATACAATCCTAAAGGGTCGGAATATTGGAAGACAATTAATTAAGTTATTAATGCGTAATGTGGTAGGCCCCTCTTTTGAAGGTGACGTTACCCTCGGCTAAGTGGTTTGAGTTAGCAGGGATACAATCCCAAGTAGACGGGTTAATGTATTAATAATAGTTTACATATGAGGGGGTCAAGCCATTCGCACCCACGCCATCCAATACCAGTGGGTATTGAAGGAGGTCCTAGTAAGCTTGACCCAGGTCCTTGCAGGATCTATACACTGAACAAGGCAAGAACCTTACCAAACCATTCCCTTAACCCCCGACCAGGTAGCCAACATATCTCTATATAGACCGTAGAGATATGAATGGTGTAAATCTTTTATTTTATATAGACAGTAAAATAATGCTAAGACACCACAGACAAATGATAAGGAAGTTTCACCTTCAACATAAGAAACTTGTTATTAAAGTCATTAATACAAACCAAATAAAAAGTGTGAAAAGATCAAATATCAAAAGTATTACACTAAATGCTTGTCTTCACCAAGTGATGTAAGAGACTTAGGAAAACATGGCCTTTGATTGTCAAGAACTCTTACTATCAATCTTGGATCCCGAGACTACTGCACACACTCTATGATGGATGATGGATGATGGTGGTGGATGTGGGTTGTAGTGGTGGTGGAGTGTGGGTGAAGTGGGAGAGAGGTGGTTTGCCAAGGGATGCCTTTGAAGTGAACCAAACACCTCTATTTATAGCCTGCACAGAAGCCCGGACATGGCCCCGTGTCCATTGGGCACGGCCCCGTGTCCATCCACTTTCTCTTTCTTCATTAATTGCAATTTGTCTGCATTAGCTCCACACGCCCCCATGTCCGCTGGGCACGGCCCCGTGTCCGCTTGGCATTGACCACACCCGTGTTGAGCTGGGCACGCCCCCGTGTCGGGAATAGAAGCTTCTATAGCTTTGTCCTTTCTACAGATAACTGGCCACGCCCCAGTGTCCGCTGGGCATGGGGCCATGGTCAGCCTTCTGTTCTCTTGTTTTTACTTGGGAAGATGCTGTCGAGGGGTCGGGCATGCCACGTTTATTCCTTTTCTTATATTTATGTTAGATTTGGCTGCATTTTTGTTCAATTTGTTCAATTAAGCTCATTTAGTCCTGAAAATACAAAAGGAAGCCAAAAGCACACTTTTTCCAACATTAGTATTAAAAAAGGGGTTAGTTTTATGCCTTATTTGATATATTTTATATGTTGCATTTTACACACATCAAATACCCCCACACTTGAATCTTTGTTTGTCCTCAAGCAAAACTCTTTATAATGTGGCTTACACTCCCAAATGGAATGGGTAGAAGAGAAGTTTTGGGCTTGTCTTGAGTGTCGGGAATCCAAGATCTTTATTAGGCTTTATTTTTATTTACAATCCTATTCGTTATGATTTATTTAGAACATTTCATAAGGGAAATTACTTATTTGGGCATAACATGCCTTCTTAAAATTCCATTTATATACAAGTTCACATACCTCACGGGAGATCACTCAATCACTCGGCCGAAGGTGTATTTTTGTGAAACACTCGAGACCGGCATGGAACTTACTTCTACCATATGCTTGCCAAGCAATCAATCCTCCTCCTTTTTAACTATACACCTTTGTAAATATCAAGAGAACTTGGGGAAGGGTTAGGCTTGGGTTAAAGGTAGGTGGTTTTGGGTTAGTAGTTAGTAAAAAGGCCGAAAAGCGTAAAAAACGTCGGTCGTCGTTAAACTTTTTGTTTTTGTGACTTTTATTCAAACAAAGCATTTTCAAACAAAGTTTCTTTTGAGGAACTTGTTTGTTTATTGCTATACTTTTTTTTAATAAGGAATGTCACATAAAGACTGAGCTTTTTACTAAGATAAAGGGTTAAAAATAAAAAAGTTTTTGGTGGGTAAAGGGTGTTTGTTTTGTGGGTTTAGAAACGAAAAGGTTTAGGCTCAAAGGGGTTAACTAGGGGGATTTTGGATAGGTGGTAAAAAAATGAAAAATAATGGTGTAGAAAGAAAAAGGGTAGTCCTAATGCCTCCATCATTTACTTACTTGGGTTTAAGTTGGTAAGGACCGGGAATGTATCGTCATGGCAAGTTCTAGAGTTGTAAGAAACCAAGCGGCTATTCACACAAGAAACGAAAAATGAGCATTTAATTTAAAGATATATGTTTGTATGCTCAATAAAGGCTTAAAACTCACTTTTTGTGGGAATGGGTTTTTAATATGATCAAGTATATATAATCAAATTTTAACTAGATTTGTCATGCCGTTTCATAATTTTCTTATGTTGGTTCTTTTTATCACGACGCTATCGGTTGTAAATTTGTAAAAATATGACCTTTTTAGAACTTGTTATTCCCAAATTAAACCAAGATAAGTAAAAAAAATTGAAAAGTTTTTGAAAAAATTTGGGGTGATTAGCGGTTCCAATAGAGTTTTGTGTAAGGCTTGTTATTAGGACTTGTAAAACTCAAGGTTTTAGCATCCCCCTACACTTAAATTACACATTGTCCTCAATGTGTCCCAAAAATAAGTTTTTAGGTTGATTGAATGTGTAAAAAGGTGTCAAAAACAAAATTTTATGTTACTGGGCGTCTGGACACGGGCCCTGTTCATCCGGGCAAGGCCCCGTGTTCAGATTGCCAGTATCATAATTAACAGAAGGATAGGCACGGGGGCGTGTTCAGTGAACATGGCCCCGTGTCCAGTTACCTGTACTGGGCATTTTCTGCAGAACCTTGAGCACGGGGCGTGTGGGCTGAGCACGGCCCAGGGCTGAACTTGCTGTAATGAAGAAAAAAATGTCGGGAGGCTCTGTTTTTGTACATGAGGTGTAGGTTCAAGTTTCCCTTAGTAGCCTCCATCATCCCGAGTGTGTTTTATTCCATCACAACATCATCCAATCACCATTTAATACTTAAAAACCATCATTTCATTAAAGAGTGAATTACATAAGATCCTAGAAACTTAAAAAAAATAAAGCTAGAAATGAAAAACTAAAAGTTCTTAAAGATAGATAGCTCAAGTAATGCAGAAAATCATTCCAAGGAGTTCTACCCTTATTATAGGAATATCAAAAACCCGGAAATAGCTTCCCGGTATTTAAAGGAGTTGTAGACCTTGTAACCAAAGGATGCCACTTAGATGTCGTTGAGCCATTCCTCTATCTCCCTTGGGAGGAAGAAGGCGGGCTCATTTTCCACAACGTGTTGTGGAGGAGGTGCGTTGGCAATCGGGACCCCGTGTAATATGTCTTGAGGGGGTTCCGGGTGCATGACATAACATTTGGCAGGAATGATGACCTCTGGAACTACATTCCATCCCTTTTGTGTAATGATTGGTACCAAAGGAGAGGAAGCGAGAATATTCAACCTTTGATGCAAAAGGTTGACCTCTCGAAGACATCCTTCTAGTCCCACCTACAAATGATTTATACGGTCGACCAAAGCTTCCTCTACTCCCGTCATTTCATCGATGGCCTCCCTCAAGGCACACACGTAGTTTACAAGAGAGTCTTCTACCGATGACCTTCTCCCTTGTCGGTTGTTCCAGGAGTGTGATGAAGATGTTCCGCTATTTCTGCTCGACATTCTAAGAAAGCAAACCGAAAAGAGTTCAATTTAATGAAACAGTACCTCGGACACGGCCCCGTGCTCGCTGAGCACGGCCCCGTGTTCACCTCTCTACAGGTTTTTGAAACAAGGAATCTTGGAGCTTTAAATTATTTTTCTGACTTTAAAGCATTTTTAAGCAGAAATAACTTAAAACAGTGTTGTAAAACTTATTTTTTACAAGATTCCTTGAATAAAAACCTAACAAATATCACAATAAAGCTTAAAACTATGGAGATTTCAAACTCTAATGGAGGTTTTAAGGAGAAAGGAAGAAGAAGGCAAATGATAAAAGTAGAAAAGACAAGATGGTTGTTGAGAACCTTCTTTAGAATATACCTAGTATAGTATATGAGAAGATTCCACCAGATCTTTGTCTTTGGAATGGGTCCAAGAGTGCAGGAATCTTGCTGCATTTATAGAAAACGACAACACGCTGGACACATCCCCGTGTCGGTTGGACACGGCCCCGTGTGCAGACAAAATTCTGACACTTTTTGTCCGTATTCTGACCAAAAGTCAGACTGGAATCTTTGGGTGGACACGGGGGCATGCTGACCTGGACACGGCCCCGTGGCTAGAAGTTTTTTATGAAGTTTTGTCTATTTTAAGGAGCTTTAACCGGATTGGGTGGTTTCTTACTGGACGGAGCAACACCGAAGTGCCTGAGATACCTAAGTTGCCCTAGTTTTAGACAAGAACGCAAGAGGTTATTGGAAAGGGTGATTCCTAAGCTAAATACCGGTGGGCAAAACCAACCTTTATTTCCCTTATCCGGGCTCTCGTTAAAGAAGGTATATGTCGAATCGCTCGGGTCTATGTATGCATCGGCGGAAACCGATGGGGAGTCCTTCACGGCACAATCGACACAGGGACGACTATCGCTCAAGTCCTCACAAGAGTTAGAGGTGATTTCAGGAGCAACGATGTTTTCATAATCCGAATGCGGTCTCAATAATTCTCCTTGATCGTCGTCTTGAGATGAATTAGTTATATCCATCTCAAGTTCTTTTATCCATCGGAGAATTTGTTCTTCCATTTGAAATCATTCTTCAAGAATCATTTCATCTAGAAGGGATGATTGATAGCATTCGAGGGAGAGATATGGTTTATTTTTACTTTCGCCCATCTTAAGGCTATAGGAAAACAATGGGTCTATATAGTGGGGGTATAATTTAAAAAATAACATTTTAAATCTTCATGAGTTCCACCACATATTTGACACCACGTACCATAAGAGGAGCTAAAGTAAAAAAGATCAGTATCACTCATGTTTGTGTCAGAAATTACCAACCGTCGGGATCTTACGGTTCCATTTTCAGTATCTGAAACTTGGGCACGGGGGCGTGTTTAGTGGGCACGGCCCCGTGTTCAGCTACTGTCTGACTTAAAACAGGATTGCCAGTACCAAAGATTGGGCACGTGGCGTGTTCAGCGGGCACGGCCCCGTGCTGAGCTTTGCAGAAGCTGAAAGATTAAGAAAAATCCTAAAAAAACAGAAAAATAAGAAAAACGATTAGGCCGTTGATTCCTAACTTTCTTAAAATCCTTGTGTCCCCGGCAACGGTGCTAAAAACTTGATGTGTGTTGTGTGTTATATGATTTTATGTATATTTTAAGACCTTTTTAACACTTTAGTCAAGTTTTAAATTTATAAAACACGATATTTTACTAACACTAAAGACACATATATGCAAGTGCACCAATCGTGAGCGTAGTATAGCGTTGGTAAGATACTGAGGTCGTCCAAGGTCACAAGAGCTTTTAGTACCGGTTTATCCTCAACGTCTAATCAAATCAAAAATTTTGAAAAAGTATTAAACATGAAAAATAAAAACTAAAAATGCTGAAAAATAAAAATAAAAATAAAATAAAAAACAGATAGACAAGGAATCACTTGGATCTGACTCGCCTTTAGTGTAACCTTTGATGATTTCCGCACTTTTGCACTTTTTAAGAGATTATCTTAGTTATAGTAGTAGGCCAATCTTTTGAAGGTGACGTTACTCTCAATGCAGTAGTTTGAGTCAGCAAGGATACAATCCTAAAGGGTCAGAATATTGGAAGATAATTAATTAAGTTATTAATGCGTAATGTGGTAGGCCCCTCTTTTGAAGGTGACGTTACCCTCGGCTAAGTGGTTTGAGTCAGCAGGGATACAATCCCAAGTAGCCGGGTTAATGTATTAATAGTAGTTTACATATGAGGGGGTCAAGCCATTCTCACCCCCGCCATCCAATACCAGTGGGTATTGAAGGAGGTCCTAGTAAGCTTGACCCAGGTCCTTGCAGGATCTAATACATTGAACAAGGCAAGAACCTTACCAAACCATTCCCTTAACTCCCGACCAGGTAGCCAACATATCTCTATATAGACCGTAGAGATATGAATGGTGTAAATCTTTTATTTTATATAGACAGTAAAATAATGCCAAGACACCACGGATAAATGATAAGGAAGTTTCACCTTCAACATAAGAAACTAGTTATTGAAGTCATTAATACAAAACCAAATAAAAAGTGTGAAAAGATTAAAAATCAAAAGTATTACAATAAATGCTTGTCTTCACCAAGTGATGTAAGAGACTTAGGCAAACATGGCCTTTGATTGTCAAGAACTCTTACTATCAATCTTGGATCCCGAGACTACTACACACACTCTATGATGGATGATAGTGGTGGATGTGGGTTGTAGTGGTGGTGGAGTGTGGGTGAAGTGGGAGAGAGGTGGTTTGCCAAGGGATGTTTTTGAAGTGAACCAAACACCTCTAGTTATAGCCTGCACAGAATCCCGGACACGGCCCCGTGTCCATTGGGCATGGCCCCGTGTCCATCCACTTTCTCTTTCTTCATTAATTGCAATTTGTCTGCATTAGCTCCACACGCCCCCGTGTCCGCTGGGCACGGCCCCGTGTGCAGAAGCGTATCTGTACTATCAAGATTTTCACCGTTAATTTCTTTTATTTGTTGAACTTGTTCTATTTCTCGACGCAATGTGGATTCTATTTGTCTCTCCTTCTCTCGCACTCGTGCACGAATGGTATGCTAGCACTATGTACTATACTATATGTTTGCCCCTACTATGCGTTCTTGGAATAAGGTACGATAAACGTGCAAGGATCAAATTAATCACGGGTGCACACGGGGTTACTGTGATCAGTGCACGGGGATCGTAATGAGTTTCAATGATGCCGTAACCTTAGAAGCATGGTCAAGCGTGGTGGATATGCCGCTGGTACTTCCTATATATAAGCGTCTTGACCATGTCGACACAGTGTGACTTCTATTCACTGGACAGAGGCGTGTGGTTGAAGCATGGTGGAAACGCCGCTGGTACTTCCTATATATAAGTGCTTAGCCATACCAACCAATGTTCTGTGAAGAAAGTACCATGCACGTTGAACGTTATTAGACCAAGTATACTATTGAATCTATTTTCAACACACTACACTACCTCGCAAGGCGTAACAATCTCCATCGCAACTCAAAGCGTGTCATCGCTAGACTTTTCGTAAGTCAATACGCTCGCAATCATGTTATCGCTGGGATCTATCTCGCAATCTCAATCGCTTATTGTGTGTTTCGCAATCTCAATCGCTTATTATGTGTATCGCGAAATCGCTTATCGTGTGTAGCGCTCTATCGCTTTGTGTGTTGCTCTATCGCTCATCATGTATCGCTTAACGACTATTGATATCGCTTACCGTTATCCGCGTTATCTGTGTTATGTTAACACACATGACCTCGCTTCATGAGGCCTAACTAATAGGGTTAAAACATGGTGGATACGCCTCTGGTACTTCCTATATATAAGTGTTTTAGCCATATCTATTGGTGCATTACGTCTGTCGACTTCGTCTTGTATCGTGTCGTGTCGTGTCGTGTAATAGAATAGATGAAACAAGTCACACAGTTCGAGATTAACAGGATTCAGAGGTGAACAAGCCAGTTCAAACGAAGTGGCCAGTTCAAACGAACTGGACCATTTCGTATGAACTGGAGATGCTTGTTCAAACGAACTGGATCTAGTATAAATAGTGGACTTGCTGTTTTCATTTGTAATGTTCGATTCCGGTAGCGAAGCTCTGCCGAAATGTCTCTTCGTTTGTAAACGTGTTAGAATCAATACAAAAGACAGTTATTAGTGAATATCAAGCTGATACAAACTCTGATTCATCGAATTCCGCCTTTAAATCAGTTTAGAGTTCTTCTGAAGAATCGTTCAGATCGATTCTCGATCCTACAAGTGGTATCAGAGCTCAGGAGGAAGAGCTCTTGCATTTTCAGCTCGATTTCATCAAGATTTTTGCTTCTACACCTTTCTGTCACGATTTTTCAAAGTAAAACGAGATTTTCTGGTTAAAATGGTTTGAATTTGAAGTATTTTGTGCGAAATAGTGTTTTAGATAATCCGTGAAAGTGTTAGACCTTAAAATAGATTAAAACTCAATCAATTTGGTCAAAAACCAGCCTGTTCGTTTGAAAGTATTTCAATTCGCAGGAACTGGAACTTTGAAGTCAGATCTAGAACGATTTAGTGGACATTATTGAACAGAAATCACTTCATTACAATCGGAATTTGTTGTAAAACAATCCTACTGTTTCAATTTCATCAGATATCGGAGTTTGAATGGATTCTGGTTCAGTTCGTTTGTTCTTCTTTCAGGTCGTCTGAAACAGTTGATCCAGGTCGTTTGTATCATCCAGTTCGTCTGAAAGGTCATACGACGTGACCAGCTTCATAGTCCGTTTGAAAGGTTCAGTCTGTTTAACAAAGGTTCAGTTCGTTTGAAGTTCGGTTCTAGTTCGTTTGACAAGATTTTCAGTTCGTCTGAAGAGGTCAGATCATTTGAAAGGTTCAATTCATTTGGAAGGTTTAGTTCGCTTGGAAAGTCATCAAGTTCGTATGAACTGATTCGTGTGAACCCCAGTTCGTCTGAAGTTTGTTTGAATTTTTATTCAGCTCACACGAAGTGAGTTCATCCAGTCAGTTTGAAAGGTTTGATTACAGTTCACACGAAGTGAACTCATTAATTCATTTGAAAAGGGATAAGGTTCATCAGTTTGCTTGAACATCAGTTCGCATAGAGTGTTATTTGATCCAGTCAGTTTGAAATCATACCAGTTCATTTGAAAGAGGTTGTTTGTGAGCATTTGAAAATCAAATCATGGACAACGAGTATTACAATGCTTTTGCTAGTCCGATGACTGTGACTCAAAGTACATTGCTTGAAAATGAGGCAGGGACATCACAAAAACCGCCTAAGCTTTTGGATATTGATGATTATAATGGTTGGCCCGAACGTTTTGGTAACTGGGTTAAAGCTTATCATTTGGATGCTTGGGAACATACTGAAGTTCAATATGAAAGACCAACAAAGAACAATAATCAGATAATGCCAATTAGAGAAATGAGTGCTGATGAGAAAAAGAAGTATAGAGATAAGAAATTGATGGTTAGTCTATTACAGCAAGCGATTAAAGAGGACATATTGATTCTTCTTCAACATGACAGAAGTGCATATTCAATTTGGAATGAATTAGAATCAAAATTTCTGGGAAGTGATGATATGCTCAACAACAAAATGTCTCTTATGAAGAAAGAATTCGATCTATTCCGTGGTTTGAAATCAGAAAACACCAAGCAAATTATTGAAAGATACTGTAACTTGGTGAAAAATATGTCGAAATTAGGCATAAAAAAGGATACAGATGAGTTGATTGAGAAACTAGCTGATGCGTTACCACATGATATTTGGGGAACGTATCTGATGATGTTGAGGAATAATAGAAAGGAATATAAAAAGCTAACACTGGGAGAATTCATCAAACATCTTGAAGCTCAAGAGATGGAGCAAAGAAAGATTGCTAGGATGAAGAACTATGATGGAGAACAAGACATCAGATTGTATTTCAAAAGTGGTGTTAGTGATAAGACCAATTTTTCTCCAAAAGTTGGAACTGCTTTCAATGCAAAAGATTCTTCAGAAAGTTCATCTTAGGGATCAAGCAGCAAAACTGGATTTTCTTCATTTCCAACATTTGATCCACATTTTTCTACAACAAAAAATGGCAAAGTTCTTCAAAGCAACATTGCTTTGAATCTTGAAAATAATCAGAATTATACCAAGGAAGTTGCTAAAAGTCACATGTCCTTGTTGGTAACTGTGCTTGAATCCTATGGAGGTTTAGTTGCAGGGAGGATCGGGAATCCAATGCTCACGAAGGAGGATTACGATCAAATTGATGCTGAGGAGATGGAATTGATGGATATAAAATGGTGTATGGCTAGTGTGTTGAGACGAGCTGAAAAGTTTAAAGAAATTACAGGCAGAGATGATTTTTGCGATGCACATGTTTCAAATTTAGGATTTGATAAGTCTAAAGTTACTTGTTTTCGTTGCAGGGAAAAAGGGCATTTTAAGAGGGAGTGCACCAATCGTGAAGCAAGTGGAGCTCAAAATCCCTTTGGAAACAATGATTACTATCGAAAAGCGTTATATCATCAAGTTGCTCAACAGCCACATCAACAACAACAGCCACAAACAGCTCATGGTAGAAAAGAAATTGAAGATTCTAAGAGAGCATGCCTTGTTAATCAAGATGATGGAAAAGGATTCAATTGGGATAAATACATTCCAAAAGATAGTAAAGCATGTGTGGTAGATCAAGATGATGAAAAGTTACTGGAAGGCTTTAGCTGGGAAAATTTTAACTGGGATGATTATGATCCGAACAAATCTACAAATCATAAATTTTGTGTTGCTAATGCTTCTGATGAATATTGGGTAGAAAAATACAGAAAAATTAGGGAAGCTGAAGAGGAGAAATGGAAAAGATATGAAGAGGAAGAAGAAGAAGAAGAAGAAGAAGAAGAAAAGAGACAAGCTGAAGCTGAGAAAAAGAAAAGAGCTGAAGAAGTTCAAGTAACAATAGTCAAAGAAGTTCCAGAATTTGAAATCAAAACAGATGCTGAAACAGTCAAAGTTCCTGAAAAGTGTGTGAATTGTGACTCTCTGATAATGCAGAACAATGAATTGCTGCACAACATAAAAAGGCTGAAAGAATTATATGATACTTTGAACAGAGAGATGAATAAGTACAACGAGTCAACCAGTGAACAAGTTGTAGCAATGAATACACTCAAAGGAGCATACATGAGACAACTTGATAATGTCAACTATTACACTGAAAAGTGTGCTGAACTTGAGCTGAAACTGGAAACTCAGAGAATTGAAACTGAGAGAGTTAACAGATTATTAAAAAGTTACTCATGTTCTACTTTTGTGGTTGACAGGATTTACCCTATAGTGGAAGGAATGAAGACATTTAAAGAAGAAAAGGCTTCTGAAGAAAAAAAATCAGAAACAAAAGAAGATGATGAAGTGAAGATTTCTGGTAAGAAACCAAGTCTTGTCTATAACAAATGTCCACCTCCGGTCGAAAATGGATATTCTCCTCGAAATCCAAATTCTGAAAGAGTCAAAAAGGCAACAAATTTACAATGGGAGTCTGAGTTATCGGATAACTTGCCAGAAAATATAGATGTCACGTTCACGTCGTCCAATACTGATCATGAGTCCGAGTTAATAAAAAAAATGGTCGATCAGGTGTTGGATAAGGATGAAACAGAGGAGTCAATGTCGGAGTCCAAACCAGAGTCAAAGTCTGAGTCCAAACCGTCAAAGTCAACAGTCAAAAAGGACAAACGGGTGTATAATAAAGAGTTTCTGTTATCAAAATTTAATTTGAATGATGAACCGATCAAAGTAGCATATACTTTGATAGATTCTGACAAATTATATTCTGATGAGGTTTTTCCAATAAGAGGTGTTAAACCGGAAATGATTAAAAAGGTTTTCAAACTGACAGAAATTAATATTTTTGAAATAAAGGATATAAATCTTTCTGAAAAACCTAAACCTTACACCTCAAGAGTTCAACAACGTTTAAACAAGAAAATGGGTTACAATTATGGTTATAGTTTTCAAAAGAAACCAAACCATAATGGTAATTCCAAAAAGAAAGGACTTGGTTTTATTTCACAGAAAAACTATAAAAATGAGAAAACTTATAAACCTAAAACTGTTTTTGTTTCAGGAACAAGTGCTGAGAAAGAACAGAAGAGTTCATTCTGGAAGCAAACGAACAAAGAATTTCTTGCAAAGAAGCAAGAAGAGATGAAGAAAAATGTTGCTCAAAAGAAGATAGAGACGAGAACTTGTTTTCAATGTAAAACAGTTGGTCATATTGCCAGAAATTGTCCCGAGACAATACAAACAAAACAGGGAGTCTCTGGTAAACAAAAGGATAAAGTTGTTGAGAAAACTGAACTTAAAACCAGAAAATTTACAGGTTTTGAAAATTCAATTTTTGAAGTTGGTGAATGTTCAAGGAATGTTTTAAAAAGAAAAGAAAATCTGAAAAATAAGAAGTGGGTGGTTAAGGGTTCAGGAAGTAGTTCTAGCAATGAATCTGATTTATCAAAATCAGAGGAGCTATCTATTGGTGATGAATCTGTCTCCACAAAGACAGAGGAGCCACAGGTTGTTGAGAAAAATGAGAAATCTGTTCCGATTGTGAATGATGAAAATTTTCCATTACTAAAGGCTGAAAATTTTAAAAGGAAAGTTGGAAAAGTGGAAATTTCAAATCAATTTTATTCTGAAAAGAATAAGTTTGATGTTGAAAAGACTTTCAACAGAAATGTGAAACACATTTTTGGAAAAATGGTCGATGGAAAGGCCAAAGGAGTGAAAGAATTTTATGTTTCCAAAAAGAGTGTTCACGAGTCTGTTGAAAGTAAGGATGAAAAAGAAGTGGTTACACCCAAGGATGGTCAGGCCTGGGTGTCTATATTTTTCAAAGAATAAAAATCTGACTTGCCGGAGCTCCCAAGTTGGTAATCGTGGAGCATGAATCGGCATCATTCTTTGTTTATGAAAATTGTTTTTGTATAAGTGTGATTTGCCGGAACTCCCAGGTTGGTAAGTGAGGAGTAGGAATCGGCATCTTGAGAATTCAACCTACAATATGGTAACTTACAAGTGGTATTGTTTGGTAAGCCATGTGGTTGAAAAAGGTTTTTTACCTACAAGTGGTAAAATCAAGGTCATTAGTTTGAACTTGATTGGACTATTTCTACAAGTGGTAAATCAAGGACATTAAGTTGTACTTGAATTTTCCTACAAGTAGGTGAAAGACAATGTGATGAACCAAACCCATAACCTACAAATGGTAAAATCAATCAACAAAACTTATTTTCCGGAAAAACCATTTGATTAAAACAAACTTAAGTGTTTTGAAATCAATGGGAAAATAGTTTGTTGTGAGGGGAAGTTCTGATTGTTTATGCCAAGTGGATGGCGAATTGAAGTGATTCGGTATCAGTTGTCTTTTTACTTGTACAATTTGTTTTCAAATTTTCTTTAAATGTTGTGAAATTTAGGGGGAGTAAGAATTTCAGAAAATCCAAAAACATTAGAAATTTTGAAAAAGTCAAAAACATGATAAAAATAAAAAAAGAATTTTGTTATCAAAAAGAGGAAATGATAGTACATCAGTGGGCTGTCATGACATGCTAAAGAAATGGAAAGATAAAATGTGATAAATGGTCTCACTAAAGATGTGACGGTAGGCTCAGCTAGACTAGTAGATTTGCGATGACGATAGAAACTTAAATGAAAAAGCCTAGTTCTAGTGGGAAACATGATCGAAAGCATAGTACTTAGTTTTATCCTTCTTGATTGTGTGCCTGATGGTTAAAGCCTAAACAATTTCAACTTGTTTTATTTTTCTTATTTTGTTTAAACATTGGACTTTCTCTGCGTATACGGAAGTATCGACCTGATTGCTAATGTTTAAACATTCTGCTTTGTTTTCGCACAAATCACAGTTGATAAAAGTTTAAAGGCATTACTTGGGTCAGTGTATTGCATGATGAGGGGATATGCTGAGATCGTGGGGTCTATAAGAATTTAGTGCAAAATTAATATACCTTAACGTATCGGTAAGCATTTCGAAAGTTTTTAGATTGAGTTTAAGTGGACAACAATATCGTCAATCTACATGAATCGTTTAGAACTGAAAATGTTTAAAGATTAACGGTGTTGGTGATTTGTCTCAAAAACTGATATGATCCTCTTACACAAACTCACAAAAATATTGTTTGTAAATATTTTTTACCGCATTTCATTACATTCAAAATCCAAAAAGATTTTAGTGTGTTTTAGCATAATTTTGAAAATACAAAAAGATTTTCGACAACTGATGTTGGAGAGCTGATTTTCAAAATTCCAAATGCTAAACTTGATGAACAGATTTGGGAAAGAATGTATGAAGAAAATGTGTTTTCAAGAGGTTATCAAAGATTAAATCATTTTTGAATAATATCTGCAAGTGGTTTTTAAATTTGCAAAAGTTTAAAATTTGTGAAACTTATTTTTGGGTAGAGTTGTCCAGGTTAGCCAGGTTCCGAAACCTGAGTTAGATGAGTGCCAGGTTACGATCTGAGAACCTGTGGAAAGTGAATTCTAGAATGTGATCCCAGTTTATCGAAAGGGGGAGTCTGAAGACATCGAGAGGGTTTCTGAAGATAGTAGAGATAGATTCAGATCCTGAAGATTACGAGAAAGAGAAAGAGATTGAATGTGGATGCTTACAATGGAGAATATTTGAAGAGATTGAGCAGACTGATAAAGACTGAAGGTTTGACAACCGAAGACTCGACACTAAAGACTCGTCAACATCCGAGGGGGAGTCTGTTGATGCATTATGTCTGTCAACTTCGTCTTGTATCATGTCATGTAATAGAATAGATGAAACAAGTCACACAGTTCGAGATTAACAGGATTCAGAGGTGAACAAGCCAGTTCAAACGAAGTGGCCAGTTCAAACGAACTGGACCAGTTCGTACGAATTGGAGATGCTTGTTCAAACGAATTGGATCTAGTATAAATAGTGGACTTGTTGTTTTCATTTGTAATGTTCGATTCCGGTAGCGAAGCTCTGCCGAAGTGTCTCTTCGTTTGTAAACGTGTTAGAATCAATACAAAAGACAGTTATTAGTGAATATCAAGCTGATACAAACTCTGATTCATCGAATTCCGCCTTTGAATCAGTTTAGAGTTCTTCTGAAGACTCGTTCAGATCGATTCTCGATCCTACAATATCAATGGACTTTCGTGGAAAAAGCCATGTGGGGCTTAATGTTAGTTAAAATTTGTGGTGTTGTTTAATCTAATCAAATCGCGTGTTCTCATTGCTTGCAACGCATCGATCGTCGCTTATCGCTCGATGGTTGTCGCTATCGCTCGTCGCTTATCGCTTATCGCCGCCGTCTTCGCTTACTATGTTTGTGTTGGTGTTATCAGTTATCACGCACCGCTTACCGCTTATCGCACTCGCTCGTGTCGCTAAACTGAGTTCGAAGCAACTTCATCGCTCAGTTTGCTCAATCTTTCTCTTAAACTTGGTCCAACCATTTCTCGCTTGGACCGAGTTATCGAAATCTATCATTACTATGTCGACACACATGACACTGCCTCACAGGACGGAAACCATATGGCTAAAACATGGTGGATACGCCGCTGGTACTTCCTATATATAAGTGTTTTAGCCATATTGTCGAACTTTCGAGGGAAAGTGCCATGTGGGACCGACTTTAAAATTTAAACTTTTTGACATTAATAAAACCTTTGTGTAAACAAAACCTTTTCTTACAAAAACTTTTTCAAAATTTAATCTAAACCTTTGTACCAAACGAGATTTTCTTATAACGCTGGCGTAACAATCGACTCAAGTTAACGCCATGTGAAGAGGAAATTTCAAAATCTTTTAGTAACCTAATAAAACTTCTCTCATGGTGCTGATGTGAACATCGACACAGTTTAACACCGCACTGTGGGAATAAACAAATTTTCTCTAAACCTTCCAAGTTAATCAACTTTTTGAGAATTCAGAACGTTTTGGAATCGCCTTCTTGTGTGTTATTGTCTTTGGTTATACGAATCGCCTTACTCGTCGCTCTTGCATAGTCTTCACAATGCGCTCTCGCTTGTCAACTCTCAATCGATCGCTCGCTATCTCATCGCTTTTATCGCTACTCTCACTCGCATCAATCCTAGCAACCCTTCTTCTGGATTAATTTCGGGATGAAATTTCCCAAAGCAGGGGAGACTGTAATAACCCGCACGTTCGTGCATTGTTGCTACTTGCCATACTCGTTACGCCTAGCACCAGAGATTCAGATCATGATGTAACTATATCGCTATATCGCAATATTTTCGCATATCTCACATATTTTATCGCTATAACACATCACATCGCACGCACTAATGCTCACGATGACGTTGAGTGAGGACCTATTCTACCCTCCTCGATAGCCGTGATGCGTCGCAACGCAACGCATATTCGAAACGAAACTCGATTATCGCAACGCAAATTTGGAAATATGAATATACGACCCTTTGTGGCTAATTATAATAAATATATGAATATGTGAATGAAAGTGTGTAAACAAACCAACGCAACACTCAACGCACAAAACGAAGCAACTAAACGAAATTCGCTGGATACCACCGATCGAATGACCATTCGATCGAGTGGCCATCCGATCCATAGCACTCCATCACCTTCTCTCCTCTTCACCTATAAATAGCACTTGTCACATCACTTGAACAGTGATGTGACAGCTCTCGTTCGACAAGCACACTTTTGGCTCTATTTCTCTCGATTCCTCGCGATTCTTGTAAGTTTTTACCCCAAATCTTGTACTTCTATGATCTACACGCACTTCTTCATCATTTTCACCCTTGAATCTTAACTTTTAACCTTGAAATCAACGGATTTGAGGTGTTCTAGGGTGATGTCATCATGAAGTTCTTATGAACTTCAAGGTTTGGCTTCATTCCACCAAGCACAACTTAGATCTGAAGGATTTCCACATGAATAAACAATGTTTTCGCATAGATCTACACATATTCATGGTTAAAAGGATTGAAAGATGGTTTTCTAACTTTCTTTCAACTCTTTTACACTCAATGCACTCAAAACCGATAGAATCAGAGCTCGTTCCGACCTTCAACTCTTTCTTAGTGATGTGTTGGTCCAAGATCTGAATTCTATCCAATGGACAACTGATTTCGGGATAAACATGAACAACCGTATCGAACAGTTAACTGATCGGACTAGGGTGATTCATGTTCGATCGGATCACTAGGGTCAAGATAGGGTTTCTGTTGTTTAGCACGTTGTCAAACCATCTCGAACAAACCGCAAACATTCAAAATAATAAAGTTCAAAACGATTGGATTCGTGGGATGGATTACCGTCCGATCGGATTGCCATCCGATCGAACTGCAATCCGATTGGATTGCACTTGAGCTTCCAAAACTTCAACATTTTCAAAGAACAATGGTTTCCAACGGATTGCCATCGGATCGGATTGCCATCCGATCGGATTGCCATCCGATCGAGTAACCATCCTGCTGTGAACTTGTTCTCACTAAGTGTCTTACCAATCGGATCGCTATACGATCGAACAGCCGTTCGACCGATCGACCTGAAGAGTAGAGATAATTCTCTATTTTCAAAATGCTACAACGAAAACTTTAAAGCCATCATACACAAACACACCCTTACCAAACGAATGCCAATCCGACCGAGTGGCCATCCTATCAGATTGTCATCCGATCGAATGACCATCTGATTGGATTTCTCTCCGATCGGATTACCATTCGACACTTGGTCACTTTTCACCATTTTATGCACCGCTCTTCGCTTATGCTTATGCTTATGCTATCGTTAACTGTTTAATTGCTCTAGCGCTCCCTTCAATCCATTACCATCGCTGTGAGTATACTCGAACCCTTTTTATCGCGTTTTGGGTGTAACATACGTCTTATCAAATCAATCTAATCAAATACTTAAACTATTTATTACTTGCGAATGACTGAATTACATATTTACACGTGATGCTAGTTACATATGTGCTAGGACTTTTACTCGCGAGGTCCCGCCTTAACTAGTATAGTACTATAGCACCCGACGGGGTCTAGTTAGGATGAATAGCTATCGCAATCGCAGCTCGAGTGACTTAGCTGGTAGTATATGTCTTGTATGTATGTTTGGTGTATCTCGTTTATGTATGTGGTAATTCGCAACACTTTTTATCTATTTTCACTATTATTAAAACTTGTATACTCGCCAATACTTTTGTATTGACATTGTTTTAACGTATGTTGCAGGTTTAGATCGCAGTCTACATCAAATCAAGCTAGGAAGTCTAGAAACTCACCTAAAATCTAGGTTATCAGATTTGTATTGTTCGAGAGAACAGAAAATCTGTGATAACTTTTGTGATTGTATTGTTTGTTAGTATGGGATAACAAATGTAATAAATATTGTCGCTATTGGTTGTTATGGATTCTCTTGAGCAATCTGATTTGCCTAGTGCCGCGCCCCGATGATTCCGCCATCGGTTGGGGTGTGACACCAGCCGTCTCATACGAATCAGCAAGCGATTTTAGCACCATTCTTCCATCTTTGAAGTGGTTTTCTCATGTCTAATCCATCTCCAGTCAAGATTGAAGCTGTGAGGATAATCATGCGCGGCTAAACACTTGGTGACTTCCGCTCGGATGAAAGTTTTCTTTGTTTTGACACAACTACTTTGTTCTTTATTCTTGTAAACTGGTAAAGCTTGACCACTTGTGTTGATTTTGTGCAACATTGATTATATTTGAATTATTTGTCGTTTATTAAGCGTATTGGCGATATACTTGCATCGTTAGCGGGTAAATAGATTGGTGGGTAATTGGTATAATTAAACAGGTTATTAGATCGTATGGTGAGTCCTAAAAACTATCCTAATAATTAATCAAAGTCATTAATTCCAAGGCCATATCTATGTGGTGTTTTGAATCAGTAAACAAGTGTTTGTGTTAAAAACAGGTAATTGGGATTCCAGGTGGAGGTTACTTCTTCTCATCCTGATCGCAACTTTCTTAACAATGTTAGTGTTTTTTTCAAACAATCATTAAAACCCCCAAATTTAGAATATATTAGATTGTAAGTGGATTAATGCTTGATTTTCAAAATGGTGATTTATTGCAAATCGAAATGTGAAATAGATATTGAGTTTCATCTGCTAAGTTTAATGAAATATTAGTTTTATATTTTGATTATAGCGTTGATTTTTATTTGAAGGATGAAGTGGTTGCTGGTACTGAATCAAGGAGGAGAATTGACTAGTGGAATGGGCAAGGAGATTTGTAATTAATATGTTAAAAATTCTTCTAACACATCTTTATGTTTTATCACTTTATGTTTTATCACTTTATGTTTTATCAGCCCTACGCACATATTGTACTTTATAACTAATAGTTTACAACTTTTGAAGCGTAAAGATACAAGATGTAAATGCATGTCTGCGTGGTGTCTATGTGCCCTCTTCTCACCCACATACAAGTGATTCACTCCACATAACCCTTCCATGCAGAAATTATTTCTTTCTTTTTTTTCTCTTTCTCTCACCACAACTCTTCTGTACACTCCAGCTACCTCTATCATGTAGATCAAATCAGATTTTTAGGTAAGTGATTCCTCCTATTTCGTGCATAGGTGATGTTTTGGTTTTGGTGATGTTTAGGTAACTATTTTAAGCATTTTTTTTTTGTTGTGAAACAACGACCTACTAGTAATGTATAGAGAAGAATGAGAGAATGGAAGATGGATTTCTTATTGATATATAAGTATGAAATACAAAGCCTTTATTTATAGGCTTATACATTAACATATGAGTAAATACAAAAGAGGAGTTAAGGATGTGGAGAGTCACTCTTAATGATGTATTCATAACACTCCCCCTTGACTATCCACGTGATAAAAGAAAACAGTGTATTATACGCTTGGTGGTGCTGCCTCGTTAAAAACCTTGTTAGGAGAACCCAGTGGGACAAAACCTCAGCTAAGGGAAAAAGAGTGCAGCGTACATTTTCTCCCCCTGATACTTTTGGATCAGGTATGTTGCATCATTAAAAACCTTACTAAGAAAACCCAATGGGACAAAACTTAGTCAAGGGAAAAATATTGCAACTTGAATAAGTCTCCCCCTCATTGTAACATGTATCATTTAAGTGACGTGTGTCCATCTTCCTTAAAAGTCGAATAAAGCCTTTGTAGCGAATGATTTGTCGCTTGGTCCCTTAATGTGCAATCCTTTATGTTGAGCAATGTTGTATAATCTTCTAACGAGACTTTAGGTGCCTCATTCCAAAAATTATCAAATGTCCACGACTGTGTTTCATTACATTCCTGCATCTACAAGACTAACCAAACTTGTTTTGATGGGTCAGTATATATAATTAAATATCGTTTATACCTGAAATATTTCTTTGAAATCATTCCAATGTCTCTTCCCTTGACAAAGGTTATATCATGACATTAAGCTCAAGTGAAAGATATTATAACCATACATAGCTAGCAAAACATATTAATGCACTTATGCATTTAACAATGGTACTTCTAGAATGAGAATCTCTACTTTGGTAGGAGATGATAATAGACATTTCTTATAACAAATGACTTAACAACCTTTAACATACTTTAAGGTTCAACTATGTCCATACTAAAATATCCAAACATCATCTTCTAGATGTACGTGAGGGATTAGTAAAATATAATTGCATATATACTCGAACTGCTGTACGAGTAATAATTAGACCGTGCCAAGGTCATTAACAAATTATCCCTCTAAAAGCTCGACAATTTCTCTCAATGATGCCTAGACATCATTACTGTAAATTGCGATTATAGTGAACTTTTAAAAGTAGAATGTTCATAGAACATGGCTAATTTAATCAAACTTATATCCCTCTTTATGCGAATATCTCGAGTTGTACAACACTCGACCCAACTATTTTAGCCCATACGTATTTTGTCAACTTCATATAGTACGTTCTTGAGGTTTTTATATCAATGCTTCTGGAATTATCAATCCATGAGAGAATTCTGCCCATCTTATCCAAATATACATGTGCATTCACTCTTCATGAGTTTTGCTACATAAACTTACCCATATAACACATAGATATCTATATCATATGAAAAAATGTCATGAACACTTGCTTTTATCTTCAAAATCCATATTGTACCATGCGTGTACACTATTTATTGAGATATCACAATCACTGGGTACAAGTTTCTAAGTATGTTTATTGGTGCACAAGAATTACATCATTAAGATGTTTTGATTTACCTTTAGAGAACTCAATTGCTTTAGAAAACTCATCAGGAGTTCAATAAAAAACAACAATGAATCTATATACAATGATCATATTGTTCTCGAGAACTTAACTTACATGATTTTGATCATTCAAATCCTTTAGGGACATTCATGTACACTTTTAGCATCAATTGATACATAACATTCATAGACGCACATTAATTCTCTCTATATATTAGCAGACTAATAAAATATTAGAAAGTCAATGCATCCACCACTGAGAGAACACGTTACCTCATAATCAATTATAGGTCTTTGTAAAAATTTTTGTGCCACAAATTTTGACTTATATCACTTAATGTGATTTTCACATGATTTGTGTGAAAGACATATTTATATCCAACATATTTTACAACTTCGGTTGTATGGACTGTTGGTCCAGAAACTTTCCATTTCATTAGAGAACTAAACTCTGCCTTATTTGGGTCTTTCTATTTTGGCCAATCATTTCTTAATATTCATTCGTAGGCAGATCTTAAATCTTGATTCTCATCATTTAATCATATTAAGCTCTACATTAAATACAAAAGTATAACGACGTCGATTTTTATTTCGATTCCATACATATCTTAGACATGATACAACTTATCGAGATCTCTTTATTTTCTGGTACCTGAGGTTCTTCTTGAACCATCATGTCTATTGTCTCTTCAGGAGATCTTATTACTATAACCTCGACTTGACCATCTTAATTACTTGCTCCAATTTTCGAGAAATTTTATTATTGGAATCAACATTATAACATGTTACATATAAAATAAGGTTATGATAAAACCTTATGAAATACGATTTTTATCACTTATAATAAAATATATAATTAATACACTATAGTTAATATCCAATACTATTGTTAAGTATTATAACCAATCCCCTATTAGATGCATGAGATACCGTTATCACTAGAAAATAACGCATGGGCTCCTCTTGTAAAAATAAAGGAAATGAACAACACTAAACCATTACTTGAATATTATTGATACATTTTTTTGGAGTTAATTACACAAATGGGTCCTGTGGTTTATACCTAGTTTCGCCTTTAGGTACTAACTTTTTTTTAACAGGTTTAGGTTTTATGGTTTCAATTTTGTAACACATTTGGGTACTAACACCCAAATTAGTTAATTAATGACTAAAATACCCTTGCATTTTTTTAAGTTTATCAACGTAACACATTTGGGTACTAACACCTAATTTTATTTAAGTATAAATCAATTTTACAAAATCTATTTATTTTTTTATTTTCATTTTTTTATTATATTTCTTAATTAACATAAAATCTATTTATTTTTTATTTTCATATTTTTATAAAATTTCTTATTTAACATAAAATCTACTTGTTACACCAGTATTTTTTTATATAGATTTTTAAATAAAATCTACTAGCTATATAGTTATATGTAAATTAAATTTCTTACTCGTTTTAAATAATGTAAACCTTACTCGTTTTCAATTTTGGATAGATATGATTGATAATAATAATAATAATAATAATAATAATAAATATCTTTCATGTAAAAAAATTTAAGCCTTTTTTTAACTCGTTTTTTTATTCATTTACATTTTACTATTTTAGAAAGATATTTAATTTACATAAAATCTACTAGTTACACCAGTAAAATCTACTAGCTATATAGTTTTATGTAAATTAAATTTCTTTTTTTTTACAAAAAAAGGAGTTAAAAAAAGGCTTAAATTTTTTTAGTTTTATCTAAAATACCTAGCTATATAGTTTTAGGTAAATTAAATATCTTTCTAAAATAGTAAAATGTAAATGAACAAAAAAAATGAGTAAGAAAAGGCTTAATTTTTTTTACATGAAAGATATTTATTATTATCAATCATATCTATCCAAAATTGAAAACGAGTAAGGTTTACATTATTTAAAACGAGTAAGAAATTTAATTTACATAAAACTATATAGCTAGTAGATTTTATTTAGAAAATCTATTTAAAAAAATACTGGTATAACAAGTAGATTTTATGTTAAATAAGAAATTTAATAAAAATATGAAAATAAAAAAAATAAATATATTTTATGTTAATTAAGAGATATAATAAAAAGATGAAAATAAAAAAAATAAATAGATTTTGTAAAATTGATTTAAACTTAAATAAAATTAGGTGTTAGTACCCAAATGTGTTACATTGATAAACTTAAAAAATCCAAGGGTATTTTAGTCATTAATTAACTAATTTTGGTGTTAGTACCCAAAGGTGTTACAAAATTGAAACCATAAAACCTAAACATGTTAAAAAAAGTTAGTACCCAAAGGCGAAACTAGGTATAAACCACAAGACCCATTTATGTAATTAATTCTTTTTTTTATAAATCCTGGTACAACCCATGCATAAATATCAAAGTTTTTTTTTTAATATTGTAGCAATACGTTATTGTAATAATGTATTGCATTAAAGGCTTGTATAGTGTATGTAATACCGAAATCAATCAATGTTTAAAATCGTAGAAATGAATGTCGAATGAGTACTAGACACTAGATCTCTTTAACATCTTCACTGTGTAAAAGTATTTTGACATGCCTTCTATACGCTAGCATGACTAATAAAGTAACAAGTTGAGATGAGTAAAAACATACCACACTTAAAACAAGTTATATAATGTCTAATTTAATAAGGTAATGGTGATAATATTGTGATAATCAGTGGCGGATCCAGGAATTCTTTTCACTGGGTTCACTTTTTCGGGTATTCGCTAATTCGGGTTCGGGTGCCTTTGAATTCGGGTCGGGTTTCGGGTTTTAGATAAAAATGAACAGCCCTAAACACGAGTTCTGTCAAAACCAAATGAGCCCTAACCATACATTCCCATCATTATCATTATGATACAGTAACTGTAAATATGTAATAATATAAATGTATGATTAAAAGTAGCAAATAATTTGGTTGTTTGAAATGAAAATGTGCAAGCTTTACCTCTGAACTTCTTTGAATTCCAGTTTGGATTCCATTAACAGATGCATTGTTTACCGTTCCTGCTACAAAGCAAGAATCTTTATAATTGAAGTCAAATTAGGAACCCTAACCCTAACTAATTTATGCCTTAAATACCCAATTTACAAAATTAAAGGCTATTTACAAACAGGGTATGGCAAGAATTGATCTAACCTGATGAAAAGAAACAGTGATTCGGATTGGAAGGAGGTTGTCAGAATTGAAATTGAGAGATGAGTATTTTATAACGAGCTACAATGATTATTCTTCTCATTTTGTCTGTGTAGTTTCTATAACATGTGCCCTAAAACCCTAATTTAAGGGTTTACGATCTTCAGATTTGTGGAAATATTAAACTGAGTTGAACATAAGCATTTGATGGTGTGTTCGACGGATGCTATAAGATTTGGATACTAAAGAAATAAAAAAAAAGAATAAAAAAACGGAACAAAATCGTGCGCCAAATGGGATTCGAACCCGGGTGTTTTGAGAAGAACAACGTAGACTTAACCAGTGAACCAAGGCTTTTTTTATTTATGGGTTCCTTTTATATTTTACTTATGGGTTCCTTTTCAGTTTGTTATATACATTTACACTAAAAATTAAAAACCGAATGGGTTCCTGGGAACCCGTTCTTTGTTAATAGGTCCGCCCCTGGTGATAATAATAAGAAAGGTGGTTAAAACTTAATATGATAATGATACATGCAAGATTTATTATATGTTTCTAAAGTAAGTACAGTTATAAGAAACCACAAAGTTTTTAAACTTAAATCCAATTATGATCTAATTAATCATATATTAAAACTAGGTTAATGCCCGCGTAATACGCGGGCTTCAACAAAAACCATATTATTTACTTTGAAATGTAATATTCTGTACAAACGCATACATTGGAAGAAACAAACCGAAAACTATAAAGTGTAAACAAACATGCTTAGTGGAAAAGTATAGTTCTCTCCTGCCTCTCTTGTGCAGGTCTTTGTTCCCATTCGGTTGTGTTAGACATCTCAGCTTCCAGTTCCTTGAGCTCAAGAATTTTATTCAGACTTTCATCAAGAAGAAATATACTGCCGTTTATCAGGAAATCAAGAAAATTCAAGTAAACACCCTTTTCCTCTTCCTTAGCAATCTGAAACAAATTCGAATGATCTACATAAGTCATTACAAAGTAGGTAAAAGTACACATATGTAGCAATCGTACATTGAATTACCTGTTTCCAAGCATTCAGGTGTAGAGGAACCTACCAAAGATACTCTAGAAGTTCGGCAATATTATGTCGTACGTTAAATTTGTCATAGAATTGCACAATAGTCAGAAAAGTGTAAATTACTCGTTGGCAAATATCATGAACCGAGATGCCAACTTTAAAGGAAAAATCAACTGAGTGTGGGATCCTGTGATTCAATATCAAGATAAAGTTTCTGAAGATTTCTGGCAAGATACTGAACAGATAGCTGCTGCCCCCTCAAAATGTGTACTTGTGACAGACAATGCACCACTGCAGACACAATGTCGTAAAAAACCGTAAGTATAAAAAAAGTACAAATTTTGGGCACAAAACAAAAGATTATGAGTATAAAGCTACCTCCTACGAGGCATCCAACAGTTGAGTACTTCAACCATTTTTGCTCTTAAATCCGGATTTCTTATATACTCTGGACATGCCATGAACATAATAATGAAATTCATAAAATCATCTACCAAATACAGACGGATAAAACTGCATAAAGCAATAGAAATATTTGTGCAGCAAAGAGGCAAAACAAAAACTGAATAACTTACACTTTTTTACCAGCTTTACACTGTCCAAAGCTCGTGGAATCCTAGAAGCGAAATAAGCAATTCCATAATGTCTTCGACAAAATGTTCGGGTATACAGGCAAATTCTGTAGGGCAAGTTTGTGGTAAAGGCATTTTAAAACCGCCTATACGATGTACCAACCAAACCACCATTAACTGATAGAAAGATAACGCTTGTTGAAGAAGATCTTCGTCGTAAAAAATATATATCACAAGTGTAGATACATCAGATTAGCTTTTAAAGAAATTAAGACGAATGAAAAGACTGTTTTACCCTTAATATCTGAGCTTCGTAACATAGCTTCTCTTGCGTAAATGATTTGATTTCCTTCTCAAGTCGAGCAATGTCCTGTGCTAGTCGAAGTAAAGGTGTTTGTTCTTGCATGGTAATAACATTGTTTCTATAAATTGTTTATAAAAGGACAGAATGTATACTAAATAATGACCACTTATGATATGTATTACCTGCACAAGTTGCTTGAAGTCTGAAAAAGCTTTCAGTAGCCCTAAATTAAGAACCCGTGCAGTCATAAAGAAGCATTCACAAATAAACGAATAGTTTGTAGATTCACGTTGACTTTGAACATGATTTTTATTTTGTAGCAGACCAGAACTTGAAGTTTCTTGGGAATGAAGCAACCTGTTTTCTCCACTGCTCATGTTGTTTGGGTTATTTTTGTTTAACCATTCAGTAACTTCCTCCGAAGATGCATGAAGGACAGTTAATTCTCTGTGTCGAGTTGAGACTGACGGTCAATATAATGTTAATGATATAAAAAATCACATATAATTATGCTGTCGATAGAGTATCTTACTTGAAATCCAATCGAGAACCATAAAATACGTATCTGGGGTCAATTATGTCTTTCTTTGTTGAATTTGCATCCAAGAACGCCTCACACAGTCTAAGCATAACAGCGCTAAGGTTCACTAACACGCCCGAACTCGTAGAAGATATTGGATCAACCTATATGCAATTGCCAATTATTCAACAATAACTAAATTAAATACAATATATATATATATATATCGATATATATATATACAAAGACAAATCAGTTGAAAATCCCAATCATCGCCGCCCATACCCACTGACAGCCCATCTTCGACCGGATTTTCCCACTCAAACCACCTGCTCCACTAATGCCTCTCTATAATTCCACAATTTAAAAAAACAAAACCTCAATACTTTTCCAAATTTGTATTAATTAATTTACCATAAAAGTTGAATTATGTCTCATTGTTAACATACCAGCAATAACAAAAACCCTGAATCCAATTAGTTCTTTGATCTCCTTCTCTTCGATATCAATGACTTGCAGCCAAAATTTGACACTGATATAGTTATGAAAGAAAATTAAAGATCAGTAACAACACAAAAAGAAATCGACACTAATACAATTAGATACGTAATACACTAACCTCAAGTTAATTGGATGATAGCCTAAGAGAAATCAACAATCGTATAAAAAGATTCAAAGGCACCAGATCAATATCAATTTAAACAAACAATAGAAAATAACTTGTAAGAACCCTAATCCCATATTAACCATATCCTAATAATATCGAACCAGAGATGGACTTCACGAATATGATAATCGATCTCCAGTGATTATTTGTTTAGTTAACTGAAGTCTTACCACAAATACCCATGTTAATCGTTTAATCAACTATACCATCCTGCAAATCAAACAAAAGGATAACAAATTTATGAAAAGGAAAAAGATTAGGGTTAACTCTTAAAATTGATCGATGAATATGAAAAAAAAGTAACCACAATAAAAAAGTAAACCCAATGAAAATAAAGATTAATGGAGCAACATCAGTATATTGAAGAAGAAAATTCCACTATTGAAGCCCTAAAATCTTCATATGAATCACTCTTTTATTTCGCTACCACATCCGTTGCTTTCAAATCTCTACAAAAGACGATTGAATTTCAAGTATGGTAAATTAGAATAAAAAATTTTGATTGGTCAAATTTCCAGTATGGTAAATTAGAATCACAACAAACATTGCTATAGTTATGATCTTAGGGAAAGACTATTCTTAGATTACCAGATTTCTTTAGAGATTTAAAACACTGGTCTGATTGAATCCATATCTCTTTTATTACATTTGGCTACAACATATGAGTGTTCAAATTAAAATTCAATCAAATATTATTTTTTTATAGACCAAAAGAAAAAATAACATAGCAATTTTGATTCAACCTGGTCCATGTAGCAAACATAGAAATCCTCATCCAATCAACTTCAGGAGATCTTGATACCAAAACCAAAGTAGCCAGTGACATCTCAAAAGTTCATATTCCTTAACCTTGAAGCCACTTTTCTAAAAGTTGTTGTGATAAAAAAACATCAATATAGATCAATGACAAAATAGATATGAACTTATGCTATTGTTAATATATAGCTAAATTGCTTTTAATAAATGACCATGAACCTATTAGAAGCAGATTACTCATCATCCATCTGTGAATCATCAATGAGTAAATAAATAATCTTCATGGCTAATATGTCACACCAATCTACAAATTAAACCCATCAAGAAAGCATCCATGGAGACGAAAGAACCTGCAAGAACAAAAATAACAATTGCAACGATGGTTGTACGATTCCATTAAGGCTTAGATCTAAAATTAATACGAATAGAAAGAACATTAGATGAAAAAACAAAACAATCAACATAAATCAAACACTTATTCTAGAATCGAAGTTTTTAATACCTGATGTCGAATTTGTTATTACCAAAAACGAAGATGTTAGGGCAGATCATCAAATCGTCGATTCCGGGTGAAAGGCTTCAAAGCCGATGATTGATGATTCGTAGATGATCTTCAGAGAGAGAGAGGAGTATTGCGTCTTCAAGATCGATCGAAGGTTGTTGGACAGGATTGAGAGAGATGAAGACGCAGAGGAATTTTGATCTAGGGTTTTCGAGAGAGAAGAAACGATGATTTAGGGTTTTGAATGAGAAAAGGAATGATGATTGAAAGATTGAGAGAGAGAGTTTAATAAATCGTACAAAAGAAGCTATTCTAATCCTGGCCTTAGAGCTATGCCAAGTGTACTGCCACATGTGCAGCTGAGTTGGCTTAAACCAATGGGTGACATGTGTCCCCCAATGGTTTTGTTTATTATATATATAGATTTATAAATGTATTCACCATTTATATAACTGCATATTTAAGCATATTAAAAATAGATATATTAAAAATAGATAAAACATAAATGTGATAGTAACATACCATTAATTCAAAATATATAATATTAAATACTTTATAATGCTAAAATTATGAATATAAAAGTCAAGTGGTCAACTAAATACGGCTAAATGGAAGGCCACCAATCAACGAAATTTAAATAAAATCAATAAATTAATATTGGGAATCATAACTCACTAAGTCAAGATGTTTTGAAGGAATTAGATTAAAATTAGTTTTCTTTATAAACTTGTTTCTAGACCTTGATAAGTGTCACACCCTGGCTTTTGCGGAAGCGTGGGTTTATTTGGTGTGACTTCTTAATACCATAGCAACAATCATAACAATGCTATATGATAAAAATAAGAGATGCTCATCCATTAATATAGTTAGAAAATACCATAACATAATTGTCTTGAATCATCAACCCAAAATAAGTTACAACCATGACTTGTTTAAGAATGAGTTCCCAATAGACTCAATAAAAGACCTTAAATAAAACGAAGTTTGGAGACGTGTGACCCGTCCAGGCAAGGGTTACACCTCCCAAACCCTACACCCCTGGATGACATCTTTTATTTAATACGCATCTTAACGTGCATCACCCGCCAGATCCGATCAATTCCCTGAAATACATCTAGTTTGAAAAATCAACAAAAAGTTGAGCGAGTTCATGTGTATGTGAATATGTATAAATCTTTGTAAACGATGTATGTATAACCCTTGAAAGATGTATGAAAGTCCCTGGTATGTAGTAATTAGGAAAAAAAAAAAAGAGATCACCAATGGTTTGCAAGGCCATTGATATGTGTGAAGTGATGCATGAAGACTCAAACCTATCGGAGTTGCACCGGACTTCCGGCTGTAAGACACAGTCACCACTATGGGCCGCCCCGGCCTCATGGGTGTGGGCTCGCTACACCCAAATAGATCTATCACTCATGTCCCTTGGTCCTACGACGAGGATTAATGGCCTTTAGTAGCCGCCTACCCACTCACATGATCTAAAGATGTATGAAAGTCCCTCCTTAAGCTAACCATACCATGTATAAAAATGTCGGTATAATTGTAACATGTATTTCACCCCCGAAGTTATAAAACTGAAAACAGTTAAGAAAAAAAAGGGGGACATGAACTCACTGTAGTGCGTCTCCTGTGCTCGTACTCAAACCTTGTCAGCTATACAAAGACCTACAACATACTAATGTCTATTAGACGAACGGGCCGTGCCTTGGCTTAGTATTTACGGGTTTGAGTTACGTTACTTTGATATTATTCTAAGTTGTAACTTATTGTTAAAATAATAATAATTATTTTAACTTACATTATATTTGTAGGTCTTGAAATAATAGTTAGACAACTATTTCATATTCATACTTCTCAAGTATTTTATGTGCGTATTTCCTTCCCAAGGATGGGGGTATTTTATACATGTATTTTTGTGAAAATTCATATTTCTCGTTATCCAAAATATTATCCATCCAAAATATACTAGTAGCGGTACTGTGTTAAGTTATATTATTTTTCTCTAAATAACATAACTAGTTCCCAAATTATGCAAATATTCACACAAGCATTTTAGTATAAAATATATATTCTAAATATATATTTGTCCGCTTTTATTTACGAAAACCAACCTCCGATACTTTGAAATTTTGTAACAAAATTTATGGCGAAGTTTACTTCCGAAAAACAAAGTTAAACACATTTGTAAACACTTGTTAGAAAATAATTTTCTAAGTCTTGGGATTTTTAGAAAATTTCGCCAGAGTTTCCCCTAAAAACGGAGGTGTCCATGCTATTAAGCATATCATTTTCTTTTCAAAATCAATCAACAACCAATCCTTAAACAATTTTACATCACTAAGAGTGACAACTATGTGTGTTACATATTAATCATGAACTTGATATATCACAAAAATGCGTAGTAACTTAGTAAAGCGTTTAGTGGACTTAGTTACCTTCCAAAGCGTAATTATTTCTTTAAAAATCATTTTCTCACAAAAGTTTAGTGTTTACAACTTGTAAACAATTTTTACTAAAATTTATCTTTTAAACTCTTCTTGTAAATAAAAGGTTTCTACACTTATTTCATTTCCAAAAATGGGGTAAGTGTATGTACAAGTCATGATTTTCTAAAAATTGGTTCTTGAACTTGGTTTATTTAGAAAAGTCTTTTGTAAAAACCCGGATCTACATGATCACCAACTTACTTGGCTTATTTATATTTCAAGAAAATCATTTTTATCAAGTTCATATTTAAACTAGAAGACGATTATTTCATGTTTCACATGATCACCTTCTTAGTCTTGTTAAATCATGTTCCTAGACATCATTTAACAAGCTCCATATGGTGATTAACATCACATAACCAAGAATCATCATGCAATCAACAACATATTCATAACAATATCCTTCTAACAACATTTCATTCTCATGTAAACTTTATGTAAAGGTTTATGTTTAAATCTTTTAGTTCATGTTCTTAGTGTTCTTGATATTCATCATACTTCAACTTTTAACTACTCAAAATGGAAGTAAACAAGAGTAAATAAAGACTTACTACTAGCTTATAGCTAGGGAAGATCTCTAGTGAAAATGGTGGTGAAAATGGATGATGAAAGTAATGTATGAAATCTCTTGATGATCCACAAGTTGTAAGCTTCCTTGAATCACCTTCTAGTCTTGAATGAAGCTTAAAAATGGATGAAGATGGTGTTGATATGGTGGAGGTGGTGGCGGTTATGGTGAGGCCGAGAGGAAGGGAGAGAGAGTGAGTGAGGGTGAGGGGTGTGAAGATATGAAGAAATGATGATGATCTTGGAGGCCATACTTATAATCCTCTTTCTAATATCTTGGCAACAACAACAAGCAACAATCTAATATAATATCCAATTAAATCTAGGAGCAAGATATGGGCTAAGGTGGTGATGTTTGTGGCTCCTCTTGGTGACCGAAATCGGGTATGGGGGGGGTTAGATGTAATTTTTTGATGGTAATTGGTAAACATAAGTTAAAATCCAAGTATACACTTACATATGTTAGTTAGTTGATATTTAGGGGGTGTTATGGTGTACGGGGATCATGACTAGCCAAGAAATAATAAAACAATGTGTTTGGCAAAATTTTGGTGTCCCGGGTTGTAACACCCCGAAAATGGGTTTGGTAATCAAACCCCGTTAATAATAAAAGACGGGTAAAGTACCGTTAGTGGTAAAATTTACCCGGTAAATATTAGGATTTAAATAATTAATCCTAATGTTAAATAAAAAGTGAATAAAAGCTTTTAAGGAAAACAAGGTATATAGAAGGCCCGAGATAACGGGACTTAAAATAAAATGGGTTATGACTACCCCGAACTCACTAAGTTAAACTAGCAAAGTTTAACCTAGTTAACAAAACAAAGTATTTTTTGTAACACCTGTGTCTCCACGGCCATCAAACAAATACCAAGCGAATGAAATATTGTATTTCATACTTTGGACTTGTATAAATATGTGTATCGTTTACACATATCAATTCTTGTTCGATTTCAAGCTTTAAATCGCTTTCTGGAGGGTTATACGCGCTCTGATGAGTAGATATAACCAGTTTAATCCAACGAACACTCCGGAATAGTGAAATAGGCTTAACATACCTTAAATAACCTTTACATAACTTAGATATAAGTTTTGAAAGGTTTGGTGTGGTGAAATCAAAGTTTAATCGCTTACAGGGACTAAAGTTGACAAACTGCGAAAGTATGCCAATTTGAACTGTAACAGACCTTCCGGAACATGACCATAAGTTAAACATACCATAAATATCCTTTACATAGCTTAGAAATAGGCTTTGAGGTGTTCGGTATGCTAAAATAAACTTTTGTGTCATTCAGGGACTAAAAGCGTCAAAAAGTGCACAAGTTTGCACTTTCGCGCATAACTTACGTTCTGAATACATCCGGACATCCAAAAATTTATGTAAGCATGACTACATTATATTTTATGGTTCGCCTTAAGAAAAATCCATTCGTCGCGTCATTTGGATCGTTTTTCGCGCTTATGCGCATTCCGTCGTAATTAAGCGAACATCGCGTTCGTACGGTTAAACGAACCGACATCCGAGATATTTTTGAGCACATTTTAAGTTCCCTATACTTTAACTTCATTTTAGAGCTTTGAAATGGGGTTAACGGGCCTTAAACGTGTCGAAAATGGCCTAAATACAGTTCAGGGACCAAAAGTGTAAATCTGCCAAACTATGGCCTAGCGGTGCGCTACACTTTTAGCGTAGCGGTGCGCTAGCCAAGTTCAGACCAGATTCAGAGTTTCTAACAGCCTGTTTGCAGCTGTTTTAACCACAACCACAAGTTCACCACTTGCATACTCAGCTGATAAGGATCATTGTTAGGCACCATAACCTTCCGACACTTGTACGGATACGATTAAGGCACAATATTCGACAAACGATCCTAACGGTTCGGGTATTCCTATAAATACCCAACCCACACAACCTCATTTTGCACTAGAATTCTGAATTGAGAACCTCTAAGTTGAAACCATTGTTTCATACCTGAGATTCTTGAATCGGGATTAGCATTCGGGGACCCTTCGTAAGTATTCTTTCGTTCTTTTCCTTATTTTATTGCTTTTCGAGTCCGAAAGTCAAACTTTGTTTGACTTTCAGCGTTGACCAGTAATGGTCAATGCGAAGTTCGTTTGAACTTCGCAACGTGAGTGTAATCACGTTGGTTATAGTCCCTTGGGACTATGCCTACTGATTACCACGTTGTCTAGGGTCGTAGGGTAAGCGATCTGATAAATCGCTTATACCTCGAACCCGACCCAGTTTGGTCGATCATTAGGATCCGACCAAATACATTAGGTGACCCTAGTATAGGGCATAACCTTCCGAGGTTATACCCTATGGTCACATCGTTTAAGTAGTTGTATGATAGGTAGTTTATATGCCTTAGGTAAATTACCAGAATACCCTTTTCATGTATAATTGGTAATTAAGCATATGTAACCTAAACTTTCGTCACATAACTAATTTTGTAACATGTTTAGGCATATAACACTTGTCATAGGACTAGTTAGGCGATCCGAACGCGTTCCACGCGAACGACGCGTTAAAGTAGCATAAGCTACCTAAACGGGTCGTAATGGGTCGAAATCACTCAGGTTAAGTTTCATTTAGTATGTAGGCTTTGTTAAACCAAATGACACGAGTCTCTACACTCGTTTGGTTTACAAACCCTAATACTACCCAGTCTTCCGATTTAGGTCCGGTTTATTAACATGGTTACCTATAATAGGTGCCGTTTGATATCCGCGATCTCTAGCGTTGTTTGGTTGTTACTCAAGGACTACTAAGCAATCTCAAGTGAGTACATAGACCCCTCTTTTACTGTTTTCCAAACTGTTTTGGGGTGGAACACATGTGCCTACTTGTTACTTTCATGCTTTCCTGTTTTCACATCATATACATGCTATGTTCGTTAGTACATTATAGTACATGATTTCATTACATCTTATGCTAGGTGTGCCCATTGTGTGCATTACTTGGTACATCGTTTTACATTACATTTCATGCTAGGTGTGCCCATTGTGTGCATTACTTAGTACATCGTTTTACATTACATTTCATGCTAGGTGTGCCCATTGTGTGCATTACTTAGTACATCGTTTTACATTTCATCTCATGCTAGGTGTGCCCATTGTGTGCATTACTTAGTACATTGTTTTACATTGCCTTTCTGTTGCATATGCTTATCCAGCGTATGAACACATTATACTACATTTTGAACCGTTGTAATCATTTGACTATGTGATCCGTTGATATCTGTGAACCGTTTGTATTTGTAACCGTTGAACCACGTGAACCGTTTGTAACCGTTGAACCACGTGAACCGTTTGTAACCGTTGAACCACGTGAACCGTTTGTAACCGTTGAACCACGTGAACCGTTTGTAACCGTTGAACCATGTGAACCGTTTGTAACTATTGAACCGTTTGTATCCATTACATGATTTACATTAGACATGAACATTACTTTGGTGGTTTGGTTTGATTAAGTGATTAAGTAACGACGCGTGTGTAATATGATACAAACATGGTGGATACGCCGCTGGTACTTCCTATATATAAGTGTTTGTATGGTATTACATATCGTAGCGTTATTTGAATCATTTCAGTTTGATACATATAACATTTTATACAAATAACATACTTTTCACAAGACATTGTTTTACAAACAACTTATCTTATACAAACTCAGTCTACATGGTTATTCATTTAACCATACATTATTCTTTTATCTATACATATCATTTGAACTTATTGATTTTCAAACGATTTACAAGACAAAGCAAATTACAAGGTTCATGACTAAACATTTTCTCAAACATAAGTCATGAAACTTATTTTCACAAAACCTATGTATCTCACCGGCATTTTTATGCTGACGTACCTATTTTCACATGTGTTTTTCAGGAACTGTTGCATAAGATGATCAAGATACATATAGGCAGACTTGGGCTTTAGTGACAATAAAAGATGCAGACTAGTTAAATATGTTGTATTTCTTGGTTGTTAAGACATTGTAACACTTTTAATCAATAAAACGAAACTTCAATTACCATGGATTTGAAACAATTAATTCTGTTACAACACTCCCCGACATTTCCGCCACGTTTTGTATGTTCTACGTGGTCGGGGTGTGACATTTTTGAAAATAAGTAGGTTGTAGCCTACTTATTAGTTAACAAAACTTGAGGGGCCAAAGGTGTAATAATCTAAAAGATTATTTACTAAAATCAAAAACAAAACACACACACATTTAGTGTGTTCGTGAATGACCAGGAGAAAGCTCCAAGGAGAGCCAAAACCCTAACTCCAACAAATCAACAAATTGAAGCTCAAATCAAGACCCAAATCGATGCATGAATGCATATAAATGATCACCTAGTCGCGGGGATCACAAGGTATGTCGAATTTTCAGTTTTGGTGATACTTTGAGATTATGATGAACAATCATAATCGAAATTTTGGAATGAATGTTGAATTTATGAGTGTCATTGTGATTATATCTTGGTTTAGAAACAAACCCTAGTAGAAATCTTGATGAATTGTTGTCAAACTAGGGATTTGATAATTACCCTATTATGAGCTAAGTGGGTTTTGGTTGAATCGATGAAATTGATGTTCTAATGGTGTTTATAAACATCACACTAACTCATATGAATGAACTACTTGAACAAATTAGAGATTTTGTTAAGAGTTCATAAGTAACTAGAAGTGGGTTTTGTTAGATATGATGAAATCATGAAGAACTTGAAGTAATATCACTTGTATGTAATTAACAAGTAAACTAGGAAGTGGGTTTTTATGTAATAGTAAAGATGATGATAAGTTTATGTTTAAAATCATCATATTAGATAATGGAAACAAGGCACTCAAACAAATTAAGTGATTTGGGAACTTGTTCATACATGATTGAAATGGGTTTTGAATGTTATGATGAAATTTGGTAGCCATGTTCATGTAACTAAGTGTATAAGATCATGTTAGCTACTAATTGATAGATAGAACTTGAATGTGCATTTTTATGCTAAGGGGCGTTTGACTTTTAGTAGTCAAACCGACCATTAATAAGATCAAATGGTAATTGTGATAGAAAATATGTAAGATGGAATAGTCATAATTAATGATGACTAATATAACCGTCTTACGAATTATGATGATAGTTTGACGCTTGACAAGCTAGGTGGAGGCTTGGAAAGGAAGCGGGTCAAACGAAGCAAGAATGGCGGAAAAGCATAATTCGGATGCAAGGTAAGTATGGCTTACACTAGTCTTAAATTGTGGAATGTTTTCTTATCATATAAATTATGAATGAGATATCTAAACAATTGAAATATGATGTTCCGTCGTGTAGTCGAACGGAACAAGAAAATCAAAGATGATGGAAACCATAATAATGGTTAAAAAGAAGTAAATCGATAATTTGGTCATATTATGTCGAAAGTAATACACGGTTTATAATTAAAATGACCGTACGGTGTTAAACGGGAAGAGTCATGTAGAGGAGATGATAATAAATATCATCTCGCAAAGATAAATGGTCAATTTGGCCAAACGGGTCAAAAGGTGTAGACAACACCTTTTGACTATATAGACTAATGATTCTTTTGTCGAGTCATATGATTACAGGAATAGATATCCAATGGATATTCGCATCATTCTTAATTAGCGAATATAAAGCAATGTATTAAAATTGGGTCTAATTGTTGATCCGAGCCAGGTACGCATATTTGTGATGTATGTAAAAGTGTTAATTTGGTCGAATAATTGGTGATAGCCCTTCATTGTAAAAGAAGGACCAAAATTGACCAAAACGCCCTTGTAGTCTATATTGAACAAACAACTCTTAGAGGTTGTTTGGAAAGGAGTCTTATGATTAAACAAAAGTTTAGAACGAGTACGGGTAGTGAAAGATGTAATTCTTGGGCCAAAAGACTCCATATGAGTCTTTGCCGTAAAATGATATTTCAAGTGGTATAAATCCGGAACACATAGATATCTACTTAAAATCCAACACACATTTAATGGTGATGGAAGAGTACTAGATAAGAAATATAGGTTACAACGCTAGATTAGAATGAAAGCGAAATTGAGTTTAAAAGTGCCTAAAATATCCTTAACGGGTCGAAATAAGCATACTAGCTAAAACGGGTTAATTTGTGTAATAAACCTATGATTAGAGCCTAATATGGTATATCACAATTATTTGATGAAGTGTATCAAATATAGGAATCAAATAAATACGTTGTTTGATAAAATGCATAACCGGGTCGAAAATTGGTATAAAGGATAATAGGCCGAAGACTTGGAAGTCTTAAATCTTGTTAAGCCGAATGTCGGATTTTAACTCCAAATGAGGGAGAATCAAATTACAAACATGTAGGAAGAAACGGTAGGTCAAACGGATAAGCGGTTTGAAAGATACGAAAGATTTCGTGTCAAATTACGGCAAAAATGGAGAAGCTGAATGCAGGGTCCACCGTAAATTACGGTACCACCGTAATTTACGGTGGAACCAATAAAGCTACGGTGGGTTTCTTCTGATTTACGGTAGAAGAATATTAACCCAGAAGCCACCGTAAATTACGGTCCCACCGTAATTTACGGTGGAGGCCAGATTGAAACCTTGTTTTGGTGATCAATTGTTTCTTGCACTCGTTTAGACACGTTTTAAACACCCGTAAGACTAAAGTATTTCATGTTTATGAAATGTAGGTACACCTTGGATGCCGGAAGACGATCAAGCTCAACGAAGAACCGAACACGATAAAGTTACACGCTTCCGCACTTTGCTACGTTGTAAAAATTCAAACAACGAATTCGATCATGTTACCTAGAATGACTTATGAATTGTAAAAGTTTTAATAAACCCGTATTTTTATAGTATGTGTAGTCTTAACTACACATTTAATTGTTGGTATTTACACGATAAACGTTAAATAGAAACTAGGGTGTTACAAGTTGGTAATCAGAGCTCAAGGTTCTTGACAAAGAATAGTGTTCGGTTCGTGGCTTGATCGCAAATCCGGTAAGTACATGTATGCTAAAGTGTTGTAAACAACACATAGGGCTACCGTGTGATACACGTTACCCCAATTAAATGATTGATACAGTTGACAAAAATACGCGCGTTGACGCGTATAGTATAAAAAGCCTTGTATTATAATACAGGCGATTATTGAAGTTGATATTACTAACTTTTGTGAATATCTTGATTTAAGGACACTTGCATTTAAAGATGACAAGAGTTGAACAAATTAAAGATATGATAGTGGAACGGTCCGAAGTATGACGATAGGAACATGCTCATCAAGGACCTAAATCGCGTAATGGTCGTGAACAAGATTAAAGGCAAGAAAAGCACGTTAAGGCAAGCATTTACCAGGTGCACGTTTAAATTATTGCATGAATATAAATATGCAACAAATACGTAGAAACTGATAGTTGCATATGTAGATTGAAAACTTGGAAAAACCTGAATAGATTACCTATCCAGGATATTGTTTCCAAGAGAACTAAATAGAGGCATTACTTACATAGGGCGTGATGTGAAAACTATAAAAAGGTCGTGTATGTCATGTGTTAATCGCTTACTCTGGCCAAGTAAGTAGTGGCATATGATACCACGAGTTTCTTATAGCGGACACATTTACATCCGATGTAGTAAGGGCAGGGTGAATGGGACTAACTTAAAAAGTACCCAAATGGGTCAAATGAGCAAAATATTTGATAATAATGTAAACGCATGGCCGTGTGACGGAAGCGTATTACATTAGGATAATGAGCCCGAGAGAAGGGACAAAGAAACAAGTAAATGACGCAGAAAAGTATTGGGTGGGAGTGTACTTACACTCGAACCCAGAAAATGCAAGCATGTAAAATGATTTAGACAAGTATTGGGAGGGAGTGTACTTACACTCGAACCCAGAAAATGCAAACATGTAAAATGATTTAGACAAGTATTGGGAGGGAGTGTACTTACACTCGAACCCAGAAAATGCAAACATGTAAAATGATTTAGACAAGTATTGGGAGGGAGTGTACTTACACTCGAACCCAGAAAATGCAAGCATGTAAAATGATTTAGACAAGTATTGGGAGGGAGTGTACTTACACTCGAACCCAGAAAACGCAAACATGTAAAATGATTTAGACAAGTATTGGGAGGGAGTGTACTTACACTCGAACCCGGAAAATGCAAATATGTCCCTTAACGAGTCGTTTTTGTAAAACGTCAAACTTAAAGACAAAGTCGGAAAGATAATTCAAGAGAAAACAATGTAGCCTTAGACTACGGTCAAGGTCAAATGAAATCCAAAAAAAAATAATAATAAATAAATAAATAAAGGTGAATAATTCTAAAACATAAGAAGGGGTGCCTTAACGCCATATGCGTGTATAAATGTATACACATTTGAATGAAAACTCGAATAAAAGATGATCTACAGGATCATCATAACCTACGGGATATTAATTAGAGCAAAAGGTCTACGGGGCCAAAATGACCCACGGGTCATGAATTGAAGCAAAAGGATCATAAGGGCCTCACTTCAAAGAGGTGAAAGCCTAAGGAAATAGCCTACGAGGTTAAGTGAAGGGACCTACAGGTCAATAGTGTGAGGTAAGGGAACTTGTTACGATCCCTCGTATAAAACTAAGATTTTAAAAGAATAAATTATGGACTGTCAATATCATGGTATGGATAATTGACAAAAGTTAAAGAAAGGATCCTAAAACTAAAACTTCGATTTTAGTAAGAAATAACGTTGTTACCAATATAAATTCTGATAGAAATTTGAATAGTAAGCATGAAAGGTTCAAGTCTTGACACTGGTAGGCGCAAGACGATATATTCGAAAAGTGATATTTTCGAAAATGAAAGGTTGATACAAACTAAACACGATGTGACACGATCACGGTTAGGAAATGTAATGTGACGTAAAATCACATTATAACCAAACGAGCGGTGAAAAGTAACGGGACTAATAAGTCCAGTTAGTGAGACCAGTTAAGGTCAGCAATTCAAGTCAAGAAATTTGATTTGCTCGGAAACGAGGGATTCGGTATAAGTGAGCCGAATCAATAAATCCGAAAACTAAAGAAATTATTGCTAAAAGCAAAACATTTCAATAAAGACCTTTAAACGGGTCAAGGTAACGGATTCACCAAGAGTTCGATAATATATAAAAGCAATGGAAATCGCTAAGTTAACTAAACTAGTAAAAATAACGGATTTACGTTATTTCAAGTTACATTATGTCATATGAGGTACGTAGAGGTTCTGTAACCAAAAAGACATTACCATAATTTTTCTGGTAATGCTAACAATTGGTTAAAGTATGAGTAATGCTTAAGAGATTATTCAAGTCAAACGCATTGAGTTTAGAAACTCAATGAACTATGTAAGCAAGGTTTCGAGGACGAAACCTCTTTAAGGGGGGTAGACTTGTAACACCCCGAAAATGGGTTTGGTAATCAAACCCCGTTAATAATAAAAGACGGGTAAAGTACCGTTAGTGGTAAAATTTACCCGGTAAATATTAGGATTTAAATAATTAATCCTAATGTTAAATAAAAAGTGAATAAAAGCTTTTAAGGAAAACAAGGTATATAGAAGGCCCGAGATAACGGGACTTAAAATAAAATGGGTTATGACTACCCCGAACTCACTAAGTTAAACTAGCAAAGTTTAACCTAGTTAACAAAACAAAGTATTTTTGAAAATAAGTAGGTTGTAGCCTACTTATTAGTTAACAAAACTTGAGGGGCCAAAGGTGTAATAATCTAAAAGATTATTTACTAAAATCAAAAACAAAACAAACACACATTTAGTGTGTTCGTGAATGACCAGGAGAAAGCTCCAAGGAGAGCCAAAACCCTAACTCCAACAAATCAACAAATTGAAGCTCAAATCAAGACCCAAATCGATGCATGAATGCATATAAATGATCACCTAGTCGCGGGGATCACAAGGTATGTCGAATTTTCAGTTTTGGTGATACTTTGAGATTATGATGAACAATCATAATCGAAATTTTGGAATGAATGTTGAATTTATGAGTGTCATTGTGATTATATCTTGGTTTAGAAACAAACCCTAGTAGAAATCTTGATGAATTGTTGTCAAACTAGGGATTTGATAATTACCCTATTATGAGCTAAGTGGGTTTTGGTTGAATCGATGAAATTGATGTTCTAATGGTGTTTATAAACATCACACTAACTCATATGAATGAACTACTTGAACAAATTAGAGATTTTGTTAAGAGTTCATAAGTAACTAGAAGTGGGTTTTGTTAGATATGATGAAATCATGAAGAACTTGAAGTAATATCACTTGTATGTAATTAACAAGTAAACTAGGAAGTGGGTTTTTATGTAATAGTAAAGATGATGATAAGTTTATGTTTAAAATCATCATATTAGATAATGGAAACAAGGCACTCAAACAAATTAAGTGATTTGGGAACTTGTTCATACATGATTGAAATGGGTTTTGAATGTTATGATGAAATTTGGTAGCCATGTTCATGTAACTAAGTGTATAAGATCATGTTAGCTACTAATTGATAGATAGAACTTGAATGTGCATTTTTATGCTAAGGGGCGTTTGACTTTTAGTAGTCAAACCGACCATTAATAAGATCAAATGGTAATTGTGATAGAAAATATGTAAGATGGAATAGTCATAATTAATGATGACTAATATAACCGTCTTACGAATTATGATGATAGTTTGACGCTTGACAAGCTAGGTGGAGGCTTGGAAAGGAAGCGGGTCAAACGAAGCAAGAATGGCGGAAAAGTATAATTCGGATGCAAGGTAAGTATGGCTTACACTAGTCTTAAATTGTGGAATGTTTTCTTATCATATAAATTATGAATGAGATATCTAAACAATTGAAATATGATGTTCCGTCGTGTAGTCGAACGGAACAAGAAAATCAAAGATGATGGAAACCATAATAATGGTTAAAAAGAAGTAAATCGATAATTTGGTCATATTATGTCGAAAGTAATACACGGTTTATAATTAAAATGACCGTACGGTGTTAAACGGGAAGAGTCATGTAGAGGAGATGATAATAAATATCATCTCGCAAAGATAAATGGTCAATTTGGCCAAACGGGTCAAAAGGTGTAGACAACACCTTTTGACTATATAGACTAATGATTCTTTTGTCGAGTCATATGATTACAGGAATAGATATCCAATGGATATTCGCATCATTCTTAATTAGCGAATATAAAGCAATGTATTAAAATTGGGTCTAATTGTTGATCCGAGCCAGGTACGCATATTTGTGATGTATGTAAAAGTGTTAATTTGGTCGAATAATTGGTGATAGCCCTTCATTGTAAAAGAAGGACCAAAATTGACCAAAACGCCCTTGTAGTCTATATTGAACAAACAACTCTTAGAGGTTGTTTGGAAAGGAGTCTTATGATTAAACAAAAGTTTAGAACGAGTACGGGTAGTGAAAGATGTAATTCTTGGGCCAAAAGACTCCATATGAGTCTTTGCCGTAAAATGATATTTCAAGTGGTATAAATCCGGAACACATAGATATCTACTTAAAATCCAACACACATTTAATGGTGATGGAAGAGTACTAGATAAGAAATATAGGTTACAACGCTAGATTAGAATGAAAGCGAAATTGAGTTTAAAAGTGCTTAAAATATCCTTAACGGGTCGAAATAAGCATACTAGCTAAAACGGGTTAATTTGTGTAATAAACCTATGATTAGAGCCTAATATGGTATATCACAATTATTTGATGAAGTGTATCAAATATAGGAATCAAATAAATACGTTGTTTGATAAAATGCATAACCGGGTCGAAAATTGGTATAAAGGATAATAGGCCGAAGACTTGGAAGTCTTAAATCTTGTTAAGCCGAATGTCGGATTTTAACTCCAAATGATGGAGAATCAAATTACAAACATGTAGGAAGAAACGGTAGGTCAAACGGATAAGCGGTTTGAAAGATACGAAAGATTTCGTGTCAAATTACGGCAAAAATGGAGAAGCTGAATGCAGGGTCCACCGTAAATTACGGTACCACCGTAATTTACGGTGGAACCAATAAAGCTACGGTGGGTTTCTTCTGATTTACGGTAGAAGAATATTAACCCAGAAGCCACCGTAAATTACGGTCCCACCGTAATTTACGGTGGAGGCCAGATTGAAACCTTGTTTTGGTGATCAATTGTTTCTTGCACTCGTTTAGACACGTTTTAAACACCCGTAAGACTAAAGTATTTCATGTTTATGAAATGTAGGTACACCTTGGATGCCGGAAGACGATCAAGCTCAACGAAGAACCGAACACGATAAAGTTACACGCTTCCGCACTTTGCTACGTTGTAAAAATTCAAACAACGAATTCGATCATGTTACCTAGAATGACTTATGAATTGTAAAAGTTTTAATAAACCCGTATTTTTATAGTATGTGTAGTCTTAACTACACATTTAATTGTTGGTATTTACACGATAAACGTTAAATAGAAACTAGGGTGTTACACGGGTAATGTCCGGTTGTTTGGTTGGATACCGTTCCGTTAAAGTGTTTAATTATTCTGTAAAGTGTATTTTATATATATTTTTGTAACACTTTTAATTCCCGGAACTTAGGAAAGCATACAGGACCATTCTGCCATATTTTTGACATCATACTAGCATGTTAAATGCTGAATTTTTGCTGAAAATGCAGAATTCTGCACTTAAAGTGTGTTTTAGGCACTTCCCGGCACTTTAACTATCACCTAGTGACGCAGTATTATGGTCCTCACTTCCCTACACTCCATACTAGTGTAGTACCCTATCTCTGGCTCATACTGGCCTCAAAACATTGTCTGTCTATGTGCTGGCATTGTCAGTATGTTTCTGAATTATCCGTTCAGTGTGCTAACTGTGCTTTGTGCATCAAGTATGTCACTAAAGTTTGTGTGTAATAAATGGAGTGACTGTATGAAATATGATGCATATGTATGTATGATACAAAAATCATAAAGCAGTTTAAATTGTCAGTTGTAATTAAGCACAGTCATTAAGCACATAATTAAGATTAATTAATTGTACGGTACCTGTAATTGTGAGGGTTGTCACATTCACCCCCCGTTAAGAAAATTTCGTCCCGAAATTTTAGGTTCTGTTTCTAGTTGCTGGGGTCTTGGGGAATAAATGTGGGTACTTGGCATTCATACGATCCTCACGTTCCCATGTGAATTCTGGGCCATGCCGTGCGTTCCAACGAACCTTGACGAGCTTGACACTATCCTGCGTGTTTTGTTAACCTTCCAATCCGTATCCTCAACCGGTTCTTCAATAAAGTGGAGTGTGTCGTCGACATGAATTTCGTCGGTAGGTATGACCACGGTTTCCTGAGTTGGACTCTTTTTCAGGTTTGATACATGAAATGTATCATGAACGCCATTTAGCTCTGTAGGTAAATCCAACTTGTATGCTACGAGACCAATCCGTTCCAGAATTCTGAATGGACCAATGTACCCGGGGTTCAACTTCCCACGCTTCCCAAAGCGTGCCACACCCTTCCAGGGTGAAACCTTCAACAATACCATATGTCCAACCTCAAATTCTAGAGGTTTTCTTCTGCGGTCCGCATAACACTTTTGTCGATCACGAGCCACTTTGATGCGTTCTCGGATCTGCAAAATCTTGTCTGTCGTTTCCTGGACCAATTCCGGGCCAACAAGCTGTCTATCACCCGCGTCTGCCCAGCATAGGGGTGATCGACACTTACGCCCATAGAGAGCTTCAAACGGTACGGCTTGAATGCTTGCATGATAACTATTATTGTATGAAAATTCAACCAATGGTAGGTGAGCGTCACAACTTCCACCTAGATCCATTACGCAAGCTCGCAGCATGTCTTCTAATGTTTGAATCGTTCGCTCACTCTGTCCGTCTGTTTGTGGGTGAAAAGCAGTACTCAGATTCAACTGAGAACCAAAGGCTTCTTAAAAGGATTGCCAAATCCTTGCTACGAATCTTCCATCTCTATCAGAGATAATTGAGAGAGGCACTCCATGTCGTGCAACAATCTCTCTTAGATATATCTCAGCGAGTTTGCTCGTGTTGTCTTTTTCTTTGATTGGCAAAACGTGTGCTGATTTCGTTAAGCGGTCTACAATTACCCAGATCGTATCATGACCTCTGGGCGTTCTTGGCAATTTTGTTATAAAATCCATGGAAATCTGTTCCCACTTCCACTGAGGTATTTCAGGTTGTTGCAAGAGACCTGAAGGCTTCTAGTATTCGGCCTTAACCTTGGCGCAAGGCAAACATTTGCCAACATATATTGCAACGTCGCCTTTCATCCTCGGCCACCAATAAAAATCCTTTAGATCTTGGTACATCTTATCCGATCCTGGATGGATCGAGTACCGTGACTTGTGAGCTTCGTCAAAAATAACTTCTCTCAATCCACCAAAGAGGGGAACCCAAATTCTTCCCAAGAAACACAGTGTTCCATCCTCCTTTGGTACCAATTGATTCTCCATCCCTCGGAGATACTCATTCTCAAGATTTTCCCTTCTAAGAGCTTCCCTTTGCGCAGTACGAATGTGCAACGTGAGGTCTGTCTGAACAATCATTCCCAAAGCCCTAACCCTTATGGGCTTAATCCTTTCTTTCCGACTCAGGGCATCGGCGACCACATTCGCCTTCCCTAGGTGATACTTGATCTCACAATCGTAGTCGTTCAACAATTCAACCCAGCGTCTCCATCTCATGTTAAGCTCTTTTTGATCAAAAATGTGCTGCAGGCTCTTGTGATCAGTAAATATTGTGCATCGCGTACCATACAAGTAATGTCGCCAGATTTTCAAAGCAAACACCGCTGTGCCTAACTCCAAGTCATGCGTGGTGTAGTTCTTCTCATGGACTTTTAACTGGCGAGAAGCATATGCTATAACCTTCTGATGTTGCATCAGCACGCAGCCTAAACCTTGACGCGAGGCATCGCACTATACCACGAAGTCATCCGTGCCTTCGGGTAGAGACAAGATTGGTGTGTCGCAAAGCATGTTTTTCAATAACTGAAATGCCTCTTCTTGTTTGTCTCCCCAATCAAACTTCTTGTCTTTCTGCATGAGAGAGGTCAAAGGTTGAGCGATTTTCGAGAAATCCTCAATGAATCTGCGATAATACCCAGCCAAACCCACGAATTGTCGAATCTCAGTTGGCGTTTTCAGAGTCTCCCAATTCTTGATTGCTTCAATCTTTGTAGGATCCACATGGATTCCGTTTCCATTAACCACATGACCAAGAAACTGGACTTCCCGTAACCAGAACTCGCACTTTGAGAACTTCGCGTATAACTTCTCCTTCCTAAGAAGCTCTAAGATAGCTCTTAGATGATGCTCATGTTCTTCTTTTGTTTTTGAGTAGATCAGGATGTCGTCAATGAACACGATCACGAACTTATCAAGGTAGGGCTTGCAGACTCTGTTCATTAAATCCATGAATACCGCTGGTGCATTTGTCAACCCGAACGGCATAACCAGGAACTCGTAATGCCCATAGCGAGTCCTAAAGGCCGTCTTTGGGATACTTTCTTCTTGAATCCTCAACTGGTGATAACCCGATCGAAGGTCGATCTTTGAGTAGAAACTTGAACCTTGTACCTGATCGAATAGGTCGTCAATCCTTGGCAAAGGATATCTGTTCTTAATTGTCAACTTGTTCAGCTCTCGGTAGTCAATACACATGCGGAAGCTACCATCCTTCTTCTTAACGAACAAAACTGGAGCTCCCCAAGGCGAGAAGCTTGGCCTGACGAATCCCTTGTCTAACAACTCTTGAAGTTGCGTTGACAACTCCTACATTTCCGAAGGTGCAAGTCTATAAGGTGCCTTAGCCACAGGCGCGGCGCCTGGAACTAAGTCAATATGGAACTCGACTTGTCTTTGTGGCGGCAATCCTGGCAAGTCTTCTGGAAAGACTTCAGGATATTCCCTTACGACTGGAATATCTTTTAGTTTCGACTCGGCGGCTTCCTTATCTACGATGTGTGCCAAGAAGGCAATACATCCCTTCTTCAAACATTTCCTAGCCTTCAAGCAACTAATGATCCGCAGGGGCGTATCACGCTTTTCTCCGTGTACCACAATCGTTTCACCATTCGCTATTGGAATGCGAATGGTCTTCTCGTGACATAAAATTTCGGCCCTGTTGCTTGACAACCAATCCATCCCTATTACCACGTCAAAGCTTCCCAACTCGACTGGTAGTAGATCCAGTGTAAATTTGTGCTCTCCCAATTCAATCACGCATCCTCTTATGACTTCATTCGTTTCAACTAGCTTTCCCTTAGCCAGTTCAATTGAGTAAGGAATATCTAACTTACTAATAGTTAACCCAAGCATACTTTTAAATTCTAACGATACAAAACTATAGCCGGCTCCAGTGTCAAATAGTACAGATGCAAAGCGTTGATTTATAGGGAACGTACCAGTGACAACATTCGGGTCCTGGCGTGCTTCCCTCGCTCCAATGTTGAATACTCTTTCACGAGCTTGATTGAGTTTTGGGCATTCACACTTGAAGTGCTCGACGTCTCCGCAGTTAAAACATCCCGGTTCTCGACCGTTACCATCTTCATTACCACCTTGATTGTTTTTTTGATTGCGGTTACGATTTCCTGCTTGATTCCCGAAGTTACCGCGATTACCATTTCCATCGTTGCGGTTGCGGTTCCCATTCCCGTTACCTCCACGGTTGTTGTTACCAAATACTCTTTCGCCACCACAGCCAGTACCAACCCAACAAGTGTCTTTTAAGTGATCCATCCTTCCACAGGATTCACATTTGCTAAGTTTGCACCGGCCAGCATGATGAAACTGGCATAATTCGCACTTTGGCAGAGTGCCTATGTATCCTTTCCCTTTGGCTTCAGCACCACACTTATTTTCAGCTGGTTGGTTCACATCCTTCCTCTTGTTGGTACTGCCGGTACTCGTTTTAAAGTTGGAGAATTTCCTCTTGTTCTCCCCCGAAGATTCAACGTGAGTTTCTTTCTTTTTCGGCTTAGAAATGGAAAACTTGTCCAATCTGATGGCTTCTTCCGTAAGTGCCACGCTGAGATCAATGGCTTCGGTAATTGTCGAAGGCTTCGACGTCGTTACCATGCTCATGATCTGGGGTGCCAATCCCCAGATGAAACGCTCAATGCGTTTAAATTCAGGATCAACCATATATGGCACAACGCGTGACAAGTCGTGGAATATCTGGACATATTCAGCAATTTTTGGTCCATCCATTTTTAGGTTCCAGAATTCCGTCTCCAGGTTCTGTATCTCTGCCCGTGAACAATATTTCTTCCTCATGAGCTCCTTCAGCTCAGCCCATGTCAGTGCATACGCCGCCGCCTCTCCTAAGGTTTGAACTTGTAAGTTCCACCATGATAAAGCACCATCAAGAAAGAGTCCTGAGATGTAAGTAACTTGGTTTTCAGGAGCACACTTGCTCATCCTTATTACAGAATCTGTCTTTTCGGTCCATCTGACAAAGGCAACAGCACCTCAAGTGCCATCGTAGTTCAGGGGCTTACAATCCAGGAATTGTTTGTAAGTACAGCCTGTACAGGCAATAACATTTACAGGAAGTATTAGCGGATATGCAAGGAATATCCGAATGTAATGTAGTGTGTCTCAATCGACTTGAACATTACCATTTGGTGGATTGTTGTTGTTGTTGTTTGAGTTATTCCTGCTTGTTTCGGCACGCGAGGCCTCATAATCAGCTATTGCTTTTGAAATACGTTCCTGTAATTCTGCCTCATTAGTAGGCAACCGTGTGTCTCGTCGTGGATGCATCTTCTAAAAGAAGATCATATTGGTCAGGTCATAGTAAGTATGGTAAGTAAGAAATTTTCGTATATAATAACATCCATCAACCTTATATCACACAACATCCCATGTTTTAATATAAAACAAATAATTCAACTATGCATGTATTGAGAACGTTGCCAATGAGCTTTCATTTAATCATGACCACAATATAGTTTTACATGTTTCCCAGTACATCATATAGCAAAATAAGATCATAGGGTTACATCACCCGAAAATACAAGTCAGTCTACATAAATCATATACAAAAACGTGGTCTTCCAAAAGTCTTCATATGCTGGCCCAATTGCGACTTTCTCACCAAAACAGTCTACCTGCATCAATCCAAAAATATAGCTACGCTGATGGCGGAGGAGGAGGAGGAGGAGGAAAAGAGAAAAGCAAACGGCGCATAAGCACTCAATCCTCCTCAAGCGCGTGGACAACGCGCAGCAAGTATGCAATCTGCTGCTCTGGAGTAAGGAAGCGGACATCAGAATCCGGGTGTAGTGGAAGAGGAGCTGGTGGTGTAGAAAAAGGAGACTGACAATGACACGGAGTAGGACGTGGAATCCTCTCTAGCTCCTGGACACGCCGGCTCAACGCGTCCTGCTGTAACTGTAATGAGATAAGTATGTCATCCGTGGTATATCCAATATGGAAATGGTGATGTAACACCTGTGTCATTTCAACCATCAAACAAATGCCAAACCAATGAAATATTGTATTTCATACTTTGGACTTGTATAAATATGTGTATCTTTTGCACATATCAACTCTTGTTTGATTTTAAGCTTTAAATCGCTCTCTGGAGGGTTATACGCGCTCTGATGCGTAAATATAACCAGTTTAATCCAACAAACACTCCGGAATAGTGAAATAGGCTTAACATACCTTGAATAACCTTTACATAACTTAGAAATAAGTTTTGAGGTGTTCGGTATGCTAAAATAAACTTTTGGGTCATTCAGGGACTAAAAGTGTCAAAAAGTGCACAAGTTTGCATTTTCGCGCATAACTTACGTTCTGAATACATCTGGACATCCAAAAATTTATGTAAGCATGACTACATTATATTTTAGTGTTCGCCTTAAGAAAAATCCATTAGTCGCGTCATTTGGTTCGTTTTTCGCGCTTATGCGCATTCCGTCGTAATTAAGCGAACATCGCGTTCGTACGACCAAACGAACCATCATCCGGCATATTTTTGAGTATGTTTTGAGTTCCCTATACTTTAACTTCATTTTAGAGCCTTGAAATGAGGTCATCGGGGCTCAAACGCATCGAAAAAAGGCTTAAACACGTGCAGGGACTAAACCTGTCATTTATGAAACATTTCTGGAACAGGGAGGGGTGTCGCGTAGCGCGAGACCTAAAGACTTACCAGTCGCGCTACGCGACTGCCTAAAACTGACCAGATTCAATGTTTTGTTTGCAAGTTGCAGCTGATTGATTCGTGTCCACTCGTTTCCTATCGTCTAGTCAGCGGATAAGAACAAACTTCCTGGACACCACAACTTTACGACAAGTGTACGGTTCCGATTAAGGCACGTTATTCAAGAAACGATCTTAACGGTTACCCGAAATCTATAAATACCCCACCTCCTTTTCTTCATTTCTCACAAATCTGATCATTTGGGCTCTAAGTTGGAACCTTCGTTTCATACCTGAGCTATTTTGATCTGGGTTAGCATTCGGGGACCCTTCGTAAGTATTCTTTCGTTCTTTTCCTTATTTTATTGCTTTTCGAGTCCGAAAGTCAAACTTTGTTTGACTTTCAGCGTTGACCCGTAATGGTCAATGCGAAGTTCTTTTGAACTTCGCAACGTGAGTGTAATCACGTTGGTCATAGTCCCTTGGGACTATGCCCACTGATTACCACGTTGTCTAGGGTCGTAGGGGTAAGCGATCTGATGAATCGCTTATACCTCGAACCCGACCCAGTTTGGTCGATCATTAGGATCCGACCAAACACATTAGGTGACCATAGTAGGTAGGGAATAACCTTCCGAGGTTATACCCTATGGTCACATCGTTTAAGTAGTTGTATGATAGGTAGTTTATATGCCTTAGGTAAATTACCAGAATACCCTTTTCATGTATAATTGGTAATTAAGCATATGTAACCTAAACCTTTGTCACATAACTGATTATGTAATATGTTTAGGCATATAACACTTGTCATAGGGCTAGTTAGGCGGTCCGAACGCGTTTCACGCGAACGACGCGTTAAAGTAGCATAAGCTACCTAAACGGGTCGTAATGGGTCGTAGACACTCAGGTTAAGTTTCATTTAGTATGTAGGCTTTGTTAAACCAAATGACATGAGTCTCTACACTCGTTTGGTTTACAAACCCTAATGCTACCCAATCTTCCGATCTAGGTCCGGTTTATTAACATAGTTACCTATACTAGGTGCCGTTTGATATCCGCGATCTCTAGCATTGTTTAGTTGTCACTCCAGAACTACTGAGCAATCTCAAGTGAGTACATAGACCCCTCTTTTACTGTTTTCCAAACTGTTTTGGGGTGGAACACATGTGCCTACTTGTTACTTTCATGCTTTCCTGTTTTCACATCATATACTTGTTATGTTCATTAGTACATTATAGTACATCGTTTTACATTTCATTTCATACTAGGTGTGCCATTGTGTGCATTACTTAGTACATTGTTTTACATTACATCACATGCTACGTATGTCTATTGTTGCATACTTAGTACAGGTCGCATGCTACGTATGTCTGTTGTTGCATACTTAGTACAGTTCACATGCTATGTATGTTCAATCGTTGCATTGTTCTTCATACTTAGTACATTTGTTATTCATCACATACTTACATTTTGGACGCATATTACATGATTTACATTGATCATGCATTTACTACACAAAACATAAACTTTGATTTAAAACAAGTTTTACTTCAATACTATGTTCTTGTGCATATGGTTTAGTTGATGCATTTCACTAGCCATACATATCATTTTGGTTACACATTACATGGTTTACATCTTGACATAAACATTTTGACATATTATTCAATACATTTGGCAATTGGTTTAAACATAGACATCTTACATTGTTTGGTTTGGTTTGATTAAGTGATTAAGTAACGAGGCGTGTGTAATATGATACAAGCATGGTGGATACGCCGCTGGTACTTCCTATATATAAGTGTTTGTATGGTATTACATGTCGTAACGTTATTTCAATCATTTCAGTTTGAGACATAGAATATTTTATACAAATAACATATTTTTCACAAGACATTGGTTTACAAACAATTTATCTAATACAAACTCATTTTACATGGTTATTCATTTAACCATACATTATTTATACATATCATCTGATCTTATCGATTTTCAAATGATTTACAAAACAAAGCAAATAACAAGGTTCATGACTAAACATTTTCTCAAACATAAGTCATGGGACCTATTTTCACAAAACCTATGTATCTCACCGGCATTTTTATGCTGACGTACCTATTTTCACATGTGTTTTTCAGGAACTGTTGCATAAGATGATCAAGATACACATAGGCAGACTTGGGCTTTAGTGACAATAAAAGATGCAAGACTAGTTAATTTTGTTGTATTTCCTAGTTTGATAAGACATTGTACCACTTTTAATCAATAAAACGAAACTTCAATTGCCATGGATTTGAAACAATTAATTCTGTTACAACACTCCCCGACATTTCCGCCACGTTTTGTATGTTCCACGTGGTCGGGGTGTGACAGAAAAGATGGTATCAGAGCCAATGGTTATAGGGAATTAGGTTATTAGTAATGCTTTGACCTAGTCTATAACTTTCTTAGGACCCTAACGCGAGTTTACTTGCGTTTAGTCATAAAACAATACTGTCACCTATCCTTAGGTGACGACCACAACAAGAACATAAATTTCAAAACCACTTCGAAAACTAATCATCTGTTCTAGGATGATTAATTACTAGGTGTTGAACCCTCTGTTATATGGTGTTGAACCCCTTTGAATTTTCAAAATCTCGTCAAGGTTTTGGGTTTTAAATAATGTGAACACGTGCAAACTGGAAGGGTGAATGCCTGTATTCTGGGTTTTCTGTCTAGGCAAGCACTTCGTATACATCTTATCAGACGCGAGACCAGTTGTGCTTACCTGGGAATTCTTGGGATGAGTGTTCACTTATAGGCGAGCATGTCTTCGCGATACATTATTTTTGATCCATTTACTTTAATTCAGTCACTGTGTGTCGTTTGTTGCTTTGTAGTAACAAACAAATGACCACTATCCTTGCTTTCATCAGATTTGTTTCATCTCATTCTTTTCGTCTAATTCTCTCACTCGTTTCCTTTCATGTTCTTCTCTTTTAGAATGCCTCCACGACGCGAAAATCCTGTATCTGTTGACGAGCTGGCAGCTGTCATTACACAGCAAATGACTGCTGCAATCCCGAACGTCATTGCTCAATGTTACCAAGCTATCAACAACAATAAGGCTCTCTGCAGTTTCAAGACGTTCAACTCAGCTAAGCCATCCAAGTTTTCTGGGTCTCAAGGAGCGACTGCACTTCTGCAATGGTTCGAGAGTCTAGAAAGCACCTTCAGGCATGTTCAATGTCCAAACGAGCGAAAGGTAGATTTTGCATCAAGTGTCTTCGAGAAACGAGCTTTGACATGGTGGAACGGTGTGGTGAGAGATAGGGGTGCCGAAGTGGAACTGGCCCAAACTTGGGAAGAACTTCGAGCACTGATGATGAAGGAATTCTGTCCTCGTCACGAGATCAGGGCATTGGAAAGGGAATTCGATGATCTTAAGCAGGACAGCGGTGAACATCGAGCATACACTGATCGATATGAGGAGCTGAGCCTGTTGTGTCCTACCATGGTTACGCCTTTGGATAAGGCGATCGAGAAATACATTGATGGTCTCCCTGACTCGATTCAGGACATCGTTACTGGTAGTAACCCCACTACGGTTAGGCAGGCCATTGAGCTATCTGCAACGTTGACTGAATCTCAGATCAGGAAACGTAAGCTTTTCCGAAAGGGTGACAAGAAACCGCTCGAGGAATCAAAGACCATGGATGAGCAGACTGGATCCCTTGAGCGGTCAAAGAAGCAAAAGGCTTCTCAGAACTTCGCCATGGTCGCTCACAATGGTCAAGCCGCCCCCAACCAACCAGCTCAACCCCGTGCTAGGAAGCCATACAATGGAACTTTACCTTTGTGCAACCGATGTGGCATACATCATCATGCTAATGTGAAGTGCCACGAATGCCAAATTTGTGGACTTAAAGGTCATATGGCAAAAGTTTGCGTTGCAGCAGTTGCACCGAATCAAGCTGACAACAAACCTGCTCGAGCTCGCTTTCCACCAGGTTCTTGCAACAAGTGTGGTGAGATGGGACATTTCCGAAGAAATTGCCCAAAGCTTGCAAATGCTAATCCAGCACAGAGATGAGCATCTGACCGACTAGAAGACAACACCGTTTAGAAATAATCATGTCTTATGTATTATTTTCTTTTGTTGTCAAGGTCCATGAAACAGTTGTTATCATTGTTTATAAATAAATCTTTTATTTACATTGAAATGTATTTATGTGATTGTATGTATAAACAACATATCCCCTACAATACCGACAATCAAGGAACCGCATTCCTTGAAAAGCAAACTACCACCCAAATTCTTCCGTTATACAATCTCATGCGTTTTCCACAAAGATCCTAAGTACCCGTTTCTTCCAAAAGAAACGAAGTACGAGGTGCCAAGTTAATTGCAATCATTAACAAGATAATAACAAGTCAAACAACTATGTGATTATGTGCTTATGTATTTCCTTTTATGTTTTTGTGTGATCCAAGTTTTGTCATCCAAATCCTCGTAGAATCTTCCATATCTTCGTATAAGGGATTCATAGTAGGATATCCAAAGGTACTATATTAAATCCTCAATGGGCTTCTACGTTGTAGTAAAGACCCTTGGATTATATAGTACTATTCCTTAATTAGACCCCTGAGTGGTCTAGGTAAACAGATTGATCCAAAAATCTGGTTAGGAATATCAAGTGATGATATAGCTGAAAGGACTCATTGGAGGTCTAATTAAAAAGATCATGTGTTGATCTGATTAAAAGGACCCTATGGTAGTCTAGTCACACTCATCACAGGTTTGATATTTTCTTCCCCTACACATCATGAAATGCACTGTGCGGACTGTGCAAGGAATTACGTAATTATGGACGCGTACATAATTATAGAATTTAGTGCACAGAAACCACAGCAAGTTTTGTCATGTATCTAGAGTTAATTCTGTTCATTTTTGTTTCTGAAGATGTAAAATGACTCATTCGGTTCATTTTTGTTTCTGAAGATGTAAAATGACTATTCTGTACATTTTTGTTTCTGAAGATGTAAAATGACTCATTCGGTTCATTTTTGTTTCTAAAGATGTAAAATGTTTATTCTGTTCATTTTTGTTTCTGAAGATGTAAAATGACTCATTCGGTTCATTTTTGTTTCTGAAGATGTAAAATGACTCATTCGGTTCATTTTTGTTTCTGAAGATGTAAAATGACTCATTCGGTTCATTTTTGTTTCTGAAGATGTAAAATGACTATTCTGTACATTTTTGTTTCTGAAGATGTAAAATGACTCATTCGGTTCATTTTTGTTTCTAAAGATGTAAAATGTTTATTCTGTTCATTTTTGTTTCTGAAGATGTAAAATGACTCATTCGGTTCATTTTTGTTTCTGAAGATGTAAAATGACTCATTCGGTTCATTTTTGTTTCTGAAGATGTAAAATGACTATTCTGTACATTTTTGTTTCTGAAGATGTAAAATGACTCATTCGGTTCATTTTTGTTTCTAAAGATGTAAAATGTTTATTCTGTTCATTTTTGTTTCTGAAGATGTAAAATGACTCATTCGGTTCATTTTTGTTTCTGAAGATGTAAAATGACTCATTCGGTTCAATTTTGTTTCTGAAGATGTAAAATGACTATTTCGTTCATTTTTGTTTCTGAAGATGTAAAATGACTCATTCGGTTCATTTTTGTTTCTGAAGATGTAAAATGTCTATTCTGTTCATTTTTGTTTCTGAAGATGTAAAATGACTCATTCGGTTCGTTTTTGTTTCTGAAGATGTAAAATGACTAGTCCGTTCATTTTTGTTTCTAAAGAATGCCTGTTGAAAATAACTCTGTTCATTTTTCATTTCTGAAAAATGTTAGTTAAAGAGAAATTACAGGATTATGTCTTGTTCATCGTTGATGGTTATTTAACACAAAGTCACAGATAGACTCCTACGAATTAATTTCGGGACGAAATTTCCTAAAGTAGGGGAGACTGTAACACCTGTGTCATTTCAACCATCAAAAAAATGCCAAACCAATGAAATATTGTATTTCATACTTTGGACTTGTATAAATATGTGTATCTTTTGCACATATCAACTCTTGTTTGATTTTAAGCTTTAAATCGCTCTCTGGAGGGTTATACGCGCTCTGATGCGTAAATATAACCAGTTTAATCCAACAAACACTCCGGAATAGTGAAATAGGCTTAACATACCTTGAATAACCTTTACATAACTTAGAAATAAGTTTTGAGGTGTTCGGTATGCTAAAATAAACTTTTGGGTCATTCAGGGACTAAAAGTGTCAAAAAGTGCGCAAGTTTGCATTTTCGCGCATAACTTACGTTCTGAATACATCTGGACATCCAAAAATTTATGTAAGCATGACTACATTATATTTTAGTGTTCGCCTTAAGAAAAATCCATTCGTCGCGTCATTTGGTTCGTTTTTTGCGCTTATGCGCATTCCGTCGTAATTAAGCGAACATCGCGTTCGTACGACCAAACGAACCATCATCCGGCATATTTTTGAGTATGTTTTGAGTTCCCTATACTTTAACTTCATTTTAGAGCCTTGAAATGAGGTCAACGGGGCTCAAACGCATCGAAAAAAGGCTTAAACACGTGCAGGGACTAAACCTGTCATTTATGAAACATTTCTGGAACAGGGAGGGGTGTCGCGTAGCGCGAGACCTAAAGACTTACCAGTCGCGCTACGCGACTGCCTAAAACTGACCAGATTCAATGTTTTGTTTGCAAGTTGCAGCTGATTGATTCGTGTCCACTCGTTTCCTATCGTCTAGTCAGCGGATAAGAACAAACTTCCTGGACACCACAACTTTACGACAAGTGTACGGTTCCGATTAAGGCACGTTATTCAAGAAACGATCTTAACGGTTACCCGAAATCTATAAATACCCCACCTCCTTTTCTTCATTTCTCACAAATCTGATCATTTGGGCTCTAAGTTGGAACCTTCGTTTCATACCTGAGCTATTTTGATCTGGGTTAGCATTCAGGGACCCTTCGTAAGTATTCTTTCGTTCTTTTCCTTATTTTATTGCTTTTCGAGTCCGAAAGTCAAACTTTGTTTGACTTTCAGCGTTGACCAGTAATGGTCAATGCGAAGTTCTTTTGAACTTCGCAACGTGAGTGTAATCACGTTGGTCATAGTCCCTTGGGACTATGCCCACTGATTACCACGTTGTCTAGGGTCGTAGGGTAAGCGATCTGATGAATCGCTTATACCTCGAACCCGACCCAGTTTGGTCGATCATTAGGATCCGACCAAACACATTAGGTGACCATAGTAGGTAGGGAATAACCTTCCGAGGTTATACCCTATGGTCACATCGTTTAAGTAGTTGTATGATAGGTAGTTTATATGCCTTAGGTAAATTACCAGAATACCCTTTTCATGTATAATTGGTAATTAAGCATATGTAACCTAAACCTTTGTCACATAACTGATTATGTAATATGTTTAGGCATATAACACTTGTCATAGGGCTAGTTAGGCGGTCCGAACGCGTTTCACGCGAACGACGCGTTAAAGTAGCATAAGCTACCTAAACGGGTCGTAATGGGTCGTAGACACTCAGGTTAAGTTTCATTTAGTATGTAGGCTTTGTTAAACCAAATGACACGAGTCTCTACACTCGTTTGGTTTACAAACCCTAATGCTACCCAATCTTCCGATCTAGGTCCGGTTTATTAACATAGTTACCTATACTAGGTGCCGTTTGATATCCGCGATCTCTAGCATTGTTTAGTTGTCACTCCAGAACTACTGAGCAATCTCAAGTGAGTACATAGACCCCTCTTTTACTGTTTTCCAAACTGTTTTGGGGTGGAACACATGTGCCTACTTGTTACTTTCATGCTTTCCTGTTTTCACATCATATACTTGTTATGTTCATTAGTACATTATAGTACATCGTTTTACATTTCATTTCATACTAGGTGTGCCATTGTGTGCATTACTTAGTACATTGTTTTACATTACATCACATGCTACGTATGTCTATTGTTGCATACATAGTACAGGTCGCATGCTACGTATGTCTGTTGTTGCATACTTAGTACAGGTCGCATGCTACGTATGTCTGTTGTTGCATACTTAGTACAGTTCACATGCTATGTATGTTCAATCGTTGCATTGTTCTTCATACTTAGTACATTTGTCATTCATCACATACTTACATTTTGGACGCATATTACATGATTTACATTGATCATGCATTTACTACACAAAACATAAACTTTGATTTAAAACAAGTTTTACTTCAATACTATGTTCTTGTGCATATGGTTTAGTTGATGCATTTCACTAGCCATACATATCATTTTGGTTACACATTACATGGTTTACATCTTGACATAAACATTTTGACATATTATTCAATACATTTGGCAATTGGTTTAAACATAGACATCTTACATTGTTTGGTTTGGTTTGATTAAGTGATTAAGTAACGAGGCGTGTGTAATATGATACAAGCATGGTGGATACGCCGCTGGTACTTCCTATATATAAGTGTTTGTATGGTATTACATGTCGTAACGTTATTTCAATCATTTCAGTTTGAGACATAGAATATTTTATACAAATAACATATTTTTCACAAGACATTGGTTTACAAACAATTTATCTAATACAAACTCATTTTACATGGTTATTCATTTAACCATACATTATTTATACATATCATCTGATCTTATCGATTTTCAAATGATTTACAAAACAAAGCAAATAACAAGGTTCATGACTAAACATTTTCTCAAACATAAGTCATGGGACCTATTTTCACAAAACCTATGTATCTCACCGGCATTTTTATGCTGACGTACCTATTTTCACATGTGTTTTTCAGGAACTGTTGCATAAGATGATCAAGATACACATAGGCAGACTTGGGCTTTAGTGACAATAAAAGATGCAAGACTAGTTAATTTTGTTGTATTTCCTAGTTTGATAAGACATTGTACCACTTTTAATCAATAAAACGAAACTTCAATTGCCATGGATTTGAAAAAATTAATTCTGTTACAACACTCCCCGACATTTCCGCCACGTTTTGTATGTTCCATGTGGTCGGGGTGTGACAGGTGATAAGGGTCTGATAACGGCATGACATTGGGCGAAGACCACAGAAACGGCTCGCCCGAAGGTACAAAAGATAGTGTAGTGTGAGGAAACTGAGACATGAAAGGAACATCTGACAATACAGGCGGTACAAAAGCAGGCTGCTGTCTCGACGAACCCTCCCCAGGACGAGGTGGAGGAATGTCCTGGAGAAAAGTGATAGGAAGGTCAGTGCGATGGATATCTGACACATGGGGAAAATGAGGGGCAACATCAATCGGTGCAGAGATGGGTGCATGAGAGGGAATGACGGGTCTAACATATGGGGGATAATCGTCATCATCGATCCACCCGTTGTGGGTGTCAGCGTATCGAGGATCGATGTGAGTGGCAAAAGGTGCATGGTCAGCATACACAGGGGCCGAATCAGATAATATCGGTGCAATAACGGGAATATCAACAATGGGTGGTGCATCCATAACAGGCGGTGCGACGACTGGAGCATCATTAAGAACAGGGTCGTGCACAGGTACAGGGTCATGAGCAATAACAGGCTCTGGTGCCATGACATGCTCAGGGTCGGCAAAGGCCGTATCAAAGTCGGCAGGTACATCAATAAGCTGATCAATAGGAACCACTGGTGCCTCCAAGGGCTGGTCATCAGGAATAAACTCGATCTCGTGATCGGGATCAGAATCAGGAGGAAAAACTGGATCAAACTCGACCTCGAAATCAGGATCAAACTCAAACTCGTGGGGTGAACCAGGTACAGCTGACATAGCTGTATCGGAGTCGGATTCAGTAGGATATCGATGCAATCCGACGGCGTGCAAAGTGGAAGATGATACTGACTCAAAAGAATCAGTACCGGGCTGATCAGATAAAATCTCCTTAGCGGGAGCCTCAACAGGTGGTAAAACGACAGCATCCGCAACCTGAACCTCAACCAAAGGAATGGCGACATCATCAGCAATCGGGGCCCCACCCTCATGGTCGTCCTCAGGGGGACCCTCGACGAAAAGATCGATGTCGTCATCAGACACAACATCGAGTGGTAAATCCTCTACGGGAAATGCGGCAAGTGGAACAGGAGCAGGGATCTCAACAAGAGGTAGATCCCCGACTAGAATACCATCAGCGAGCTGAACATCGTCTCCGGAATCCGGCAAAGCAAAAGGCTGGAAGTCGTCATCATCACTGCTGTCAGTATCAGATGTATAAATCTCGGGATCTGTGGGCATCTGATCATCTGAATCTAATGCTACAGGGTCTAGCGTGCCAGAAACTCCGCTCGAAGAAGACATGACGTCTGTAACAAAACAATCACGACAATTGCACATATATCAACATATAATCAAATAAGCATGTAAGTCACAAAAATGTAAGCAAGTAATCATCCTAGTCTTCCCCAGACTTTCCCACCCACTCTCTCAGACTGAACTCCCTAGTCTCTAAGACTAAACTCCCAATCTCTAAGACTACTCCCTGGTCTCTAAGACCAACCTCCCAGTCTCTAAGACTAAACCTCCCTCAGTCTCTGGGACTGAACCTCCCCAGCCGCTAAGGCTGAAATATGAATTTTGAAAGGTGTATTTGTGCCTTTTGTTTGTAAAATGTTTGTGCCCTGGATCTGGACTTTTAGTGTATGCAATGTAAAAATGTTTGAAAACATTTTCGTGAGAGCCCTAGTGATCATAGTCTAGACTCGAGAAAGAATCCTAGTTCGCTATGATCGAGGCTCTGATACCAAGCTGTCACACCCTGGCTTTTGCGGAAGCGTGGGTTTATTTGGTGTGACTTCTTAATACCATAGCAACAATCATAACAATGCTATATGATAAAAACACGAGATGCTCATCCATTAATATAGTTAGAAAATACCATAACATAATTGTCTTGAATCATCAACCCAAAATAAGTTACAACCATGACTTGTTTAAGAATGAGTTCCCAATGGACTCAACAAAAGACCTTAAATAAAATGAAGTTTGGAGACGTGTGACCCGTCCAGGCAAGGGTTACACCTCCCAAACCCTACACCCCTGGATGACATCTTTTATTTAATACGCAGCTTAACGTGCATCACCCGCCAGATCTGATCAATTCCCTGAAATACATGTAGTTTGAAAAATCAACAAAAAGTTGAGCGAGTTCATGTGTATGTGAGTATGTATAAACCTTTGTAAACGATGTATGTATAACCCTTGAAAGATGTATGAAAGTCCCTGGTATGTAGCAATAAGGAAAAAATAAGAGATCACCAATGGTTTGCAAGGCCATTGATATGTGTGAAGTGATGCAGGAAGACTCAAACCTAGCGGAGTTGCACCGGGCTTCCGGCTGTAAGACACAGTCACCACTATGGGCCACCCCGCCCTCATGGGTGTGGGCTCGCTACACCCAAATAGATCTATCACTCATCTCCCTTGGTCCTACGACGAGGATTAATGGCCTTTAGTAGCCGCCTACCCACTCACATGATCTAAAGATGTATGAAAGTCCCTCCTTAAGCTAACCATACCATGTATAAAAATGTCGGTATAATTGTAACATGTATTTCACCCCCGAAGTTATAAAACTGAAAACAGTTAAGAAAAAAAAGGGGGACATGAACTCACTGTAGTGCGTCTCCTGTGCCCATACTCAAACCTTGTCAGCTATACAATGACCTACAACGTACTAATGTCTATTAGACGAACGGGCCGTGCCTTGGCTTAGTATTTACTGGTTTGAGTTACGTTACTTTGATATTATTCTAAGTTGTAACTTATAGTTAAAATGATAATAATTATTTTAACTTACATTATATTTGTAGGTCTTGAAATAATAGTTAGACAACTATTTCATATTCATACTTCTCAAGTATTTTATGTGCATATTTCCTTCCCAAGGATGGGGGTATTTTATACATGTATTTTTGTGAAAATTCATATTTCTCGTTATCCAAAATATTATCTATCCAAAATATACTAGTAGCGGTACTGTGTTAAGTTATATTATTTTTCTCTAAATAACATAACTAGTTCCCAAATTATGCAAATATTCACACAAGCGTTTTAGTATAAAATATATATTCTAAATATATATTTGTCCGATTTTATTTACGAAAACCAACCTCCGATACTTTGAAATTTTGTAACAAAATTTATGGCGAAGTTTACTTCCGAAAAACAAAGTTAAACACATTTGTAAACACTTGTTAGAAAATAATTTTCTAAGTCTTGGGATTTTTAGAAAATTTCGCCAGAGTTTCCCCTAAAAACGGAGGTGTCCATGCTATTAAGCATATCATTTTCTTTTCAAAATCAATCAACAACCAATCCTTAAACAATTTTACATCACTAAGAGTGACAACTATGTGTGTTACATATTAATCATGAACTTGATATATCACAAAAATGCGTAGTAACTTAGTAAAGCGTTTAGTGGACTTAGTTACCTTCCAAAGCGTAATTATTTCTTTAAAAATCATTTTCTCACAAAAGTTTAGTGTTTACAACTTGTAAACAGTTTTTACTAAAATTTATCTTTTAAACTCTTCTTGTAAATAAATGGTTTCTACACTTATTTCATTTCCAAAAATGGGGTAAGTGTATGTACAAGTCATGATTTTCTAAAAATCGGTTCTTGAACTTGGTTTATTTAGAAAAGTCTTTTGTAAAAACCCGGATCTACATGATCACCAACTTACTTGGTTTATTTATATTTCAAGAAAATCATTTTTATCAAGTTCATATTTAAACTAGAAGATGATTATTTCATGTTTCACATGATCACCTTCTTAGTCTTGTTAAATCATGTTCCTAGACATCATTTAACAAGCTCCATATGGTGATTAACATCACATAACCAAGAATCATCATGCAATCAACAACATATTCATAACAATATCCTTCTTGTTAGAATCTGAGGCTCTTGTGATTGTGTTTGTTTGTATGATTTGGACAATTAAAGAATATAAAACAATGTAAAGTGCAGCGAAAATAAAAACAAACTTTGTAAACACAATCAAAGGAGGAAATAGTTTGATAAAACATTTGCTTCACATAGAGTCGAATGATTTACAAATAAAAGCAAAAGATTACAGACATGCTTACATACTAAACTCCCCCTCAGCCTGATACTCCAGAGTTGGTTGCACAAGATGAAAGGATTGGATTGAGGAGAAGAGCTCTCTCAAAACGAATCAAATATAACAGTACAGAATACTGTCATATTTATAGGCAAACCAAACTACTGATGTACCTCTGCGGACGTCACCATGATAGTGACATCTAACAGCCTAACAAACTATAAACACTGGTCTATACAAACTACTGATGTCTAACAACTGATAAAATATAAAACAAGTCTAACACTGTTCACGTTCCACTGTTGTAGCCTAAGCACTGACCGTATGAAACATCAGTGCTTTCTTCGAAAGGTGATCAGTCTTTGAATGAGCAGTGTTTGGGTCTTCAGCAGTACTTAAGAGACATCAGTAGATAGAGCTCAGTGTTTGCCTTTTAGCAGTCTTTAGCTGTTTCATCAGTGTTCGGTTCATCAGTTGTTCTTCAGAGCAGTACTTAGAGTGTATCAGCAGATAGATAACCACTGTCAAGGGGAGAGCTTAGAGTAAACGTCTGCTTATTGTGAATCCACTGTTGTGACCAGGTTTTGACTTTACATTATCTGTTCCTCTGGTAGGGTTCAATCCCAACAATCTCCCCCTGGAACAGATAATGTCAAAACCTGTCATTATTCTGGATCTTTATTACTCATCAAAAATTCCCTTGCTTGTCTTTTAAATTCTTCTTCAAACTCTTTGGAACTTATATCATCTTCATCCCTGCACAGTGTAAGTTCAAGGAGATCCTGCAAATCTTGAACACTAAGGCCTAGTGCTTCTTTCCTTGATATGTACTTCACATCTCCATTGGATCTGACTATAGTCAATACGTGGGTCTTTTGGTCAGACATCCACTTTAGTACTTTCGAACCCAATGGATTTTTCGGGAGAGGGTTATTTGCAGATGAGTTGAGAGATGTTGGCCTTATAAAAACTTGCAGACTTTCAGATATTCTTTTAAAGGCCATTTCAATGACATCATTTGCTGCAGCTATATCTTCTGCAGTTTCTTTTTCAAACAGCTCCTGCCTTTCAATGTCTGTCATGTCTGTTGAAGTGTTTGGTAATGCAGGTTTGAATGTCACCTTCTTAAGAAGGTTTTGAAGCTTTTCTGAGCTCTCTTCTTTTAGACCCATTTTCTTGATGGCTTCTGTGAAGTACTCAGCTTCTTTTTCTTTCACCTCATCACTGGTCAACTGTTCCTTTTCTTCTTGGTTTGTCACAAAGGTAGACCGGAACAGTGTTTTGAGGTTTTCTATCTGCTGTTCAAGCTTCATTCTTTGTTCATGCTTCTTTGAGGTGCTTAAAACAGTTATCTTTCTTTTCTTTAGCCTTTCATATGCTTCATCAGTCTGCTGTTTTGACCATTTTGATATGGCTTCAGCAGTATCCATTTTTGCATCCACCAGCTCCTTTTTCTTTCTCTTATATTCAGCAGTTAAGTCAGCAATGAGCTTTTCATATTTTCTCCAGTTAGGAGCATTCCTCTTCTTCATAGGATCATTCTTAATCTTCTCAATCCTTTCTGCCTCACGCTTAAGAGCTACTACTGGCCATTCTTTGAACTGTTGTTCTTCAGCAGGATAGAATTTCTCTTTCATGATGTAGGCTAGATATTGTTTTCTTAACTCTTTCTTTTGATCAGCCTTTTCTTTGTTTAGGACTTGTGCAAACTCTTCTATCTGCTTTACTTTTGTGAAGTAGAACTCCAGTCTTTTAGCAATGCCATCTTCGCTTAACCGTTTTTTTTCACTCTCAACTTTAGCTCTTAGTCTTGCTTGCCTTGCCTTGATTTTGAGGTAATCATCCATATCATCTGGTGGCAAGTAGCCTATGAGTGAGGAGAATCTCCTTTTTGAAGGATCTTCTTCTGTATAGAATTGCCTCATCTCATTTTTGATGGCTTCAAGTTCCAGTGGATATTGTGCAGCATTAGGATCATGTATACCCTCATCGGCAGGGATTGGCTTTCTTTTTCTGTTGAAGAGCTTTGGCTGTGAAGTAGGAGAGATGAGAGCAGTGGTGGATGACTGACTAACAGCTGTTGAAACAACTGGTGTCTCAACATCTGTTGTCATTACAACTGCTGATATGTCAGCAGATGTCTTCTGCTTTTGAGCAGGGTGTGGTAGTTTTTGATGATGGTGATGGTGGTAGTGAATCATAAGGAATGGAAACCTTTCTCCTTTTTGGTTGAGGAGGGGCTGTTGGTGAGACAGTGGTTTGAATGATGGACAATGGCTGACAAACAACTGTTGAAACAACTGGTGCTTCAACCGCGGCTGTCATTACAACAGATGTTGTAACATCTGTTGTCTTCTGCTTTATTGCAGGAGGCAGTGATGGTGATATCATTGTAGATGATGATGGTAGTGGAACAGTGGTTGTGATGGTGTGTGATATAGTGGTGTGTGTTGGAGATGTGTGTGTTGATGAAGTGGCAGTTGTTTGGCTACTAACAGCAGTTTTTGTAACAACTGTTGTATCAGCTGTTTGTTTTTCTTTTTCAGGTTCAATGAAAACACCATCCTCTATTCCCTTTTTCTTCAACTTGATTTTCTCCCCCTTTTTGACATTATCTGCAAGGGGGTTATCCATGAAAAGAATAGTGGAGGGAACCTTTCCAGAAGTGCTATTGAGATGAGCCTGGATAGCTTTAATGTCAGCTTGGGTATCTTTAAATCTTGATTCCACCATGTTGGTCAGCATTTGTACATGAATAGCATGCTTTTGATCAGCCATCTGTTGCTGTTTTTCAAGCATGGGTTTAAAAATGTTCCAAAGCTCATGTTCAGCAAATGCATATTGTGCGGGTGCTTGAGCAGGAACAGCAGTGGCTTGTGCTTTCTGAGCTTTTAAGATCTCTTGCACCATCTCTTTTATTTCAGAAACTAATTCTTCTAGTTTTTCAACTCTGCCCGTCAATTCTAGATATTTTGAATCATCACCTACTTTAGTAGGATCATCTGAATCCCCACCAGCAGTGGTTATATCAATGTGTAACTTAGGAACAGAGTCCCAAAAATCACCCATTGATGCCCCTTGTTCTTGGTACTGGGGACTTCTTTCTTCAGCACTCGATAAACCTTTGATGGTACCAGTGGTTAGATCCAACTCACTGGTGGTTACCGAAGTTGCTATGGAAGAAATTGCCTTCAAGGGAGTCTTACTTATGAAACAACTGTCCAACTGAGGATCTGTTGATCCACCAGTTGTAGTTGTTGCTCCACTTGAACTACCACCGAGAGTTACTTGTAACTCAGGGGGTGTAACCTCCTCAATTGTTGCTAGGATAGCAGGAGTAGTAGCATCAGACCCAGTCACCTGTGGGGGTATACTCTCAGTGACAGGTGATAGAGAGGAACTGGTTTGTGTCTGAGCTATAGCAGCTGCATGCAACAAAGGTAGCATGGATTGTGGCATTATGATTGGTGAGGGTATAGGTGTTGAAAGAGACATGTCCTTGGGATCAGGACTGAGGAAGATAGATCCGAGTGGATTCAGAGCTTCATATTGTGGTGTCCCTGTGCTTACAACCTGATCCTTTTGTGAGGATGCAGGAGGAGTTTTAGGCATGGGTTGAGATCTTTCTTCCAACTGCTGTGAGGAAGTAGCAGCAGTGGTTTGTGGTGACTTTTGTGTTGTCACAGGCATTTCCTCTGGGATCTCATCTTCCAGAGTTGCCTTTGTTTTGGGTTTGGTGGGTTTTCTGGATGTTTTTCTTTTGGTCTTTTTGGTTATGTCAGGTGTGGGTTTCAAAGCAGTGGTTGTGCTGCTATGATCACCTGGAGCAGTGGGCTCAGCATCTGATACCTGAGGAGCAGTTGTAACCGCTAAAATCTGCTCAGGTACCCCTGCTTTTGTTTTTATTGGTGCCATCATTCTGGAAAATGTTTCTTTTGTTAAGCCTTTTATTTGACAATGAACACCTTGTTTGAGCAAATTTACATTTTCCTTTTCAAATTTTTGTTCAAAATAGTAACTCAAAAATCTTGGAAAAAGTAAAAATGCTTTACTTTCAACGTTTTTCACCATGTCATTGAAAATCTCCTGGGAGTAGTTGTAGTCCTTATTATTCAAAATAGCGTAACCCAGGCATTGAATTTTCAATGGTATTTCGTTAAAAGATGTTTTATTCGAAGCACACATCAGAAGTGTGTGAAATAAACATCTGGGTGCAGATGGAAAATAACCTTTTTGTAAGGTATCTACCTTTGATTCTTCTGCATATCCCCTTTTTAAGAAATCAGTTTTCATCTCGGCTTTATCAAAAGAGATTTTACCTTCCTGATCGTCAAGATTAAAGACTTCGGAGATTGATTGTGGTGTGATTTGAATTACTTTACCCTGTATCGAGGAGTTAATGGCTATGACTTTATCGTCTTGTTTTTCAAGCGTCGCCTTTTTCCAAAACTCTCTCTGGGTTTGTAGGTAGATGAGAGCATTTGCTGTCAACAAAGTTTTGTACTTTGATGCAGATATTGTATCAATGATGGAGTTGAACGTATGATTGTCTTCGGGTTTTGTGAGTAAACCCAAATAGTTGTGAGATTGTTTGTATGGTATTTCGATGGATTCTTCGGCCGTTTGAGCGACCTCTTTTGAAGATGGTGGTGATTCTGGTTTAGATTTTGACTTTGATTTCGTCATTCTTGCAGAGAGAAAAAAAATGAAGAATGATTTTGAAGTTTTTGAGAAGAAAGGTTGGAAACTGCTATGAGAAGAGAATTTTTGGAATTCAATTCGACAGTGTAAAACCCTGTTTGGGGTTTAGGGCAGGGTTTTATTTAGGGAAAAAAATGATCGCTGATGTGGCATCGGTTATTACGATCTGAGGGCTAAAGACTGACCACGTGTCAAACACAGATGAAACGGATGAAGTATGGAGAACAGTTATTTTAAGAACCACTGACGTATCAAGTATCAGTGGTTACAACGGTAAAAATTGTGGGCAGTGGATGATTTTTACTATCAGTGGATAGCATATCAGTGGATAAGACACTGATTTTGAACATCAGTGCTTTTCAAGAAAATGAGGGATCAGTGGTTAACTTTCAGCAGTGGACAGTGTTTAGAGATCAGACGTTTGAACACAACAGTGGTTAGGGTAAATGGTACAGATCTGAAGGACAGGTGTTTCAGCAACAGTTTTGAAGATTTTCATTCAAGGTTTTGCCACATGTCAATTTTGAAAGACAGTGGTTTAGTACCCCAGATGATGAAAACTTTTTGCTAAGGCAACTCATTTTCGTTTAATATTCATTTAAAACATGAGTACCCTAGTAATTCAAGCATTGTTTGCAATCAACCTTTGATTACAAAATTTTGGGGCAAAACTGAGTATGACATGATCTTGGCATATGTACCATTTCCTTTTGACCCATTTATGAGGACAATAATACTACCAAAAAAAATATTACGTCCTGATAGGAGTTGAAGCTGTTGCCAACAAAAACAAGCAACAGTTCCAAATATATTATTCCAAAAAAAATGAATAATATATCCTGGTTATTCGAGAAAATCCTTTGAACACAAAAAAAATGGTTAAAGGATTTTCTGAGGATAGTATCAAAAAGGATCTGGTATAATATCAATAGAGTATATAATCACATCATACACAAGTTTTTGAAAATGGTCAGTGGTTTGACAACAGTGGTAGGAAACTTTTGGATACATTTTGACCACTGTTTGGTACCATTTTCTTTGTCAGTTGATTGCAAACATGAGGACACATGGATGAATTTTTGAACATTTGTCTAGTCCTCTTTGGAGTTCATTCATTGGAATCAAAACCTTTTCCTGAACAGATGAATGCACATAATTACTTAATGACCATTATTACCCTAAACTTTGACTCATAAGTGTTTTATGTTTATACTCTTTTCTTTTGACTTCAAAAGTTTTGAGATAGACACACTTCTGAGTTTTTGTGAATTTCCTCAATGTATTTTAACATAGTTGATTTTGTCCTTTTGAGGAACTCAACCTGTTTTTAACACATAAGATTTGAATGACTAAAGTTGTAATTCCCCTCTTTTTAAGTTAACAAGAACGCTAATGTTTTATGAACATAGGTTTTTGTTAATCTGAGGTTCATACTTTAGCATTTTAATAAGGTGACATCACAATTTTCATAACAGCAATTGAAATCAATTTTGAAAACATGAAATAATCCCATAGTTTAACAGATATATTTTCAGATCTGAAAACTATGAGTGACTTGTGCATGAATTCACTTGTTGTGTGAAATTTGTGTGTCATATGACATCTTGGTTGATTTACAGAGTTTTTGATTAACCACTTTGAACATGATTTACTCAGTACTCTGTTTTTCAACTAAATACAACCAACCTTAGTATCAATGAATTTTGAGCCGAACTGTTATGTCAAATTGATTGTTAGATCGAATTTGACTGTCCAGGCTCTGATACCAATTGTTAGAATCTGAGGCTCTTGTGATTGTGTTTGTTTGTATGATTTGGACAATTAAAGAATATAAAACAATGTAAAGTGCAGCAGAAATAAAAACAAACTTTGTAAACACAATCAAAGGAGGAAATAGTTTGATAAAACATTTGCTTCACATAGAGTCGAATGATTTACAAATAAAAGCAAAAGATTACAGACATGCTTACATACTAAACTCCCCCTCAGCCTGATACTCCAGAGTTGGTTGCACAAGATGAAAGGATTGGATTGAGGAGAAGAGCTCTCTCAAAACGAATCAAATATAACAGTACAGAATACTGTCATATTTATAGGCAAACCAAACTACTGATGTACCTCTGCTGACGTCACCATGATAGTGACATCTAACAGCCTAACAAACTATAAACACTGGTCTATACAAACTACTGATGTCTAACAACTGATAAAATATAAAACAAGTCTAACACTGTTCACGTTCCACTGTTGTAGCCTAAGCACTGACTGTATGAAACATCAGTGCTTTCTTCAAAAGGTGATCAGTCTTTGAATGAGCAGTGTTTGGGTCTTCAGCAGTACTTAAGAGACAGCAGTAGATAGAGCTCAGTGTTTGCCTTTTAGCAGTCTTTAGCTGTTTCATCAGTGTTCGGTTCATCAGTTGTTCTTCAGAGCAGTACTTAGAGTGTATCAGCAGATAGATAACCACTGTCAAGGGGAGAGCTTAGAGTAAACGTCTGCTTATTGTGAATCCAGTGTTGTGACCAGGTTTTGACTTTACATTATATGTTCCTCTGGTAGGGTTCAATCCCAACACTTCTAACAACATTTCATTCTCATGTAAACTTTATGTAAAGGTTTATGTTTAAATCTTTTAGTTCATGTTCTTAGTGTTCTTAATATTCATCATACTTCAACTTTTAACTACTCAAAATGGAAGTAAACAAGAGTAAATCAAGACTTACTACTAGCTTATAGCTAGGGAAGATCTCTAGTGAAAATGGTGGTGAAAATGGATGATGAAAGTAACGTATGAAAGCTCTTGATGATCCACAAGTTGCAAGCTTCCTTGAATCACCTTCTAGTCTTGAATGAAGCTCAAAAATGGATGAAGATGGTGTTGATATGGTGGAGGTGGTGGCGGTTATGGTGAGGCCGAGAGGAAGGGAGAGAGAGTGAGGGTGAGGGGTGTGAAGATATGAAGAAATGATGATGATCTTGGAGGCCATACTTATAATCCTCTTTCTAATATCTTGGCAACAACAACAAGCAACAATCTAATATAATATGCAATTAAATCTAGGAGCAAGATATGGGGTAAGGTGGTGATGTTTGTGGGTCCTCTTGGTGACCGAAATCGGGTATGGGGGGTTAGATGTAAATTTTTTATAGTAATTGGTAAACATAAGTTAAAATCCAAGTATACACTTACATATGTTAGTTAGTTGATATTTAGGGGGTGTTATGGTGTACGGGGATCATGATTAGCCAAGAAATAATAAAACAATGTGTTTGGCAAAATTTTGGTGTCCCGGGTAATGTCCGGTTGTTCGGTTGGATACCGTTCCGTTAAAGTGTTTAATTATTCCGTAAAGTGTCTTTTATATATATTTTTGTAACACTTTTAATTCCCGGCACTTAGGAAAGCATACAGGACCATTCTGCCAAATTTTTGACATCTTACTAGCATGTTAAATGCTGAATTTTTGCTGAAAATGTAGAATTCTGCACTTAGAGTGTGTTTTAGGCACTTCCCGGCACTTTAACTATCACCTAGTGATGCAGTATTATGGTCCTCACTTCCCTACACTCCATACTAGTGTAGTACCCTGTCTCTAGCTCATACTGGCCTCAAAACATTGTCTGTCTATGTGCTGGCATTGTCAGCATGTTTCTGAATTATCCGTTCAGTGTGCTAACTGTGCTTTGTGCATCAAGTATGTCACTAAAGTTTGTGTGTAATAAATAGAGTGACTGTATGAAATATGATGCATATGTATGTATGATACAAAAATCATAAAGCAATCTAAATTGTCAGTTGTAATCAAGCACAGTCATTAAGCACATAATTAAGATTAATTAATTGTACCGTACCTGTAATTGTGAGGGTTGTCACAATAAGTAGATGTAAATTTTCTTTTGCAACCCCAATATTAATTACGGGTTACAAAACATGGCTCGTATATGTATTACAGTGTGTATATAGTGCGAGAACTTATTCTGTAGCCTTTACCCCCCATGGTGGTAAAGGGTGTTCACTTTCGATACCACCTTAAGACAATCACATAATTCGACCGAGTACATTCTCATAACAATTGCGAAAAGTTTAGAAAAATCAAACAATTTGTGTAAAGTTAAGAAAATCAAACAATAATGGTTTAAGATCACCATTTGTTGTTTACCGTATGTTAATCCAATAGCCAAATTAGGGTTTAATTTCCAACAATTTCTATTGTTTAACCTAGTTTTTCATAGCCACATGTAAATTTCCAATGAAAAAGAATTCCATAGGTAATTATTGGGTTTATTCACTAAATCTTTCATTTTTCATACATTCTTCACATATATGTGGCATACCGTGAGACCTATTTTACAAATGAATCACCAAACCAATCAAAGTTCATATTTAACTATTTCAAATACTTAAAAAAAACTAATCAAGTGTGGTTGCTCGATGAATCTGATGATGATGTCAGTTATTTTGTATAAAACTACAATGATAAAAGAGCAGGTCATTTTCTTTCGTTTCAACCATTTAGTTATCTTTTTTTTTCATTTAATGTTGACTACATGAATTTGGTTCTTACAATCACCGACTGTTTACACCCATTTTGTTTCGATTTTATTTAAATGGTTCATTAGATAAATTTAGAAAAACATATATAAGCTTGGGAATGTTACCTTGTATATCATAGGGGACCTGATGACCATTCGTTTTCATGTAGTCGATGTTAAGAAACAGACCCGACTATGATGTATTATGTAAGCTTACTATATGATAATATAATCTAACTTCAAAAGCAAATCGTGTTGAAAACGTGTTGTGAAACAACGACCTACTAGCAATGTATAGAGAAGAATGAGAGAATGGAAGATGGATTTCTTATTGATATATAAGTATGAAATACAAAGCCTCTATTTATAGGCTTATACATTAACATAAGAGTAAATACAAAAGAGGAGTTAAGGATGTGGAGAGTCACTCTTAATGATGTATTCATAACATTTTTTAATTTTTTTTAGTTTTTGATTTTTTTTATTAAAAAAGTTTGTACGTGTATTTATATGCATAAGCTTTTAACATTATTTTTGTAGTTTTTGAAATTTTTATTAAAAAAGTTTGTACGTGTATTTATATTCATAAACTTGACCAAAATATATTATTTAACAAGTTAAATACATTGTTTCTCGGTTCCTCACTTTTTTAGTGTTCCCGTTAAACTCAACCATATATACGGGTGTATGCATGTGTGCGTGTTGTGGTGAGTTTTTCTACGCTAGAAGATAGACTTTGTATATAAACTAGCAAGATGCTAGAAGAAAACAAATACAAAGATACAATTTTTAAAATTTAAAACTACACAGAGACTACAAATCTAATTGGTTTACTGGTTTTTTTGTTATACAAAGCCTCTATTTATAGGCTTATACATTAACATAAGAGTAAATACAAAAGAGGAGTTAAGGATGTGGAGAATCACTCTTAATGATGTATTCATAACATTTTTTAATTTTTTTTAGTTTTTGATTTTTTTATTAAAAAAATTTGTACGTGTATTTATATGCATAAGCTTTTAACATTATTTTTGTAGTTTTTGAAATTTTTATTAAAAAAGTTTGTACGTGTATTTATATTCATAAACTTGAACAAAATATATTATTTAACAAGTTAAATACATTGTTTCTCGGTTCCTCACTTTTTTAGTGTTCCCGTTAAACTCAACCATATATACGGGTGTATGCGTGTTGTGGTAAGTTTTTCTACGCTAGAAGATAGACTTTGTATATAAACTAGCAAGATGCTAGAAGAAAACAAATACAAAGATACAATTTTTAAAATTTAAAACTACACAGAGACTACAAATCTAATTGGTTTACTGGTTTTTTTTATTGAGTAAATTACTTTTTGAGTCCCCGTGTTTTAGTGGTTTTAACCACTTGAGTCTGAAATTAACAAAATTTTAACACCCTAAGTACCTAAGTTCTCATTTTGTAACCAATTGAGTCCAAATTTTTAACACCATTAAAAGTATTCTGTTAACTATTATCAAATAACCATATTAGCCTATTGGTTAAAAAAATAAAAAATAAAAAGAGATAAATGCCCGGATAGTCCCTGTGGTTTGCACATTTTTCATCTTTAGTCCCCAACTTTCTAAAATTACAGCTATAGTCCTCAACTTTTGCAATTTCGTTCCTGCATAGTCCCTAGCGTGGATGAAGGTTAGTTTGTTCAGTTAAGTGGGTGTGAAATGACTAAAATGCCCTTACAATTAAAAAAATTAATAAATGTAATTAATCATGTAATAAATAAAGTGGACACCACCCCACCCCACCCTAACCTAATCAACGCTTTCCCACCATCTTTATGAGACCCACCCCACCATCTTCAACCCCTCCACCATCTAAAATCACTATCACCATCACCACCAAGAGATCCAGTGAACACCTTTCATTAGTTTTCAAGATTTCCAAATTTCCACCGAAGATTTCACCTTTAGATCATGTTTCTTGGTCTGGGTTTCTCTCAAATTCCATTTTTTTTTTTTGTATTTAGGTGTCAAACAACAAAACCAATGTCTTATTCTTATAGCTGATATTTTCTGACTCCACCATGGTGGGTGATGGGCGGATAAGACAATGTCTCAAATCAGGTGACAAATGTTAAGCTTAATCTTAAGGGGCCACAAAATTAATGGTTTAATTGATTGGGTTAAGTCCATCAATTCCAAATTGGCTATTGAAACAGGGGATTGAATGAGAAAGCTGCAGATAGGATAAGTCATATTTTGAGTTTCAAATTCATTCAAATCTGTGTAGTTTGTATTAGAGTCAATCTAGGTATTATAGTAAGAGTCAAAATAGGAGGTTTCATATGCAAGAAATACTATATATATATATATATATATATATATATATAGGGTGGGAGTTGGCTACAAAGTCCATTTTTCATACAAAGTGTAAAAAGTCATAAAACACCACAATTTCAGCTATGAAACACACTTAAAACCCACAAATAACAAAGTGGAGATTACTAAAACGTCATATTTGTGGGTTTTATGTTGTCTTTTGGATGATAAGGCTTTGATTATTAAATGACTAACATTAGTGTGTTTTATATTGATTATCATGTTTTGTTTTATATTCATAGTTCTACGATGGTGTGTTTGAAGTTTTTATGGACTGATAGGGTTTGGATATTGTGTTTTAGTGATCTTCACTTTGTTATTCGTGGATTTTAAGTGTGTTTTATGGATGAAATTGTAGTGTTTTATGACTTTGTACACTTTGTAGGAAAAATAGACTTTGTAGCCGAACCCCACCCTATATATATATATATATATAGAGAGAGAGAGAGAGAGGAAGGTTAACGTATATTACGGCTTAACGTACATCACGTACGACAGGTAATTACGCATGTTCATTTTAAAATCACGCATGTTATAACTCAAAAATCCAAAATCACGCATGTTGGAACACAATAATCACGCATATTGAAAACATTAATCACGCATGTTATAGAACAAGTCACGCACGTTGTCGTACCCAAAGTACGTTAAGCCGTAATGTACGATATACTTTTTCTATATATATATATACACACACTATAACAACCCTCCTAAAATAATTTTTCGACACCCCTAATATGTTTAAACTATCCCTAAATGTTTTAAAACATACCCCGTATGCGAAAACCGATCCCAAAATACCTTATATAATTAAATATTAAATAAAAAATCAAGTTTCAGGAGCGCTCGCGGGCCGCGAAGGCCTTGCTTTCAGGCTTCGCGGGGCGCGACAGATAGGCCACCAGGAGACACCCGGTGCCGACACGTGGCACAATCATGTCAAACCTAGTGTGATGACCCGAATCAGCTAGGGCCTACCCACCCTAGGCCGCGGGCCGCGTAAACTGACCCTTGAGTCTTCGCGGGCCGCGAGGAACTGCGAAATCAACACTATAAATAGGTGGGATCGGCTTCAGTCTCAAACCGTTCAATCTTTCTTTCTCTCTCTCGAAATTCTACATAGTAATTATAATTTTCGGGCATTATACCCCCTAATTAACGAAGTTCTGCCCCGTTGTAAGTATTATAACCCCGGTTACGTATTAGATACGCTGCCCGATTGATCCAGGGTTCCGTAACGGCTGTCGTGGTTTTGCCCGACGTAGTCGTTGGAATGCCGTCTCGGGGAGGGTATTACTAATGTAAATATTGGGTTATTATACTAACGCGTATGCATTTCTGTAATTAATAGATAATCACCAGGAAATCCTAAAGGAAAACCCTAAGACAGCAATGTGAGTAATCTCCTTTTTGCAACTTGTTTTTACAAAACCTCAATTAATTAATAATATATTAAACAGTGATTGAGTATTTGTATTCTACAAGTATCGTCGGTATGTTGGGGTTTTGTATACAAAATTTGTTACTACATTGTGAGTAGTAACATAACCACAAGTCGGGTTAACAGTACCATGGGTGGTAATTAAAGTAGATGGAAACAAATGTAATTGCGCGACCGCCCTCAATGCTGTAGACTGATAAGACCTGTTTTGATTAAACTGAGATTCACTCACCAGTATTTCCCACTGACAAAATGTTTTTAAATGCGTTTCAGGTAACAAAATGTGAAAGCCAAATAAAAGCCACCTAGACAGCACTGAAGTCTTGGAAAAGTGTCAATAAAAGTTACCTAAATAAAGAGATCTTTTTATTTAAATAAAATATGGTTTATCCCTATGAAAATGTGTGTACTTGAAACTTTGGAATTTCCCATAGGTTTAATATTATAAAAGCATGGTATTCTACTCTGATAAAATATTTCCTAACTACGGTCGTGATGTAATTTCCGCTGCCAAAATAATAAACACCGATACCACCGAACCTGGCCGCGGCCGCCCGTTCCCGGGTTGATAGGGGACGGGGGCTGTGACAAAAGGTGGTATCAGAGTTGTTGGTGCATATGTCTGTCGACTTCGTCTTGTATCGAGTCGTTAGTCTAGATAGGATAGAATGGGGCTCAGTTTACGAGAAAATAGGTTTTGTATGGTGAAAGCTCATTTCGCATGAAATGGCTAGTCCATTTCGTACGAAATGAACATTGTCCATTTCATACGAAATGGATGATGTCCATTCCATGCGAAATGGCTCCACTATAAATACCTGAGCTGCCATTTCGTTTGTAACAGTTCCAGATTCCAGAGCCGAAGTGCTGCTGAAGTGTCGTTTAATCTGTAACGCTTTCAAATCAATATAACAAGACAATTAAAGTGATTCTGTGTGTAAATCAAGCTGATTCAAATTCGATACGTTAGTTTCCGCCTCTCGTATTGATTAGAACACTTCTGAACGACTCGTTTTGGTCGTGCAAATGATCCTAGATGTGGTATCAGAGCTCAGGAAGAAGAGTTCTTACCTAATCAGCTAGATTTCACCAAAAATCTGACTTCTACACCTTCTTTTACAACATTTTTCAAAATTAAACAAGATTTTACTGTTAAAATGGATTGAATTTTACATATAACATGCGAAACACAGTTTTAAACAATCCTTGAAAGAATTAGATCTAAAATCGACCTAAAACTTGATCAATTTGATAAAAATCTGACCGTTTGAAATGACATCAGCATCATTTCGTACGAAATGATCCATTTAGTTTGAATCAGACTTTCATTTCGCATAGATTGGGTTATCCTTCGTTCATTTCGCACGAATTGGAGCATAGAAGCATCATTTCGCACGAAATGGATCTCCATTTCGCTTGAAAGTTGCCATTTCGCTTGAATTTATTCCATTCCGCACCAAAGATTCATTTCGCGCCAAAGGTCCATTTCGCAGCAGGTCATTTCGCATCAAAGATCCATTTCGCTTGAAAAAGCCATTTCGCACGAAAGTCAATTTCGTTTGAGATACCATTTCGTTTGAGATTCCATTTCGCTTGAACTTTGTAAACTTGTGAAACTTGTTACCGAAACATGGAAGAAGAGTTTTATAATGCGTTTGCTACCGCTCCAGCTGCTCCAATCACAGTTGCCGAAACTTTTGAAATTGAAAATGAAACGGGAACGTCTCAATAGCCTCCAAAGCTTATGTACATCGAGGATTTTAAAGGATGGCAAAACCGTTTTGAAACATGGGTGCAAGCTTATAAGTTTGATGCATGGGTTTCGTTGGACAAAGATTACGTAAAAGCGATAGATGACCGTGGAAATGAAAAATCTTTAAGTGATTATTCAGCGGCTGAGAAGTTAAAATACACCAGTGAAAAAATGATGATTAGTATTCTCCAACAAGCAGTAAAAGAAGATATCTTTGTTTTGCTTCAACATGAGAACACTGCTAGATCAATGTGGTTGGCGTTGATTCAAAAGTTTAAAGGAAGTGCTGATATGATTAAAAATAAATGTGCATTACTAAAGAAATCATTTGATATGTTTACAACTTTTAAAGGTGAAACAACAAAAACGACTATCGATAGATATTGTCATCTTGTTAAGGAAATGAGAAGATTGGAAATCAAGAAAGACGACGATGAATGGGTTGATAAGCTAGCCGATGCATTACCGCAGAATAAATAGGGAACGTATTTGTTGATTTTGAAACATATGAGAAAATCTAAAAGTATGAATTTGAGTAAGTTCATTCAGAAGATTGAAGAACACGAATTGGATGTTCAGAAAACTGCTATCAAGAATAATCCAAATGCTCATCAAGATGTTAGTCTATATTATAGAGGAAGCAAATTTGAGACTACTCAGAGTCCGAAGATTAAGACTGCTTTCAGTGCTGATAGTTCTTCTGGAACAAATGTTAGTACTACAACTCAGAGTGGTGGATTTTCTTCATCTTATTCAAGTTTTGATCCAAATTTTTCAACACCAAGTTCTCGACAACAGAATTCAACAAATCTGCAATGCAATGTTACATTGAATATACAAAATGGTCAAAATCTCTCTCCAGAAATAGCTAAGCAACACATGGCATCACTTGTTACTATGTTAAAGTCGTATGAAAGCTTAGTTGTTGGACGAATTGGAAATCCGATGCTCACCAAACAGGATTATGACCAGATTGATGCTGAAGAACTTGAGTTGATGGATATCAAATGGTGTTTAGCAAGTGCTGTAAGAAGAGCAGAAAAATTTACATAAATCACTGGTAGAGATGATTTTCGTGATGTTGCTACATCCCCGTTAGGGTTTGACAAATCAAAGGTTACTTGCTTTCGTTGCAAAGAAAAGGGACATTTTAAACGAGAATGCACAAACAGAGAAGCAACCGGAAGACAAGATCCGTTTGGAAACAACGATTATCATCGAAAATCAATTTATCATCAGGTTGCTCAACAATTGTCATCATCACGTGCTATTGAAGATGGAAAGAAGAAAGCTTATCTTGTAAATCAAGATGATGAAAGATTGGCAAAGGGATTTAGTTGGGACAAATACATTCTAGATAAAGAATACTTAGAAAAATCAGCTTTTGTTGCTCAAATCTTGGAAGAAGAGTCAATCAAATCCAAGCCGAAAAGAACACCGATTTTTAAGGAATTAGGATGTGATGCAGACACTGATGACGAAGAAGATTATATTAATAAAGCTAGAAAAGGTCTGGATACTTATAGTTTTAATTTGTTTTTTGCAGATAAAATCGAGATGTTGAATGAGAAGAAGGCTACTAGAATGAAGAGAGAGTTGGAAGCAATAAAGAATGCTGAAGAAAAGGCAAAAATGGAAGCTGAAAAAGCAAAAGTTGAAGAAAATTCAACAGAGAAGGTCGAAGATGAAGAGTGTGAGGTAAAAATATAATTTGATGAAGAACCGATAACTGAAAAGGTGATTGAGAAGGTGTGGAAAAAATTGTTGAAGTGGAAAAAATCGTCGAAGTTGAAAAGATAGTCGAAGTTGAAAAGATTGTCGAGGTCACTAAACCTTGTCTAAAATGTTTGAAACCATGCAAAGATTGTGAAGAGAAAGACAAGAAGTATCAAGAACTAGAAGATTTGAAAGAAAAATTGTTGTTTGATGTGAAGTATGTGAAAGAATCGCATGATGTGCTGAACAGAACGGTTGATAATTTGAACAAGACAAACCTAGAAATGGGAGCTGGTCAAACGATGATGAGTTCAACATTAATGACTAAGCAGAAGGTCATCAATGAGTATATTGAAGATTGTGCAAAGCTGAAACAGGAGTTGGAGACTGAAAGGATTGAGAATGAAAGAATCAGACGATTGCTGATGAGTTATACATCTTCTGATTATTTGATTGATAGAGTTTATTCTACTGTTGCAGTTCTTGAAGCTTTTCAAGATAAAAAGTCAGAAGATATGGATACTGGTAAGAAACAAAGTGTCAAGTATAACAAGTGTCCGCCTCCAATCTGGGAAAGTTATTCTCCCAGAAAGCCAAATGAGGAATGATTAAAAAAGGCAGTCAACATAAAGTTAAAGTCTGAAACCATTGACGAGTTACCAGAAAATATTGACGTCACATTCACAGCGTCTGACACTGATCATGAGTCTGAGTTATTAAAGAAAGTGGTCGATCAGGTGTTGGATATGGATGAAGAGTCAAAGTCGGAGTCTAAATCTGAAAGTTCGAGTTCATCAGACAAGAGTCCGAGTTCACCTGTCAAACGGGTTTATAATAAAGATTTTCTAATGTCAAAGAATAATTTGAATGACGAAACATTCAAAGTTGCATATACTTTGAATGATTCTGACAAATTATTTTCTGATGAAGAATTTCCAATAAGAAGTGTCAAAACTGAAATGATCAACAAGGTTTTCAAATTAACAGAAATTAATATTTCTGAAATAAAAGATGAAAACCTTAATGAAAAACCTAAGAAATACACTTCAAGAGTTCAACAAAGATTGAACAAGAAAAAAGGTTACAGTTCTGGTTCTGGTTTTCAAAAGAAACCAAACCATAACGGTAATTTCAAAAAGAATGGATTGGGTTTTATTCCTCCTAAAAATTATAAAAATGAGAAAAATTATAAACTAAAAACTAAATTTGTTTCAGGTACAAATTCAGAGGAAGAGAAGGAGAAAATGTTCAGGAAACAGTCAAATCAAGAGTTTCTCGTAGAAAAGAAAAAGAATGTTGTGAAAAATTTTGCACCAAGAGTTGACAGAAGAACATGTTTCAAATGTCAAGAGATTGGACACATTGCTTGGAATTGCCCAAAACAGGGAGTTTCCTATAACCCTAAAATGGAAGAAAAATGTGTTGATCAAAAAGGACAATCAATTGAAAATTTTAAAGAGTTAAAAAATTCAACTTTCGAAACTGGTGAAAGTTCGAAACGTTTTTATAAAAGAAAAGTCGATTTGAAAAAACAGAAATGGGTTGTTAAGTCAGCAAGTAGTTCTGACAATGAATCTGACTCGTCAAAGTCAGAGGAGTCATTTGTTGAGAAAAATGATGAGAATTCCGTTCCAGAAATGAACGAAGAAAACTTTCCATCATTGACAAGAGAAAACCTGAAATTCAAAGTTGGAAAGGTTGAGATTTCAGATCAATTCTTTGCTGGTGAGAAAAATTTTGATGCTGAAAAAGTTTTCAATGGGAAAGTAAAACATATTTTTGGGAAGATGGTTGACGGGAAGGTAAAAGGAGTAAAAGAGTTTTATAAATCAAAAAGATGGTGGAGTGAAGATGACTCACAATCACCCAAGACTGGTCAGGCTTGGGTGACAGCATTTTCTACTTAAAATCCTGACTTGCCGAAGTTCCCAAGTTGGTAATCGTGGAGCATGAATCGGCATCTTTCTTAAAATTGAAAAATGACATATTTCGACTTACAAGTGTTATTGTGATAACTACCTACAATTGGTTAATCAAGGTCATTAAGTTGAACTTTATTTAACTTTCATACATGTGGTTGAGGAAACAATGTGATGAAACCCCACAAAACTAATTTTCCAGAAAAACCATTTGATTAAAACAAATTTAAGTGTTTTGAAATCATAATGGGAAAATAGTTTGTTGTTAGGGGGAGTTCTGATTGTTTATGCCAAGTGGATGGCGATTTGAAGCAATTCACATCAGTTTGTCACTTTACTTTGTACAGTGTATTGCTTTTATTTTTCAAATTTTCCCGTAAAATCAAAATTGAAATATATTTTGGATTTTAGGGGGAGTAAAAAATTTTAGAAATTTTGAAAATTCCAAAAACATCAAAAAATGAAAAAGAGTTTTATTGTGAAAAAGAGGAAATGATAGTACATCAGTGGATATTCACAGCATGCTAAAGAATTGGAAAGTTAAAATGTGATAAACGGTCTCACTAAAGATGTTACGATAGGCTCAGCTAGACTAGTAGATTTGCAATAACGATACAAACTTAAATGAAAAAGCCTAGTTCTAGTGGGAAACGCGGTTGAAAGCATAGTACTTAGTTTTATCCTTCGTGACTGGGTACCTACTCAGTAATCGCTGAATGCTAAAAGAGCATAAAAACCGGTCAGTTTGTGAATTTTCACAACTTGCTGAAAAAGTCTCTGTGATTGTGCATTTCATTTTGCAAAGATTTAAACTTGTTTCATTTCTTTATTTTGTTTAAGCATTGGATATCCTCTGCGTATACGTGAGTATCGACCTGGATGTTAGTGCCTAAACATTCTGCTTTATTTTTCTTTGTGTTTCGTTTAAATCTTGGATCACCTCTGCGTATATGTGAATATCGAACTTGTGGTTAAGATCTAAACATTTTCAACTTGTTTTTTTTGTTTAAACATTGGACTTTCTCTGCGTATCGAAAGATCGACCTGATTGTTAATGTTTAAACATTTTGCGTTGTTTTCGCACAATATCACAGTTGATGAAAGTTTAAAGGCATTACTTGAGTCAGTGTATTGCATGATGAGGGGATATGCTGAGATCGTGGGGACCATAAGAATTTAGTGCAAAATTAATATATCTTAACGTATCGGTAAGCATTTCGAAAGTTTTTATATTGATTTTAAGAGGACAACAATATCGTCAATCTATGTGAATCGTTTAGAACTTATAGTGTTTAAAGCTCAACGGTGCTAGTGATTTGTCTCAAAAACTGATATGATCCTCTTACACAAACTCACAAAAATATTGTTTGTAAATATTTCTTTACTGCATTTCATTAAAAATAAAATCCAAAAAGATTTTCAGTGTGTTTTAGCATAAAATTTTGAAAAAGTCAAAAAGATTTTCGACAACTGATGTTGAAAAGCTGATTTTCAAAACTCCGAGTGCTAAACATGATGAACAACAGGTTGGGAGAGTTTGTATGAAATGAGGTTTGATTTTGAAATGATTAAATGGTTCATTTAATTGAAACTAAATTTAAATGTTTCGATTACAAGTGGTAAGCAGGGATTCTAAATTTGTTAAAGTCTCAATAATTGTGAAACTTATGTTTTGGGTAGAGGATGTGCAGGTTAGCCAGGATTCGATTCCTGAAGATATGCAGATTTGAGCCAGGTTCTAGATCCTGTTACTATGGAAAGCCAGGAGATATTCTGAACCTGTGGAAATGCTATGACAGATTGTGATCCCGGAATAACTTAAGGGGGAGTCTGCTAGCAAAGGGAAGTATGTAGATGCAAGAGCTAGTTTCTGATCCTGAAAGTTTGTTAAAGATAGAGCCAGGATTAAGATTCTAGGAATGAGTGAGAGAAAGAGAAGATTGAAGATTGAAAAGATCAACATTCAAGGGGAAGTTTGAATGGTAAAGAGCCAGGTTGAGATCCTGGAAAAAAAAAAGAGAGAGAAGAAGATAGAGTTTGATGGAAGCTTACACTGTCAGACACTTTGGAAAGAGCAAGAAGACTGATAAAGATTGAAGACTCGACGTACTGAAGATTTGTACTGAAGACTCATCGACATCCAAGGGGGAGTATGTTGGTGCATATGTTTGTTGACTTCGTCTTGTATCGAGTCGTTAGTCTAGATAGGATAGAATGGGGCTCAGTTTAGGAGAAAATAGGTTTTGTATGGTGAAAGCTCATTTCGCACAAAATGGCTAGTCCATTTCGTACGAAATGAACATTGTCCATTTCATACGAAATGGATGATGTCCATTCCATGCGAAATGGCTCCACTATAAATACCTGAGCTGCCATTTCGTTTGTAACAGTTCCGGATTCCAGAGCCGAAGTGCTGCTGAAGTGTCGTTTGATCTGTAACGCTTTCAAATCAATATAACAAGACAATTAAAGTGATTATGTGTGTAAATCAAGCTGATTCAAAGTCGATACATTAGTTTCCGCCTCTCGTATTGATTAGAACTCTTCTAAACGACTTGTTTTGGTCGTGCAAACGATCCTACAAGAGCTAAGCCACTGATTCAGCCACGGAAGTGTTATGCTGACACCACGATATTATTCAAAATGTTAGGAAATTAATTACGGAACTACCTGCATATCTGTATTTTATTGTGTGTGTTATTTGACTATTTGTTAGTTTACAGTATGAGTGACCAAGGACCTTCCGATGCCTACCGTCAGTTGTCCAACTCACCTAGGAATGAAGGTACCTCTTCACAGCCTACCCTCTCAGGGTATTCAGCTGACAATGAAGACGGGATATTCGTGTTCAAGGACCAATCTGAAGAGCCATTCCCTCCTAAAAAGAGAGGATGGTTCAGCAGAGGTGCGCATGAACGTAGGAAGAGGATGAAAAAGTTACAACAACAGCGAGTTTTAGCAGCCGCTAAGAGAGAAACAGATGCTCACACCCAAGATATGCTCAATAGGAGTCTAGCAAACTTTCATATTCTAGAAACAACAGCTGCAGACCCTAATTTAGAGCGACTCATAACACCCCATCCATTACCCTTGTTTCCCACACAACCAATGGAGATTGAAGTCAACTAGGAAAACCAAATCCCAGCACCAGCTTTTGACCCGACTGAGATACCTAGAGTACCAGCACCCAATCCCTTAGACCCAAACTACGACCCGTGGTTTGACGACCATAGGGATTATCAGCAACGCTACCCTATACCAGAAGAACTCATGCCAAACCTAGCAGCTTACCCAGATCTGGACCCTCTAGATCCCTATTATGATAATGATGAATACATTAGGGAAATTCTAGAGAATCCATATCCTCAAGAAGAACCAATGCCACAGTACCCAGATCCAGTACCAGCACCTGCACCCCCAATGAGCATTGAGAATGTTCAAGAACTCCGAACCTTTGGTGAGGAGATTTTAGAAGAGAGCGAAAGAATGAGACAAATAGGGGAACGACTCGTCTGGAAATATGACGAGCGTAATATGGACTTTTGGATGAACCCCTATCACTAATAATAATAATAATATAATAATAATAAATATATATAATATGTATGTATGTTTGAAAAAAAAATGATAATATATATATGTTGTAATATAGACCACCTCATGGTTAGTGATGCATACCAATATTGTACTTTTATTCCAGTTGTATTGTAATAAATATAGATGCATACTATAAAATAGAGTAAGTCGCAATGCTCGACGATTTTGATCAACATGCTTGTTATGTGATTGTTGCATTAGACATTTTTATGCAATATTAATACTTGGTAGTTGTTTAAAATCCAGATGGCTGATGCAGCAAATCCAGAAAACCAGAATAATGAAAATCAAATGAATAATAGTGAAATTCGACAATTTGTAACCCAAGGAATTAGAGATGCCATGCCAGCTATTATCCAAAATGTTAGGGATGCAGAAAATAATGATAAAAGTGGTAATGGAAGTAAACGAACCCATACAGAACCTAGTCACAGCGTGCACCATGGACCCATACTTCAAGTGCCCATTCCCAAAAGAAGAAGAACCATGTCTTATGGTTGTTCTTATAAGGAATTCTGGTCTTGTAAACCGATAGAATTCTCTGGCAATGAAGGGGCCGTTGCAGCTCTACGCTGGATAGAAAAGACTGAGACAGTCTTAAAAATAAGCAAGTGCGCAGAAGAAGATAAGATAATGTTTGCCTCCAATCTGTTTAAAAACTCAGCCTTAGAATGGTGGAACACTATCCTCCAGTCTAGGGGAAGTGACAGGGTTTACAATATGGAATGGGAGGAATTTAAAAATATGGTAGAAAGGAAATTCTGCCCTCCCAATGAAAAGGAATAGATAGTAAATAAGTTCTTAAACCTTAGAATGACTGGAGTGGATAGTAAGGGATACACTACTTTATTCTTTGAATAAGCTAAAATAGTGCCAACCCTTGCATCCCCCAAACCAATATTAATCTCCGGCTACATCTGGGGATTAATCAGTGAGATAAGGCATGTAGTCAAGGCAGCTAGACCTCAAACTATAGAAGAAGCCGTAGAACTAGCAAACACGTTGACTGATGAATTAGTGCGTACACGAGAAGAGGCAGAGGAGAAACCTAGCCCAAAGGCTTACCCAAGAATTCCGTTATGGAAATTCCAACCGTGGGAAAAATGTAGGTTCAACCTCTGCACCTTACTGCAAAGCCTGCAAGAAGAAGCAATCAGGAAAATGCTCTACTTACTGCAATTTCTGCAAGATACCAGGACACAAGGAAGAAGATTGCAGGAAGAAACCTAATAATGGAATGTGCTTCAACTATGGAGAAAAAGGTCATATCAAGCCGAACTGTCCGAAACTAGCTCCAGCCATGAACAACAAGACTACTAAAAATGCTAGAGCATTTGTTCTGACTGTAGAAGAAGCAAAGATGATCCTGAATGTGATTGTCGATACGTTTTTAGTTAATGATGTTTTTGCTAAAGTATTATTTGAATCTGGTGCAAACCAAAGTTTCATTAATACTTCATTTTGCAAACTTCTCAATCGACCATTAACTAAACTCCCACAAGAATGTCTAGTTGAGACAGCAAATGGAGAAACCATTAAGATTTCTGAGATCTTGCAGGCAGCAAGAATAGAATTTTAAAATCAAAAATTTATTGCAAACCTTTACCTAATGAATCTAGCGGGATTTGATGTTGAATTCAGAATCCACATGCTACCCAAAACAGCACCAATTGCCAAAGCACCTTACCGTTTGGCACCCGCAGAAATGCAGGAACTGAAGAAATAGTTAGACGAATTGTTGGAGAAAGGATTTGTACAACCAAGCTCATCGCCATGGGGAACACCTATCTTATTCGTCAAGAAGAAGGACGGATCAATGCGTATGTGCATTGATTACCGTGAATTGAACAAAGTCACGATTAAAAATCGGTATCCATTACCGAGAATCGATGATTTGTTTGATCAATTGCAAGGAGCTCGATTTTTCTCTAAAATAGATTTACGTTCAGGATATCATCAATTAAAGGTACAGGAAGAGGACATTCCTAAGACCGCTTTTAGAACAAGATATGGCCATTATGAATTTACAGTCATGCCATTTGGTTTAACCAATGCCCCAGCCGCATTCATGGACATGATGAACCGAATATGTAAGCCATATTTGGATAAATTTATAATTGTCTTTATAGATGATATTCTCATTTACTCTAAAAGCAAAGAGGAACATGCAGCGCATCTGCACGCACTTCTAAGTCTATTAAGGAAAGAAAAGTTTTATGCAAAGTTTTTGAAGTGCGAGTTTTGGTTAGAACAGGTACAGTTTCTTGGACATTTAATTAATCATGAAGGAATTCATGTGGATCCCACCAAAATCGAGGCGATTACTAAATGGAAAACCCCTGAGTCACCAACCAAGGTTAGAAGTTTCTTAGGATTGCCTGGTTATTATAAAAGGTTTATTCGAGATTTTTCCAGAATAGCCATTTCCTTAACTAAGCTAACCTGCAAATCTATTAAGTTTGAATGGGGATCAAAACAAGAAGAAGCCTTTAGAATCCTTAAGCAAAGATTGACCAATGCACCCATACTAGCGTTACCTGAAGGAACTGATGACTTTATAGTCTATTGCGACGCTTCTAAACTAGGTTATGGATGTGTATTGATGCAACATCAAAAGGTTATAGCTTACGCATCTAGACAACTTAAGAATCATGAAGAAAATTATTCAACCCATGATTTAAAATTAGAGCTATAATTTTTGCCCTTAAGATTTAGAGACATTACCTTTACGGTAGTAAGTTTACCATTTTCACTGATCATAAGAGTTTAAGGTATGTTTTTGGGCAAAAGGAATTAAATATGAGACAAAAACGTTGGATGGAGATACTTAGTGATTATGATTGCAATATCCAGTACCATGCAGGAAAGGCTAATGTAGTAGCTGATGCTTTAAGTCGAAAGTATCACGAAAAACCAAAAAGAGTACGTTCTCTTAAGTTAAACCTGCAGGTAGATTTAAACGAACAGATTAGAAAAGCACAAGAATCAGTAATCAAGGATGATACTGAAAAGTTGAAAGGAATGATTAAGGAACTAGAACAAGGAACAGATGGAATTTGGAGATTCCATAAGAAAAGAATATGGACACCTAAATTAGGAAACCTACGCCACCGTATATTAGAAGACGCCCATAAATCTAAGTATATGATGCATCCTGGAAGTGATAACATGTATAAAGACTTTAGAAAGAATTTATGGTGGATAGGAATGAAAAAGGATATAGCAGCATATGTTGCAAAGTGTCTAACTTGTTCACAAGTTAAAGCTGAACATCAGAAATCCTCAGGTTTGTTGCAACAGTTAGAGATGCCCGTATGGAAATGGGAATTGATAACATTGGATTTTGTTACTAAATTACCCAAAACAAGAAAAGGTAATGATACAATCTGGGTCATTGTAGACAGGCTAACTAAGTCATCTCATTTCCTACCCATGAAGGAAACTTTCAGTATGGAACAATTAGCTAAATTGTATGTAAATGAAATAGTTTCATTACATGGAATTCCTTTATCAATTGTTTCTGATAGAGATAGCCATTTTACCTCTCATTTTTGGACAAGTTTCCAAAAAGCAATGGGAACCAAGTTAAATCTAAGCACCACTTATCATCCTCAAATGGACGGACAAAGCGAAAGGACAATTCCGACCATGGAAGATATGCTTAGAGCTTGTGTAATTGATTTCGGAGTTAATTGGACGATCACTTACCATTGATAGAATTTTCTTATAATAACAGCTACCACATAAGTATAAATGTTGCACCATTCGAAGCACTTTATGGAAGAAAATGCTGAACCCCAGTCTGCTGGGCAGAAATTGGGGAAAAGAAACTATCCGGACCTGAGATAGTGCAAGAAACAACGGATAAAATCATTCAAGTCAAAGAACGACTGAAAGCAGCACGTAATCGACAGAAAAGTTACGCTGATAACAGACGAAAGCCATTGGAATTTCAGGTAGGAGACAAAGTGTTATTGAAAGTCTCTCCTTGGAAAGGAGTGGTAAGATTCATCAAAAGGGGAAAGCTAAGCCCTAGGTATGTTGGACCTTTTGAGATTATTAAAAGAATAGGACCTGTAGCCTATCAGCTACAACTGCCAGAAAAAATAACAGGAATACATGATGTATTTCATGTGTGTAACCTCAAGAAATGCTTAGCTTGAGAATCACTAGTGGTACCTCTTAAGGATATAGAGGTAAATGAACAGTTAAAATTTGTAGAAAGACCTCTACAGGTTGAAGACAGAAAGGTCAAGAATCTTAAACACAAAAGATTAGTTCTGGTCAAAGTGAAATGGGACTCCAAAAGAGGACCAGAGTACACTTGGGAGCTTGAATCAGAAATGCAAAGGAAATATCCACACTTATTCTAGTAGACCTCGAGGACGAGTTTTAAAACAAGGTGGGGAGGATATAACAACCCTCCTAAAATAATTTTTCGACACCCCTAATATGTTTAAATTATCCCTAAATGTTTTAAAACATACCCCGTATGCGAAAACCGAGCCCAAATTACCTTATATAATTGAATATTAAATAAAAATCAAGTTTTAGGGGCGCTCGCGGGCCGCGAAGGCCTTGCCTACAGGCTTCGCGGGGCGCGACAAATAGGCCACCAAAAGACACCCCCGGTGCCGACAGGTGGCACAATTGTGTCAAACCTAGGGTGATGACCCGGATCAGCTAGGGCCTACCCACCCTAGGTCGCAGGCCGCGTAAACCAACCCTTGAGTCTTCGCGGGCCGCGAGAAACTGCGAAATCAGCACTATAAATAGATGGCATCGGCTTTAGTCTCAAACCATTCAATCTTTCTTTCTCTCTCTCAAAATTCTACATAGTAATTATAATTTTCGGGCATTATACCCCCTAATTAAGGAAGTTCTGCCTCGTTGTAAGTATTATAACCCCGGTTACGTATTAGATACGCTGCCCGATTGATCCAGGGTTTCGTAACGGCTGTCGTGGTTCTGCCCGACGTAGTCGTTGGAATGTTGTCTCGGGGAGGGTATTACTAATGTAAATATTGGGTTATTATACTAACACGTATGCATTTGTGTAATAGATAATCACCAGGAAATCCTAAAGAAAAACCCTAAGACAACAATGTGAGTAATCTCCTTTTTGCAAATTGTTTTTACAAAACCTCAATTAATTAATAATATATTAAACAGTGATTGAGTATTTGTATTCTACAATTATCGTCGGTATGTTGGGGTTTTGTATACACAATTTGTTACTACATTGTGAGTAGTAACATAACCACAAGTCGGGTTGACAGTACCGTGGGTGGTAATTAAAGTAGATGGAAACAAATGTAATTGCGCAACCGCCCTCAATGTTGTAGACTGATAAAACCTGTTTTGATTAAACTGAGATTCACTCACCAGTATTTCCCACTGAAAATTTTATTTTAAACGCGTTTCAAGTAACAAAATGTGAAAGCAAATAGAAGCCAGCTAGATAGCACTGAAGGCTTGAAAAAGTGGCAATAAAAGTTACCTAAATAAAGAGATGTTTTTATTTAAATAAAATAGGGTTTATCCCTATGAAAATGTGTGTACTTGAAACTTGGGAATTTCTCATGGGTTTAATATTATAAAAGCGTGGTATTTTACTCTGATAAAATATTTCCTAACTACGGTCCTGATGTAATTTCCGCTGCCAAAATGATAAACACCGATACCACCGAAACTGGTCGCGGCCGCCCGTTCCCGGGTTGATAGGGGACGGGGACTGTGACACACACATGCTAGAATCTAATGAAAAAGTATAGAGTCATACGACTTGGATTATTTTTTCAGCATTTCGTTTTCCCGGCGACCACACTTTACCCACCATTCATGCAAGTTGCAGGTTTCCGGTAGTGGCGGGTGGTGGTCAAGTAATGAAGAAGATGAAGGTGGAGATGAGGGGCATTAATGGAGGGGATTAACAAAAAATAAGTAGACAAATATTATTTACAGGGGCTAAATGGTAGTGGTATGGTGATGAAAACAATATTGACGGCAATCAATTGTGGTGACAATATTAAGGGCATTTTAGTCATTTCACACCCACTTAACACTAAAAACTAACCCCCGTCCACTTCAAGGACTATCCGGGTACGAATTTGCAAACGTTGGGGACTATAGCTGTTATTTTAGAAAGTTAGGGACTAAAGGTGAAATCTGTGCAAACCACAGGGATTATCCGGGCACTTTTCTCTTAAAGAAAACTAATTTACTCTTAAAATATTATTATATTTGTTATGAATGCAAACTATTTAGGCTCAACCCATTATCTATGGGTCTTAGGGTTTTGTATTGTGTTATATTTATGATGTATGTATTATCTAATGTATGAATGAATTAGTTTCTTTCCCAAATTTCTATCTGGTAGCACTTTGTTCTTTTGTTATTTGATTAATTTTTTTATTGAAGATTCGGGTTTGTTTCAACCACGCCTCGTCATCGCCAAATCCACATCAAAGATTACCAAAATTACTAACCCTTCGAGATGCTATGGGTTTTTACTAAGAATGGCTACACCACCATTATGTACGGCTTCTTTAGGAAGGATTCTCGTACACCTATTCTGACGATATTCAAAGACCACCCAAACAACTGCATACTTGTCTTTCGTTTTTGGAACAAAAGCCACTGCCAACATCCATAAACGACAGAGTGGTACTAACCATAAAGGAGAAAACAGAGAGTGAAGGCAACAGGAAAACATGTTTGCTATCCGTGACAACAGAACTAAGATCGCGTCGGAGTTTATTATCAGTTTGTGCCATTATATGGTAGAATTTAAGTTTAGATATGAGAGAAAGGAAGCTGTTGATGACACTTGCCACCGTTTTGACGAGCTCCCATAGTTCAATCAGCTATTAATTCGTGAGCCAGGTTCTATCAAGCCATCTATTACTCTATTAGATTCTATATGCATAAATACAATCGTATATACACTATTTTAATGCTCAAAATATGATTTTGGTTATATTAATTAGGGCCAGTTCATCACTTGTACGAAAAAAATTAATATCAAATTCAATTTTGAGGGAGCTAACGATGTATTTCCTTTATCTAGACACCACATATATGCACCAGTTTAAGTTCTTGAAATCAACGTTGCATATACAATTGAAATTGGAAATATTACATGAAATTTGTATAAACCGCATTGAGATATAGAACCTATAGTTATGATCAATGAGAACCCTAAGTTCTTCAATACCATACACTCTATATACAAAGGTTCGTTTAAATGAAAAGAATCATTGATCATAAGATGCAATTTTAAATATTATCCAAATGAGTTCTAGTGAATTCGAAATCTCTAGACATAACTACCTCCCCTGGACACATGTCAAAATGTGCTTAATGACAAATAGTCAACAAGCACATGCTGAATTTAAAATAGGGAGAAAACATTATTAATGTTGGCATGTTTAACAAGGTATTATCTATGTCTCATAATCATAATGCTCTTGGTGCAGCAATACCGAGAATGTGACTCATAGGTCACGTCATGTCTTTTAAATGGCAGAGCAAAATACCAAGTTCATATTTGTATACCATCCAATCCGAATTAACTAGTGCTAGCTCATCGCCTGAAGCGAATGTGGCAGTCTTTTATTTTTAATGGAGGAGAAAATGCATTATTTGGCGCCAGTAGAGGACATATGTGTAAATGATCATGATCACAACGTGGCATTAGTTGATCAAATAGACATAACATGATTCAGTTATTTAGGGGGAGGTTCAAATGAGTGTTGACGAACCATTAATACACTGATATGTTATAGAAATAAATGCTTACAATACTATGCATGTGACACGTTCAAAAGCTCCAATAGAGCTCTCACAAATACAGGAGATGAAGTCTAGGATACAACAATACAAGTAACACCCTTATAAAGTATTTTAGGGGTTATCTCTAGCAGAGCCACTAAATTTTCCTTATCTAAGGAGTTAGTAGTATATCAAATGCTTTGATAGAGCATCGACAACTTATACATGTATATTAAGTATTATAATCAATAATGCCTCGTACTATAGTATACCCTGGAGAAATTTACTAAATTTCAGTTATATTTGAACAAACAGTCCTCACATTGGAATTGTGACAAAGAATAGTGATATTGAATATCTCCAACTTGCATATGACAATATGGCCAAAAGACCATATTAGAAAACCAAAGGATTTTACCAACTAAAATATATTACACAAAATGAATTACATTAATATGATATGATGAATTACCACAAGTTACTAGACAAATATAGGTTCACTATAATCAATCTTTATGTCTTTTGAAAACAAATTCCTAGAAACAATCCCTCTTATATGTTGACCATCAATTTATTCAATTATTTTATGAGATGCATCTCTATATGGTCAAGATGAGATTTGCCCGACAATATGGAAAGTTGCTTTTTGACAACACAATTGTATGGACCATTGTTGGGCACAATGTGAAACATAGTTTGAGACATAAATAGTCGAGTTGGAATTTGTCTTTTCACGACAATCCAATCAGTTTGAAACCGAACCAAGTTTTTGGTTATGCAATATATGTACCAATACCGCTAGCATAATGTACCAAAATGGGACATGTATACAACACTAAATGCTGACTATCCATTTAAAAAGGAAATATTTCCAGTCTTAGGGGGAGATTGGATAAGGAAAGAAAAGACTTGTAATAATAAGAAAAAAAACATGGAATCGAATGCATCATAATTAAATATTGACCCCGGAAGTGGTCAATACAAATCTGAAGTCCAAAAGAGCATGAATTTGCAAATAATAGCAAATGAATTATGAGACGCATTCACAAACACAAACAGAGGACAAAGTCACATATACCATCACTTAACTCACCTGATCGAATTCAAGTAATCACAAAATGATTACCATATAGAAAATGTGGGAAGTAAAATTGGTTCCTATAAATAAAACCCACAAACACGAAAAGAGCATAGTAACGCAGTTGGAACCCCAGAAGAGGTTGCATACAAAACCCATAAGTGATTACATACAATAACCTTAAAAAGATTACTCATAAAATCTCAGAAGCTATTAACGAAATCATGGAAGATATTAACGAAACCTTAGAAGAGGAAACTTAGGTACCAAACAACCATGAGATCTCAATGAATTATGTACAAAATAGTACATTACGAAACCAATAAAACACATGTATTATGAGATATTTTCAGTACTATAGCAACAAATGTAATCGATGAAAAATGATTACGTACATAAAACTGTGTAAGAGTGTATACACCGAAATAGCAAAAATGGCTAGATGACTTAAAGGTTAAATTAAATTCGCTCGACAAACTAAACGTTTTCGAACCTGCAGTTCAAACACCCATGGACGTCAAACCAATAGGTGATATATATGGGTGTCTTTAAATAAAAGAAACGTAATAAACTAAATTTTGCGATTTAAGGCATGCCTTGTAACATAAATGTTTTTTTTTCCAAATCCCAGAAGTTGGTTATTGGGAAACGTATTCCCCTGTAGTGGTGCGATAACCTTTAGATGTTTTAGCTTCCTTGTAATTTCAGAATAACTTCCTGACATAACTTATAGATTATAGATGTCATCACCACTATTTCTACGGGACAATTGAAAGTAACATCTACATGAAAATCCCTGAAGCCCTAAAGTATGAAGAGTTCCTGAAGCATTATAAAACAATAGTCCCATATGTGTTTTATAAATCATAAAGAAAACTAGTCGTATGTGGTACTATCGACTATGTTAATACTCTAGAAAAACTGAGTATAGTTTGATAAAATGAGTTATATCTATTTATCAAGATTTCACTCTTAATGTTCACTATAATCGCAGTTTACAATGATCGAGAGGAACTATCGAACTAAAGAGAGACAATTTGAAAGACCGACGTTACTCAACGTAGTTATTTTCTAATCGGTTGTTCGACTATATATGCAGTTATTTTTGTCATAAAATCAGACTACATCCAGAAGATGTTATATGGCTAAAACTCATTTGTTGAGTATACTAGTGATTATCTAGTTACTTGACATAGAAAAGATTCTTACAGTCCCCAAGATTGTAGAGAAGTATTAATTGCGATCGAATCATTGATATATCTTGCAAACAAAACGACACCTAGAGTTGTACGTTGTAGATACATGTATTAGCAAGATACATCTATAATCTAACATGTTGCATTCTTTTTTCCTTCACTAAGTTTTCCCACTTGGTTTTCTTAGTAAGGTTTTTGATGAGAAAACATAAATGATCTAGTAGCATCACTTTATATTACAGGTCCTGAAGTACCGATTAACATTATCCTCAAGCATGTTGTTATAATGTACGTAGTGCACTCTTTTTCCCTTAGCTACAGTTTTATCCCATTGGGTTTTCCTAGCAAGGTTTTTATTGAGGTACAATTACATAGCTATTAAATATTATGGGATTTGAGACATGATATTTATGAAGGATATCTAACAAACCCCCCACATAGCCCAATCTCAATTCAGATACTATTTTACTTTTGGAAGTAAACGGTTTCAACATGTGCAAGAAGCGTGTGGATTACAATCGATAAAATGACGCCCAATTGTACTATTCGAAGACAAATCAATCTAAATTGAAAGAAGTTCGATTATACTATTTGAAGACAACGCAACCTAGATCACTCGAAGCAATGAACACTACACCAAAGATCAACTCAAGTAGTTTTCACCGAAGATTGGATTCTACAGACCGAAAGATACATGTTAAATTGAGGGGGAGTAATATACACGTTGTACTCTTTTTCCTTAATTAAGTTTTGTCCCACTGGGTTTTCTTAGTGAGGTTTTAATGAGGCAACATAACTGATCCTGCAGTATCAGTTAATATCAATCCTGAAGAATCGAGACAACATTATCCAGTAGTATAATGTTAGATAGTGTATATTATAAAATGTCTGAGGGGGGTGTTATGAATGCAAACTATTTAAGGCCCAGGCCAGTGTCTATGGGTCTTAGGGTTTAGTATTGTGTTATGTATATGATGTATGTATTATTTAATGTATGAACGAATTAGTTTCTTTCCCAAATTTCTATCTAGTTTATCATAATATTATCATTTTACATAGACAAAAGTTTGATCTCTCTCTCTTTCTCTTTCTTTTCCTCATCTTTCTCTCTCACATAAACCCTCCCACCACCTCACCACTTCCATCACCATTGTACCTCTTCCTCCTCCTCCATTACCACCACTACTGCACTTTCGCCACCACTACACTTCCCCAAAACGACCCTCATTCAAACCCCTAATTTCTCAATCTCCAACCCAACCATATTCCGCCGTGACAACCTCTAATCCATCACATCTACACCGATGAGTACAAAGCCCGACGAGCTTCAACCACCTGACACAATTCAGATCATGATTAACCAAATCAAAATGAAAAATAAATAAACCCCCTTTTCTACTCCATTTGTAAGTGTACTGACCAAGTATGTTGCCGACGTTGAATTTGACCAGCAACATCGTATTGTCGGAGTATATGTCGCATAAGTTAGGGTATGCGGGACCCGGTGATGTTGTGTTGATACAGTCGCCGACATTTAGAGGTAATCCTTATGGGGATTTAATGTTGGAGATGTACTCTGATGCGATTTTTCTGAAATCTGAAGGTGTGAAAAACGATTTTGTCTGGTCATTTATTTCGAGGGGGTGATGGGGGACACCCAGTTGTTCTTCAATGATCTTTGCGTCATGGAAGATACGAGTAGCTAAATCGATTGAGAGACGCGATTTTTCGGTGGAAAGTTGTAGGGGTGTTGTGTAGTGGGGCGGTGCAGGGGGTTTGTGCACAGGGTGGTGTGGTGTGCAGGTGTGTGTTTATATATTTGTAAATTAAACCTTATGCATTAAAAAATCGTGCCCTATACTTTATACATTATATATTTGTACCTTATATGCAAATGACTAAAATACCCTTATAGTTAACGGATTTGGTGGACGAAGTTAATAATCTGGACTCAAAGGGTTAAAAATGAGAATTTAGGTCCTCGGTTGTTAAACTTTTTGATTTTGGACTCAAGTGATTAAAACCACTAAAACACAGTGACTCAAAAGTGAATTTACTTTTTTTTTCTTATACACAAGAACATATAATTCTTTATTTCCTCCGTAACTCTTTCCGTATTGTGATCTTTATTGTTGAACACATTCCCATTTCTCCCTTTCTAAATGCACCACAAGGATGTCATGATGATCACATGGAGTAATCTCCTACCACCATCCGATGCGAACTAGTTTATTTTTCAGAAAATAAAGAAAGGACATACTAGTGGAATCATCGATGAAAGTAACATAATTAATTGAGCCCTGCCAAGATGAAACTAGTGTAAGACTATACACACCAATATGAACCAACAATACTTCGGTTGCCATTCTACTATGAAATTATAACCTTATGTTTACCAAGACTCACAAAAATCAATTGTCACATTCTTGAAATCTTGCCTCATACCTTTGGAAGCCGCATCGTCATACCCGTTTCACTTATGTCAGCGGTACTTGTTAAAGGCTTTGGTGCCCAGAGCAAACATACCCATATCTTCAACAAACTTATCTACTCCGTCTAGACATATACGAACTAAACACCAACTAAACTTTCCTTTATCACACATTCCACTAACGATTTTCAAAGTGTACATGGCATATAACTTGGATATAACTGAAACTTAGTGATGAGTATTTGGTTTATGCTATGAGTTTATGATAGATCGATGATAAGCAACTGTTTCTTTGTATCAGCTTACCAATGTAACCACAACGATTCATAAACCTTCATAATATAAAAACAATGTTGTAAATCTTCCTATATAATAAAGGAAAGATTAACAATCCTAGGTGTCACACTCTCAAGCCTTCATCCTAGGTGTAATTTTCATAGAATTTTCTTTTTTTTAATTAAAGCCCAAATTCAATTCTGAAAAAACCATAGACAAAGTACAAGTTGTGATGCATCAGATACAACATCTTTAAGCATAACATTTTAAGCGGCCAAAGTTGCATTCAACTTTTCAATTCCCGCTCATCCCCATCCCCAGTTCCCCATACAGCCAAGTTTTCTTTTCATTTGCAGACAAACAAAGAGAGAGAGAGCGAGAAAAGACAGAGCTCATCCCGATCCTCTCCACCGGTGACCATCGAAACCATCTTCTTCTCTTAAAGAGCCGATGATCTTGGTAAGTTACGATTCTTCTTTCCACATGATTTTGCTTTGGTGTTTTTATGTGGGTGCGTTCTAATTTATCTTTGTTTTAGCAAATAAGTTTATGAAGAGTTTCTAGGGTTTGTTGTTTTAGGACAAAATCATGGCTGGTTCTCCTTAACATACCCTCTGTTGATGCAAAAATGGGTCAAGCGGAAGAAGACCTAATTGGCCTTCACCGACCGGAAGGTAACCGTAATCAAATGTCTAGAAGGTTTCTTTTAGTCGCAACCGAAGAACTTTCTTGGAGGAGAATGGTTGAAGAAGCTGGCGACGGTATACAAGGGCACCGTGAATCTGTGAGTTAGTACACTTTTGTTTACTTTATATGAGTATGTGTCTCATATTTGTTGTTTCGGATCTCGATTAGTGATATTTTGTTGAGAAAGATAGTTCTTCAGCTAGAATTGACAAGGAAAATTATTCTTCATTTCTTTGTATTTTATAATTAATAGTTGTTCCCTTTCGGTAAGACATTTATCCTCTTAACGAGTTAGCTAAGTGACACCAGACTATATATAAAGTTTTCTGGTCATATTCGTTGTTCATTATGTGTTATTTTTATTAATTTGGTGATAGTTAAAATAATCAAATTTCAACTATGTACATATTTATGTAGTTGGGTGGACTTGTCTTCAACTTTTAGATTTTTATCCACACACTAACTCAGGTTTGATTTTGTTTAGGCCGGCTTTCTGGTTGGAATCACAAATATTGTACCAGGTATCATATCTTAGAATGACCTTAATGCAATTTTAAACCGTACATAACCAAGTCTTTATACGAGAACCTGTTACTGCTTTTGACCTGTTTACTACTTTTGAATGCGTTGATATCTTTTACGGGTCAAATTAAAAACTCTTAGCTCATAATGAAAGAAAATTAGATATGCTATGGTAACAATATATTTTTGTAATATTTTATCAATTGTTATTTATTAAAAAACCAACAAAAAAAGTGTTTCAGATCAACCAAATTAACCTGTCATACAATGTCACCTGTTTTAGCCGGTCACTCGAACCACACCTGTCATGAATAAGAACTTTGGTTTTGTATTTAGTTAGACAATTTGTAAGAAAAGCGAATAGTAGTCTTTTCTTATTTACCTATTGACATAGTGTTTGTGATGTTGCTGGTGATGTTAGTACAAGTAGAAGAGCTATTACATTTTCTTAATTCATATATGCATAGCTACTTAATGTTTAGATTTGTTCCTTATGATTTATTTGAATTCTTACAGGTCCGATGGATGATACGAAGAAGTTCCCAAAGTAAAATTATGAAGGGTTCAATGGGTTTGGGTCATAAGGTTCCAACCAAACTGGTTTAGGTGAAAGGAAATATTTTAGAAAGTGGTCGTTTGGTTTGGGTTAGAACGGATTCGGGTCTAAGTGGGTTCGGACCAAACTGGATACGGGTCAAATCGAAGTACTTCAAAAAGTGGTGGTTCACATAACATGATATGCGTTTTTGTAACTTGGATAGAAAGTTTTTCTTTATTTTTTAGGGATCATTTGCCGCCTGGGATATGATGGCTGATGCAAACATACCTCAAGGTGCCATTACGACGTCATAGAAGATAAAGATTTACAAAAAAATCGCCTCGCAGCTGATGGCTAGAAGAAAGTTTTTGATGATGTTCCGAGACGAATTAGAGCAAAGCTATAACAAGGGTAACTTCAACTAAACCTGTTGCGCATCAGGTACATGTGTTTAATTTGACTTAGTTTGGGCTATTCAAATCAATCAGTAACAGGGTTTGTAATTTTAATTAATTAAGTACCATTTTGTGGAAATATTTATGTAAAATTTGTATGTACTTCATGTCTGGGGATAAGGGACTCTGCTCTTTTCCTTTGGAAATTGTTAGAACTAAAAGCAAACCGGTTAGTTATATCTGATTGTAAAAATTGGCTAAAAACCTACATACTTTTGTACCAGTACAGATATAATCTTTGATGCAATAAACAGTAAGGACTTCATCGAAGCGAGCATGTTCGAGAATCTCCTGTAGTTTGCAACGAAGATATATTCTTTCCTGCAACAAAGGGAAAGTTTTTTTCTTCGTTTCTAAGACCGAAAGTAGTCCCAACGTTTGTCCAAAAGTTGTTATGATTAGAGGTGGATATTTCAACATAACAGGTCAATTTAGATAATATTTTATTGGTAACGGTTCAAATTTATCTTGGGCTGGTAGTTGTACCCATTTTGACTTGACCCAATTCTTCGTCGTTTGTATTGTGGGCTCTAATTCAAATAATTTGCAGGTGTTTCACGAGGAAAAGGTCAAGATTTATTCTTGCGGTTATTTTATGAGAGCTTACATTTGCTTCAAGAAAAGAAGCTCATTTTCTGTCTTACACTCTCGAGGCTTGCGCGTTGGCGGATAGTCTTGACATGAATCATGGCAGCGTGGCTTGTGAGTATTTTATTGGAAGATTTGGAACTTAGCTCGTAAGAATAAACAAGATTATGATTATGTTCTTTTATACTGTGGTGTTTACTTGAATATGTTGTTTTTTATAGTCAAAATGAATGAATTGTTGCCGCAAGAAAATAGCTTGATCTTAACTTTTTTTAGTTACAAAATAATACTTTTAGATCACACATTCAAATTACCTTCTCTCATATGTTGTTATGAATGTTCTGGACCTTTATTGTGAGTAACAGACTTTTGACAGTTAGGGGCTTTAAGTAGTAACTTTTTTAAGAACAATTTAATTATTAAAATTAGTTTTATTATTTTGAAAAACCTGGATTGTGACGGGTATGAAACTAGATTCCCCCCATCTTCACATGAAATTGAGTTTTAGATACCAGTTTGAATATTTGAATTTAGTTATATAACAAGCTAAATTATTGTTTTATATTATTATATTTCAGTATTGAATTTTTGTACATATATGGATAATTATTAAAATGATCAAAGTTGCAACTTATTTTCAAATTTATCGAAATAAATTTAACGTTTTAAATATAAACATCTGATTTACTAATTAGTTCCGGGTTTTGTGAAGCATACAAAAACAACTTTTATAGATATAGATTTTTTTAACACAACCCATAACCCGTAAAGCTCACGGGTATATAATCTAGTTTGTAATATTTCAAAACTATCATCAGAAACCAGTATATATATTGAACTTGACTATAAGATTTTAATATATTCACAATTCAAAATAACAAAAAAAAAAAGACAAATAAAGTAACATGAAAGGTTATTGTTAATGGAAAGAGACAAGTGAGGTTTTTTTTTTGTGACTATGGTCTATGGGGTCGATCAAATGATGAGGGGGATCGGCATGCCATATATTTATTCGATTTTCTTTTTTTATTAATCATTAATTCTTGGATAAATCGAAAAACAAATAAAAAGTTTGTCAATACACTAAAAAGGGTTGAATGCTATAAAATAATATAATTTACTATATATACAAACACAATATGGGGATAGTGTCAGGCAGCTGCCTGACACTCTCTAATTGGTCCAACCAATTTACGATTTTATCACTAATTTAAAATTATGAATTTGTCCTCAGTTAAAAATGACGTTTTTACCCCCAATTCAAAATAAAATTTTGCTTTTGCCCCTAGCTAAAAAATTATGATTTTGTCATCGGTTCAAAATTACGATTTTTTTCCGAGTTTAAAATTACAATTTTGCCCACAGTTCAAAATAAAATTATACTTTTGCCCCCAGCTAAAAATTACTATTTTGTCGTTAGTTCACAATTATAATTTTGCCTCCAGTTGAAAATAAAATTATGGTTTTGCCCCCAGCTTAAAATTACGATTTTGTCCGTAGTTGAAAGTTATATTACGATTTTACCCCAAGTTCAAAATTATGAATTTGCCCCTGCGCAAATTTATGATTTTGCCCCTAGTTCAAATTTACAGTATTGCTATCACTTTAGCGTTTGACAAATTACGATTTTACCCCAGTCAAAAAATACAACTTTGCCCGCAGTTCAAAATTACATATTGTCATCGTTTTAGTTTTTTTAGCAAAACTATAAAAGTGTTTTGTTTTAATTTGTTAACTTGATTGATTTTTTTCATGTCAAGGATTGCCTAACACTCGCTCATTAGTCCTGACAAATTACAGTTTTGCCCTTAGCTCAAAATTACGATCTTGTCATCATTTTGGTTTTTTTTCTACCAAAACTATAGTAACGCTTTTTTAATTGGTTGAGAATTATTCGGTTCTCGCCCCACATGGGAATTACAGTTTTAGTTAATTTATTTTATAGATATATTTAAGTAGATATTTTAACCCGTTACTAAAAATTCATCAGATATTCAAATCCGTCAATACCCTACTAACAAACAAGATTAGGTAAGCCATAACATGCAATTGTACAGGGCCGGCCCTGAGCATGGGCCGGGTGGGCGCCGGCTCAAGGCCAAAAACGTAAAAGGAGTTTTATTAAAAATATATATATATATATATATAACAAAGAGTTAATTGCCCGGATGGTCCCTATGGTTTCACGTTTAGTCCCCATCTTTCGGAAATAGCAGGTATGCTCCCTATGGTTTGTCATTTTGTTACTCGGATAGTCCCCTAACATTTACTTAGGGGACTATTCGAGCAACAAACTGCAAACCATAGGGAGCATACGTGTTATTTCCAAAGTAACTGACATCTACTCAAGGGACTATCCGAGTAACGAAATAACAAACCATATGGAGCATACCTGCTATTTTCAAAAGTTGGGGACTAAACGTGAAACCACAGGGACCATCCATGCAATTAACTCTATAACAAATCTAGAGTGAACCCATAAATATAGTTATTAGAGGTGAACCCATATACAAGAAATAGTCACAATCCAACAGAAAGACCTCTTGTTTCCATCCAAATGATACTCGGTTCGAGTTATTTCTCTGTCATGTTTTGTCACTTTTATTTATTGTTGGAGTTAATTGCCCGGATGCTCCCTGTGGTTTCAAATTTTTTCACGTTTAGTCCCCACCTTTTGAAAATAGCATGTATGCTCCCTATGGTTTGTCATTTTGTTACTCGGATAGTCCCCTGACATTTACTCTGTGGACTATCCGAGTAACAAAATGACAAACCATAGGTAGCATACCAGCTATTTCCAAACTAACTGATATCTACCCAGGGACTATCCGAGTAACAAAATGACAAACCATAAGGAGCATACCTGCTATTTTCAAAAGGTGAGGACTAAACGTGAAAAAAATGTGAAACCACAGGGACCATCCGAGCAATTAACTCTTTATTGTTGTATCGTATTTATATTTTAGGGCGGGTAGGGCCCGATTTTTTTTGTCTTGCCTAGAGCCTATTTCTTTTTTAACATTTTCAAAAATGGCTCTACAATTTTACATTTGTATGGGTGGTCTTTCATGAGATTATCAATGGAAACAGTGATAACACGATTTAAACCTTATACCTATGTCAGAGTTGGCTCAAAATTTTCTAAACTTTTTCTAGGCACAAAGCAGATGACAAAATTGGGGCCCTTTTTGTAAACAAAAAAAAATTGCTATGGATCCTATTATTCATATATCATCTTTGTATACGCATAATTATAGATCATAAACTTCAATGTTAACAATCTCAAAGCCAAAATTACCAACATATAATATATTTTGTTAGAATTTGAGGCTTTAGGAAAATGGAGACCTAAAACTCTTGTTTTATTTTACTCCCCTTGAGCTGGCCGGCGGCCCTTAACTATGCTAAAAATGAATTATGTAATGTACTAATAACTATACCACCAACCCGAAGATCATATAGTTGGATATTATAGCTACATATATAAAAGGTTTTTTAGTTTTTATTTTGTTATATAAATACACCACCTTTTAAATCTTCTTTGCCAAGCACCACCAAGCTTCTGAAACTCATTTCTTCTGAACTCTCTCCAATGGAGATGAACACATTACATCTATATCTCTACACATCCATAACCCTCACCTTCATCTTTCTCAACTCAGCTTCCACTTTGAATCCATCTTCCACACCAAAACCAAAACCAAAACCAAACCCCTACACCTCATTATCTGCCATTAAAACCGATTCCGAAGCTCTAATCCAGTTCAAAAACATGATCGAAAACGACCCAAACGAAGCCCTCTCAACCTGGCAACCCACCAAATCCCCATGCAAGTGGCTTGGAGTCACTTGCACCTCAGGTCGAGTCACTGGACTCGACTTGAGCGAGTCTTATCTCGTGGGTTCGATATCTTTCGAACCCTTTTCATCTTTAGACATGTTAACCATCTTGAACCTGTCAGAAAACCCTCATCTATTCATCAACTCAACTTCTATATTTCAACTTCCATCAGGGTTAGAACAAATTTTATTATCTAATTGTGGAGTTAAAGGTCTAGTTTTTGACAATCTTTTTGTCAAATTCAAGAACCTTGTAGTCGTCAATCTTTCCAAGAACAATCTAACCGGTTCCTTACCCGAAAACCTCGTGTCGAATCAAGATTCGGTTAAAGTTCTAGATCTATCTTCCAACAACATCCTTGGAACCATTCCTCTAGCCATCTCAAACTATACCAACTTGGTGAATTTGAATCTTTCATACAATTTGATCACTGGAAGCATTCCAAGAAGTTTGGGGAACCTAAAAAGTTTACAACTTTTCGATGTCTCGCACAATCTACTCACCGGTTGGATCCCTGATGAGTTTGAAACTCTTTGTGGATCTTTGTTAGAACTCGGGCTTTCGTCGAATAACATTTCCGGAACAATACCGGCATGGTTATCTTCATGTTCTTGGCTTCGGGTTCTCGATGTTTCCAACAATAATCTCACTGGCCCGTTGCCTGATTCCATGTTTACAAACATGGGTTCGTTAGAACGGTTGATTCTAAGTAACAACAACATTTCTGGACCATTTCCAGTCACAATTTCGAACTGTGAGAAGTTGAAAGTGGTGGATTTCAGCTCTAATACGCTTTCAGGACCTATCCCATCCGGGATATGTCCTGAAACATCTTCACTCGAAGAGCTTCGTTTGCCGGATAACTTGTTATCCGGACAAATCCCGGAGGATATATCGCGATGTTCGAAACTAAAAACGATAGATTTGAGCTTAAACTACCTCAAAGGTACCATTCCAGCTTCAATTGGGAATCTAGAGAATTTAGAGCAGTTTTTTGCTTGGTACAATGAATTGGAAGGGAATATTCCGGTGGAGATAGGGAAATGCAAGAATCTAAAAGATCTAATTCTCAACAACAATCATCTCACAGGAAATATTCCAGTAGAGTTGTTGAATTGCAGTAATCTTGAATGGATTTCCCTCACAAGCAACTCGATTTCCGGTGAAATCCCACCGGAATTCGGCTTGTTGTCGAGGCTGGCGGTGTTGCAACTAGCAAACAATAGCCTGAGTGGCAGCATTCCAACGGAATTGGGAAATTGTAGCACTCTTGTTTGGTTAGATTTGAATAGTAACAAGTTAACTGGAGAAATCCCACCTCGAATTGGAAGGCATGTCGGAGCGCAATCTTTGATCGGAATTCTATCGGGTAATACTATAGTTTTTGTCAGAAATGTTGGGAATTCATGCAAAGGAGTTGGTGGTTTACTAGAGTTTGCTGGAATTCGACCGGAAAGATTATTACAGGTTCCTACATTGAGAACCTGTGACTTTAGAAGAATGTATTCGGGTCCGATTTTGAGCATGTTTACTCAGTATCAAACGCTAGAGTATCTTGATCTTTCGTATAATGATCTTGGAGGGAAAATTCCTGATGAGTTTGGGGAAATGATTGCTTTACAAGTTCTTGTGTTGTCTCATAACCAACTATCTGGTGAGATTCCGGCGACACTTGGGCATTTGAAGAATATGGGTGTGTTTGATGCATCTCATAATAGGCTTCAAGGGCATATACCCGAATCGTTTTCAAATCTAACGTTTTTGGTCCAGATTGATCTTTCAAACAACGAGTTAACGGGGCAAATTCCAACAAGAGGGCAACTCAGTACGCTCCCGGAGAGTCAGTATGCGAATAATTCAGGATTGTGCGGTCCCCCATTGCAAGAATGTAGCATGGTGAATAATCCGGTGGCGGATCCTGGTGGAGATGGTGGTGGTAGGCGGCAGTCGGCTAAGACTTGGGCTAACAACATTATAATGGTGATTCTTATTTTGGTTGCTATAGTTTGTTTGTTAATCGTTTGGGCTATTGCTATGCGAGTAAAGCGGAAGGTGGTCGAAGAACAAAAGTTGCTAGAGCGACTACAAGCTTCTCGGTCAGCCACGACGTGGAAGATCGAAAAGGAGAAAGAGCCGTTGAGTATAAACGTTGCCACGTTTCAAAGACAATTGCGGAAACTTAAGTTTTCACAACTGATTGAAGCCACCAACGGATTCTCTTCAGAGAGTCTGATTGGTTGTGGCGGCTTTGGAGAAGTTTTTAGAGCAAAACTAAAGGATGGATCAAGTGTCGCGATCAAGAAACTCGTTCGCTTGAGTTGTCAAGGTGATCGCGAGTTCATGGCTGAGATGGAAACCCTTGGAAAAATAAACCACAAAAACCTCGTACCATTGTTAGGGTATTGCAAGATTGGTGAAGAACGACTCTTGGTATATGAATTCATGGAGTTTGGTAGTCTTGACGAGATGCTCCATCGACGATCAATGAAGGGTGCACCGAACCATAGGATTTTGAGTTGGGAAGAAAGGAAAAAGATAGCTAGAGGGGCGGCGAAAGGGTTATGCTTCTTACACCATAATTGTATCCCTCACATCATCCATCGCGATATGAAATCAAGCAACGTGTTACTAGATCACGAAATGGAGGCTCATGTTTCAGATTTCGGGATGGCAAGGCTAATTAACGCCCTTGACACTCATTTGAGCGTTAGCACGCTAGCCGGAACGCCTGGATACGTCCCACCCGAGTACTATCAAAGCTTTAGATGCACCGCAAAGGGTGATGTATATTCATTAGGTGTGGTCTTTTTGGAACTTTTATCCGGGAAACGACCCACGGATAAAGAGGATTTTGGTGACACGAATTTAGTCGGATGGACAAAAATGAAGGTCCGCGAAGGGAAATCACGAGAAGTTATTGACGTAGAATTGTTAGCGGAACATGAAGAACACGAAAAAGAATATGTCAAGGAACTAGTGAGGTTTCTTGAGATAACATTGCAATGTGTTGATGATTTCCCTTCGAGAAGACCAACTATGTTACAAGTTGTGACATTGCTAAGAGACCTTAATGTGCCAAAACCTCTTGTTACTTAATTTTTTTCGCGAAACATGTTACATTTGGTGTGTCAACATCATTCTCAGTCGAGTTTTTGAATGTAATACTTGATTTAAGATAATACAACGCTGTTAATTATTGTATAACTTCGTTTCCTGCTTTATGTTCCAAAATGAAAGTAGGATATTCGACTTTCTATCGTCAAATATATAAACGTTCTGCATGGTCTTGTTCCATCAGTTTTAACATAATTTCCTAAACAAACATGTAACTACGGTTTCAAAGAACATCAAACCAAACCAAACCAATTCGTCTGGCTAGTACAACCATTAAAAAACAACTTGCTTTAGTGGTTTGGACCCTTTTTTATCTATAAAACGTGAATAGAATGTATGTATTAAAAATAATATTTGGTAGACATATTGTAACCGTTTACTATCTATCAGATATAAAAAATGAATAATAATAATAAGGTTTGTTTGTTTTTATAATAATTAAAGTGTGGGAAAAGCAAAATGGTTTGCACGCCAAGCGAAGATACAATGATCACGGGAATGATTTAGATGGACAAGAAGAATGTGAACTCAAGTGGTGCAAAGGTGTGCCTTTGACCACGTCTTGTCTCCGATCACAAGTGCCCCCCCCCCCCCCCCCCCCCCCCTCCCCCACTATCTCATTACTATTTTGGTGATATTTTTTGTTAGATAATCTTTAATAATGAATGCAACTATCCGGGCACTCTATACTTACTAATGGGTCGTATTAGTAGGACACCCTAGATCCTTAACTCGACACCTTTAATACAGGTCGTATAGACCAATACAAGTCGTATAGGTTTTTCAATTTCTAATAAAGAGCAATGTGTCCGATTTTGTCTAGATATTATTTAATAAGACTTCCACTATTCTCACATCCTTACATCTTATTCTCGCATCTTTTTTCACTCTATCTCTCTTTATATATATCTATGTATGTATAGAGAGATAAAGGAAAAAGATGTATGAATATTAACTCCATTTAGTAATCTTTAATAATGGATGCATTATCCGGACGCTCTATGTTTACTAATCAACCTTTTATTACTTTTAGCCTTTTAGGACTACGTATTCCTATATCAGGGCTATACACCCATATACCAGTATTTAAGAATTGTGCAATAATATATCAGGACTAATGATGAGTGTGGTACAGGTATCGTACTGAACCGGTACTGGTATCGAAAATACCGGTATCGAAATTCGTTAAAACTGGGTACCGATATCATATTTGAAGATAAAATTCGGTATTTACCGGTACCGATACCGAAAATGCCAAAAAGTGAGTACCGGTACCGAACCGAAAATGGCAAAAACTGGGTACCGGTAACGAAAAAATTCGGTACGGGAAATTCCGTACTGGTACCCAATATCAAATGCTCATCCCTTATCAGTACGTACGTTCATATATATATATATATATATATAGGGTAGGAATCCTAAGAGAAGTCCACCCTATTTGAGAAACTTGAGAAGCAATCTGGACCACACATTTTCCCTAAGCAAAAAATGCAAAAAAAAATTTTTTTTTTTTTTGAAAAAATCGCAACTTTTTCTTTAAGGATTTAATTTTTTATTTTTTAATTTTTAAATTTTTTTTTTTTTGGGATTTATACACATGTGTATATTGTTAATCTTCTAACTATACATATATGTATATTGTCAATTATACATATATGTATATACATGTTTAAAATTGAAAAATAAGTGTTATTTAGGGTTTAGCATTAGTATTTAGGGTTTAGCATTAGGGTTTAGGGTTTAGCTTTATGGTTTAGGGTTTAGCTTTAGGGTTTAGTAATAGTATTTAGGGTTTAGCATTAGGGTTTAGCTTTTGGGTTTAGCATTAGGGTTTAGCTTTAACTTTTGGGTTTAGCTTTATCTTTAGGGTTTGCATTAGGGTTTAGTTTTAGCTTTAGGGTTTAGCATTATGGTTTAGCTTTAGGGTTTAGCTTTAGGGTTTACATTTGTTTATGTAATAAGGTTTAGGATTTATAGCACATATTTTTTTAATTTTAAACATGTATATACATATATGTATAATTGACAATATACATATATGTATAGTTAAAAGATTAACAATATACAGATGTGTATAAATCCCAAAAAAATAAAAAATTTAAAATAAAAAATAAAAAATTTAATCCTTAAAAGAAAAAGCAGCGATTTTTCCAAAAAAAAAAATTTGCATTTTTTTCACCTTTTTTTGCATTTTTTGCTTAGGGAAAATGTGTGGTCCAGATTGCTTCTCAAGTTTCTCAAATAGGGTGGACTTCTCTTAGGATCCCTACCCTATATATATATATCTTTCTATACTAATAAACAAAAATCCTTTTTGGACACGTGTCATTCTCTGGTAATTTCTCACCTTTATTTGTTTATTTATCTCTATTATTAAATAATAATAATAATAATAATAATAATAATATTAAACATCAATTTAACTAAATCTATTTATCTCTTTGTTTTCATAATCTAGAATTGATTTTTTTTAACTTTAAAGTTTCAATCTTTGGCAATTTAAGCCTAAAGTTTCAATCTTTAGTATTTTAACCCCTTTGATTAATTTGATTTTTCACTTCTAATTCAAAAGTTTTCATCTTTTGTAATTTAACCCCTTTAATTTTTTTTTTACTTTCAACCCAAAGCTTTTCATCTTTCGCAATTTAATCTCAACACTTTTTTTACTTTCAACTTTAGTCTCTTATATATTTTTCATCTTTCATAAGTTCTCCGTTTAACGCGACGTTCTAAATTTCCGAGTTAACACGTCTCAACGTGCGTCTGGGGTTCAACGTTTTTTCATCTATTTTTTTCTTGTTTGACATGTCCGTCGCAGCGCGTCTATTTTTCCCGTTTGATAGGTCTGTCGCAACGTGCGATTAATTATTTTTTTTCCGGTTTTACACATAGGCTCGTGGTCATGTGAGAAACATTTGCCTTTCATCTAACATGATATATAACTAATGAATCCCCGCCGCATTGCGGCGGGTGGTAATTCTAGTATATATATATATGGGACCGCTAAAATGAGAACCACCTCCAGTTGTAAGAACCGTGAGAACTGTTTGATCCGGGACGAGTTGGACCAAAAAAAATTTTCATAAACGTAGATGCTTGTATTATAAACACATTTGTAAAAAAAAATTCAAAAAAATTTGTCGTGTGTGTAGTTTTGAACACCACAAGTTTGTGTTTACGGGTCCTGTAAATGCAAACTTTGGGTGCTCAAAACTACACACCCGACATTTTTTTTTTTTTGAATTTTTTTTACAAATGTGTTTATAATACATGCATCTACGTTTATGAAAATAAAAATTTGGTCCACCTCGCCCCGTACGGTGTAGTTCTCACTGTTCTTACAACTGGAGGTGGTTCTCATTTTAGCGGTCCCATATATATATATATATATGGTGCGGTTCTAGAGTGAACACTATTGTATTTGCGAACTGAGTGAACAAATCCTGGCCATTGATCTACACACGTGTATGGCTAGGATCTCATCATCAAATCATAAAATACACTAGTGTATTTCAACATCAAATCCTGGCCATTGATCTACACACGTGTATGGCCAGGATTAGTTCACTCAGTTCGTAAGCTATATTAGTGTTCACTCTTGAACCTAATCCTATATATGTATATATAGGGAGAATATCATGCGGGAACCACCTCTTATTGCGAGAACCGCGAGAACCAATGTGAACACAACCAAAAATGCCTAAAAATAGCTAAAAATTACAAAAAAAAAAAATTTTAATATTTTTTATATAAAAATCGCTACTTTTCGAAGACAAAAAAAAATTAAAAATAAATTTTTTTTACAATTTTTTTTTTTTTTTTGCCACTAAAAGTAGCGATTTGAGCATTAAAAATATTAAAAAAAATTATATTTTTTTAGGTTTTTTGGGGGTTTAGTTTTTAGCATTTTAGTTTGGGGGGGGGGGGGGTGTTGGGGTTTTTTTTAGGTTTTTTGGGGGTTTTAGTTTTTAGCATTTAGCTTGGGGGGGGGGGGTTAGGTTTTTTTTTGGGGGGGAGGGGGTGGGGGGTTAGGTTGTTTTTTAGGTTTTTTTTAGCTATTTTAGGTTGTGTTCACATTGGTTCTCGCAGTTCTCACAATAAATGGAGTTCTCGCATGAGCCCCTCCCTATATATATATATATATATATATATGACAAGAGAGAGAGAGAGGGGGTGTATATTCAATAAAAGTTGTTTCTAGTAGGCGTTTCTTCTAAACGATCCTTTAGGCCTTGTGTAATGGGGGGCACATCACGACGTTTCTAGCTATGGCGCCCCATAGCGCCGCCCAACACCATGACCCGGGGCGCTATGGGGGTTTAAATCTTGGCTCTGGTGATCCTCTTCGCGGTGTTTTCATCTCCACATTCTTTCCCCCACTCACACACACATATATACATACATATGTATGTATAATTGAAGGGGTTATATAACCCCCTTACCACTACACCCTCTTGTGATATAAAGTCTCTCTCTTACGCATTTCATCACTTATCGCATAACGCCCCCAAATGGGCTTTATGACTAACACAACTTGTATCAATTAATTAGATTATGAGTTAGGAAGATGATTGGTTTGTTGTAAAAAATAGATATATGTTTGTTTGGCTTGAGTATTTTAATTCGAATTAAAGAAAGAAAATTAGATTTTAATATCTCAACTTTGACTTGTTTGTCGCATAAGCAGTCAACATCTAAGTAATTTTGACTTTTTGTCACATAAGCACTCTATATAAGCAAAAACTAACTGTGTTATCTTTTAGTTAGTATAAGATCGTCCAGAAAAAATATATTAAAAATTGGGATTGTCACAAAAATTTTCTTAATTGGAATTGTTACCAATCAATATGTCAAAATTATGATTATTAAAATCCAATTCTCCATTAAATAAAGTATTAGGTCATTCGCTTCCAGCCGGTGATTCTAATATTATATTTAGTTTCTATTATTTAGATGGCAGGGTATGGGCCGGGGAAGGTGGTCGGGATGGTGAGGCGGCCCTCATCGCCGACGGGGAACACCACCTCTCTGATCCCACCTTTGGTGCCATTGGGAGATTCTCCCTTCTTGTAACACCCCGAAAACGAGTTTGATAGCCAAACCACGTTAATATTAATGAACGGGTGAAATACCGTTAGGGGTAAAATTTAACCCGGGGAATGTTAGGATTTAAATAAATAATCCTAAATAATAATTAAAAAGAATAATAAACGTTTAGAGAAAACAAAGTTTGTAAGAAGCCATGGTTAACGGGACTTAAAATAAAACAGGTTATAATTTTCCCGAACCCACTAAGTTAACTAGGAATTTTTAACCTAGTTAGTAAAAGAGATAATGTTGGAATTAAGTAGGTTGTGACCTACTTCATAATTAACTAACAAAAAAATAGAGGGACTAAAAGTGGCAAATTCGAAAGTGAGTTATTTAAAATAACTTAGACACAAAAAACACACACATAAGTGTGTTTCTAGTCGACATTTTCACCAGACAAGAAAAGTTTCTTCTCTTGAACCCTAAATTACAAAGAAATGCTCAAATCAAAGGGGAAATCAAGCTAAAAATTGGGGCTTTTATTAAATCCGTGATCACCAAGTCATGGGGATCACAAGGTATGTCTAATTTTGATATTTGGTGATGATTATGATTTGTCATGAACACTCATAAATCGAAATTCTGTGATGAATGTCATATGTATGAGTGATATAGGGTTGAATCCATAACTAAGAACAAACCCTAGTTGAAAGTTTGATGATTTAGTATAGAAAACTAGGAATTTGATGATTACCCATATATGAGCTAAGTGGGTTTTTAAATAAATAGTAAAAATGATGATATGCATGTGCTTAGAATCATCATATTTGATAGTTGAAACAAAATACTTGAACAATTTATAATATTGAGTGAATACATGATTAGATTTGAAGTTTGGTGTTAGTACTTGTTAATTATGCTAGAATTTAAGAATTTAGAACACTTAAATGGGCTGGAGAAATTTGATGTTTCGTGTTGCACATAAGGTGCTTGAACAAGAAACTATAACAAAGCTGATTGGGATTAAAAATTATTGGGCTGCAGTTTTTAAAAAATCATATAAAATCACTGGAACGACATGTGAGGTTGAGCCTTATATGCTCAGAAAGCTATTGAAACATACTACGTTTTATGTTTGAACATGTTTGTTAAATTCTGATGTTAAACGGGTCAAAACAGTGTCCGAAGTCGGCTGAACTCTTTTGACAGCAAGCTGATTGGAAGCATTTTGACTTCTGAGCTGATTTTGCAAAAATCATAATTAATTCTAGGAAGCTCGGATTGAGCTGATTCTTTTTGGGATGGAAAGATATTTTAGTATTCTTCATTTTATCTTTGATCACGAAGGGCTAAATAAGACCGTAAAGTGGTCAAAAGAGTCGATTCAGCAACTACATTGTAAAGTTGCTGCACATTTATTGATAAACTTAATCCAAGGAAAGTTGTATTTTGTTCATACTTTTCCTTGTTTATAAAACAATGGTTTCATGAATATTAAGCATGTTATTTTGCTTATTGAAAGTATTTAAAATACCTACAAATAAGCTTGTCAACGAAGTTGTGAAAATGAGAAAAAGAATGATTAAAGCATATAATACATATGGATAGTTTGACTATTAAGAAAGTAAAACTGACCTATGATTTAGTTAAGTAAATTATATGCAAGAAACCCCATAGGAAATGGTAGCCATAATATGAAATGACTAAACTAACCATTTTATGGGTAATATGATAGTTTGACTCTTGACGAGCTAGGTGAAGCTTGGAGGAGATGATCAAACGGGATAAAGACACGAGTAAGACTTGCTTTGATGAAAGGTAAGTAAAGCTTACACCGATTTTTTTATTATCATACGTATTTATTCTATAGGTGATAAATACAACAATAGATCATGTTCGAATTATGGGTTCCGACACGAAACGAAATGGGTCGGAACGAATAAAAACGTTTAGAATCATGATTAATGGTGAAAGAGGTAAAATGGTAATTTAGTCATAAATCGACTAAGAATTTATGAGTTTTCTTAAATTTACCTCATAGCTTAACTAATAATGGAAAAGGGGGTAAAATGGTAATTTAGTCACGTGATGACTAATTGTAATCGAGATTAAAAGGATACCCACGGCGTAAGCCGAACTGGGTCAAATATGTAAAAAAAGGGAAATTTATGTGGTAAAATCCGTAATGGGTCGGATGCGTGATTGAGTAATTAGAAACCATGATTTGTAATAAATATAATTGTTTGGTCGTATAGACCAAATGGTTCAAATGATGGTGATAACATTATATGACCATATCGACTAATGTTGGTTGTTAAGTCATATGTTTACAGGAACGAATAGCAATTTGGATAATTGCGTTGTCATAGAATATTGAATTAATAATAGCAAGGTATAAACGGGTCTATACGTTGACTCGAGCCAGGTACGCTTATATATAGATTTATAGTTAAAAGTGTTTAACTTCCCTTAACGGGTCAAAATGAGTAGATAGGTAAAACGGGTTAAGAATTCATAAGAAACCCGTAATTTGAACCTTGCATATTAGTAAATTGATATAACGTGATATGCATGATATTTTGAAAAGGTAATAAACAAGTTTGTTTGATAAATCACGAACGGGTCAAAAAAAAGTGTCATAATTGAATTTCAAGCCGAGAGCTTGAAAGTTAAAATTTTGTGAATTTAGATGTCGGGTTTTCACTCCGTAAGATGGAGAATTAAATTACGAACGCGTAGGAAAAAGAATCGCGAAAAACGGACTTGTAGAATGAAAGTTATGCCAATTTAAAGTTTGAAATTTGTTAAAATTGGAGCTGGGCAGAAAATGCAGGTTCAGATATAAACCTGCTGGAAACTGGTCTCCCCCGCGGCACGCGAAGGGGAAACAAGGTCCGGGCGCGACACGCGACAGGCGTCACGGCACGCAACACATCTAGTTGAGTCTCTCGCGACACGCGAGAGACGTAAAGGCTGGAAAAAAATTATTTTGGTTAATTGTTTGATGCGTAGAACTTGTTTAAACTTATATTTCAGTTATCAAAACTATCTTTTAGGTTGGTTTTGATCACAGGTGAATATCGAAAGTACCCGGATGAAGATCAAGCGACGAGAAAGAACCGAACACATGAAGAAGAAGCTTCCGCACGTTGTTTCGTTGAAATTTTTAAACGAAAAACTAAACTACATTATGTTGTTCTAAACTTTAAATTGTAAAAGTTTTAATAAACCCGTACTTTGTAATTTATATGTGCTCTTAATCACATGTTTATTTTCTTAAATTATACGAAAATCGTTAAATAATATTAAGGGTGTTACACTTCTGCCCTGAAATGCTTCTCTCTCCCTCTTAATATTATTGGATGGGGAAACCATTTTTGTTGATAGAGGAAAAGGAATGGGAAGAAGAATGTGATGAGGTGGAGGTGGAGAAAAGGAGACCATACCCATAGTGTTACGTAAGAAATAATCACTCCTTTTTAGGTACTTTGACTAAAAGCCTTTATTTTGAAAATCTGTTATAAAGAAAGCTTTGGATCAAAGGAAGTCAAATATGAAACCACTTTAGAAAATAAAGGTTTGGATTGAAAATTGAAATAGAGTATGAAAATGTGGCTAACCTTCAATCCTCATACTAATCAGTAGTGTTTGATTTCACCTTTAGAGTAAATGAATTTATTTTTGCTTGCTTGGGTGAAAACTTCCAAAAAGATGGTGTTTTGGGATTATTGTCACCTATGTATGTTTTGATTTATAATTGTTTGTTCATAGTTAGAGTTTCATTTTTTAAGGACATGGTTTAAAAACTTTTAGAGAATGGTAAAGTTGTGTCTCAGTTTTGTTCCACGTGCTTAAATTTTCTTACACTTTAGATAAACTTTGCATCTAATTGTACTTTTGTACTTATACACATATGTTGTTTTATAATGTTATATTTGATTTTACTTTGTTATGTTACTCTTTCACCACTTCTTTTGTTTTTTATATTTTTGGTTGATTTTTAAGATTTTTTTGTTATGTTTGTTGTTTGTATTGTAGCCGATGGTCTCTTTGAAAACAACCTCTATTTCGAGGGATGCATATAAGGTTTTCCTACAGCTTATCCTTCCCAGACCCTACTTATAACTTTGGTATTTGTGAAATGTATTTCCAAACCCTCAAATACATGTTTTGCAATGCCCTTATTCTCGCTCTTCCCAATGGAAACTACGATTTCGTTGTCTATTGCGATTCCCCTAATCAAGGTCTGGTTTGTGTTCTTATGCAACTAGACAAGGTTATTGCCTAGGCACCAAGACCTCGAACTTGGTGCAATCGTTTTTGCTCTCAGGATTTGAAGACATTACCTTTATGGTACCAAATGAGTGATCTTCACTTATCACAAAAGTCTTCAACACATTCTCAATAAAAAAAGCTCAACATGCACCAACGACGATGAGTCGAATTGCTAAATGACTACAATTGCGAGATTTGCTACCACCTCGGTGAAGCAAATGTCGTGATCGATACCCTTAGCCGAAAAATCATATTCAACCCCAAGGCGTTCGTTGTTTTCAAATCTAAACCGACATTCAATCTCGTATCGCGAGGCCCAATACTCATCTGTCAATGAAAACAATTTTTATGATGAGATGAAGTGTGGTGTCGAAAGTCAACTTGAGTCCAAATCCAACGGAATCCTCTACTACTTCGATCGAATTTGGGTTCCAAGTCGCGGTGACCTTCGTGATCTTTTGATGAATGAAGCACACAAATCCCGATACTCCATTCACCTTGGTGCCGACAAAATGTACCAAGATCTCCGTCAAATCTATTGGTGGCCTGTCATGAAGAAAGACGTTGTCCTCTTCATATCCAAATGCTTCACGTGTTCCAAGGTGAAAGCCGAACATCAACGACCCTCGGGTTTACTCGAACAACCCGAAATCCCGATGTGGAAGTGAGAGAGCATAGATATGGATTTCATTACCAAGCTCCCACAACATCTTCTGGGCACGATAGCATTTGGGTAATCATCGATAGGTTGACCAAGTCAGCTCACTTCCTCCCTATTAGGAAATATTATCGAGTTGAGAAATTGGCTCGTATTTATACCGAAGAAATCATTTGTTGTCATGGTATTCCCATTGACATCATTTCGGACTGAGATGGTCACTTCATTTCTCGTCTTTGGCAAACATTCCAAACCGCAATGGGCACTCAACTGAACCTTAGTATCGCCTTTCATCCTCAATCTGACGGTCAAACCGAGCGTACAATTCAAACTCTCGAAGACATGCTTCGATCTTGAGTTATCGAGTTTGGTGGGAACTAGGATGTGCATTCACCCTTGGTAGAGTTCTCGTACAATAACAGTTAACACGCTAGTATTCAAATTGCACCTTTTGAAACGTTGTATGGTCGCAAATAATGTTCGCCTATTTGTTGGCACAAGATCGGCGAAGGATAAATCACCGGTCCCGAGCTCATACAAGAGACTATGGACAATATCTTACAAATCCGTGACAACCTCCCTAAAGCAAGAAGTCGACAAAAGAGTTACGCCGACAAACGTCGCAAACCTTTAGGATTCAATGTTGGTGACGTAAAAAAACTTGCTTCACGTTTTGTAGGTATCCCCTTGGAAGGGAGTCGTCCGTTTCGGTAAAGTAAAAAACTTGCTTCACGCTTTGTAGGTCCTTTCAAAATTCTCAAAAGAATTGGCACCTCTAGTAAAATCGTTTCTAGGCTTTTTTTACCAGGTCCAGTTCCGGATACGCTTTTTCTGTGCACGTCTAGTTATACATCTAACAATGATAAAAGTAACTAAATAATTATAGTGTGCGGATCTTGTACAAGAGAATGAATCATGCGAAGGGTAGGCGACAAGTAGAGCCATTGATCTCCCAATATCAATGGCTCAAAACTAGTGATGACATTTTCGTAATTACGAGGTTCATACAATTGAAGAAACAAATAGAGAAAAAGTATTCTGTTCCTTTCCCACTTGAACTTATTCCCCCCTTGATTTTCAAACAGTTATAGCTTTTTAATACGTTAATATTTTTTTTTAAATTACACCGTATTAACGAGCATTTCATCCTCTTTAATTCGAGCAGTCTATTGCTATAGTTTTCTTAAAAAAATTACATGATTTTTGAATACTCGTTACGTGATTACGTGATTTTGAAAATCTAGCATGACTACGTGATTTGTATACCCATTACGTGATTACGTGATTTCATTATAGTATGTGAAACCCCACTAAGTGATTGCGTAATTACATAAAAATAGATGACTATGTATTATTACGTGACTACGTGATTTTGAATACTCGTTTCGTGATTACGTGTTTTCATTATAGCATTTTATGTGATACCGCACTGAGTGATGACGTAAAAACAAAAAACATGTAATACATAACTAGCGGGATTTGCCCGCGCTATGCGGCGGGAAGTCATCCGTATTGGTTCGATTCGTTACGCAGGGGATTCGGGGTGGTAACGATTCGTATCGGTATATGACTTGCACTTGGTTTAAAGTCAAGATATGTATGTACGCCGTTTAGATTAAGAATGAATACCGGTAGTTCATCACAGTACTATTTTGAATAAAACTTTTTTTTCAAGAAAGTTTATGCAACAACGGTGAAAAAATATATTAAACTTAGTCATGTATTCAGCTTTACAAAAGAGATAATGAACACGATTTATTGAAGGAAAATCAAATTAAATAAAAACTAATTAGGTTAAACGTGTAGTTTTAAAGTATATACCGATACTGGTTCCTATAATACCGATATCGGTATCGACCTTGTCAGTATTTGTTTTATTCATCATGGTACCATTATGACACCGACACTTGATCAAGCCTTTGATACCAAAAAAATACTTGGTTTCGAACACAACTCGTTTTCAATAAAATTTATAAAAACAAACACTACAGATTTAGTTCTTTTCAACTAACAAAGGCAAGTTATCGAATAAAATACAAATTGGTAAAACAAATGGGTTGAAAACGTATTTCATACATAATACAATAGTCAATAGAATGAAAAAAAAAAAACTATGATATAACATTTCAAATATTATTAGAAATAAAAAGAATTAAACATTATTTAAACACTCAAGTATTATGAAAAAACAATTATCGAATAAAATACAAATTGGTAAAACAAATGGGTTGAAAACGTATTTCATACATAATACAATAGTCAATAGAATGAAAAAAAAAAAACTATGATATAACATTTCAAATATTATTAGAAATAAAAAGAATTAAACATTATTTAAACACTCAAGTATTATGAAAAAACAATTTACTATTCATCCTAAGTTCAAAATCATAATAATAATAATAATAATAATAATAATAATAATAATAATTTATCTGGAATCTATACTATCTATAAGAGGAGCTTAGAGCAAGACCTCACTTTGCTTATGTGTCACCATATTAGGTATGCCACATTGGATGCCACATAGATTCGGCTGATGTCATTCCGCTGATCTCATAAATCCGATTTTTTTTAAATCATTTTAAATTTTCAACTTTAAAGTATATACAAATACAAATCAGTATTTCAATTTCAAATTACAAAAATCATGTTTAATTTAGGAGGTAAATTTGAAAATGTATGGGGAGTTGTTTCCCCATTTAATGCCCATCATATCACCGTCTCTTTCTTCTCAGTTTTGAAACATATAGCACAAACCTTTCTTCATTTATACATTTCTACATTTCTTCATTTCAGGCGATTTCTCTTCAAAATCTAGGGTTTCTGTTACAAAGCATTCTCGGCAACAATGTCAGCGGAGAAGAAATCCGTCGGTGAATCACAGTGTTTGTCACTCAGTTTCATAGACGATTTGAATCCATCCAAAGATATGTGGACTATCAAATGTCGAATCATCCGCAAATGGATTCAACCCTTTCGGATGGATCTCGTGTTGATCGATGAGAAGGTATTAGTATTTGTGTAGTGATGATTCTCTTATTTTACTGTTTTAGTGTTTATACAGAGATGATTCTCTAATCCGCATGATTTTGGGTTTGTTTTTTATTTCTAAGCTTCTTGGTTGTGTAATAGATGTTTGTGTTTGTGTTCTTTGGACAGTTTAGGTTTGTGTTTTTTCTGATACTCTTACATGTTTTAGGGTTAGATATAAAGGACTGAACATGAATATTGTTTAGTTGGTTATTGATCATCGATAGATGTTTGTTCTGTGAAGCATAAAATATGTTTGTTTTAGTGTTAGATGAGTTTAGGGTGAGTTATAAAGAAAGAAAGATGAAAAGTTTTTTGAAGTTTTAATCTTGGTGACATGAAATGAAATGGAAGGTTGTTTTTGAAAGTTTTTTGTGATTTGTGTAATTTACTTTTGTGTATATTTTCTGTTTGTATATTTTGTGTTTTGTTTTAGTGTTTCATGTCATCAAACTGAGTTGAATATTTTGTGTTTTGTTTTAGTGTTTCATGTCATGAAACTGAGTTGAATATTATTTGGTCTTTCTTTGTTTTAGTCTTATTAAATTTGATGGTATGGTATCTTACTAATTGTTTCTTTGTATTGTGTTATTTAGGCTTATCTATATTTTCTGAAAAGTATGTTTTATATTTTGATTGAGGTATCGTTTGGTTGTTTATTTCTAAACTGAGTGAAAAGTATGTTTGTTTTAGTGTTAGATGAGTTTAGGGTGAGTTATAAAGAAAGAAAGATGAAAAGTTTTTTGAAGTTTTAATCTTGGTGACATGAAACGAAATGGAAGGTTGTTTTTGAAAGTTTTTTTGTGATTTAATCAATTTACTTTTGTGTATATTTTCTGTTTGTATATTTTGTGTTTTGTTTTAGTGTTTCATGTCATCAAACTGAGTTGAATATTTTGTGTATATTTTGTGTTTTGTTTTAGTGTTTCATGTCATCAAACTGAGTTGAATATTATTTGGTCTTTCTTTGTTTTAGTCTTATTTTTGAAGTTTTAATCTTGGTGACATGAAACGAAATGGAAGGTTGTTTTTGAAAGTTTTTTGTGATTTGTGTAATTTACTTTTGTGTATATTTTCTGTTTGTATATTTTGTGTTTTGTTTTAGTGTTTCATGTCATCAAACTGGGTTGAATATTTTGTGTATATTTTGTGTTTTGTTTTAGTGTTTCATGTCATGAAACTGAGTTGAATATTATTTGGTCTATCTTTGTTTTAGTCTTATTAAATTTGATGGTATGGTATCTTACTAATTGTTTCTTTGTTTTGTGTTATTTAGGCTTATCTATATTTTCTGAAAAGTATGTTTTATATTTTTTTTGAGGTATCGTTTGGTTGTTTATTTCTAAACTATGGTATTTCACTGCAATGGTCAGGGTCGTAAAATTCAAGTAGGGTCGTAAAATTCAAGCAGGGTCGTAAAAGTTTTTTGTGATTTGTGTAATTTACTTTTGTGTATATTTTCTGTTTGTATATTTTGTGTTTTGTTTTAGTGTTTCATGTCATCAAACTGGGTTGAATATTTTGTGTATATTTTGTGTTTTGTTTTAGTGTTTCATGTCATGAAACTGAGTTGAATATTATTTGGTATTTCTTTGTTTTAGTCTTATTAAATTTGATGGTATGGTATCTTACTAATTGTTTCTTTGTTTTGTGTTATTTAGGCTTATCTATATTTTCTGAAAAGTATGTTTTATATTTTTTTGAGGTATCGTTTGGTTGTTTATTTCTAAACTATGGTATTTCACTGCAATGTTCAGGGTCGTAAAATTCAAGCAGGTATTAAGGCTCCATTGATACCTGTGTTTATCTCTCAACTCCATGAGGATGAGGTTGTTATTCTAACCAGATTTGGTGTTGGAGAAAACACTGATACCTACAAAGTTGTTAATCATGGTTACAAGATTAACTTTTACCGTTGTACGGTTGTTACACGTGCCAGTGGTTGGGAAGGGGTTGATTATGGATTTAACTTCATGGCACATTCAGAAATTCTTAAAGGAGAGGGAAAGAATCTGCTCACTGTTGGTAGGACTGTTTCTCATAGTCTGATATATATTTTGCTTACATTTTTTAATCTGATGACTGTTGCTATGTTTGCCATTTTAGATGTTGCTGGAATTGTTGTGTCGTGTGGAGATATGGAAGTCTTTCCGAATGAAAGAAAAAGGATGAACTTTGATCTTCAAGATGTGCAGTAAATTTTTGTATCCCACTTATATAAATTTGTTTGTGTGTTATTATTGTATTTAATTAATGTATTGAGGATTCATTAAATGATTTTTCTTATTTATGTTTTCTTATATCTGTTTATGGTTCTTTAATGATTATGTTATTATTAGGACATTCATTGGAAATAATGTAAAGACAGATTGTTGTTTTATTATTGTCTTTAATTAATGTGGGAGTTGGACATTCATTGCATTTAATACAAAGACACATTAAATCATTGGCATTATTTATTGTGACTGATTATTGTTCTTTTAATAGATAGTATAAATTTTAGTGGAACTTTTAATGCTGTTTTTTTTATCTGTTTGTTGTAGGGGAGAAGTAGTTCGTTGTACTTTGTGGAATGGATATGCACAACAATTTAATGATTTCTTGAAGCAAAACAATCCGATTGAGAATGTCATGGCTGTCATTCAGCATGCGAAGATTAAGCTGTGGCAGGGTAATTTACAATTAACTGATTCATTTACTTTAGTGTTTCCAATGTGTTTTTGTCATTTGTAATGAATTTTTTGTATATGTATATTGTTACATGCAGGACAATATACCGTTCAGAATGATAAGTTTGGAAGTCGACTGTTTCTCAACGAAGAAATTCATGAGGTTAATGAACTTCGTAGGAGGTACTATTACTGAATTATATTTCTTATTTTTCATATTTTTCTTAATACGAGTGTGAGTATTAACATGAATGTTGTTTTCATAGGCTTTTAGTGAAACACTTTGAAGCTGGTGCTTCTTCTTCTCAAACCATTCTTTCATCTCAGAGTGTATTTCCAGTCCGTCAAGAATTTCTAATTGATACTCCTAAGAAACATGTTGATGAAATAATTGAGATTGAAAGCGTATGAATATTTCTATATCCATTCAAAGTTATTTAATTTCCTTTACTGTTTTCTATGTTTTATAATATTAGTATGTTAATAAAGTTTTGTCTTTCATATTATAGGTAATGTCGTGTGTGGTAGTTGCAACAATCAAAATTGTTCAAGAAAACTATGGGTGGTTTTATCCGGCATGTCGAAACTGTAACAAGAAGGTGTTGACTAAAACTGAATACTTACAATATGCTAAAATCATTTCTGATGAGGTCATGAATCTGTCTCCTACTTCATTGGTTTGTCCGAAATGCGATAAAGAATGTACATCGATAACCATTAAGTAAGTTAATGTTGCTTTTTAGGTTTATTGCTTCCTATAATATGAATGTAATTTAACTACTATTTATTACAGGTTCAAGGTACATTTGAGAGTTCAAGATGAAACCGGTAGTATCTCTTTCGTGATGTTTGATAAAGATGTAACGAAGCTCATTGGTTCAACTGCGAGTGATATAAGGGAACGCCAAGTGAAGGCCAATGATACTGAAAATTTTCCACATGAAATATCTCGGTTGGTTGAAAACAAGTTGGCTTTTAAAATTGAAGTTTCTGATTACAACCTTAAGCATGACTATCATGTTTACACTATCCAAAAATTATGTGATGATCCGGACATACTTGCTGAGTTGGTTGCTGGTAATGGTAATGGTCTTGAGGTTGCTGATGAGGTAATAGTTTTTGGATATCTTTTATAGTGAAGGCCAATGATACTGAAAATTTTCCACATGAAATATCTCGGTTGGTTGAAAACAAGTTGGCTTTTAAAATTGAAGTTTCTGATTACAACCTTAAGCATGACTATCATGTTTACACTATCCAAAAATTATGTGATGATCCGGACATACTTGCTGAGTTGGTTGCTGGTAATGGTAATGGTCTTGAGGTTGCTGATGAGGTAATAGTTTTTGGATATCTTTTATAGATGTGTTTTTGGTTTCCAGTTTTTGTAGTTTAAATAACTTACGTGATTTTTTTTGGTAATATTTTGATAATAGGTGTTTAGTCAAGAAGGTTCAGAAATCAAAGTTGAGAGATTATCTGAGTCCTCACAGATGGCTGGTGCTGCTATTTCAAAGGTGAATATGGATTCTATGGTTTTGTTTTTTCTTGTCTGTAGATTATATTACCTTATTTGATACTTTAGTAGTTGTTTTGTGATTTAATTCAAGGATGTTGTATCTGTTACCGCCGACTCTTCCGTTGTCGAAGCCGAGAAGGATTCGGGCACCAGTCCGAATGGTAAACGTTCATTGCAGGATGTGGAAGGTCAAAATATTGGGGAACTGTCTTCTAGCAGCAAAAATAATCGGAAGAGGTCATCTAGGGTTAAAACCTAGCTCCTTTCATGTCTTTATCTTTTGATGTTTAAGCGAGTCTAACTTTTGGTCTGTACTTAAGTATGTGTTTTTGGAAGTTGGGTTGTTGTTGGTAAGTGTTAACTACTGAAACAGTTTGTATGTATGTGTTAGATGTTGGTAAACTTATGAACTTGGATTGTGTGGTAAACCATGATGTGGTTTACTTTTTTGTATTATAAACTATGTTTTTATGCTGCTAACTATAATCTTTGCTTATAATCTGTGTTTTAATTTTTGCAATATAGTTTACGCGATTATTAGTATGCTTTGTCGTAGTATAAATTCTACTTTTTAATGGTACGTTTCAATGTATGTTTAGTTTATAACCACATTATAAAGAAATTGTTAATATCCACTAATTATGTCAAACAAGTTATTAAATTAAAGTTCCAGATAACTCATAAATATTAACCAACCCTTTTGTAAACTAATGTAGGAACCAATAGATTGATAAGACGAACAGAAGGATGTTTAGAAAATATGTAGCATTTAAATCCATAGAAGTTTCTCCATGCACATAAATTAATTGAAAGTGTGACTCCGTTAAAATGAATCATCAAACTTCAAATCCAAATATAAATCGGGTCTATCGCAGGTATGGTAACTTCATTGTAAGAACGAATAGATTCATAAAACCAAGACAAGCATGATTAACAAAATATGTATTAATTAAATCCATATAAATTACGTTAAGTATCAATTTAAATTAGTTAGATATGGAGCATCCAAAAAACAGTTTGTAAAGAAACAAAGAAATAAAATCAGTACAAAATAAATACAACTAAAGGTCCTTTAATTGGGCTGCAGTTTTCTACTAAATGGTATAAGCCTTTCAATAATTTATGGTCCATAAGTTGTGAACTATAAAACCAACCCATAAGGCCCAAAACTTTAATCAGTTTTCTTAAATCCTAATCTCATTACCTCCGCTATGAATACCCTCTTATTAACTCGCTCTGTATCAAAGTGAAGATAAAAAATTAGCGCCAGAATCTCAATGCATATTTGAAAACCCTCACACTTTGGAAGCACTCGATCAACATTTAATTGTAGGTTTTTCTATTCCAGAAGTTGGAAATCTTCTCTGCAGGTTTGTCTTCTTTGATTGTTTTTTTTTTAGTTAGGTTTTTAATGTGGATGTTCAATCATCACTATCTGTTAAAAAAAATTGATTTTTTGGACAGTGGTTACAATAATTACTTGTAGCTAGCCCTAAATCAACTATATTTCCCCAATTCTTATGTATAGTTATGGAGAATAATAAGAATTTTATAGCAAGAGATAGAAAGTGTTTTCCACAATGCAGTACCCAAATGTCCAAAGAGTCAAGGAGGATAAGAAAGTCTATTCTGAATAAGCGTAGAAACAGTGGTGTGTCTCACTCTCTACAGACATCTCCTATTATTCATACACTTCCGGCCAATGTTCTTATTACTACAAACGATAATGGAGGTCTGTTTTTGATGATTGTTTTTCATAATACGTATATAATTTTAATGTTATATTAACTGAAATCTATTTGCGTATCTATAACAACCAGTATCATCAAAAGGTCTGTATGAACCCTCAAGTCTATATTACAAGCCAAGGAACTTAAATCATAGTCAAACTGTAATGTCGTCCGAATCCTCTTCTACAAATATGGGTAAACAACTCTATTGCTACTTTTCAAATTGTTTTACATACTGATTGTAAAAAAATGTGAAAATTGTAACTATTTATTGCTGGAATTAACCAAATCTCGTCATGTACAGCATGTCACACGCCTGCCAAGTTAGATCCATCATGTGTTAGTAGGATTTATTTGACTTCATCCACTTTTGGTAAGTTTATAAATCATATTTTTTTAAGGTATGATATCATATTTGACCTTGTTAGTTTGTTTCAAATTTTAGGACAATCGGAAAATGCTAATTATGGTGTGCATGAGTCTAGAAAGAGGAAACAAAGATTGAAAATTATTGAAGGTGATGAAGGGAGGACAACTTCAATGGTCACACCACCTGCATCATCCAATCATCATATTCAGAGCAGTCCTTTAATGAATATTACAAACTGTAAGTTCTATAGAGTTTTCTTATTACTGTTAATCATTCATTGAATGTTGCTCGAAGTTGTATAACATTTGTAAGTTTTTTTCTTGCAAGTGGATCGTGTTACAGTAAGTTCCCGCGGAAGTCATATTCCAACTCCTCCGAATATTGATATTAGAACTTCTCGACGTTTGCCAAAGTGTTCGGTAGTAGGTACTAATGGTATGTGGTTTATTTTTAGCAATCTGACTAAATATACGTTTCCGATTCACTGTATTTTGAATAATGTATTCCATATCCTCCTGCCTGTCGAAACTGAGGTTAATGGTCATTTCTAAAATGAAATGGCAGGAACAGAAAACTCTTACCCTGGTGAAAGCTCTAACTTTGATGATTCCAATTCTTCTGATTGTTTACCATCTTCTGTCGTAAAAAACATTTCCGGAATTGCAAGAGGTACATAGCCTCTTTTAACATATCAAAGTATTTTTCCAGATAACACTGACATCTCCTAATATTTCTCTTATATAATCATCTTTTTTATGTATCTATATAATTTTGTAGAGTACGTTGATCATGGAGATGCTATTTTTGTATGTTTTTACTGTCATGCAATGCTTTGGAAAGATGAAATGCTTAGGGGGAATTTGGATTCTAAGAAATCGGCTTTTTCTCTTTGTTGTTCGAACGGAGACGTTGAATTGCCGCCCTCACCTGATCCTCCTCCATTTCTTGAAAAACTTTACAGAAGAAGTTCGCCTGAAAGCCGCAATTTCATGAATAATATTCGAGCATATAACATGATGTTTTCCTTCACATCTCTTGGTGGCAAGGTTTCTAAAAGTTTTCAAAAAAGCAAAGGTCCTTATGTTTTTGGATTACAAGGACAAAATTACCATCGCATTGGTACTCTGCTACCAAATGAGGGTGAAGAGCCCAAATTTTCACAGCTTTATATTTATGATTCCCAAAACGAGGATTTTAATCGTCAAAAGGCTGTAAGGTAAATTAACCATTCACTAAATATTGGTTTGAATATCTCTTTTACTTATATCTCCTATATGTACTAAAATAATTTTCTACATAGTGTCAAGGAAGGTTCCAAAACAACTACTAAACAACTCCTTGATCTTTCCATCATATCCAGTGTTAAAAAAATGTTGGATTCTTGTAATCCACTTGTGAACTCATTTAGAATGGTACGAGATTGTTTTAAAGAAAATGAGTGGCAAGATGTAAGACTCAAGCTCATTGGAACAAGGGATAAGGATGGTAGAACTTTTAACTTGCCTACTGCTGAAGAAATTGCTGCATTAATAATTGGTGATTTTGATGGAGCCTTTGATAAAAGAGATATCATAGTCCAAACAAGATCAGGCGGTCTTCAGAGAATTAGTGAGCTTCATCCCTCTTATCTTGCATTGCAATATCCACTTATTTTCCCGTATGCAGAAGATGGATTTAGACTTGGTATTAAACATCAAGGTATTTCAGTTGATTCTGATATACTTAGAACCAGCACGACAATGAGAGAATTTTTTAGTTACAGACTACAAGACAGACCCAACCAATTTTCATTGTTACTCAATGCTCAAAAGCTATTCCAACAGTTTGTAGTTGATGCTTATACAATGATAGAATCTGCACGGTTAGCTTACATAAAGACACAACAACCCAAACTTAGAAGTCAAACCTTTAAGAATTTAAATCAAAGTGTTCAAAGTGGAGAAAGCGATGCGTCAAACTGTGGAAAACGAATTTTGTTGCCTTCATCATTTACCGGCGGATCGAGATATATGATGCAAAAGTACCTAGATGCTATGGCAATCTGCAAAGCTGTAGGATATCCGGATCTCTTCATAACAGTCACCTGTAATCCCAATTGGCCTGAGATTTATAGATGTTTAAAAGACAAACGGCTGAATCCTCAAGACAGACCGGATATTATCTCACGTGTATTCAAAATTAAAATCAATCATCTAATTCAAGATTTCAAGAAACATAAATTCTTTGGTGAGATACAAGCAAGTAAGTGATTGTAAAATATTTTAATTAATTTGTCAACCATAAATTCTTTAATAACAGTTTTTTTCATGTAATATTTCAGTTATTTATACAATCGAATTTCAGAAACGTGGTCTACCTCATGCTCATATATGTTTGTTCTTAAGTGCCAAGAACAAGTTTCCAACTGCTAAAGAAATTGATTTGGCTATTAGTGCTGAAATACCTGACAAAGAGACGGATTCTGAACTATATGAACTTGTCAAACAGTTTATGATGCACGGTCCGTGTGGTATAGACAACCCTCATTGTCCATGCATGGTTAATTTAAAATGTTCAAAGAAGTTTCTGAAAAAGTATGTAGATGAGACTTGTGTTGATTCTGAAGGATATCCTATCTACCGTCGTCGTCAAACATGTAACACTGTAGAAAAAAATGGCGTGTTGCTTGACAATAGGTTTGTAGTTCCATACAATGCTATGTTACTCAAAAAGTATCAGTGTCACATAAATGTTGAGTGGTGTAACCAAACAGGATCCATCAAATATTTGTTCAAATACATTAATAAGGGTCCAGATAGAGTGACAGCTTCTGTTTACCAAAGTACGACAACTGCTGGCAAGAACAAGGAAAATGAGGAAATGACCAATAATCAAAATCCGTCAAACAAAACAGAAGTAGATGAAGTTAAAGCATATCTTGATTGTAGATATGTTTCAGCATGTGAAGCTGCTTGGAGAATCTTCAAGTTTGACATACACTATCGAGTTCCATCTGTTGAAATATTGCCTTTTCATTGCGAAGATGGTCAGGCTATTGTTTATGACGATAATTCAAACTTGTGTGACGTGATTAGTAACCCAACTGTGAAAATGTCTATGTTTACAGAATGGATGAAATGTAACCAAATGGATGCATTCGCTAGAACATTGAGGTATATAGAGTTTCCAAGACACTTTGTATGGATACGTAAAGAACGAAAGTGGATTCGTAGAAAAAGACCTTTTGGTGCCGTTGGTAGGATACATTATGTACCTCCATCACTTGGTGATTGTTATTTCTTGAGAATTTTATTGAATCACGTTATAGGACCAATGAGTTTCGATGATATAAAAACAGTTGATGGAAAAAATTATCCTACCTTTAAAGATGCGTGCCTCGCTCGCGGTCTGTTGGATGATGATAATGAGTATATAATTGCCATGAAGGAAGCAAGCACATGGTCCACTTCTGATTTCTTGCGTACATTTTTTGTAATGCTGTTGATGTCAAATTCCATTTCTAGGCCTGGTCATTTCTAGAGACAAACAAAATCTCTGTTGTGTGAAGATATATTATACCAGCAACGGAAGGTTACTGGTATTTCTGGAAATTTTAAAACTTTAAATAAAGCTCAATGATTCCATTCCATTTGTAATTAAATATTTTTATATGCTAATTACCAAACATCTGTTTTATTTTTCAGATTTGGTTCTTCCAGAGGAAGAGATTGAAAACATTTGCCTATCACATATTGAAAAATTGTTACTTGCTTATGGAAGTACGTTAAGCTGCTTTTCAGACATGCCGAATGTTCCTGGGAACTACATTTCAGCATTGAACAATCAAATGATAATGAAAGAACTTTCCTATGATCGGAGTAGCTTAAAAAAGGAACTTGCATCTTTGTTAAAATCTTTAACTGATGAACAGCACAAAGTGTATCAAACTGTCATGAATGCAGTTGCTAAAGGAAATGGAGGTGTTTTTTTTTTCTATATGGTTACGGTGGAACTGGTAAAACATTTCTATGGAAAACATTTGCAGCTGCGTTACGCTCCAAGGGTGAAATTGTTTTGAATGTTGCATCCAGTGGTATTGCATCACTTCTATTAGATGGCGGTAGAACAGCTCATTCCAGATTTGTTATTCCGATAAACGTTAACGAGGATTCTATATGTTCTATAGAACCGCACAGTGACCTAGGAGGCTTAATAAAAGAAACTAAGATGATAATTTGGGATGAAGCGCCAATGACACATAAGCATTGTTTTGAAGCTTTGGATAGAACAATGAGAGATATAGTCCGTTCCAATAATTCGTCCTTGCAGTCCAAGCCTTTTGGCGGAAAGATAGTCCTTTTTGGCGGTGATTTTAGACAAATCCTTCCGGTCATTCCAAAAGGTACTAGAAGCATGATTGTAAATTCTTCATTGAATTTTTCTTATATATGGCATGATTGTCAATTACTCAAACTAACTCAAAACATGAGGTTAAAAGTCGGTACAAAAACAAGTAATCTTCAGGAGACCAAGGAATTTGCTGAATGGATTTTACGCCTTGGTGATCCAAATGATGGAGAGGTGGAGATTGAAATTCCAGATGATCTACTTATATTAGATGAAGTCAATCCTATATCTTCATTGATCTCATTCACATATCCGGATATGCAAAACTTTATGTGGGATTCAAATTACTTTCAACAAAGAGCCATTCTTGCTCCCACAAATGATGTTGTTGATTCAATAAACACAGAACTGTTAAATAGTATCGTTGGTGAAGAGAAGATATATCTAAGTTCGGATTCTTTATGTGATACTGAACAACATTCCGACCTTGACATGGCATTGTTTCCTCCGGATGTGCTAAACAAAATGCATTTGTCAGGATTACCAAACCATAAATTGGTTCTTAAGGTTGGAGCTCCGGTAATGTTACTTAGAAACATTGATCAAACAAATGGTTTGTGTAACGGTACACGGCTTCAAGTAACAAAACTTGGAAAACTTGTAATTGAAGCAAAGATTATTACCGGAACTAATATAGGTCATCATACTTTGATTTCAAGATTGAAAATGACACCAAGTGATAAAAGATTACCAGTGAAAATTGCCCGAAGACAGTTCCCACTATCCCTGTGCTTTGCAATGACCATCAACAAAAGCCAGGGACAATCACTTGAACGTGTAGGACTATATCTTCCACGTCCGGTTTTTAGTCACGGGCAACTATACGTAGCTGTATCTCGAGTAAAGAGCAGGAGTGGTTTGAAGATTTTGATATGTGACATAGAAAAACAAGTATCTAAAACCACAGCTAACGTGGTCTACAAAGAAGTTCTACAAAATCTGTAGTGCTCGTACAAATATCATTTTGTATAAAACTCTTTTTCATGTATGAATGAATATGTTATAATCTTTTTAATATCCTATCAACATGTTTCTTTTATCTAATAATAATGATTGTTATTAATATTGTTTTAACAAAAAGTAGACATGTTTAAACTGTGATAGATTTAATAGTTATAAGACAATGAAAGCCAAATAAGAACAACATATATACAAAACACAAGGAATCACTAATGCGAGTAATACTTCCATTCGTTAGCCATTAGGAACAATACATGTTTTTAATACATTGAAATTTTAGTATTTGATTAACCAAAAAAACTGATCTGTATGTACACCCTTCGTACCACAGGGTCAAAACTGCCGGTTTCAACTATTACAAAACACTTTTAAGTAAACCAAAAACCAAAAACCACATACAAAAAACATTGTTTCCATACATCATAACATCAACTCCACCAGCCATACAAGCATTCAGTGAAACAAGAAAATACCTTTACCCATCACGAAGTTAAGGGTAAATTCTTCACGAGGAACCATCTTTTTGTCCTTCACAAAATTCTTCATGTTTTTTATGTAAAACCGACCATCCGGAGACTCGATTCCAACTTGAACATCCCAAACATTACCTTCAGCATCTACAATCTTTAAACACCTCTTCCTATCCAAGCCAATTTTTTTAGCAAGATGTTTTTTAATGCGCTGTAACAAAAAAACAAATTATGTTAACAAAGATAATATAATGATATCATTAATACATCCTAAAGATCGTAAGTACTTTTTGGTTACAGAAACTTACAAAATGATTGTCCACACGGAAAACTGTTGGAATAGTTTCCTCATTCCTGGGTACAGGGAGCATATTAGCTTCTGTGTGATTACTAACCTCATCCACATCTTCAGCATCAGAAATACTAATAACGTCTTCTTCACTTTCTTCCTTAACAGCAGCAGCATATAATTCCGGCGGCAACACTAAATCAGCATTCTTTGAACAATTGAAAACGAACATATCAAAATTGTGAAGATCAATCATTTCAAACACAAGCATATGCTCATCAGTTATTGACAATTTCTTCTTAATCCGATCCCATCCAGTTGTTATGTAAAGCTGATTGTCAAAAACTTCCATTCGAACAAACACTTTAAGCTTTCCAGGACCTCTAATAACAACTGGATAGTTTGGGATGGTATTGTCCATCTTGTGATGTACAAATAAACGATTGATATGCTTCAATGAAAAAAAAATAGACATTAGTAATATATATACTAACAATAAATAAATAACAAACCATAATCAATATAATGAATTCAGATTGTCAACTACGTACCATAGCATCAGGTTTATCAAAAGCACCATAGGGTCTGTAGTAAAAATAATCAGATGGAGCAAATTCAATATTGTCATAGAAATAAAATATTCGGAAACTTGATAATGCTTCTTCATACTGAAATACCAGCCAGGATCCAGATTGTAGCTTCAAAGTTTCAACCACAGAATACCACCCATTGTAAAAATAACAGAAGTTTGCTAACTCATATACCTTCACTTCAAAGACCTGCCCATTTGTTGTCCGCATTTTCACAAAGCCCAATGGATAGTTAAAGTCTGTTATCCATTCTTTATATTTTTTTGGGAGAACCTATGCATAAATAAATTAAAATTAGAAATTGTGTAATATGATATTATAAAGAAAACTAAATTTACCATAACCGAGAGCAGGGTACTAATCAAACATTTTCTTTGGTTGTCCTCCATGTAACATGCAAAACCATACATCCTTATAACTTTGAAGTATCAAATAAAATTGTATTAATATCATTAATAAATAAAAGAATAAAATATTAAAAGATTATTCTAAAAAATGTTAAGAATACAAAAAAAAGACTTGAAAACATAAATGTATCATCTAAACTGAAATAGTGCCAATAACTGTTGAATATGAATTACCAAATAATTGATTAATAAGGGACAAGTTGTATTAACGTTCAGCTAGCTCATTGATTGAATAATCAACCAAAAATCCTGTTGCTAATCGACCCAATCTACTGTTCCTAAATGACATTCAATCTACTGTTGAGTGCAATTTACTGTTCCTAACGCACACTCAATCTACTTTTCAATACAATCAACTGTTGCTATAAAACCCTGTTGCTAAGCAATAATACAATATACTGTTCCAACCCAAAAGTATATATCCGCACTTTTTCAATGTCAAAAACACAAACTAAAATTTACTCTAAACAACATAATCTTACAAAATTTGAAGACTAAACATCATAAACTTGCAGATTTTCATTATTTCTACATATTTGATTTCTGACATATGTTGTTTTAAAAGGTCAACTAACAAAATTTAGACCATTACATAACAGCCAGTCATATGTACATTACAAATCTTCAATCATACATCCATATAATGTATATTAAATCTGCACTATAATTCCCATGTAACTCGATACGATTTTGAACGATTTTAGAATCCACAAGTAGCTAACATTTCAGAATTACAGTCAAAAAGCATTTCAGAATTACACTATTTTTTAGAAAATCAAATCAAAATTCTATTAAAATACATATTGTTACTCGAGCATAATCTGTTATTAGTCTAGACTTGCGGTAACTTGGTCCAGTTCAGCAAATATCATTCCATACATAATCGTACAAAATCTTCATACAAAGTCTAATAAACAGTCCTTTTTAACATTGCCCTAATTGAGGTGAAATAAAATAATTTGACAAATACTAAAACTATTAACTTCAATCGATCATCAATGCCTACAACTATTAACTTCAATCGTTCATCAATATGAAAATCAGAAGTATAAGTCATAGAATAAACACCCAAGAGCCAAAAATATACTACCGTGGTATAATAAATTACCAGAAGAAAAGATTTTACAAGAACAAACTCTTCGATTCATGCATATAGATGATTACCTGTGGATTCGTTTGCCAAAGATCTTGAAGAAACCTCTCTGTTCGTTCTCGCAAGTTAGTTCCGAAAGACGTAAATGTTCGATTCAAAGTGTCTTTAGGGCTATATTTCAAACACAGGGCCTTCAACCCACAAGCCCATTGACAGCTTCTAATTGGATTCAAATTCTTTGGCCCATTTTGAAATTTGATTATTTACAACCTAAAATGAATAGGCCTTTTATTGAATTATACAATAACAATGGACTTTTACTGAATTTTACACTAACAATGTGTCAAAATAAATTAATGTCATATATAAGAACTTGTTTTGAGTAAATCATATATAAGAACCTGTAACTAAATACAAAGAATTTAAATCATATATTATAATCTGTTTTGAGTATTATTGAATTATACAATAACAATGGACCTTTACTGAATTTTACACTAACAAAGTGTCAAAAAAAATTTACATCATATATAAGAAGTTATTAGACAACATAAAATTAGGTCATGCTTTCATTTTCGACAAAATATTATCAATTACTTACCTTATTTCTATATCAAACATGTACACTAAAACAAATTGTCTTTAACATTGTTTTATAAAGATATGTAACTAAACATAAAGAATTTAAATAATATATTATAATATGTTTTTTAGTATTTGCATCCGATCGTTATTAAAACAAACCCGTGTGTTCACACGGGTGTACACCTAGTACCTAATATTTCATGTCTAATCTTATCTTACTACTATAATAAACAAAAATCTTATCTTACTACTATAATAAACAAAAATCATTCTCTGCCACGTGTCACTCTCTCAGCCTATTCCCCCTTTATTCTTCTATCTACCAACTTTTCCCTTAAATTCCCCCTTTATTCTTCTATCTACCAACTTTTCCCTTAAATTTGGTTATTAATAAAAAAATAAAAATCTAACTAATAATGATATCAAATAAACAATTTGGGTCATACAAAAAGTCGTCTTATTATTTACACATCAAACCCTAACCCTCCACCACCATTTGCGGCAATTCTCGGTGTAGATCCGGGGCGATTCCGACTCAGCGACAACATAGGAAAGGTGGTCTTCATCACCAGCGCTTCATCTGGACTCCGTTCAACTCTGTCCGTTCAAGTTTCCGACTCAGCGATTCCGTTCAACTTTCCGACTCGACGATTCCGACTCAGCGACAACATGTCCGGAAAGGTGGTCTTCATCAACGGCGCTTCATCTGGACTCCGTGCAACTTTCCGATACAACGAATGCTTATTTCCATTTGAGGGGAATATTCCATCGACTTACGTATGAAGTGGACCCCTACCGGTAGGCGTCTTATAACTGGTTCACACAGTGGATAATTCACATTATGGAACGGACAATCTTTCAATTTTGAAATGTTTCGGCAGGTATGTATGCTTTTTTTATTGTGACTTATGTAGTCTAGAGAGAAACTTCTTGCTGAGATTTGTTGTAATTAGAGGCTCATGATAAGCCAATCAGATCTATGGTATGGAGTTACAATGACAATTGGATGGTCAGTAATCAAACAACATAAAAGGATTTTTGTGTGCTACTTTACTTCTGTTAAAAAAAAATAAAAATATTATTTGGCTTTATCACCAATCTAACAAATGATTTGTTAGTAATTGGTTCAAAAATCAATTTTGGAGGAAAAATAGGAAACTTTTTTTAAGTTAAATCCAACTCTTCGTACATGATATATAACTTAGAGATAATTATAATTATTAATTATTATTTAGTTAATTATAATCTAACTTATAGATAATTATAATTAGATTCACAATGTAAATACAATTCCTCAAATTTTTAATGCAAATCCTGATCTTCCATTATAACTATATATATACACATATACCTACATCAAAACCACAACATACGATCTTTAATTAAAGTTCTTATTCTGCTGTGTTTTGACTTATCCAAGTCTTCCCAAGTAAGGTAACAATTTTCATTAGCTGAACCATCAATGTTGATATATATTTTTTAAATCTCTGTTGGTATATATGTTCTTATTTTTTAATTCTCTATTGTTGTTAAATCTTATATAATTTAGTTTGAATATTACTGAATTAGAATTTCATATAGCGTTATGGAATCACCAAAGATAACATTGGTCAGCGACCTAGATCTTTCAAATAAAGATTTTATGATAAAAGTCCGTATAATAAGATTGTGGAGAAGGCGTATGAATCAGAATGGCAATGAAAGTTGCTCCATCGAAATGATACTGCTTGATGAACAGGTTGATTTAATTATTATATAAATCTACGCTACCAAAACTATATATTCTTTGATATTAATGAACAGTTAAATTTTTTGATTATTTTACAGGGTAATAAGATTCATGCAGTTGTCTATCCCAATTTTTTCCCAAAATTTGAAAAAGAGTTGCAAGAAAAAGTTTGCTTGATCATTCAGAAGCCACGTATTGAAAAAAATAGTACAACTTACAAATATGTTGATAGTCCGGTGAAAGTTTCTTTGAATTGGGCCACCACTGTGAAAAAATGTGACAGTTTTTCGGGTTCCTTATATGGGTTTTCATTTACGGGTTTTCAAGCAATTTTAGATCGTGCTATTGTTGAAAATTCTACTATAGGTTTGTGTACCATCCTACTTTATAGAAAAAAAAACTTACGATATGAAACATTTCAATAGTTTTATTACTTAAAAGTTTACTCTAACATATTTATTTGTTTCTATTGTAGATGTTATTGGAAAGATTAAAACAAGTCATGACCTTAAAGAATTCACTAGCAGCAAAGGAAAACCAACCAAAAAACTCTTCCTCTATATACAAGATTTAGAGTTTGTTCTCTTTTTAAATTTACATATTAGATAAGTTATTAGTTAAACTTACGAACAATTTCTTTTTTCAGTCGCCGCCAAATACCTATTACACTGTGGGATAGTTATCCACAACAACTATCAGATTATCTGAAAACTCATAAGGATCACAGTAATGTTGTCATTATCCTTCAGTTTGGGAGATACGGAAATTACCAAGGTTTAATATTTAATATACCTCTATTTAAACCACATATTTAAAAAAAGGTTTAATTTATATATTTATACTTTTCCCCATAGGAACTTATTCTGTCTCGAACACCTTTAATAATGTTTCAAGACTTTTCATCAATAATGAGATTGAAGAAATCATGATGTTTAAAAAAAGGTATATTCAAATTTATTTGTGATACTCAGATATTTTATGACAATTTTTACTTTCATAACTATTCAGATATAACAAATTAAAATACTTTGAATTACATTGTTCTTCGTAACAGGTTCATTGACAAATCACTTGGTGAAACATCTTTAAGTCAGGGTGGATCCACATCATCTGTGTTTTACTCTTTGAGTAATGATTTTCTTATCGACACCGAATTCAACAACATTGCCAAGGTCAATGAATGTGAAAAGGTACTTTATGCCTTTTTACCAATAATGTAAACTGTTGACAATGAATATATCTTAAATTTAATTAAATGTTTTTGCAGATCCAATCGGTTATAATTCTTGGTACGATAAAGTGTATCGTACATAATGCTCTCTGGTACTACGATGCTTGTAATAAATGTACCAAAAAGGTCATTCCAAAAATCAATACAAATGAGATTGCTGATGGATCATCTTATATTGAAGAAGAGCGTATTTATGAACATGCTGTAAAATCAAGCTGCAATAATGAAGTTAAAACCGCAATCAAAAGGTTTTCACCAATAATATGTACATGTTTATGATTATAGTAGAAAGATATGTCTAATATGATTGTTATAAATGTTATTTACTTTGGTTATTCATTAACATTTTAGTATTGCAAATCACTTATTTTTTACACTATAATTTGTTCCATTTTTGTGTTGTAATTTTAGGTATAAAATTCCAATCAAAGTAGAGGACTGTACTGGAATTGTATCATTAACTCTGTTTGATTGGGAAGCTAAGAAAGTTCTGAAGCAAACTGCAAAGGAGTTGTTGGATAAATACGTAGAGGTATATATAGCTTTAAACTTTTAACATTAAAATTATGGAGTTGATTCAACTTATTTTGTTGTAATATACAAGATTTATAACTTTCTTAATTTATCAGGGTGGATGTAATGAAATTTATCCAGATGAATTGAACAGTTTGGTGGGCAAAAAATTTGCTTTCAAAATTGAAGTTAGCAACTACAATGTGGAGTACAAATATAAATCTTTTGGAATTACAAAAATCACTGATGATATGGCCATAGTTTCAACACTTGAAAAAAACTTCAATGACCAACAGGTAATTAGTTACAAATATTCTTTATCCAATGCAACATATAGTATTTTAAATTAACAAGTTTCTTGTCATTCAATTTTAGGATACTATTTCATCTTCTGGTGATGATGAAACTGTATTCTCAGATGTTGGAAAAAGTAATACGAAGAGTCAAATTGTTGATGATCAAAGTTGCCAACCCATATCTACAAATGCCGGAACAAAACGTAACCTTGGTTACATATACGACGACGAAACCGGAAGTAATTCTACTAAGAAACCGGATGCAGGTTTAAGTGCAGCTGAGGAAGGAGACGGCAAAAAGAAACTCAAAAGTCCAAAAATTGAAAAATAATCACATGTGTTCATTATAAAGCCATCATTGTCGGTTTATTATTATGTTTCATTTGGTGTCTTTCGTTTAATGTTTTGAATATGTGAACAATTTAGTATTGGTTGCGTTATTTTTGAATGTCTTTGACAATATGGTTTATCAAATGAAGTTTTGTTTTTTAATTATGTCGCAAAAGACACCGTGCATATACAAGTCAGAATACATTATGAATCCGGCAAATCACATTCAGAAGTAACACTTATATTGGCAATATAATCTATCACTTTGGACAACACAAATTCAAACCATATATAACTTCTAGAATAAAACTATAATCCAATAAACACCTGTTATTCAAACAAACCCGCCCGATACAATCTGGTTCAACCGGTTAAACCATTTTAAAGCCCAACCTTGTATGACTTAAAAACCGGTTTTTAAAACATTTACCATTCATACCCAAAATAGATGCTGGTCAATTATTCCATAATAAGCATAATGTGCCACATACATAGTCTGTGTATACGGGGCAAATGATGATTTTGACGATGTGCTTAACAAACCTTCAGTTGCTTCTTCAATGTTCTTATCGTGGATGAAACGTAACGAAGCAGATGAAGAAGCTAGGAAACTTAATTATGTTGAGTTCCCGACACAATACGTGTGGAAATATAAAGACCGTTGTTGGCAACCAAGGATAAAAGGTACTTCGCTCGGTAGAATTCATTCGGTCCCCCCATCCTTCGGTGAAGCCTATTTTTTAAGAATTCTTCTTAACAAAGTAAAAGGCCCAAGATCTTTTGAAGAAATCCGCACAGTAAATGGACATGTATATCCTACTTTCAGAGCCGCATGTTATGCACGTGGGTTGCTAGATGATGACGCGGAATATATCGAAGCTATTAAAGAAGCAAGTCATTCAGGTTCTGGTTATTATCTACGGAATTTATTCGCAACAATGCTGATGTCTAATACTCTGTCTAGACCAGACTATGTTTGGGAAAATTCTTGGAGGTACTTGTCAGATGACATTCTTTACAGACATCGAAACTCTACAGGTACAACAATTATACCCTCATTATTAAATAATAATAATAGAAACATATGATAATATTTCCATACGTAAAATATAACTACATTATGAAAAATATATAACCTTTTCCACAAAATATAACTACATTATGAAAAATATATAACCTTTTCCACATTTATTACAGGTTTATCACTTAATGAAGATCAAATTAAGAACCTAACATTGTGTGAAATAGAAAAATATTTACTCCGTAATAATTCAACTCTACGGAATTTTACATCAATGCCTTACCCCGATGATGACTCCGTGTCTTCTGCAAATAATCTTTTGATTAACGAGGAGCTTGCATATGACAAAGATAATCTTCAAAAGGAATTTTATGATCTTTTGAATTCGTTAACAACTGAACAACGATCTGTTTTTGACAATATTATATCAGCGGTAAGTAATAAAAAAGGAGGAGTGTTCTTTGTTTATGGGTATGGTGGAACGGGAAAAACTTTTCTATGGAAGACGTTATCTGCATCTCTAAGATCTAAAGGCCAAATTGTTTTAAATGTTGCTTCAAGTGGAATTGCATCTTTGTTATTATCCGGAGGTAGGACAGCACACTCTAGATTTCGAATTCCATTGAATCTTAATGAGGATTCTATTTGTAGTATCAATCCAGACGGTGACATTGCCTATTTGTTACGAAAAACAACATTGATTATCTGGGATGAAGCACCAATGGTACATAAACATGCTTTTGAAGCTTTGGACCGAACCTTGAAAGACATATTGACTAATGAGAGTGAAACCAACTCTCAGTTACCATTTGGAGGGAAGGTGATTGTTTTTGGAGGGGATTTCAGACAGATCCTCCCTGTCGTTCCCAATGGAAGTAGACAAGACATTGTAAATTCATCTATAAGTTCTTCCTACATTTGGCAAAAATGCAAAGTACTAAAGCTCACAAAAAACATGAGGTTAACCTTAGGAAGTGAAGCGTCTGATATCGAGCAAACAAAGATTTTCGCACAATGGCTTTTGGATTTAGGTGAAGGAAAGGTTGGTGGTTCGAACGATGGTGAGGCAACTATTGATATTGCTGATGATCTGATCATTGCTGATTCACCGGATCCAATTTCTGATCTAATTGACTTTGTCTATCCTTCTATTGTTGACAATTCGAAACAACCTAATTTCTTCCAAGAAAGAGCAATACTTGCACCAAAAAATGATGTTGTGCAAGAAATAAACGATCGCCTACTAACCATGTTTCCAGGGGATGAAAAAGAATTCCTAAGTTCAGACAGTATATGCCAGTCAGAGTATGTGAATGATACGGTAGATGAAAGTTTATACTCACCTGATTTTCTAAATGGACTAAAAGTGTCTGGCTTGCCTAACCATAAGTTAGTGCTAAAGGTTGGTGTTCCTGTGATGCTTCTAAGAAATATTGATCAAAAAAGTGGCTTGTGTAACGGAACTAGACTACGGGTGATATCACTTTATAATCATGTTATAGAAGCAGAGGTCATATCTGGAAGTAATATAGGTAATCGCACTTTTATTCCTCGAATTGCTTTGACCCCTTCAGACAAAAGGATTCCATTTAAGTTTCAAAGAAGACAGTTCCCACTGGCTTTATGTTTTGCAATGACGATAAATAAGAGCCAAGGACAATCATTATCCCGGGTTGGTTTGTTTTTGAAGCAGCCTGTTTTCACACATGGTCAACTATATGTTGCATTATCCAGAGTCAAAAGCAAACAGGGACTAAAACTGTTGATCGTTGATAAGGATAATAGAGTTACAAACATAACAACAAACGTTGTGTACAAAGAAATATTTACAAATTTGTAAGCTTTACAATTTCTTTCCTAACGATTATATACAAGTTATGGTTCTCATTATTTCTAATACTCCAAATACATATTATATTTTGCATTGAACCCGTGTATTACACGGGTTTAAAAAACTAGTCATGTATTAAAGATAAATTATATACAATACATTAGCCAAATCAACCTATAATAACTACATAATGCCGTATATTAGAGATTTAATCACGTAATAAAACATAAAACAATCAACTTCTTATTATTGAATGTGTAATCACGTAATAGCATAATCACAATAACATCAGTTATAACAAATCATATTGAATGCGTAATCATGTAATGGATTTATATTGAATGTGTAATCACGTAATGGTTTATGTTGAATGTGTAATCACATAATGGGCATTCAAAATCACGTAGTCATGTGTTGGATATTCAAAATCACGTAATCATGTAATGAACTAACGGGTATTCAAAATCCTGTGTAATTTTTTTAAGAAAACTATAACAATATGCTGCTCGAATTAAAGAGAATGAAATCCTCGTTAATACGATGCAATTTTTTTAATATTAACGTATAAAAAAGTATAGCCGTTTGAAAATCAAGGGGGGTAAGTTGTTTAAGTGAAAAAATACTAAATTATCCTTCAAGCCAAGAACACTTGTCGTCCTCTCAAACTCGTGTATGCTTGGTACGAAACTTCTTGTCATTTACATGATCCATTCTCAATAATTATACATACGTAATATTTAAATGATTACCATATAATAAACAAGTAGAGTTTAAGTCGAGTTTAAGAAATTATCCATGAGCCAAGTTTGAAAAAAAATTACGATGAGTCAAGCTTAAACCGCTCCTTAAATACAAAGTTTGAAGAGTATCAAGCTCGAATGCTCTTACGTTAAACTAAATAAAGTTATTAAGGCCACTCGGTGTGGGGGGTCATCCAGGCCCGGCCTGGCCCGGCGACGCCCCCTAACACCATTTCCGGGGTGGCGGCATCGTCTTCACCGGCATTTTGGAGACGTTGAGGACGAGCACAAATGAACAAAAAAAATGCCGTTGATTAACGGCTATAATTTATAAAAAAAAAATCAATTTCCCTAAAACAAACAAGATCCAACGGCTAGATTTAAAAAATAATAATTATTTTACCTATAAATACACATCTTTCACCCCATTTCTTACACACTACAACCAATTCTCTCTCTCAACTTTATAAAATTCTTCTACTTTTTCCATGGATCCATACAACCCGAACCCAAACGCTAACCCAAACCCGAACCCAAACCCAAACGTTTTCTCGGTAGCCGGCTACTATCCTACGATGGAACCGAGTTGGTCATCCTCTCAATCTTCTCTCAATGCTTTCTCGGGTTTCCAACAAACCCCAACACTTTCTCTCAAATGGGACAACTCCAATCAATGCAACAATGCAATCGTTACAACAAATGATGATGTGAAACCCCTTCAACTCGCAATTTCAATCTCAACCACAACCTTCGCCAACACCGGTAGAATCGTCTCCCCAACCACAACCTGTAGAAGATGACGTTGAAGAATGTGTTCCGGAGACGCAACCGCAATCCTCGAAACGGAAAAAAAGGAAGCAAGTGGCGCGTGAAGCCGGTGACAAATATCAACCTTCGAAAGCCAAGGTAAAACCTTGGACAAAGATTGAGGCATGGACGTTAGCGAAGGCGCGGGTTAGCACATCAAAGAGCCCCATTGTCGGTATGTAAAAATATATAAATTTTATACTAAAAATATATAAATTTTACATTTTTTAATATATACTTTTGTTACATTCTAAAAATATAGGTCATTATAGCGATATCGATTCCATCTCTTCGAAGTGGCGAAAGATGCAACCGGTCGTGAACCGGTTTGCGGCGATATATAATAATTTATATACTAGTAATCGTCGTAGTGGGATGAGTGATGAAGATGTTTTTAAAGAGGCGATGCGTAAATACGGAGATTCGCATCGGGTCGTTTTCCCACACGTACGTGCTTGGGATGTTTTGCGAACCAATAACAAGTGGGCGCCGGTTCCAAACGAGGTTGCCATGGCTAAACGAACAAAAACCTCAGAGACCGTAAGTTATAGTGCGGGGGCTCGGACACACGATGCCAAATAAATATAAACGACGAGCGTACGAAGTTCGAGGGAAGGCACATCCCCCAGGCAAGGACAAATCCAAAAAGGTGGCGGCTGCAAAAAGAAGCCGCAACGGGGGGCGGTTCCAAAATGGACGAGTTTATGGCTCAATTCAAAGCATACACCGAGGTCAGAGCTCAAAAGGCAAAAGCGAAGGAACGTGAAGTGGAAGAACGGGTTCGGTTGAAGAATGAAAAGAACAAATATAAAGATTGAGAGATAATTGATAACCGATATAAACTCGTATCCGGAAGAAGAACAAGCAATTTTACGTGAAATAATAGATCACTACATCTATACATTAAACTCTAATGTGAATTTTTTAGATTACCCAAATTTTAAATCAGTTGAGATCAATTCAGGTAAAACCCGCAGACACATTTAACCAGGCCAGTCGATTCAAAAACAAGAGTCCAAAACCCCAATTTTCTTCAACTTCAATATTGATCGCCGAATCCAATCAATTAACAATGGCAGCAAAGCAAATGGAAGAGATACAGAGGAAATTGACACTGTTATCTTACCCTAGGGCCAATGCTCCCTCTCAATCTCTCCTATTTGCCGGCATGGAGCGTTATTCACTTCTCGAGTGGCTCTTTTTCAAGTAATTTGCTCTTAATTTACTTTAGCTTTATGCCTATTTCTTGTGATTCTTGTTTAATTGCAGGTTGTTAGGTGATAAGTCCCCCTTCTCTCAGCAGAATTTGCAAGGAGATGGTGTGGATCGGGACGAGGAGACGTCTCGGATACAATGTATGTGATTTACTGTTTGTTTGGTGATTTAGTTTGTGTTGAATTGTTTGGTCAACTCAACTGGTTAGATCAACATCTGTTTCAGATGGTTTACCTTTGGAACTGATATTTGGGGATGCTGCTAAGTTATTTGACCTAATTTTGATCATTCAGTTAGTTTTAACACATGTAGGAGATGCCAGGTAATAAGGAGGCAGCTATTGGATTATTATATATTAGAAATGATTCATATATATTAGTAGTAATGTCTCTTAGGATTTAGGAAGCAGCTTATGTGTCCTAAGTTGGTTGATAAAAATGTGTGATCAAGTTTGTAGCATGGTTTAAAAAAACTGTTGAGGGGTGCGCCGCGAGGCGAGGTGGTAAGAAAATGTGTTTGAGGCGCGCCTCATGGGGTTATGTTTGTACGTACGTCTCTAAGGGCCGAGGCGGTAAGAAAACGTGTGCCTCATGGGGTTATGTGTGTTTTTTATGTTTTAGACTTTCTGTGTCAATATTTTTTTTTTGTGTTTTTGATATTTTATACTTTCTGTGTCAATTATTTTATTCTTTATAAGATATTTAATCTTTATATTTTTATTTTAATTCTGCCTCGAGGCTCAATTCCGTTCTTTCAAACCTTGGTTTGTAGCAAGGAAAGATATCTGAATGTTTTTTTTGTGGTCTATTTTTGGAGTCAAAACTCGCCATGTTAAAGCTTGGAAAAGAACATGTATTGGTTTATTTTGGAATTAACTGTTTTAGAACATATATGTAGGGCATGCCAAGCAATAAGGACACTGCTGATGGATTACCATATGTTATGACGTAACTCAAAGTTATCAGTAGTAATGTCAGTTAGGAATTAGTTTGTGTCTAGGTAGTCAAAGGCGCTAGGCACACTCAAGGCACAAAGGGTGAGCCTTGGGCCTAGACACAAGGCGCTTAAAAGGCAATATCCTTTTTAAGCAAGGCTGCCGGTATAAATATACCATTTTAAGGGTTATAGACATGCTTTAGGCTGGTTTAGGGCTATTTTAGGCTGTTTTAGGATGGTTCCAGCCTTCCAGGTCATTTTTGGATGTTTCAGAGCACTTTTAGCTGTTCAGGACCGAATTTCCAGAATCTGTTTGGAGCGTTCTGATGACGGCACGGCGTTTCGTCTGCGCCTTGCATAGGCGTGCATCTGGGCCGCCTTTGACTACTATGGTTTGTGTGTGCTAATTTGTTTGACAAAATGTGCAATCAAGCTTGTAGCAAACAGACATATCTAAATGTTTGTTTTGTGGTTCCCTCTACACATTTTAGAGTGTGAAAAAGAATTATATGTTTAGATTTTGAAGAACATACAGTAACCAGTATAACTATTTATGCATACAAATTGCTATGGTTATATCATATATGTGAAACAATCACATTAACCAGTGTCAAGTTTGGATTTTTTGAATATGTTACAACAGACTTTCGAAAGTCAAAGCGGATATACATTGGGATGCTGATGTTGTTTCTGTTTATATACATTTTTGACCTGCTTAACATATAACTTGTATTTCATTTACAGATTTGGCAGAGATTGCAAAGTTTCTAGGCATAACCACCACTGTAGACACGGAAGCTATTCAAGTGAGTTTGATTCTCATCATAGGTTCTAGTAGAATGTTATTTGTTGGATTATTTTGGTACTCTATAGTTACAATGTGTGAATGCGATTTGTTGTTTCAGTTACTATATACATATAAATGGTTCATATGTTAATCTGTGTTTCTACTGTCATGATTGAACCTAAATATTAAACAATTAAAACCATGAAGAAAATATGTCTTTTCATGCCTGTAGAGTGTAGACTGTAGGCCAGGTATCAGGGGTTTATAGAAGTTAAAATATACACTTACTAGTTTTTTGGGTGTTTTTCATGTTTTGTAATTTTATAGAAAGATTAAAGATTTTGAAATTTTTACATTTAGAGTATTAGATTTGGATGATGGTGCAGTTTTATTTTATGTATAATTTGGCATGCTAGCAACTTACAGATATTTAATGTATTAGGTATGATTTTAAAAATTGTGATATGGAGATAGTGGACTAGTTTACTTGTGTAAATTTATTTAAAAGGTTGAAACATCTGAATAACACTTTAATTGACTTTCAACCCATTTGAACCCATTTCGTTTTTTTTGGAAAATTTAGAACTTTTCACCCATTCGACTCGTTAGGTATAAAATATAACCCAAGTTGACCTAATTTCAAGTAATGATTGGTTGCAGGGACGAGGGAGTTATGAAGAACGTACGGAAATGCTTCGTTTGATTGTAGATCTTGTTGAAGCTAGCATTTATGCTGATAATCCTGAGTGGAGGTTCGTATCATGTTTCTCTGTGATCTCCTTTTACATTATTTTAAGTTTTTGCTTTATTAGTAAATAAATAAATAAAAACTATACGTGTCTTGTGGTAGTGTTGATGAACAGGTAGCAAAGGACATACAATTGATAGATTCTATTGCTGAAAAACAAGCTCAAATATTCTCCGAGGAGTGCAAACTGTTCCCTGCGGATGTGCAAATTCAGTCAATATATCCCTTGTAAGATTTTTTTTTTTATTCTTCACTGTTACGGTTAGTCGGTTACAGCCATTTCTAGTTTTTTTTTACATTTATTATTTTATCATTTTCCATTTTGAATTATATTAGCAATGACATGCTTAAAATGGCCGTTTATTTCTTTTTCTCTTTTATATATGATCAGTTAAATAATAGTTTTTAACTTTTTGTGTCAATTTTGCATATTATATACACATACAGTTGCATATCTTTATCTCTAGTTATTAAATAGTCTAATATAATGATCAAACGATTTTTCTGAAACAAATAAGAACTAATGTCAGAAAAAGATTATAAGAAACATAATTAATCAAATGGAAGGAATCCCATTCTTTAAAGAATGATTTATTCCATTCATAGAGAGTTATAAACTTGTTTTCTTCATTCTTTTATCCATTTTTGGATGCGACAAATTAATTGCAACGTTCCATTCTGGCAAATTGTTGGCTAACAGGCCAGCATTCTTTCTAATTTTGTCCCACTGAAGGGTATTTAATACATTTAACTACCAAAACTAGCATACTATATATTTCTAAATGAAAATTTATTACAGGCCCGACATATCAGATTTGGAGAAACAACTCGCCAGTCAATCTAGTAGGTTATCGAGTCTGCAAGAGATGGTTGATGATTTAGCATCAAAGGTTAATTCCAGCTCCTTTTACTTAATCATCTGGATTATATGATTTCTTGATTCTCTTTAACGATGCACTTAGCTGACATTTTCATGTTATTTATTTGTTATTAATTCCAGCATTCATATAATCCTGATGAGGATTATGCTGAGGTGGACCTGAAGCTGCGAGCACATCTGGAGTCTTTCTTAGAAACTGCAAGATCCTTCAATACAATATACACCAAGGTATTTTAATCATCTCTATACTTTCCCTGTTGTACATGAGAGGAAAATGTTTAGACCCATTTACTATGAACGGCCGATCCAGGTCAAATAGAAATATTAGCTAAACAGGCTTGGTTTTGGAAAGAGCGCCTTAGACAGAAGGCGGGTGAGGCGATCTGGAAAACGCCTCAGGGCCTTGAGGTCTGCTTCATGCATACCTGGGTCAAAATTGGTAAAAGTTAGGGTCTTTAGGAGGCTGATATGTAAAAGCATCCACAGGGATGAACAGATCATGAACGGTCAAACTTAATAAAAAGGTTGGGCCGTTGGGTTGTTAAATACATGAGAGAGATGCAGCTTCTAGCTGTACATAAAGCTTATTTGGTTGTACATAGAGCAACGCCTCGGCCCTCGCGTATGTGAAGCTCTCGCCTCACACATTTGAAAACCAAGGAAATGGGTCAATTGGGTCAAGCAGACTGAAAGTCGCCCGAAGTGTATTTTTGATTCATAAACCCTCTTACATCAGCTTATGAAGAATATTAGATTATTCGTAAACTAATATTGTTTTAGTAATTGTTTTTAACACAGTAAGAGGATTAAAATTTTCAACAAAAACTGTTTCGGGACAACCCAACCGATACCAAAAAGTTACCATGTTTTGACATGTTACTCAACATGCCGGTACTCTATACCACCCGTTTTCACCTCTTATTATACACTTTCCTTTCACTCATGAGTTTTGCTTGTATTTTTTTTGTTAGAATAATCAATTGTCAAAATGGAGCTTCATTTATACAAAAATCAAGAATTTAAGAATATCAAGATAGTATATTAGACTTACAGAAGACACTTCATATTCTCAGTGGGATATTTTGTTTATAGGAAATCCGTCCATGGACACATATGATGGAGGTACCTCAACTGCATGGATTTGGACCGGCTGCACATCGCTTATTGGAGACATACAAGATGCTCTTAAAGGTAAGTTTATATGAAACCCTATTATGTGCAGTTTTCATCTGATATCTCTTTGCCAACTTCTTTAGAATGACAAATAGTTTGTAGAACACTTTATACATCATACATCATACATGCTCTTTGTTCTCTTTCTCTTTTGAGTGCATAGAATGTGGGTATGGCAAAATCAGAGGGTTGGGTTGACCCGAAACACATTGTCTCAATCTTTATTGAAGTTTTTTTATTAATAGTTACTGATATGATTACTAAAATCTAGAGGTGGCAAAATGGGTGGGATGGATTGGGTTGGTTGCTGGGTTAGAATGGGTTTGGGTCAGAATGGGTTTGGGTCAGAATGGGTATGGGTCAGGATGGGCCGATTGAAAAAAGGGTCAAGTCGTCAAGATGGTTTTGGGTCAAGATGAGCTAAAAAATTAATTACTATGTTGGGCCTAATTTCCATTTAAAGTCAGCTGCTTTCATCGAGTTCGATAACCTCAATTTTACACAACAAAGCTAGGCCTGGCAAATGGGTAGGGTTGGGCGGGTTTGGGTTGTGGTTCAGATCAAAACGGGTTGATTCAATAAAGGGTTATTTTGGTTTGGGTGGGGATGGATTCGGGTCAGAACGGGTTGGTTTACAAAATGGTTATTTTGAAATTACTGTACAACTTCTAAGTTCTGATTTTCTGGTTTTCGGCACCAGTTACACGCGATCATGCCTCGGTTTATGCATGTCTAAATGCCGGTTACGCACGCGGAGCCGGTTACATGTACTAGTAGGATCAGGAAACACTTGTCTGGCGCCACGTTACTAGGCCCTAGCACGCACTTAGCCAGTCGCTCGACGCATAACCGGCTTTGGTTACGTGCGTTCAGGTGTCATTTACATGTTTGGCGTTTGTTACACGTTTTTACTCCGGTTATGCATACTGCAGCTTGGACACCCATGTAACCTGGCTCTGGTAAACACTCGACGCGAAACCGGCTTTGCACGAGTAACTGACGCCGGTTATGCGCGTGCCCCTGGTTACGCGTGTTTAACGCCTGTTATGCGCATTCCGGTGTTGTTCCGCATGTTTAGCTGTTGGTTACGCGTGTTTAAATGCCAGTTATACGTACCGTGGCCGAAAAACACCCGCCCTACGCCACGTAACGTAACGTGTGTAACCCAGCTTCGATACACGCTTAACCCAGCGTTCGACACGTAATCGGCCCCGCTTGAGTAATCGGCGACGGTTACACATGAGTAACACACGCACGGGGTTGCGACATCAGATTTGTACAGATGTTATCTTCTATCTCAACTTATTAATTGATGTGCGCATAAAGTAATACACCATTTTCTCCAGTTTGAAAAATAACAGCAACCCATTCAACCCAAAACTTTTGAAAAGCCACCCATATCAACCCCATTTTGGGATGGCAGGTCAAATTTGCCAGGCCTACTAAAATCATATTATTTTTTTTATTTTTTTAATAAAATGATGTAAGAGGTATTTTTGCGACAAAAGATAATTTGGGCACTGTTACCATAACCAGACTGGGAACCAACTACATAACCGGTCCAGTTGAGACCATTTGAACCAGCTAGTTACCTGTCGGACCGGGTGAACCACCAAAATGGACTGGTCATTTGGACCGGATTTTATTTATTTTTATTTTTTCCTTTCAAAATCTCATTTATTTCATACTCCATATTTTGTTTTAAATTAGTACACGCGCGCACAGCCGCGCACACACACACACAAACATATATTCTATATATATATAAACTGTTTATGATTTATGACGTCATATGGTTTCTGAAACCAGTTTAGTGGTAAAGCAGCTGGTTCAATGACCGGTCCTGTTATCAAAACATTGACTTTAGGTGACTAGTTTCGACCTTTTCTGTGTTTAGAAGTCTTTCTTGACTGACCCATTTGATTACCATGTTCTTTTTTTAAAGATGATGGGAATTTAGATAATTTAAACATTAATTTTCGAATGGCAGTTCTTAGGGAACTTGAAAAACCTACGCGACTCGCACGCTGCTGTGGCTGTTGGATCGTCTGAAACAGTTTCTGGGCAACCATCTTCTGTGTCAAGAATAATATCCGAGTGTGAATCTGCTTTGACCTTCTTGAACCGTGATCTTGGGATCCTTTCGGCTTCTATAGCTCGCGATGAAGCAAAGAAATCAGGGTCAAACATTTGACCAAAACATTGTGCAGAGGTGTGTTTGGATTGAAGATAATCTGAATATGAGGAAGAAGAGGTGTGTTTGGATTGAAGGTGGTTATTGATTTAAAATTTATTTTTTTAATAGTAAGGGTATTTAGGTCATTTCACACCCACTTAACTGAAAAGACTAACCTCCATCCGCGCCAGGGACCATCCGAGAACGAAATTGAAAAAGTTGAGGACTATAACTGTAATTTTAGAAAGTTAGGGACTAAAGGTGAAAAAAGCCCAAACCACAGGGACTATCCGGGCATTTAACTCTTTCTATATTCACATTCTTGTTCATCCCCTAACAACATTGTTACAGATCTAATGTTAAAAGAATTGCCTACAAATACACACTTGTTTTGTATTTTCTTTTTCTTCGGTGATTTGCAGATTTCTACATATTTTTCTTTGAATGCGGTTGGCCGGATCAAAAGTCGTCGAAGTGTATTTGTATGTGTTATTTGCAACTTCATTCGTATGATTGATACTACTAAATCAACCAATTCATGTTCATTTTACATTTTACTTTATTATGCTCGTCAACATTCCTCCTAGTCTTGATATACATGAATAACACCTTGACAAATTTTTAAATCTCATCCCTGTATTTTTTTTTTTTGAACAAACAAACAAACTGTATAACGTTGTGGCGTATCTTAAGACGCCAACATCTTATGACGTGTTGTGGGGGATAATTAGCGAAAGTTTACCACTCTTAATCATGAAAAGAAACTTTGTGTTTGGTAAGTTGTTAGTTAAAAAGAAAAGAAAAACACGAAGGAGACGAACACTCTTTAAACCAATATATAGTTACTTCACACACATACTCTAAAAGCACGAGGAAATTTACGTTTTAGTTGTTGAAGTTTATATAGAGTCTTTTAAACAAATCGTATGAATCTGATAGTAGCATCAATTTTTTTTGAAAAGAAAATTAAACAACTAAATAAACGTGTGAATTAATTAAATTCACGATTCAGTCATTTTTACAATTAGAAATAACCAAAAAAGGAAACATCATTTTCAATTAAAAATATAAGTTAGATAAAGGAAATATGGGTCATTCTGGCCATGTTATCTTTATCTATTATATTTTATACATATTATTATCTATCTTAAATGAAAGTGTCGGTTACATTTCCATTTTAATCCCTCCTTTCGTTTGCTTTTTATACTTTGTCAATATCCTTTTGTTTGTTTGGTCCTATAGTAGTAAATTTTGTGTAAAGATGGCCGAATGAGTGGCAAATACCTAGTAATGGCTGGATGAAGCCGGCAGTGGCGATAGTATACGTTTCGACGGAAGTTTTATTTCAAACATCAACTAGACTATGTTTCGACGGGAATTTTATTTCAAACATCAACTATATTTTGACGTAAATTTTGTTTCGAGATAGTGTACGTTTCGACTCGTCGCGCATCGCTGCCGCAACACGTGGCGGCTAAAATACTAGTATAAAAATAAATTGCTACTCCATTAAACACACATATATAAAATTAAATTACAAATATATATAAAAGTAGTTATATTTGTAAATAAAATAATGACATAATAAATATGATAAAAATAAACAATACATATAATTATATTAAAGCTTTTAACACGAGGCAAGCTTTAAGTTATTTTAACAAGTTCAATTTGAGATTGCTTGGAACACTAAAAGGTAGATAATGAATAAGTGTGTATCTTGGTGAGTAATTGATGACGATTTTACAATAATAATCACTTGGATGTAGGGGTGTCCAAACTGCTCGGCGCTCGAAGATCGTTCGACGATCGTTCGAAAAAGCTCGGAAATTAGCTCGTTCGATTCCTTGCTCGGTTAAAACCGAGCCGAGCAGCTCGGTTCGGTTTAAAAACGAACTGAGCACGAGCATAGGTACGCTCGCTCGTCGCTCGTTCGGTTTCGATCGAATTTATTTTTATTATTATATTATATATTATATTTATTAAATATAATAAACATGTAACATATCCAACCCCTAGAATCCTCATATCTTCATATCTTCGGTTCAAAAAAACAAAACAAAAAAAAAAAAACAAAAAAACCCTAATCTCTGTCAGCTCTTAAGTTAAAAAGAAGAGGGGTGTTTTATGGGTTTGAATTGATGTTACTGTATCAAATTTTATGTTTTGAAATCAATTTTTGATTGAAGATGTCTGGAATGACTTCAACGCCTATTTTTGAAGTTATTTTGCATTTTAGATGTTATTAAACATTAAACATTTGGATGACATTTTGTGTTTATTTTTGTGGGACTTTTTATGTTTCTATTTTGTTAAATTGTTAAAGTGTGTGAGAAACATATAAGTTGGTGAATTTTGGTAAATGAATGGCTGTGTAGGAATGCTAAATAAAACTGAGCAAAAGCGAACCGAACCGAGCGGCTCGGTTCTAAACCGAACCGAGCACGAGCATAAGATTTCCGCTCGATTTCCTAAATCCGAACCGAACCGAGCGGCTCGGTTTCAAACCGAACCGAGCACAAGCAGACCTCCGTTCGGTTCGGTTCGGCTCATGAACACCCCTACTTGGATGTGATTATTATTTCGTATATATAGTGAGTAAGGTCCAACTTTATTTCAAGTCTATATAGTTGCACAATCAAAGCAAAGAATCAACATCATCATTGTTTTATACGTGATTAAAAAAATATTCTTTTATTTTGTAATGCTTTATTTTATTTAAGCAAAGAATAAAATATTATATATTATTTTTCTTGGATATATTTTATCAAAGCAAAACCTAGTATACATACAAAAAGCAATATGATCCTCTCCACTAGAACAAAGATTTCTAATTTCCTTGTGAAAATCGGGATGATTTACAAACGACTTACAAAAACCCTTTGCAATTGTCATGACTCATGACGTTTCACAACCATCAAATGTATTACACATGTAGTATACAGATATTCAAATATTCATAATCAACATTTCGTTGCAATACAGGCTGGCATTTACTCGTTTCATACAAATACCAATATACTAGTTCCATATAATTATAGAACATAACAAATATTAGCAAAAATACTTCATGAACTAGCAACAAAAACTTCATGGGCATCCATGAATCATAAGACCGAACGAGAGAGTTTTGCTTGGTAGTTAGGTATTTAATTTAATAACTAAAAAATTACCAAACAACGAAAAAATGAAAGAAAAGAAGTTCAACAAGAAACCATGTTACTTTAATATATTTATATGTGTATATATATATTGAATAATCAACATTGTTTCAATCAAACATAAACATCCTGTTTTGTCAAAAAGAAAACATGAAAACATATATGTTATCGAACACACATTTCTTAACAAATTTGATAATACAATTGTTATATATCTTGAGTTTAGTTATGCTTGTACGATCCAAAAGTATTAGCTTTACTACAACCCTGATCCATCGTGACTCACCAACATCTCCCTTCTATGATCCTTCCCTCACCCTTTCGTGGCGGGTGGTTGCCGCTATGAATCGCTCTTTTGATCGCGCTAGGGTTTTTAGTTCCATGAGTTCTGGTGTGACGAATATTTTTCCAAACCCGCAATTAGCTAACTATCTTATGAAAATATCGATTGGCACTCCACCTCAAGACATCATAGGCGTGGCTGACACGGGGAGTGACATAATATGGACACAGTGTGAACCGTGTTCATATTGTTTTAACCAAACGCGTCCTGTTTATAAGCCGAGGGTTTCCTCGACTTATAACACGACGACGTGTGGTTCAACAACGTGTATGTCGGTTCCAGTGAGATCTTGCACCACCAACGACAACACTTGTTTGTATGTGGTCCAATATGGAGATTTTTCGTATAGTTCTGGAGAACTGGCGACAGAAACAGTTACACTGGATTCCAATGTAACTGGCATCTCGTTCGCCTTTACCAATGTGGTTTTCGGATGCGGGCATAGAAATGCTGGCATGTTTACCGAAGATCAAAGTGGAATAATAGGGCTTGGAGGCGGCCCGTTTTCGCTCATTACACAAATGGGGTCTTCGATTAACGGAAAGTTTTCGTATTGCCTCGTGCAAATGTTTTCGCACGTAGAAAGGTCAAGTAAAATGTACTTTGGTGATGCCGCCATGGTTTCCGGAGATGGGGTTGTTTCAACCCCATTATTTTCCGGAAACCCTGACACCTTTTACTATCTAAATTTTGAAGGGATAACTGTTGGAGGTCAACGCATTGACTTCTACACGACAAAACCTACGATGGTCGAGGGTAATATCATCATTGACTCAGGAACATCGCTAACGCTGCTTCCTGAAAGCTTCTACAATCGAGTTCAATCCGCGGTGAGACGTTCAATGCCGGATATCCTTCCCGCTCATTCCGACCCACAAAATAACTTACGCTTGTGTTACAACCCGTTGGAAGTGAAGGATCTTCCGATTATGGTGGCTCACTTCAATGGGGCGGATTTGGAGTTGGATCCGATAAATACTTCGTTCAGCTGAGTAACGATTCGATTTGCTTGGCCTTTGCTCCTGTAGATGGGGTGGTGATCTTTGGGAATCTAGCACAAATGAACTTCTTGGTAGGCTATGACCTTTATAAGAAGACAGTTTCGTTTAAGCGCACAGATTGTGTGAAGTTATGATCTTTATGTATGAGAATCTGTCACAAATAACTTCTTATATAATCTTTATAAGGAGATAGTTTTGTTTAGACAATTAATGCAAGTTATGGTATATTATTTATTTTTGGCTAGCACATTGGATTTTTATGAAATGATGGTGTTACAACTTACAAAGGATGTGTACTTATTATAGCATTTGAAAGTTAAACATAATAATAAGTTAATAACAATGATAAATTGCAACACTTTTCATGTCAAATGAAAATAGTTGTTTCGTTATCTTACGTGCGGTTTTCTAGTCGTTCAAACAAAATAAAATTGTATGGACCAAGTAAATGAAAAATCCAGTGTTAGTCTTACAACATTTGTTTTTTTTATTCTCCCTGTGTTAGTTTTCTGCTAACCGGATAAGTCTGGTTATAAATGAAACAGTAATCTCACATAGAACTCAGAATTAATCAATCTTTACAACATAAACCTCACCTCTATATATAACAAACTAGAGGTGTAACTAACTAACCACAATACCAGAAAATAACTAACTCACCGAACCAACTCTATGCTATATATACAATCTAATAGTTAACTGTCATTTTCGTCCATGTGGTTTATCTAATTATGACAGTTCAGGTCAAGTTTCAAATTTGTACTATTTTCGTCCCTGACATTCTTGAAACATGTCAGTTCCGTCCAAAAAACCATGAGTTAGCTGCCATTTTCGTCCCTATGGGTTGTCCAATTATTCAATTCAACATTAGTTTTTTGGACGGAATTGACATGTTTAAAGAATGTCAGGGACGGAAATGGTACTAATTTGGCATGGACTGGTATAATTAAACAAACGACAGGACGAAAATGACATTTAACTCGGTTATAAAAGTTGTCGTTCAACAAAAAAAAAAAGAGTTAAATGCCATTTTAGTCCAAGTGGTTTTGGCAATTTTGACAGTTTAGTCCAAAAGTTTCATTTTTCGCCTATGAGTCCAAAAAGGTTTCACCGTTGCCATTTTAGCCTACTAGGTTAACTTCACCTATTATTTCTTTTGATGAGAAGGGCAATTCGGTCATTTTACATGGCCGAATTGCCCTACTAGTTAACAGAATTTCATATAAAATGATTGAATTGCCCTTCTCGTCAACAGAAAAAATGAATGAAGTTAACCCAGTTGACTAAAATGGAAACGATGAAAACTTTTTGGACCCACATACGAAAAATAAAACTTTTAGACTAAACTGATAAAATGAGTCAAACCACGTAAACTAAAATGGCATTTAACAATAAAAAAAAAACCAATAGAAAAGCACAATCATAAACTATAAATGTCAAAATCTTAACCTTCTTATGTTCCACAACAATGCCATCATCAAACATCCACCAATCCCTCTACTCCACACTCTCAAAATCACTATCTTCAACCTCAACCATCAAACAACTTCACAAAATCCACTCACTTCTAATCACTTCAGGTCTCCACCAAACACCATTCTTCTCAGGCAAACTCATCACCAAATACTCTCACTTCAAAGACCCACATTCATCTTCACTCATTTTCACCACCATATCCCCTACAACCAATGTTTACCAATGGAATACCATCATACGAGCCATGACCCACAATGGGTTGTTCACAGAAGCATTAGATTATTATTATTCAATGAGGGTTTCGAATATTAAACCGGATAAGTTTACGTTTCCTTCGGTTATTAATGCTTGTGCGGGTTGTTCAGGGAAGATTGAGACGGCTAAGATTGTTCATGAACATGTGTTGGAGATGGGTTTTGGATCGGATTTGTATATCGGTAATGCGTTGGTTGATATGTATGCTAGATTTGGTGAGGTTGGTGTTGCACGCCAGGTGTTTGATGAAATGCCGGAGAGAGATGTTGTGTCTTGGAATAGTTTGGTTTCGGGGTATAGTGCGAACGAGGAGTGGGAAGAAGCGTTGGATGTGTTTTACCAGTCGAGGGTAGTTGGTGTGAGGGTGGATTCGTTTATGGTGTCGAGTGTTTTGGCTGCGTGTGGTGGGTCGGGTGGTCATTTGGAAGGACGGATGGTTCATGGGTTGACGGTTAAACTCGGGATTGATGGTGAAACGAGAGTCTGCAATGGTCTTCTTTCGATGTACTTTAAATCCAATAACTTGAAAGAGTGCCGACGGGTTTTTAGTGAAACGGATATTAAAGATGCTATTACTTGGAACACCGTAATCTGCGGTTACTCTCAAGCATGCCTGTATCGGGAATCAATGAACTTGTTTATGGAGATGCTGGATAAACACAAACCAGATATTTTAACGATTACTTCAGTTCTTCGTGCTTGCAGTCACACTGGCGACTTAAAATCTGGAAAATTTGTGCATAATTACATGGTTTTAAACGGGTATGAATGTGACACGAAAACAAGTAATATCCTTATCGATATGTATTCGAAATGCGGTTATTTGCCAGCAGCAAGGGAGATATTCAACAAAATGAAAAGCAGGGATTTGACATCTTGGAACGCGTTAATCAATGGTATTATTAAAGCATCGCAGTATGAGGAAGCGCTGGCAACTTTTCAAGCGATGAAAATGGATATAAAACCTGATTTTGTAACATATGTAACAATTCTTTCGCTGTGTACACTGGCGAAGAACTTAAAGTTAGCAAAAGCACTCCATTGTGAAACAATTAAAACCGGATTTAACGCATGTGTGATTGTGAGAAACGCTCTCATTGACGTGTATGCTAAATGTGGTAACATGGAGGATGCGTTGAACCAATTTGAGAACATGAACGATCGCGATATCGTATCATGGAACACTGTTATTTCAGCATGTTCTCATTCAGAAGAATATAACTTAGGGTTTAAATTGATCAGTCGAATGAGACTCGATGGAATAATACCAAATATGGCTACCATTTTATCTACATTACCTCTATGTTCAACTCTAGGAGCAAAACGGCAAGGTAAAGAGATTCACGGTTGTGTTTTAAAGTCGGGTTTCGAGTCAAATGTCCCAATTTCGAACGCACTTATCGAAATGTATTCAAAATGCGGTAATTTGAGAAACTCACTTCTAGTTTTCGAGCATATGAAAAACCGAGATGTTGTAACGTGGACGGCATTGATCTACGCGTATGGAATGTATGGTCATGGCGTGAAGGCCACAACCGCGTTCGAGGATATGAAAGCTACAGGTATCGTTCCCGACCAAATCGCATATCTTGCCGTCATCTTTGCATGTAGTCATTCAGGATTAGTAGAACAAGGCCGGTTATACTTCAGCCAGATGAAAAACGACTACAACATTGACCCACAGATCGAACATTACGCTTGTGTAGCTGACCTTCTTGCACGTTCCGGGAGGTTAACCGAAGCCGAAAAGTGCATCCTTTCAATGCCGAAAAAACCGGATGCAAGCATATGGGGTTCTCTACTTAGTGCCTGCCGAGCAAGTGGACACAAGGAAATAGCAGAACGCGCGTCGAAACATATTATTAAACTAAATTCAGAAAACACGGGATATTATATATTAGTTTCAAACGCGTATGCGTCGTTAGGGAAATGGGATCAAGTTAGAACGGTGAGAAAATCGATTAAATCTAAAGGACTCAAGAAAGATGCCGGTAAAAGTTGGATCGATATCGATAAAACGATTTATGCTTTTAGTAGTGGAGATAAGTTTTTTGAACAATATGAAGAGGTTAAGAACTTGCTTGATGTTCTTTACGATTTAATAGCGAAAGAAGGGTATGTTGCTAATTTGAGATCGGTATTTCACGATGTGAACGAAGATGAGAAACGAGATATTCTTTGTGGGCACAGTGAAAGACTTGCAATTGCGTTTGGATTGTTAAATACAAAAGCTGGAACGCCGTTGCAGATAATGAAGAATTTACGGGTTTGTGAGGATTGTCATACTGTAACAAAATATATATCGAAAATTGTTCAAAGGGAGTTTTTGGTTAGAGATGCGAATCGGTTTCATTTATTTAAGAATGGATCATGTAGCTGTGGTGATTATTGGTGAAGAAGATAAGTTGCAGCCATTGATGACATACACACAAAAGATCAATGGTGTGATCTACATTTTTGAGAATTTGTTAGTTATTTTTATCATATTTTCTTCAGAAAAGAATTAATTTTTATTATATATTTTTAGGTGATGGTTTTATATATTGAAGACCGGACAACTTTCTAACACTGGAAAACTGGAAACAGAGGCGTGCATAGGCCAAGATGGGGACTGTGAGGTATGTTACTTCAGCATTTTGGAAAATAATACCAAAATCATGGTGCAGCTACATATATTTGTATGCATATATATATATATATATATATATTTTTGTAGTAGATAAATAACTTAAGAATTATACATCATCATAGTATTTTGGTTTGAAAAGTGCATTTGAGGCGTGTCTGATGCGCAACTTGTAGGGGTATAAACGAGCCAAGCCGAGCCGAACCCGACTAGGCTCGAGCTCGGCTCATCATGCTATTATGAGGCTCGAGCTCAACTGGGTTCGAGCCTACTATTTTGAGATCGAGCTCGTCTCAAAAGTAAAACCCAAGAGCTTGAGTTCGGCTTGAGGTAGTTTCCGAAAAAAATTTAAACGAGCTAAAAGCTGGCTTGAGCTCGCTTCGATGGCTTAAAGTTTAAGCTATCGAAGTGAGCTTGAGCCAGCTTTTAGCTTGTTTAAATAGTTATTAGTAAAAATTGAACCTCTTCAAATAGACAAAATTGCATACATAAAAAATTAACTTAAAATTTGTTCGGGCTTGTTTAGGGTTGCGAGCCGAAACGAGCTTTGTATGTAAGCTTGAGCTCGGGCTCATTAAGGCTCGGCTTGTTCGAGCATTTTACTAATCAGATCCCGAGTAGCTCTCAAGCCGCTACGCCTCGTTTACACCCCTAGGCGCAAGTGGTGGTTCAAAATAGGTCAAAGTTTGGGTTTGTAGGAGGTCAATATGTAAAAGCAACCAAAGGGACGAAGAAACTATGAATGATTTTCTCGATAAAAAGATTGATATGTAAAGGAGATTAGAGAGATGCAACCTGTGGTTGTATATAAAGCTTATTTGGTTATACATAGCACAACACCTCGCGCACGTGAATCACTCACCTCACACCTTTGCTTTGGGACCTAAACGCCTCGGAGTGCATCACGCTTGTTAAAACTAAGCATAGTAACTAGATTTAGAGTTTTTATTGGTATAAACCAAACTAAATTCAAGTCTTGAAACAATAAATTATATCAACTGCAAAGACAAGAACTTATTATTGTTGTTTGCACTGTTTTATTTATGATGCATTGATACTTATCATCCCTAAAGTTCATAGATGATAACTGGTTTATCAAATGTTTAAATGTTTTTTGGAACTTTCATGAAACCGTTCCCTTCTTAGCTGCAGCTTTGGAGAGGAAACCATTCCTTCCATGCTGATATAAGAGGAAACCGCTCTTCGTCCAAGAGTTTTATACCACTTGTTTCTTCAACGACTTAAAGATAAACGGCTATCCATCCGAACACGAGATCTAAGAATCTCCTATTGTTTCTCCGTTGAAGAATTTCTTTCTGGTCAGCTGTTTTTCAACGATGACTAGCTTCTCTATGGTATGAGCCGTGCCTTTTCTTCCCCACCCCTTGGGTTACAAATGCTTACAATACCGATGCGAGGACCTATGTTTCATGGAATTTGTGTGTTAGTCATCTTGATTATAATCGATAACTGATCCTATAAACCGATGTTTCAGTTTTTACTTTTTAGTGATCGGTTTCGGTTACAAACTGTTTGGTGTTCTTGGTTATAGGGGAATGAGGTTCGGTTCATTAAGTTAACCGCAAGTTCTGAGCCTGGTTTAATTCAAGCTCATTTCTGTTAATAAATCTATCGTCCAAATATAATACAAATCAGCAGGAGACAAGTAATATATATAATTTTTTTTAAAAAAATTATTAAAACTTTTCCCACATCTATAAAAATTGCACCATAAAAGGGAATGTTTTTTTTATCTTTAAAACAAGTATACTATTGCTATAGTTTTGATTTTTTTTTACCTAAATGCATAAAACACAATGGAAGTCATAACATACTATAACACAATGAAACATCAAATTCAAAAACGCGATAGATTAAAGAGTAAATTACAAAACTCGTCCTTTATGTATGTCACTTATTGCAAAGTGTGTCCTTTGTCTTCAAAAATTACAAAAAACGTACTCGATGTTTGCAAATCCTTACATGTTACGTCCTTTAGCCCCAACTCAGTTAGTTTTTATGGTAAAATCTGACTAACTGACCCCACATAAGGGGTATTTTGGTTATTTTACCTAAACTAAAAAATAAAATTATAAAAAATTCAGATTTCTCTTTCCCTTAACTCTCTCTCTCTCTACAAACTCTCTCTACAAACTCTCTCTCTCTCATATATACAGATCCACCGGCGCCACCTCTCAATCCCGCCACCTGCCATCACCCACTCCCACCATCACACCACCATTGCCGCACATCCTTCCCACTCCTGTATAAACACTTCCTTCCAACAAACATTCCAACCCCAAAAAAAACTTCTCCCACTTTCTATCTAAACCCACCTAATTTTCCAAAACAAACCCACAAAAATTTTATAATCACTTCAACATTACCGTTTCTTTTAGATCATACTCAAGGGGATATACATCTGAACACGAAATCAACAATTTAATCGCTTCGAATTTGGCAATTTTGACTCAATTTTGCGGTTTGTTCTTCGAGAAATCACTGGTTTTGACTCGATTTTGACTATATCGCCGGTTGAATTCCAGATCGGGATTCGCTTGCTCTGAACCGGCGTCGTCGAGAACTGGCCGGAACGCCGGTGTTGCAATCGTTGAACTGGCGGAGCTATAACGGGGCGGTGGGCGGATCTGTGTCGACAAGGGAGCTGTGGCGGTGGTGGACGGAGCTATGGCGGTGGGTTTTGATCCGTTCTTCTCTTGGTTGGGGCTCGATTTTAGATCCGTTCGTCGGATGTTCCAGGTGGTTCAGAACCACGACCGTGACGGTGGAGGTCGTGATGGTGTTGGTTTGATCAGAGGTGGATGGTAGTGGGGTGGGTGGTGGCGGTGGTGGGGTGACGGTGGTGGGGTAGCGGTGGTTCTAGAGGGAGAAAGAGCGGTGCTCAAGGCAGAGGCGAGCAAAGTGGCAAAACATGAGAAAGCCTGCCTGGAGAATCAACATGTGTTTGTCCCGTTTGCGTTTGATACCTTTGGTGGTCTCGCTCCTGACGCTGTGCGACTTTTGAATCGGGTTCAAAAAGTTGTTAATAGTAATTCTTCGTCGCTAAAGGTTTCAAACTTTGTATTTAGTAGAATTGGTTTTTCTATTCAAAAGGGGGTGGCGGCGCAACTTGTTGCCCGACTACCGGCCATTGCTTTGTAATTGCTTTTTTCGTGTGGAATGATATTGGGATGAAAAAAAAATTATATTTTTAAGCATATATACATATATAATTTTAAAATTATTTTATTTATTGTTTTTTATTATTATTTATTTTAGCATTTAGGTAAAATGACCAAAATAACCCTTATGTGGGGTCCAGTTGGTCAGATTTTACCATAAAAACTAACTGAGTTAGGGCTAAAGGACGTAACATGTAAGAATTTGCAAACATCGAGTACGTCTTTTGTAATTTTTGAAGACAAAGGACACACTTTGCAATAAGTAATATACATAAAGGACGAGTTTTGTAATTTACTCTAGATTAAAACAAAAAAAAATGTGTTTTTTCATTGTGTTATAAAACGCAATGAACTAAAATACAATAAAAATGTGTTTTTCATTATGTTATAAAACGTAATGGAGTATAAGCCCAACAAAATGTGTTTTATCATTGTGTTATAAGACGCGATGGATTAAAACACAAAAAAAAAAAAAGATGCAACCAATCTACGAACCTAAACATCGCATTGCTTCTCAACATCTAGGGTTTTTAGACCTAACCGGATTAGGTTTTGGACGACGAGATAAGCCGGAATGGCGATCGGAGAAGCTAACAGATTCAGACTTTTCTTCTGTTGCGGTTGAGTGGTGGCGGTGGGCGGTGGAGTGGCGGCAGCGTAATTGGATGAATGGTGTTTAGGGAATATGGGGTTTCAGGGAATATGAGTTTCAGATCTGAAAGATTGGGATCGACTTAAATGCCATTCTCTTTACTTTTTAATTGTGCCATATGTCACAAGTCACAACCTCATCCCTTGCTAGTCTTCTCACCTTAACTATACTTCCTATTTGATTCTTTGCCTTCATACATTGTATTTTGTCTTTATTATGGCTTTTGATTAACATATATAGGGTCAAGTTATTCTACAAAGGCTTCTAATTGTAAGAAGTGTAAGAAGGATTTATAGAGTGACAAGTGTCCAATAACCTAAAACTAAACCCACTACATCACCACCAAAAACCTAAACACCCACCCCCACCCCACCACCACCACCACCCAAAAACCTAAACACCCCCCCCCCCCCCACCCAAAAACCTAAACCCCCCCACCCCCCACCCCCCCCCCCCCCCCACAAAAAAAACAAAAAAAAACTATACCTCACCAAAAAAACCTAACCCCCCCCCCCCACCACCCCCCACCTCCACCCCCCAAAAACCTAAAAAAAACCTAACCCCCCCCCCCCCCCCCCAAAAAAAAAAAACCTAAAAAAAAACTAAACACCCACCCCCACCACCACCCAAAAACCTAAACCCCCACCCCCCACCCCCTCGGCAAAAAAAAAAAAAAAAAAAAAAAAAATTTTTTTTTTTTTTTGGGGGTGGGTGATGTGGGGGTGGCGGTTTTTTGGTGGTGGTGGATGTTTAAGTTTTTTTTTTTTTTTTTAGTGGGTTTTTTTGTGTAGTGGGTTTTTTTAGGTTATTGGACACTTGTCACTCTATAAATCCTTCTTACACTTCTTACAATTAGGATCCTTTGTATTTGATCCTAATCCAACATATATATACAATAATAAGTGTTTTCAAATACATTGTTTTGTGCTTGGAATACTAATTTGTCATTTCCTGTATATTTCCTATATATTTCCTATATATTAATTTGCAAGTTTGAATTATGTCATACATCCACTATTCAATTTTGTAAGTATTGAGTCACATGTAGGTGACTCAAAGGCTTTTTTTTACTCTTATGCAGTATATAATATACGCTTTTAACCCATAGGTTTTAAGGTTTCAGTTTTACCATTACATTGTCGTTTTCCTTATATAGACGTTAAGTTTTTTTTACAATAAACAACTTTATGCTTTATGTGGTTGTAAATTGTGCTTTGTGCTTTGTTGGTCATTCTCTTTGTGTAATTTTCCTTTTTTTTTCTTAGAAAAAGTCGTAAGGTGTGTGTGTGGTTCAACGTAACTTTTTTTGCGATTTAACGGCTTCGACGCGTGAGTCGTAGGTCGACTTAGTTATTCTTTTTTATGTTTTACATTTTGGTCTAAGTGTGTGTACGTGGTTCCACGATTTTACATCCACTTTAGTTAATAGTAATCGAGTCTAATATTCGTAAACAGCAGAGTCTTGTGGGTTCGATACTCGAACTTGCTTAAGCTTTACTACATTGACCGGTACACTTGCCGGTTGTGTGGTCTATGTTTTAGAGAGTCTTAGTTATAAATTTAAAACTTAAAGTGTCTAGTATATGGTCAAAATTAGTTAGTTTTAATTGACCACTGTGAGCACATCAGTTGGTCATTCTTTTTGTGTAATTTTCCTTTTTTTTCTTAGACTCGGTATAAGTTGCAAGGCGCATGTGTGGTTTTACATATTTTTTTTTGCGATTTAACGGCTCCGACCAGGGGCGGACCCAAGCCCACCCCAAGGTGGGCGGGCGCACCCCCGGGGAAAAAAAATTAGGGCTAAATTCCGTCGAAAATCCCGTCCGCACCCCTTGGAATTTTCCGTCCGCACCCCTTGGAATTTTCGACCGCACCCTTTGAAATTTTTCGTCCGCACCCCTTAGGTAAAAAGTGTTGTCAATTTATATTTTAAAATTTTTTTAGTAAACTCTTATTTTTTTTTAAAATATACTACCTAAATTCCTAACTAGCTAGTCCACTAAGTCTTAGCTCATTAACCAAACCCAACAATATTTCAAACTATAATAAAATAATTAAAGCCAAAAACCTTTAGAAATTCTATCCCGCTCTCTCTCTCTCTTGCGTCCCTGCACTGCCGACGAACAACATCACCCAGCGACAATAGTCCAGCAGCTGGCGACCACCGTAATCAGCCACCATACCACCGTCGTTCGACACCAAATCTAACCGGAATCCGAACACGGGTAAGTTTCTTTGTTATTTTGATGATTTTGGTTGATATTATAGGAGAAAAAAGGGTAATAAAGTTGTTAAATAGGTTTGAAATTTTGTGTGTTTTGACGTTTATTGTTGTTTAGATGATTTTTAGGGTGATTTTGTTGTTTATATATTTTTAGGGTGATTACAACTTACGTTATGATTTATAGGGTTTGAATAGTTGAAAATTAAAATTGAAACATTATGTTATGGAGCGATGAACTTATGTTATATAGAGAAAAAATTGCTTAAGAAATTAGCTTTAGATGATGTTTTGGATAGATTTCAAAAAATGAAAACCCGTAGGGCGTCGACGTTTTAATTATGTTTGTAACAAGGTTTGACATGTTTTTGATGATTATATAAATTTAGTTTGATGTTTGTTTGTTTTACATGACCCGACCCGACCCGACCCGATACGAACCGATTTTTGTTACTTATATACCTAGGGGCCTAAAATTTTAAAAAATCCGCACCCCCATGGAAAAATTCCTGGGTCCGCCACTGGCTCCGACGCACGACTCGTAGGTCGACTCAGTTATTATTTTTTATGTTTTACAATTCGATCTAATTGCATGTACGTGGTTCAATGTTTTTACGTCCACTTTTTATACGGTCTAACAATCTGTCGCAAAGTATGGGTCCTAAATACTAGTTTATTATAACTCTGATATAATGTCTTCAAAAATCTTACGAGGTATATGTTTATCTTTTAACATAAAACTATTTTAAAATTTGATAGAAACATACCACTATAATGAATATAATGTTATTGAAAATAATATTGTTTCCGAATCACAGTAAAACTTGTTATTTAAGATGACAGAAAAATGTTTTCTGTTGAAGAAGCAACCATGCATAATTGTATATATGCTGTTAGGCTGGCAGCCTAACTCTTAAATTCTAGCAGCGGCTAAATTAATTAATTAAATGAACATAAATTTGCTATGAAATAAGACCAGAAAATTAGGCACTTAACATGAACATTCATATCTATAAATTCGATATAAAAGCAGCAATCCTTGGGTATACACATACATACACATGCCTGTGTCTCTCATGACACTAATGGGAACTCAAGCTCATCTCCTTCACACAAATGTACTGGGCTCACCACTCCACCACCATACGCCACCGCACACCACCACCATACGTCACCGCACGTCACTTCCCCACATTTCTGCAACTGCACCTAAAAGAGAGAAAGATGCAAAAAAACGGGTTGTTATTACGGGTATGGGAGTCGTGTCTGTGTTTGGAAATGACGTTGATACCTTCTACCAAAGACTTTTGGCAGGAGAGAGTGGCATTGCATCAATAGATCGCTTCGATGTTTCAGAGTTCCCAACGCGATTCGGTGCTCAGATTCGTGGGTTCGACTCAAATGGTTATATTGGTGGCAAACATGACCGAAGATTGGATGATTGTCAACGGTATTGCATTGTTGCAGGAAAAAAAGCACTTGAAGATGCTGCTCTTGGTGGTGATGAACTCTCCAAGGTGTGCCACTTACTCCTAGTTTCATGTGTCCAGAAACATGTCTAAGATATCTTTATGATTTTGTGCAGATCGATAAAGAGCGTACGGGTGTGCTTGTTGGAACAGCAATGGGAGGGTTGAAAGCATTTTCTGATGGTCTGGTGACTCTAATGGAAAGAGGTTTTAAGAAAGTGACACCTTTTCTCTCGCAATATATTCTACCAAGTATGGGCCCTGCATTTCTTGCTATAGATCTTGGGTTTACCGGACCAACCTACTCCATTTCGACTGCTTGTGCGACGTCAAATTATTGCTTCTGTGCTGCGGCAAATCATATCCGTGAAGGGGAGGCTGATTTGATGATTGCTGGAGGCGTAGAAGCTTCTTTACAACCGCTAGCATTTGCTGGTTTTGGTGCATGTAACGCGTTGTCTAGAAGAAACAATGATCCTCGGACTGCTTCCAGACCCTGGGACCATGATAGAGATGGCTTCGTCTTGGGCGAAGGGGCTGGCGTTTTGGTACAACTCATAATTTGCTGTTTTCTTACATCTTGTATTCTGATATTTATCTCTGGTTTGTTTGCAGGTGATGGAGAGTTTGGAACATGCAATGAAAAGGGATGCACCAATAATTGCTGAATACTTGGGAGGTGCAATAAATTGTGATGCATATCATACAACGAATCCAAGACCCGACGGTTTAGAGGTTACGTCTTGTATTCGAAGCGGCCTATTGAATGCTGGTGTATCAGTAGAGGAGGTACATCACTTCTCTCAGCGAAAAAGATTTCACTTTTTCACTCATACAGACATTACAGGTTGAGGGTGTTTTCCGAGTCTCAGGTCTTGAGACACCTTTTAACATGTTTATAAATAGAGAAAATCAGAAAAAAAGACACGGTCATAGACAAATTTAACAAAAAAACATTAGCTTTCAACCGACCGGTGTTAAAATAGAAACGTCCAAAAGGGCTACTCTTGGAGATGACAAAGAGGATCTGCCGATTGAGCCAGCAACAAAATTCATGGTGATGCACAAAAGAGTCCGCATAATAGCCATTCAGATTAAAACATGTTTAAAACATGGCTAAAAACCGGCTGCTAGGATTTAGTTCCTGCTTTCTGTCCTCATGCTGAATTTAGCCCCGGCTTTTCATCCGTCAGCTGAATATATATAGCCCCGTCGTCGCTTGTTAGCTGAATTTAGCCCACACTTTGCACATGCATTATTATGATTAGTATTTCTCGACGCCGTTATACTTTTCAAGTTCTATTGTGCCGGCTAAATTCTAGCCAGAGTAAACTGTTCTTTTGGTCCTTAGGTTTCGTCATATTTGTTGTTTTGATCATTTTTATTTTTTTTTTGTTTTGCCAAAAAGACAATGTACTTTCAAGAACTTGTCATTTCCATCAATTCACTTAAACATAGGTTTACCCTTCTAGCCGTGTTAGCGAGCGTATCCTATTTGTCATCTCCTGATTGGCTGGCTGGTTTTGACATGACTACTTTTGCAGATGCTGAATGTCAATGTCTATTTTGTTATTTTGTCAATCAACATGTATATTTTCATGATTTTTTGTCATAGATATGTTGCAACTTAGATCCCAAAATGCTAAACAAAATTCAGTCGAACACAAATCCAGAAAATATAGCAACACCTTACATTTATGAGAACCTTCTCATTATTCTAAGGGTATAAATCGGGTTATTGGGTCAGCAGGTTGACTTTTTCAACACGGCCCATGTATGTATTCGTGCCGTGTCGTGTCGTGTCGTGTCGTGTCGTGTCGTGTCGTGTCGTGTCGTGTCGTGTCGTGTCGTGTCGTGTCGTACTCACATAAAATCGTGTGGTGTTCGGCTTGGCCCGTTTTGTGCTCGTTTGTAAATATGAGTAATATCTAGTCTTTAGTAACAATTTAAACAATTACTTATTCCGATTCATATGAATTTTTTTTGTAACTTGTGTTATTTTAATTGTTTTTGTGTATTTATCTTCCTTTTTCAATTAACAATCATGGTTTATATATTTAGCTCGAGATAGAATAAGCGAGTGAGAATAATTGAACAACGCACAGTTAAAACTACTGAAATATAATTATTGAAGCAAATAGTTGATAAAAAGGTTCAAACGGGAAATTCATTTCGCTTTTGAAAGTTAATAACTATTTTAACATTTTTATCTCTGAAATCAAAATACTAACTTCTTTAAAAACTCTTACACGGGTTAAAATGTCAACCCGCTTTTTTAAAAAAAGGTTGTGTTTGGTTGTCCCATCTTTTAAATGGACTAGTTTAAGAAAACGGGTTGTGTCAGCAACCAAGACCAGTTTTTTTTTTTTTTGTGTGTGTGTGTGTGTGTGTTTGGGTCGTTTTAGGAATCGCCGACCTACTTAATTCTCAACTTTGTTATGAATTTGAAATCTTGTTAGGCATGTTAACAAGAAGCGAACAACTCCACTATCCTCTCAACAGATTATCAAAGTGATAATCAGTAAAGACAAACAATAAGGAACCCTATATCTGTGAATCAATGTAATTCACAAATAACCAAACTCTAATTCGCCTCACAAAGAGAGAGAGAGAAAACAACAATTATGACAATGAAAAATATCTCAGTCTAAATGATATAAGGCTATGGGGTGTGAGGGTCATGGATTGGAACATTATTTACACATAGAATCATTAATTAATTAAATGGTATACTATCCCCCTCCTTGATTGATGGTAGTTCTCATGGATTAAATAAATCACGATTACCACGACCATCCCATTTGATAATTTTAAGACAAAAACAAATTAAAAAAATAAAGGGGATAGTGGTTTGGGTCATGACCACACCCTTAGGGTAGTGGTTTTAAATAATGGATTAAAAATGGATGATGTGGTGCCTATGTGGAGGACCAGGGTGGTCATGAGAGTCATAACCACACCCTATAGCCTAATACAAGCCTTCACTTTGTGACAAGCCCAATTCCTAAAGCCAAGGTTCCCTGCTTCAAGCCTGGTTCCCTGGTTCAAGCCATTCCTTGTTTAACTCCAGCCCAACAGAACGTGACAACATGAGAAAATATAAATAAACATAGGGTAAGGATAGTGTAAAAAGGGCCTAAAGTGTGAGAAGTGTAAGAAGTGTATTATAACACTATATATAATACTATATAACATCATATAAACACCGTATAACAATATGTAACACCATATAATACCATGTAACACTATGTAACACTATATATCATTATATAACAAATATAACACTATACATCTATCATAGACATGCTATCAGACAACCTGTAGTGTTATATTTGTTATATAATGATATATAGTGTTACATAGTGTTACATGGTATTATATGGTGTTACATATTGTTATACGGTGTTTATATGGTGTTATATAGTATTATATATAGTGTTATAATACACTTCTTACACTTCTCACACTTTGAGCACTTTTTACAGGATCCTCTACCCATATTAGAATGTTATTAATTAAATTGAATAGAATGGAATTGATATGATACTACAAGAAGATGTATTTTTAACACCCCCTACAATTCCATTATTTGAACACATCAAATAGCTTTAACTCATTACATAACACGTGATGAGGTTTTACTAACACACACTGTTTTTCAAGTTTTATACCAATACATTTCAAAACACCATTTGAAATTAAATCTCTTTGAAAAAGTAAATCTAATTCAAAGTGTTTGGTCCTATCATGGAAAACTAGATTAGCTGCTACAGATACAACAACATTATTATTACAGAACAAATTGATAGGAATTTTAACCATAACCTGAAGCTCACTTAACAAATTTTTGAGCCAAATAGTTTCACATGCGGCAGCACACATAGCCCTATATTCATCTTCAGCTGAAAACCTATAAATAGTTGTCTTTTTTTTGCTTTTCCATGACACAAAACAATTTCCAAGGAACACACAAAAACTAGTGACAAACTTCCTAGACACAAGACATTTTGCCCAACCAGAATCAGCAAAGGCAGTTAAATCAAAAGAATCACTTTTACTAAACAACAACCCTCTACCAGGTGGAGATTTAAGATTTCTCAATAAGTGAAATGCAAGTTTTAAATGACCTTCTGTAGGGCTATGCATGAATTGACTTAAAACATACACTGCATATGCTATATATGGCCTATTGTGAGATAGGTAGATTAACTTCCCCACTAATTGTTGATAACTAGTTATATTTTGTATAGCACCAATGTTACTATTAAGTAGATTAGTAATCACATGACTTTGATCTATATGAACACAAACAGGTTTACAACCCAACATCCCATATTCAGTCAACAGGTCTGTGCAATACTTCCTTTGTGACAAACAAATACCAATTTCACAAGACAAACACTTCTATGCCTAAAAAACATTGTAATAGACCAAGATCTTTTATTAAAAACTTAGTTTTTAGGTTTTGTTTAACTTTTTCAATTTGAGTTAATGCATTACTAGTAACAACAATGTCATCTACATATACTAGTAATACAATAAACACATTATCTGCATTTTTCACAAACAAAGAAGTGTCACATTTGCTTTGATTAAAGTCAAACTCAATGAACACATTAACAAGTTTTCATTTCACATTCTTGGGCCTTGTTTAAGCCCATATAGGGATTTCTTTAGTTTACACAATTTAGAGGAATCTTTAGACTCATAACCCTCAGGCAAACACATATAAATCTCCTCATTTAATTTCCCATATCATAATGCATTATTTACATCTAATTAGAATAGTTTCCAATTATTTTGAAATGCAAGAGACACAACACATCTAACTGTAATAAGTTTGACAACAGAGGAAAAAAAGTCTCCTCATAGTCTATCCCTTCTTTCTAACTAAATCCCTTTGCACCCAACCTAGCTTTACATCTTTCTATTTCACCATTTGATTTATATTTAATTTTGAAAATCCATTTACAACCCACTATGCTTCTATTATGTGGTTTATCAACTATATTCCATGTATCATTTCTATGCAATTCTTGAATCTCATCATTCATTGCAATGATCCAATTGGGATCTTGAACAACCTCTTTATAGTTTCTAAGCTCAAGACTCTTAGACAACATAGAAGCAAAACATCTATTTTCAAAAGTTAGTTTAGAAAAGTTTACAACATTTTCAATACCAAACTTAACTTTCCCTTCTACAACATAATTGTCGGAAAGAGGAAAAAGATAGTATAGGGGCTAGAGTGTAATATGGTGTTCTATATATACACATCTCTATGTAATCCATTTTTAAGCACAATACAATTTCTCAATACAATTCAAACCCAAATCAAAGATTATTCTCTATACCAAACAACATGGTATCAGAGCAATGTTTCTGATTCGTGAATACTTTGTTCTTCATCTACAATCTATCTCAACCAAAATCAAACCAGAAAAAACCCAAAACCAAAATCGAACCCAAAAAAAAAAAGAAAAAAATCTGATCAAACTCCAAAACTCCACTGCCGCCGCCGCTTTAAACCCTACCTTTGACCGCAAAACAGAACATCCTCATCTTCAATCCACTCCATTGTCTCTGCCGTCGTTTGCGTCTGTTTCCCGTTTGTTATTATTTTTTTTCGTTTGAAATAAACTCTCGGTTTCTTTTCCTTTGAAATAAGTTCTTGGTTCCTCATAAACCACTAATATTGCTTGGAAATTGTTTTCAAACAATATTTGATACAAAGTGCAAGTGGCCGACCAACATCAGTGGCTTGTATTTATCCATTTTTTCAACCTATTTGTCATCATTCAGCCGCAAAAAACCCCTAAACCCACCGACAAATTTGTTGAGGATTTGTTTAGCGTATTTGTTGACAAACTGGGCAGATTTGTTGAACCTGCTCATCAGTTAGCGATAGCGGATTTGTTCTGGGATACCCTAAATCTTGAACGCGAGTTCAAGTTGCCCGGCGTATTTGATAAATACGCTGGTAAGATAACGTTTTCTCTGGCGGATTTAAGTTGCCCAACATATTTGTTCACGGCGTGATTGATAAATCTTGAACGCGAGTTCAAGTGTCCAGCATATTTATTTAATACGCTGGTATGCTGTCTTCTCCGTAGTGACAACTTGTTTACCAAAAAAAAATGGAAATCAATCATAGTAGGAACAGTGCTTGGATTTTCGATTCTGGTGCCACTGAAACCATGACGTTTGAACCATCAGACATACGATCAATGTCCAATCCTCAAAAAACTCAAATCCACACTGCAAACAATGGAATGATGCAAGTGAAATGAGGAGGAACAATTGAAATTTCACCAACTATGAAATTATCAAATTGTCTTTATGTTCCATCATTATCGCACAAACTGATCTCAATTAGCCATATTACCAAAGAGCTAAATTGCACAGTACTAATGCATCCTACTTTCTGCCTTCTACAGGATATCAGGACGGGTGTGATTATTGGACGTGGTACTGAGTGCCAAGGATTGTACTATGTGGATGAAGTGGCTCAACAGGGTACTGTGATGTTGGCTCATGGAACTGATAACCGGGAAGCCTGGCTATGGCATAGACGTTTGGGACATCCATCCCATGGTTATTCGCACCTTTTGTTTCCAAAACTCTTCCCTTCAAATGGGAAAATAGATTGTGAAACCTGTCTTCGCGCTAAAAGCCATCGACAATCCTTCAAACCTAGCAATACGAAAGTGGCCTCACCTTTCTCACTTATCCATTCCGATGTGTGGGGTCCTGCTCCTGTGATGGGGGGCAGGGTCTTCGGTACTTTATACTATTCGTGGATGATTGCACTCGCATGACATGGGTATATTTTTTAAAAAATAAAGCTGAAGTGTACGAAAAATTTGTCATGTTTTTTGCTATGATTCAAACTCAATTTCAAACTCAAATTCAAATCCTTCGATCCAACAATGGGGGGGGGGGGGAATTTGTCAATACATCTATGAAACAATTCTTTAAAACCAAAGGATTAATTCATCAAACCTCTTGTGCTCATACCCCCGAACAAAACGGTGTTTCCAAACGGAAAAACCGTATTATTCTTGAAATGACTCGAGCCCTTTTGATCGAATCTCAGGTCCCTAAATCTTTCTGGCCAGAGGCAGTTGCAACCTCCGTGTATCTGCTGAATCGGCTTCCCACAAAAGCTCTTAAATTTAAGACTCCCTTAGATTGTTTGTCTAAGTCTGCCAGTATTCCTCATCCTCTTACACTTGAACCTCGAATCTTCGGGTGTACCGCATTTGTTCATATACCCAAAACCAATCGAAACAAGCTTGGCCCATGTGCTGAAAAATGTGTATTTGTCGGCTATGGGATCGATCAAATAGGTTACCGATGTTATAATCCAACAACTCGTCAAATGTTCACCACAATGAATGTTGACTTTCTTGAAACAAAATACTTTTATAACACCCAACTCAGTGGTCAGGGGGAGAATGACAGTATAGACACTCTGAGCTGGTTAACCCAAATTCCCTCATCTGAAGAAGTCACAACAGAAAACTATCACAGTACTGCGAGTCCTTCAAACACAGACACACAATCCGCGGAGCACAGTACCACTGAAGAAATTCCATCCAACGTGATGCCTGAGGTAAGAAATACTGAGAACCCTGAATGTTCTACATCTTATAACTATGAGACAACAGGGGAACACATAGAACCGACAACTACAGAACATGTTGATCCAGTTGTTAAACTGGTTGAACCAGTTGTTGAACAGGTTGAACCAGTTGTTGAACATGTTGAACCAGTTGCAGCAGAGAATACCGGAAGATACTCTCTTCCACCTAGAGCCAATAGAGGGGTTCCTCCAAAACGGTACTCCCCAGAGAGGGAAACCAGAAATTCAAGATATCCTATAGCTAATATGGTTAACGGAAACTTATCTAACAGTGCGAAAGCATTTGTTACTTCTCTATACACTGAACAAATACCTAATTCCGTAAAGGAAGCTCAAGGTAAGAAGAACTGGGAAGAAGCAATGGAAGTGGAGATGCGTGCTCTTATGAAAAACAACACATGGGAGAAGTGCATTCTTCCTAAAGGAAAGAAAACAGTTGGATGCCGGTGGGTGTATTCGATTAAATATAAACCAGATGGCTCTATTGGAAGATATAAAGCTCGGCTTGTAGCCAAAGGGTACACTCAGACGTATGGGATCGATTACTCTGAGACATTTTCTCCGGTTGCAAAAATGGATACCATAAGAGTTCTCTTTTCTGTGGCAGCTAATAAGGATTGGCCCCTTCATCAATTTGATGTTACAAATGCATTTCTTCATGGAGACCTAACTGAAGAAGTTTACATGGAAGCACCTCCAGGTTTTTCAGGGGGTTTTAAAGATGGGGAAGTTTGTAGGTTGAAGAAATCTCTATACGGGCTAAAACAGTCTCCTCGGGCATGGTTTGGAAAGTTCACCTTGGCCATGAAAGAATATGGGTATCACCAAAGTAACGCTGATCATACCTTGTTCCTCAAAAGGAGGAACGACCTCGTAACTTGCTTGATCATATATGTGGACGACATGATTATCACTGGAGATGAGGTAGAAGAAATAGCACAGCTGAAGAGAAATTTGTTTTCAAAGTTTGAAATGAAAGACCTTGGGAATCTCAAGTATTTCCTTGGAATAGAAGTTCTCAGGTCTAAACAGGGGATTTTCATCTGCCAAAAGAAGTATGTTCTTGATCTCTTGGCGGAAACTGGGTTGATTGATTGTAAACCAGCAGATACGCCAATGGTGGTGAACCACAATCTTCACATGGAACTCGATGGAAAGCTCGCAGACAAAGAAAGATATCAACGGCTCGTGGGCAAGTTAATTTATCTCTCCCATACTCGTCCTGATATAGCTTATGCTGTTGGAGTGGTAAGTCAGTTTATGCACCAACCGCAAGTTGCCCACATGGAAGCTGCTCAGAGAATTCTAAGGTATCTAAAGGGTACCGCAGGCCATGGAGTGTTGTTCAAAGCAAGTGGACATTTAAATGTTGAGCTCTACACGGACGCCGACTGGGCAGGAGATAAGGGAAACCGAAGGTCAACGTCAGGGTACTTCTCCTTGGTTGGTGGAAACCTTGTCACCTGGAGAAGTAAGAAACAGAAGGTGGTCGCTCTGTCGAGTGCAGAAGCTGAGTTCAGAGGCATAGCTCGAGGGCTAAGTGAAGTTCTTTGGATCAGGAAGCTCCTAGAAGACATTGGTTTCTCCCAAAGGGCGATACCCAGTAAAATTATGTGTGACAATACAGCTGCAATTCAAATCTCAGAAAACCCAGTTCAGCATGATCGAACCAAACATGTGGAGGTGGATCGACATTTCATCAAGGAAAAACTGGAGGAAAGAATCATAGAGCTCCCCATATATATCAACAAAAGAACAACTAGCAGATATTCTCACAAAAGCAGTCAACGGAAACACTTTTAGTAGCTGTTTGAGCAAGTTAAGTATTGGTGACCCCACTACTCAACTTGAGGGGGAGTGTCGGAAAGAGGAAAAAGATAGTATAGGGGCTAGAGTGTAATATGGTGTTCTATATATACCCATCTCTATGTAATCCATTTTTAAGCACAATACAATTTCTCAATACAATTCAAACCCAAATCAAAGATTATTCTCTATACCAAACAACAATAATCAACAAGTTTTTAGGAAAAACTGAAGTTCTAGTAGACCTTCTAGGTTAAATAGGTAACTTAGAATTCACTTTGTCTCCCTTAGAAGTACGTTGAGTTTCATTTGTGGTAGTCACATGCTCAACCCTGTCAGTTGAAACATGAGCTTCACTTGTCTGTTGAATACAACCCTGACATTAGTTGTATCAAGTATCACTGACTGCTGGAGTTTATGTGTTCCCACATCAGACTCACCTTGATCCCTTGTATCATCATTGGGAACATTCACAGTTTGTAAGTGTTTGAATTCTGAGTTATCATACAAGTCAAAAGAATTAAGAGCATTTATATCCTTTAATGGATTGCAATCATACATTTCAAAAACTGACTTTTCTTTGAAAGGAAATATTGTTTCATAAAACTTTACATCTCTTAAAAATATTATTACTTTAGTATCAAGACTATACAATTTGTATCCTTTTTTCTCATGTGAATATCCAATAAAGACACATTTCTCTGCTCTACTATTCAGTTTATTACTTTCATTTAAACTTGTACAAAAACACAAACACCCAAACATATTCAAGTGATTTAAGAAGGGTTTAATTTTCTATATCAATTCATAAGGAGTTTTGCCAGAAAAACAGAGGATGGAATCCTATTTATAATATAAGCAGCATTTAAACACATTCATGCCAAAACCTAACAGGAAGGTTACTTTGAAAAAGTAAAGCCCTAGTAACATTTAACAAGTACCTATGATTTCTCTCAACAATTCCATATTTTGAGGTGTATAGGCACATGTAGTATGATTAGGGCTGTAAACGAACCGAACGTTCAGCGAACAGTTCGTGAACCGTTCGGCGGGAAGTTCGTTTATGTCCGTTCGTTTAACAAACGAATGAACATGAACAAGAAATTTCGTTCGATTAGTTAAATGAACGAACATGAACAGAGGTCTCGTTCATTCGATTGTGTTCGTGAACGTTCGGTAAGGTGTTCGTGAACGTGTTCGTGAACATTCGTTCATTTTTGTTTATGTTCATATGTTTGTGTTTTGATTGAATATTTTTGTACTTTCATATATTTTATCTATAATTTTTATATTATTAAACTTTTATTTATTTTATTACCCTAACAATTAAACTAGGAAACCCTATTTCACCTTGTTTATGCACCATTTCCCTTTCATTTATCATTATTTACATCGGCGAATACAGTTGACCTCCGTTCCACAATAAGAGATTTAAGTTCCAGTGCTACTCTCTAGGCCATCTACTTTTATCCTTAGTCGCGTTCGCCAAATTTATTTGTGTTCGTTTGTGTTCGTGAACCGTTCGGTAAGTGTTCATGAACCGTTCGTGAACACATTTATTTCCTTAACGAACGAACACGAACAAGGGCTTGTCCGTGTTCGTTCGGTTCATTTACAGCCCTAAGTATGATGAAATATACCTTTAAGTTTACAAAACACAGCCATTTAATTATTTACAAATTCAGACCCATTGTCAATCCTAAAACACTGAACACTTTGTTTAAATTGAGTTTGAACAATGCTAACAAAACTTTGTATATTTTCAAAAACTTATGTCTTATTTTTCATTATTAAGCAAACCCATACAGCTTTGGAATAGTCATCAAAGTAGCAGTGGTTTAATCAAAGGATTGAAGTTGTCAACACCAATGAAGTGTGAAAAATGAGTTCAGTTCAGAATTTAGGGAGAGTTAACCATTAGACCATGTGTTACCATGGCGTTAAAGGGCGTTGAAGATGGCCATGTTAGCAAAATAATGCTGAACACACCGTCACACCCAGGCGTGTGTGCCGGCGCAAGGCACCAGTCGAAGGGCCAGCCACAGCGTGAGGGGAAAAGAGAGTTTGTGGGTGCTTTGGGTGACATGCATTATAAATCACATACCTTTGATTTTTGTGTTCCGTTGCCAAAAAAAGAAAATGGATAAGTGATATTAGAAAGAAAAAAAAGGGAGATTTGGATGACTCGACCGAATTTGCTTTGAAATCATCAGATCCAAGTTGAGCCTATCGTTTTGGGCTACTTTGGTCGTCGAAGGTCACCGTCGTAAAGATGAAACCCAGCCGGAGCCGCCGGCGCTGATGCAAACGATGGCTTCATCACTGTCATCATGTGCCTTATCGTTGGTGATTAGCTTATTTATTTTTTGAGCATTTTTGTGTGAGAAAAAGTGTGTCTACGTGTCAGCAACATGCCAATACTATTTTCTCAACCAAACCCCCTACAAGCTCCATAACACATAGCCTTATAGTTGGTGATTAGCTTAATAAGTGTTTAAATTAGTAGGGTTAGCAGTAGAAGTTTATTTATTTCTTCATTGTAGTTTAAGTGGAGTTGGGTTAAGATTAGTGATGAGTTAGCATAAATAGCAGGTTTAGGGTCGATGTAATCTGTAGTTTTTGTTTAGCGGTTATCTATCATAAAGGAGTCAAACAAGTTCGTAAAATCTTGTGTTTTGTATTTGATCAAGCACATGATTTTCCAGGACCCACGTCTTTAACTTTCATAAACCAGAATTATCAAAGCCTGCAAGTTTCTCTCCATCTTATCCCACAACTACACTTCTTTATTCCATTTTCACCACGTCATTTTATTAAAAAATTGACCTAATTTTTATTGAGATGTGTACTACATTGAATGAGAAACCAAATTAGTATGCAAGGATAAAGATCAACTTAAGATATAAAAAGAATTAATCAAAGAAAATATCTTAGATTTTTATTGATCTCGCAGAATTTTCATGATTATCTTGTAAACAGGTAAATTACATCAATGCACATGCAACATCTACAAGGGCTGGCGACCTTGCTGAAATAAAAGCACTAAACAATGTATTCAAGAATAGATCCGGAATCAAAATTAATGCCACCAAGGTGAAGAAAACCATACATGTTTTCTCCACACGATGAACTCCATATTAACAGTATTTGCGTTGTAATGTTTCAGTCTATGATCGGGCACTCGCTTGCAGCTTCTGGGGGTATGGAAGCCATTGCGACAATTAAAGCAATTCAGACAGGATGGTTGCACCCAACCATTAATCAGTTTGTAAGTAATATCTTCATTCTTGTTATTTCTCTTCCTTCCTCTAATTTTCATGTTCTTATGGGAACTGTAGAATCTTGATCCCGAAGTTGAATTCGACACTATTGCAAATCATAAGCAACATCATGAAATCAATGTTGGTGAGTTTGTTTTCATTTGGATCTCCATCATTTAATTGAATAAATTGTTAAGCTCACTTGTTGAATTTTAACTATTTTGGTATGCAGCGATTTCAAATTCATTTGGTTTTGGTGGACACAACTCTGTTGTAGCATTCTCCGCCTTCAAACCATGATGGTGTCACAAAGAATATTGTACTGATAGCGGCTATTTGATTATCTTTCTTTTGTGTGAACATATAAAATGGTTTGTTTAGAAACATATTACAATGGAATGTAAAATGCAAATTACATGAACGTAAGAGAATGTAGCATAGTTCAAACAAGGGGTGATGAACTATTTACGACTCTAAACCAGTTTCATGTGTTTAATCATTAATGATAACAAACACTAATACAGATAGGTGTTTGCTAACAGAAAATAACCTCACTCGTCGTATTCGGTTAAATGGAAAAATGGGAAAGGCTAAAACTATCCACACACCTTCTATGGCTATTTGCGCACTTTTGAGTCATATACGCATCGTATAGGGCTATACGATGCATATAGTGTTCCCTCAAAGTCAGTTCTCTGGAGTTAGGCACAGATTTTGAAGGTGTCTATACGATGCATATAGTGTTCCCTCAAAGTCAGTTCTCCGCACTTCTCAACCTCCCACGTATCACTAACTTCCAAACAAAATATATCAAATTCACTTGCCCCATATTTTTCTCATATCCATCTCTATTTTGTTTTTTTCTCATCATTTTCTTTTTTTTCTCTGTTCAATCATCCTCCATCAATATCAGGGTATAGTTACATATATTTTTTTATCATTCATATCTATACATGTATATATATTGTTGATTTATAATATATTAATTGGTTATATTTTTTTTTATTTGTAGATATAATTGAATTATTCTGACCTTTTTTGTTCTTCATTCAAAGAAGTAAAGGTAAAAAAAAAATTTATTCATGTATTCTATTTTTATAAGATTATTTATATGCATGTATTAGGGGTGTTCATGGTTCGGTTTAAAACCGTGAAATCACCCAAACCAATTATCGGTTTGGTTTTATGGTCGGTTTCTTTTTAAAATTTTAATCTATAGTGAGCGGATCGGTTTCGGTTTCAACAATTTAAAACCTTAAAAAACCGAACCACACCGCAACATTGGTATATATCATATATATTATATATAATCTGCACATTTAACGTATCTATCATGTTAAAATACATTTAACAATTTAAAAGAAACTAAATTTATGTTGTTTTATTGTTTTCTAATGTAATCCAAAGTTATTAAATCCAAACACTGAATTTGAGATTTACTTAAAAAAAAACTAAATTTGAGATTTGTTTTCATCCGTGACAAAATATATCAACATAGATACAATAGCATTTATAAGTTCTGACTAAATAAGAAGAAATTAAAGATACACTATCTGTGACAAAATATATCAACATAGATACAATAGCATTTATAAGTTCTGACTAAATAAGAAGAAATTAAAGGTACACTTAGTTCTAGTTTTTAGTTCATCCAACTTTCGAAGCCCAAACTGTGAAACCAAACTGTTAGTAATGGGTCGGTTTTAAATTTCAACAGTTTGGTTTTTGATTTTCATAAACCGTTACTAACGGTTTGGCTCACGGTTTGACCTAAAAACCATCAAAACCGGACCTTGAAGACCCCTAGTATGTGTGATATTTTTGTGCGAGTGTGTGCATATACCTACGTATTGAAGATAACCTTGTAGATTATACCCGTCCAAAATTTATCTAATAGAGATAAATTTTGTATTGTCCCCGTTGGGACTGCTTTTTGAATATTCTATCTCATTAGGACATGTGTACATTTAACGTGTTGACTATTTAAGGAAAGAATCGATAGTTGTTTCCCCTACTACTTCGAGTTTGCGGTTTATCTGCATACTTGGGGAGTTACGGGGAAACGCTGCATATGTTTTTCTTAAATAGTTAACTCGCTAAAATGTATACATATGAGATAGAATATTCAAAAAGTGGGTTAGGATCCACCGCCTTGGAGTACCTATTAACAACTTGTACATAATCTGAATATCACTTATTTGATTATTTTAATTTTCAGATGGAAGATAGAGAATGTTGGATGTATAAAAGTGGGCGTCCTTCTGAAAAATATACGCAAGGCGTTCTTACTTTTCTTAGGGTTGCTAAAGCTAATGGAAGAAATTTTGGCTCTAAATGGATTTGGTATCCTTTTATGATTTGTAGAAATGTTACCTTTCAAAACAACCGAAAATATTAGAGATATAGAGTATCATTTGCTTGCAAATGGTTTTATGCCTTGTTACACTTGTTGGTCAAAGCATGGGGAATCGCGGGTTGATGGTGCCACGACATCGGTTAATTTAGACAATGAGGAATATGAAATTTCCAATACGAGGACAATTTAAATGGGGACACTTTATATGATAACAATTTAGTGTAACACCCCATAATTTATAAGAAAGGATACCTTAATGTTTAAAGGTTTATTATATGATTAGTTAAGATTATCTTATTAAAAAAAAAAGAAAAAAGAAAAGAAAAAAAAACATAAAGAAAGTTTATAAAACTTGGAAAGAAAAGTTATTAAGTGACAACTAAACCTAACTTGAGGGTAGAATGTGTTAATTGAGAAATTAACTTAATAAAATCAAAAACCCAGTACTGGTGTGGGTGTGTGCATCGCGACCAGAGGGTGAAAACAGGGGGAAACCCTAGCTTGATCGATTAACATAAAATTCAGCAAGATTAAGGTGGATTCTGGCCCTAATTCGAATGCATGGAATCAAATCTCAATCATCTAAGGGCATGTTTGGCTAAGCTTTTCAAAACAACTTATTGGCTTATTGACTTATCAAAAAGCCAATAAGTTGTTTTTGTGTTTGGCTAAGCCAAAAGTCCTTTTAGAAATGGCTTTTTGCAAAGAAGAAAAAGGAGGTTTCAAGAAGTCACAATATTGTGACTTCTTGGCCAGCTTTTAACTTTTCAAACTATAAACTACCAATATACCCCTTCTTTACCCCCTTATATCTAAAAGAATGCCCATTTTAGTCATTTTCCATCAATAAGCTAATCCAAACACTTTTTTTAAAAACTCCTTTTCAAAAAGTCATTTTCCCAAAAGTCTTTTTCCAAAAGTCCTTTTTAACTACAATAAGCTTAGCCAAACATGCCCTAAGAGTCTCCTACATAGAGTAAGTCAGATTTTATGATTTGATTCTAGTTAGTGAATGTGGGTTTTGATCAAATCTATGAATAAGTATGAAATTAAGCTTATATATGCATTAGAATTGTCATTTAGAAGATATTCTATGTCTGAATTCGTTTGTGATGAAGGTTTGAAGTAAAACCTATTTAACCTAGTAGTATGGTAATCTTGCAATTCAATAAATTGAGTTGTTGTGATAGATGAATGTATGAATACTAAGATAATTGATGAATTACTATGTTGTAGAATGATTTGTTTTGTGATTTAGTTTGTTAAAAAGAGTTGTGAACCCTACTAGAGAAATTATGCATAAACACTTGTACTTAATGCTGAAGTTGATGTACGCACGCCAAGTGTTCGATTAAATGCTAGAATAATTGATTCGTGTAAATTGAGCGAATTGGGATGTTTTGCTTTAAGTGTAGAATGTAGAATAGATCGTTGTAAAAAGGGTGTGTGTGGAATGCAAAATTAATATGAATACGAAAGCTATGTGAATAGACGACATGATCTAAGTAAGAATGAGATTGTGTGTAGGAAACAAGGAAGAAGGAGGAAGCTCCGGTTCGCAACAAAAATCGCAAGAACGAGGTAAGTTCGATTTACTTACAAGTATATGTAATGTTAATAGTTGTTCAATTATCATTACAAATCCATGTTTATTGCTACTCTTATAACCCATTAGTTTCTAGTTGAGTTTATAGAAGGTATGTTATTATGCATAATAACTCCTATTAGTAAATTATTGTTCATGCCAAAACCATATTTGATATTTGTGTTAGTTCAATAGCAAGTGGTTAAATCCGTTTGAATGATTTACATGAACCGTAGAATTGTAAATGCATATATGTTATGACCGGTCCTTTATGGGATAACCGGGTAATGAGAAAGTAAGTCTAAAAGGAAAAAGAATTCGTTCGTTGTAAACGAACCAAAGGAAAGTTTGATCATGAATGATACTATCCGTTATTAACGGATAAATTATGAATGAAAGGAATTTAACTCGGTCCGTTATTCACGGATTAGAGTGTATGTACGAATGAAAGTGTCCGTTCCAACGGGACAAGTATGGCTTGATATATTTCAAGTTTGAAGTTGTATGCTTTGACCCGTTTTATGGGGTGAGATAATGCGTGTATAAGATGAATGCATGAATGGGATTAAAGTTGTAATATTAGTTTTAGAAGTGATGTAGCTAACGAGTTTTAACTTGATGTTTGATGTAGGTAAATCCTTGACTTCATAGCTTGGCGACTCAGAACGAGCACACTCGATATCACGCCCATCTAGCGCTTCCGAAGATGTCACATTAGTATGGTCTTAGTTTTGGTCATATGTATTATAACATATGTAATATTTTTGGTGTCCTTGCGAATTGGGTAAAAACTTGGTTAGTAAGTAGCTTTTGTATTAAAACAACTTAAACATGTTGGTTTTGCTTTAGTTCATGAAAATGGGTCTTTTAAGTTAAGCGTCTTATTGTTAAGCAGGAAATTGTCTATGTTACGAATGGGTCATGCCCAAATTTTGTAAAAATTTGTATGAAGTCTGTGTTATTATAAACTTTTAAAAAGGTAAAGAATGGGGCGTTTCATTTAGATGACATGTTTAATGTTTTAGAGAATGATATCGGCGATAAAGTAAAATTACAACAATTACTTGAAGCTGTGTTAAAGTTGTTTAACTTGAAGGCAAAAAATAGATGAAGTGATACAAGTTTCACAGATCTATTAGTTGTTTTTCAAGACATTCTTCCAAAAGATAACGAGTTACCAATTTCGTTTAACCAAGCAAAAAAAGATGAATCCGATGGGATTGGAAGTTGAACGAATACATGCATGTCCGAATGATTGCATCTTGTATAGAAATGAGTACGAGAATAGTCATAAATGTGTTGTTTGTGATAAATCTAGGTATAAGAGAAAATGTAAAACTGGTGAATACGATAAAGATGTGGTGAAAAATGGACCACCGGCTAACTTAATGTGGTATTTTCCAATTATACTGAGACTAAAACGATTATTTTCAAATGAGAAAGAAGCAAAGTTATTACGATGGCATTCAGACGAGCGTATGAAAGATGGGAAATTAAGACATGTGGCAGATTCACTTCAATGGAAAATTTTTGATAGGAGATATCCAGAATTTAGTAACGAGATTAGGAACATAAGGTTTGGGCTTAGTTCTGACGGAATCAATCTTTTCGGAAATGCTAGTAGTCTTCACAGTACGTGGGCGATTCTTTTTTGCATTTACAATCTTCCACCATGGCTATGCATGAAACGAAAATACATAATGATGTCGTTGTTGATTCCGGGTCCGAAACAACCTGGTAATAAGATTGATGTTTATCTGTCCCCTTTGATTGATGACCTAAATCTTCTATGGAATACTTGTGCAAATGTGTATGATGCTTATAAGAAGGAATATTTTAGATTGAGTGCCATGATTTTTTGCACCATAAATGATTTCCCAGCATATGGTAATTTGTCCGGATACACTACCAAAGGTAAAAAAGCTTGTCCAGTTTGTATAAAGCTTATTTGGTTGTATTTAACGCAACACCTCGCGTACATGAATCATTTGCTTCACACCTTTGCTTTTGGGACCTAAACATCTCGGAGTGCCTCATGCTTTTAAAAACCAAGCATAGTAACTAGATTTAGAGTTTTTATTTGTTTAAACTATCCAACTAAATCCAAGTCTTGAAACAAGAATTTAAATCAACAACAAAGACGAGAACTTATTATTGAGTGTTTAAATGTTTTAGTAACTTTCATGAAATCATTTACTTCTTAGCTGCAGCTTTGGAGAGGAAATACGCGCGCATACGCCGGTACTTGCTAATCAGCGTCTCTCTATCGGGCAAGGTTTCTTCAATTACGGGGACGTGAGAAAACCGTTCCTTCCACGCTGATATAAGAGGAAACCGCTCTTTGTCTAAGATTTTTATACCACTTGTTTCTTCAACGACTTCAAGATAAACGGCTATCCATCCAAACACGAGATCTAAGAATCCTATTGTTTCTCCGCTGAAGAATTTATCTCCGGTCAGCTGTTTTTCAACGATGTCTAGCTTCTCTATGGTATAAGCCGTTGCCTTTTCTTGCTCCACCCCTTGGGTTACAAATGCTTGGAATGCCGATGCTAGGACCTACGTTTCATGAAATTTATGTGTTAGTCATCTTGATTATAACCCATAACTGAACATATAATCAATGTTTAACCAGTAACTGAACCAATAATCAACATTTAAACTATGTTAAAACAGTTACTGGTTAAAACATCGGTTATAGGTTCAGTTATCAGTTATTATCAACATTTAAACTATGTGAAAACAATTAAACTATGTTAAACCAATTAAACTATGTTAAAACAGAATCAATTTAGGACTTGCTAATTACTTCAGTTTGACCAAAAAAAAAGTTAAGAACTAGTAACTGGACTTTTAATGTCAAATGGACCCATATACAATTTCACACTTATCTTAATGTTCTAGATTTCCAATTTAAAAAAATATATATATGTTCTTCGATTAATTGGTTCATTTAAATTGTACAATCATAAATTGTTTTTCCGATCTTAATGTGTTCTTTAATTTATATTTTGTAGGGAGATAGTTACGAAACAAGCATTCTAAAGATTGTGAATTTGTTGTTTTGTCGGTCATTTTCATGAATTAAGATTAAACTTTATTAGATTAAAACTGTGTTTAATGCTTTGAATATTCAATATCTTGGATTTATAATCACATTGAACCTATGTTCATGAACTTATTTAACATTGGGCTGATAGTAGACTCATGGTGTTTTCTATTTATTTATCCACATTCTTATTGGCAGAATCATTAGCAGATTTGGGCTTTCAAATATTAGTGTTCAAAAATTAGTTAAAAATCATAAATTATATATATATGACTTTTACGGTTTTACCCTCAGTAGATCATTAGTATATGAATAGTTAACGCACATTAGCCATCAAAAGAAAAAAACTGACCCGACTGACCCGGACCCGTTTTGACCCCAACCAAAACAACCTTTTTTTAATTGACCCATGACCCCACCTGTTTGCCAGGTCTACTACCTATAACCGATGTCTCAGTTTTTAATGATCGGTTTCGGTTACAAACAGTTTGGTTTTCTTGGTTATAGGGGAATGAGGTTTGGTTCATTAAGTTAACTGCCAGTTCTGAGCCTGTTTTAATTCAAGCTCATTTCTGTTGATAATCTATCGTCCAAATATAATACAACTCTGCAGGCGAAAAGTAATATATATAATTTTTTTTTTTTAAATTATTACAGAACTTTTCCCACATCTGAAATATAAAATATAGATATTGGGTTTTAGTGGCAGTTTGCTTCAGTTATTTATTTATACACATATAACCATCTAGGGATATAATATATTATTCATAAAAATAAAAATAAAAATAAATTGTGTTTTAGTGGCGGTTTGGTTCGGTTTTATTCGGGTTTTGGTTCAATGATTTCGGCTTTTCTGCTCAACCCTAGTAAAGGTATTGAAGTAAGTGTCAGACTATCAAAACCGAACCGAACCGTATCGTGTACACATATGGTAATTAACAAAAGACCAATCACTGATGATTTACCTGGTCATCACAAAACTTTGCCCAGAAACGTGTGGTGGCTCTGGCAAGCGGATCGTCGGGTAATAAGCGAGCAGTTGTGTTCCATTTATCGTCAACATACTCGAGAATCACAAGCGACTCGCATATGGGTGCTCCATCATGCAACAAAACCGGGACTTTCTTGTGAACAGGATTGTATTCGAGTAGTAAACGACTCTTGTTCGCAAGATCTTCGAACATAATTTCGTACTCTATGCCTTTCAGTTTGAGTGCCCAAACAATCCTCTGAGCATATGGGCTTGTCCATGTCCAGAAAAGCTTCACCTCTCCCATATTTCTTTGTTTACTTTCTTGGCCTAAATGTTCATTTTAAGGCTCTCTTTTATAGAGGGCAGCTGGCAGCTGGAAACGAGGCAAGTCGTTTGTGACTTGCACAAGATTGACTCGTTAAAAGGCTTGAGACCGATCAAGCTGTAAACAAGTCAAGTCTAACACGAGTTACTTGAGACCCAATCGTTGCTTGAAACAAATCAGGTTTGAACAAACTTGAGCCTAAATGAGAACTTATTAAATAAATGAGTTCGGGTTTAACATACAGAGCCTATTATTTCATATAAATATAATAATTTTATATAAAGGTGTGATAATAGTAACTAAATAATATACATTGTTAATATATCTAAAATTTATATATACATCGGAGAAGGATCCGTTAGGAACCAATTTTTTATTACGAGAACCGCGAGAACCAATGTGAACACAACAAAAAAAAACATAAAAAAATCTAAAAAACACAAAAAATAAATTAATATATTTTTTTAATAAAATCGCTACTTTTCGTTCATAAAAAAATAAAAAATAATAATAATAATTTAAAAAAAAAAAATTGGATACTAAAAGTAGCGATTAGAATAAAAAAAATATTAAAAAAAACATTTGTGTGTTTTTTAGGTTTTTGGTGGTGTAGTGGGTTTATTTTGTTGTGTTCACAACTTCACATTGGTTCTCGCGGTTCTCGCATGAACCATACCCTATATATATAATATATTTATAAAAAATAATTAACTGATTAAATGTCTAATAAACGAAAAACAAATCGGGTTTAAACTTGAAAATTTAATAGTAAGAAAAGCTCGACTCGACTCAACCCTGACGAAAACATACAGTTTTTGTAACGAGTTCACATTTTTCAACACATATTTACACATTTATATTATACGTAGTGGTGAATTAAAAAAAAATTATAAGTAGGGGTTAAAATTGGTGAGGAAAATATATTAAATAGTTAGATGAGAATATTTAAGGCCTAACTATCTAAGAAAATTACACAAGTTCAGATGAAAATATTTAAGGCCTAACTATCTAATAAAATTACACAAGCTCGTAAATATTTATGTTGAATTAGTATATGATGAGAATAACATTTCCTGATTCCTTTTTGTAACAATAAAAGTTGAGACGAATCTGGAGATAAATGGTCGTTAATTTGACCTGTTCGATTGCCGTTATAACCAATATTTCTTGATGTGACACGCACTTAACCATGGTTAATTGCGAATGGGTTTTAAAACGGGTTGGGTTGAAAAGTAAAAAAATTACGATTTACAAAAATGATGTTAATTCTATCATTGTTTATGAGACGTTATAAGTTATAACCAGTGTTTCCTGATGTCACACATACTTAACTTAATGAATCGCGAATGGGTTCTAAACCGAGTTGAGTTGAAATGGATGGTGTTAAAACATTTACAATATTACAAAAATGATAGTTAATTCTACCATTGTTAATGAGACGTTATAACCAAAGTTTTGTCACACATTTCTTAGAATGTATTTTGGCTGTGGCCTAAAAGTCGGCTAAAGGAAGGGGAAGCCACAAGAACGCATTGTCTTTTTTGTGTGAAATATATATATATATATATATATATATATAGGACAAGGATCATTACAGAACACTAATTATTGCGAGAACAAAAAGAACAAATCTAAATCACTAAATTTTGGGATGTAAGGTTCATATTTCTTAAATTTTATGTTTCTTACATTCATATATGTATTATATATAGATAAAAAAATCATATATTTTGCCCTACACATAGTCTACATAAATGTAGGTAATTTAGCCTACATATAACCTAAATGTGTGTAGGTTATTTAAAAACTGAAGATTTTTCATATTTTGTTTTAAATTCTAATGTGAGAAACAATAAATCTTACATTTATAATATTCTCATTTACTTTTTAGGATTCAAAAAATGAGTGATTCATTTTGTTCTGCGTGTTCTCGCAATATTTAGTGTTCTGCATAGAACCTTCCCCTATATATATATATATATATATATATGTAGGATTAGTTTCAACAGTCAACATTAATGTATTTGCGAACTGAGCGAACTAATCATGGTCTTACACGTATGTAAATCAATGGCCATGATTTGATGATGAAATCCTAGCCACACACGTGTGTAAATCAATGGCCAGGATTTATTCGCTCAGTTCGCAAATAACTAGTGTTCACTCTTGAACATCACCCTATATATATAATATATATATTAACGGCAAATTTCCTTTAATCTCTGTCGTCTATGGGACATGAACCCAATAGACCACCACCCATCGGTCATATGAAATATTTAATAGGATGACATTTTAGCAAGTTGCGATGGTATGCGACTTCATTCACATAATTATGCACGTTATAATACATAATTACGCACGTTCTAATACATAATACACATGTTATTTGGATAATTACGCATGGGTTGGTTAAACCCTAATTACGCACATTATTGCATAATTACGCATGGATTGGGTTAACCATAATTACGCACGTTATCTGTATAATTGCGCACCTTATATTTTTTTTTTTTTGAACGGCCGACAGAAATTACTTTATTAAAAGCAGCAAGAAGCTACACGCCAAATATACAAAGTACAAAGAGAATACAACGCCAACCAACAACAAAATTACATATAGCTAAGTAGGAAGGTTGAAACGACACCAATCTTCCCACGTCATCGACACCATCTTTGCTCGATTTTTAACCCAAAGGAACGCCATCCCTTTAATCTCATCTAGGATCTTCGAAGTATTTGGTACCGAGAGTCTAAAAACCGAATCATTTCTATACTTCCAGAGGCACCAAACAGTTACTAGAATTATTGCATGAACCACCTTCTTCTTTATTGAATTGCCAGAACACGTTTCATATAGGGAAAGTATATCATTCAGCTGGAAGGCAAAAATAGGGGGTATATTGCACCAGTCCGCAATATACTGCCAGATAATTTGAGCGAACTGGCAATCCACAAAAATATGCTCGGACGTCTCCGCAAAGTCACCACAAAGAACGCACAAATTATTTTGGACCGGAATATTCCTCATCTCGAGAGCACACTTGGTCGGCAACCGCTCCATCTCTGCCCGCCATGCCACAATAGCGACCTTTTTTGGGACCCAATTATTCCACCTAAAGACTCTTGCCGGATATACCCGATTAACCGAGCTCAATACCTTTTTAATTGCAGCAACTGAAAAGGAACCGTCTGGAGAATACTTCCAATGCCAAACATCCCAACCCGGCCCCATTCTTAACCCATATACCAGAGATAGCAGGTTCAGCAACTGAGAATAGCATTGGTCATCAAGTTCAGGCCTGGCCCAGGCACACGATAGAACAGGGCCGCGAACCATCGCATATTAAGAACCATCTGTATTTTAAACTTTCACTAAAAAACATATCAATAAATTTAGGCTTTAGGGTTAATTAATTATCTGTATGAGACAATTCTTGTCACATTTACTGTATAACATTTGCAAGTTTGTGTTAATGGTAACTTTGACTTTTTCTTCTCTTTTTTTAGTTTAAATTTTGTTCCTTATACAATAAATGATAGATTTCTTTAATTAGGTAGTTTTATTTTTCTCTTATGACTTTCAATCGTTAGTTTTTTTTTTTATAAAAACTAAATACGAGGCTGTATTTGGATTTCTTTCTCGACATTTTGATATACATTTTATTGGAAATGGAGTTGTATTCATTTCGGTAAAGTGACGACCCGAGCCGGTTTGGACCAAACAATATAATATAGGTACCTGTATTGGTATCGGTGTTACCGGAACCATTATCGGTATACATTTTTATGACATTCGGCCGATGTAAAACGCGACTTATTTTTTGGGTTACATCATACAAATTGGTGTAATAAAACCTTTGAAAATAGACCTTTTTTAATCTTTGAAATTGCATCTGACAAATTTTAACATCCCATAGCAGCGCATGAGTCTCATTTTCAAATACGTGTATGTATAATAGTATAATTATTTTGTTGCAAATTACAAAAGTGTTTGGTTTGAATTTGTCATATGGGTTGAGCCCTTCAAAAGATAAGTCTTATTCAACTTTGGCTTTGAATTTTAAGAAAGTGTTGAAAATGCCCTTCTAGATGATATCTATCTCCCTCACTTTGAATTTTAAATAAGCGTTGAATATGAGTCAGTTTGCGACTAGAGTTCTCAGCATTAAATAAGCGTTGAATATGAGTCAGTTTGCGACTAGAGTTCTCAGCAATAGAAGTCACAAAAAAATTATAAAAAAATTATAGTATTATTTTAAACTACAATAACTTTCTAAAAGCTAGCTTTTAACTTTTATATATATATATATATAGACCGGTTAACGTACAATACCTCTTATCCTACATTATGTACGCGATGCCCTCAACCGTACAATCTTCAATCGATCAAACGCGGGCGAAACTAATTTAAATGATTAAATTAATCATTTTAATATATCTAAATCATACCAGGAAGGTTAAAAACGTCATTGCGAGGTCATAAATCTCTGTAATTGACCGATGATAGTTCAAAATCAAACCCTAAATCAAATTCAAAACCCTGAAATTTTTCCTCCCCAACCTCCCTTCGTTCCTTTTGGTGCGATATCGATAATAAGAACTACTAATTTGGGAGTTGTAAGGGTCAAACGGAAGAAGACTGACAATGATCGACCAACAATCGAAGAAGATGAACAGTAACACACACACAGATTATACACATGCGATTTCATCAAAATTACCACATGCGAAATTGTTACAAAAAAACAACATATTATTTCATCAAAATTATCACATGCGAAATTGGTACAAAAAAACAACATGTGAATCCATCAAAAATTATCACATGCGAAATTGTTATAAAAAAAACATGTTATTTCATCAAAATTATCACATGCGAAATTGGTACAAAAAAACAACATGCAAATTAATAAAAAATTATCACATGCGAAATTGTTATAAAAAAAACAACATGCGATTTTAAAATACGGGAAGATGATCTGACGGCTGAGATTGTAGCGTACGTAATGTACGATAAGCAATATTGTACAGTACTCTTTACCTATATATATATATAGGACAAAGATCCGTTAGGAACCATCCGTTATTGCGAGAACCGCGAGAACCAATGTGAACACAAACAAAAATACTTAAAAATAGCTAAAAAACACACAAATTTTTTTTTTAATATTTTTTATAAAAAAAAATCGCTACTTTTAGTAGCAAAAAAAATTAAAAAAATTTTTTTGCTACTAAAAGTAGCGATTTTAACTTAAAAAATATTAAAAAAAAAAATTTGTGTGTTTTTTTGATTTTTTTAGGTTTTTTGGGGGGTTCAGTTTTTAGCATTTTAGATTGGGGGGAGAGGGGTTTAAGTTTTTTTTTTTTTTTTTTTTGGGGGGGGGGGGGGGGGTTAGGTTCTTTTTTAGGTTTTTTTGGGGGTTTTAGTTTTTAGCATTTAGCTTGGGGGGGGGGGGGGGGATTTAGGTTTTTTTTGGGGGGGGTGGGGGTTAGGTTTTTTAGCTATTTTAGGTTGTGTTCACATTGGTTCTCGCGGTTCTCGCAATAAAGGTGGTTCTCGCATGAACCTTACCCTATATATATATATAGGGGAATGTTCATTTGAGAAGAAAATTTAATATGAGAAGAAAAAGAAGAAAGGACATATTAGTAAAATACTATTTCAATTATAACTCATATCATTAATTTTTCACTCTTTAATTAATTAGTCAACTAATCATTAATTATGCTACATATAATCTACAAAACCTACACATATCAAAATTTTCCTACATATATCCTACACATTATAGAATTTTATCCTACACGCCTCGAAATATATCCTACACAACTCGTAATTTATTCTACACAACTAGTAATTTATTCTACATTTTAAATTAAGTTGTTTTTTTAATTTGGAAAAAGAATATATTTTGAAAAGAAGTAACAAATTTAATTTAGTTAGTTATTAAAGGAAAAAAATATAAATTAATGATTTATGTAAGTTTACCAATATACTCTTATATTAAAATTAAATGCAAATATTAAATGAAGTAAAATAAAGAATTCTTATTGGTTGAAACTTCTTATTTTTCCTTCTTTCAAAAAAATTCTTCTCATTTGAACCCTCCACTATATATATATATATATATATATATATATAGGGTAATGCTCCATAGAAAACCTTAGATTTTGAGAAAACTTTGCAAACTCAACATGTGGCCTAGATTGCTCTACATCAACATATGATTTTAGAGCTTTGGAGGGTAGGATTGTCTTTTTACACATGTTGTATCATTTCATACACACACCCTAATACACTTTAAGTCATTTCATTCACCATCATAAGTTTTGTACTTCACGCCACCCTCTTACCAACTCCTTCATCTTTCTCTCTCTAAAAAACATCAAGAACACTTTTTTTTTCAATTTTATCAGATTTGAACAAACCATTTCTCAAAGACCTAGATGTAGATCTTATACTCATTCCTTTCTATTGAAGCCACCAAATCTGAGGATCGAAGCAATTATCGAAGCTCTTCAAGAAAAGAAAGTAAGGTGTTGCTCTCATCACATATTTAATTCTGTTTTTAGAGAGAGAAAACTGATGTTTTGGAGAGAGAAACAACAATATTCATCTTGTTCATCTGGACACCAAGAACACACGCACAAATGTGTGTGAGAGAAACACGTTTAAAGATCTTACTTTTGTTATTTATGTAATTTGTTTAGATTTATACTTTTTATGATATTTGATAGATTTAAATTCAGAGCTTCGTTTGTTTATTTCAAAAATTTAAATCAAGACCAAGAAGAAATTTTTGTGTGCCCAATTTCTTTCTTCAAAAAATCCGATCTTCTTAGTTGTTTCAGATCTGTATGTGTTTCAAACATATGGGTTTGAAGCATATTTGATGTTAGATTCATTACTTTTGAGTTTTTTTATGAGTTCTTTGATTTTCGGTGATGTTATTTTCAATAAAATGTTTGTCTTTTTTTTTTTTCATCCTTACCAGGTGGTGAATTAATTGCTGAAATTGTAAGGTGTTATTGATTATATGTTAAAGAGTTTTTAGTTCTGTGTACTTTGTTAGTTGTTGTTTCAGTTGTTGTTTTTAGTTCTATGTACTTTGTTAGTTGCTGAATTTTAGACGTCTAATAATCGGCACATCTGTTTTTAGAAACGAAAAGCCAAGTTTGTCTTACAGCACAACCAACGTAACACGTGTTATAGTCTGAACTCCTGTTTCACAGCTAAACCATAGTAACATGTTATAGAGACATGTATTAGGGTATGACGATATATTAGAGACATGTATTAGGGTATGATGAATTAATTGCAGGTTTTTAGTTCTGTGTACTTTGTTAGTTGTTGTTTCAGTTGTGTAAGATTAATTTGCAGGTTTTTATTTTTGTGTTAAAAAGCTGTGCTTGGTTTGGTTGCTTGTTTGGGCTTTTGATCTGAATAGTAACTGTTTTTTGTTGGTTTGGTTGCTTTGTTTGGGGCTTTTGATCTGAATAGTAACTGTTTTTGTGATGTTATCTGAGAAAAAAGATTTTTTGGCTATGAATGTGTTAATATTTATGTCTGGTTAACGACTTAACGGTTATCTTATCTTTTTGTTATTAGGACGGTAATGTATTCAAGGGAAATAAGATCCAATTCTCGAGACCGTTGGTATCGTCAAACGTGGATCCGATGCTCAAGGATCATGACCATGTTTATGTTACAGCACAACACAACTAACACGTGTTATAGGTTGAACTTCTTGGACATGCATGTGTTACATGTGACATGAAACCCATGTAAAACGTAACACGTGTAACGTGTGACATGAAAACACATTTTTTATAACTTCCCTGGCATACGCACACCCACATGTTTACAAACCGTTTCAAGACCGACCCAAACAATAAAGCAAGGGTAGCCGCTGAAAAGCTAAGGCAGCAAAGGTAGCCGCTGAAAAGCTAAGGCAGACTTTCAAAGGAAGCTCCACCATTTTCTTAGTGCTATGTATTTTAGTTTACTAGTAATATGTAATGTGAGACTCTTATTTTGTTTTGCCTAGTACATGATGTTAAAACGGTATGGACTTAACACATTCTGGAAGTCTTAACACACGTTATAAAAGAGGCTTAACACACGTTATATCAGGTATACTATGTTATTAAGTTACTATTGGAGTTTATGCATCCATTCTGGAAGTCTTAACACACGTTATAATAGAGGCTTAACAAACGTTATATATGTCAGGCGCGTAACACATGTTACAGTTGTTTTGGTCAAAAATTACCTAAGCAATTAAGTGATCAAATTAGTTGAGTGAGGTAGTGTGCTAAAATTATGTGTGAAAAATGTGTTAACAAAATTAGATATGAAAACAGTTTCAGGATACGGCTCAGGATATAGAGCTGTATCTATGATCAAACAATGAGCAAAAAAGTAAAGGTTGACACGTGATGTACGAGGAAAGCCCTTGATCAATCTAGATCGCCGGCATAAAACCTCGGGAGCTGACAATCGCAGCTGCCTTGTTCTTCTATTGCTTCAAATATCAGGATACAGTGCAGGATGTGGTGCGGATCGACTATGTGTTACATCGTAATTTGAATACAAGTGTTGTGTGTAGTGTTTGCAATGAGCTAGAGAGAAAAAGTTCGAAAATGTGTAAGTTGAGTGCCTTAATCTGATCCGCCCCCATCTATTTATAGTAAAACAAATGTAACCAACTATCCTACGTAACCGGGATCCAACGAATATTCCTTCGTCGAACGTTGTAGACCTGGTCTTTCGGGTTCAACGTCTCTCCTTTAACAAATACGCCCGAGTCTTGAGGAGATGAAGTCCATTTGACCGTTAGCAAGTCCCAGTCTTTAACCTGCATGTGATTAATTCGATATACCTCAGGATATCACCCAGGATGTTAGCAATATCCCCGTCCAGTATCCTGATCACAGATAAACAACTAAAAGCAGGATATAGTTCAAGATATGTATGCTTAGAAAATGAGCCATAACAATTGTCCCCAAATATATCGGTTGGTATACCAATCCAACGGATATATTTTAAAAGTTTTATCCCATAATTCAAGGCATTTAAAACGAAGCGACGGTCAAGATCACATCATAACCTCCAACGCGCTTTTAGCTCAATGGAGATCCACAATGCCCCTATATCTTCTCTCTTCTTGTTTGAAAAGCAGATATCTCCAACAGAGTCTCCAGGTAATTCCCCATTTCTCATTCACTTTCTATCAATTTTTCTAGCCTTATTCGTAATGGCTGCCGAGACCTTCACCCAGCAGAATCTCCTCAAAAATCCCGAAAAGGAAGTCTGTGCTTTTGACAACGCAGACATTGCGGCTTTGAGAGCTTCCGGTGCTTTTCCTGATAACACGGTCTTTAGACCGTTCGATTGGTCAATTCGATCGGATGTTTCTTCCGCCGATTGGGTTTGCTTTCCAGCATACCCTTTTTCGCTAGGTCTTCGATACCCTTTTCCCAAATTCATGATGCAATTCTTCCGAACCACCGGCATCTCTTTTGCTCAAACCATGCCCATGGTTTGGAGAGTATTAATCGTACTTAACCAAATCAGAAACCTTCACTGCCCCGACCTCTGCATCGAGGATCTGCCTATTGCTTATCGCCTCCGATCCCACGGCTCTAGCCGGTTCCTACTTTTTTTCGACCTCTAGCAAACCCCTTATTCTTAAAGCCACCAAAAACGAAGACGGATGGCAACACAAATTTTTCTTTGTCAAACGAGACTCCATTGCTGAGGGTGCCAACCTTCCGGTGGAGTGGTTAACCACCGGTAGGGTCATAAATGTTCTCATGGACCGTTAGGTTTTTATCTCTTATTAATATCCTTCTTTTCGATCCTTATGCAGTGAATTTCAAGAAAGTAGCTCCCCCTACCGCTGAATCAGAGGAAAGAATCAACACTGTTTACCAATTACCTGCAATAGACAGGAGTTTCACCACACACGTCCCGAGTTCCAGTCAATACTCGTCATCTGAAATGTCTGGTAAGGATTACTTTCAAAATAATTAGTCAAAACATTATAATAAAATAAAGAGTAATAATGATGTAAATTTTTTCCCTTTATGGAGCACCGGCCAAGATCCCTGAAGTCTTTGACCTCGACGAGTTGGACAGTTATTCTGATCAGGTTCAGATCAAGAAGGAAGCTAGTCCCAAGGCCACAGCCTCATCCAAACCTAGCAGTTCCAAAGCCATCATCATTCCCAAACCTTCACCGGCTACCAAGCCCCGGAGTTCAAGTTCCCGTAAAAGGAAAGAGCCTGATTCCCCTGTCATTTCTGACACATTTCCTTATGAGAAGCACGGGTTCATTGAAGCTAGAGGGTTTATGACTTCCTGTCACACCCCGACCGCGTAAAACAACAAATCGCGGCGGAAACATCGGGGCGTGTTGCAACAGAATCAATGTTTCATAACCATGGATACCAAAGGTGTTTCGTTTTATTAAACATTGAATAATTACATCGTCTGGAAATCTAAATACACAAATTAGACATAGTCTATCATTATTATTGAGTCACTAAGGCCTTGTCCAGTCCTATGTGAGCATGCATCTTATCAATCGATATCATCCAACAATACCTGAAACATATGTGAAAACGAGGTCAGCAAAGAAATGCTGGCGAGTACATAGGTTTTGTGAAAATAAGATTCATGACTTCTGTTTAAGAAAATGTTTAGTCATGAACCTTGTAATTTGCTTTGTCTTTGTAAATCATTTGAAAATCGATAAGATCAGGTGATATGTATAAATAAGAGAATAATGCATGATTAAATGAATAACCATGTAAAATGAGTTTGTGTAAGATAAGTTGTTTGTAAATCAATGTCTTGTGAAAAGTATGTTACTTGTATAAAATGTTCTATGTCTCAAACTGAAATGATTCAAATAACGCTACAATATGTAATACCATACAAACACTTATATATAGGAAGTACCAGCGGCGTATCCACCATGCTTGTATCATATTACACCCGCATCGTTACTTAATCATTTACTCAAACCAAACCAACCAATGTAAGAAGTCTATGTTTAAATCAATTGTCAAATGTATTGGGTAATATGTCAAAGTGTTCATGTCAAGATGTAAATCATATCAAAATGTCTATGTCAAATATCCATGTCAAATGTCTATGTCAAAATGTCATGTATGGCAAGTGAAATGTCTCAACTAAACCATATGCACAAAAACAAAGTATTGAAGTAAAACTTGGTTTAAATCAAAGTTATGTTTTGTGGGAAATGCATGATCAAATGTCAATCATGTTAAAATGTTTACCCAATCGTTAACCCTTTTTGTAAAATCGTTCTAGTCGTTCTTGTTTTAATTGTGAAACTACTTTATGGTCGATTCTCTAATAACATTCAAACCTTCTTGACGCGTTCCTCGCTCCATCTCGCTCTCGTTCTCGTTCTTAACAAACCCTTACCAAAGGATAAGTTAATAATTACAGATTCAGTCGCTACCCACAACCCCCACACATAACAATGGGTGCAGTAAATAACGGGATTTGTCAGATCCTATGGTACCATAACCTAATACTGGTCGGCTTGATCATTGCTAATGAATGTCATCGGTCATGTAAACTACAACCAACAAGTTCGTTCACTTTATTGAAATTGTTATTAGTTTTTGAAATCATTGTATTCGTTCTTGAAATCATTGTATTCGTTCTTGAAATCATTGTTAGCGTTCTTGAAATAATTGTTATTGTTCTTGAAACCACATAGTAATTGTTATTGAAATCATTGATAAAGCATTTAGCACATATGAGTCACCCCAAAACAGTTTGGAAAACAGTAAAAGAGGGGAATAATGTACTCGCCTGGGAGTGCTTAGGAGTCTTGAACAACTACCAAGTAAGCTAGAGGAGTCCCGGAAATCAAACGGTACCTAATATAGGTAACTACATAATTAACCCGGACCTAAATCGGAAGACTGGGTAGCAGGAGGGTTTGTAAACCAAATGAGTGTAGGAACTCATATGATATGGTTTAACAAAGCCTACATACTAAATGAAACCTAACCTAAGTATTATCGACCCATCGCGACCCATTAAGGTAACTTATGCTACTTTAACGCGTCGTGCGCGTGAAACGCGTTCGGACCGTCTAACTAGTCCTATGACAAGTGTTATATGCCTAAACATGTTACAAAATCAGTTATGTGACAAAAGTTTAGGTTACATATGCTTAATTACCAATTATACATGAAAAGGGTATTCTGGTAATTTACCTAAGGCATATAAACTACCTATCATACAACTACTTAAACGATGTGACCATAGGGTATAACCTCGGAAGGTTATGCCCTATACTAGGGTCACCTAATGTGTTTGGTCGGATCCTAATGATCGACCAAACTGGGTCGGGTTCGAAGGTATAAGCGATTTATCAGATCGCTTATCCTACGACCCTAGACAACGTGGTAATCAGTAGGCATAGTCCCAAGGGACTATAACCAACGTGATTACAATCACGTTGCGAAGTTCAAACGAACTTCGCATTGACCATTACTGGTCAATGCTGAAAGTCAAACAAAGTTTGACTTTCTGACTCGAAAAGCAGTAAAATAAGGAAAAGAACGAAAGAATACTTACGAAGGGTCCCCGAATGCTAATCCCGATTCAAAAATCTCAGGTATGAAACAATAGTTTCAACTTAGAGTTTCTCAAATCAAAGTTCTAGTGATTTTAGCAATGGGGGTGGATGGGTATTTATAGGAATACCCGAACCGTTAAGATCGTTTCATGGAAAACGTGCCTTAATCCCATCCGTACATGTGTTGCAAAGTTATGGTGCTTAGGTGCTTAAATTATATCCATACATGTGTTGCAAAGTTATGGTGCCTAAATTCCATCCTTATCCGCTGACTAAGCAAGTTTAGAATGTGTGGTTGTGAATTAAACAACGGCTAATACATCGAATCTGGTCCCGAATGCGAAAAACGATCCAAATGACGTGACGAATGGATTTTTCTTATGGCGAACACTAAAATAAAATATTTTAGTGCTTACATAAATTTTTGGATGTCTGGATGTATTCAGAACGTAAGTTATGCGCGAAAATGCAAACTTGTGCACTTTTGACACTTTTAGTCCCTGAATGACCCAAAAGTTTATTTTAGCACACCGAACCCCTCAAAGCCTATTTCTAAGCTATGTAAAGGATATTTATGGTATGTTTAACTTATGGTCATGTTCCGGAAGGTCTGTTACAGTTCAAATTGGCATACTTTCGCAGTTTGTCAACTTTAGTCCCTGTAAGCGATTAAACTTGATTTCACCACACCAAACCTTCCAAAACTTATATATAAGTTATGTAAAGGTTATTTAAGGTATGTTAAGCCTATTTCACTATTCCGGAGTGTTCGTTGGATTAAACTGGTTATATTTACGCATCGGTGCGCGTATAACCTTCCAGAAAGCGATTTAGAGTTTGAAATTGAACAAAAATTGATATGTACAAATGATACACATATTTTTACAAATCCCAAATATGAAATACAATATTTCATTGGTTCGGCATTTGTTTGATGGCCGTGGAGGCACAGGTGTTACAGTCTCCCCTACTTTAGGAAATTTCGTCCCGAAATTTATTTAGAGGAAACTTGTGAGAGTTTAAAACATAAAGTTGAAAAGATCAAATAACATTGGTTAGGGTTCTGAACTTCTAGTAATCTTTAATAACATCATGATTGCAATGTAAGAGGGATACTTATATACAAGTATATGAAGCGTCATTGGTGCGTCCACCGTACCTCCATTACATCGTTCTCATTTCGTTATTGTTGTCACTATCGGTTCTTACACATAACAAATCTTACTGGGTTTCTGTGCACTAAATTTCATAATTATGTACGCGTCCATAATCAGACAATTCCTTGCATAGTTCACACAGTCTATTTTATAATGTGTAGGGGAAAACCAAATGAACATTCTTATGATGAGTGTGACTAGACCCCATAGAGTCTTTTTAATTAAATCAATAAATGATCTAAATAGACTATCAAGGAGTCTGTCCAGCTACATCACTAGATGTCGTTCTTTAACCAAATTGTGAATCAATCTTTTTGACTAGACCACTAAAAGGGTCTCTTATCGAACCATGGAGTGGTACTATATAACCCAAGGGTCTTAACTACCACGTAGAAGCCCATAAGGATTTAAGGTAGTACCTTTTGAATATCCTACTATGAATCCCTCATATGAAGATATGAAAGATTCTATGAGGATTTGAAAATCGTACCACACAAGAACATAGAGGAGAACACATAAACACATAACATATAATCGCATAATCGTTCAATTTGTTTAATTGTTTAATTTGTTATCGTTGGACACGGGTATTTAAAGCATACTAGGGATCAAATCCTTAATTGCGGTAATTTGGATTGATCCATATGAATACCCTGCTTGTTGACCACATGACCCAAGAACTGAACTTCTTTAAGCCAAAATTTCCCCTTGGAGGATTTAGCGAAAAATTTGTTCCTTCTTTAAGGGTTCCAGTGTCAATGAAAGTGTTGATCGTTACCAGCTCGGGATATGAATAGATCAAGATGTCATTAATAACAATGACGAACTGATCCAAATAAGGCTTGCAGACTCAATTTATTAAGTCCTTGAAGATGGCTGGAGTATTTGTCAACCTAAAAGGCATGACTGTAAACTCGTAATGGCCATACTTCGTGCAGAAAACCGTTTTGGGAATATCTTCTTCGAGAATACAAAGTTGATGATACCCAAAACGCAAATCGATCTTGGAAAAGCATGAACGCTATGCAGTTGATCGGAGAAATCGTTGATTTAAGGTAGGGGATATCGATTCTTGATGGTAAGCTTACTAGGCTTACGTTAATCGATATACATTCGAAAAGATCCATTTTTCTTTTCACAAGGAGAATAGGAATTTCTCCAAGGTGAAAAGTTCGGACGGATGAATCCTTTATCAGACAACTCTTGAAGTTGTTTTGATAATTCTTGCATCTTGCACGGTGCAAGACGATAAGATACTTTAGATTTAAAAGAAACAAGTGTTTGAGGTTCTTAGGGAGATCTCAAGTGATCGTAAAAATGACAGAACCACACGAGTAGTTTTGTCTTTGTGTTGACATCACAAGGTTGAATCAAACATTCATACAATTGCATTAGTTAAAAATAAAACCACAAATTTTATTTATATAACAACTGCATTGTCTTTAAATGTTACAAGATAACAACCAGAGGAAATACAAAATGCTAATCGTTCATCGCTGCATCGTTGATAGCCAGCCTCATTGATGTTAAACACTCAACCATGTGCTGGATTCGCATTGACGTTGGCATTCGCATTAGGGTTTGCGTTAGCATTTGCATTCACCAGTCTTGGGCAGTTGTGGCGGAAGTGACCAATCTCTCCGCAGTTGAAACATGAACCCAGTGGGAATCTCACAGCATTCCCTTGAACCGGAGCTTGAACCTGAGCAGCCTGATTTTGTCCGAAACGACAAACCTTGGCCAAATGCCCAAGTTTACCACACGTCGTGCATTGCCAGCAAGCTTGTTGTACTGCGTGATGACCGTTGCAGCGTGCACAATAAGGTGCGGTACCGGCATATGCTTTCTTTGCAGGTGGCTGAGCTGGTGGGTTCCGCGGATTCTGAGCAGTCTGTGCTGTAACAGCAAAGTTCTGGGCACCCTTCCGTTTCTTCGATTTCTTTGACGTCTCACCTTCCTTTCCCTTCTCGTTTTGACCATTCTTGCTATCCTCCTTGTCAGACCCCTGCTTCTTACCCTTGTCACCCTTTCTGTGTAACTTATTCTTCCGAATCTGCGACTCAGTCAATGTCGCAGCTAACTCGATCGCCTGACGGAGTGTGGCAGGGCTACTACCAGTAAGGATGTCTTGTACCGAGTCAGGTAGGCCGTCGATGTACCTTTCGATAGCTATGTCAAGTGGGGTAACCATTGTCGGGCAAAGCAGACTCAACTCCTCAAACCTATCAGTATACGCCCTGTGCTCACCACTATCTTGCTTCAACTCATCAAATTCCTTCTCCAAAGCTCGCTGCTCATGACGAGGACAGAATTCCCTCATCATGAGAGCCCTAAGTTCAGCCCATGTCTGTGCGAGAGCAACTTCCGCACCTCGGTCTCTCATTACCCCATTCCACCATGTAAGAGCCCTCTTCTGAAACACGCTCGAGGAGAACTCGACCTTGCGATTATCCGGGCACTGCACGTGGCGAAAAGTATTCTCAATGCTTTCGAACCACTGAAGAAGCCCAGTTGCTCCTTCAGAACCACTAAACTTAAGTGGTTTAGCCTGGTTGAAATCCTTGTATTTGCATAGCACATTGTTGTTGTTGTTGGCTTGGTTCCATTGAGCAAAGAGGTTTGGGAATTGAGCAGCCATTTGCTGCGCAATGATTTCTGCCAGCTCGGCAGTCTCTATCTGGCTTTCGCGTCGAGGAGGCATTGTCTAAAAGAGGAAACATGAAAGGAAACGAGTGAGAGAATTTAGACGAAAAGAATGAGATGAAACAAATCTGATGAAAGAAAGGATAGTGGTCATTTTTTTGTTACTACAAAGCAACAAACGACCTTGGTGATTAGTCAAAGTAAATAGGTTAAAAATAATGTATCGCGAAGACATGCTCGCCTATAAGTGAACACTCATCCCAAGAATTCCCAGGTAAGCACAACTGGTCTCGCGTCTGATGAGATGTATACGAAGTGCTTGCCTAGCCAGAAAACCCAGAATACAGGCATTCACCCTTCCAGTTTGCACGTGTTCACATTATTTAAAACCCAAAACCTTGACGAGATTTTGAAAATTCAAAGGGGTTCAAAACCATATAACAGAGGGTTCAAAACCTTACAATAGAGGGTTCAAAACCTAGAAATTAATCATCCTAGAACAGATGATTAGTTTTCAAAGCGGTTTTGAAATTTACGTTCTTGTTGTGGTCGTCACCTAAGGATAGGTGACGGTATTGTTTTATGACTAAACGCAAGTAAACTCGCGTTAGGGTCCTAAGAAGGTTATAGACTTGGTCAAAGCATTACTAATTACTAATAACCTAATTCCCTATAACCATTGGCTCTGATACCATCTTTCTGTCACACCCCGACCGCGTAAAACAACAAATCGCGGCGGAAACATCGGGGCGTGTTGCAACAGAATCAATGTTTCATAACCATGGATACCAAAGGTGTTTCGTTTTATTAAACATTGAATAATTACATCGTCTGGAAATCTAAATACACAAATTAGACATAGTCTATCATTATTATTGAGTCACTAAGGCCTTGTCCAGTCCTATGTGAGCATGCATCTTATCAATCGATATCATCCAACAATACCTGAAACATATGTGAAAACGAGGTCAGCAAAGAAATGCTGGCGAGTACATAGGTTTTGTGAAAATAAGATTCATGACTTCTGTTTAAGAAAATGTTTAGTCATGAACCTTGTAATTTGCTTTGTCTTTGTAAATCATTTGAAAATCGATAAGATCAGGTGATATGTATAAATAAGAGAATAATGCATGATTAAATGAATAACCATGTAAAATGAGTTTGTGTAAGATAAGTTGTTTGTAAATCAATGTCTTGTGAAAAGTATGTTACTTGTATAAAATGTTCTATGTCTCAAACTGAAATGATTCAAATAACGCTACAATATGTAATACCATACAAACACTTATATATAGGAAGTACCAGCGGCGTATCCACCATGCTTGTATCATATTACACCCGCATCGTTACTTAATCATTTACTCAAACCAAACCAACCAATGTAAGAAGTCTATGTTTAAATCAATTGTCAAATGTATTGGGTAATATGTCAAAGTGTTCATGTCAAGATGTAAATCATATCAAAATGTCTATGTCAAATATCCATGTCAAATGTCTATGTCAAAATGTCATGTATGGCAAGTGAAATGTCTCAACTAAACCATATGCACAAAAACAAAGTATTGAAGTAAAACTTGGTTTAAATCAAAGTTATGTTTTGTGGGAAATGCATGATCAAATGTCAATCATGTTAAAATGTTTACCCAATCGTTAACCCTTTTTGTAAAATCGTTCTAGTCGTTCTTGTTTTAATTGTGAAACTACTTTATGGTCGATTCTCTAATAACATTCAAACCTTCTTGACGCGTTCCTCGCTCCATCTCGCTCTCGTTCTCGTTCTTAACAAACCCTTACCAAAGGATAAGTTAATAATTACAGATTCAGTCGCTACCCACAACCCCCACACATAACAATGGGTGCAGTAAATAACGGGATTTGTCAGATCCTATGGTACCATAACCTAATACTGGTCGGCTTGATCATTGCTAATGAATGTCATCGGTCATGTAAACTACAACCAACAAGTTCGTTCACTTTATTGAAATTGTTATTAGTTTTTGAAATCATTGTATTCGTTCTTGAAATCATTGTTAGCGTTCTTGAAATAATTGTTATTGTTCTTGAAACCACATAGTAATTGTTATTGAAATCATTGATAAAGCATTTAGCACATATGAGTCACCCCAAAACAGTTTGGAAAACAGTAAAAGAGGGGAATAATGTACTCGCCTGGGAGTGCTTAGGAGTCTTGAACAACTACCAAGTAAGCTAGAGGAGTCCCGGAAATCAAACGGTACCTAATATAGGTAACTACATAATTAACCCGGACCTAAATCGGAAGACTGGGTAGCAGGAGGGTTTGTAAACCAAATGAGTGTAGGAACTCATATGATATGGTTTAACAAAGCCTACATACTAAATGAAACCTAACCTAAGTATTATCGACCCATCGCGACCCATTAAGGTAACTTATGCTACTTTAACGCGTCGTGCGCGTGAAACGCGTTCGGACCGTCTAACTAGTCCTATGACAAGTGTTATATGCCTAAACATGTTACAAAATCAGTTATGTGACAAAATTTTAGGTTACATATGCTTAATTACCAATTATACATGAAAAGGGTATTCTGGTAATTTACCTAAGGCATATAAACTACCTATCATACAACTACTTAAACGATGTGACCATAGGGTATAACCTCGGAAGGTTATGCCCTATACTAGGGTCACCTAATGTGTTTGGTCGGATCCTAATGATCGACCAAACTGGGTCGGGTTCGAAGGTATAAGCGATTTATCAGATCGCTTATCCTACGACCCTAGACAACGTGGTAATCAGTAGGCATAGTCCCAAGGGACTATAACCAACGTGATTACAATCACGTTGCGAAGTTCAAACGAACTTCGCATTGACCATTACTGGTCAATGCTGAAAGTCAAACAAAGTTTGACTTTCTGACTCGAAAAGCAGTAAAATAAGGAAAAGAACGAAAGAATACTTACGAAGGGTCCCCGAATGCTAATCCCGATTCAAAAATCTCAGGTATGAAACAATAGTTTCAACTTAGAGTTTCTCAAATCAAAGTTCTAGTGATTTTAGCAATGGGGGTGGATGGGTATTTATAGGAATACCCGAACCGTTAAGATCGTTTCATGGAAAACGTGCCTTAATCCCATCCGTACATGTGTTGCAAAGTTATGGTGCTTAGGTGCTTAAATTATATCCATACATGTGTTGCAAAGTTATGGTGCCTAAATTCCATCCTTATCCGCTGACTAAGCAAGTTTAGAATGTGTGGTTGTGAATTAAACAACGGCTAATACATCGAATCTGGTCCCGAATGCGAAAAACGATCCAAATGACGTGACGAATGGATTTTTCTTATGGCGAACACTAAAATAAAATATTTTAGTGCTTACATAAATTTTTGGATGTCTGGATGTATTCAGAACGTAAGTTATGCGCGAAAATGCAAACTTGTGCACTTTTGACACTTTTAGTCCCTGAATGACCCAAAAGTTTATTTTAGCACACCGAACCCCTCAAAGCCTATTTCTAAGCTATGTAAAGGATATTTATGGTATGTTTAACTTATGGTCATGTTCCGGAAGGTCTGTTACAGTTCAAATTGGCATACTTTCGCAGTTTGTCAACTTTAGTCCCTGTAAGCGATTAAACTTGATTTCACCACACCAAACCTTCCAAAACTTATATATAAGTTATGTAAAGGTTATTTAAGGTATGTTAAGCCTATTTCACTATTCCGGAGTGTTCGTTGGATTAAACTGGTTATATTTACGCATCGGTGCGCGTATAACCTTCCAGAAAGCGATTTAGAGTTTGAAATTGAACAAAAATTGATATGTACAAATGATACACATATTTTTACAAATCCCAAATATGAAATACAATATTTCATTGGTTCGGAATTTGTTTGATGGCCGTGGAGGCACAGGTGTTACAGTCTCCCCTTCTTAACCAGGTTAGTATTCTTGAACCATATCCTGCAGCTTATATCATTCACATGTATTTATCAAAATCAATACCTGTCCTCCTATTTTTTGCAGGGTCTCGAGCGTTTGGTTCATCTATATCAAGAATCTTGCGGGCTCAACAAGACGCTTGAGTCTAAGTTAAAGAAGGCGGAAGTCACGATCTCCGATCAAGGCATGATTGCTGCCGCTAAATCTCGTCATTACGAGGAGAAATTCAAGGCTATGACTCAAGAACATCAGACCGCTCTCAACAAAGCTATTCTCCAAGCCCAAGCTGATCTTGACGCTGCCCATGCGCAACATGAACGGGATATGGTCAGCAACCGGGAAAGCCTCAAGAGTTCCGTCGTCATTTCTCTCCTCTAAGCCAGGTTGAAGATGGCCCATGAAGCCAAAACATTAGGTTTTGAATGCCCTTCTTGGGACGTTGGTGCCTGGGAAACCAAGCTAAAGAACCTCGGCGGCACTTCTTCCAAACCAGCTGCCGAAGAGTCTTCCAAAGCAGTTGAAAAAGCAACCGATGCTGAGAAGGATGCTGAGGCGGATGCCAAGACGGATGCTGCTGAAATCATTATGGACGAAGAAGGCACTGCCCTCTAAAGCTTATTTCCTTTAAATTGTTTGAACAATTTTATGTCTTATGAACAATTTTTATTTCTGCATCAAAACAATTCGATAGCCGAAGGTGGATGGGTCCTGGGTTTCAGGATGAAACCTTCGGTTATCAACTAGTACTGATTGTTTCAAATAATTTTATCTTTCATATTTCTCGCTATTATCTTCTGTCTTTCTTAGTACAGATCTTAGCTTTATAAAATTTCGTACAATTATCTTTCAAAAATATCCTGATCAATATGCTCAATGATATATAATAAAAACTTTTTATTAGATAGAACTTCTAAACATTCCTTCAACTTTGTAGAAAGCTTTTTAAAGAGTGAAAAACAGTCCACTTTTCCAAAACCTGTTTTGATAATACCTAAATGATCAAAGTTTCTAACTAGTATTTTTTTTTTAAATATTTTAATCAAATATCCTGAAAAGTATTTTGAAAATATATTTTGAGAATATATCAGGATATTTAAACTTTTACCAAGCATAGTATTGTCAAAAACTTAAACAACGTTTACAAAGGAAAGGTCATACCAGGAATAGGGTATAATCCTATTATCAAACTTCAATCCCTTTGCAACTCTTCCAATGAAGATGTCCCCTGTTTGAGACACTTAATGCATTAGTTCTGAACCTTATCCTTTGAGCTTTACACCATTGCCTTAATAGGACTGTCCCCTGTGTACAATGTCTTCACCTACTTAGAAATCTTCTGGATATCAGTTCCCGTTGTATAGACAATTTTTCATGTTACAGGGGTAAAACCCAAGAATGTACTAGAGATAAATCCCTTGAATTCTGGGGGAAATCCCAAATTTTCGTGCGCTACAGGCGGGAGTGTATAAACTCCAAGACTTAGAAAGGTGAAAACCTTTAAACCTTAGAGAGTATGAAAATACCCTTTCGTGAGAGAGGGTGATCAATCCTCATATACCTTTAGGATTCAGGATATAGCCAACAGTAACGAAATTGTCAGCCACTTTTACATGGACTGGTCCCGCCACCTTGAACTATCTCCGAATAACTTGCGCTCCAGGCGGAGTGTTTAAACCCAATTCGGAAGAAAGGTGAATACCTTTAAACCTGTGAAGGGATCAGGATCCCTTGTACGTGAGAGAGGGGGCCAATCCTCTAATCTTCTGAAGTATCCTGAGTGAGCATCCTGGAGCTATATTCCGAAGCATATACTGCAAAACATCCTTAAACTAAGGTGGGTGTTAGCTTGGCTAACACCCCTCCGATGCTTAAGTTAGTATTGGGTTTCAAAGAATAAATTAAACCAAACATATTTAAAAAAGATAGAATTCATACCATCCTGAGTTAGAAATTATATTCTAAACTCACTTGAAATAAAGCTTAAGGTGTATAGCATTCCAAGATCTCGGTAGCATATCCCCTTCCATATTCTTGAGTCTATATGCTCCTTTCCCTGCTTCTGATTCAACTTCATATGGCCCTTCCCATTTTGGAGCTAACTTGCCATCGGCAGGATTAGTAGTATTCTGAAAAGCCTTTCTTAACACCCAATCTCCAACCTTAAATCTTCTGGTCCTAATATTCTTGTTATATGCTCTGGATATTCTTTGTTGATATGCTGCCATCCTTAGCCTTGCTGCATCCCTTTTTTCATCTATAGTATCCAAATCCTGACATAAGGTTTCAGGATTCTGTTTAGGATCCCGTAGGGTAGATCTTGCAGTAGGTATTGCCATTTCCGTTGGAATCATTGCTTCTGCTCCAAATACCAAGGAAAATGGGGTTTGGCCTGTTGCATTCTTTACCGTTGTCCTATCAGCCCACAAAAAAAGGGTAATTCTTCTGCCCATCTTCCTTTTTTGGCTCCAAGTCTCTTTTTTAAATTATTGACAATTATCTTGTTTGAGGATTCTGCTTGTCCATTCGCTTGAGGATGTACCGGAGTAGATGTTATCATTTTGATTCCCCAACTCTTGCAAAAGTCAGTAGTTCTCTTGCTTATAAACTGAGAACCATTGTCACAGATTATCTCGGCTGGTACTCCAAATCTGGTCAGGATATTTCTCTTTATGAAGGATACTACTTCTTGATCTCTAACTTGAACAAATGCTTCTGCTTCAACCCACTTGGAGAAATAATCCATCATTGCCAACATGAAAACCTTTCCTCCTGGAGCCTTTGGAAGCTTTCCCACTATATCCATACCCCACTTCATAAACGGCCAAGGGGAAACAATAGGATACAGCGGTTCAGCAGGCTGATGTAATATGTTACTATGTCTTTGACATGCATCACATCTTCGAGCATATTCTACGGCGTCTTTTCTCATTGTCGGCCAATAATATCCTGTCCTTAATACTTTTGAGAATAATGACCTGCCCCCAGTATGGTTACCACAATCCCCTTCATGTATATCCTGAAGTACTTCTTTGGCTTCAGGATCCTCCAAGCACCTCAAATACGGTCCTGCAAGAGATTTCTTGCATAAAACATTATTTATAATAGTGAATCGTGATACCTTCATCCTAAATGCCTTAGGATTTTCATTTCCGGGGATGTGTCCTTCTCTGAGATATCTCATGATTGGAGCCGTCCAGGACTTAGGATCCTCTTCAGGATACTCTGCTCCAGGATCCTGAATACCCGCTACTTCTTTATCCCGAGGATTCGTTGCAGGATACAAGACATGTAATATTGGTATTTGGGTTCCTTCTGGTATCCTGATCGATGATCCCAGATTTGCTAAGGCATCTGCTTCAGCATTATCCTCCCTTGGTACCTGTTCAAGTGTAAAAACATCGAAATATCCTGCTAATTTTTTGAGAATATCGAGGTATTCGATTAATTTCTCACCCTTAACTGCATAGGATCCATTAAAATGGTTAGTAATTAACAAGGAGTCAACATATACTTGCAAATTCTTGATACTCATATTCTTAGCCAACTCTAATCCTGCAATTAAAGCTTCATATTCTGCCTCATTATTAGTAGCAGGAAATTCACACCTAATAGCCTGGGGTAATATGTCCCCCTGTGGCGATTTTAGTAGTATACCTAAACCTACACCTCTTATATTGGATGCACCATCAGTATATAACGTCCATGATCCTGAAGATTCTCCTAACTGTTGAACTTCTAGGTCTACCTCGTCCTAAATGTCACTACTGAAATCAGCCACAAAGTCAGCTAAAGCCTGAGACTTTATGGCATTTCTAGGTTCATATACTAAATCATAAGCACTTAACTTTACTAACCACTTGGCCATCCTGCCTGACATCTCTGGTTTCCTAAGCACATTTTTGACAGGATAATTCGTTTTAACATGGATCCTATGTGTCTCAAAATAATGTCTAAGCTTTGTCGATGCCATGACTAGAGCTAATATCAATTTTTCTAAATGAGAATACCTAGTTTCAGCATTTAACAAACTTTTACTAACATAATAAACAGGATATTGCTGACCTTCATGGTCTTTTATAAGAACGGCACTTACAGCATTCCCTGATACATCGAGGTATAGGGATAGTGGTTCACCATTTTCAGGCTTCATCAATAGAGGTGCAATTGAGAGATATCGTTTCAAATCCTGCAAGGCTGCTTCATGCTTTGCTCCCCATTCAAATTTCTTATTCTTCTTGAGGATATCATAGAATTCCTTGCATTTTTCCGAGGATCTTGAGATAAATCTATTCAAAGCTGCTACTCGGCCTGTTAACCGTTGTACTTCCTTCATATTCAAGGGTGATTTTATATCCAGGATAGCTTTAATCTGCTCCGGGCTTGCCTCTATCCCCCTTTTTGTCACCATATATCCAAGAAACTTTCCTGCTCCCACTCCGAAATGGCACTTAGCAGGATTCAGCTTCATGTTATACTGATCCAGGATATCAAATGCTCCCTTGATATCCTGGAGGTGATCATCAGCCTTTTTAGATTTCACCACCATATCGTCAATATATACCTCCATGGTGTCCCCCAGCTTATCTTTGAACATCATGTTCACTAATCTCTGGTATGTTGCACCTGCATTTTTCAAACCGAAAGGTATGGCAGTATAGCAATATATACCTGTTGGTGTCATGAAAGCAGTATCCTCCTGATCCGAAGGCTCCATTTGAATCTGCTGAAATCCTGAGGATGTGTCCATGAACGTTAACATTTCATGTCCAGCAGTAGCATCCACCATTGCATCGATATGAGGGAGAGGAAATGGGTCTTTAGGACAAGCCTTGTTCAAGTCCGTGTAGTCTACACAGACTCTCCATTTCCCGTTTTTCTTCTGTACCACAACCACGTTTGCTAGCCATCTTGGAAACTTGACTTCTCTTATCATCCTGGACTTCAACAATCTTTCAACTTCTTCTTGGATAATCGTATTCCGCTCAGGAGCAAATTTTCTTCTTTTTTGCTGAACAGGCTTGAATGATCTGTCAATTCCAAGCTTGTGAGTGATAATGTCTTTGGATATGCCTGTCATATCCTCATGCTTCCATGCAAACGTTGACATCCTTCATTTCAAAAAGTTAGTTAACTGCACTTCAATATCCTGAGGGATATTGGTTCCTACGAGCACCGAGATATCAGGATTATCCTGATCCAGGATAATTTTCTTCACATCCTGCTCCGAAGCTTCCAACGCATCCCGGGCCCGCATCTTTAATTGCTATGCTTGATTAGGCTTGGTTGAAGATTTCATCGAAGATGAGTAGCATTCTTTCGCTTCCTGCTGATCACTTTCAACCATGACAACTCCCCAAGGGGTAGGGATCTTGATGCATTGGTGATATGTTGATGGCACAGCCTTCATATCGTGAATCCATGGTCTTCCCAGTATGATGTTATAGCAAGATAAGGAGTCCATCACACAGAAGCGTTGTATCGAGTTGACCCCTTCAACATATACTGGTAACTTTATCTCCCCTACGGTATTCCTAGCTTCTCCACTGAAACCAACGAGCACAGTGGACTTCGAAGTAATGTCCATCGGAGATACATTCATCCTCTTCAATGTTTCCAGCTGAATTATATTGACAGAACTACCGTTGTCTACCAGTATCCTGCGTACAAAATGGTTAGCCACATATAATGTTATTACCAAAGCATCATGGTGAGGATCCTGAACAGTATCCCTGTCATCACTATCGAAAGTGATCACTTTATCAGTTGTGAGGGTAGTCATCCTGACTGGTCTGTCTCCCCTCTCACTCTTAGCTTCCTTTGCATGTCTCTTGGCCGCCGAATACGAAGTTCCACAAATATCGGATCCTCCTGAAATAAAGTTAATTATCTTGGCATCTGCTGGGGGTGATGCTGCTCGTTCAGGATCCTTCTCGGGATCCTGACCTTTATTCTTCTTTTTTCCCAGCAAGTCCTTCAGATACCCTTTGCTTAACAGGTAACTTATTTCTTTCCTTAAAGCAATGCAATCCTCGGTCATATGTCCGAAGTCTTCGTGGAAGGCACACCATTTGGATTTATCCTTCCAATCAGCTTTCTGCTGGTTCTTTCGAGGCCACCTAGCTTTGTCCCCTAAACCCTGCATAGCATACATTAACTCAGGTATATTAACAGAAAAGCAGTATTCAGATAAGTCAGGATATTCTTCAGGATCCTCGTCTTCAACAGCATTCACTTTCTTGTTATCATTTCTGCCATATGGCTTGGAGCGATATAGCTTATATGAGGTTTCTGATTTCCTGTTAGTTGATTCATAGGTTGAGGTAGAATTCATCCTCTCCTGCATCTTCTTGTCATCTTCCAAACGGATATATCTCAAAGCCCTGTTACGAGCTTCGTCGAGATTCCTGCAGGGATTCATTAAAAGATCCTAATAAAACTGAGAATCCTTTTGTAACCCCATCTTAAAAGCTTGCACAGCTGTTGCAACATCAAGATGTGGGATATCCAAGGATTCTCGACTGAATTTATTCACATAATCCCTCAAGGATTCCTGAGGCCCTTGAGTTATCCTGTAAAGATCACTGGTTAGTTTCTCAAAACTCCGACTACAAGAAAATTGACTGTTAAATAAATTATCCAAATGAGCAAACGAAGTAATTGAGTGAGGAGGGACGTTTAACAGCCATTTTAAGGCTGATCCTGTCAGGGTAGAACCAAATCCCTTGCATAAGCATGCTTCCTTGAGATCTGGAGGGATAGGATTGATTTCCATCCGTTCCCTATACTGGGCAATATGCTCCTCAGGATCCGTAGTCCTGTCATACAGTTTCATGTTGGGAGTCTGGAATCTTTTTGGGATTTCTGCATCACAGATAGGATACGCAAAGCGGGATATTCTGTGGCTGTCTTGGGATACTTCCGGAATTGGTTGGACCACTCCAGGTACACTGGATATCATGTCCTTCAATTTCTGGAGCTCCCTGGTAAATGTTGACGTCATAGCTGCATCCTGCAAAGAGCCATTGTTGTTAGTAGCAAGAATATTATTATTTGACACATTACCGGTCTGAGGATTTTGGCCATATCCTGAAGCATATCCTGAACTCCTCACAGTCGACATCCTGACCGAGGAGGGTATCTCAGGAGTATGATTCTGAGAATGGCTTGGGACGATATTCCCCCTGTTATCCTCAATGTAAACTGCGGAACTGAAATTCAAAGCCCTGGGCTGTATAGGAGTGACAGTTTCTTCAGCGGGTCTACTCGAGCTAGCTTTTAAGAGTTGTATTTCTCTTAACAGCATTTGATTAGTTTCCTGTTGCTGCCTCATTTGTTCCTGCACACTTCCAAATAAAGTTAGAATTTCATCATTAGAGGCTAAAACGGGAGCAGATCCCTGAACACTCCGAGTAGGGATAACATCTTGAGATTGTGAAGAAAATGGCATCCTTGGAGGGGGTGGTGGAAGCACCGAACCGGTAGTAGCAGAGGTTGCAGCAGACATAGTGGAGGAGCTCATGTTTGATCTTGAGGCCATTGTAAACAAGGTGGCAAAAAGTTTTGAAAATAGAAAACCGATTAACGATTTTACAAAGATTTTTAGTAAAAGTAGCACCACTTGCCCCACGGTGGGCGCCAAATTGTTTTGGTAAAAATTTACCTAAGCAATTAAGTGATTAAATTAGTTGAGTGAGGTAGTGTGCTAAAATTATGTGTGAAAAATGTGTTAACCAAATTAGATATGAAAACAGTTTCAGGATACGGCTCAGGATATAGAGCTGTATCTATGATCAAACAATGAGCAAAAAAGTAAAGGTTGACACGTGATGTACGAGGAAAGCCCTTGATCAATCTAGATCGCCGGCATAAAACCTCGGGAGCTGACAATCGCAGCTGCCTTGTTCTTCTATTGCTTCAAATATCAGGATACAATACAGGATGTGGTGCGGATCGACTATGTGTTACAACGTAATTTGAATACAAGTGTTGTGTGTAGTGTTTGCAATGAGCTAGAGAGAAAAAGTTCGAAAATGTGTAAGTTGAGTGCCTTAATCTGATCCGCCCCCATCTATTTATAGTAAAACAAATGTAACTAACTATCCTACATAACCGGGATCCAACGAATATTCCTTAGTCGAACGTTGTAGACCTGGTCTTTCGGGTTCAACGTCTCTCCTTTAACAAATACGCCCGAGTCTTGAGGAGATGAAGTCCATTTGACCGTTAGCAAGTCCCAGTCTTTAACCTGCACGTGATTAATTCGATATACCTCAGGATATCACCCAGGATGTTAGCAATATCCCCGTCCAGTATCCTGATCACAGATAAACAACTAAAAGCAGGATATAGTTCAAGATATGTATGCTTAGAAAATGAGCCATAACAACAGTATGTATATACAAATCATGGTGTTTTGGAAACCACTAGCTTATACATGACACCATGTTGGGTTAAACCAAGATTATAACAGAGGCTTAACACATGTTATCCCAGGTATACGGTGTTACAACATTAACTTGTATGTTCCATATTAACCTGTACACGTGTTACGTTCAGTATATGCACATCATGGTGTTTTGCAAACCACTTTCATATACATGAATACAAGTCGGGTTATAATGGATGCTTTACATGTTATCATATGTATACAAGTGGGGTTACAACAAGATTACGATATTAACTAAGCTCACCATTAAACTAATCGCCCCCATCGAATGTTTTCACCCTTTGTCATTAAGCAATTACATGTTCCGAACAGACAAATTGTAACACATGTTAGATCAGTATATACACATCATGGTGTTTTGTAAACCACTAGCTTATACATGAATACATGTCAGGTTACAAAAAGATTATAACAGTGGCTTAACACATGTTATACATTCCAAAATGTGCAAAATAAATGATCTGTTTCATATTATATATTCCAAAATTACCGGTACATGTGTTACCATAAATGGCTCGTTTCATATTACACGTTACATACTAACTTGTACATTTATTACTTGTACAAGTTTTACGCTCAGTATCCACATTATCGGATATTTTAAACATCAACAAAAAATAAAATAGATATTACTTGTTTTTTTTTAATTAACAAAAGGTTAACACACGTTATATATCATTCTAACAGGGGCTTAACACATGTTATAAATGAACGAAGAATTCTTTCCCAAAGGATGTGACTTATTCAATGTCCCCGCATTAACGTCGCCTACATCCATCCAGCTTGTCAATTGAATATCTTTTATGGATCTGTTTCTGTAAATCAACACGTGTTATATATCATTCTAACAGGTGCTTAACACATGTTATGGGTCTGTCTCTGTAAATCAAGCAACCCAACAAAAAAACAATTATTTTTAAGATCAAAAGCCCCAAACAAGCAACCAAACCAACAAAAAAACCCGTTCAAAATCTCATCCTAAAGTTTTGGATTTATTTAAAATACATTAACATTAACCATTACTAGAACACGCATTAACTTCGCCTACATCCAGTGTTGCAAAAATCAGAATTAATCGGAGCCTAGGCGCTAGTCGGCCATGAACTGATTAATTTTGAGCTAGTCGGACCATTAGTTGGTAGTCGGTCCAAGCCGGTCCTAGTCGGTGCTAGGCGGTCCAAGTCGGCCCAAGTCGGCCAAATCGGATCTAGGCGGCCCAATTTTTTTTGTTTATATCTGGCCCAAAAAAAAGCATGTTTTGACCCATTAAAACATATTGGATGAGGCATTGACTAAACCTAGCCATCATACATTATCACCACTTCTTCTGTACGCCATTTGGATTTTGGACCACAAAAAGCATAAAAGGCAAGCAATTGGATGATTTTGGACCATAGAGGCACAGACAACAAGCAATTGGGCGACATTAAGAATTTAACCAGTATGATTTTACATTGTTTGTGTTTATATATTTGATTATGTTTTGTAAATGGGGTAAAACTTGAACTTGAACATGATTTATGTATTAATTAAGCAAATTAACATGTTTAGTGCCTTGTATAAGTTGTATTGTAAAAGAAAAAAAACGAGATTTGGCCAATATAGTTAATGCAATGCATGCTCAAAAGTTTTTAATGAAATATGTATAATGGCCGACATGTTTAAACAGAACTCATATAATAAATCATGTTCAAGTGGCTTATATTTTGACCCATTAAATATATTTTATAATTTGAAACTGGTGGTGTTAAATAGTATTAATGTTTTAATAATATAGTTATATATTATGATTTAAAATTAGTGGTGAAACAAGGTAATGGTTTGACTTGACAAACACTTAGGCCTTTCTTCTTTCTTATTCATTTGACATATTGCTACTTCTAATGTCATAAATGGAATCAACTGGCAATAAAAAACTTAAAAGGAAGTCTGATGATATAGGATGGGAATATGGACAATTGGTGGATCCAAATAACTTAGATAAAACTCAATGTAATTTACGTGAAAAGGTTATGTCTGGAGGAGTTTATCGATTGAAACAACATATTGCGGGCATAACGGGAAATGTGGCGGCTTGTCGAAAAACAACAAAAGATGATCAAGTGAGGGTTAAAAATGCTCTTTTGGATACCCAAAACAAAAAAAAAAGGCTAAGCAAGATAGTGATGATTCTTTAAGAGCCGAGGTAGACATATGTTTTCAAGTAATGAATGGGAGACGTGTAAGTTTGCTAAATTGCCAAAAGGGCAAGTTGCTTATGAAATAGTTGTATCTCCGTTATTTTGGAAGGGTGTGACAACATGTTTGAAAGTTTTTGCACCATTAGTCAAAGTCCTTCGAATTGTTGATGCGGATTGGAAGCCTTCAATGGGTTTTATATTTGGTGAGCTTCAAAAGGCAAAAAAAAGAAATTATCAAGGCTTTAAATGATAACAAAAATGCATACGAGCCTATTATGGATATTATCTCAAAAAAGTCATCCAAAAGGCTTGATACTTGTCTACATTTGGCAGCCTACATTTTAAACCCATATTATTTTTATAATAACCCGGAGGCCCGAGATGATTTAGATGCTAATGATGTGGTAGTTGAACTTGTTGGAGTTTTATTTCCGAAATATTATGATATGCAAAACAAAATTTTGGGGGTTGAGTTGCCAATCTACAAGCGTAAGCAAGGAAAGTTTGAGCGTCCAGTCGCTCTCAAAGCATGTGCGGTCAACGACGAGAATTTTGATCCGGGTAATTTAATAATTAATAATATCATGTGTTATAATTTTATGTGTGTTTTTATTTAATATATTATATTTTTTTATTAACATTATAGCAAATTGGTGGGAAACACATGGTAACTCAACTCCAAATCTAAAAAAGATTGCTATGAGGATACTTTCATTGACTACTAGTTCGTCGGGATGTGAAAGAAATTGGAGCATGTTTGAGGGGGTTAGTGGCTTTAATTAATAAATATAATTTATTATTACTTAAGCTTATTTTTGAATTTATTGTTTGTTTTGAACATATTAGGAACATACAAAAAAGAGAGATAGACTCATGGCGAGTAAAATGAATGATCTTGTTTTTGTACAATTTAATTCTAATTTGATGGAGAAAAACAAGAAAAGGAGGTTGAGAAATCGTGAATCACTTAAAGTCGATGATGATAGTGAGGCTAAAGAATGGATTGTTGATGTAGATGATGATGAAGAAGAAGAAGTTGAGTCGGGGCAAACTTCAAAGGCAGTTAATGATGACACGGGTGTTAATGAAATATCAGGTAATCGAAAAAGTGCTAGGATAAGTGCTAAGAAAAGTGGATCGATACAACTTTATGACGAAGATTTTATATCGGATGAGGAAGTAGATGAGGAGGTTGAATATGAGTCGGATGGTGTTGAAATCATTGAGCACTACGGGGAAGACGATGAGGATCTTGGAAATATTTGATCTTTAAAAAAGTTTGAACTAATATGTTAATGTTTGAATGTTTAAATACTTGATTTGCTATGTTTTAAACCTCGTTGTTTGAATTTTGAACTAATTTAACTATTATATTGATATTAATGTGTGTGTATTGAATGTTTAACTACTTGATTTGCTATGTTTTAAACTTACTTGTTTGAATTTTGAATTATCTTTAAGTATTATATTGATATTAATGTGTGTGTATATATATAAATTTAAAAAATACATATAAAAATTCTGATCCGATTAATCCCGATTAATCCCTAGTCAGTACTCCACCGCCCGACTAGCGCCTAGCGATCTCTACAACACTGCCTACATCCATCCAGCTTGTCAATTGAATATCTTTATGGGTTTGTTTCTGTAAATCAACACACGTTATATAACATTCTAACAGGGGGCTTAACACATGTTATGGGCCTGAGTCTGTGAATCAAGCAACCCAACAAAAAAACACTTACTGTTCAGATCAAAAACCCAAACAAGCAACCCAAACCAACAAAAAAACCCGTTCAAAATCTCATCCTAAAGTTTTTGATTTATTTAAAATACATGAACATTAACCATTACTAAAACACTTTCAGCACACAAAAACATATTAACAACCATTTCAACAAAAAATCAAGTGTGAAATGACATTTCAAGAACACTTACCGGATCTATAACCGTTCGATGAACACGAAGAAGATCTTCAAACCTTCTTCTTGTCATCGTTCTCTCTCTAAAACAACATACTTCAAACTTCTTCTCTCACACACACTTGTATGTGTGTTCTAGGTGTTATAGATGAACATGATGAAGATTGTTGTTTCTCTCTCTAAAACAAAAAATTCATCTCTCTAAAAACTTTTGTCCTGCCATCATTCTTTCTCTAAAAGATCTGGGATTAGTGTTTGTTGAGATCACTTTTAGATCTGGGATTAGTGTTTCTTGGAATCTTGAAGGTAGATATTTGAATTCTGAAATGAGATATCCTCTTCTTGTTCTTCTTCACGTTTATGGGGTGGGGGAGGAAAGAGAAAGAGAAAGAGTTGGTGATTTGATGGTAGTGCATAGGGAAGTGGAGTGGGTTATTTTCAATGGTCAAAAAGCCACTTTTTCACTACCCAAAATGCCCTTCCACTTGTACTAATGTGTATTATAAGATTTCTTTTAAATCTAATTCTTACCAAAATGAAGAGAGCCATTGATCAAGTTAGATGAAAGATAATCAATGGATGACATTGGGTTTGCAGAGTTTTGTCAAAAAGATAGAGTTTTCCATATAACCATGCCCTATATATATATATATATATATATATAGTGGGGATCCAACGGAAATTGTGTTTTTCCTAGAAAGTCTAGGAAGCGATCTGGGCCATCCAATGGGTGTGTTTAATGGTTGAGATCATTTTGGTAATATGTGTTTCTTAAAAATATGATTATTTAATTAATCAGGGGTATATATGTCATTTAGCTTGTTTTAAATATGGAAATAATTGTCATTCCATAACCACCCCACATTTCTTGCGATTTCTCTATCTCTTTCTCTCTCTCTCTCTCTCTTCCTTCTATCCTTCATGAAGAAACATATCAAGAAAACACATCTTATTAATCAGCTTGCTAATCTGCTTGCTGTTAAAACACAGCGTCAAGAAATCCTCCAACATTACCAGCATGGATGGTAAAACACAACGTATGAATCTGCTTGCTGTTAAAACATAACTGTATGAATCTGAATGCTAAAACACAACTGTATGAATCTGCTTGCTGTTAAAACACAACTGTATGAATCTGCTTGCTGTTAAAACACAACTGTATGAATCTGAATGCTAAAACACAACTGTATGAATCTGCTTGCTGTTAAAACACAACTGTATGAATCTGAATGCTAAAACACAACTGTATGAATCTGCTTGCTGTTAAAACACAACTGTATGAATATGAATCATAAAACACAGCGTCAAGAAATCCTCCAGCATTACCAACATGAATGCTAAAACACAACTGTATGAATCTGAATGCTAAAACACAACTGTATGAATCTGAATTCTAAAACACAACTATATAAATCTGCTTGCTATTAAAACATATCACCAAGAACAAGCTGATGGTTTTGCAGTTAAATGTTAATAACCATCTCCACAATCAACAAGTGTGTTTGAAGCCATAATTTTTCTCTCTGAAAAATTTATTGAATACGAATACTGCTGGTGAAGAAGAAAACGATAGAAAGAATTGTATATACATATGAATTGAATGAGATTTGGATTTGAAACACAACCAAAATTCCAAAAATCATGGACATAATCAGTTACATTCGAGATCATGCAATGTTAGTTAATGAAATATAAATTTCAAGAATAAAATTAAAATGTGACATTACATAATTGCCCTTCTAGTTAAAATAACTCAATGCCACATGTCTAATTCTCATTGCTTCCTAGACTTTCTAGGAAAAATACACTTTCTACCCAACTCCTACTATATATATATATATATATATATATATATATATATATATATATATATATATAGTAGGATGGTTCAAATAAAAACCACTTTTAACGCGAAAACTCAAAAACTAACTAAAAAAAGCCTAAAAAACACACCAAATTATTTTTTTTTACAATTTTTTTATTAAAAATCGCTAGTTTTTGTATATAAAAGAATCCTTTTTTTCAAAAAAAAAGTTGTAGTGCACATGTGCACACAATTTTTTTTTTGAAAAAAAGTTTTTTTATATACATAAAATAGCGAAAATTGGTAAAAAAAATTAGTATGTTTTTGAAGGAGTATGGTCCCAGATCTCGCACCAACATGGTCGCGAGTGACCATTACCCTTATCAAATACCCCCACCGGCAAGAACTTATCTGCGTCCGTGCGGGCACGCACGAACGCAGCGGTCGAATCCAATGGGTCAAATGATGGGAAGACTTACCTTGTGTATGAAAATGGGTGTTACACATAGCGATGCGGCTTTGCACCGCATCCTATGAACATTTTTGTCACGACAAGGGATCTAGGTAACAACATTAGTTACCACATGCGGCGATGCGGCCTAGAAAGCAAAGACGCGGAAATAAATGCAGTTACTGCGAGCAGCGACGCAGCCTGGCACTGCATCCTGCCCACAGAGCAAGTGGGACTGACGCCTTAACAGCAAGTGGCGCCAATGACAGTTGCCTTTCAGCCCACACGTAAGTGACAGTTGCCTTTAGCCAAGTTTTAAATTTATAAAACACGATATTTACTAACACTAAACACACATGTGGGCAAGTGCACCCATCGTGAGCGTAGTATAGTGTTGGTAAGATACCGAGGTCGTCCAAGGATACAAGAGCTTTTAATATCGGTTTATCCTCAATGTCTAATCAAATCAAAAGTTTAGAAAAAGGTTTCTAAACTAGAAAAATAAAACTATCTAAAATGCTGAAAAATAAAATAAAAATAAAAACAGATAGACAAGATGAATCACTTGGATCCGACTCGTGTTTAGTGTAACCTTTGATTATTTCCGCACTTTTCACTTTTTAAGTGATTATCTTAGTTATTGTAGTAGGCTCCTCTTCTGAAGGTGACGTTACCCTCAACCCAGTAGTTTGAGTCAGCAAGGATACAATCCTAAAGGGTTGGATTATTGAAAGATAATTAATTAAGTTATTAATGCATATTATGGTAGGCCCCTCTTCTGGAGGTGACGTTACCCTCGGCTAAGTAGTCTGAGTCAGCAGGGATATAGTCCTAAGTAGCCGGGTTAAAGTTTTAATAGTAGTTTACATATGAGGGGGTCAAGGAGTTCGGACCCCCGCCATCCAATACCAGTGGGTATTGAAGGAGGTCCTACTAAAGTTGACCCATGTCCTTGTAGGATCTATACACTGAACAAGGCAAGACTCTTACCAAACCGTTCCCTTAACCCCCGACCAGGTAGCCAACATACCTCCATATAGACCGTGGAGATATGAATGTTGAAAATCTTTTATTTTATATAGACAGTAAAATAATGCCAAGACACCACGGACAAACGATAAGGAAGACTCACCTTCAACACAAGAAACTAGTTATTAAAGTCATTAATACATAACCAAATAAAAAGTGCGAAAATATTAAAAATAAAAAGTATTACACCAGACACTTGTCTTCACCAAGTGATGTAAGAGACTTAGGCAAACATGGCCTTTGATTGTCAAGAACTCTTACGATCAATCTTGGATCCTGAGTGTAAGGACTCTCAAAATTATCCTAAAAATACCCGTAAGTATAAACCCGGACCCCTGAAACCCTAAACCATATTAAAAATCAAGAAAAACAAATTTTTGGGTTCCAGGCGGGCCGCGTAAAGCACAACACATGTCTTACGCGGGCCGCGTCAAGTCCTGTTTGACCGGATAAGTGTTTCAGATCCACGTAGTGTCCAACTGTCGAACCTACTTATGACCAATCGACCCTACTCATAGACTAGGCGGCCACGCGGGCCGCGTAAAGTTAAGCTGAAGGCTTACGCGGGCCGCGTGAGGCCTCAATTTTAGCTATAAATAGCTTGTTGCATGCACAGTCCACTGGTGTCGAAATCCAAACATAAAAACGAATTTCTACTGCTCTAAAGGTCGAAATTTCATATATTATTAGCGGGGCGCTGCTCCGATACTGGGTATTAACTCGATCGCTGCTACGATTTAATGTCCGATCGATTAAAACTATCCAATGGATGTTTAAGTGCTGCCCACATTAGGGTTTATGCTTTGTCATTCGTCGTGAATTCGATGAATTTTAAGTATTGCACTTTGTCATTCGTGGCGAGGGTTTAATCTCGTGAGTTATCGTAAATGTTGTATTAGTTACTAACCGAGTTCGTGTGCATGTTATTAAATTTAGGTTAAAAAGGCTAAATCAGTAGGCTAAGCTCTGTCCACATAAATCTGCAATGTGAGTCATTCTCTTTTAGCAAAGTGCTTTATAAATTCTTAAATATTTTCAAAGTTATAATTACAGGGATTAAGTCTTTGTAATCACCAAATTACAGCCGGTATGTGGGGTTTTGTATACATTACTTGATAATCTTCACCATTGGTCCAAGGGGTAGCCAATGGGTGATATGACCATAGTCACAGAAACGAGTCGAGTGACAAATACCGTGGGTAGTTGGTTGATATCTGGAAAAATTGTAATCGCTCTTAATACTGTAAATTATAACAAACGTGTCGTTTTAATAAATAGAATGATTCACCAGTATTTCCCGCTGACAAAACCTTTTTCAAACATGTTTCAGGTGATCTGTTGTGATCCAGGAAAAGTGCCGCGAAGCACTACAAGCTTAAGGAAGTGGCTTAATAGAAAATAAAGAAACATGTTTTGTAAAATAAAGATTTCTCAGTAAAATCATATGATTGTAAACTATCGGGGTTTATCCCTAATTGTGAAATGAAATAATCGGGAAATTTTAGCTTTTAAAAAGATCCTGTTAAAATCTTCCGCTGTTAACTCAATTAAACAAATACCACGGGATTTTCTGTCCCGCGGCTCCTGAAACGGGTCAAACCGGGTCGGGGGCCGTGACAGAAAAAGGTGGTATCAGAGCCACTGAGTTAAGCTAATTAAGTATTTAGAAATACTTAAAATTTTCCTGATTGCCATTATGTGATTATGTGTTTTATTAACTGACTATTTGTTAGTTACAGTATGGGTAAGCAAAAGCTTTCGAACATCTATCTTAAATTAGATAGTTTTCCAAAAGAGAAGGGAAGTTCATCCCAATCCTCAAGATACTCAGTAGATACTGAGGAGGGAATATTTGTTCGTAAAGCCCATTATGAGGAACCACTTTCTCCTAATAAAAGAAGTCTGATTATTAAGAAAAGTCAGGAGAAAATAAAGAAATCTCAATCAAAAGAAATGAGAGTTAATCAGGAAATCCAGAAACTAGATAGTAACCCACCATGGGAAGACAAGTTAGATGAAAAATGGGCGGATCTTTATATGCTAGCCACTGTAGCAATAAATGCAAATCTTTAAAAATACCATGACCCAGTCATTTACAAGCCAGAAACGTTACCCAGTAAATAAATAAAGTTACAATAAAACTTAGTATGTTTAATTTTATTTGTCTTTTTGTATTAAATTAAAGTCATACGGTATGCAATAATATTTAAAGGTTATCTGTGAAATTTGTTATAAAATTTTAACTTATTATTTTTACATATATATGCTAAACAACATGAATGAGTTATCTGGAGCCCTAGAGAATCTCAACCTCTACCCTGTAAACATAGAAGTTTCTAAAGAGTTTACTGGTTACTTTGCTGATGTGGAACAACCTATAGAATTAGACACTCCATCTCTGGAGAAACCCAAGCCTAAGAAGAGGAGAAGATTGGTAGGATGGAGGCGTGTGCGTAGAAGGAAACCCGCCACTAGGAAGATTCCTAAAATAAATAATCCCTTAGAGAAAGGAAAGGAAATTGAAATGGGGGAAAGTTCTAGACAGATGGAATTGGAGATTGAGGAAGATTCTAGGCAGATAAAGATGGAAATTGGAGAAAGCTCTAAGCAAACTCAGGAAATGACATTGCAGGAGGAGATAGATTTTATATTGGCAAGCTGTGATACTATTAAGCCTGTCAACGAAAATGTTTTTACTCATCCTATTGAAACCCAAATTCCAATGAATTTAGAACCAGCAATCCCAGAACCTATAATCCACACCCAATCTCTAGGAATGGACGAGTGGTGGACTAATGATTGGCAGTTCCAAAACCTTCTCAACAATCCTTATACGTTTTTCCCTCAATTTGACCCAGAACCTATACCAAATCCACCGATGAGTAATGAGAATATGGCTGAACTTCGCCATTTTGGCGAAGAGCTGATGGATGCTGGGAATAGGATCCGAGAGATAGGAGGACAAATCTCATGGAAATATGATGAGAGGGAACATCGTTTTTAAAATGCAAGTTGACGAGGGAGAAGTGGGTGGTGAATCTGTGTTTGTATAATAATAATAATAGTAATAAAAATCAGTATGTGTAAAATAAACAATAAAACGGTTGTAAGATAAAAGTGTGTACGGAAGCATATTATAATATATAAACAAATGAAAATTTAGAAATTTACAATGTTGATTATATATAATTGTTTACGTGATTATGTGAGATTAATTGTTATATTTGGTTGTTTCTTATTCTATACTAATAAATTATATATATTAATTATCAGATGGAAAACGTTAATAATGAACCAGTTAACGAGGTAAACCAATCTGAGCAACATCAAGAGGATCACTTTATGACTAGGCAAGATATAGAAAATATCGTTGCTCAAGGGATAGCCAATGCTATTCCAGCAATAATTGCTGCTGCCCAGAAACCCATTGAACCTCAATCAATCATTCCTAGTAAACGTACACAAGGCGACAATTTTAGTAATAGTATAAACGGAGGCAGTAACCATATTAATAACAACAATGATGAATTGCAAGCTCCGCTCCCTAAGAAAATGAAAGCTGCAACACCTGGTTGCACTTACAAAGAATTTCTTGCCTGTAAACCTACTGAGTTCGCAGGTAATGAAGGGGCGACTGCAGCACTGCGTTGGTTAGAGAAAACTGAGGCAGTAATTGCAATAAGTAAATGTGCCGAGGAAGACAAAGTGATGTATACATCGCATTTGTTTAAAGAATGGGCACTAGAATGGTGGAACACAATACTTCAAGCCAAAGGAAGAAATGTGGCCTATGCCATGAACTGGGAAGAATTTAAGATTCTTGTGGAAAGAAAATTTTGTCCCGAGTATGAAAAAGATCAAATGGCAAATAAGTTCCTGAACCAACGGATGATGGGTGTAGACTGTTGAGGGTATACTTCGACATTCTTCGAATATGATAGAGTGGTACCAACGCTGGCTTTGCCTGAGCCGGTACTCATTTCTCGCTATATTTGGGGATTAATTAGTGAAATCCGTAATATCGTTAAAGCTGCGAGACCTCGCACTATTGACGATGCGGTAGAATTAGCTAATACCCTAACTGATGAACTGGTACGCACAAGTGATGAAAACAAAAAGAAGGAACTGGCTCAGAAAATTACCCAAGGATTTCGTGTCGGTAATAGTAGTAACTTCAAGAAAAGAGGAACAGGGCAATCCTCAACTCCTCAATTCTGCAGAAATTGCAAAAAGAAACATTATGGAAGATGCAATATAACCTGCAACTTTTGCAAAGCTGTAGGACATCGTGAAGAAAACTGCAGAAAGAAAACCATAATCTGCTTTAACTGTGGAGAAGCGGGGCATTTTAAAACAGAATGTCCTAAATTGGCCAAACCAGCAGACAACAAAACCAAGACAGCCGACGGAGCTACTAAAAATAATGCCAGAGCATTCCAATTGACCACTCAAGAAGCAGAGGTCATTCCAGATGTGATAGCTGGTACGTTCTTAGTTCACAACGTTTACGCAAAAGTATTATTTGACTCTGGTGCAAACCAAAGTTTTATCAATACTTTATTCTGCCAAGCTCTTAATTTACCCTTAACCAACCTTAGGCAGATTTTTACAGTCGAAATGGCGGATGGGAATTCAGTTAAAACAGATAAGGTTTTGCAAAATGTAGAAATAGAACTCTCAGGTCATAAATTCTCTGCAAACCTATTACCTATGAAATTAGCTGAATTTGATGTTGTATTAGGAATGGATTGGTTAGTAGCCAACCATGCTCGAATCCTTTGTGAAAAGAACTCTATAGAAATTCAGGCACCCACAGGAGAAGTAATCATGATTACAGGAGATAAACCACGTAAACCCATGAAGTTCATATCAGTAATGAAAGTTGCTAGTTATGAACGAAAGCAAGGAATAGTGTATATGATTTCAGTAATCATTAGTACAAAGGGTAAAGAACTTAAGGAGATTCCTGTAGTCTCAGAATACCCAGATGTATTCCCAGTAGAGTTACCAGGATTACCACCAGATAGGGAAGTAGAATTTAGGATTCATCTAATTTCCGGAACTACACCGATAGCCAAGGCACCTTATCGGTTAGCACCCACAGAAATGTTAGAACTGAAAAATCAATTAGATGAATTACTAAGTAAAGATTTCATACAACCTAGTTCATCCCCGTGGGGAGCACCATTGTTGTTTGTAAAGAAAAAGGACGGTTCCATGAGAATGTGTATTGATTATAGAGAACTGAACAAGGTTACAATTAAGAATCGATACCCATTACCTAGAATTGATGATCTTTTCGATCAACTTCAAGGAGCTAGATACTTTTCTAAGATCGATTTACGCTCCGGATATCATCAATTGAAGGTACAAGAAGAAGACATACCTAAAACTGCTTTCAGAACTAGGTATGGTCATTACGAGTTTACAGTCATGCCATTCGGATTAACGAATGCACCTGCCACATTCAAGGACATGATGAATAGGATCTGTAAACCGTATTTGGATAAATTCGTAATTGTCTTCATAGACGATATACTTATTTATTCCAAAAGCCAGGAAGAGCATTGTCAGCACTTGCATGCACTCTTAACTTTGTTAAGAAAAGAAAAGCTTTATGCCAAATTATCGAAATGTGAATTTTGGTTAAAGGAAGTGCAATTCCTAGGTCACATGGTGAATCACGAAGGTATTCACGTAGATCCCTCTAAAATAGAGGCAATTACCAAATGGAAGGTTCCGCAATCCGCAATGGAAATTAGAAGTTTTATAGGTTTAGCCGGATACTATAGACAGTTTATTAAAGATTTTTCTAAAATATCCGTGCCATTAACTAAGCTAACCTGTAAAGCAGTTAAGTTTGAATGGGGACCTAAACAAGAAGAAGCTTTTAGGATTTTAAAGCAAAAGTTAACCAATGCCCCAATCCTAGCTTTACCAGAAGGGACTGAAGATTTTGAAGTTTACTGTGATGCTTCAAAACTAGGATTAGGATGTGTGTTAATGCAACGCAAGAAGGTAATTGCGTATGCTTCAAGGCAATTGAAAACGCACGAGGAAAATTATACAACTCATGATTTAGAATTAGGAGCCATAATTTTTGCCCTTAAAATTTGGAGACATTATCTGTATGGAAGTAAATTTACTGTCTATACAGATCATAAAAGTTTAAGTTACATATTTGGGCAAAAAGAGTTGAACATGAGACAAAGGAGATGGATGGAAATCCTAAGTGATTACGACTGTGATATTCAGTATCACGAAGGAAAGGCCAATGTAGTTGCAGATGCCTTAAGTCGTAAGTATCATGAGAACCAACGACGGGTTCGTGCTCTTAGATTAAATCTACAGTTAGATTTAATGGAACAACTAAAGCATTTTCAAGAAACAGCAATCAAGGATGATGCTGAAGGAATGAAAGGACGAATAAAAAAATTAGAACAAGGAGCTGATGGAATTTGGAGATTCCATAAGAAAAGGATTTGGGTACCTAAGCAAGGAGAATTAAGAGATAAAATTTTAGAAGAAGCCCATAAATCTAGATATACCATGCACCCTGGAAACAATAAGATGTATCAAGATTTAAGAAATAATTTCTGGTGGATAGGCATGAAAAAGGATATAGCTAGATATGTTTCTAAGTGTCTTACTTGTTCACAAGTTAAGGCAGAACACCAGAAACTTTCAGGTCTACTACAACAATTAGAAATGCCAGTATGGAAATGGGAACTCATAACAATGGATTTTGTTACTAAGTTACCCAAAACCAGAAAAGGTAATGATGCGATTTGGGTAATTGTGGATCGATTAACCAAATCAGCTCATTTTCTACCTATGAAAGAAACCTTTAGCATGGAAAGGTTGGCAAAGTTGTATGTAGATGAAGTTGTATCCCTACATGGAGTTCCACTCTCCATTATATCAGATAGGGATAATCGTTTCACTTCTCACTTCTGGACAAGTTTCCAAGAAGCTATGGGAACTAAACTGAACTTGAGCACTGCATATCATCCACAAACAGACGGGCAAAGTGAAAGGACAATCCAAACCCTAGAAGACATGCTCCGAGCATGTGTGATAGATTTTGGTGGAAACTGGGATGATCACCTACCCTTAACTGAATTCTCCTATAACAATAGTTATCATTCAAGCATTGAAGCTGCCCCATTCGAAGCACTATACGACGTAAGTGCAGAACTCCAGTATGTTGGGCAGAAATAGGAAAAAGTCAAATATCAGGACCAGAGATAGTACAAGAAACTACAGACAAGATCACTCAAATCAAGGAAAGATTGAAGACGGCTCGAGATCGTCAGAAGAGTTATGCAGACAATAGACGGAAGCCGTTGGAATTCCAAATTGGTGACAAAGTACTATTAAAAGTATCTCCTTGGAAAGGAGTAGTTCAGTTTGGAAAGAAAGGAAAGCTAAGTCCAAGATACGTAGGACTATTTTCAGTGATCCAACGTATAGGACCAGTTGCTTATAATTTACAACTACCAGAAGAGTTAGCTGGAGTACATGACGTATTTCATATATCCAACCTCAAGAAATGTCTATCTGACGAATCCCTGGTAGTACCTCTTCAAGATGTAGAGGTAAATGAAAAGTTGAAATTTGTAGAGAAACCTCTTCAAATAGAAGATAGAAAGATTAAGTTTCTCAAGCACAAAAGATTGGTGCTAGTCAAAGTCAAATGGGATTCCAGAAGAGGACCCGAATACACTTGGGAGCTGGAATCGGAGATGAAGCGAAAATATCCTCACTTATTCTAATGAATCTCGAGGACGAGATTCTAAATAAGGTGGGGAGAATGTAAGGACTCTCAAAATTATCCTAAAAATACCTGTAAGTATAAACCCGGACCCCTGAAACCCTAAACCATATTAAATATCAAGAAAAACAAATTTATGGGTTCCAGGCGGGCCGCATAAAGGACAACACATGTCTTACGCGAGCCGCGTCAAGACCTGTTTGACCGGATAAGTGTTCCGGATCCACGTAGTGTCCAACTGTCGAACCTACTTATGACCAATCGACCCTACTCGTAGACTAGGCGGCCACGCGGGCCGCGTAAAGTTAAGCTGAAGGCTTACGCGGGCCGCGTGAGGCCTAAATTTTAGCTATAAATAGCTTGTTGCATGCACAGTCCACTGGTGTCGAAATCCAAACATAAAAACAAATTTCTACTGCTCTAAAGGTCGAAATTTCATATATTATTAGCGAGGCGCTGCTCTGATACTGGGTATTAACTCGATCGCTGGTACGATTTAATGTCCGATCGATTAAAACTATCCAATGGATGTTTAAGTGCTGCCCACATTAGGGTTTATGCTTTGTCATTCATCGTGAATTCGATGAATGTTTAAGTATCGCACTTTGTCATTCGTTGTGAGGGTTTAATCTCATGAGTTATCGTAAATGCTGTATTAGTTACTAACCGAGTTCGTGTGCATGCTATTAAATTTAGGTTAAAAAGGCTAAATCAGTAGGCTAAGCTCTGTCCACATAAATCTGCAATGTGAGTCATTCTCTTTTATCAAAGTGCTTTATAAATTCTTAAATATTTTCAAAGTTATAATTACAGGGATTAAGTCTTTGTAATCACCAAATTACAGCCGGTATGTGGGGTTTTGTATACATTACTTGATAATCTTCACCATTGTTCCAAGGGGTAGCCAACGGGTGATATGACCATAGTCACAGAAACAAGTCGAGTGACAAATACCGTGGGTAGTTGGTTGATATATGGAAACATTGTAATCGCTCTTAATACTGTAAATTATAACAAATGTGTCGTTTTAATAAATAGAATGATTCACCAGTATTTCCCGCTGACAAAACCTTTTTCAAACATGTTTCAGGTGATCTGTTGTGATCCAGGAAAAGTGCCGCGAAGCACTACAAGCTTAAGGAAGTGGCTCAATTGAAAATAAAGAAACATGCTTTGTAAAATAAAGATTTCTCAGTAAAATCATATGATTGTAAACTATCGGGGTTTATCCCTAATTGTGAAATGAAATAATCGGGAAATTTTAGCTTTTAAAAAGATCCTGTTAAAATCTTCCGGTGTTAACTCAATTAAAAAAATACCACGGGATTTTCTGTCCCGCGGCTCCTGAAACGGGTCAAACCGGGTCGGGGGCCGTGACACCGTGACTACTCACACACTCTATGATGGATGATGGATGATGGATGATGGTGGTGGATGATGGTGTGTGGTGGTGGAGGAGTGTGGGTGAAGTGTGAGAGAGTTGGTTTGCCAAGGGATGGTTTGCAAATGAGCCAAGCACCCCTATTTATAGCCTGCACAGAAGCTCGGACACGGCTCCGTGTCCATTGGGAACGGCCCCGTGTCCACTTGCCTTCTCTTTCTTCATTAAATGCAGTTTGTCTGCATTAGTTGACCACGCCCCCGTGTCCTCTGGGCACGACCCCGTGTGCAGAAGCGTATTTGTACTATCAAGATTTCCTCAGATTCTGCGAATCTTAGAGTTGACCACGGCCCCGTGTCTGCTGGGCACGCCCCCGTGGTGGGTGATAGAAGCTTCTACAGCTTTGTCTTTTCTGCTGACACTTAGGCATGCCCCCGTGCTCATTGAGCACGGGGCGTGTTCAGCCTTCTGTTCTCTTGTTTTGCTTGGGAAGATGCTGTCGAGGGGTCGGGCATGCCACGTTTATTACTTTTCTTGTGTTTATGTTAGATTTAGCTGCCTTTTTTGCTTCTTTTGTTCATTTGAGCTCATTTAATCCTGAAAATACAAAAGGAAGACAAAAAGACACTTTTTTCCAACATTAGCACTAAAACAAGGGTTAGTTTAATGCCACATTTGATGTAATTTATATGTTGCATTTTGCGCACATCAAATACCTCCACACTTGAATCTTTGCTTGTCCTCAAGCAAAACTCCTTATAATGTGGCTTTACACTCCCAAATGGAATGGGTAGAAGAGAAGGTTTTGGGCTTGTCATAGAGTGTCGGGATTTCCAAGATTCTTTATTAAGTTTTATTTTTATTTATTTACAATCTTATTCGTCATGATTTATTTAAAACATTACATAAGATAAAGTACTTAATAGGGCATAACATGCCTCTTTAAAATTCCATTTATATAAAAGTTCACATACCTCACGGGGGATCACTCAACACTTGGCAAAATGTGTATTTTTGTGAAAACTCTCGAGAGCGGCATGGAACTTACTTCTACCATAAGCTTGCCAAGCAATCAATCCTCCTCCTTTTTAACTATATACCTTTTGTTAATATCAAGAGGTCTTTGGGGGAAGGGTTAGGCTTGGGTTAAAGGTAGGTGGTTGGGTTAGCGGTTAGTAGAAAAGGGCGAAAGGCGTAAAAAGCGTCGGTTTTCGCAAAACATTTTTGTGACTTTTTATTCCAATGAAACATTATTCAAACAAGCCTTGTTTTGATTAGCTTTGTTTGTTTATTGCTAACTTCATTTTTCTTTTTTTCTTTATCAATTTTTTTTTCAACGATACGGAAGTCACACGAAAACCGAGCTTTGTTACTAAAATAAAGGGTTTAAAATGAAAAAAGGGTTTTGGTGGGTAAAAGGGTGTTTGATTTGGGTTAAGAAATGAAAAGGTTTAGGCTCAAAGTGGTTAACTAGGGGGATTTTGGGTAGGTGGTAAAAAAAAATAAAAAATAATGGTGTTGAAATAAAAAGGGTTAGTCCTAATGCCTCCATCATTTACTTACTCGGGTTTTAAGTTGGTAAGGACCGGGAATATATTGTCGTGGCAAGTTCTAGAGTTGTAAGAAACCAAGAGGCTATTCACACAAGAAACGAAAAATGAGCATTTAGTTTAAAGATGTGTATTTGTATGCTCAATAAAGGCTCAAAACTCACTTTTTGTGGGAATGGGTTTTTATGTGATCAAGTATATATACTCAAATTTTAACTAGATTTGTCATGCCGTTTCATAATTTTCTTATGTTGGTTCTTTTTATCACGACGCTATCAGTTGTAAATTTGTAAAAATATAACCTTTTTAAAATTTGAAATTCCCAAATTAAACCTAGACAAGTAAAAAAATTGAAAAAATTTGGGGTGTTTAGCAGTTACAATAGAGTTTTGTGTAAGGCTTGTAATTAGGACTTGCAAAATTCAAGGTTTTAGCATCCCCCCACACTTAAATTACACATTATCCTCAATGTGTCCCAAAAATAAGTTTTTAGGTTGATTGAATGTGTAAAAGTTGTGGAAAAGCAAAAATTTATGTTACTGGGCGTCTGGACACGGCTCCGTGGTGTCCGGGCACGGCCCGTGTTCAGATAGCCACTAATATAAAATAAAACAAAGTAACAGAAGGCTGGACACGGGGGCGTGTTCAGTGAGCACGCCCCGTGTCCAGGTACCTGAACTGGGCAATTTCCTGCAGATGGTTGAGCACGGGGCGTGTTGGCTGAGCACGGCCCCGTGCTGAACTTGCTGTAATGAAGAAAAATTGTCGGGTGGCTATGTTTTTGTGCATGGGATGCTGGTTCAAGTTTCCCTTGGTATCCTTCACCATCCCAAGTGTGTTTTATTAATGAAAATTAAAACTAAACTAGAAAACATAAAAATTAATCTAAACTAAGGATAGTTTCGCGGAATGCCTCCGTGGTGCGCCACGTTTATAAGGATCCTTGGCTAGACCCAAAGCCTGGTCATATGTTACCCAAGTGGGATGTTTTGCATCCCATGTTGCACCGTCGGAGAGCATCATCCAAACTCGAGTCTATGACCTTCATGTAATTGTCCGGGTCGTCGTCTTCTACTCTTTTTCCAACTCCAAACTTCATTTCCTTGTCCCCAATCCTTAATGTTAGTGTTCCACCATTCATGTCTACCACTGCTTAGACCGTAGCTAGGAATGGCCTCCCTAAAATGAGTGGTACTTCGGTATCTTCCTCCATATCTAGTATGACAAAGTCGGCCGGGAAGACAAATTCGCCGACTTTGACCAATATATTTTCAGCAACACCTTGTGGATATTTGACGGAACAATCGGTGAGTTGTATGTCATTTTTGTGGGGCTTGTTTTCCCTAGGCCGAGTCGGTTGAACATTGATGCGGGCATGAGGTTGATGCTAGCCCCGAGGTCGGCTAGTGCATTGCGAATGGGGGATTCCCAATCGAACAAGGAATTGTGAAGCTTCCAGGGTCAATCTTCTTTTGCGGGAATTTTCTGAGTAGTAAAGCGGAGCATTCTTCGCCTAAATTAACTAACTGCAATGATTCAATTTTCCTTTTATGAGTGAGGAAGTCCCTCATAAATTTTGAATATTTAGGCATTTGAGTTAGGACTTCGATAAATGGAATATTAACATGCAATTGTTTTAGTAAATTTTCGAGCTTTGCGAATTGCTCATCGGTCTTTTGGCGAGTTAACCAACCGGGGTATGGAACCAGAGGATTTTTGGTGGGCTCTTGAATTGGTGGAGAAGCCTTCTCTTGTTGGGGCGTGGGTGGAGTTGTGGTTTGGCTGGATTGGCTTCTTTCCGTTGGAGGCAATGGAGCTTCCTCGGGACCCACGGTACGGTTTCTCAATGTGATGAGATGTACTTGCGCCTTTGGGTTGGTTTCGGTATTACTTGGTAACGCGCCATGTGGTCTCTCGGAGAAATTTTGAGCTATTTGATTTAATTGTTTTTCAATGTTTTGAATACTAGCTTGTTGATTTCTAAAATTCGATTCCAATTGTTGAAATTGATCCAAGTTTTTCTTTTCGGTGTCGGATATGAGGCAAGATACGGTATCTTCAAGCCTTTCTCGTCCCCCTTGTTGAGAGAAATTTTGTGACTCGTTTCTTGGTTGTTGAAAGTTTGTTCTTTGAATTAGATTTTGTTGGTTACTACTATTGTCGGGTTCTCTCCAACCAAGGTTAGGCTGGTTACGCCATCCTTGGTTGTAGGTACCCGTTGGAGGACCCGACGGCCTAGGTCTATTATCAATGTAGTTTACCGATTCTGTTTGATTATCGACTTCTTTCATATAACTCCAACTTTCATGTGGCCCACCACACCCCTCACAAGTCATAACCAAGGCCGTTTTTGCCATCTCTAGCTTTTTGATTTTTGAAGAAAGGGCCTCGATTTGGGCTTGTAAAGAAGTGCTTTCATCAACCTTATGGGCGCCCGGGGCAATAGATTTACTGCCTCGGGGAGTGTGCCACTGAAAATTGGTTTGAGAAATTTCCTCAATTTGATTATATATTTCATTTGGGCGACGATTACCTAAAAGTCCCCCGGAGATAGAGTCAAGTGTTTGTCTTGTGTGTGGCAACAACCCATTATAGAATGTGGATACTTGTTGCCATACCGCAAGACCGTGATGAGGACACTTTCTTAGTAGCTCCTTGAACCTTTCCCAAGTTTCATATAAGGATTCCCCATCCTCTTGTGAATATGTATTAATTTCAGTTATTAATTTAGCCGTTTTAGCAGGAGGGAAATACTTATATAGAAACTTTTGGGCTAGTTCATCCCAGGTGTTTACCGAGCCAACTGGGAGCGTATTAAGCCAAGCCTTGGCTCGGTCTTTTAGTGAAAATGGAAACATTCGAAGGCGGATGGCGTCGTTTGATGCTCCATTGATCCGAAAGGTATCACATATTTCTAAGAAATTAGTAATATGTAGGTGGGGATCCTCGTCCGCAAGCCCATGGAAGGTTGCGGAGTTTTGAAGCATCTTTATCAAATGCGGCCGAAGTTCGAAGTTGTTGGCTTCGACATTCAGTGCATTGATAGCGGCGCCGAGATTACCTAAAGTGGGTCATAGGTAATCTATGAGAGTACGTTGGTCCGCCATTGGAAGTAGGTCCCCCGAAACCTTCTCTTGGATTTTAGCTTTAAGTCTTTTTCTTAGAAAGTGTTCGGGTTCGTCTAGGGGGTTCTTTTATGTCTCTATTAGAACTGGAGCTCATACACTACGTGGAAAGTTCAGAGGTGGCGCCTGGGTTCCAAGTCCTGCAATAAAAACAAAAAGAACGTTGGTTAGAAGCTACACCACGGCCCCGTGCTCAGGTGAACACGGCCCGTGGTCGGAGATACAGTGATTGTTTTTCGGATCCCTGTTACTGGGGAGTTTGACACTGCGCCGTGTGCACCGACACGGACCCGTGCTCAACGCTCTGTAACTCAGAAAATAAAAACTGACAGTGACAATGTTGGGCACGGCCCGTGTCCGACCAGGCACGACCCGTGCTGAGCTCTGCAGAAACTGAAAAATTAAGAAAAATCCTAAAAAATAGAAAAAACGATTAGGCCGTTGATTCCTAACTTTCTTAAAATCCTTGTGTCCCCGGAAACGGCGCAAAAAACTTGATGCGTGTGAAGTGTCGTATAGTTTTTAATGTATATTTTAAGCCCTTTAACACTTTTTAGCCAAGTTTTAAATTTATAAAACACGATATTTACTAACACTAAACACACATATGGGCAAGTGCACCCATCGTGAGCGTAGTATAGTGTTGGTAAGATACCGAGGTCGTCCAGGGACACAAGAGCTTTTAATACCGGTTTATCCTCAACGTCTAATCAAATCAAAAGTTTAGAAAAAGGTTTTTAAACTAGAAAAAGAAAACTATCTAAAATGCTGAAAAATAAAATAAAAATAAAAACAGATAGACAAGATGAATCACTTGGATCCGACTCGTGTTTAGTGTAACCTTTGATTATTTCCGCACTTTTGCACTTTTTAAGAGATTATCTTAGTTATTGTAGTAGGCCACTCTTCTGAAGGTGACGCTACCCTCAACCAAGTAGTTTGAGTCAGCAAGGATACAATCCTAAAGGGTTGGATTATTGAAAGATAATTAATTAAGTTATTAATGCATATTGTGGTAGGCCTCTTCTGGAGGTGACGTTACCCTCGGCTAAGTAGTCTGAGTCAGCAAGGATACAGTCCTAAGTAGCCGGGTTAAAGTTTTAATAGTAGTTTACATATGAGGGGGTCAAGGAGTACGGACCCCCACCATCCAATACCAGTGGGTATTGAAGGAGGTCCTACTAAAGTTGACCCAGGTCCTTGCAGGATCTATACACTGAACAAGGCAAGACTCTTCCCAAACTGTTCCCTTAACCCCCGATCAGGTAGCCAACATACCTCCATATAGACCGTGGAGATATGAATGCTGAAAATCTTTTATTTTATATAGACAGTAAAATAATGCCAAGACACCACGGACAAACGATAAGGAAGACTCACCTTCAACATAAGAAACTAGTTATTAAAGTCATTAATACATAACCAAATAAAAAGTGCGAAAAGATTAAAAATAAAAAGTATTACACTAGACACTTGTCTTCACCAAGTGATGTAAGAGACTTAGGCAAACATGGCCTTTGATTGTCAAGAACTCTTACGATCAATCTTGGATTCCGAGACTACTCACACACTCTATGATGAATGATGGATGATGGTGATGGATGATGGTGTGTGGTGGTGGTGGAGTGTGGGTGAAGTGTGAGAGAGGTGGTTTGCCAAGGGATGGTTTGTAAATGAGCCAAGCACCCCTATTTATAGCCTGCACAGAAGCCCGGACACAGCCTCGTGTCCATTGGGCATGGCCCCGTGCCCACTCGCCTTCTCTTTCTTCATTAAATGCAGTTTGTCTGCATAAGTTGACCACGCCCCCGTGTCCGCTAGGCACGACCCCGTGTGTAGAAGCGTATCTGTACTATCAAGATTTCCTCAGATTCTGTGAATCTTAGAATTAACCACGGCCTCGTGTCCGCTGGGCACGCCCCCGTGGTGGGTGATAGAAGCTTCTACAGCTTTGTCTTTTCTGCTGACACTTGGGCACGCCCCCGTGCTCATCGAGCAGGGGGCGTGTTCAGCCTTCTGTTCTCTTGTTTTGCTTGGGAAGATGCTGTCGAGGGGTCGGGCATGCCACGTTTATTCCTTTTCTTGTGTTTATGTTAGATTTACCTGCCTTTTTGCTTCTTTTGTTCATTTGAGCTCATTTAATCATAAAAATACAAAAGGGAGACAAAAACACACTTTTTCCAACATTAGCACTAAAAAAAGGGTTAGTTTAATGCCACATTTGATGTAATTAATATGTTGCATTTTGGGCACATCAGTAAGCAACAGTCTGACAACAGCAGTGGGACGTGGCATCACCTCCATGGTCAACGAGCCTGACACACCTGCCAGGGGCTGCACATTGTCTGTCTAGCCACTCAATTACCCTCCTTCACTCCTCGGCTTTAAATACCCATCCCGGACCAGGTTTGAGGTATCGCTTATCAAACTCTCTCACTCATACTACTATCACACACTTTGCTCCAAGCAAACTACTGATTCTCACGCCGGAGAGTGGTAACAAGGATCACCACCCACCCCATCCTTCTTGTTACGAGTCACGGTGTGGTTTCCTTGTGAAGGAGACAGATCAGCGGACGATCCAGCCACCAATCCCCAGAAATAAGGGATTAACCCTGCTTTACGAGACCAGTGAATTAACCTCCCTTGATTAACCACTGTTTGATCATTAGCGCCCACCGCTACCCATAACACTTATTTCCATCTCTCTCTTTCTTAAAGATCATGTCTGATCGTCAAAATAATGCTACCGGGGAAAACCCCAATCCCACAAACTTGGGACCTACGGGGAACACCCCCCCAGCCCAACAAATCGGCCACATAGGCACATCCACACAGGGGGGGACTCCCCCAGTGTTCATCCGAGATCTTTCACAGTACGCTCCTGTACTGACCCCAGGTATGGACCTCCACACCTGGTATTACCAACAACAGACTGCCCTCGCCGCAGTCTACAATAAAGCTTGCGCAGAGGCGCAAATACCCAGAGGGCCCATGCCCGCACCATACACACGTGCAGCTCGTATCTTGTAATACAAGGGTAGGACACCCACAAACCCGGCTCCTCGGGATAGGCGCGAGGAACGCGGCTCCTCCTATTATAGCGTCCATACGCTCAGAGAGGACGACTCCACAAATGGGTCCCGCTCTAGGGGTCCAATACAAAGCCACCTAGGCTCACATGGCGAAAATCGGCGACAGTCAATAGTCCGCCGCGGGTCCGGCATACATAGTCGTCTGGGGCTACAGCCCCATAATGAGGGATACGACCGCACCGACCCAGACGACTATACATATTGCGGGGAATCTCACTCGATTGCTAGCCGACCAGGAGGATACAACTACTATCCCCCCACGCAACCCCGCGCTGCATACGACCGCGCCGCAAAGCGCAATCAAGCCCAACCCTACAGGCCAAAGTCCACGGCCGAAAACTTTAAATTCATACCGAAGATCGCCCACGCCACGCTCACTACAAACAAACTCCCACTTACGGTGGGGAAATACAATGGTTCGTCTGACCCAGACGACCATATGAATATCTTTACCGGCACTGGGTGCAAGGGACATTGGGACGAAGCCAATTGTGCCATTTTCCCCCACACCCTCACCGGACTAGCGAGGGCCTGGTTTGATTCTTTGCCAGTAGGAACACTGGCTTCATTTAAACAGTTGCAAGAAAAAATTCTTGCTCAGTTTAACTAACAGCGACGTCACAAGTGTGATACATTAGACGTCATGAATATCTGGCGCAGAGAAAACGAACGTTTGGAATCTTTCGTTATCCGCTATAACAAAGAATGCCTCGAGATTGGCGGGGTTGCGGACCAGATGGCCCGCAATCATTTTATCCGGGCAGTCAACCACAATGAAATAATCATAACCATCTCAGGTAAAGAGGGTTTGCCAGAAAAATGAGACGACGTCATGGCGGCAGTCAAGACATACGCCCAGACCACGTGGTCCCTTAAACCGTACGCTGGGAAAACGCACCCTTAGGCGGAGGGTCAAACCTCCCGCCAAGACTTAAAGCGCAACAACAACAAGCGCAATCGGGATACATGGAATTGTGGCAAGGATTCCAAACCATACATCCCACGCGGGTATCAGCCCGACACACGGGCATCGATTAACGCCCAACGTGACCAACGGGCATCCAAGAAGGAGTCTCAGGACCGCAACTGGACCGTGATTAACAAAACGCTAAGAGACATCCTTCTAACAGAAACGCAGTTCTTGCAGCCGGCCTAACCGATGAAGTCTAACAAGGGCCAGGATTTATCCCTTTACTGTGAATATCACAAGGACTCGGGCCACTCTATGAACAATTGCATCAGTCTCCGATTTGAGATTGAGCGGGTCCTAAAAGAGGGGAAGCTACAACACCTGTTGTCAGCTGCGCAAAAACAAACTAAGCGCATTACCCCCCACGACCAGGGCACCTCCACCGGCAAAAAAGCCATGTATGTGGCTACCACCCATATGATCAATGGGGGTCGTGGAAGGCCGCACAAAGCGGCAAGAAGAGGGGTCAACGACTGCCGAGACGAACAAGTCGTTTTCCCCAGAGTCCGAGGCGGATCGCACGACAGGCGTGCCGACGTCATCACCGGCTACCTAGTCATTACTGCACCGAGCATCTATTTATCGTCCCAGGCAGTACCTCCGATATTATCTATGAGCAATGTTTCAACCAATTCTATGAAGAAGATAAAGATCGATTGCAGCCGGTAGACTACCAATTGGCCAGGTCCGCGGGGGAAACAGTGTTCCCTTTAGGCCAAATCACATTACCCGTGCGCCTTACCAACGGTAAGCACACGCGAATCGAGTAGGTAAACTTCATGGTTTTACCCCACACTTCCCACTACGACAAACTTCTCGGGAGAGAATCACAAGGCGATTTTAATATGATAACGTCCGTTCCCCACTCCGCTATTGGTTTTCCAACCGAAAAGGGGATCGCGATAATATATGCCCGCAGAGAAGTCATGTCGACGGACGAGCTACATCCGGCCAAAACGGCATGGTTAACCCCCAACACCTCACCCGAGAAGTGGGTACTTATTGCAAGGTACCTAGAACAGACGGTGACACTAGGTCACGCCTTGTCTAATAGCACAAGAGCGCGCCTGAAGCAACTTATCTTCAGGAACCAAGACATCTTCGCATGGACACCTGCCGACAAGACAGCTGTGCCAGGTGAAGTCGCCCAACACTTCTTGAATACCCTACCAGGTATCAAGCCTGTGATCTAAGCCCAACGCCACCTTAGATACGCAAAAAAACGAGGCGATGAATGAGCAGGTCAAAGAACTGCTCTCTGCAGGCATCCTGCGGGAGGTCAAATATCAGACTTAATTGTCTAACCCAGTCATGGTGGAAAAAGCGACCGAGAGCTGGCGCATGTGCGTTGACTACAAAGATTTTAACAAAGCCTACCCCAAAGATTGTTACTCACTTCCGGAGATTGATGAGAAAGTCGACAACCTCGCCCCGTTCCGATGGAAGTGTTTCCTCGATAGTTACAAATGCTATAACCAAGTACAGATTGCAGTCGAGGACGAAGATAAAACGGCATTCCGCACCCCTACCGGGAATTATTGTTACAAAAAAATGCCGTTTGGGTTGCGCAACGCGGGGGCAACCTACCAAAAACTGATGAACGACACTTTCGGCGATCAAATCAGCAAGAGTGTCGAGATCTACATGGATGACTTAGTCGTCATGAGCATTGAGGAGGATACCATGCTCCAAGATATCGAAAGAACATTACAAACTCTGCGAGGCGTCAACATAAAGCTTAATCCAGGGAAATACTCGTTTGGAATGGAAGAAGGAAAGTTCCTCGGATTCATCGTCACAAAAGATGGATTCAAGGTCAACCCGGAAAAAGTCCAGGCGATCGAGTGCATGCCATCGCCTTCCACAATAAAGGACATGCAACGACTAGCCGGTCGGCTAGCCGCGTTGAACAGATTCTTAGCCAATCATGCAGCTAAATCATACCCCTTTATCAGTACTCTGCGCAACTGCCTAAAAAAGGAACAGTTCCAATGGACCACAGAGGGATAGAACGCTTTCCGAGAGATGAAAGAGTGTTTGATACAACTCCCAACTCTCACTACACCACGCAAAAAAGAACCACACATCTTGTACTTGTCCGCCGCAGACAACGCGGTGGGCGCGATACTCATAGTGGAAATAGAGGGGGTTCAAACACCAATCTATTATGTCAGCAAAATGCTTAACGATACAGAGAAAAGATACTCCATCATGGAAAAGTTGATACTTGCACTGGTACATGCATCCAAACGGCTACGCCGTTACTTTGCAGATCACGTCATCACCGTGTTAACCAACTACAGGATCGGGCCAATCCTCTGCAAACCGGAAATCTATGGAAAACTAGCCAAATGGGCCATTGAACTGGGTGCACACACTTATTTATAAACCGCGCCCAGCAATCAAAGGCCAGGTCTTAGCTGACTTCGCCGCCGAAGTACCGGCGAATCACATCCAAGAATGCGAAGACGAACAAAATCCTACACCTCCATCGTCCCCATCAGACATCTGGGCACTATACACCGATGGTGCGTCTAATGAGGACGGTGCAAGTGCAGGTCTGCGACTCGTCAGCCCTGATGGCCAAGAGCTTACTTGTGCCATCCGCCTCGATTTCAAAAGTAAAAACAACGAGGCAGAGTACGAGGCTTTACTAGCAGGGCTACGCTTGGCAGTAAAGCTCGGCGTCCAACATTTGGAAGCACACGTCGACTCGTTACTAGCTGCCGGGTAAGTCCGCAGCGACTATGCCATGAAAGGGGATATTATGATCCTCTATCTCGAACAAGCCAAGCAATTAAAATCACGATTCACCTCTTTCAACATTCTCCATATCAATAGGAGGGAAAACAAACCCGCGGATGCACTTTCAAAACTCGCATCCACCAGCTTCCAACATCTGGCAAAAGAAATACGTATTGAGATCCTGCAAAACCCCTTAGTACCCCTGCGCCAAGTCAACGTCATCCAATACGGTACAACATCCTGGATGACACCAATTATAGCGTACCTACAATCAGGTATTACCCCCGAAAGTAAAGCAGAGGCTCGCAAGCTACAATACAAGGCATGTCATTATAAAATGGGGGACGGTATCTTATACCGCAAGTCATACCTAGGGCCACTCGTACGATGCGTTGACCCTCAAGATGCCACGTATCCGATCAGAGAGATACACGAAGGAATATGTGGCATACACGCAGGCCCGCGCATGGTAGTGGCCAAAATCATGAACGTTGGGTATTACTGGCCCGACATGCACCTGGATGCGGTTAAAATCTTGCGCAAGTGTTTCAATTGTCAACTACACGCACCAAAAACATTGCGCCCAAAGAATAACCTGATCCCTGTCACCACCGCATGGCCCTTCCAAAAATTGGGCAATCGACGTAGTGGGACCATTTCTAGACGCACCAGGTGCGGTAAAGTTTATCATAGTGGCCATCGGCTACTTCACCAAATGGGTAGAAGCAAAACCGCTAGCCTCTACCACCGCTATGACAACAAGGAAGTTTGTCTGCGAACACATCATCTGCCGTTTTGGTCTACCGATGTGCATCGTAACCGATAACGGCACCAACTTCGCTGTCGATGATTTCCAAAACTGGTTAAAAGAACTAAACATTGAACACATCTTCTCCTCAGTGGAGCATCCGCAAGGGAATGGCCAGGTTGAGAGCATCAATAAAGGTTTAGTCGAAGGCATAAAGGCACGGTTAGGAACAGCCAAGTGCGGTTGGGTATGAACTCCCAAGTATCCTATGGGCGCATAGGACAAACCCAAAAAACAAGCCATGGCGAGACACTCTTCAGCCTAGTCTATGGATCTGAGGCGGTGATCCCATCTGAAATGGGTCTCCCTTCACCTAGAATGTTAGCCGTCAACAAAATTGAAAATGGCGACGAGCGCAGGCTTGACTTAGACCTTTTAGAAGAAAGGCGTCAAAACGCAGCAATTAACGAGGCTAAGTACAAAACAAAACTTGAAAAATACTACAACGCGCGCGTCCGCGTCTGCACATTCAATCCGGGAGATTATGTCCTTCGCGACAATGAGGCTTCTAACGCAAAACGCCCAGGGAAACTCACCCCTAAATGGGAAGGGCACTATCTCATCCAAGAGGTGTTGGGCAAAGGCGCGTACAAACTGCAAACGTTAGAATGGAACCCTATCGCAAGAACATGGAACGCACAGTAGCTTAGACGCTGCTACATGTAAGCTACGTTTTACATTTTTTATGTAACCTACCGGCCCGTATGCCATTTGTCAATAAATAAATGAACAATTTAATGCAATATTGTTTATCTTTTCTATTACAAATGCGTGTTCCACTTTGCGGTATCTACAAAAACAGATTGGAAAAATCTTCATTCGCGATACCCATACAAAGTGGCAACCACACACAAATATTGTAATAGGCAAACAAAGGCAAAAGATCGATATGTATCCGGTTGGATACATACATGTGGGTTTCTAGAACCTGAAAACAATTCTTAGGCCCTAACGGGATGAAAACGGGAATTGACTACTACTTGCACGACAATGGTGTAGAGTATACTCCACCGCGCTTTCCAGCCGACAAAGTAACACATTCATATACTTGCATAATATTTAAAAATGAAAATGGCAAAGTATGACTTGGTATTATTTACATGCGCCTGAAACATTAGCCTTAAATAACACTATTTCACCCGCGCTCACACAAAGACAAAGTAAATATTCTTTACTTATACACTTTGAGCCACACATACTTGCATATCACCTAGACATGCAAATGGCAAACTCTGACTTAATGTTATTTACAAAGGCCTTAAACATTGGCCTTATAAAACATTAACTCGCATACGTTCAAAAACAACAAGTAAAAACACTTGTACACTTTGAGCAACAGGAGGAATTTTATATCCAAAAGACTTATACACCTATGCGGTGCATAAGGAACTTTACATGGTTTCTTCAACATTTACATCAAAAAGAAAGCAAAAGGAAGCACGCAGGCCCAACCTAATCTGCCTTTGTACCGCTAGTGCCTGCATCATTCTTCGCACCACCAGTACCTTCATCCTCCTCCGGTGGGTCAAAAAGCAGCCGCAAGCGATCCACGTAATCTTCCGCCTCCAAACATTTCTCAATATCATCAAGGGCGGAAATGGACAGATTGTTGTATGCATCCACCGCAGCGATGTAAGTAGCTTCAGTATCTACACCATGGAACCCCGATCTTTCGTCAGTAATTTACTCCTAAAGAAGGGGTTCACATCGTTAACGCATTTGTTATTACTAGCCTTGAACCCAGCCTACCGTGCACGCTCGTTCATCTCATCAACCGCAGTCGCGTTCTCAGGCGCGTCACATATGGTTTCCACAATCTGAACACATAAGAATAACAATATTATCAAAGGTAAACACAAAGATAACAAGGACACCAGATACTTACATGCGTGATAGCATGCTCACGCATCTGACCTCTTCAGCTTGCCTTGCCCGCGCCTCAGCCTCAATAGCACGGGCACTCACCTCCTCAAGGATAGCCACTCGGCTCTGCACTTCCAACTGTTCACAATTGACACAGAGAAGTATAAACAGAAAATCCCTTACACTTACCAAAAAAGGAAACAACTCATGTGTAGTCATAGTTCATACCTTGAGTTCCTCCACAGCCTTGTTTAGCTTGGTGTGGTCAGCATTCGCATCTTCAAGTGCCTTGGCAGCACGCGCCTCCGCTTCTTTCAATGCGATTACACCACGTGTCTCTGCCTCTTTTGCAGCCGCTTCAGCCGCGGCCTTTTCCTTCACCAAGGCAACGTTCGCGGCCTTGAGATTATTCAACTCCTGGCGAACACGGAACAATGTTTCATTCTCTCTAGCACAAGCTTCCCTCCAACCCTTACGCTCATCAGAAAGCAGTTTTGTAAGAGAACGAACCTATTTAAGGCCGGAAGATGCAGCCCACGTCTCAGTCTGCTTCAACTTCTCAAAAGCAGCTTTATCTTTCTTCAACTGCTCCGCACCCTCTCGAGCGGCCTTCACCATCGCCTCAGCTTTAGCCCGCAGCAGAATATTTTCCTCTTCTCTGCGAGCTAAGACATTATAGTCTTCCATAATCGAATTCGCAATTATGGAACTCCCAACAAGCATGGAAGAAAGCTGATTTATCCGGTTTTGGCAAGGTAAGCCGCGAGCCCGAGCAGTCTCAATAGGGGTCCCCAAACCCCTCAAAATCTCCCTGCACGCAGAGGGATCATTCGAAACATCATCCCCCTGCATAACATTCCAAGGGGGCAGTGGTAGTCAAGACCCCGCTCGGCCGCATAGGAACGGTAGTAAAACTCCAATTCACTCTCCTCAGGCTGAATTGAAGGTTGATCTTCACCCCCTGTGCCCGCAGCAGTCGACACATAAGTTTTTTCAGGGGACTTTGGTTTCTCACCCCGATTACCACCATCCTCCTGCGAGTCGATTAAGTTGTTGGAAGAATCCAACGTATCAACAATTGTTTCACCCGCGGTCTTCTTTGACGTCTCCTCCGCATGAACAGACGGAGAAGTACCACCACCACTAACCACTTCGATAGAAGGGCTTTTTCCGCCCTCCTTCTGGACTTCCACGTCTGCCACTTTTTGGAGAATAAGGAGGGGTGGCAAACAAGGAGACCTGTTCTTCCCGGGTTTCTACACAAAATAGAACACATCTATCAGTTACAACTGCGACAACAAAACTTGTATAACATATTATCAACTTACCAGTTGTAACCGCAGGTTTTGGCTTCAGGTTCGTGGTCGCACGAGTTTTGCTCAACTTAGGAGCCTTTTCCCCACCAGCAACAGGGGCACCTCCTTTCTTTTTCTTATTATCAATGGGCTTAGTACCTGCAGTCGCAGAACCACCTGTAACACCCAAGCCCTCAATGGTGTCAGACACTACTACGTAATCTTCATATTTGCGTAAACGAGTACGAACGATACCTGCGGCTTCTGCCACCAAAGAAGGAACAGAAACTGTTTCATGCGTCTTCCTTTTACGCTGACGCTTATCACTAAGCTTCAGCACAGTCTGTTTGGGAACACCCGTCACAGCAGGGTCTCCCAAGGCTCCAAGATCCCATGCGTTTTCATCACAAAACAGTCATCAGGGACAAATTGCTTAAAAACAATAAAGGAAGAATGAATTACTATACCTTTGCCTTCCGACAACACCGCATTCAATGCGGCTTGATCCGGCACCCGGAAATTGCTGATGATGGTGCGGTTCCATCCTTCCTCACCCGCAACACAGGTCAATATCTCAACTTTTCCATTGAATTCAGGGCAAAACATCCTCCACAAAGGAGCCTCCTCTGACAACCCATTTACAGAGATCACGTCACAACCCCCGTCCCCTAACAAACCCGAGAACGGGAGGCCGTGGCCAATTTCAGTGGTATCGGTGGTTATCATTTTGGCAGTGGAAATTACATCAGGACCGTAGTTAGGAAATATTTTATCAGAGTAAAATACCACACTTTCATAATATTAAACACGTGGGAATAATCCCAAGTTTGAAATACACACATTTTCATAGGAATAAATCCTATTTTATTTAATAAAACATCTCTTTTATTTTAGGTAACTTTATAGCCACTTTTCCAAGCCTGTAGTGCTGTCTAGCTGGCTTCTATTTGGCTTTCACAATTTGTTACCTGAAACGCGTTTAAAACATTTTGTCAGTAGGAAATACTGGTGAGTGAATCTCAGTTTAATTAAGTAAAGTAAAACCATTGTACAGTATTTAGGGCGTTCGCGCAATTACATTTGTTTCCATCTACTTTAATTACCACCCACGATACTGTCAACCCGACTTGTGGTCATGTTACTCCTCGCAAGGTAGTAACAAATTTTGTATACAAATCCCCAACATACCGACGATAATTGTAGAATACAAATACTCAATAACTATTTAATATATTATTAATTGTGTGAGGTTTTGTAAAAACAATTTGCAAAAAGGAGATTACTCACATTGTTGTCTTAGGTTTTCCTTTAGGGATTTCCTGGTAATTATCTATTAAATACACAAATGCACACGCGTTAGTATAATAACCCAATATTTACATTAGTAATACCCTCCCCAAGACGGCATTCCAACGACTACGTCGGGCAGAACCTCGACAGCCGTTACGGAACCATGGATCAATCGGGCAACGTATCTAATACGTAACCGGGGTTATGATACTTACAACGGGGCAGAACTTTGTTATTTAGGGGGGGGGTATTATACCCGAGAATTATGCCTACACTATAGAATTTCGAGAGAGAGAATTGATTGTGAGCGAGTTGGGACTGAAGGCCTGAATTCCCAATTTATAGGAGTTGAATTCGAGTCCCTCGCGCCCCGCGTAAGCTTAAGCGGAGGCTTACGCGGCCCACGACCTAGGCTTGTAGGGCCTAGCTATGACTGGTCATCACATGTAGCCTCGACACGATTGTGCCACGTGTCAGATCCGGGTGAGGCCTCGTAGGCGGGCTGTCGCGCCCGCGTAAGATCCCTAAGGGGTCTTCGCGGCCCGCGAGCGACACTAAATTCTATTTTTTATTAAAATTTTAAATATGTAATGTATTTAGGGCTCGGTTTTTGCATACGGGGTGTATTTTAGGACATATGGGGACATTTAAAATATATTAGGGGTGTCGGATTATATTTTGAGGGTTGTTATATCCTTCCCACCTTGTTTTAGAGCTCGTCCTCGAGATCTTACTGAAACAAGTGTGGATATTTCCTTTGCATTTCTGATTCAAGTTCCTATGTGTACTCTGGTCCTCTTTTGGAGTCCCATTTCACTTTGACCAGAACAAATCTCTTGTGCTTGAGGTTCTTGACCTTTTTGTCTTCAATTTGTAGAGGCCTTTCTACAAATTTAAGTTGTTCATTTACCTCTATGTCCTTAAGAGGTACTACCAGTGATTCATCAGCTAAGCATTTCTTGAGGTTAGATACATGAAATACATCATGTATTCCTGCCATTTCCTCTGGCAGTTGTAGCTGATAGGCTACATGTCCTATTCTTCTAAGAATCTTAAAAGGTCCAACATACCTGGGGCTTAGCTTTCCCCTTTTGATAAATCTTACCACTCCTTTCCAAGGAGAAAATTTTAATAACACTTTGTCTCCTACCTGAAACTCTAACGGCTTGCGTCTGTTATCTGCATAGCTCTTTTGTCGATCACGTGCTGCTTTCAGTCGTTCCTTGACTCGAACAATCTTGTATGTTGTTTCTTGCACTACTTCAGGTCCAGATAGTTGCTTTTCTCCAATTTTTGCCCAACAGACTGGCGTTCGGCACTTTCGTCCATAAAGTGCTTCGAATGGTGCAGCATTGATACTGATATGATAACTGTTATTATAAGAAAATTCTATTAATGGTAATTGGTCATCCCAATTACCTCCAAAATCAATTACACAAACTCTAAGCATATCCTCCATGGTCTGAATTGTCCTTTCACTTTGTCTGTCTGTTTGAGGATGATAAGCGGTGCTTAGATTCAACTTGGTTCCCATTACTTTTTGGAAACTTGCCAAAAAATGAGAGGTAAAACCACTATCTCTATCAGAAACAATTGATAAGGGAATTCCATGTAATGAAACTATTTCATTTACATACAATTTAGCTAACTGTTCCATACTGAAAGTTTCCTTCATTGGTAGAAAATGAGTTGACTTAGTTAGCCTATCTACAATCACCCAGATTGTATCATTACCTTTTCTTGTTTTGGGTAATTTGGTAACAAAATCCATTGTTTGTCAATTCCCATTTCCATACGGGCATTTCTAACTGCTGCAACAATCCTGAAGGTTTCTGATGTTCAGCTTTGACTTGCGAACATGTTAAACACTTAGAAACATAAGCTGCTATATCCTTTTTCATTCCTATCCACCAAAAATTCTTTCTTAAATCCTGATACATCTTATCACTTCCAGGATGCATCGTATACTTAGACGTATGGGCTTTTTCTAATATACGATGACGTAGGTTTCCTAATTTCGGTATCCACATTCTTTTCTTATGGAATCTCCAAATTCCATCAGTTCCTTGCTCTAATTCCTTAATCATTCCTTTCAACTTCTCAGTATCATCCTTGATTACTGATTCTTGTACTTCTTTAATCTGTTTGTTTAAATCTACCTGTAGATTTAATTTAAGAGAACGTACCTTTTTTGGTTTTTCATGATACTTTCGACTTAAAGCATCAGCTACCACGTTAGCCTTTCCTGCATGATACTGGATATCACAATCATAATCACTAAGAATTTCCATCCAACGTCTTTGTCTCAAATTCAACTCCTTTTGCCCGAAGACATACCTTAAACTCTTATGATCGGTGAAAATGGTAAACTTACTACCGTAAAGGTAATGTCACCAAATCTTAAGGGAAAAAATTATAGCTCCTAATTCCAAATCATAGGTTGAATAATTCTCTTCATGATTCTTAAGTTGTCTAGACGCATAGGCTATAACCTTCTGACGTTGCATTAACACACATCCATAACCTAACTTAAAAGCGTCACAATAGGCTACAAATTCTTCAGTTCCTTCTAGTAACACTAGTATGGGTGCATGGGTTAGTCTTTGCTTAAGAATTCTAAAGGCTTCTTCTTGTTTTGGTCCCCATTCAAACTTAACAGATTTACAGGTTAACTTAGTCAAGGGAATGGTTATTCTAGAAAAATCTCGAATAAATCTTCTATAATAACCGGCCAATCCTAAGAAACTTCTAACCTCAGTTGGTGATTCAGGGGTTTTCCATTTAGTAATCGCCTCGATCTTGGTGGGATCCACATGAATTCCTTCATGATTGACTAAATGTCCAAGAAACTGTACTTGTTCTCACTAAAACTCGCACTTTTAAAACTTTGCATAAAGCTTTTCCTTTCTCAATAAACTTAGAAGTGCGTGCAAATGCTTTGCATGTTCCTCTTTACTCTTAGAGTAAATGAGAATATCATCTATAAAGACAATTATGAATTTATCCAAATATGGCTTACATATTCGGTTCATCATGTCCATAAATGCAGTTGGGGCATTGGTTAAACCAAATGGCATGACAGTAAATTCATAATGGCCATACCTTGTTCTGAAAGCGGTCTTAGGAATGTCCTCTTCCTGTACCTTTAATTGATGATATCCTGACCGTAAATCGATTTTTGAGAAAAACCGAGCTCCTTGCAACTGGTCAAACAAATCATCGATTCTCGGTAATGGGTACCGATTCTTAATCGTAACTTTGTTCAATTCACAGTAATCAATGCACATTCGCATTGACCCGTCTTTCTTTTTGACGAACAGTATCGGTGCTCCCCATGGCGATGAACTTGGCTGTATGAATCCTTTCTCCAATAATTCGTCCAATTGTTTCTTCAGTTCTTGCATTTCTGCGGGTGCTAATCGGTAGGGTGCTTTGGCAATAGGTGTTGTTCCTGGTAGCAGGTGGATTCTGAATTCAACTTCTCTATCCGGCGGTAATCCTGGTAATTGTTGGACCGTGTTCCGACCCTGAAAAGTCAGTCAAGGACGTTCATCTTCACGTATAAAGGCGGAATCAGTACACGCAAAGTAACAACAGCTTTTCTCTTCAATTCCTTCTTTTTATTAGCTTTCTAGAATGATTTTGATAGAGTTTCTTTACCAAGCTAATGACCAGGTCTCGCTCCAATGAACATACATCAATGACCAGGTTCGCTCCAATCGACTATATATAGTCCATGTGATTTCGCTCCAATGACCTGACACAAAAGCGAAACCCCTAGTGACCACATGAGCGAAATCATCTATTGACCTTATAAACGAAATCCCCTAACTAACCTAATGAACGAAATCACCTAACTATATGTTCATATGAACGAAATTACAATATTAAATCCTATTTAGACTTTCAAGTTCCAATCTAACCTATTCTTGACCTAAGACTTAATGCAGACGTAGTCAACAGACATTCCGTGTACCAACAGACTCCCCCTTGGATGTTGACGAAGTCTTCAGCTCCGAGTCTTCAGTCTTGGTCATTTAGACTTCTCATTCAGATTGTAACATTGTAAGCATCCATCACTTTCTTGATCAGCTTCACACTTTGACTCTTACACCAGGATCTCATCACTGGCTTTATCATCAACAGCTTTATCATCAGCAGGCTCCCCCTTTCGTCAAGCTTCCGTGCTTTTAGGGATCGACACCTAGCTTTCCAACTACAAGCTCCTCCTAACTTTCAGCTTGTCTTCAGACTCCCCCTTAGACTCTGCTCTCGGGATCGTAGTCTGGACTTTTCCTGCAATTACTCATACAACTATAAGTAACAACATTTTAAACTTCCAGATATCGTAATCTGACAATTCAATCTCCTCAGAATCACTTCTCATAAATTTGGCAGTTTCATCGAATCGTATCGGAAACTAGCTCTATAACAATATAAACATCCAAATCCCCCACAGTTAATCATCCAAGTCCAACTTAATGACCTTGGAGATATCACAAACTGTTTTTTAATTTTATTTTAAAACAAGTTTCAAATTAATGAACTTGTTTTATTTTCAGAAACACAATCAGCTTACTTAGATTTTGAAACTCAGCACTCAGACATTGGTTGTCAAAAATAAAGCAGAAAACAAAATCTTTTTGTATTTTCTGAAAACATAAAGCAGTAAAGAAATATATACAAACAATATTTTTGTTTGAGTATGCGTTAGAGGATCATATCAGTTTCTGACAAGTCACAAGTACCGTTGAGCTTAATTTCACTTTAAGAATTAAACAATTCACTTAGATTGTCGATATACTGATCCACTTAAATTTTCATACAAATTTCAACTGATTCAGGATACGAATTATGTATTTTAAGAACTTAAACCCATTCATGTGTCCCACCTCTTGAATATACTCCCGTATCCAGATCCCAATATTCAGTCTTACAGGTAATTATAACACAAATGATATCTGTAAGGGGTTAATAAATTATGAAGAATCATGAGAGCTCAGGTCAGAACTACCGTTCAGCAGAGAGATCATGACTCAACTTGGGTGTGTCCCCTTTAGAGGATTTTTTTACAACAGCATTGCTAAGCAATTTTATTGTCTTATCATATATACTGAGGGTGATGCTATGTTTCAAGCATTTGCAGAAAGTATTATTCGAGAACTAGGTCAGAACTTCCATTCAGCAGAAGTCCCGGAATAATACCCTAGACATCATTGAGTATAAAAACCTAGTATATCAGATTATGAGACCTTTCAAACGAGATTTCAGGGGTTACCTATATATCCAAGTAGTGTTCCCCACAAAATAAGCAAGTGTTTGAATTTAGGTTTATATCCCGAAAAAGTTTACTAAGTGTATAAAAATCTATCGACACTTCATCAGTGAGACTGTTTAACGCTATATAATCATTACAAATCTTTAGCATACTGTAACTGTCTACTGATGTACTATCATTTCCGCTTTTTTACGCAAAAACTCAATTTTTTTAAATTTTATCATGTTTTTGTCATTTTCAAATTTTCAAATGTTTTTGGATTTTCTAACAATATATCTCCCCCTAAAATGCAAAATCATTTAAATAAAATTTGACAACCAAGAATGATAGCTTTATCTCGCCATCCATTTTCTGCATCTCATGCTCTGAATTGCAGAAAATATAACATACCCCCATGATTTACAACACATTGATCTTAACAGTTTGAAAACCGTTTTTCAATCTGATAAAAATAATCATGTTTGTTCAGCCGTGAGGGTTTCGGCGTATTCAATCAACATACATACAAAACAATACTAAAGACAACATATTTTTGGTTTTTTTTTAACAAACTAAAAACATATTTTTGGTTTTTAATTTTTCAAATTTTTAGGATTTTGAAAATATTGTTTATTTATGTACAGAAATTGATAAACTCCCTGTTTAACCAAAACAGGGTTCTGCAACCTCTTCCTGTGCCAGGCTGCTCCAACTTCCCTTTTCACAATCTTCAGCTTCGTTGAGCACCTGCACATTCAACAATTTGATCATTTGAACAAAGCAACACAAGCCTGTTTAGACTCAGGTAGTTGAACATGAATCTTTCCAGTTAAAACTGGATAGTTTCTTTCATTTTTCTCAAACACATTATCAATGTTAATCTCAACTTTTTCATCTTTTACCGACGTCACTTGTTTCTTAGCACTCCACATTTGGCCTTCCGGAGTACCTCTTTTATAAAAGTTTGTCTCTTTTTGAACCTTTTGATTTTGAATAACATTTTTAGGTTTCCAAAACTCTTGAGGTTTTATCATATCAACAGATGTTCTCCAACTCTGTGTTGTTCTGAATCTGGGTGTGTGAGAATTCCAGGTCTGTCTTGAATCGAACCTGTTCGGGTTTGATTTCCAATTTTGATTTGAAGCAAACTTGTTTGTATTGTACCTCCAAGTTTGTTTCGAATCAAATCTGGTTGACCTTTGTTTCACATTCTCAGATTGTTGTTTTTCAACATCAACAGGCTTTGGATTTGGACACTTTCGTGCAACATGTCCAATTTGATCACATTTAAAACACACTTTCTTTGAAACATCCTTAGCCTGATGTTGTTTCTTTTTCATAGCATCAAACTCCTCATTAGACTGTTGTCCAAATTTGAGTTTTTCTTCTTCTTTCAAACTTTTCCCTTGAACAAAACTCATCTTTTGTTGCAAATTTGATTTTTTACTTTGATTCCAATTCCGTTTCTTTTTATAACCCAAACCAGCCTTCATGTTTTTCTTCTTAAAACCAGGTTTGTTATAAAAAGATTTATGACCTTTACCAGCAAACTTTGGAATCTCAGACTTCTCAATCTCAACCATTTTGAAAACTTTATCGACCTTCTCTGAAATCACATTCTGAATCGGGAATACAACATCTAAGAATAATTTGTCCGATCCAATCATGGTATAAACCAATCCTTTTGAATCATCATTCAAATTTTTCTGGGATTTTGTGTTTTTCAGATAACCATCATAAAGATTTCCTTCATCTTCATCCTGTGATTCAGACTTACCTTTTGTAGACTCATCTTTCAAAACACTTTCAACAACCTTACTTACCACCTCTGAATCACTAGCATCATCAGATTTGGAGTAAGTCACATCGATACTTTCAGGTAACTGGTCAGCTATGTTCAAACCCTTTGCCACCTTTTCCTCATCATAAAAAGTATAATTGTTTCTCAATGGTGGTGGTACCTGATGAAATTCTGAACCAATACCCTTTTGGCAATTATCAGTATCTTTGTCATCTGGTGTGATGTTGAAAATGCGTTCAAGAATGTACGAAGAGTTATGATAACTTTGAAGTTTTGTAACAATCTTTTCTTTTTCAGCCAAGACTTGTTTAAGATTAGCAATTTCATCAACACACTTGTTCAATTCAATTTGCTTTTCTTTAAACTTTCTTTCATACATTTCTTTAGTAACTAAAGTTTCAGACAATCTTTGATCAAAACTTTTGACTTGGCTTTTCAAAGTATCATAAGCTTCTTGTACTCTCTGACTCGACCACTTTAAAGAATCATACTGTTTTTGTAAATCTTGAAATTTAGATTCTTTTTCAACACAATCAACACATTTTGCTGAACACGGTTGTCTATAAACATCATTATCCTTTTCAGGACCTTGACATTTCTGTGTCAATTTTTCAACTTTTAGTTTCAAAATTTCTTCTTTTTCAATCATATCTTTACATTTTGTTGTGAAACCATTTTCAAGTTTAACTATGTCATTGTCTTTTGTTTTTATGATGTCATCTTTTTCAGTACATGCTTTGCACATTTCTATGCAATTCCTGCATTTGTTTTCCTTTTCATCAACCAATTCAACCTTCGATAGATCAGAAGATTTTCTAACCTCAGTCTCATTCAGCACCGATTCTTCTGACTCAACTTTCTGATCTTCCTCCTTTTCTTCTTTCTGAGCTTCTTCATTCTTCTGCTTTTCTTCAGCTCTCTGTTCCTCTCCAGCAAGCTTTGCAACAGTCTTCACTTCTTCAATCATCTTCTTCAATTCTTCTTCTTTCCTTTTCTTCAGTTCTACCACCTTCGGTAAACTTGCTTCAAAAACTTCTTTTAACTTGTTCATCAAATTTGGTAAATAGCTTTTATCAGAAAGCCTTCTTGTATTGAAAGTGCCCTCACTTGGAAACACATTGGTTACAGCATCAAAATCCACTTTTGATGGATCAACTACTGGATTACCCTGTGGATCCATGTAACACTCTAGTTCTTCATTCCATCTCTTGGCTCTTTGTGCTTCCTTAAATGGTTTATACAATTTGCCAATCTCCCATCTCGCACTGTCTCTTTTCCACCAAGTATCATGATCATCATTTGCAACAAATGCATATCCAACTGCATCTTCTTCAGGGCAAACTTGACTCCAGTCGTAACCTTCATCATCATATATAACTGCAAGAGCCCTTGATTTTTCTTCAGGCTGTTTCAATCTTGGTGGCTCAGACTTGTTCTGATGGTAAATCGCTTTCTTGTAATAATCTTCGTTGAACGGGTTTTCAGACTCAACATCAGTATACTCATTTCTTCACTCGCGCTTAAAGTGACCTCTTTGTTTGCATTTAAAACATGTCACCTTTGATTTATCAAATCCCAGTTTGGTAGACGGTCCACCAATTGACTTTCTCCCCGTGATCTCCATGAACTGCTGTGCCCGACGAACAGCACTGGCCATGCACCATCTTATATCCATTAGTTCCATCTCCTCGGGGTCTAATTGGTCATAATCTTCTTTCATCAAGTTGGTATTGCCAATCTTCCCTGCAACGAGGCTTTCATACGATTCAAGTACAGATGCCAAGAAAACCATCTGTTGTTTTGCCGACTCTTTGCTGAAATTCTGTCCATTCTTCAGATCCACTGCGATATTACACTGAAACAAATTCTTGGAAGCAGATTGACTTGAAGTATTTGAAGAAGATTCACTGTGAAAACCACTGTGAAGACTTTCATTGTTCACTGATCTTGAACTTTCTGCAGAAAATGCTGTTTTTGGAGATCCAGCCTGTGGTACATTTCCTCTGTAATAATGCTCCACATTTTGCTGATAAGCCAGATTGTTGACTTTAGATCTCTTTATCTCCAGCTCATGGCTTTCAAGCCTTTCAATCAGCAAATCCACTTTCAAATCTTCAGGCTTGATTGTATTTTTCAACATTAAAGCGAAGTATTGCCACTCTTGATCATTTGGCAATGAATCAAACAATTTATCCACCAGCTCCTCTTCAGAAGGTAAAATTTCATGTCTGGTCAGCTCCATTTTCATATATCCGAATCTCTCAATCATTTTACAAACAGACTCATTTTTCATACAGTTGAATAAATCAAACTCTTTACGCAACAATTTCTTTTTGTTTTTTAACAATTTCATTACTTCCTACACATTTTCTCTCTAACGCTTCCCACAAACTCTTTGAAGTCTTTTCTTGTTCGAGCAATGAAATAATATCCTCTCTTACTGACTGTTTGATCAATGTTATCATTCTATATTCAGCCACAACATTTTTTATATCTTTTTCTGTAAAATCTTTTGCATCTATTAACTCTCCTCCCTCTTTTACTGGTTCAACGTATTCATGTGTCAGTTTTAACCAGCTTTCAGGAGCGAAAGCTTTTACCCAACCCTCAAATCTGTTTTTCCACCAGTTATAATCTTCAACTTTCATTAGCTTCGGTGGTTTTTGTTGACCTCCATACATGTTCTCGAATTTCAAATTCTCCGAAATCTCCTTCGAATATTCTCTCATCTCGGATCTTCTATCTGTCGATTCGGAAGTGAATGCGTTGTAGAATGTGTTGTAGAATTCTTCACCGTTGCTTGACATCTTCAATCACCTGAGAACAAACAAATAAACTCAGTCAGTTTAAACAATATCAAGTAATCTGAAATACACTGACACTCGATTATCGTGAAATCATCTTGACGCGAAAAAGTTCAGTTTCGAGCGAAATATGACTCTGTGCAAACTGTAGTTCAAGTTGTCAAACTGTGCGATCTGCTATGACCCGGATCAAATTCAAACGACCTGATGACCTATTTATCACTTATTGAATGTCACAAAACGACAAATATGTTGTCCAATCAATTAACCTGTTGACTCTTTGACCACAACCAATAAACTTTGAATTTCAAATAAAACTCACATGCATACTGACATCATCTTTCACGAGCAAACATTAAAGCTAATGATTATAACATGCTGACAAATCTGATATCATTTAATCCTTTTATTGGAACTTCAATTTGAATCACATGGGCCGACAATCACTTACACTAAACAAAATCTCATTGGGCCTCTTGGTAATTAGTGGACAGAAATGATATTATACAATCACATGGACTTAGATATGTAATGTGTTGTTTGAAAAATGAGCCTTGAATCTATGCTTTCAATTAAAGTTCACACCGAATGCAATTAATGACTTCACATGTATAGTAGCCAATAACATCAAATAACAATATCTGATTGGACCTTCATTTACACTATGCCAACAACTTTAACATCATATGCAAACATGTTCCGATGATAAACTTCTGAACCGACTTTTAATGCTATCTCATAAAATCACATGCAATCACACATAGTTCTTATCACCTCTTGTAAATTGACACAAGACACAAAAGCGAAATCATTTATGTCCTTATCAGCGAAATAGCAAGATGTCCGAATAAGCGAAATAGCAATGTTGACAGAAAAGCGAAATCTTTCGATTACCGTAAAAGCGAAATCACGTTTTTAGTTGATTTTTACCAATTTTAAGCCATGTTTTAACCTGAATCTTTCTAGGGTTTGTTATTACAGTATTTAACACGTTATACTCAAAAATCAGGCAGTTTCAACTGTAGGAACCAGTTCAAATCGAAAAAGTATGAAAGAAATTGAGTAGAAGTAAGAGAATCGTGTAGAATCAAGCTGTAGTAGTATGAACTCCTCGTCCTGAAGCTCTGATACCACTTGTTGGACCGTGTTCCGACCCTGAAAAGTCAGTCAAGGACGTTCATCTTCACGTATAAAGGCGGAATCAGTACACGCAAAGTAACAACAGCTTTTCTCTTCAATTCCTTCTTTTTATTAGCTTTCTAGAATGATTTTGACAGAGTTTCTTTACCAAGCTAATGACCAGGTCTCGCTCCAATGAACATACATCAATGACCAGGTTCGCTCCAATCGACTATATATAGTCCATGTGATTTCGCTCCAATGACCTGACACAAAAGCGAAACCCCTAGTGACCACATGAGCGAAATCATCTATTGACCTTATAAACGAAATCCCCTAACTAACCTAATGAACGAAATCACCTAACTATATGTTCATATGAACGAAATTACAATATTAAATCCTATTTAGACTTTCAAGTTCCAATCTAACCTATTCTTGACCTAAGACTTAATGCAGACGTAGTCAACAGACATTCCGTGTACCAACAGTAATTCTTCTGGAAACACATCTGGGAACTGGGATACTACTGGAATATCCTTTAGTTCTTTTCCTTTAGTGTTAGTGATTATAGAAATCAAATATACTAATGATCCTTTTCTTATATAATTGGTTGTTTTCATTACAAAAATGAATTTCGTGGATCTAGATGGTTTGTCTCCTTTAATTGTGATCTTTTCACCCTTTGGTGAATTTACTTAGATTAATTTTGATCACATAAAATACTGGCTTTATTGGCTATTAACCAATCCATTCCTAGTACAACATCAAATCCTACCAGATTCATTGGATAAAGGTTTGCAATAAATTTTTTATTTAAAAACTCTATTCTTGCTCCCTCCAAGATTTCAGAAATCTTAATGGTTTCTCCATTTGCTGTTTCTACTAGACATTCTTATGAGAGTTTAGTTAATGGTTGATTGAGAAGTTTGCAAGATGAAGTATTAATAAAACTTTGGTTCGCACCAGAGTCAAATAATACTTTAGCAAAAACATCATTAACTAAAAACGTACCAGCAATCACGTTCGAAATCATCTTGGCTTCTTCTGCAGTCAGAACAAATGCTCTAGTATTTTTAGTAGTCTTGTTGCCCATGGCTGGAACTAGTTTCGGACAGTTTGGCTTGATATGATCCTTTTCTCCACAGTTGACGCAAATTCCATTATTGGGTTTCTTCTTACAGTCTTCTTCCTTGTGTCCTGGTATCTTGCAGTAATTGCAGTAGGTGGAGCATTTTCCGGAATTTTTTTTCTTGCAGGCATAGCAGTAAGGTACAGAGGTAGAACCTACATTTTTTCCACGGTTGGAATTACCGTAGCAGAATTCGTGGGTAAGAATTTGAGCTAGGGTTCTCCTCTGGTCTTCTTCTCGTGTACGCACTAACTCATCTGTCAAGGTGTTTGCTAGTTCTACAGCTTCCTCTATGGTTTGTGGTCTAGCTGCCTTGACTACATGCCTAATCTCACCAATTAATCCCCAGATATAACGGGAGATTAATACTGGTTCTGGTGATGCAAGGGTTAGTACTATTCCAGCATATTCAAAGAATGTAGTAGTATAACCCTTACTATCCACTCCAGTCATCCTAAGGTTTAGGAACTTATTTGCTATCTGTTCTTTTTCATTGGGAGGGAAAAATTTCCTTTCTACCATGTTCTTGAATTCATCCCATTCCATATTGTAAACCCTATCACTTCCCCTAGACTGGAGGATAGTGTTCCACCATTCTAAAGCTGAGTTCTTAAACAAATTGGAAGCAAACATTATCTTATCTTCTTCCGCACACTTGCTTATTTTTAAGACTGCCTTAGTCTTTTCTATCTAGCGTAGAGTTGCAATGGGTCCTTCATTGCCCGAGAATTCTATTGGTTTGCAGGACCAAAATTCCTTGTAAGAACAACCATAAGACATGGTTCTTCTCCTTTATGTGTGCAAAATGCAACATATAAATTACATCAAATGTGGCATAAAACTAACCCTTTTTTAGTACTAATGTTGGAAAAAGTGTGTTTTTATCTTCCTTTTGTATTTTCAGGGTTAAAAGAGCTTAAATGGACAAAAGAAGCAAAAATGCAGCTAAATCTAACAATAATACAAGAAAAGGAATAAACGTGGCATGCTCGATCCCTCGACAGCATCTCCCAAACAAGAACAAGAGAACAGAAGGCTGAACACGCCACGTGCTCAATGAGCACGGGGGCGTACCCAAGTGTCTGCAGAAAAGACAAAGTTGTAGAAGCTTCTATCACCCACCACGGGGGCATGCCCAGCGGACACGGGGTCGTGGTCAACGCTAAGATTCGCATAATCTAGGTAAAGCTTGATAGTACAGATACGCTTCTGCACACGGGGGCGTGGTCAACTAATGCAGACAAACTGCATTTAATGAAGAAAGAGAAGATGGGTGGACACGGGGCCGTGTCAGGGCTTCTGTGCAGGCTATAAATATGGGTGTTTGGCTCACTTGCAAATCATCCCTTGGCAAACCACCTCTCTCACACTTCACCCACCCACCACCACCATCACAACCCACATCCACCACCATCATCCATCATCCATCATCCATCATAGAGTGTGTGAGTAGTCTCGGGATCCAAGATTGATCGTAAGAGTTCTTGACAATCAAAGGCCATGTTTGCCTAAGTCTCTTACATCACTTGGTGAAGACAAGCATTTAGTGTAATACTTTTTATTTTTAATCTTTTTGCACTTTTTATTTGGTTATGTATTAATGACTTTAATAACTAGTTTCTTATGTTGAAGGTGAATCTTCCTTAGCATTTGTCCGTGGTGTCTTGGCATTATTTTACTGTCTATATAAAATAAAAGATTTACACCATTCATATCTCCACGGTCTATATGGAGATATGTTGGCTACCTGGTCGGGGGTTAAGGGAATGGTTTGGTAAGAGTCTTGCCTTGTTCAGTGTATAGATCCAGCAAGGACATGGGTCAAGTTTAGTAGGACCTCCTTCAATACCCACTGGTATTGGATGGCGGGGGTCCAAACTCCTTGACCCCCTCGTATGTAAACTACTATTAAAACTTTAACCCGGCTATTTAGGATTGTATCCCTGCTGACTCAAACTACTTAGCCGAGGGTAACATCACCTTCAAAAGAGGGGCCTACCACATTACGCATTAATAACTTAATTAATTATCTTTCAATAATCCAACCCTTTAGGATTGTATCCTTGCTGACTCAAACAACTGGGTTGAGGGTAACGTCACCTTCAAAAGAGGGGCCTACTACTATAACTAAGATAATCTCTTAAAAAGTGCAAAAGTGCGGAAATAATCAAAGGTTACACTAAAGGCGAGTCGGATCCAAGTGATTCATCTTGTCTATCTGTTTTATTTTTATTTTCAGCATTTCTAGTTTTTATTTTATAGTTTAAAACCTTTTTTCTAAACTTTTTATTTGATTAGACGTTGAGGATAAACCGGTATTAAAAGCTCTTGTGTCCTTGGACGACCTCGGTATCTTACCAACACTATACTACGCTCACGATGGGTGCACTTGCCCATATGTGTGTTTGGTGTTAGTAAATATCGTGTTTTATAAATTTAAAACTTGACTAATGTGTTAAAAAGGGCTAAAAATATACATAAAAATATATACCACCACACACGCATCACTCCTTTTGGGGATGGGCACTTGAAGTGCTGGTCCATTGTTTACGCTATGATCTAGTTCAGTTGGTTGCTTACTACCATTGTTACTTTTATTATCAGCTTCCTTAACAGTTTGAATAATAAATGGCATTGCATCTATAATTACTTGTGCCACTATGTGTTGGATGGCACTATTATCCACTTGGTTTCCATTGTTATTGTTGTTCGGGTTATCGTTGTTATTCTGGTTATCGTTATTCAGATTATTGTCATTCTGGTTTTCCTGATTCACTTCGTTGTCCATCTGAATTTTAAACATTTTCCAATTATTAATATCACAAGATAACATTTAATGCAAACAATTCACATAACACGCATATTGATCAAAAACGTCGAGCATTGCGACTTACTCTTTCTTATATATAGTATGCATCTAATACAAATTGATACTGGAAATTAAAATTACAATATTACTATGCATCCATAACTATCATCTAGATTTTTTTTAAACATACACATATATTATATATATTATTATTATACTATTATTGTTATTACTACCACCATCACCACGGATATGGGTTCATCCAGAACTCCATATTGCGCTCGTCATATTTCCAGACGAGTCGCTCTCCAACCTGTCTCATTCTCTCGCTACTTTCTAAAATCTCCTCTCCGAAGGTTCAGAGCTCTTGCACATTTTCTGCACTCATTGGGGGTGCAGGTGCTGGGACTGGGTTTGGGAACTGGGGTATGGGTTCCTGGTTCGGGTAGGGATTCTCTAGAATTTCTCTAATGTATTGATCGCTATCATAGAAGGGATCTAAAGGGTCCAAACGTGGGTATGCTGCTAGATTCGACATAGGTTCGTCTTCTGGTATTGGGTATTGTTGCTGGTAATCCCTATGGTCGTCTAACCACGGGTCGTAGTTTGGGTCTAAGGGATTGAGTGCTGGAATTCTAGGTATCTCTTCTGGGTTAAAATCATGCATTTGGACTTGATTTTCTGAGTTGTTTCCAATCTCCATTGGTTGGGTGGGAAACAAGGGTAATGGTTGGGGTGCTATAAGTTGCTCCAGGTTAGGATCTGCTGCTGTAGTTGCTAAAATACGAAAGTTTGCTAGACTCCTATTTAACATATCCTGGGCATGAGCATCTGTTTCTCTCTTAGCGACGGCTAACACACGTTGCTACTGTAACTTTTTCATTCTCTTCCTACGCTCATGTGCTCCTCTACTACACCATCCTCTCTTTTTAGGAGGGAATGGCTCTTCAGACTGCGCCTTAAACATGAATATCCCTTCTTCATTGTCAACTGAATACCCTGAGAGGGCAGGCTGTGAAGAGGTGCCTTCACTCCTAGGTGAGCTGGACAACTGACGATACGCGTCGGAAGGTCCTTGGTCGCTCATACTGTAAACTAACAAATAGTCAAATAACACACAATGATAAAATACAAATATGCACGTAGTTCCGTAATTTATTTCCTAACACTTTGAATAATATTTTGGTGTTAGCAGAACACTTATGTGGCTAAATTAGTGGCTTAGCTATGATACCACCTTCTGTCACAACCCCCGTCCCCTAACAAACCCGGGAACGGGCGGCCGTGGCCAGTTTCAGTGGTATCGGTGGTTATCATTTTGGCAGCGTAAATTACATCAAGACTAGTTAGGAAATATTTTATCAGAGTAAAATACCACACTTTCATAATATTAAACACGTGGGAATAATCCCAAGTTTGAAATACACACATTTTCATAGGAATAAATCCTATTTTATTTAATAAAAAATCTCTTTTATTTTAGGTAACTTTATAGCCACTTTTCCAAGCCTTCAGTGCTGTCCAGCTGGCTTCTATTTGGCTTTCACAATTTGTTACCTGAAACGCGTTTAAAAACATTTTGTCAGTGGGAAATACAGGTGAGTGAATCTCAGTTTAATTAAGTTAAGTAAAACCATTGAACAGTATTGAGGGCAGTCGCGCAATTACATTTGTTTGCATCTACTTTAATTACCACCCACGGTACTGTCGACCCGACTTGTGGTCATGTTACTCCTTGCAAGGTAGTAACAAATTTTGTATACAAAACCCCAATATACTGACGATAATTGTAGAATACAAATACTCAATAACAGTTTAATATATTATTAATTGTGTGAGGTTTTGTAAAAACAATTTGCAAAAAGGAGATTACTCACATTGTTGTCTTAGGTTTTCCTTTAGGGATTTCCTAGTGATTATCTATTAAATACACAAATGCACACACGTTAGTATAATAACCCAATATTTACATTAGTAATACCCTCCCCGAGATGGCATTCGAATTTCTACGTCGGGCAGAACCTCGACAGCCGTTACGGAACCATGGATCAATCGGGCAGCGTATCTAATACGTAACCGGGATTATGGTACTTACAACGGGGCAGAACTTCGTTATTTAGGGGGGTATTATACCCGAGAATTGTGCCTACACTATAGAATTTTGAGAGAGAGAATTGATTATGAGCGAGTTGGGACTGAAGGCCTGAGCTCCCAATTTATAGGAGTTGAATTTGAGTACCTCGCGCCCCGCGTAAGCTTAAGCGGAGGCTTACGCGGCCCGCGACCTAGGCTTGTAGGGCCTAGCTATGACTGGTCATCACATGTAGCCTCGACACGATTGTGCCACGTGTCGGATCCGGGTGAGGCCTCGTAGGCGGGCTGTCGCGCCCCGCGTAAGATCCCTACGGGCTCTTCGCGGCCCGCGAGCGACACTAAATTCTTGTTTTTATTAAATTTTTAAATATGTAATGTATTTAGGGCTCGGTTTTCGCATACGGGGTGTATTTTAGGACATATAGGTACATTTAAAATATATTAGGGGTGTCATATTATATTTTGAGGGTTGTTATAGATCATTAACAAGAACAGGAAAGCAAAATAACCACACAAGTGAAGAGACACTTACCACCGCTCTTTTCCCGCAACACAGGCCTTGCGTTCCTGCTCAACCTACCAAGCATCATCCGCAGCACCCACAGCTGCCTATTATCTAACTTTACCCAACCAATGATACGCAGCCTTGGGAACCAATCCACCGTATCTGCTTTGGGAGACTAATGTTCTCCGTTATGATCGTCCCCGTTACATTTCTAAACTGCAACTTTGCAGTAATCGCAGCAGCCTTCACGTAGAAGAACTTGGTCTTCCATTTGGTCATACCCTTGGGTGGGAGCATGAACTTGGGAGCGTGGTCCTGTTGGCGGAAAGAAAAGAAACCCAGTGACACACTCAACTGGTAAAAATGCCAGAAATATCCTACAATAGGCTCTAAGCCCAAAGCATGAAATGTGTACTCAAAATTCTGAACTCGGATCATTCCCAATGGACTCAGTTGAGAAATATGGAGTTTGTAATAGTCAAATACTTCAACCACAAAAACAGTCAAAGGTAAATGGAGATTACAGTCTCCAAAAAAGTCGGCAAACATGGTGACATATCCCGCCAGAGCATCACCGGTGGTGTCACCTTCCTGGGGATACAGAGCCCCATACTCTTGAGGCATTTGAGTATTCGTCAACATCGTCTCAAACGCCGACTTCGTCCACTTTAAAACCGGCAAGTTCTTGCCGGGAGCGTTAACTTCAGCCTCCTCCTCCTCCGCCACCACCGGCGACGACAGTTCAGGGTTCTCAACCGAAGTAGACAAGGGGTTGGAAGGTTCAGCCATTAAGGAAAAGAAACAAACTAACAGATGAGTATAAGAAATTCTAGAAACTCTCACCGGAAAATCAAACTTTTGATCGAAGAAGACAAAGAAAATGGTTTCTCTCACCGGAAAATTTTTAAAATTTCGACAAGTGAGGGGAAACCCCAAACGGTTTCCCCTTTAATACTCATCGCAATAAATGCGATCACAGAAACCGAACAGACGTGCAAAAAAGGAGCCTGTTGTACGTCGCCACATGTCCAGCGATGGTTTCTCTGACGGTTACCACACGCCTGACATTACACGACCTTTTGCGCTCCTACTACAGTGCATTAATTACCTTGGGCAATGCAAACGTCCTTTCATTTCAGCACATGCCAGGTAAATCCCACCAACTTCTACCAACCCGCACGTGCGGTCTACAACGTTTACAAAAAGCGACAAGTGAAGACAAAACTCATGTACGCGGCATGCGGTTTTTATGGTTTTCCATACTACAACTTAAACCGCATGTCGTTTTTTACATACACCCTCAAAAAAGAGAAAATATATATATATATGTACTATGTAAAGGGGGATAACCAAAACCTTCATATCTCCACTACAACACGTGGAATATGCGGAGATGACACACACGAGCCCGCACAAGTGTGTCAGATACTCAGAACCAGCAATTTTCTTTGGACTGCGAAAACCGCTTCTCAGGAACAGAAAACCGCATTATTTTAAAGCTTCTTCAAGCTTCAAATCCCTCGTGTCCGGTTCACAACCATAGAGGGGACACAAACAGCTTCTCCATAGGGAAAGGTTAGGGACGATGAGCGATCGCACATCAGCAACCCTGACTCCTGAACCTTCAAGAGCTACATCCAAGAGTAACACTCTTTTAATGCGAGTCTTCTGTTACAAACCACAGACACTCATGAGTCGCTGGGGCTACATGTAACCATACAAACGGTAGCTACAGAAGAGCCACGACTAAGTCATCACACAGATGATCAAAGCTACTTCAAGGAAAACTGCTCTGCAGCTCCCCATGAAGGAAAGTGGCTACAGAACGAATGCGGACGAGTTTCACCCAGATTCCTAACTACCCGTGGTGATCTCATTGAGCAACAAGCCAAGCAAAAGTGGTAACAAGTCTGCTTATGACTTTGTTTGCCTACCTATGGGCCGCATAGAATAAACAATGGTGGGCACTAACATGCCTATGACCATGTTTATTTGCCCATAGTCCAACAAAACTATTCACATTGTTCGAGCAAACACGGCCAACAATGACGCAAAATTCCTCACATTGTTCGACCAAACATGGCCAACAACGTTCAGGAACGAGGTAACCGCAAAGGACGTGCGGTTACTTGAGAGTTAAACTAGAAGAACACGAATACCCCACAGGATAGAGATCATCGTTACATGTCCAGTTGATAAACATAAAGCGCCAGCAATGCACTTAACACATTGCATCCACAACCGCAAAGGTTACACCTAGAGTCGCGGATACTGACATCTGCAGTCACCGTCTCAAAGGTTGGTTCGACACACCAACAAGTGGCAACTAAGCCTGATGACATCAGAAAAAGGTAAAGCACACTACCTACGTCATCGGCTGATGTTGCAGCATCAGCCTGAACTTGCTCACCGGTACGGAAGAGACGTCACACGACTCTACCGGATCTCCGATTTGATTTACTTGAAGAAGGACCAACAAACCGGACCTAGAATCTTATCCACTCCACTCCAACTTCCAAAGTACCCACTCGACCTCATAGTCCAGTATTCCTCCCATATGCAACTTGCATAAGGAAACAACACTATACTGGGGGGGACTTGAAGGGGTATGGCCCCAGATCTCGCACCAACATGGTCGCGAGTGACCATTACCCTTATCAAATACCCCCACCGCCAAGAACTTATCTGTGTCCGTGCGGGTACGCACGAACGCATCGGTCGAATCCAATCGGTCAAATGATGGGAAGACTTACCTTGTGTATGAAAATGGGTGTTACACATAATGATGCGGCTTAGCACCGCATCCTATCAACATTTTCATCACGACAAGTGTAACAACCCTCGGTAAAACCGAAACCCTCATAATATGTCTAACACTCTAGTATATTTTAGAATGTCCCAATATGTCTTTCATTTCACCCCGTATGTGAAAACCGAGCCCGAAATATGTTATAATATATAAAATAAATAAAAATCTAAAAATATTAAGCTGAGGCGGGCCACGTAGACCCACCCCAAGCTTTTACGCAGGCGGTATCAAGGTGGATACCTAATCTTGTTTGATTCCTTTAGTCCAGGCGGGCCGCGTAATAGCCTTAGTAAGTTAATGCGGGCCGCGAGAGCCCTAAAATGTGGCGCAGCCCTGGGCTGCCATGTGGCCCAACACCTGGACGACCTAGTTGATGACCCAGCTAAGCTACCGAGTTGACTAGAGTCAACGCGGGCCGCGAAGGCCTTATGCTTCGTTTACGCGGGCCGCGTGAGAGTCCAATATCAGCCCTATATAAGAAAGCAACAGGTTTTCGTTTTCCGTCGCTCATTCTCAATTCTCAAATCACAATTTCTGAAGTAGTAGAAGTTATAGTCGGGTATTATACCCCTAATTAGCGAGGTTCTGCTCCGTTGTAAGTATTATAACCCCAGTTTCGTAATAGTTACGCTGCCCGATTGATTTAGGGTTCCGTAACAACTGTCGTGGTTCTGCCCGACGTAGTTGTTGGAATGCCGTCTCGGGGAGGGTATCATTAATATTTTCAAAGGGTTATGATACTAACCAATGTACATTTGTATAAATTATAGATTATATCCAAGAAACCCTTACAAGAAGTCTAAGATAGCAATGTGAGTTTATCCTCTTTTTGTTAATCTTTTTGAATATTTTACAAAACCTTAATTGTTTTACAATGTGATTAAGCGGTGATTGAGTCTTTGTAGTTCTTCAATTACTGCCGGTATTATGGGGTTTTGTATACAAAATTTATTACTACGAGTAGTAGTAAGTCGGAATGACAGTTCATTACCATTGGACAACGAGTTAGCCAATGGGTAATTTGACCATAGCCATAGATCCGATCGAGTGGCAAATACTGAATGAGTAATTGTGTAGACATAAACAATGTGATCGCTCTCAATACTGTTTTAATTGATAAAATGTTTCTTGATTAAACTTGGATTCACTCACCAGTATTTCCGACTGACAAATGTTTTTAAAACGCGTTACAGGTAACACAATGTGAACAGCGAATTAGTGAAAAGCCAGCTGGAGAGCACTGAAGGCTTGGGAAAAATGTGGCTATAAAAGTTACCTAATAAACGATGTTTTAAATTCAATAAAATAGGGTTTGTCCCTATAAATATATTGTAATAAGAAACTTGGGTTTTGCCCATGTTATTATTAATATTAAATATGGTGGTTTTACTCTGATAAACATTTCCTAACTACGGTCCTGATGTAATTTCCGCTGCGAGATTTAAACCACTGATACCACCAAATTCTGAGCTCGCGTTCGCTCGTTCCCGGGACAGATAAGGGATCGGGGGTTGCGACAGGAGGTGGTATCAGAGCCTAGCCACTGGTCTGAGCCAAAGAAGTGTTCTGCTGACACTTAAATTTAAATTTTGTGTTAGGAAATAATGGAAATACATGCATAACTATATTTATTTGTTATGTGTTATTTGACTATTTGTTAGTTTACAGTATGAGTGATCAAGGACCCTCAGATATGAATCGTCAGTTGTCTGATTCCCCTAAGAGTGAAGGTACCTCTTCACAGCCTGCCCTCTCTGGGTATACTGCTGATCAAGAAGAAGGAATATTTGCCTTTAGAGCTCGGTCGGAGGAGCCATTCCCTCATAAGAAACGAGGATGGTTCAGTAAGGAAGCCTTTACTCGTAGGAAGAGAATGCGAAAGTTGCAACAGCAAAGAGTTTTAGCAGCTACTAAACGTAGAACAGATGCCCATACACAGGATATGCTTAATAGAAGCCTAGCTAATTTTCATATCCTAGCCACAACTGCTGCTGACCCGAGTCTGGAACAACTAGTAGCCCCACAACCACAAAACCCAGAACAACCCATGGAGATAGAAATTCCTGAAAACCAGGTGGAGATGCATGACTTTAAGCCAGAAGAAATCCCTAGAATACCTGCACCAAACCCCCTAGATCCAAATTACGACCCCTGGTGGGATGAAAATAGGGACTTTGTGCAACGTTACCCTATCCAGGATTATCCACCCATACAGAACATAGAAGCCTACCCAGGTATGGACCCTTTAGATCCCTATTACCATGATAACTACATTAGGGAAATTTTAGAGGATCCTTACCAATTTCAGGAACTTTCACCCCCATATCAGGAAACCGCACCCCAGATTCCAAACCCAGTCTGAGAACCTGCACCCCCAATGAGTGTAGAAAACGTTCAAGAACTTAGGACTTTCAGGGAGGAAATTTTAGAAAGCAGCGAGAGAATGCGTCAGGTGGGAGAGCGTCTCGTATGGAAATACGATGAGCGCAATATAGATTTTTGGATAAATCCATATCCGTGAATGTGAGAATGAAGGAAATGGTAGTAATAATAATATAATATAATAAAAATAAAATAAAATATGTGTGTACGGATGCATATTACTATTAGTGTAAATTTTTTCCGTTGGTATTGTAATCTTTATTTCAGTACTAGTGTGTAATAGACGCATAGTATATGAAAATAGAGTACAAGTCGCAATGATCGACGTTTTTTGCTAGATTGCGTGTCATGTGAATTACGATATTATCTATTATCTTGTGATATTAATATGGGATAAATGTTTAAAATTCAGATGGCCGACGAAGGAAATCAAGGAAATCTGAATAATGATAACCAGAGTAACATTAACGTGGTTAATGAGAATCCAAGTATCAATAACAATAACAATCAAGTGGATAATAGTGCTATCCAACACATCGTAGCACAAGGAATTATAGATGCAATGCCATTTATTCTTCAAACTGTTAAGGATGCTGATAATAAAAGTAAGCATAGCAGTAAGCAACCAAGCGAACCAGAAAACAGCGTGAACAATGGACCTGTACTTCAAATGCCCATTCCCAAAAGAAGATGAACCGTGCCTTATGGTTGTTCTTATAAAGAATTCTGGTCTTGTAAACCAATAGAATTTTCGGGCAATGAAGGGGCCATTGCAACCCTACGTTGGATAGAGAAGACTGAGGCAGTCTTAAGAATAAGCAAGTGTGCTGAAGAAGATAAAATATTGTTTGCTTCTAATCTGTTTAAGAATGCAGCACTAGAATGGTGGAACACAATCCTCCAAACAAAAGGAAGTGATAGAACTTACAATATGGAATGGGAAGAATTTAAGGACAAGGTAGAAAGGAAATTCTGCCCACCTAATGAAAAGGAACAAATAGCAAACAAATTCCTAAACCTTAGGATGACTGGTGTGGATAGTAAGGGATACACTAAAATATTCTTTGAATATGCCAGAATAGTGCCAACTCTTGCTTCACCAGAACCAGTGTTAATCTCCCGTTATATTTGGGGATTAATTGGATAAATAAGACACGTAGTCAAGGCAGCTAGACCTCAAACTATAGAAGAAGCAGTAGAACTAGCAAATACCTTGACTGATGAGTTAGTCCGTACCCAAGAAGAGAATCAAAGAAGGAACCTAACCCAAAAGTTGACTCAAGAATTTCGTTCTGGAAATTCTAACCGTGGGAAAAATATAGGTTCTACCTCTGCACCCTACTGTAGGTATTGCAAAAGAAAGCATTCTGGAAGATGCTCCATATATTGTAACTTTTTCAAAATATCGGGACACAAGGAAGAAAATTGCAGGAAGAAAGCTAACAGCCGGGTATGTTACAATTGCGGAGAACAAGGTCATATCAAGCTAAATTGTCCAAAATTAGCTCCAGCTCCAGACAACAAGAATACTAAAAATGCTAGAGCATTTGTTCTGACGGCAGATGAAGCCAAGATGATTCCAGATGTCATAGCTGGTACGTTTTTAGTTAATGATGTCTTTGCTAAAGTATTATTTGACTCTGGTGCAAACCAAAGTTTTATTAATACATCATTTTGCAAATTTCTAAATCAGTCATTAACTAAACTACCACAAGAATGCTTAGTAGAGACAGCCAATGGAGAAACCGTTAGAATTTCTGAAATCTTGCAGGGAGCAAGCATAGAAATTTTAAATCAGAAGTTTATTGCAAACCTGTATCCCATGAATCTGGCAGGATTCGATGTTGTTTTAGGAATGGATTGGTTAATAGCCAATAAAGCCAATATTTTATGTGATCAAAAGTCAATACAAGTAAATTCAGCAAAAGGTAAAACGATCACAATTAAAGGAAATAAAATCTCTAGGTCCACTAAATTCATCTCTGTGATGAAAACTGCAAGTTATATAAGAAAAGGTTCTATAGTGTATTTGATTTCTATAATCACTAACACTAAAGGAAAAGAACTAAAAGATATACCAGTAGTATCATAGTTTTCAGATGTCTTTCCAGAAGAAATGCCAGGGCAACCTCCAGACAGAGAAGTTGAATTCAGAATCCATTTAATACCAGGAACATCACCAATTGCCAAAGCACCTTACCATTTGGCACCTGCAGAAATGCAAGAATTGAAGAAACAATTAGACGAATTGTTAGAGAAAGGATTTATACAACCAAGTTCGTCGCCATGGGGAGCACCGATACTGTTTGTTAAAAAGAAGGACGGATCAATGCGTATGTGTATTGATTACCGTGAATTAAACAAAGTCATGATTAAGAATCGGTACCCATTACCTAGAATCGATGATATGTTTGATCAACTGCAAGGAGCTCAATTTTTCTCAAAAAATCGATTTAAGGTCAGGATATCATCAATTAAAAGTACAGGAAGAGGACATTCCTAAAACCGCATTTAGAACGAGGTATGGTCATTATGAATTTACTGTCATGCCATTTGGTCTAACCAATGCCCCAGCTGCATTTATGGACATGATGAACCGAATATGTAAGCCATATTTGGATAAATTCATAATTGTTTTCATAGATGATATTCTAATTTACTCTAAGAGTAAAGAGGATCATGCAAAGCATTTGCACGCACTTTTAAGTTTATTAAGAAAGGAAAAGTTGTATGCTAAATTCTCTAAGTGCGAATTTTGGTTAGAACAGGTACAATTTCTTGGACATTTAGTTAACCATGAAGGAATTCATGTAGATCCAACAAAGATTGTGGCAATTACTAAATGGAAAACCCCTGAGTCACCAACCGAGGTTAGAAGTTTCTTAGGATTAGCCGGTTATTATAGAAGATTTATTCAAGATTTCTCTAGAATAGCCATTCCCTTAACTAAGCTAACCTGTAAATCTGTTAAGTTTGAATGGGGAGTAAAACAAGAAGAAGCCTTTAGAATTCTTAAGCAAAGATTAACTCATACACCCATATTAGCATTACCAGAAGGAGCTGAAGACTTTGTAGTCTATTGCGATGCTTCTAAATTAGGTTATGGATGTGTGTTGATGCAACGCCAAAAGGTTATAGCTTACGCATCTAGACAACTTAAGAATCATGAAGAGAATTATTCGACCCATGATTTAGAATTAGGAGCTATAATCTTCGCTCTTAAGATTTGGAGACATTATCTTTATGGTAGTAAGTTTACCATATTTACTGATCATAAGAGTTTAAGATATATCTTCAAGCAAAAAGAATTGAATATGAGACAAAGACGCTGGATGGAATTGCTTAGTGATTATGATTGTGATATACATTATCATGAAGGAAAAGCAAATATAGTGGCAGATGCTTTAAGCCGAAAGTATCATGAAAAGCCAAAAAGGGTACGTTCTCTTAAATTAAATCTACAAGTAGATTTAAATGATCAAATAAAAGAAGCACAAGAATCAGTAATCCAGGATGATTCTGAAAAATTAAAAGGTATGTTAAAGGAATTAAAACAAGGAACAGATGGAATTTGGAGATTCCATGAAAAGAGAATGTGGATACCTAAATTAGGAAACCTACGTAATCATATATTAGAAGAAGCCCATAAGTCTAAATATACGATGCATCCAGGAAATGATAAAATGTACCAGGATTTAAGGAAAAATTTCTGGTGGATAGGAATGAAAAAGGACATAGCAGCCTATGTTTCTAAATGTTTAACCTGTTCACAAGTCAAAGCTGAACACCAGAAACCCTCAGGTTTGTTACAGCAATTAGAAATGCCAGTTTGGAAATGGGAATTGATAACAATGGATTTTATTACTAAATTACCCAAAACAAAGAAAGGAAATGATACAATCTGGGTGATTATAGATAGACTAACCAAGTCAGCTCATTTCCTACCCATGAAAGAAATTTTCAGTACGGAACAATTAGCTAAATTGTATGTAAATGAAATTGTTTCTTTACATGGCATTCCTTTATCAATTGTTTCTGATAGGGATAGCCGATTTACCTCTCATTTTTTGTCAAGTTTCCAAAAGGCAATGGGAACCAAGTTAAAATTGAGCACAGCTTATCACCCTCAGACTGACGGACAAAGCGAAAGAACAATTCAGACAATGGAGGACATGCTTAGAGCTTGTGTAATTGATTTTGGAGGTAATTGGGACGATCACTTACCTTTAATAGAATTTTCTTATAATAATAGTTATCATACAAGTATTAATGCTGCACCATTCGAAGCACTTTATGGAAGAAAGTGTAGAACCCCAGTTTGTTGGGCAGAAATTGGGGAAAAGCAACTATCTGGACCTGAGATAGTACAAGAAACGACCGACAAGATTTTTCAAGTCAAGGAACGACTGAAAGCAGCACGTGATCGACAGAAAAGTTATGCCAATAACCGACGCAAGCCATTGGAGTTTCAAGCAGGAGATAAAGTATTGTTAAAGGTCTCTCCTTGGAAAGGAGTGGTAAGATTCATCAAAAGAGGAAAGCTAAGTCCCAGGTATATTGGACCTTTTGAGATTATTAGAAGAATAGGACCTGTAGCCTACCAGCTACAACTGCCAGAGGAAATGGCAGGTATATATGATGTGTTTCATGTATCTAATCTCAAAAAGTGTTTAGCTGATGAATCACTAATAGTACCTCTTAAGGATATAGAGGTAAATGAACAACTCAAGTTTGTAGAAAGACCTCTACAGATTGAAGACAGGAAAGTCAAGAACCTCAAACACAAGAGACTAGTTCTAGTCAAAGTGAAGTGGGACTCCAAAAGAGGACCGGAGTACACATGGGAACTTGGTTCTGAAATGCAAAAGAAATATCCGCATTTGTTTCAGTAGATCTCGAGGACGAGCTCTAAAACAAGGTGGGGAGAATGTAACAACCCTCGGTAAAACCGAAACCCTCATAATATGTCTAACACTCTAGTATATTTTAGAATGTCCCAATATGTCTTTCATTTCACCCCGTATGTGAAAACCGAGCCCGAAATATGTTATAATATATAAAATAAATAAAAATCTGAAAATATTAAGCTGAGGCGGGCCGCGTAGACCCACCCCAAGCTTTTACGCGGGCGGTATCAAGGTGGATACCTGATCTCGTTTGATTCCTTTAGTCCAAGCGGGTCGCGTAATAGCTTTAGTAAGTTAACGCCGGCCGCGAGAGCCCTAAAATGTGGCGCAACCCTGGGCTGCCACATGGCCCAACACCTGGACAACCTAGTTGATGACCCAGCTAAGCTACCGAGTTGACTAGAGTCAACGCGGGCCGCGAAGGCCTTATGCTTCATTTACGCGGGCCGCGTGAGAGTCCAATATCAGCCCTATATAAGAAAGCAACAGGTTTTCGTTTTCCGTCGCTCATTCTCAATTCTCAAATCACAATTTCTGAAGTAGTAGAAGTTATAGTCGGGTATTATACCCCTAATTAGCGAGGTTCTGCTCCGTTGTAAGTATTATAACCCCAGTTTCGTAATAGTTACGCTGCCCGATTGATTTAGGGTTCCGTAACAACTGTCGTGGTTCTGCCCGACGTAGTTGTTGGAATGCCGTCTCGGGGAGGGTATCATTAATATTTTCAAAGGGTTATGATACTAACCAATGTACATTTGTATAAATTATAGATTATATCCAAGAAACCCTTACAAGAAGTCTAAGATAGCAATGTGAGTTTATCCTCTTTTTGTTAATCTTTTTGAATATTTTACAAAACCTTAATTGTTTTACAATGTGATTAAGCGGTGATTGAGTCTTTGTAGTTCTTCAATTACTGCCGGTATTATGGGGTTTTGTATACAAAATTTATTACTACGAGTAGTAGTAAGTCGGAATGACAGTTCATTACCATTGGACAACGAGTTAGCCAATGGGTAATTTGACCATAGCCATAGATCCGATCGAGTGGCAAATACTGAATGAGTAATTGTGTAGACATAAACAATGTGATCGCTCTCAATACTGTTTTAATTGATAAAATGTTTCTTGATTAAACTTGGATTCACTCACCAGTATTTCCGACTGACAAATGTTTTTAAAACGCGTTACAGGTAACACAATGTGAACAACCAATTAGTGAAAAGCCAGCTGGAGAGCACTGAAGGCTTGGGAAAAATGTGGCTATAAAAGTTACCTAATAAACGATGTTTTAAATTCAATAAAATAGGGTTTGTCCCTATAAATATATTGTAATAAGAAACTTGGGTTTTTCCCATGTTATTATTAATATTAAATATGGTGGTTTTACTCTGATAAACATTTCCTAACTACGGTCCTGATGCAATTTCCGTTGCGAGATTTAAACCACTGATACCACCAAATTCTGAGCTCGCGTCCGCTCGTTCCCGGGACAGATAAGGGATCGGGGGTTGCGACAACAAGGGATCTAGGTAACAACAACAGTTACCACATGCGGCGATGCGGCCTAGCACCGCATCCCGTACATGTCTCGGCCAAAGCAAGGACCCGGTGACAACTGCAGTTAGCACGAGCAGTGATGCGGCCTGGCACTGCATCCTGCCCACAGAGCAAGTGGGACTGACACCTTAACAACAAGTGGCGCCAATGACAGTTGCCTGTCAGCCCATACGTAAGCAACAGTCTGACAACAGCAGTGGGACGTGGCATCACCTCTATGATCAACGAGCCTGACACACCTGCAAGGGGCTGAACGTTGTCAGTCCAGCCACTCAATTACCCTCCTTCACTCCTCGGCTATAGATACCCATCCCGGACCAGGTTTGAGGTATCGCTTATCAAACTCTCTCACTCATACTATTATCACACACTTTTCTCTCAAGCAAACTACTGATTCTCAAGCCGGAGAGTGGTAACAAGGAGCACCACCCACCCCATCCTCCTTGTTACGAGTCACGGTGTGTTTTCCATGTGCAGGAGATAGATCAGCGGATAATCCAGCCACCAATCCTCAGAAAGAATGGATTAACCCTACTTGACGAGACTAGTGAATTAACCTCCCTTGGTTAACCACTGTTTCATCAGTTTTTAGGCTTTTTTAGTTAGTTTTCGAGTTTTTGCGTTAACTAGTGGTTTTCATTTGAACATTCCCCTATATATATATATATATATATATATATATATATACATATATACACTAGGTTATTACCCGGGATTGCTTCTCGGGCTGAAGAAAGTTACTTATATTATTATTATTATTAATTTTGTTCATGCATAAAGGATTGACAAAAACTAAAAATAAACCTTCTCCTCCTTTGCCTCAGCTACGGTAACAGCAGCAAGCTTGTCTTAAAAATTGGCCCCTTTTGCAGCATTTTTACCAAATCAACTCCTTGAATTCACAAATATTACATTTAATTTATGCAAGACTTACTATAAGGTGTAAAAACGACACAAATATAAGAGTTAGAAACATAAACCAACTGTGCTCCAGCAGTTGGGAATCCTTTCTCCTTCTTGAATTGTCACTACATTTGCATCTTCTGTTGACAATTCCTAATCATCACTTCCTGACAAAAGTTAAGTAAGATGTCATGAAATCCGTGTTTACCTTTGATCTTGCACCCTTTGAATTGATATCTAGTTTAAAAAACATATACAATCATTAAACATGAGCGAAAGAATCTGCTCAGAAATTCTTAGAAATCGATAAGAAGGGACTAACATGCAATACACTCGTGGATCTTGCATATTTGAGAGGCAGAGAAGAGAATAAAGCTTTGTAGCCTCGCTATACTTCGAAAAATCAAGCAAAACTTCTCCAACAATTCCAAAAACCGAAGAACCTTGCAGAACGTTAACATAAGATTAATATCCAAACTATGTTCAACCAAGATGCTTGATTTGGAACCATAGATACAATGTAAACGAATACGCAACAATGTATACCGTCGCGACAACAAAACGATATAGTTTCTCATTGATCTTTCCGGTTTTTTATCCTGAGTGAAATTCACAGTTTCAAAATGTGGTTTTTCCCAGTGGCAACTTCCATCTTTAACTTTTGTTTTCTCTAATCTTGAAAAACTTTTGTTTAACATTTCCTGAAAGACCCCCTATTTGTTGTTGTTGGCTTTCCAACATCATTAGGAATAACAGCTATTGTCAAAGAATCTCCTCCAACTGCTACTAACTACATATACATAAACATAAACACAAATGCAAATATAAGAATCCATCTTAATGTAATAACCATGATGATTTTATGGTTTATACAATCAAAAATCTAAAGATTCTGACCCCTTTTAAGAAAAAGTACCAATCTTTAAAGCAGGGTTGAGTTTCATCATCTTGCAGAAACAGGATCAGAAACTTAGTTTTAAGTTTTACCAGATCTCCAAATTTTTCAAATAAAATGTGAAAGAAAACTCAAAACACTACTAACCCAATTCACTCACACTTAATTTTCGCTAAAACATGTAAAAATAATGTAAAAAAAGATGATGAAACATCAAAAGTACGTCTCTGAGTCATTTCATCGAACACATTATGTGCAATTATGCAATCAATGTTTCCCATATGCATTTCCACATAAACTTTACTTTAATAAGGATAAATTGATAAAATCACCTGGGTTGCATGAAACTGCAACTTAAACACAGCTTTGATCTTGCTTTTATCACTCCTCTATCTTGCAGACTTGAACATTTTGAATCTTTTTCTCACAAAATTCACATTTGTGAAGTAAAATTTTCAGGGGTTTAGTGGGCTAATTGAAAGATGAAAGATTTGTTAATAGCCATATTACCCGGGATTGCTTCCCGGGCTGAAGAAATTTACTTACATTATTATTAATTTTATTCATACATAAAGGTTTGACAAAAACTAAGAATAAACCTTCTCCTCCTTTGCCTCAGCTACGGTAACAGCAGCAAGCTTGTCTTAAAAATTGGCCCCTTTTGCAGCATTTTTACCACCATCAACTCCTTGAATTCACAAATATTACATTCAATTTATGCAAGACTTACTATAAGGTGTAAAAAACGACACAGATATAAGAGTTAGAAACATAAACCAACTGTGCTCCAGCAGTTGGGAATCCTTTCTCCTTCTCCAAAGTCAAACAACTGTTTTACTGCAAAAATATGATTCTTAGTGGTTCAAAAGTCTGTTTGACCAAAGTCAAACCACTGTTTGACGAAAGTCAAACAACTATTGTTAAACACTTTTGGGTTAAAACAGTGTTTGAAACCACTGTTGGGTTAAAACAGTGTTTTGAAACCACTTTTGGGTTAACAGTGTTTGAAACCACTGTTAGGTTAAAACAGTGTTTTGAAACCACTTTTGGGTTAAAGCAGTGGTTTCAAACACTGTTTTAAACCAACAGTGGTTTCAAACACTGTTTTAACCGAAAAGTGGTTTCAAAACACTATTTTAACCCAAAACAGTGGTTTCACTTTTTCTCGGATTAAAACACTGTTTGAAAAACTATAGGTTTTATGTAAAATACAATTAAAATTAAGATTATGATTTACATTTTTTTGTTATTCTATCCATGTATAGAGATTCATTAAACGTAATATTTTTTTTATATTCATGCAAGAAAAGATTTATTTTTTGTTAATCAAAACAATACTTAAAAGGTACACCACCAGATATATACTGCCCAAAAAGAATAAATTGTTGACATATAACTCAACATTCAAGTGATTAAAAAAATAACCTTTAGACGCTTTTGGTCAGGGTAAGATATCTTAAACTCTTTGTAAGCTCTCACGATCTTTGTTTCCCCTCCATTACGCTGCCGAAGCCTAACACATATAAAAAAATTAATATGCATCTATGCTTCAACATTTAGAAATCTATATGTCTTAAAAAAACCTCACCTTTAAGTAAGCAATTGCTTTCACAAATTGCGTATTTCGTATATGGGGTCCACGGCACAGATCAACTAACGGACCACACCTATAAACTGTAATAGTTTTGTCTTCAGGAAGGTCGCTAATGATCTCAACCTGATAACGACAATAGTAAATAAGACCCAATAAAATGTGACGTAATCATCAATATATTAAAATTCCAAAATATGTTAGATGGAAGATTTTCACCTTAAACTTGTTGTCAAAAAACATCTCAAGAGCCTGCTGTCATGAAACTTCAATTCGCTCAAAAGGTTGTTTTTCCTTAAAAAAAATATGACGATTTAATTTGGCATGTGTAATATATGAAATGGCAAAAAATGTATCTTGTATAAGACACTAACAATAAGCTAACCAATCAACTTCTATAAGAATGAGATATAAAGTACCGTAACAGCTTTCTTTGCTTCCGAAAGATTTCGATCAAAGTGATCATCGTTTAAGCCAAGTTCACCGTAGAAACCATCATAGTAAAAACCCTGTTACAACAACAATTCCATGAAAAAAATCCACAACACCAATTTTTAATACATAGACCGTTACACAGATAGTTGCATGATGAAGTTACGGGCTTTAGACTTTTTAGCCGCCTTGATAACTTCATCACTCATAGCACCATCTTTCCTGAACCGAATATTCATTTTGCTTGTTGTTGCAATCAGTATAGGCTCTTGGCTCACTAAACCCATTTAACTTCTTAGTCATTTTTACCTGGAGCGACGTTATGTCAATCCCATCATTCTTTGCTCCTCTTCACTAACTTTCTTTTCTATTACTGCATTTACAAAAAAATAAAATAAAAAATAAGCTATGTTACGGTAAAAAACCGACAAACAAAAAAACACAAAGTTAATGAACTCCTAACAACCTGGATTAAGGTTGTTCGTCTTGAATCTTCCACGAACATTCATCGACGTTATGCATAGTATCTTGATGAAGTTGTATAGCCCATCACCGAGGATTAGAGTGATAGAAATAAACGCCTACCAACCCAAGAAACAATAACTAAATGTGTCCAATGTAGCGGAAAAATCAAGAAAACTAAACCGGCATCACCTTGTAACCGTTGAGGCTTTTCATACTACTTTCTGGCAAACCCGTAGGAAATCAATCTCCCAATAAATAAGATCCATATCCACCTATCACCAAAAACCGATAATTAAATCTATGAAAAAAAAACTTATAAAATTCGTAAGAAACAAAAATGTTATACCTCCAATTGCAATGTTGTAACTGGCAACCGAACATGTCTGGATCATGGTATTCTCATGTCTAGTAAATGGAAGTGATGAAATTCCGGATTTTTGGAGCATCTTTGTCCAAGTTCTCGTGAACACAAAATCGCAGCCAATCCTAGACAAACAATAATGTCATATAAATGTATAGGAATCTCTAAATTCCACTTTTTTCAAAAACTAACCTTCATATTCTTCCCAAGAATCTCCTCGTTGGGATTGTACCATTTATACGCAAGTGGATTCTTGCTAGTCGGCCCCTACACAAAACAATCACATCAATAACATATAATTCATTTAAACGTGATAACGGCTATTAATCTTCTTACCTCATACTTAATTTTGGGAATGCCAGGGAAGAACTCCCCTTCCCATTCATCTGAATCTTCCGAGCCGCATTCGCCATCAAGATTAGCAGGACAAGTAGGCGGAGGTTCACAAATCTACAAACAAAATTATCAAAATAGTTAAATTTACAACACTAAATCATTCAAATGATCAAATCAACCAATCAAAAACACATCAAACTATTTACCACTGTTTTAGATACCACACTGAAGCAGATAACACACAGCAGCAACAATTTCACAGCTTTCATTCTCATCATCTTATCCAAATCCGGTAAAACCTATATCAAATTAATCATAAATTCTACTCAAAACTCAAATTCAAACACAAGTTTATATTATATCATAAACAACTGAAATCGGCTCAAAACATCCCAAAATCTTTAACATATTCTCTTTTAATACTTTTTTTATTTGCAATTTCATCTTCTGGAATCTCGAACCTACGAACCTTCAATACTGATTATTGAACCTGCACTTACATGGAAAAAACCGTTGTAAAGGAAGAAAACAATTACCTTTTGAGTTCTGTTGAGGTAGCAATGAACGATCGACTTGAATGGAGACCTTAGAGAAATAAAGTATGCGATTCGATTGAAGGATTGTCGTTGGTAGCGTAGATGTAGCATGTGGGGTTTCAAAGTTGACATCAGGAAGAAATTAACCCATGTTTAAGAGATCTGATTTCTTAGACAGAGCAATCATGGGTGGCCGATTCAAGAGATTTTCATGTTTGTACCGAAACAATATTAAATCAGAGAATACGAAATCGCATACAAAACATAAAATCAACATTGAATCTGTATCCCAAAGACATTAAAACACCTAATCGCGCACCTAAAAACCAAAATGAAGAACAAAAACCCTAAAAATTAAAATAAATTAAGAAGATACGAACCTTAAATCAAAGCGGCAAAATATGTGAATGGAGCAGATGATTGAAGAATGAAGGCGTGAATGAGAAGGTTTTGAATTCTAGGGTTTGAGGAAAGAGTTATGAGAATATCCAGAAGCGTGAAGGAGAAGAATGAATATTAGGGTTGGAAAAAAGAAAAAAAAAAGGGACGGAGGTACTGTTGGGTGGGAAAAGGCAAAAAGTGATGGCCTAATCTACTGAAATGTGGCCCAAATAACTTTCATTTATTATATATAATAGATATCAGCACATAGAAAACAGTAAACTTGTGGTGGTGTTGTGTCGGTTCTAGGACCAGAGCTGACTCTCTAACGGTTTAGTATACTATACGAGAAGTATCAAGTATCAACATATGTACTATGTATATTACACGTATCCCTGTGTATAAACAGATAGAAGGCTGCTTATGAGAAGACTGGTCCAAACCTATGTTGTCAAAAGCTCAAGGCGCAAAGGCCTTGCCTGGAGCCTAGGCGCAAGACGTAAAAAAAGTGAGGGTTTTTTTTTAAGTAAGGCGCAATAATAAAAATAATAAAAATATATATTTAATAAACATAAAAAATTAATAGTTTATCACTAATATACAAATATAATAGAAAATTATTATTATATGTTTTTAGAATATGTAGAATGATAATAATAATTAATGTTTTATTAAAATATATTTTGTAATTGTAACAACTTAAAATAATAAAATTGAAAAACAGTTAAAGTAATCAAATGGGCCACCCATCTATTTTATTAAAACAAATTCCTAGTTTTGTTACATATATAATGATGGCCCAGCCCAATATACAGTGATTAGGGTTCAGTCTTTTGAAAAGCCGTTATACACTTTAGTACGTGAGAATTAGGGTTACAACTTTTCTAGCTTCAAGGTAGGGGTGTGTATGGGTCGGTTTGGGTCGGTTTTGACCAAAAACCATAACCATAACCGTGATGTCGGTTATTGGATAACCATACCCATAACCGATCAGTTATGGTGGTTATGGTTATTTGGTTTTGATGGTTATAGCGGGTCGGTTATGGGTGGTTAACCGTGTATTTAGCTTAGCTAAAAATAGCTTAATTTTTTTAACATGGAATACATTGTTATTGCATATTTGTATATATTGTATATTACATAGTATTTAAAAATACGTATAATCTATAATATTAATACCAATTATTATCGAATATTCAAATAAAGTAATATGATGCATTCCATAAATTCTAATAAACATTCAACCAAAACCACAAAATGATATGAAAAACCAATAAGTACTAAAAATCTTCAGTCAAAAACATCAAATATTAAGAATACGGTGAAAAGTCCTAAATCCTACAAAGATTTATTACATGTCGGTTCGGTTCGGTTATGGTGGGTATGGAAAAAATGATAACCATAACCGACCCGCTACTTTCGGTTTTCAAAAAAACCATTAACCGACCCACCGGTTTTTTCGGTTCGGTTTTGTTGGTTAATTCGGTTATGGTTCGGTTAATTCGGTTTTTTGCGCACCCCTACTTCAGAGTAAGCTACTAATCCACAAGTTACCAGCTTCAACATATTTTTCAAGTTGCTAAACCAGGTTTCTATCTATCTACTCCCTCTATCTTTCAATTCCGACCCTTTTCTTTCCATTTCAAGTCGTTTTTTTCTGATTAAGCTCGCCTTGTTGTGCCTACGCCTAGCTCCAGGCGAGCGCCTGAACGTCGCTTATACAAAAAAAAAGCCCAAATCGTCATCTAGGCGCGCGCCTAGTGCGCTTTTTACAACATAGGTCCAAACACTAATGAGCTGATCTGTATGGGCCAGGGCCTACTAAACCGGCCACAATATACAATAAATTTTGTACTTTAACAACCATATCATAAAAATCCAAATCATTTTAACTTTATAAGTGTAATTTTTTCTACAATTTATAACTGAACATACAAAACTAACATGTCTTGTTGTTTCACCCAAAAACAAATTTAGAACTAGTGAATAACATATAGAAGTCCTCTATCATCGCCACTTGAAAGTATGATCTAATGATGTATTATTGATCCAAATTTCCCTAGAAACTTTCATGAAACCATTCGCGTATTAGCTGCTACCCGCAGCAATGGAAATGAAATGCTCGCGCATAAGCTGGAACTTGGTGATCAGTTTTTCTTGATCCGGCCAGCTTTCTTTTATCACTGGGATATCACAAAACTTGTCCTTCCATGCCAATATAAGTGGAAACCTATCTTCATCTAAGAGTTTTATACCACCTGTTTCTTCAAAGATTCCAAGATATTTGGCAATCCATCCAAACACAAGGTCTAAGAACCCAAACGATTCTCCGCTGAAGAAATTCTTTCCAATTAGTTGTTTTTCAACTATGTCTAGATTCTCTAAAGCAGGACCTATTGCTTCTTCTTGCTCCGCGCCTTGGGTCACATAAGCACGAAATATAGATGTCGTAACCTACATTTGGTGAAAATCGCGTGTTAAGAGTTTTCCTTAACGCGTCTTTATGCAACGTAACTTTGTATCACTACTAGAAAACTGGAGGTCTCCTACGCAGATTAGGGTCCAAATGCGTAGGAAACACCCATTAACGACAAAAAAAATAAAAGATTTTTGTAGGATAATCCGAAGTAGGAAAAACTTTGTGACAAAAATACAAAAGAATCTGGTCGGAAGTTCCTATGCATTTGCAATAACCTTTACACATTTTCGATACAAATTTTCCTACGCATTTTTGACACAAGTTTTGCTACACGTCCTAGCGTTCTGTTTTTTTTTTTTTTCTTTTAAGTTGCTACGCATTTTCGACACAAGTTTTCTTAAAATAACTTGAGTTGTGTTTATCTCAAATGTCTCTTAAAAAGTCAGCGAAAAGAGGACATAAGGACAAACCCAAAATCTATTTTTTATGCAAAGAACCTTATGGATTGTTTTTTTTTTCAAGCATTATGAATATCATTATAACATATAAATTTTTTATTTAACCTTTTTAGTTTGCATTAACTTGACCATTTTAAACAAATCCCATTTGAAAGAATGTTATAGTAAACACTCAAGACACTAATTACACTTGTAAGTTGTAACATATGAATTGCGGTTTATGGCACAAGAGAAGTGATGATTTACCCGGTCGTCATTAAACTTCGCCCAGAAACGCGCAGTGGCTCTTTCAAGCGGATCCTCAGGTAAGAAACGAGCAGTTGTGTTCCATGTCTCATCTATGTACTCGAGAATCACAAGTGACTCGCATATGGGTGTTCCGTTGTGCAATAACACCGGTACTTTCTTGTGAACGGGGTTGTATTCGAGTAACAAAGAACTCTTGTTGGCAAGATCTTCATAGATGGTCTCATAGACTATGCCTTTGAGTTTCAATGCCCAAACAATTCTCAAAGCATATGGGCTTGACCATGTCCTGAAAAGCTTCACCTCTCCCATTTCTTTACTTGAACTATCATTTCATGAGATAACTTTCTTTTATAGTGGGTGAGTTGTATAACTAGTCAAAACATGCATTTTCTTATATGGGTAGGTGGGTCGGGTTGACCCAAAACATTCTTGCCCCGTATTCTTAACATTGCTTGTAATTTACAAAAGTTATGTTATTCCTATAATAATCTAAAACTTTGGGATAAAATGATTTTCACGTTACGCGATACAAAAACTGTTATAACCATTTAGTTTTTAGATTTAGTTTACGCGTGTGACCCATTAGAGATAAAACATTTTAAATACTCATCAGAAGCGTTTCGTGTGATATTTTGTTTATTGGTCATCATCTAGCTATATCAAGATGGCATCTTGTTGCAAGAAGAAAGTTTAGATTGATTCCGGCAAATGCGTGTTAGATCTCTCGGCCGATTATTATAGGATCCAAAGTTCCATTTACTCATTCGGTCACTGTTAACTCGATATAACCAATGTTTTCTGGCACATAGTACCATTGGCCGGCCATCATTAAGTAATAGTTTCCAAACAACTAGAAAAAGATGACAAAAGGAATGGAAATAGTTTTCGTTGTGTGAATATGATATGTAATAAATAGTATAGGGTCCACTGTAACACTAATTCAATTTATAGGGACTAAATCACAAATGTTGAATAGGATAGAGGTTCTTGTGAATAACAAACTACTTTTTTGACCGGTAACCACTGGCGAACCAGGAAATTATTTACTAGGGGTGCAGTTGAGGTGTTTAATCATATTTTCAAAGGGTGTGATCGGGTTTTTCTGACTAAAATATACATTAATTTTTTTTCTTCAAGGGGTGCAGCCGCTCACCTTGACCGAAGGGTGGGTCCGCCCCTGTGCATAACAACAAAACCAAAACTTACATACTTCACCCAATCTATCGAGTTATAGCACGATCTATTTTTAATTAATAGAAAACCCAAAACCAAAATGTCTTCTTCATTCTTTTGGAAGCTAAACTCCTTATTCGAGAAAATAAGAGAATGAGATATAGATGAATTTGAGTACACTTCTTCCTATCTTGTGTTCTTCTTCCCTCAATAATAATGGATCAAACATTTTGATAAGTATGATAATTCGTGTTTGGGTCACATTAAGTTTGACTCAAATATATAGCTAGGTTTACTTTCCACGAATTAGGGCCAGACCGTTAGGCTTATCAACCTATACTATGGCCTAGGGCCACTCAAAATAAGGTCCTCCATTTCTTTCATATATTAGACTTGTTTTTTGGCAATTTAAACAACGTTTCTAGGCTCAATATTTAGGATTTTGCTCCACGAGTCCACATTGTCCGTGTACACTTCATTCCATAATCCAAAAGCAGCGCCGCAACACACCAACCCTCGTTACATGTGACGTCTTTTGAGTAATCAGTGTAAAAAGGATTGCGGATTGGTCGTAATTAGAGCCGACATTAGGAAAAATCGTCATTGCTATGGTTATTCAATGTCTCAAATCTCAATTGCTGATTTTCTTTATACCAATTCAATAGGGCCCCGATTTTGTAGTTCGCTTCGAGCCTCCAAAAACGTTGAAACGCCCTGCGCACGACACGCCACTACTAACCGTTCAAGAATACTAAAACCTAATCATAAACTAAAAATCACTTTACAAATAATCATAATTTGTTCCTGTACAACGAACAACCCCCCCCCCCCCCCCCCCCCCCCCCCAGAATTTAGTAATTTTAGTCTTCAAATAATAAAAATAATATAGTTTCCTTCAAATAGGTTGCAACTTGATTCCATGATCAATTTTCCGATACATAAGATCTATTTATAATTTTATATGATTATTCCAGTCATTCATGTCAAGAACGCACGCTTTCATCTCCGTTTTATGTGTTCCAATGCCAATTCTTTGTTCCAAAGTAACACAAAAATCACTAGGTGCTTCAGAAATGGTGACATCAAAGCTGCACTCCATGTGTTTGATGAAATGCCAGTAAAGAATATTGTCACATGGAACTGTATGATATCTGGGTTTGTTAAAAATGGGATGGTTTTTGATGCCCGCAAGGTGTTCGATGAAATGCCTAACAGAAACGTTGTGTCTTGGACTGCAATGTTGGATGGGTATGCTAAGTGTGGGAGATTGGATGAGTCCAGAGCATTGTTTGATGCTATGACTGATAAGAATGTGGTGTGTTGGAATGCTATGCTTTCTGGGTATGTGACGAACGGTCGAATGGATGAAGCGAGAAGCTTGTTTGACGAGATTCTTTTGAAGAATTCGATAACGTGGGCTACGGTTATTGAAGGGTGGTTTCGCCAGGGGCGTGTAGATGAAGCGAGAAACTTGTTTGATGATTGCCCTTTTGATGATGTTTTAGTTAATAATACGATGTTGGTCGGTTATGCTGAGATGGGAGATCTCGAATCGTTGTGGACGTTATTTGGTACAATGCATGAGCGTGATGTGGCATCGTGGACGACTGTCATACGTTGTTTTACAAAATCTGGGAAGATGGTGATGGCCCGGAAGTTGTTTGATGATATGCCTGCAAAAGATGTAATCGTGTGGACCGTTATGATTCAAGGTTATGTACAAAATAACCAGATCGAAGATGCGCGTAAACTGTTTGATGAAATGCCTAACCGAGATATAGTTGTGTGGAACTCGATCATGAGTGGGTACGTTAAAAACAAGAATTTAGAACAAGCTCTTGAGCTTTTTAATAAGATGCCAAAGCGCAATATAGTGTCGTGGAACACAATTCTTCAAGGGTATGTTCAAGAACACGATATGCTAAATGCTCGAATCTTTTTCAACAAGATTCCCGTTAAAGATCAAACCACTTGGAATATAATGATTTGTGGGTTTCAAGGTGGTGAGGCTTTCGATCTTTACTCCCAAATGCTGCAGACCAGAATCAAACCCGGTCAAGTGACGTTCACCGGTTTAATATCCGTTTGCGGGTCACTTGCTGTACATAGTTGGGGGAAAGCAATGCACTCATGTGCGATCAAATACGCTTACGTCAACGATTCAACGGTTGTTAGTTCATTAATATCGATGTACTCCAAATGCGGTTTTATGGACGATGCTACAATAATCTTCGAGACAACGATAAAAAAGGATACCGTTTTATGGAACGCGATGATTGCGGCACATTCGTATCACGGGTCGGCTTTAAACGCGCTAAAACTATTCTCTTCCATGACCGAATCCGGATATTTACCCGACCATTTAACGTTTCTAGGTTTATTAACCGGCTGTGCTCATTCGGGTATGGTCACAGAGAGCTGGGAATGCTTCAAATCGATGGAAAAAAACTGGAAAATACATCCGACGGCTGAACATTACGCATGCATGATTGACGTTCTCGGTAGAAGTGGGATGTTAACCGAAGCATATGAATTGGTTAAACAGTTGCCGGTTGAGCTTCCGTCATATACATGGGAAACATTGTTGAGTTGTTGTCGGGTCCATGAGAATTTTGAGTTGGGTGAATTGGTGGGACGAAAGCTTGTTGGTACTCGCGATTTGAATGCGGGCATTGGTGTGCTTCGTTCGAAGATTTATGCTGCAAGAGGTATGTGGGATGATGCGGCTCATGTTAGAACGTTGTTGGCACATCGTGGCGTAAGAAAAGAAGTCGCGTGTAGTTGGATTGAGTTGAAGGGTCGGGTTTTTCGGTTTGTTTATAATGATAGATCTCATAGTGAATTGGAGGAGTTGCACAAAATGTTGGAGAGCCTGTCTGCTGCAATGGAGATTTATGGGTAAGTAGAGATTGTTGCGCGGGTTTTTCGGTTTGTTTATAATGATAGATCTCACAGCCAATTGGACTAGTTTCAAATGCTTGTTAAGACAAGTCGTATAAATTTATGACGTTTTTTCAAGGTTTTCAGAACCGGATCAACCGGTCGGACCATGAAACGGGTACATAACCGGTCCAGTTGAGTCTAGGTCGGACCAATAGAAATGGCAACCAATTTTACTTTTTCTCACTTTCAAAATCTCATTTACTGATTTATATTCTATTTCAGGCTTCGTATTTTGTTTATTTAAGGTTTTGTAATTTATTAACAATACAAATTAACATAGTTCTATATTTTGTTTTAGATAAGGTATGTGTGTGTATATATATTATTTTTTTATAACTATTTATGACGTCATCCTGTTTTTGAATCACGTCCAGCTAGCGAACCAAGAAGACGGCTGGTCCGGTGATGAATGTTTTGCATTTTTTTTCTCTTGAATTTATTGAATAGTTTGTGTATAAGATATGATTATTGAAGCTATATTTAAAACTATTTAAGAGGTTGCAACTTAAGTGAATTTCACTGTTATTGGTACTACTATTTCATGCAAGATTAGTAGATTACCGTGTCTAATTGTGTAGTGAATTTCACAATTTAAGAGGTTGCAACTTCCTCCTTCGTATAATTAGGGGAGGGGGTGGTTACTAGTGATAGAATTATATCACTCCCACTATCCAATCAAATCATGCCATGTCATCACCCAATATTCTATCACTAGTGATAGAAATGTAGTGGGGGTGGTCATCACTAGTGATGAGATTTCAATGTACAAGTATTAATACACAATGTACAAGTCATACACATCCCTCAATAATTATTCAACGCGTTATATATATCACTCGTTCTTCCTATCACTCGTTATATACATAGAGGCGGCGGTGTTCGTTGTGCTATCACTCGTTATGGGGTGGCCATGACGGACCACCCCGCCTGCTCTTACACTCAAAATTACTATTTTTTTCTTTTCTGTTCAATTAAATAATATTTTTCATACATTTATCATTACCTTTAGGGGTGTAAACGAGTCGGGCCGGGCCCGACCCCGACTAGGCTTGAGCTCGGCTCGTCAAGTTTTTATGAAGCTCGAGCTCAAGCCTACTTATTTAAGCCTGAGTTCTGCTCGTGAATAAAACGCAAACTCAATTCAATATCGCTTAAACGATCCATAGCTTGGCTCGAGCTCGGTCACCAATGTTATTATCATTATTATTATATTATATATAAAAAACCAAAATTTTGTTTGGGTCTCATTTAGGCTCGCGAGCCTAAACGAGTTTTGTATTTCAGACTCATGCTCGGACTCGATAACTAAACGAGATCTATTTCAGGCTTGAGTTTGGGCTCGTTCGAGCTTTTAGCCGAGCCAATGTTGTGATGTGTTCGTTTATATACGTGGATCATCATGTCGAATCGGGAATACCCGGAACCCCGACAACAACTTGTAAACTCCTGCTCCTAGCTCTTTAGCCCATTAGTCTCCAAGCATCAAGCAGCCCGTTAGCCATCCAAGTCCGGTCCAGTATACATGACAAACAAACAACAGCATTTACAAGTGACATTTCAATAACAATCTACCGTAGAACCATGACATGAGCCCGTTAACCATCCAAGTCCGGTCCAGTATAGATGCTATGAGAGATAAATGTTCGGCTTAGTGCCCCGCAATGCGGGCGGGGCAAAAACTAGTTGAAAATATATTGACTCCATTTAAATCTAACATCCGGACTCTTATGTGGTTAAGCATGATTGTAAAAATCCCGACTAGTCTCCGATTAGTCGCCGATTAATCACTAATCGGAGGTTCACCGATTAATGGCCGATTAATAGCTAGCCAGTCAATGGCGGCCCTATTCTGACCAAATTTTGGCTAGATGCCGGCCAAATTTTGACCAAACCATATAAATTCCTTCCAATTACTTAAAAAAAATGGGTTAATGAGAGGTTAAAATATGTCTACTTTAAAAAACTACATATAAAAATGTGTGTGTGTATGTGTAACTAAAAATTACATATAAAAATCTCAATCCGATTAATTACGATTAATCCCTATTAATCCTGATTAATCGCTAGTCGGTACCCCCACCGCCCGACTAGCGCCTAGCGATTCTTACAACACTGTGGTTATAATGCATACTTCATTTCAACATTGAAAGGTCAAGTTTGGTGTGTTCTAACAATCTTCAACAAATTTGAACAAAGTTATCAACGGTGGAATCTAATGATTTAGCAATCATAGATGTGAAGTCTTCAATATAAGCTCATCTCTAGCAATTCACACAACTTTACTCTCCATTAAGTTGAAATATCCCAAGTAAGATTGGAAGGCTCGACCATTTACTAATTTATGATATCTCTAGTTTATTCTATATGAGTTTGCGTGAGAGAAATTCGTATTGTAATTAAATGAGTCTAGTTGTAACTATATAGAGAATATTAATATGAACCATTTGTAACAGCATAGGTAAATTCCATATCGACCGTGTGGCCAGAAGAGATTCTTGGTTAATAAGATATTTCATTCCTCTTAAATCACCAACCTATTTTGGACACATTGGTTGTGGAGCATATGAGAACTTCACAATTAAGTTAAGCATGCTTAAATAGGAGTAGTACTATGATAGGCAACCAAAAACAAATATGTGAGTTCTTGTAGGTTAACCATCAAAAGCAAAGCGGACAATATTAGTGGTACGAGAGGCCGAATGTTACACTCGTATTGACTTCTTAGATTTTTATTGTTAAACTTATTAGTATGTCCTCTTGAAATTGTTTTAAATAGATTTCTCTTCATGTTTTTAAATCAATGAAAATTGCTGTTAAATGAATAAATTTGTCTTCATTTTTTAGTATTCATTCACCTTCTATGCTCTTCAAGTCAGTCATATTTCATACTATAAATTAAGAATATGTTAGGTGCTTCATAATGTTGTAATTTAAGCATAGGGAGGTTTGTAGGAAAACCGTTCACAAAATAAATAAAATAACAATTTATTAATAAACATTCTAATTGCAATACATAAAGAGGAACAGAACTAAACTGAAAGAAATTACAATACAAGAAATGTAAATTAAACTAAGAACAGGTTACAAGAAAACAACGGTGACTGAGGTACGTGAAGATCACGCTTCCCTTAAAACAGATTTCGGGCCACCCAAGTGAACCCGTCTGTTTCCCAGGGTACAACAACCTAAGCAAATTGTACTGCCGGGATTAGCCTAGCACCTGAAAAAAATACCTGAAACAAGAGTGGGTAGAGATTCAAAATTAGGGAATTCGTTAGAAGCTGTGTGTGTGGTATTAACTATACGATTTTCAGTGTGTCTAAAACAAAGCACAAAGCTTTGTATTTATACTGATTAGGATTCGAATAAGATAACTGAATATTGAATGCACCATTCAATAAAATCAGTTATAGAATTCAATAGCACAATGAATTCTGAAACCTATAAAAATAAATTTAGAATTCAATGGCATAATTAATTCTGTAACTTAATCATTTGACTGGTGGAATATGAATAGTTTCTAGTTGACAACATCCGGCCAAGACATATATAAAAAAATAATAAAGGCGGCTCCAAGCGGCTCGCGGCGATGCGGGCGTGCGAAGTGCAAAGTGCGCCATCAAAGCGCCACATTGCACCCATCGCCCTCGTCCCGGTCTCGTGCCCGGGCGCGTGTCGGGTGCTTCGCACCCTCCTGACTACCACTGGGTGTGAGTTGTCATACAAGAATACATTCGTGTAGAGAATTCTAATTATAAATCCACAAAAGATTTATCTCTCCACCTATGTGGGATAAGCTCAATTTCCCACATGTTTATGGTTCCAACACACAAACTTAATGCACAAGATCTCTCATTCATCTTGGCTTAATTGTTAAATAATCATTATATTAACTCATAATATAATATTATTTATAAAAGTTCCAACAATCCCCCACATGAATGGAGATCGTCCCATACACTCAAGTGTCATGATAAAATTTCAGCGGTTAAGTAATGCATGATAGGTAGGTTTCCCTTTGAACCCTCCTTTGTGACATATACTTAGTCTCCTAGCGGTTAGTAGACGCGATGTCCTTGAACCAACCCCCTTTTTACGTAGACGTTATTACACATCACACATTACTCTTCCTGGTCTGGCTAACCCCTCATAGTTGTGTCCGTTATGGTCATGGAGCACCATCCTGGTTCTGCGAGAGCTAGGAATTGTGTCCCCAATTCCATTTGAAGCGACCCCACTTCTCTCTAACATAGGTGATTTACAAATCATTAAAATCCATATGCTTAACCTCTCTTGATATCACTGATTTTAAGTAGGAATGGACTAGGAAGTTTGAAACTCCCTTTTCTATGTTGAGGTACTCCCCCACAGTGACCTCAGTTCGTACAGTTAGGTGGTTCAATTGAACCTAGATCATGGGATCTCCAATCTTCTAGGATAGGTTTTCCGTTGTGCAATCTTACTCCAAGGGCTTTAGTCCCATTCCCATCGACGACTTATGTACTACTTCTCTGCTTAAGCCTTTTGTAAGCGGATCCGCAATGTTATCCTTTGACCTCACATAGTCAATCGTGATAACTCCAGTTGAGAGTAGTTTTCGTATCGTGTTATGCCGACGTCGCATGTGCCTTGATCTGCCATTATACATTGCACTTTGAGCTCTACCAATAGCTGATTGGCAATCACAATGTATGCAAATAGCAGTCACAAGCTTAGGCCATCTTGGAACATATTCCATGAATTGACGCAACCATTCTGCCTCTTTTCCAGCTTTATCTAACGCGATAAACTTAGATTCCATTGTGGATCTAGCTATTAGAGTTTGTTTGGACGACTTCCAAGATATAACTGCTCCTCCAAGGGTAAACACATAACCACTTGTAGATCTAGAATCTTTCGTATCGGATATCCAGTTGGCATAACTGAATCCTTCCAAAACAGCTGGATTTTGGCCATAATGCAGTCCATAATTTCTCGTGTAACTCAAATACCCTAATAATCTTGTCATACCCTTCCAGTGCTCTGAACTAGGATTACTAGTATATCTACTTAGCCTACTCACAGCATATGCTAAGTCTGGTCGAGTACATGACATGAGATACATAAGACTGCCAATGATCCTCGAGTATTCCAATTGAGCAACACTCTCGCCTCTATTTTTTGACAAATGTTGAGAGGTATCAATTGGAGTTTGAGCTACACTCGTGTCCCCAGGATTGAACTTCTCAAGGATCTTATCCACATAATGAGATTGACTTAGCACCAAACAAGTTTGGGTTCTAATGATCTTTACTCCAAGAATCACATCAGCTAGACCCATATCTTTCATGTCAAATCTCGCTTTCAACATGTCTTTAGTAGATCTGATCATCTTATCATCACTCCCAATGATAAGCATATCATCTACATAAAGGCATAAGATCACATAACCTTTAGAAGTGTCTTTCACATAGACACATTTGTCGCATTCATTTATTTTGAAACCACTGTTAAGCATAACTTGGTCAAATTTTTGATGCCATTTTTTTGGAGCTTGCTTCAAGCCATATAATGACTTGACGAGTTTACACACTTTGCCCTCTTGCCCAGGAGTAGAAAAACCCTCTGGTTGCTCCATGTAAATCTCTTCCTCTAACTCCCCATTGAGGAATGCAGGTTTTACATCCATTTGATGTATTTCCAAATTTCTCAAAGCTAGAATTGTAAGCACCAATCTAATTGAGGTTATTCTGGTCACAGGCTAGTATGTGTCAAAATAGTCAAGACCTTCCTTTTGTCTAAACCCCTTGATCACAAGCCTTACCTTATACTTGTCGACAGAGCCATCAGCTTTCATCTTTTTCTTGAATATCCATCGATATCCAAGTGGCTTGCACCCTGGTGGAAGATCTACTAGCTCCCAAGTATGATTCTGCAAGATAGAATCAATTTCACTCTTGATGGCTTCTTTCCATTATGGTCCATCTGAAGAGATGAATGCTTCTCGATAGGTTTGAGGCTCACTCTCAACCATGAATGTAAGAAAGTCAGGCCCAAAGGATTTCTCAGTCCTTTGCCTTTTACTTCTTCTTGGCTCACCCCCTTCAACCTCTAATTTTTCTTGAGTTTCCTCTCGAACAGTCTCATCAACCATTGTTGATGAACTTGTATGATTGGTTGTTGAAGAACTCGCACGAGTTTGTACTAACATTGGAAACTCTTCTTCAAAGTAAGTCACATTTCCTGGCCTTGTCTCTATGATAGAGTCCTTGTGAACATCAGGATTCTTGGATTCATATACAAGAAAACGATGTGAGCTACCGTTTTTGGCATATCCAATGAAAATACAATCATCAGTTTTTTGGCCCTATTCTAAGTGCCTTAGGGGGTGTAACAATCACCTTGGCCAGGCACCCCCACACTTTCAAGTATTTATAGGATGATTTATGTCCCCACCATAACTCATGAGGTGTTATATCCTTACTCTTGAAAGGTATTTTATTTAACAAAAAATTTGCCGACAAAATGGCCTCCCCCTACATGTCCTGGCTCATCCCAGAACTTATCAACATGGCATTCATCATTTCTTTTAGTGTGTGTGTGACACCTGTGTCACTTCAACCATCAAACAAATGCCAAACCAATGAAATATTGTGTTTCATACTTGGGATTTGTAAAAATATGTGTATCGTTTGCACATATCAACTCTTGTTCGATTTTAAGCTTTAAATCGCCTTCTGGAGGGTTATACGCGCTCTGATGCGTAAATATAACCAGTTTAATCCAACGAAAACTCTGGAATAGTGAAATAGGCTTAACATACCTTAAATAACCTTTACATAACTTAGAAATAAGTTTTAAAGGCTTTGGTATGGCAAAAACAAGTTAATTCGCTTATAGGGACTAAACTTGACAAACTGCGAAAGTATGCCAATTTGAACAGTAACGAACATTCCGAAACATGACCATAAGTTAAACACACCTTAAATATCCTTTATATAGCTTATAAATAGGCTTTGATAGGTTCGGTGTGCTAAAATAAACTTTTGGGTCATTCAGGGACTAAAAGCGTCAAAAAGTGTACAAGTTTGCACTTTCGCGCATATCTTACGTTCTGAATACATCCGGACATCCAAAAATTTATGTAAGCACTAAAATATTTTATTTTAGTGTTTGTCTTGAGAAAAATCCATTCGTCGCGTCATTTGGATCGTTTTTCGCGCTTATGCGCATTCCATCGTAATTAACCGAACATCGCGATCGTACGACCAAACGAACCGACATCCGAGATATTTTTTAGCACATTTTAAGTTCCCTATACTTTAACTTCATTTTAGAGCCTTGAAATGAGGTTAACGGGGTTCAAACTAATCGAAAATAGCTTAAACGGGCTGCAGGGACCATTTCTGCCATTTTTGAAACTTTTCTGAATCTGACACATGGTGGCGTAGCGCGAGCATCTCCTGCCTATGCCGTCGCGCTATGCGAGCACCTCATCTGGGCAGAAACTTGGCAGAAACATCGAATCTGGTCCGTTCCACTTGTTGCACATGGTTTTGGGGAGTCTATGGGCTGGTATTAAGTGCACATGGTATTACAAAACCATGTGTGCACATGTATGGCCAAGATCAAAGCGCGGTTTCCAAGAAACGATCTTAAAGGCTCTACGAATCCTATAAATACCCCATTTCCTTCATTTGTAAAACCCACAAGAATCTTGATTTGAGAAGCTCTAAGTTGAAACCATTGTTTCATACCTGAGCTACTTGGATCGAGATTAGCATTCGGGGACCCTTTGTAAGTGTTCCTTCGTTCTTTTATTGCTTTCCGAGTCCGAAAGTCAAACAAAGTTTGACTTTCTGCATTGACCAATTTATGGTCAATGCGAAGTTTGTTTGAACTTCGCAACGTGAGCGTAATCACGATGGTTATAGTCCCTTGTGACTATGCCTACTGATTACCACGTTGTCTAGGCTCAGTGACGAGCCGTAGTTTCGGTCAAAATGCGCATTCGTGCGTATTTTGTAACCAAACTACTCTTAGGTATCAAAACCGTTTGTTTTGATACCAAACTTGTTTTCTAACTTAGTTAAGCATGTTTTAACATGCTTAGCTCGTCACTTTTAGTTTAGTGCTTATATAGGGTCGTAAGGTAAGCGATCTAAACAATCGCTTATACTTTCGAACCCGACCCGTTTGGTCGATCATTAGGATCCGACCAAACACATTAGGTGACCATAGTATATAGGGAATAACCTTCCGAGGTTATACCTTATGGTCGCTTCGTTAAGTAGTTGTATGATAGGTAGTTTATATGCCTTAGGTAAACTACCAAAATACCCTTTTCATGTGTAATTGGTAATTAAGCATATGTAACCTAAACTTTCATCACTTAACTGATTATGTAACATAATTAAACATGGTAAGGCATATTTTACTTGTCATAGGACTAGTTAGGCGGTCCGAACGCGTTTCACGCAAACGACGCGTTAAAGTAGCATAAGCTACCTAAACGGGTCGTAATGGGTCGAAAGCACTTAGGTTAGGTTTCATTTAGTATGTAGGCTTTGTTAAACCATATGACACGAGTCTCCATACTCGTTTGGTTTACGAACCCTCATTCTATCTAAATCCTCCGACTTAGGTCCGGTTTATTAACATAGTTACCTATATTAGGTGCCGTTTGATTCCGTGATCTCTAGCATTGCTTGGTGGTTATCTTACGACTTCTGAGCAATCTTAAGTGAGTACATAGTTCCCCTATTTTACAACTTTCAATTGTTTTGGGGTGAAGCATGTGTACCTATGTGTTATTTTCATGATTTCAAAGTATAATTGATTATACATGTTATTACTTATCATTTGACAAACTAAATGACTATCTATGGTTTAAACACTGATTTCTCAAAGAACATAAAATAAAATGTTGAATTGTACTTATTTTATGTTCACCAGACCGATTGGTAGTGTGATATAGCGCTATAGGATTAGACACCCCATTCCTGTTGTCATGGAATGTCTGAAACCAATTTGTTTCTCCATCCAAATAGGGATTACCTTTGTGGTATCCTTATAGTCTCAAAGGTGTAGTTTGATGCACTAGGTCTGAATGAATTCTTAAATCACACATTTAAAGTATATTTTGATATACTCCCAAAAGTATTGTTTGATATACTCTCATGTGTCGTATTGTACAGAACCAACATATATATTTTATCAACAAACCAAAACATATTTTTAATATGTTATTTACAAATCCAAAGTATACTTTTAATATGCTACTATAAGGTTATTCGTTTAACCTTACATTATTTTACAAAGCATAACTTTTGATTTATTCAAACACTTTGTTTTGTACATTTTTACTTGTGGTTTAAGAAATCTCATTTTACTTACCATACATAACTTTTGTTAAACCCTAATAGCGCTATCTACTAATGACCCGCTCGCCATAGGCCTCGGCGATTAAGTCGATAAATGAGGGACTTAAAGTTGATAGAGCTGATGGTCTTATGATCGTGTACGTAGGTTTTACGTACGTGCCCTTCAATCCGAGGACAGTAGTAAGTATAAGTGTACGTAGGTTTTACGTACGTGCCCTTCAATCCGAGGACAGAAGTAAGTAGTTTAATAGTAATGGTTGTACGAGTAGTTATTCAATTCCATTCCCAACCCACCGGGAATCCCATGCCTTGGCTAGTGTGAACTCACCTTGGTTTGCTCGGCAGATACACAGAAAGGTCAAGTCTAGCTGCTAGTGGTTAACCACGTCCTAACATGGTTACCATACAAGTCAGGTTTTGGTTACGAGTAGTGCACATAAGTATCACATAAGCTAACAGATAAGGAACACATATAGATCATGGCAAATACACATCATCACGTTTAACAGTCATAACGTATTCAACTTGTGTGATTAAAGGATTGGGCTCGCACAAGCTTAGTGGCCTTGTGTGAGTCATCCGTTGGAGTCCAATAATACCCGACCCAATATCAAGAAACCCAACAAAACTATAAGCATAAACACGGCCCAATCAAATAAACCTAAGCCTTGTGCGATCCAGACAGCTTGTACGATCCGGTCGACTTGTGCAATCCGATTGGGTTGTGCGATCGGAACTAGCCCAGCCCAACATGAATATCCGGCCCAACAGTTAAACAAACATAACAACTTGTGCGATCCAACAGTCTTGTGCGACCGGGGACCTCTTGTGCGATCAGGTCATCTTGTGCGACCAGATCAGCTTGTGCGGATGGACTTCTTGTGCGAATGGACCTCTTGTGCGACCAAGAGGTCTTGTGCGAATGGTTAACTAATTCCCATGATTCATGCAATCAGTTACATCCATTCAATTAGTTTCCAAATTCACAATTTATCAATAAATGCTAACAACTTCCAAACCCAACAGAAATCGATGAAACAAGGTTTTTAATATCTATTTCTTATGAACCCTAGACATGATCAAACACAATATCGACTGGACGATTTGTGTTCTTGACTACGAGCATGCAATCTAATCATAACAATACCACGAAATCATTCGCACATAAACACCTTACAGCCGATTAATCATCTATTCGGTTCTAAATTAACGGTAATATCATAAAATCATCAAATCTTATATTAATCATATTCGACATACATGTGAGCCGATTTAAGAACATCAAGATTAATAGTTTACATAATCATCAATCATATATCAATACACAACCATCGATCAATATAAAAATCAAATAACAACAAAACACTAAACACTAAACACTAACCAAATCATTCGGATCCAAACACATATATGACCGATCACATATCAACACATCATCACCCGAATAAAACACATAACATGAAACACTAACCGATTAGGGATGGATGAGGGTGATCCGAACAAGGAAAGATCTTCGATGGAGAGGATGTTTGGCTGCCGTCGGGTTCATGAGGGAGAGAGAGAGCACTAGGGTTTGTGTGTGTAAAGTGTTTAGCAAACAATTAGAAGTATTCCCCTTCTCCTAATGCTATGCGTGTAAAAGAGAGAGTGGGCCGAACCCCCTTAATGGGTTGCCCATTCGGTTCAAGTTCAAGAGAAGTGGGCCGAGAGTAGTAAGGCCCAAAGGCTTGTGCGTTCGAGTTGCTATTGTAGGACAACCGTTCACAAAATAAATAAAATAACAATTTATTAATAAACATTCTAATTGCAATACATAAATAGGAACAGAACTAAACTGAAAGAAATTACAATACAAGAAATGTAAATTAAACTAAGAACAGGTTACAAGAAAACAAAGGTGACTGAGGCACGTGAAGATCCCGCTTCCCTTAAAACAGATTTCGGGCTACCCAGGTGAACCCGTCTGTTTCCCAAGGTACAACAGCCTAAGCAGATTGTACTGCCGGGATTAGCCTAGCACCTGAAAAAATACCTGAAACAAGAGTGCGTAGAGATTCAAAATTAGGGAATTCGTTAGAAGCTGTGTGTGTGGTATGAACCATACGATTTTCAGTGTGTCTAAAACAAAGCGCCACATTGCGCCCATCGCTCTCGTCCCGGTCCCGCGCGCGAGCGCGTGTCGAGTGCTTCGCACCCTCCTGGCTACCACTGGGTGTGAGTTGTCATACAAGAATACATTCGTGTAGAGAATTCTAATTATAAAACCACAAAAGATTTATCTCTCCACCTATGTGGGATAAGCTCAACTTCTCACATGTTTATGGTTCTAGCACACAAACTTAATGCACAAAATCTCTCATTCATCTTGGCTTAATTGTTAAATAATCATTATATTAACTCATAATATAATATTATTTATAAAATTTCCAACAAGGTTTTCAAAAAAAAGTTGGCTTTTTCATTTTTAATTTAAAGGTTTTCATTTTTTTTTTATTTTAACCTCTTTGATTTTTTTTTTACTTTTACCTAAATTTTTTCAACTTTTGCAAGTTACCCCCTAATATTTTTTTTTTTGTTTTCAAATTTGATCCTCTATACTTTTCATCTTTTTAATTTTTTTTTTGTTTTACATTTCGTTTTAAATTTTGCGAGTGAATACGCCACAATGTGTGTGTGGGTTCAATGTTTTTTCATCTATTTTTTTCCATTTGACAGGCTTGTCACAATGCGTCTTTATTTCCCTGTTTGACAGATTCGTCGCAACGAGCTTGGTCCTAGATCGACTTAGTTATTCTTTTCTATATTTTACGTTTTAGTCTAATTTTTTCGCATTAATACGACACAACATACATGCATGGTTATATGATTTTACGTATGTTTTTCGTTCGGTGTTATTTTTCCTTTTTTGTTATTTTGTTTTTACCCATTTTTTCGGTGTTGCTGGTGGGATATAGCATTGGTGCTACTTGGCACAATTTACGCCCCCGGCCGCAACGCGGGGGCCTTAATACTTGTTCTTTTTTTTTCGTTAATATGGACTAATTATATATATATATATATATAGTGGAGAGTTCAAATGAGAAGAAACTTTTTGTAAGAAGAAAAAAGAAGAAATTATAACTAATAAGAATGCTTCATTTTAGTTCATTTAATATAAGTATTTAATGTTACTATAAGGGTAATATGGTAAACCTACAAAGATCATTAATTAGTAGTATTTCTTCTTTAATAGCCAACTAAATTAAAATTTGTAACTTATCTTCAAAATATATATTTTTCAAAAAAATAAAATAAAATAATTTAGAGTGTAGGATAAATTACAATGTGTATATGATAAATTACGGGTTGTGTAGGATAAATTTCAACATGTGTAGGGTAAATTTCGAAAGGTGTAGGGTAACTTTTGATGTGTGCAGTCAAAAAACATTAGTGTGAATGATGATAGTTTTTATGACTAATTAATTAGTCAAAGATGATAATAAATGAAATAAATAAAAAAGTATTTAATGTTTTACAATTATATCCTTTGTTCTTTTTCTTCTCAATTAAATTTTCTTCTCAAATGAACCTTCTCCTATATATATATATATATATTATTGGCCAAGGCCCATGAATAGTGTTTTTTTTTTTACTTTAGTGGTCTTTTTTTAGTTTGATATATACATTTACAAATACATATTTATTCAATAAAGGTAGGTGTCGGAGTGGTTAAGTTGTTTGCTACCATTTAACATACTCAAGTTCAATTCTTGAACCCTCCACTTTTGAATGCTTATTTTTTTATATTAATTTTTTATTTTAGTAGTTCCTTTTTATTTTTAAATCATGTTTCCCTTTTCATTTAATTTAATATTTATAATAAATTATGTTCATTAAGTTTTTCTAAAACCTAAGTACGTAGTTGTGTTTAATTTTTCTTAGCATTCCGTTATAAATTTTGTTAAAACAAAGTCGTATTCAAATAGAGTTCGTATTTGGTATCGTAAAACGGTATAAAGATGAATTGAAATCGAACCAATTATGACGATTTGGCTTTCTAAACAACACCCTTAAATTTCAAATAACATTTGTTTTACATTAACATTCGCTTTGTTTCGCTGCAACGCATGACATCAAGAAATCTAGTCTATATTAAAACTAAAGAAAGACACAAAGTTGACGAACATACAATGGTTAAATACTTAAATACCAAAATTAATCGAAACATAGATAAAAAGATTAGACACAAACAATAAGTGGTTAAAAACAACACATTAAGAACCAATATATAAGAAACAGTGGCGGATCTAGAAAATTACTAAAGGGGCAACGTTTCAAAAAAAAAATTTACGTACTTCATACAATGTAAACAAAACAACGATAATAGCGCGGGAATAAATAAATTTAAACACATACCTAAATGATTTCTCCTCTTTGATTTTTGAAAGCTTAAAACCGAGCCATGACATCCTCTTCTTTTACTTTACAAAAACTTTATTTCTCGACCACACAAATTAGAGCATTGTTTAAATACTCATCACCCATCTTATTGCGTAAATCCGTCTTTATTGCTTCATTTTGTTTCGTGTTGAAGGACTTGAAGCCAAAGTAATAATTGGACTTGGAGTTAGTCCGATATCTTCATTTTCTTGCATATCAATATCATTCTTTGAACTTGGACCAATATATTCATTTTCTTGCTTATCGTCAATAATATTTGAACTAGGAGTTGCACCCAAATCATCATTTTCATGGAATTTTCGTTTAAAAAGACTACAAATGAGAGTTTTTTTTTTTTTTTTCATCTTTCAACTTCCAAATTCCCTAATTTTATAAGACAAATAAAATTAAACAATAAGCCCTAAATCAATTTTACATAAACCCTAAAGTAAAAGGCTATAACAATTGGTCAATTGCACATAACTATAACTAAAATACTAAATGGAAACATTGTAATTTGCAATTAAACAATATAAATTATTCAATTTTTCATAAGAAAAACACTTACCTGAGGATGGACTGGAGTGGCGGACGTCGGACGATGATGGACTGGAGTGGCGGACTGGAACGGCGGCGGCAAAGGGCGGAACGGCGGTCGGCGGCGGCAAAGGGCGGAGTGGCGGACTGGAACGGCGCTGCTCCAGTGCTCCTGCAGTCTGCTCGTTCGCTGTTGCTGCTTCATTTTGGCCGTTCTTTTTTTTCTTTGTTAAAGTATTGGGTATGGGGTTGGACTTGGGCTACAATAATTGGGCTAATTACAAGTATTGGGTAATTAGTTTGGTAGTATAAAATTTTTTAGGCTTCCAAAGGGGTAACATAATATTTATTAAGGGGCAACGAAATCCAAAAAACGCAAAAAAAAAATAAAAAAATTTACACTATCGCGGCCGAGCCAAGGGGCAATGCGGGCTACCCTGCAAGCGTGGTTTTATAAGAAATAAATAACCCTGCAAGCGTGGTTTTATAAGAAATAAATAACCCAGCATGTGTGATTTGGGTACTATTCCGCATACTCGAAATAACTTTGGATATGCGAAAATATTAGTTTATATATGAGAAAAATGAAGAAAAAAAAATCAAACATATTCGAGATATTATTATAGAATTTTTAATATACAAGAAAAAAGAAGAAAAAATCAAACATATTCGAGATATTATTATGGAATTTAAAAAAAAAATTAAAATATGATAGCATAGTTTTAGAAAGATCATATAGAGAAGAGTTAAGTTCTTTTTGAGTCCCTGTGGTTTGTGTAGTTTAACTGTTTGAGTCCAAAAATCAAACTTTCTTGATTTGAGTCCCTGTGGTTTTGTATTTTTAACCATTTGAATCCAAAATGCAAACCTCATCCAAAAACCATTTGGATTCAAATGGTTAAAAATACAAACCACAGGGACTCAAATCAAGAAAAGTTTTTGCATTTTGGATTCAAATGGTTAAAAATACAAACCACAGGGGACTCAAATCAAGAAAAGTTTTTGCATTTTAGATTCAAATGGTTAAAAATACAAACCACAGGGACTCAAATCAAGACAAGTTTGGTTTTTGGACTCAAACAGTTAAACTGCACAAACCACAGGGACTCAAAAAGAACTTAACTCTATAGAGAAAAAATGATAGGGAGATAGTTTTACACCAACGTTGATTGTTGCTTGCACATTGCCGCTTTACCCACGTTGTCTACCAAAAACAAAGTTTACGGAAAAACAAACTTTTGTATTTTTGTGTGTGTGGTGGCGGGGATTATGTTGTTTTTAGTGGTTGTATTTTTTTTTTTTTTTTACTTTGATTGGGTATGTTTGGCAAAAGTAGCTGGTGGCTGGAAGCTGGTGGCTGTAAGCCGGTAGCTAGTAGCTGTAGTTTTTTAGATATATTTGGTGTTTAGCAGAGTAGCTTGAGCTTTTAATAAAATGTATAAAATGACAAAAATGGACATAATTAAAAATTTAAAAAGCTTGTGCATTAAAAAGTTTATTATTTTTAGAGGTTAAAATAGTAATTTTTTCATTAAAAGCTTGTAGCTCTTTCTAAACGCTACTAGTAGTAGCGTTCAACCAAAAGCTTCAAGCTCCTAACCTAAAAGTTTCAAGCTCCTTCAACCAAACAAGTCTTTTTATTGAGTAGAAGCTTTTTCTTAAAAGTTTAAAGCTAGAAGCTCCTAAAAGCTTCATGCCAAACATAATTGGATTTTAATAGGGTGTTCGTATATAATCTTCTCATTGTTCATGTGTTTTTTTTTAATTAGAGTTAACTGCCATTTTCGTCCATGTGGTTTGGTCACTTTGGCCATTTCAGTCTATTTTTCAAAAATGCGCCATTTTCGTCCCCCACATTCTGGAAAGGTGCCATTTCAGTCCAAAAATCATAACCCAGTTAAGTCAGTTTGTAAATAAGGATTGATTGTGTAAATTTGTAACATAAATGACTGATTGTGTAAATTTGAAAAATGGACTGAAATGGCAGTTAACACCACCACCACTAGCCCTGCCACCACCGCCACCACAGCCCTGCCACCACCACCACTCCGCTGCCACCACCACAGCCACCACCGCCACCACAGCCACTGCCACCACCACCACCATCGCCGCCGCCGGAACCACCACCATCAACGTCATGGCAAGACCCATATTTTCAGACGTTTGTATGTAATATAAAGTCAGAATTTATTGTATTTAATCTGAAAAGTAAACGAGCAAAACAAAGGAACGAGAACGGTATACCGAAACGAAAAGCTTGCGGGTTACGGGCACGGTGGTCTCGAGAACTCCGAACACAGCGGTGGTGATGTGCTTGGTGATCGTTGTGATCGTTGACGGAGATGATGACGATGATGAACGGTGACTGTTGATGAACAATGATGGATGGATTGGCTGTGGTGGCTGTGGTGGTGGCGGTGGTGGTGGCAGTGGCTGTGGTGGCTGTGGTGGCGGTGGTGGTGGTGGTGGTAGCGGAGTGGTGGTGGTGGCAGGGCTAGTGGTGGTGGTGTTAACTGCCATTTCAGTCCATTTTTCAAATTTACACAATCAGTCCTTTATGTTACAAATTTATACAATCAGTCCTTATTTACAAACTGACTTAACTGGGTTATGATTTTTGGACTGAAATGACACCTTTCCAGAACGTGGGGGACGAAAATGGCGCATTTTTGAAAAATGGACTGAAATGGCCAAAGTGACCAAACCACAGGGACGAAAATGGCAGTTAACTCTTCTTTGATTTTTGTAGCTTTATATGAATTTCCACATATGGACCCCGATATCTTGCTATCTTTTCGTGGATTGTTCGACCCTGATAAAACTTTAAATCTCCCTCACATCTATTTAAGAAGGGTAAACTGCCATTTTGGTCCCTGTGGTTTGGGCACTTTTGCCATTTTAGTCCAAATCTCAAACTTTTTAAATCTGGGTCCCTGTGGTTTCACTTTTATTGCCATTTTAGTCCAAAAATGAAATCAGGTCATATTTCTCAAATTTAATCCTCCTATTTTGTCATTTTCCTCAGGGGCAAAATGGTCATTTTATTTTGAGTGATTAGTTTGCATACTCCTTCAAATTCAAAACAAGAGAAAGATTAAGAGCTCGAATCACCTCACATTTTACATGTGTAATCTACTGAATTAATATGCTAAGTTGGTTTTTATGGTAACGAATTGTGGAACGGATGATGTTTGGGAGTGGCTAACATTTAGGCCATGTTTGGCTTAGCTTTTCAAAACAACTAATGACTTTTTAAAAAAGTTAATGAGTAATATTGGAGTGACTTATTGACTTTTTCCCTCACATTTTTTTTGAAAGATTCAATTCATTCAAAAAACACCACGGCCGGTCCTCAAAACAAGGGCCCCCGGGCAAAAATAAACGAAATTACATCACAACTAGAGGGTTTTTACACCAAGCATTCCAATCTAAATCTCTACTTTTAGCTCTATTTCGATACAAAAAATACGAAGTCATTTTTATGCTTTCCAAAACTTCAACCGGACGACGCCGAACTCCTCTGAAGATCCTCGTGTTGCGCTCGTTCCAGATAGACCACAGCGTAGTAAAAACAATCCCTCGAAGAATATTTCTCGACCTCTTAGACTTCGTTTGAATTGAAGGGATCTCCATAAAATCTTTCATATCAAAAGCGAATATAGGAGTAAGGCTGCACCAGTGCTCTATCCGACTCCAAATTTCTGCAGCGAAGAAGCATCCGCTGAATAGATGGAGGGTAGTTTCTGGAACCGACTCGCAGCAAACACAAAGCTCATTCGGAAGGGTAATGCCGCGTTTGCCGAGGTCAACTTTAGTAGGCATACGGTTAATCAAAGATCGCCAAACCATTATTTTACATTTGAGCGGCACCCATCCTTTCCACTTCATAAGGCTGCTCGACGTCTGCTGATTATGTTGGCGCATCAGCGCTTTAACAGCTTTAACAGAAAAGCTACCGTTTGGGTCTGCAGTCCACTTCCACGAGTCTGTACCACCCTTCCATTCATAATCAAAGACAGCAGACAACAGACTAAACAATTCAGCGATTTCTTCTGGCGTCGAAGGCTCTTTCCTCCATTCCCACTGCAGCGTTTTTGATCCGTTTGTGATTAGAATCCTGTCTGAAACAGAAACCCATTTGTGCTTCTTGAGTCTAAAAAGGTTGGGATAAACTAAGCGAAGCGAATCATTAAAAAGCCATGGATCTGTCCAAAAATTAATTGTAGACCCATCACCCATAATCCCCATAAAGTAACTATCAAGAGTATTATTGTTCCAGATCTACTTTTTTCCAACCTTGACAATATGCTTCCAACACCCATTAGACGACGAAGAACACGGTAAAAAAGCCCAAGTCCTACTCATCCCATGACAATTGATCACCACTCTTTTCCAAAGACAATTACCACCTTGTTTAAACCTCCAAGCCCATTTTAGAAGGAGCGCATCATTGACATCCTCCAATTTAGCAAGACCAAGACCACCCGAATTCTTAGGATTAGTAACAATATCCCAAGTTACCCAATTAATTTTTTTTTCTTCATTGCAACCCGCCCAAAGGAACCGTCTCATGATAGCTTCCATACTTTGAATAACCGCTTTAGGGGCCTTGTATAACGATAGGTAATAAATAGGCAAACGATAGGTAATAAATAGGCAAATTTTCCCTCACATAATAATTTTATGCCAAACAACTTTTAACTTTTTAAAAAATTAATAAGTCACTAAAATAAGTAATCCCAAACACCCGTTAAAGTATATTTTGAGCGTATAAGGGTCAGCTTAGCTAGGGCATACATGTGAATTGAATGCATTTAGCTAAACTAATTTGTCACAACTCATGGGTTAACGGACTGGTCCTTTATTTTCTAAAGATATATATGATAGTCTAATTTTGTGTCAAATCTTGAAAAGTTAAAAGGGTAAATTACTTTTTGAGTCCCTATGTTTTATCGGTTTTAACTAGTTAAGTACAAAAGCAAAAAGTTTAACGACCTGAGTCCCCATAAGCATTTTCTTTAACCATTTGAGTCCAAATTTCTAACTCAGTTAGAATTTTGTTGTTAAGTTTTGCTAAATGACCAAATTACCCCTATAAAACACATAAAACACAGGGACTCAAAAAAAAAAAAGAATATATAATTTTTATTATTAGAGTAAATTACTTTTTGAGTCCTTGTGTTTTAGTGGTTTTAACCAGTTGAGTCCAAAATCAAAAAGTTTAACGCCATGCGTCCCTAACCGCTTATTTTATAACATTTTGAGTCCCTGTGTTTTAATGCTTTTAACCACTTGAGTCCAAAATAAAAAGTACAAGTGTTATAAATTGGACTCAAAACGTTATAAAATGAGTGGTTAGGAAGTCAGGGCGTTAAACTTTTTGATTTTGGATTCAAGTGGTTAAAACCACTAAAACACAGAGACTCAAAAAATAATTTACTATTATTATTATTATTATTATTATTAAATCATATCATCATCTTCCCCAAATGGATCAACAAACCCAGACATCTTTTCAACCATCCATATTCAACTCAAATTCCAATTTCCATAACAACCTCACTATCATCTTCATAACCAAACAATGGTGTTTCACTTCTGACGTTTTTCGATTGAATACAAAACAAGAAGTCAAACAAAATTATCTTCAACTTCAAGCTTCCACACAGCCTCTTCAAATCTTAATCGATCCGTACCCAATGTCCATACAAAAGAAATTAACTACTTCGACATATTCAATTTGTCGCTCAATTTCGTAAACATCGGTTTAGATTGAACTGGAACGAATTGGAAAGGGCTCCATGGTGTTTGTTGTTCCAAGTGGTTTCTAAAAAACGGACCGTTCGTCATCGATTCATAATTTAATCTTTTGTTGTTTAAGAATGTTCATGGGTTTTATATCCCGGTGTATGATAACAGGATCACAGTCAAAATGGAGATATGCCAAACCCTAGGCAGTTCCTAAAGCTATCCTGTACCGAACGCTCCAACTTAAGACTAATGTTGGTTTTTTTTTTTCACACAAAACATCATATATGCTACCGTTTTCCATATACTTGTACAAAATCAAACTATATTCCTTCTTTATCAACACATCTTGTATCGTCACCAGATTCCTGTGTCTCACCTTCCCAACTGTCTCAACTTCTCTTTTTATACTTGTTTGCCCCCCTCCAAAACCAAGCCTCTTTGTCACACCCCAACCGATGGCGAAAACATCGGGCGCGACACTGAGCGAAACAGATTGTCCAGGAGAATCCACAACAACTTTTAATTATAATATATTAAAGGTTCATGTCCCATACCACAAACATATAAAATAAAAACAGTTATTACAGACGTTGTTCTCAAAGACAAGTAATCCATTCCGACAACTCAGATTTTATTTAGTTTGTTTCTAGACTCTCCTAGCATGATTCCATAGCAGCTAACAAGCAAAAGCATCCTAAACACCTGTCACATACGTTAAAGTAAAAGTCAATACACATAGTGTAAAGGTGAGCATACAAGTTTATTAGTAATAGTAGCGAAAACGATTTACGCATAACCAGCATGTAACACGTAGTAATGCGAAGCAAGTAAGTTATCGACAATGAAATATGCACAGACGTGACTACGAGTTGTAGAATGCGCAACACATATCACCACTGTGATACGTGAAGAAAAGCCCTTAACAACCCCTGTCCACGACAGGTGCTGAGTCCAAACTATAGTACTATCGTTGCTAAGGTGTCGGGCAACAATCACTATGTAAACATAACATACAAGCATTCATCGAGTAACATGTATAACATGCGAGAGCGGTGAGCGTATAAAAAGTGTTTGCATTGTGTGATCGATTAGATTTAATATAGGTAACATATGTAACACCCAAAAGTGTGTTAAGCAAAAAGGGATCGAGTATACTCACAGAATGTGTTTAGTAAATAAACACTCTCTTGGATTGAAGGGAGCGCTGAGGGATTAGCCTGAACACAGTACGACAGTATAAGCGTTGAACAGTGCGTTAAACGGGGGGAGTGACGGGAGACGGATTGTCATCTGATCGGATGACCTTCCAGACGGATGGTCATCCGAACGGATGGCCATTCGCTCGGAGGGTTGTCCGTTTGGGATGGATGTGTTTGTGTATGATGGGACTTTGAAGTTTTCGTTATAGCATTTTCAAAATTGAGAAGTGTTTCTACAAATCAGGTCATCCGGACGGATGGCCGTTCGGTCGGATGGCGGTTCGTCTGAAACTAATCTTCTTTGAATTTGGTGAAAATTGTTAAGTGTTGAAGGATAATCACAAGTCATCCGTCCGGATTTTCGTTCGATCGGATGGCAGTCGATCGAATGGCGATCCGTTTGGTAACCTGTTCGTTTATGTATCTTTGTAAAATTAATAAATTAAAACTTTTACGTTTGAACCGAGACGATATGACTACGTGCCAAACAACGGAGACCACATCGAGTCGAAGTCATCCGATCGGATGGGAATCACCCCGTCCGATCAGTTAACTGTTTTCGACGGAATTTCACATTCAACCCCGTTAAGTCGGTCATCTCGTAGATAGAAATCAATTCTCAAACTGACACTTCACTAGAGTATGAGTGGAAGGCCTGAACGAGCTCCGTTTCTATCGGTTTTATGTGAAAAGTTGAAAATGTTGAAGAAAAGCTTGAATCTAGTTGAAATTGTTTAGATTCTGACGAAATCAGTGTTAAAACATTGTAGAAATCCTTTGGATCTGAGTTGTTCTTGGTGGAATGAGGTCACACTTTGGTGTTCTTGAGAACCCATGATGACATCATCCTAAAACAACCCAAATCCACCGATTTCATGGTTAAAAGTTAAGATTTAATGGTGAAATTGATGAGAAAATGTGTGTAGATGATAGTAGTACAAGGTTTGAGGTACAAACTTACAAGAATCACGAGGAATAGAGAGAAAATAGGCCAAAAGCGTGCTGGTCGAACGAGAGCTGTCACATCACATGAACAGTGATGTGACAGGTGCTATTTATAGGAAAAGAGAGGAGAAAGGCGGTGTAAGTGAGACGGATCGGAGGGCCTTCCGATCGGATGGCCATCCAATCGGATGGTCATCCGTTCGGATGGTCCTTCGATCGGAGGACTCCTGCGAGTTGGTTTTCGACTTTTCGTTTCGAGCGTTGCGCGTTGCGAGTAATGATGCGGTAGTTTTATACAATAGTTACACAAATAATCTAACTAACATAGAATAACATAAGTAACCTTGCGTTTCGGATTCGCGATGAGATTTGCGATGGAGTTGCGGTTGCGTTTGCGATTAACATCCCAAAACAAATATAAAGATGCACAAGTAACACATAATAGCACACACACGTAAAACAATATCCATAACCTGTACTTCGAGTTGTTATGCGATAGCGATGAGATAGCGATAAGTCGATTAGCGATTAATAGAGATTATTGCACTATAACTCCACAGAATACAACTAAGTTAACATAAATTAAAGCATCGATTGCAGGTCGGGAAGTACAAGTAATAATTAAGCAAGGAATGACAGATCACATTAGCAATCTTTTCTTCCTTTGACTTTGACTTGTACTTTGACTTTCCAAAAGTCGGGTTGTTACTGCCTCCCCTACTCTAGGGAATTTCATCCCTAAATTAAGGTGCAGGCGTAACAAATAGCTGTGGATACTTAGCCTTCATGTCACTTTCGAGTTCCCAGGTGAACTCGGCGCCGCGTTTGCCTTCCCAGCGAACCTTCACTATGGGAATGCATGAGCGTCGGAGTTTCTTGGTTTCTCGATCCATGCTCTCGACAGGCTTTTCCACGAAGTGTGATGTTTTGTCCACTTGTAGATCCTCAAGTGGTACTTGTAAATCCTGCTCGGCTACACACTTTCTGAGGTTCGAGACGTGGAAGTCAGGTGGACGTTGCTAAGTTCCTCCGGTAGTTCGAGTCTGTAGGCCACTTTGCCAATCCTTTCCAGGATTTTAAAGGGTCCAACATATCGAGGCGCGAGCTTTCCTTTCTTGCCGAATCTGATCACCCCCTTCCAAGGCGAAACCTTTAGGAGTACGTGATCGCCAATGTCAAATTCAAGGGGCTTGCGGCGTCTATCGGCGTAACTCTTCTGACGACTCCGAGCATTCAGTAGATTATCTCGGATTTGGAGGATTTTGTCAGTCGTTTCTTGCAACAGCTCAGGACCGATAATTTGCGCATCTCCGATCTCGTGCCACACAATAAGCGATCGACATTTTCTTCCGTATAATGCCTCAAATGGTGCCATTTGAATGCTAGAGTGATAACTGTTATTGTACTAGAACTCAACTAAAGGTAAGTGCGCGTCCCAATTACCACCAAAATCTATGACACACGAGCGAAGCATGTCTTCAAGGGTACAAATTGTTCGTTCAGTCTGGCCGTCGGTTTGGGGATGGAAATCGGTACTTAGATTGAGAGTAGTACCGAGAGCAGATTGAAACGTTTCCCAAAGGCGCGAGGTAAACCGGCCATCGCGGTCAGAGATGATATCGCGAGGCGTCCCGCGTTGACATATAATTTCGTCGGTGTAGATTCGTGCTAATCGTTCTACCTTAAAGTCTTCTCGTATTGGTAGAAAATGAGCAAATTTAGTAAGACGATCAACGATAACCAGGATGCTATCGTGACCTGATGGCGTGAGCGGAAGTTTCGTTATGAAATCCATAGCTATACTCTCCCATTTCCACATAGGGATCTCGGGTTGCACGAGTAAGCCAGAGGGGCGTTGATGCTCAGCCTTGGCTTTCAAACAAGTCAGGCACTTCGAAACATGGACGACGATATCCTTCTTCATGCCCAGCCACCAGTATTTGTAGCGAAGGTCCTGGTACATCTTATCTGCACCGGGATGAATAGAGTATCGAGACTTGTGGGCTTCGTTTAGCAGAATCTCTCGTAAATTAGTGCGCTTGGGAAACCAAGTTCGGTCTAGATAATGGAATATACCATTCGATTTATTCACTAGTTGTTCGTCGTTATTGATAATCCTTTCTTTCTTCAAGGTGCATTCGGTAAAACAAGCATGTTGAGCATCACGGATAAGAGCTTCGAGATTGTGATGGGCTTGGGTATTACGAACGCTATGCAGATAGCTTCGTTGGCTGAGAGCATCAGCAACGAAATTTGCTTTGCCAGGGTAGTAACGAATCTCACAGTCGTAATCGTTAAGAAGTTCAACCCATCGGCGTTGGCGCATATTCATTTCCTTCTGGTTAAAGATGTGTTGTAGGCTCTTGTGGTCGGTGAAGACCGTACACTTGGTACCGTAAAGGTAGTTTCGCCAAATCTTTAACGCAAAAACAACTGCACCTAGCTCGAGATCGTGGGTTGTATAGTTCTTCTCGTGGATCTTGAGCTGACGAGAGGCGTACGCGATAACCTTATCCTGTTGCATGAGAACGCATCTGAGACAGTGGTTAGAGGCATTGCAGTAGACTATGAAGTCGTCGTTTCCGTCGGGTAAAGCGAGAACATGAGCATTATAGAGCATACACTTGAGAGTTTGGAAGGCAGTCTCTTGTTCAGTTCCCCAAACGAAAGACCTGTCTTTATGCGTTAGAGTAGTAAGCGTACGGCGATTTGTGAGAATCCTTCGATAAATCGGCGGTAATAGCCTGCTAGTCCGAGAAAAGAACGGACTTCAGACGGGTTCCTTGGTGTAATCCAGCTCTTAACAGCTTCAATCTTCGCGGGATCGACGTGAATACCTTGACTATTGACAATGTGGCCGAGGAATTGAACCTCCTCCAGCCAGAATTCACACTTGGAGAACTTGGCATAGAGTCGATTCCCCTGGAGTAGTTCGAGAACCAAACGTAGATGTTGCACGTGTTCGGTTTTCGACTTTGAATAGATCAGGATATCATCGATGAACACGATGACGAAGCGGTCGAGAAAAGGTTTACACATGCGATTCATCCGATCCATGAAAACCGTGGGTGCGTTGGTTAAACCAAAGGGCATAACAACAAACTCGTAGTGGTCGTATCTGGTTCGAAAAACGGTTTTAGGTATATCTTCCTCCTGGATTCGTAACTGGTGATTGCCTGAACGTAGATCAATCTTCGAGAAACATGTAGCACCTTGTAGTTGATCAAATAAATCATCGATTCGAGGCAAGGGATAACGATTCTTGATAGTTAGCTTATTTAATTCCCTGTAGTCGATGCACATTCTGAACGATCCGTCCTTCTTTTTGACGAAAAGGATAGGCGTACCCCAAGGAGAGGTGCTAGGGCGAATGAAGCCTTTGTCAAGAAATTCCTGGAGTTGACTTAAGAGTTCGCGCATTTCGGATGGAGCAAGACGGTAAGGCGCTCTAGCGACGGGATTTGCTCCAGGCATGAGGTCAATTCGAAAGTCGATATCACGTGTTGGCGGTAGACCAGGTAAATCATCAGGAAATACGTTAGGAAAATCACAAACAACGGGAACATCTTTCACTCCAGTCTTTCCTTTCTTTTCCTTCTCCGCTACTACGATGTGCGCCAAGAAAGCTTGGTATTCCTTGCAGAGATACTTGCTAGCTTGGACACACGACATGAGTTTAAGATCCTTCGAGGGTGTTTCGCCATAGACACAGAGTTGATCACCATTAGCGAGAGAGAAACGAATCATTTTATCGAAACAAACGACTTCAGCACGATTTTCACGAAGAAAATCATGCCTACTATGATATCAAACTACCAAGCTGCATCGGGATGAGATCGATCGGGAAGACGTGATTGTTGAGCTCAAGAGTACAATCACGTAGAACAGAACTAACAGGGACGGTTCTTCCAGTGGCAATCTCTATGTCGAATGTCGTAGGGAGGTTTGCGCATTTACGTTTTAGGAGCTTCTCGAATTTCAACGATGCAAAACAGTTATCGGCTCCAGTATCAAATAAACACGAAGCATATATACCGTTGACAAGGAACATACCCTTAACCACATTGTTGTCTGCTTGTGCCTGGAGGGCGTTGATGTTGAAAGCACGTCTGCGGGCTGCTAGCTGCTGCTGCTGCCGAGGCTGTTCCTGCTGATGTTGTTGCACTGGTTGTTGTTGTGGCTCTTGCTTCACCACTCTGTTGGGGCAGACATTTGCGAAGTGGTTGGGATCACCACACGCATAGCAGGCTCTTGCGTGAGTAGCGGGAGCAGGAGCTACTTTTGGGCCCTGTGGAGCTGGAAGAGGAGCTGGCAGCGCAGGAGCTTGAACTTGAGCTTGACGGGGAATAGTACGGAAATTGGCAGTAAAGTGGCCGTAAAGGTTGTAGTGCACACAAAATCGACATGCGATCCCAACATGATGATGGTAAGTACAGGTAGGGCACAATTGGTGTGGACCGGTATATGCACGCTTAACCGATGGTGCATTGGTCACTGGTGCTGCTACCTGGCGGTTCTGATTCTGAGGTGGGGCAGTGATGGCATTTAGTGGTGCAGCAGCTGTCCCTGCACAGTTGTTATTGTTGTTGTTGTTCTTGCGCTTGCGGCGAGAAGACTTGGAAGCTTGTGGTGCAGCGGTTTCAGCGGTGGGAGCAGTGGTAACTTGATGAAGACTTTTGACGGTTTTATCGAAGTAACCAGCACGGACTCGCTTGTCATTAATCTCGGAAGCGAGCAGGAAGGTTTCTTCAATAGTGGTTGTCTTGGCGGCTTGTGTGACAATCCGATATTTCAAGGTCCTTCCTTTATGCGATACTTGTTTTACAATTTGGTTTTCATGGTTAGTTTTGAGTTGTAACTTGTACATGATTAGTAGCTAGTTGAACAATTGTGAGGTGTGGTTGTTTATTGAATAAGTTAGGTGTTGTTTATGATTCATAACCCCACAATTAAGGTTCTTCGCCGGTAGTCTTTCGTCAAACAAAATCTCATGACGAAGTATGAGTTTCGTCATCAATGGTGCGACGAAAGACGGTTCTTCATCGAAGGGCATTCTTCGCCAAAACGGGCCACCAGCCCAGGTGCTCTAAGGCCCAGCTCATGCGCGACAAATGTGTACTCGTATACATTCATTTGCTCATAACATTAGTAACGCTAATCTCCTTTCAAACTCACACAAGCGATGACAGTTTTCGAACGCGATAAACTTTTCTCCTTCGTAGCGATTCGAGTATTTGCAGTATATCTCGAGGGTTGGTTGATTGATCGGAACGGGTAACTTGTTAATTACCGAGCAAATCAAAGGTGAGTTCACTGCTCTTTTTCCAAGCATGCGTCCCGGGGAGGAACATCTGGTAAACGTTCTAGGGAGGAATGCCGGGTAATTGGGTTTGACTGGAATGTTAAACCTGGGATGTTGGTTAATACACTCATATCTATCATTTACGTCCCTTCTACCAATTTGTTGCCGGGGAGGAAACGAGGTATTAGTTAATAGCGCTATTTAGGTTTGGCACCCTCACACCGTACCGGGGAGGACGGGCGTGAACTAATGACCCCAGTCTTGACCATTGCTTTGATAGAGGCATTGGGGAATAGGGCAAATAATCTGGAGCCATCGGTGGTAATCGAGTTATTAACAACATCAAATCATTGAAATGTTTTATACTTATAACTGGTAACTAAAACGTGTTAACAAACTTTGAACTCACCAGCGTCGTCTGACACACTTGTCTACATGCTTGAAGGTCGTTAGATTCACAGATGGAACTTGCTATCTGGGAGTGCTGGAGTGGTCATGGGTCGTAGCTCTTGGATACTTGCTTATTGATCTTGCACATTTGTTTAAATTACTTGAGTAACTATTTACATTATGCTTCCGCTGACTGAATTTGGTTTAAGTGGTGTTTTGGAATTTCTTATGAAATAAATGGAAACTTTTTATTTAATACTATGTTATTGTTCAATGTGATTGGTGGCTGGATCCTTGTACGTCACACGTTCCGCGGTGTCTCCGCATGTGGTATTTTGGGGATATGACAATTTGGTATCAGAGCCACTGGTTATAGTGAACTAGGTTTTAAAACGTTTTCATAAAACCAGACTATAACCGAACAGCTTCGAAAATTGACCATGACACTCAGCTCCAGATCGCAAGGTTCATATCTCATTTACTCATTGCATAGTATATCTAGTATACATTCATTTATAATGTTGCATGTGATTGCACACTTAGCACTACAGACTGAATTCATGTGTATTTGCCTGGGTTATGTGATTGATAGAGTCATAGTGTGATATCCCGTTAGACTTTCGTGACTTATGTTTTGTGGTGTCTTCTGATTTGCTACCCGAATTTGAGGAACCTTGTAGCACGAGTTGGGAGGAGCTGAGATAAACATGCAAATTGCATTGTTATTATGGGTGCACACATAATAATAATGTGGGGTGCATGTGAGTCCCAGTGAGGCTTAACACGTGTGAAAGGGTTCTGCCTTGTAGTCTGATGTTAACCTAGTGGTCTGTAGAAGTATTGTGAGGTTTGATTCCTACCTTATCTCGATCCTTAACCTTTTCCCCTTTTCTCATATAGAATCATGAGTGGACGAGGCCATGGGCGTGGTCACATTGCGATGACTCAGGCTGAGTTGACAAACTTGATTAACACACGTGTGGCTGAGGCTTTGGCAGCCTACCAAGCGGGTACGAAATGTGCCAAATACTCTTTATTCTTGTGTCGCGTACACAACTCTTACCCCTGTGTTGAATTTTCTTTTGTCCAATAGGTTAGCAAGCGAATCAGAATCAAAACAATCCGCCTGCTTGCACTTTCAAGATGTTCATGGATTGTAAGCCACAGACATTCAGTGGGACTGAAGGGGCTGTGGGGTTACTACATTGGTTTGAAAAGGCTGAGTCAGTGTTCGCTATGTGTAACTGTCCCGAGGGGGACCGAGTGAAGTATGCTACAGGCACCCTGGAGGATGGTGCCTTAACTTGGTGGAATGCCCAGGTGCAAATGTTGGGCATCGAGATGGCTAATGCAACTACTTGGGATGATTTCAAGGAGTTGATGCGGGAGGAGTACTGTCCTCGTGACGAGATTCAGAAGCTCGAGAACGAGTACTACAATCTGAAGATGGAGGGGTCCGAGATCGAGGCATACACGCAACGATCTCATGAGCTAGCAAATATGTGCCCTAACTTGTCTCGACCTCCACCCCGAAGAATTGAGTTGTACATCAAGGGCCTAGCACCATCGGTAAAGAATTTGGTCATGGCTGCAAATCTTAACAATCTGCCTCAGATCATCCGTTTAGCTCACAAGATTACCGACCAAGAAGTCGAGTGTGGATCGCTACCGCCCCGTGTTTCTGCTACAACCCCTGCTGCTACAGCTACCACACCTGCTAGTGATAACAAGCGCAAATGGAACGATTCTGACAAAACCACCAGTGCAAGTCAATCTCAGAAAAGGGCTGACAACAGCAATAACCATAGTTTCAGTCAGTCGTCCTCAGTCAACCAAGGCCAGGGCAGCAATCAGAGCCAAGGCTCCTACGTTGGTAGGAAGCCAAAGTGCAACAAGTGTGGGTATCATCATCATGGACCGTGTGTCCGGGCATGCCATAGGTGTGATAAGGTGGGCCATATGGCAAAAGACTGTAGAGCTCCGTACCCAAAGCAGCAGCAGCAAAATCAGTAGCATAATCAGCAGCATCAGCAACAGCAAAGGCAGCAGCCCCATCAGAACCAAGGCTTTAGGAAGGGGTGTTTCTAGTGTGGGGATGAGGGTCACATTAAACGGGATTGCCCTCAGCTGAATCAGAATGCCAATGATAACAACAACCGTCAGAATAACAATAACAATTCTGGGAATAACAATAACAACAACAATGGGGGCAATGGAGCTCGTGGAAGGGTATTTACGATTGGTGCTGGTGATGCTAGGAACGACGGCAATGTCATGACTGGTACATTTTCTGTGAACAACCTCTTTGCTTCTGTATTATTTGATTCCGGTGCCGATTGGAGTTATGTGTCTCTAGAGTTCAGTCAATGGTTAGGGTTAGCCCCAACACCTTTAGAAGCTAAGCATGTAGTGGAATTAGCTGATGGTAAGACGATTGAAGCCTCACACGTTATTATGGGATGCAAACTCAATCTTGTGGGTCAAGTGTTCGACATCGACCTTCTTCCTGTTACTCTTGGCAGTTTCGACATAGTGGTGGGTATGGATTGGTTGTCTAAGCATCAAGCGTAGATTCTCTGTAAAGAGAAGATCGTGCGTATTCCTCTCCCTAGTGGAGAATCTCTATCGGTCCAAGGGCATCGCAGTGGTGCGATGGTTGGTATCATCACAGCTATGAAGGGTCAAAAGTGCCTATGAAAGGGGTAGCCTGCTATTTTAGCACTTGTTACTGATACTCCGTCTGAAGAAAGAAAGATCGAAGACCTGCCAGTTGTTCGTGAATTTCCTGATGTATTTCCCGAGGAACTACCTGGTTTACCACCTCACCGTCAAGTGGAATTTCAGATTGATCTTGCGCCAGGAGCGGCCCCAATTGCTCGAGCTCCTTATCGTCTTGCACCTAAGGAGTTGCAAGAGCTATCTAATCAACTTCAGGAACTGTTAGATAGAGGTTTCATCTGACCCAGCTCTTCTCCTTGGGGAGCCCCAGTGCTGTTTGTGAAGAAGAAAGACGGGTCCTTTCGTATGTGTATTGACTATCGGGAACTCAACAAGGTGACTGTCAAGAACCGCTATCCTTTACCTCACATCGACGACCTGTTTCACCAGTTGCAAGGGTCAAGTTTTTACTCGAAGATCGACCTAAGATCGGGCTATCATCAAATGAGAGTTCGAGAGGAGGATGTTCCTAAAATGGCTTTTCGAACGCGGTATGGGCACTATGAGTTTTTAGTTATGTTGTTTGGGTTGACGAACGCACCAGCGGTCTTCATGGACCTCATGAACCGTGTATGCAAACCGTATCTCAACGACTTCGTTATCGTGTTTATCGACGACATTCTGATCTATTCAAAGAGCAAGGAAGATCACGAGCGACACCTGCGTCTTATTTTGGAGCTTCTGAGGAAGGAGCAGCTCTACGCGAAATTCTCTAAGTGTGACTTCTGGATTCGAGAGGTACACTTCCTTGGCCACATTGTTAACGAATCAAGGATACACGTGGATCCTGCTAAGATTGATGCTATCAGAAATTGGGCGGCACCAAAGACTCCTTTAGAGGTGCGACAATTTCTTGGTCTCGCTGGGTATTATCCCAGATTTATTAAAGACTTTTCAAGATCGCACAACCCCTTACCTCGTTAACACAGAAAGGCGTTGTATACTCGTGGGGTTCCAGTTGTTGAAACAAAAACTCTGCAGCGCACCGATCTTGTCTTTACCAGAGGGTACCGAAGATTTCGTGGTATATTGTGATGCTTCTATTCAGGGTCTCAGTTGCGTGCTGATGCAACACGAGAAGGTGATAGCTTACGCTTCTCGACAATTGAAGGTTCATGAGAAGAATTACACGACTCACGACTTAGAGTTGGGGGCTGCGGTTTTCGCGTTGAAAATCTGGAGGCATTATCTGTAAGGTACCAAATGCACTATCTACACCGATCACAGGAGCCTCCAGCATATTTTCGACCAAAATGAACTGAATATGCGACAGCGTCGCTGGGTGGAACACTTAAACGACTATGACTGCGCAATCAAGTATCATCCAGGCAAAGCTAACGTTGTAGCTGATGCCCTTAGTCGGAAGGAAATGAAACCCAAGCATGTACGAGCTTTGCAGCTCACTATTCACTCGAATCTACCTGATCAGATCCGTTCGGCTCAAACCAAAGCTTTGAAGGAAGAAAACTATAAAGCTGAGTATCTGCGGGGCATGGAGAAACGACTTATAGAGAGATCTGATGGTATTCTCTATTTCATGGAACATGTATGGGTCCCTTTGTTTGGTAATCTTAGGGAGCTTGTGATGGACGAAGCGCACAAGTCTCGATACTCTGTTCATCCTAGCTTGGATAAGATGTATCAGGATCTCAAGGTTTTGTACTGGTGGCCGAAAATGAAAGCTCATATAGCGACATATGTGAGTAAATGCTTGACGTGGTCTATGGTCAAGGTGGAATACCAGAAACCGTCTGGATTGCTTCAACAACCAGAAATACCCATGTGGAAATGGGAGCAAATTGCCATGTATTTCGTCACAGGTTTGCCGAGAACTCAAAATGGAAATGATACCATCTGGGTGATCGTTGATCGTCTCACGAAGTCAGCACATTTTCTAGCAATCAAGGAAACGGATAAGTTCTCACAACTTGCAGTTGTCTATCTGAGGGAAGTGGTTTCCAGGCACGGGGTGTCGACCTCTATTATCTCCGACCGTGACCCGCGTTTCATTTCGGATTTGTGGCAGCCGATGCACAAATCATTCGGCTCACGCCTCGACATGAGCACTGCTTATCACCCACAGACGGATGGTCAAAGTGAGCGAACCATCCAGACATTTAAAGACATGTTGCGAGCGTGCGTGATTGATTTTGGCAAGGGTTAGGAGAAACACTTGCCTTTGATAGAGTTTTCTTATAACAATAGCTACCATACCAGTATCCAGGCAGCTCCATTCGAAGCATTGTACGGACGAAAATGTCGTTCACCTCTTTGTTGGGCTGAAGTGGGTGATAGCCAGATCACAGGTCTAGAACTTGTACTTGAAACTTCAGAGAAAATCGTTCAGATCAGAAATCGTATGGCGGCAACGCGTGACCGTCAAAAAAGCTACGCTGACAAGCGTAGGAAACCCTTGGAATTCGCTGTAGGCGATCGTGTTATGTTGAAGGTCTCACCCTGGAAGGGTGTGGTACGGTTTGGGAAATGCGGCAAGCTTAATCCTTGTTATGTCGGGCCATTCAAAATTCTGGAGCGAATTGGTAAAGTGGCCTACAAACTAGAGTTACCTGTTGAAATGGGTAACGTTCACGATGTCTTCCATGTGTCACAACTGAATAAGTGTTTGTCTGATGAGACACTTGTGGTACCGTTTCAGGAGCTGAAAATCGACGACAAATTACAGTTTGTCGAAGAACCTATCGAAGTTATGGATCGGGAAGTCAAGGTCCGTAAGCATAGTCGAATCCCTATTGTGAGAGTTCGTTAGAACTGAAGACGTGCACCGGAGTTCACACGGGAACGCGAGGATCATATGAAGCTCAAGTACCCTCACTTATTCCCAGCTGACAAATCTAAATCTGATGCAACTGAGGAATTTCGGGACGAAATTCCCTTTTAAGTTGGGGATGATGTGACACCGGGAGAAAATCCACAGTCATCCTAATCTATCACTGTGCTTTGGGATTGCCTATCAAATTTCGGGACGAAATTTCTTTCAAGTTGGGGATGACGTGACAATCCGAGATTTCAAGGTCCTTCCTTTATGTGATACTTGTTTTACAATTTGGTTTTCATGGTTAGTTTTGAGTTGTAACTTGTACATGATTAGTAGCTAGTTGAACAATTGTGAGGTGTGGTTGTTTATTGAATAAGTTAGGGATTGTTTATGATTCATAACCCCACAATTAAGGTTCTTCGCCGGTAGTCCTTCGTCAAACAAAATCTCATGACGAAGTATGAGTTTCGTCATCAATGGTGCGACAAAAGACGGTTCTTCGTCGAAGGGCATTCTTCGCCAAAACGAGCCTCCAGCTCAGGTGCTCTAAGGCCCAGCTCATGCGCGACAAATGTGTACTCGTATACATTCATTTGCTCATTACATTAGTAACGCTAATCTCCTTTCAAACTCACACAAGTGACGGCAGTTTTTGAACGCGATAAACTTTTCTCCTTCGAAGCCCTTCCTTCGTAGCGATCCGAGTATTTGCAGTATGTCTCGAGGGTTGGTTGATTGATCGGAATGGGTAACTTGTTAATTACCGAGCAAATCTAAGGTGAGTTCACTGCTTTTTTCCAAGCATGCGTCCCGGGGAGGGACATCTGGTAAATGTTCCGGGGAGGAATGTCGGGTAATTGGGTTTGAATGGAATGTTAAACCTGGGATGTTGGTTAATACACTCATATCTATCATTTATGTCCCCTTTACCGATTTTTTGCCGGGGAGGCAACGAGGAATTAGTTAATAGCGCTATTTAGGTTTGGCACCCTCACACCGTACCGGGGAGGACGGGCGTGAACTAATGACCCCAGTCTTGACCATTGCTTTGATAGAGGCATTGGGGAATAGTGCAAATAACCTGGAGCCATCAGCGGTAATCGAGTTATTAACAATATCAAATCATTGAAATGTTTTATACATATAACTGGTAACTAAAACGTGTTAACAAACTTTGAACTCACCAGCGTCGTCTGACTCACTTGTTTGCATGCTTGCAGATCGTTAGATTCACGGATGGAACTTGCTATCTGGGAGTGCTGGAGTGGTCATGGGTCGTAGCTCTTAGATACTTGCTTATTGATCTTGCACATTTGTTTAAATTACTCGAGTAACTATTTACATTATGCTTCTGCTGACTGAATTTGGTTTAAGTGGTGTTTTGGAATTTCTTATGAAATAAATGGAAACTTTTTATTTAATACTATGTTATGGTTCAATGTGATTGGTGGCTGGATTCTGGTACGTCACACGTTCCGCGGTGTCTCCGCATGTGGTATTTTGTGGGTGTGACAGCTTGCACGAAATCAGCAACATAATCCGGTAATGCACAGATGTAGTTCTTGATGGTGATGTCAGGAGTAGAGAGTTGGCCAGGACAGATTATGCTTAGCTGCTAAAAGTAGGCAGTTAGACCAGCGTTGTCGCCACCCTCTTGCTTGATGTGCCAAAACTCGTCCTCCAGCTTCTGAAGCTCATGGGGAGGGCAGAATTCCTTCATCATGATTTCCTTCAACTCTTCCCAAGTAAGCCCATAGGCTGCATCATTCCCTCGCTTGTTTCCTTCGGTAGTCCACCAGTCCAGAGCCCTGGACTGGAAAACGCCAGTGGCGTTAACAGTGCGGAGATTATTGTTGGTGCATATTCGGTGACAACAGCTTAATAGTTTGTTTATTTAGTCTTTCGATATTTTGTAATGGGCTTAGCATATTGGTTAGTGAGGTATTTACTGTAATGGGCATGGAAAATCGCCTAGCCTAGTAGGAAGCCAAGTTCACATACATGTGGTATATAAACATGTTTTGTGATTAGGGTTTGTGACACTAAGAGAATTCTAGAGAGAGAGAGAGAAAAAAAAACGTGTAGAGAGAGAGACGAATTTGTGAGAGACAAGATCACAGAGAGAGGCTGTGAGGTTGTGCGAGTCCTGAATTGATTGTAAAACTGATCGTTTGGATAATCAATAAAAGATCAATTAATTGTGAATTATGTTTATACTCGTTTCTGTGCTAATCTGATCTAGAGGATTCCGCACTCTAGGTTAGATATACGATTCTGTGACGATCCGTACGAACAAGGGGACCTTCAATTGATATCAGAGCTTTTGGTTCTTGAAGAAGCTCGGTTCATAATTGGTTGCTGCAGAAAAGGGTGGATTTTCGGGTTCTATTGGCAATTTTCGAAAATTTTGAGTTTTGAAGACCTAGGGTTTCGAAAATTTGGAGTCTGATTTTCAAAAATTTTAGAGTTTTTGATCTGTTTAAGTATTTAATTTTGTTGTTTTTAGTGTTTTGGTTGCAGGAAAGTTGAAGATTTTGAAGAAAAACTTGAAGATTTGAAGAAAAACTTAAAGATTTGAAGATTTGTTCTTCGTGTTCTTCGTTGTGTTCTTCAAATTTTTATCAAAATTGTGCTAATTTTGGTTGGTTGATTTTGCAGGAAATTGTTAAAGATATTTGGAGAATATGGATAAAATCTTTTCAAATTTTGAAAAGATTGGATTTTCAGCATAATTAACAATTACACTGACTGGCCAGCATAATTAATAATTACTCCGACTGACCAGCATAATTAAATCCAAAGGCTACTTTGGTAACCGTTTTAATAGTCCTCAGCGACATTATTTCGGCGATCGGCGAAATTAATAGTCGTCGTAATAGTGAACTGATCAGCCAGCGGAATTAACCAGCGTATTTAATTTGCCAGCATAATTAGCTTGATCCAGCATAATTAACTTTGCTCGCCAGTGTATTTTATTGACCAGCCAGCATATTTAATTTTTGCCAGCATATTTGACTCACCAGCATATTTACTCAGTGCCAGCATAATTAACTTCAGCATATTTATTTGGCTTAGTGGAGTATTTGTTGGAGTAATTAAAAAGGTGGAGTATTTATTTTGGTGGAGTATTTGGGTGCGTATAGAGGATTTAACGTTTTCGAAAATAGAAAGTGATCCATAGCTCATCTCGACAAACCGTTTGCACGGTTGGAATCCTTGGATTTTTAGGACAAAAAAACAAAATGGATAAGATCAATCAGAATGTTAAGAATTGGCCAAAGCTGATAAACGTTAAACAATATGTTGTCTGGAAAGAGGAGTTTGAGGTATTTGTGAAAAGTGAAGATGCTAGAATGTGGAGCTGTATGATTGATGGATATGTTGCTCCTACATGTCTTGTTGATGGAAGAGTTAAAGTGATTTCTTATTAGAAGATGGATGAATCTGAGAAACATGTGATTGATGCTGAGAATAAAGCTTTAGCAGTGATAAAGATGTCCTTTCCTGGGGGCATCAAACATACCTTTAAGAAGTATGGGACTTCTAGAGAGCTGTAGGAAGCTTTAGAAAAACTTTATCAGGTCTCTTCAAAACAGAGTACATGCACTCAAGATTATGTAGCTGAGATTGCAGCAATGAAGATTTGAGTAGTAGCTGCTGAGGTAGAAGAGAAGAAGGAGACTGTTGAAAAGAAAGATGCAGAAGTTTCAAAGTGCTTGCATGGTGTGAATGAACTTACAACAGAGGTAACGGTAACATCAGAATCTGTAAGTCATACATGTTATAATTGCACTGAACTACAAGGTAAGGTTGACAGACTATCGGAGCAAAACAAAAGAGTCAAATGTTCTTTTGATTAAACGAGAGTCAAATTGTTTAAATAAACTCAAATCAAATGAACAAGAAATTAGTAGTTTAACAAGCAAAGTCAATGAACTGTTACAGGTTATTGATTTGGCTCGTGAAACTCTAAAGGATTAAACTAATGAATTTTTTGAAAAGTACAGGGAATTGGCCATTGCACAAGACCAAATTGTTGAACTTAAAGGAAAGTTAGACAAATTTGGAAAATCTTCATTAGTTAGGACTCAAATTCAAAAGGGGCTGAAAAAGAGTAATGATAGAACAGGAGTGGGGTTTAGTAAAGCTTCACCTTCTAAGGATCAAGATTACTCTTTTTTACCTGATGAGAATGAGTTAACTGATTTTGTACCCACTACACAAGCTGTAGTGGATCCGATAGCTGTGGACTTGCCAAATAGTCCAGTTTCTTTGAAAGAATATGTAGGGTCTAACAGTACACCTCATAAATCGGATGAGGATACTGAAAAGGAAAAGGAGAAAACATTTAAAAAGAGATTTAACAAAAAGTGATTTTATCAGAAACAATCTTGTTTTAAATGTCACAATAAAGGACATGTGGCGAGTTGTTATCCTTTGAAGAAAAATAAGCAAAAAATTGATGAGGTTCTGGATGGGAATAGGGTTGGTTTAAATAATAATGTGCAACAACATTGTCAAAGTAATCAACTAAGATTTCAATCTAAAACTCCACATTTTAGCCATTATAATGGTAAATCAAATCGATTTCAAAGTCAAAATAGAAATTTTGGATATCAAAATCGATACCAGACTTCTGGTAATCGAAATTTTCAAAGAAGAAACGAATATAGGGGTTTTAGTAACTTAAATGTTCAACAAAATCCAATTTTTTTTTTTCAAAATTCATGGTAGATAATGGGAGAAAAGGGGTTCAAAAGAGTAATTTTCAAAGGTTAGAAACTCTGAGAATTTATTGGAATTCTCGTGAACACAGACCTTATGAAAACCAATCTTGGAAAGAAGTTCAAATTAGTGATGAATATGGACAACCCAAGACTATCTGGGCTTGGGTTCTCCATTCTAACTAGTTGTTGAGTGTGTGCAGGATGACCAAGAAGGACTTTTGATGTGTTCAACAGTGGTTATTCCTGTAAAGCATCTGAGGTGAATAGTAGGTTAAAATTGGTAACGAACTATTTGCTACAGTGATTGTTATGATTATTTTAAACTTTAACTTTGAAAAACTTATTGTCAGGTTAAAGTGGAAGTCTGTTTGTGTTTAAATTTGTGTTTTCAAAACTTACTCCATAAAAACAAAAATTTAGGGGGATAAATTTCCCTAAGCCAAAAAGTGTTTAGATAGTGTGTGAGTTTAGGGGGAGTAAGTTAATTAAAAATTTTAAAAATACAAAAACATTGAAAAATGAAAAACATAAAAAATCAAAAATCAAAAATGAGTTATCACTGTGTGAAAAATAAGAGATGGTGGTACATTAGCAAGTTAGACTGTCACACTGAAATTGAATTAAATTTCTTAAGTGTGATAGCAGCTTCATCATATGATGTACCAGTAGGCAAAAGCATGAAATAATCAACTTACCAATGTGATATAAACCTAAACGAACTGTGTATGAGTGGGGAACACATCAGTGGCGTATGGTTTAATGACCTTAAATCTTGCGTTGATAGATTGCAAAAATCTGAGGTTTTGGGTCTTTATACTGTTATTTCATCCGGGGGTATCAAGGTTGTCCTTCTGCTGCATCCAGATAAATGCTGACCTAGGCACAACCAGGATATCTTAAAAGAGCTAAAAATGCCAAAACCCATAAATGAAGAAGCTCTCCTAGAGAGTCATTCAAATGTGCAAAATGCATAAATCGTACCAAAAATGGTATTTGTCATAGCCCTCATTAGATATTTTAGTCTCTTTGCTGTACGGAAGTACTGACCTGATCACCAATTATCTATCGTTGTAAAACAAAACGGATGAATTCAGTATACTCACCTACTACGAGTAATCTTTGTGCATACCTTGATCGCGTGGATACATCCTGAAGTGGGACACACTAGTATATCAGTATAAAATTACCTTAACGTATCATACGGTAATGGAACTTGAAATGTTCATGCATTTTGTTTAAGTGAATAAACAATACTTGTAATCGTCTTGAACTGCTTTTCACGAAAATAAATAAAGAATTAACTGCAGGTGTGAAACAGTTTGATTTTGTTGATATGATCTTCTTGCACATGATTCTCACAAAAAGATGATATTGTAAATATTTTTGAATTTTATTTAGTTGTTTTATTTATAAATAAAAAAAACCCAAAATATTTTTGTTTTAAAAGACTTCCATTTTGAATTGACAAGTTGTTGTTTTTGCATGATAAGATAAAATATTGGTTTATCTTTAACTGTGAAAAAAAGACTAATGGTTTTTAGAGATACTTGCTTGTGTTTCTAAACAGATTGATGTAGTTATCAAAATGAAGTGTAGAATATAAGTCAAGTGCAGAATGAGAGTGAAGCGAAGATGTGTGAAGATGCATGGTAGGATCCTTCTACTACATTGCAGAGTGAGAAATGTGAAGAATTTGGAGATACTTGCTTAACCAAAGATTGCTAGCTAACTGATCTACAAAGAATTAAAGTTTTGGAGATTGGAAGCATCAGCTAAGGGGGAGTCTATTGATGTCAGAAACTATGTAGATGGCGCTATCCAAAGAACAAAAGAACACAAGATGTTTGAAGACAAAGTTACACTATGAAGCTATTATCAAGGGGGAGTCTGTTGGTGCATATTCGGTGACAACAGCTTAATAGTTTGTTTATTTAGTCTTTGGATATTTTGTAATGGGCTTAGCATATTGGTTAGTGAGGTATTTGTTGTAATGGGATTGGAAAATGGCCTAGCCCAGTTGACAGACATGTGGTATATAAACATGTTTTGTGATTAGGGTTTGTGACACTAAGAGAATTATAGGGAGAGAGAGAAAAACGTGTAGAGAGAGAGGGGGAGACGAATTTGTGAGAGACAAGATCACAGAGAGAGGCTGTGAGGTTATGCGAATCTTGAATTGATTGTAAAACTAATCGTTTGGATAATCAATAGAAGACCGATTAATTGTGAATTATGTTTCTACTCGTTTATGTGCTAATCTGATCTAGAGGATTCCGCACTCTAGGTCAGATATACGATTCTGTGACGATCCATACGAACAAGGGAACCTTCAATTATTAGGACAGCCGCTTTGGCGCAGAGTGACTTCAATTGAATCGAACCACTGAAACATGGCAGTAGGCCCGTCTTCTCCGGTGAATTCTTTGGGGCCGCAGGCCTTAAACTGCTTGAAGCTAAAAGTAGCACGCGGTGAGTCGGTCTTTGATTCCTCAGAGGACTTGCTAGCGACTTCATTGATTTCACTGATGATCAGCGAAATGACCTTAGCCATTTGCTTAGCGACTAGCAATGCGATGCGTTTGTCAGCGTGATTTCAACGAGCGGATCGGGAAGCATATGATGACGACATTGTCTGCAACAGACATCGTCATAGGACTCAGACGTGATTTCGATTATTCTAGTATAGTCTAGCGTATCATCACGCGCTACTTATATATATAAAGCTCAGGAACACATCAATCATTTAGGCACATAATCACATTGGCACATAAACACGTAAGCACGCAGTCCACGTAAGAACAGGAGCACATAGTCCATATAAGCACGTTTTCCACTATATTTTGCACGTATTCACCAACATAATGGCATGTATTCACCTATTTTTCACAGCCGCGTAAGCGATCGAGAGTTGCGAGTGCGAATAGCGAGTAGTGATTGCAAGTAACAGAAGCGATTTGTTAGCGTATTGAGATAAATGTATAAATCGAGTTATGTGTGTTTATCAAAGCGAAAAGCGGGTAAATTTCCAAAATCAAAACACATAGACAGGTAAAACCACATAAAACGCACAAAATCAAACATAAAAGCGACAATTCACAGAATCAGCAGTTGCGAGCTCAAGAATAAAATAGATTGTCTAGGTGTGAGGCATCGACTACCCAAAGTGATTCGACTATTCTCAAGGACTTCGAGTACACACTTTCACCTTCTGGAGTGTGCTCTCGCCTCATCCTGGGCGAACGGCACGCATCCTTCCAGTTATGGCGGGACTCAGGTCATTGGAGTCCGTCGAGACCTTGGTGAGAGTTTTGTAGAAACCAAATTAGAGAGCGAAACTAGCCGTCAAGGTTCGGGTTTCACCCCTAACTTAGCGACTACCTTCCTGTTTGAGTAATAAAATCACGGGATAGAGTGGGAAAACCTGCGTCGAAGTATGGATTTCACTCCTGATTCAACGCAAATTCTCGTGTTTATAGTAAAAAGCTATGTCGGGCGAGCAATCGAGTCAAGAGTTTGCGGTTTTCACACCTAATCTCGACCAACTCACTTGCTTACACGAGCATTCTTGAAATCTGTGCGTGTTGTCAGCCTTAGGAAAGGCTGAGTGCCTGCACGAAGCTGTGGTATGCGATGTTCATGCAAAGTTGTGAATTTAGCATGTGTAATCGGGAGTATAAGGGGTAAGCTCGCGCGAAACCTGTCGCAACCCCCGGCCCCTATCTCCTGGGAAGGTGCGGTCGGAGCTCAGATTCAGTGGTATCATTGGTTTTGTCATTTTGGCAGCAGAATTTACATCAGGACCGTAGTTAGGAAATATTTTAGCAGAGTAAAATACCACCTTTTTATAATAATAAACAAATGGGTAAAACCCAAGTTTCTGTTACAAATATGTTTATAGGAATAAACCCTATTTTATTCAAATAAAACATCTTCTTTATTTAGGTAACTTTTATAGCCACACTTTCCAAGCCTTCAGTGCTGTCCAGCTGACTTCTATTTGGCTTTCACATTTTGTTACCTGAAACGCGTTGATGCGTGTGAAGTGTTATATATATTAGGTGTATATTTTAAGCCCCTTTAACACTTATTTTTAGCCAAGTTTTAAATTTATAAAACACGATATTTTACTAACACTAAACACACATATGGGCAAGTGCACCCATCCCGAGTGTAGTATAGTGTTGGCAAGATACCGAGGTCGTCCAAGGACACAAGAGCTTTTAGTACCGGTTTATCCTCAACGTCTAATCAAAATAAAAAGTTTAGAAAAATGTTTTAAACTAAGAAAAATAAAAACTAACTAAAATGCTGAAAATAAAAATAAAAAAGAAAAAACAGATAAACAAGATGAATCACTTGGTTCCGACTCGTATCTAGTGTAACCTTTGATTATTTCCGCACTTTTGCACATGATTAAGAGATTATCTTAGTTATTGTAGTAGGCCCCTCTTTTGAAGGTGACGTTACCCTCACCCCAGTAGTTTGAGTCAGCAAAGATACAATCCTAAAAGGGTGGATTATTGGAAGATAATGAATTAAGTTATTAATGCAATATTATGGTAGGCCCCTCTTTTGGAGGTGACGTTACCCTCGACTAAGTAGTCTGAGTCAGCAGGGATACAGTCCTAAATAGCCGGGTTATAGTATTAATAGTAGTTAAATTATGAGGGGATCAAAGAGTTTGGACCCCCGCCATCCAATACCGTGAAGTATTGAAGGAGGTCCTACTAAATTTGACCCAGGTCCATTGCAGGACCTCTAAACGCTGAACAATAGCAAGACCTTTACCAAACCGTTCCCTTAACCCCCGACCAGGTAGCCAACATACCTCCATATAGACCGTGGAGATATGAATGGTGAAAATCTTTTATTTTATATAGACAGTAAAATAATGCCAAGACACCACGGACAAACGATAAGGAAAGATCACCTTCAACATAAGTAACTAGTTATTGAAGTCATTAATACGAAACCAAATAAAAAGTGCAAAAGATTAGAAATAAAAAGTATTACACTAGACACTTTGTCTTCACCAAGTGATGTAAGAGACTTAGGCAAACATGGCCTTGATTGTCAAGAACTCTTACGATCAATCTTGGATCCCGAGATGACTCACACACTCTACGATGGACAATGGATGATGGTGGTGGATAATGGTGTTATGGTGGTGGTGGGTGGTGGGTGAAGTGTGAGAGAGGTGGTGTGCCAAGGAATGGTTTGAGCTTGAGCCAAGCACATCTATTTATAGGCTGAACAGAAGCTCGGGCACGGCCCCATCTCCAGTGGGCACGGCCCCGTGTCCACATCCTTCTCTTTCTTCATTAAATGCAGCTTTGTCTTATTAGTTGACCACGCCCCCGTGTCCGCTGAGCACGACCCCATGGTGCAGAAGAATCTTTGTACTATGCAGATTTGCTGGATTGTGCGAATCTTATAGTTGACCACGGCCCCGTGTCCGCTGAGCACGGCCCGTGGTGGGCAATAGAAGCTTCTACCACTTTGTCTTTTCTGCTGACACTTGGGCACGCCCCCGTGCTGGCTGAGCACGGGGCGTGTTCAGGCTTCTGATCTCTTGTTTTGCTTGGGAAGATGCTGTCGTGGGGTCGGGCATGTCACATCTTGTTCCTTTTCTTGTATTTATGTCAGATTTTGATGTCTTTTTGCTTCTTTTGTTAATTTGAGCTCATTTAATCCTGAAAATACAAAAGGAAGACAAAAGCACACTTTTTCCAACATTAGTACTAAAAAGGGGTTAGTTTTATGCCTCAATTGATGAAATTTATATGTTAATATTTGAACACATCAAGTACCCCCACACTTGAATCTTTGCTTGTCCTCAAGCAAAACTCTTTAATATGTGGCTATTTACACTCCCAAATGGAATGGGTAGAGAAGAAGGTTTTTGGGCTTGTCGTAGAGTGTCGGGATTTCCAAGATTCTTTATTTAATTTAATTTTTATTTATTTACAATCCTATTCGTCATGATTTATTTAAAACTTTTCATAAGATAAATTACTTATTAGGGCATAACATGCCTTTGTAAAATTCTATTTATATACAAGTTCACATACCTCACGGGGATCACTCAACACTCGGCCGAAAATGTATTTTTGTGGATCACTCGAGAGCGGCATGGAACTTACTCCTACCATAGGCTTGCCAAGCAATCAATCCTCCTCCTTTTTAACTTATATACCTTTGTAAATATCAGGAGGACTTTGTGGGTTAAGGGTTAGGCTTGGGTTAAAGGTAGGTGGTTGGGTTGGTGGTTAGTGGTTAGTAAAAAGGGCGAAAAGCGTAACAAGTGTCGGTTTTCATATGACTTCCTATTTTTGTAACTTTTATTTTGATGAAGCCATTTATTCAAACAAAGTTATTTTTGATGAACTTGTTTGTTTATTTTCTTTTGCTTCATCATCAACAACAAAGGTTTTTTTTTTTTTTTTTTGAAGTCATTTAAAGAACCGAACTTGTTACTAAAACAAAAGGGTAAAAATGAAAAAGGTTTTGGTGGGTAAAAAGGGTGTTTGGTTTGGGTTATGAAATGAAAAAGGTTTAGGCTCAAAAGGGCTAACTAGGGGGATTTTGGGTAGGTGGTAAAAAAAAATTAATAATGGTGTAGAAATAAAAAGGGGTAGTCCTAATGCCTCCATCATTTACTTACTCGGGTTTAAGTTGGTAAGGACCGGGAATGTATCGTCATGGCAAGTTCTAGAGTCGTAAGAACCAAGCGGCTATTCACACAAGAAACGAAAATGAGCATTTAGTCAAATGATATGTAAGTGTTTGCTCAATAAAGGCTCAAAACTCACTTTTGTGGGAATGGGTTTTTATGTGATCAAGTATATATAATTAAATTTTAACTAAGCTTGTCATGCCTTTTCATAATTTTCTTATGTTGGTTCTTTTTATCACGACGCTATCGGTTGTAAATTCATAAAAATATAACCTTTTTAAGAACTTGAATTTCCCGAATTAAACCTAGACAAGTAAAAAAAATGAAAATTTTTGAAAAAAATTTGGGGTGATTAGCGGTTCCAATAGAGTTTTGTGTAAGGCTTGTATTTAGGACTTGCAAGTTTCAAGGTTTTAGCATCCCCCCCACACTTAAATTACACATTGTCCTCAATGTGTCTCAAAAATAAGTTTTTAGGTTGATTGAATGTGTAAAAAGGTGTGAAAAGCAAAAATTTTGTGTTACTGGGCGCTGAACACGACCCCGTGTTCAAGTGCCAGTGACAAAATTGAACAAGAGAAACAGAAGTCTGGACACGGGGGCGTGTTGGGTGAACACGGCCCGTGTCCAGTTACCTGAACTGGGTCTTTTTCTACAGACTGTGCAGCACGGGGCCGTGTTGGGTGGACACGGCCCGTGCCGAGCTTACTGCAAACGAAGAAATTTGTCGGACGGTTCTGTTTTCCTGTATGGAGTGCTGGTTCAAGTTTCCCTTGCATCCTTTGCCATCTCAAGTGTGTTTTATTCATTTCAACACCATCCAAAACACCAATTTTAACTAAAACCATCATTCATTAATCATAGAGAGAATTACATAATAGTCCTAAAAATTAAAAATAAAGCAGAAAATAAAAGTTAAAAGTCCTAATGGTCAAGTGATCCGTAAAATCTTCCTAAGAAGTTCTACTTCTACAATAAGAACCAAAAATTCCGGAAGTAGACTTCCGGTTTAAAAGTCTTGTAGAACTCCAAACCGAACGGTGTTCCTTAGATGTTGCTAGAGCCATTCTTCGATTTCCCTAGGGAGAAGGGAGGCGGCTTCATGTTCCTCGACACTTGGTGGAGGATGAGCGACACCAACCGGGACCCCTCGGAGTATGTCTTGAGGAGGTTCCGGATGTAGGGCGTACCATTCGGCCGGGATGATGACTTCCGGCACCACATTCCATGCCCTTTGGGTGATAATCGGTACCAAAGGAGGAGAGGCGAGAATGTTCAACCTTTGGTGCAAAAGGTTGACCTCCCGGAGACATCCTTCTAGTCCCACCGTCAAATGATTAATGCGGTCGACCAATGCCTCTTCCACACTTGTTACTTCATCAAGAGCTTCTCTTAAGGCGTAAACATAGTTTACAAGAGAATCCTCAACTGTAGATGATCTTCTCCCCTGCCGGTTGTTCCTGGAATGCGACGAAGAGTTTCCGCTTGTTCTGCTTGCCATTCTGAGAAAACATGCCGAAAAGAGTTCAATTTTATGGGTTCAGTACTTCGGACACGGCCCCGTGTTCAGTGAACACGGCCCCGTGTTCAGATATCTGCAGGATTTTTGGACAAGGAATCTTGGGGTTTCAAATTGTTTTTATGATTTTTGAAGCATTTTTGAACTTAAATAACTTGAAACATAGTTATATAACTTATTTTTATCAAGATTCCATGAACAAAAATCTAACAAACATCTCAATAAGGCTTGAAACTATAAAAGGTTCAAGCTTTAATGGAAGTATGAAGAAAATTGAAGAAGATGAAAGTGGATAAAAGAGGAAAGGACAAGAAGATAGTTGAGAAACTTCTTTTAGAAAATACCTAGGATGGTATGTGAGAATATTCCTCAAATCTCTGTCCCTGGAATGGTTCAAATGTGTAGGATTCTTGGCTGCATTTATAGAAAACGACAGTACGCTGCGCACGGCCCCGTGTCGGCTGGACACGGCCCCGTGTGCAGATGGAATCCTGACACATTTTTGTCCGCATTCTGACAAAATCAGAAGGGGATCTTTTGGGTGGACACGGGGGCGTGCTGACCTGGACACGGCCCCGTGTCTAGAAGCTGTCTTAAGGATTTCTTCAAATTTTAAGGAATTTTTCCGGATCGGGTGGTTCCTTACTGGATGGAACAACCCCATAGTGCCTAAGATACCTTAATTGTTCTAGATTAAGACGAGAACGCAAGAGGTTGTCGGTGAGGGTGATTCCTATTCTATATGTAGGTGGACAAGTCCAACCCTTTCCCGGGCTCTCGTTAAAGAAGGTGTATGTCGAATCGCTCAGGTCTATGTATGCATCAAACGAAGTTGATGGGGAGTCCTTCACGGCACAATTGACACAGGGACGACTATCGCTCAAGTCCTCACTAGAGTTAGAAGTATCATTGGAAACAATGAAGTTGTTTGAATGCGGTTCCAACCCCTCTTCTTGGTTATTGTCTTGGAAAAGATTATTGAAATCTTCCCTAAGTTCTTTTAACCAATTAAAAATTAGATCTTCTAGTTGAAATAATTCATCGAGAAGCATTTCTCCTAGAATATCTGGTTGGGCGCATTCGAGGGAGCGATAGGGATTATTTTTACTTTCGCCCCTCTTAAGGATACTAGGAAATGATGGGTCTATATAGTGGGGTTTATAATTTAGAAAAAAAGCATTCTAGTTCTTTATTGTTACCACCACATAATTGACACCACATAGTACCATAAGAGTACCGAAAGTAAAAAGTATCAGTATCACTCATGGTTGTGTCAGAAATTACCAACCGTCGGGACCTTACGGTTCTGTTTTCAGTAACTGAAACTTGGGCACGGGGGCGTGTTGAGTGGGCACGGCCCCGTGTTCAGCTTACTGTCTGACTTAAAACAGGATTGCCAGTTCCAATGATTGGGCACGGGGCGTGTTCAGCGGGCACGGCCCGTGATGAGTTCTGCAGAAGCTGAAAAATCTAAAAAAAATCCTAAAAAAAATGAAAAATAAGAAAAACGATTAGGCCGTTGATTCCTAACTTTCTTAAAATCCTTGTGTCCCCGGCAACGGCGCCAAAAACTTGATGCGTGTGAAGTGTTATATATATTAGGTGTATATTTTAAGCCCCTTTAACACTTATTTTTAGCCAAGTTTTAAATTTATAAAACACGATATTTTACTAACACTAAACACACATATGGGCAAGTGCACCCATCCCGAGTGTAGTATAGTGTTGGCAAGATACCGAGGTCGTCCAAGGACACAAGAGCTTTTAGTATCGGTTTATCCTCAACGTCTAATCAAAATAAAAAGTTTAGAAAAATGTTTTAAACTAAGAAAAATAAACACTAACTAAAATGCTGAAAATAAAAATAAAAAAGAAAAAACAGATAGACAAGATGAATCACTTGGTTCCGACTCGTATCTAGTGTAACCTTTGATTATTTCCGCACTTTTGCACATGATTAAGAGATTATCTTAGTTATTGTAGTAGGCCCCTCTTTTGAAGGTGACGTTACCCTCACCCCAGTAGTTTGAGTCAGCAAGGATACAATCCTAAAAGGGTGGATTATTGGAAGATAATGAATTAAGTTATTAATGCAATATTATGGTAGGCCCCTCTTTTGGAGGTGACGTTACCCTCGACTAAGTAGTCTGAGTCAGCAGGGATACAGTCCTAAATAGCCGGGTTATAGTATTAATAGTAGTTAACTTATGAGGGGATCAAAGAGTTTGGACCCCCGCCATCCAATACCGTGAAGTATTGAAGGAGGTCCTACTAAATTTGACCCAGGTCTATTGCAGGACCTCTAAACGCTGAACAATGGCAAGACCTTTACCAAACCGTTCCCTTAACCCCCGACCAGGTAGCCAACATACCTCCATATAGACCGTGGAGATATGAATGGTGAAAATCTTTTATTTTATATAGACAGTAAAATAATGCCAAGACACCACGGACAAACGATAAGGAAAGATCACCTTCAACATAAGTAACTAGTTATTAAAGTCATTAATACGAAACCAAATAAAAATTGCAAAAGATTAGAAATAAAAAGTATTACACTAGACACTTTGTCTTCACCAAGTGATGTAAGAGACTTAGGCAAACATGGCCTTGATTGTCAAGAACTCTTACGATCAATCTTGGATCCCGAGATGACTCACACACTCTACGATGGACAATGGATGATGGTGGTGGATGATGGTGTTATGGTGGTGGTGGGTGGTGGGTGGTGGGTGAAGTGTGAGAGAGGTGGTGTGCCAAGGGATGGTTTGAGCTTGAGCCAAGCACATCTATTTATAGGCTGAACAGAAGCTCGGGCACGGCCCCGTGTCCAGTGGGCACGGCCCCGTGTCCACATCCTTCTCTTTCTTCATTAAATGCAGCTTTGTCTTATTAGTTGACCACGCCCCCGTGTCCGCTGAGCACGACCCCGTGGTGCAGAAGAATCTTTGTACTATGCAGATTTGCTGGATTGTGCGAATCTTATAGTTGACCACGGCCTCGTGTCCGCTGAGCAAGGCCAGTGGTGGGCAATAGAAGCTTCTACCACTTTGTCTTTTCTGCTGACACTTGGGCACACCCCCGTGCTGGCTGAGCACGGGGCGTGTTCAGGCTTCTGATCTCTTGTTTTGCTTGGGAAGATGCAGTCGTGGGGTCGGGCATGTCACATCTTGTTCCTTTTCTTGTATTTATGTCAGATTTTGATGTCCTTTTGTTTCTTTTGTTAATTTGAGCTCATTTAATCCTGAAAATACAAAAGGAAGACAAAAGCACACTTTTTCCAACATTAGTACTAAAAAGGGGTTAGTTTTATGCCTCAATTGATGAAATTTATATGTTAATATTTGAACACATCAAGCGTTTAAAAACATTTTGTCAGTGGGAAATACTGGTGAGTGAATCCCAGTTTAATCAAAACAGGTTTTAACATTTCACAGTATTGAGAGCTATTACAATGTTTATATCTACACAATTACTCATTCAGTACTGTCAATCTTGACTGGTGGGTCATATTACTCATTGGCTATCTCGTTGCCCAATGGTAACGTGTTCCACATTTTGTATATAAAACCCCAACATACCAGCAGCAATTGAAGAATTACAGAGACTCAATCACTGCTAATTATATTTTTAAATATTTTAAGGTTTTGTGAAAACAGTTTACAAAAAGAGGATTACTCACATTGCTATTTTAGGTTTTTCCCTGTGATTTCCTAGTTATAATCTAATAAATTAAACAATGCACACGCGTTAGTATAATAAACCAATTTGCATTAGTTATACCCTCCCCGAGACAGAAAATCCAACGACTACGTCGGGCAGAGACTCGACAGCCGTACCGGAGCACTAGATCAATCGGGCAGTGTATCTAATACGTAATCGGGGGTTAAAATACTTACAATGAGGCAGAGCTTCGCTAATTTAGTGGGTATAAAGCTCGGGTATTATGTCTACACTTCAGAAAATGAGAGAGAGAATTCAGATTTGAACGTCGAAAATGGAATGCCGAGCGATCCTATTTATAGTGCTGATACAGCACTTCCTCACGGCCCGCGAAGGATACACAAGGGGCCTTTGCGCCCCGCAATGTAGGGTGTGTAGGGCCTACCTATGCTGAGTCGGACTCCTAGCCTTCACATGCGTTATGCCACGTGGCGTCACCAGGTGCGCCCTGGTCTTGAGCAGTCGCGCCCCGCGTAACCTAAAGACAAGGTCTTCGCGGCCCGTGAGCGCCACAAGGATTTTGTTTTTATTTTATTTTTGTGAAATTAAAGGTATTTAGGGTCAAATATCGTATATGGGGTATATTTTAGGACGTATAGGGATGTCCTAAATATTTTAGGAGTGTCGGAAATATTTTAAGAAGGTTGTTATATCCTCCCCACTTTGTTTTAGAACTCGTCCTCGAGGTCTACTAGAACAGGTGTGGGTATTTCCTCTGTATCTCTGATTCAAGCTCCCAAGTGTATTATGGTCCTCTCTTGGAATCCCATTTCACTTTGACTAGAACTAATCTCTTGTGTTTGAGGTTCTTAACTTTCATGTCTTCAATCTGTAGAGGCTTCTCTACAAACTTAAGTTTCTCATTTACCTCTATGTCCTTAAGAGGTACTACTAATGATTTATCGGCTAAGCATTTTTTGAGATTACATACATGAAATACATCATATATTCCTGCCATTTCCTCTTGCAGTTGTAGCTGATAAGCTACAGGTCCTATTCTTCTAATAATCTCAAAAGGTCCAACATACCTGGGGCTTAGCTTTCCCCTTTTGATGAATCTTACCACTCCTTTCCAAGGAGAAACTTTTAATAAAACCTTATCTCCTACTTGAAACTCCAATGGCTTTCGCCTGTTATCAGCATAAGTCTTTTGTCGATCGCGTGCTGTTTTTAGTCGCTCATTGACTTGAATAATCTTGTCCGTTGTTTCTTGTACTATCTCTGGTCCAGATAATTTCTTTTCTCCAATCTCTGCCCAACAGACTGGGGTTCGGCACTTTCGTCCATAAAGTGCTTCGAAGGGTGCAGCATTAATACTGGTATGATAGCTGTTATTGTAAGAAAATTCTATTAATGGTAATTGATCATCCCAATTTCCTCTGAAATCAATTACACAAGCTCTAAGCATATCTTCCATTGTCTGAATTGTCCTTTCGCTTTGTCCATCCGTTTGAGGATGATAAGCGGTGCTTAGATTTAGCTTGGTTCCCATTGCGTTTTGGAAACTAGTCCAAAAATGAGAAGTAAAACGGCTATCTCTATCAGAAAAAATTGATAAAGGAATGCCATGTAATGAAACTATTTCATTTACATATACTTTGGCTAACTGTTTCATACCGAATGTTTCCTTCATTGGTAAGAAATGAGCAGACTTGGTTAACCTATCTACAATCACCCAGATTGTATCATTACCTTTTCGTGTCTTGGGTAATTTTTTAACAAAGTCCATTGTTATCAATTTCCATTTCCATACAGGCATTTCCAATGGCTGTAATAAACCCGAGGGTTTCTGATGCTCAGCTTTAACCTGTGAACATGTTAGACACTTGGCAACATAAGCTGCTATATCCTTTTTCATTCCTATCCACCAAAAATTCTTTCTTAAGTCTTGATACATCTTATCACTTCCAGGATGTATCGTATACTTAGACTTATGGGCTTCGTCTAATATTCGGTGGCGTAGGTTTCCTAGTTTGGGTATCCACATCCTTTTCTTATGGAATCTCCAAATTCCATATGTTCCTTGTTTTAATTCCTTAATCATACCTTTCAATTTTTCAGTATCGTCCTTGATTACTGATTCTTGTACGGCTCTAATTTGTTCATTTAAATCTATCTGCAGATTTAATGTAAGAGAACGTTCTCTTCTTGGCTTTTCATGATACTTTCGACTTAAAGCATCAGCTACTACATTAGCTTTTCCTGCATGATACTGGATATTACAATCATAATCACTAAGAAATTCCATCCAGTGTCTCTGTCTCATATTTAACTCTTTTTGCCCAAAAATGTACCTTAAACTCTTATGATCAGTGAAGACAACAAATTTATTTCCATACAAATAGTGTCTCCAAATCTTAAGGGCAAAAATTATGGCTCCAAACTCTAAATCATGGGTTGAATAGTTTTCTTCATGTTTCTTAAGTTGTCTAGACGCATAGGCTATAACCTTTTGACGTTGCATTAACACACATCCGTAACCTAACTTAGAAGCATCACAATAGACTTCAAAGTCTTCAGTTCCTTCTGGTAATGCTAATATGGGTACGTTGGTTAATCTTTGCTTAAGAATTCTAAAGGCTTCCTTTTGTTTTGGTCCCCATTCAAACTTAACAGATTTACAGGTTAACTTGGTTAAGGGAATGGCTATTCTGGAAAAATCTCGGATAAACCTTCTATATTAACCGGCTAGTTCTAGAAAACTTCTAACCTCTGTTGGTGATTCTGGGACTTTCCATTTAGTAATTGCCTCAATCTTTGTGGAATCCACATGAATTCCTTCATGATTAACTAAATGTCCAAGAAATTGCACTTCTTCTAACCAAAATTCACATTTTGAAAATTTAGCGTAAAGCTTTTCTTTTCTCAGCAAATTTAGGAGTGCATGCAGATGCGCTACATCTTCCTCTTTACTCTTAGAGTAAATGAGAATATCATCTATAAAGACAATTATGAATTTGTCCAAATATGGCTTACGTATTTGGTTTATCATGTCCATAACTGCGGCTGGGGCATTGGTTAAACCAAATGGCATGACAGTAAATTCATAATGGCCATACCTTGTTCTGAAGGCGGTCTTAGGAATGTCCTCTTCCTGTACCTTTAATTGATGATATCCTGAGCGTAAATCGATCGTTGAGATAAATCGAGCTCCTTGTAGTTGATCAAACAGATCATCGATTCTTGGTAATGGGTACCGATTCTTAATCGTGACTTTGTGTAATTCTCGGTAATCAATGCACATACACATTGTCTCGTATTTCTTCTTGACAAACAAGATTGGTGCTCCCCATGGTGATGAACTTGGTTGTACGAATCATTTCTCCAAAAGTTCGTCTAGCTGTTTCTTCAATTCTTGCATCTCTGCTGGTGCCAAACGATAAGGTGCTTTGGCAATCGGTGCTGTTCCTGGTAGCAGATGAATTCTAAATTCAACTTCCCAGTCCGGTGGTACTCCAGGTGACTCTTCTGGAAATACATCTGAGAATTGAGATACTATGGGAATATCTTTCAGTTCTTTTCCTTTAGTGTTAATGATTATGGAAATCATATACACTAGTGATCCTTTTCTTACACAACTGGCAGTTTTCATCACAGAGATGAATTTCGTGGATCTAGTTGGCGTATTTCCTTTAATTGTGATCTTTTCACCCTTTGGTGAATTTACTTGAATTGACTTTTGATCACATAGAATACTGGCTTTATTGGCTTCCAACCAATCCATTCCTAATACAATATCAAATCCAGCCATATTCATTGGGTAAAGGTTGGCAATAAACTTATGGTTTAAAATTTCTATTCTTGCTCCCTGCAAGATTTCAGAAATCTTAACGGTTTCTCCATTTGTTGTCTCTACTAGACACTCTTGTTGGAGTTTAGTTAATGGTTGTTTGAGAATTTTGCAAAATGAAATATTAATAAAACTTTGGTTCGCACCAGAGTCAAATAATACTTTAGCAAAAACATCATTAACTAAAAACGTACCGGCAATCACATCCGGAATCATCTTCGCTTCTTCGGCTGTCAGAACAAATGCCCTAGCATTCTTAGTAGTCTTGTTGTTTATGGCTAGAGCTAGTTTCGGACAGTTCGGCTTAATATGTCCATTTTCTCCACAATCGTAGCATGTCTTATTGTTAAGTTTCTTCCTGCAGTCTTCTTCCTTATGTCCAGATATTTTGCAGTAATTGCAGTATATAGAGCATCTTCCAGAATGCTTTCTTTTGCAATACTTGCAGTACGGAGTAGAAGTAGAACCTACATTTTTCCCACGATTGGAATTTCCATAGCGAAATTCTTGGGTAAGTTTTTGAGCTAGGTTCTTCCTCTGGTTTTCTTCTTGTGTACGTACTAGTTCATCTGTCAGGGTATTTGCTAGTTCTACGGCTTCTTCTATGGTTTGCGATCTAGCTGCCTTGAATACATGTCTAATCTCACTGATTAAACCCCAGATGTAACGGGAGATTAATACTGGTTCTGGTGATGCTAGGGTTGGCACTATTCTAGCATATTCGAAGAATACGGCAGTGTAACCCTTACAGTCTACTCCAGCCATTATATGGTTTAAGAATTTATTAGCTATCTGTTCCTTTTCATTGGGAGGACATAATTTCCTTTCAACCATATTCTTAAACTCAGTCCATTCCATATTATAGACTCTATCACTTCCCCTAGACTGGAGAATAGTGTTCCACAATTCTAAAGCAGCATTTTTAAACAGATTGGAAGCAAACATGATTTTGTCTTCCTCTGCACATTTGCTTATTTTTAAGACTGCCTCAGTCTTTTCTAACCAGCGTAGAGCGGAAATGGCTCCTTCATTGCCCGAGAATTCTATTGGTTTACAAGACTAGAATTCTTTGTAAGAACAACCATAAGACATGGTTCTTCTTCTTTTTGGAATGGGCATTTGAAGTAATGGTCCATTGTTCATGCTGTGACTAGGTTCAGTATGTGATCGCTTACTTTCATTATTACTTTTATTAATTTCCGCTTCCCTATCGTTTTGGATGATAGCTGGCATAGCATCTCTAATTCCTTGGGTTACTATGTGTTGAATGACACTGTTATTTATCTGATTATTATTATTCTGGTTTTCCTGATTTGCTCCATTGGCATTCTGGATAACAATTACCAAATATTAATATTTCAGAGCAATGTTTAATGCAAACAATTACACAACAAGCATATTGATCAAAATTGTCGTGCATTGCGACATTTACTCTATTTTATATATTATGCATCTATTACAAACCACAACTGGAATTTACAATATAATACTAGTATGCATTAGTAGTTATTAGATTATCTATCTTAGTGGATATATTATATTTTTTTTCAAGTCACACACATATATATATTTATATTATTATTATTACTACTACTACTATTTAGTGGGGATCCATCCAATATTGCATATTACGCTCGTCATACTTCCAGACGAGTCTCTACCCTATTTGTCTTATCATTTCACTTTCATCTAATAACTCCTTACCAAAGGTGCGAAGTTCTTGCACATTCTCAGTGCTCATGGGTGGTGCGGGTGCTGGTATCGGGTCAGGGTACTGTGGCATTGGTTCCTCATGTGGGTACGGGTTCTCTAGGATTTCCTGAATATATTGGTCGTTATCCCAGTAGAGATCTAGAGGGTCAAGGTTAGGGTAAGGTGGTACTGGGTTTTGTATGGGCTCCTCTAGTGGGTAGGGTTACTGATAATCTCTATGGTCGTCAAACCATGGGTCATAATCTGGGGGATGGGGTGCTTGAATTCTAGGGATTTTGGTTGGGTCAAAGGCAGGTAGTGGAATCTGGTTTCCTGGGTTTTGTTCTATTTCCATGGGTTGTGTTGGGAACAACGGTAATGGTTGTGGTGCAATGAGTTGTTCTAAGTTCGGATCTGCGGCTGTGGTAGCTAGTATGTGGAAGTTGGCTAGTCTCCTATTAAGTATATCTTGAGTTTGAGAATTCATCTCCCTATTCGCAGCTGCTAAAGCACGCTGTTGCTGTAACTTTCTCATTCTTTTTCTACGCTCGTGAGCTCCCCGACTGAACCAACCTCTCTTTTTGGTAGGGAATGGCTCTTCGGATTGCACTTTGAATATAATGATCCCTTCCTCTGTGTCAGCTGAATACCCCGAGGGGGTAGGCTGGGAAGAAGTTCCTTCATCTATAGGAGAACTAGACAGTTGACGATAAGCGTCCGATGGTCCTTGATCACTCATACTGTAAACTAACAGATTGTCAAATAACAAAACAATAATATACACGTATGCATGTATTCACATAAATTATTTCCTAACAAAATTGACAATTTCAATGTCAGCAGAACACTTCTGTGGCTGAAATCAGTGGCTAGGCTCTGATACCACTCTCTGTTGCAACCCCTAGCCCCTATCTCCTGAGTCCTTGGAACGGGCGGCCGCGAGCTCAGATTCAGTGGTATCAGTGGTTTTGTCATTTTGGCAGCGGAATTTACATCAGGACCGTAGTTAGGAAATATTTTATTAGAGTAAAATACCACCTTTTTATAATAATAAACACATGGGTAAAACCCAAGTTTCTGTTACAAATATGTTTATAGGGATAAACCCTATTTTATTTAAATAAAACATCTTCTTTATTTAGGTAACTTTTATAACCACATTTTCCAAGCCTTCAGAGCTGTCCAGCTGGCTTCTATTTGGCTTTCACATTTTGTTACCTGAAACGCGTTTAAAAACATTTTGTCAGTGGGAAATACTAGTGAGTGAATCCCAGTTTAATCAAAACAGGTTTTAACATTTCACAGTATTGAGAGCGATTACAATGTTTATATCTACACAATTACTCATTCAGTACTGTCAATCTTGACTGGTGGGCCATATTACCCATTTGCTATCTCGTTGTCCAATGGTAACGTGTTCCACATTTTGTATACAAAACCCCAACATACCGGCAGCAATTGAAGAATTACAAAGACTCAATCGCTGCTAATTTTATTTTAAAATATTTTAAGGTTTTGTGAAAACAGTTCACAAAAAGAAGATTACTCACATTGCTATTTTAGGTTTTTCCCTGTGATTTCCTGTTTATAATCTAATAAACTAAACAATGCACATGCGTTAGTATAATAACCCAATTTACATTAGTCATACCATCCCCGAGACAGAAACTCCAACGACTACGTCGGGCAGAGCCTCGACAGCCGTTACGGAGCACTAGATCAATCGGGCAGCGTATCTAATACGTAACCGGGGATTAAAATACTTACAACGAGGCAGATCTTCGCTAATTTAGTGGGTATAAAGCCCGGGTATTATGTCTACACTTCAGAAAATGAGAGAGAGAATTCAGATTTGAACGTCGAAAATGGAATGCCGATCGATCCTATTTATAGTGCTGATACAGCACTTCCTTGCGGCCCGCGAAGGATACACAAGGGGCCTTCGCGCCCCGCGACGTAGGGTGTGTAGGGCCTAGCTATGCTGAGTCGGACCCCTAGCCTTCACAAACATTGCGCCCTGGTCTTGAGCTGTCGCGCCCGCGTAACCTGAAGACAAGGTCTTCGCGGCCCGCGAGCGCCAAGAGGATTTTGTTTTTATTTTATTTTTGTGAAATTAAAGGTATTTAGGGTCAAATATCGTATACGGAGTATATTCTAGGACGTATAGGGATGTCCTAAATATTTTAGGAGTGTCGAAAATATTTTAGGAGGGTTGTTATAAAACCCCTACCGGGTTTGCACAAGGCGGTCTGTTGGTACTTAAACTATAGACCAGGTCGATTCTAAGACACCGACCAGGACTAGGTCGAGTCTTGCCTAATTCCCTATAGTTATGGCTCTGATACCAATCTGTCACACCCCAACCGATGGCAGAAACATCAGGGCGTGGCACTGAGCGAAACAGATTGTCCAGGAGAATCCACAACAACTATTAATTATAATATATTAAAGGTTCATATCCCATACCACAAACATATAAAATAAAAACAGTTATTATAGACGTTGTTCTCAAAGACAAGTAATCCATTCCGACAACTCAGATTTTATTTAGTTTGTTTCTAGACTCTCCTAGCTTGATTCCATAGCAGCTAACAAGCAAAAGCATCCTAAACACCTGTCACATACATTAAAGTAAAAGTCAATACACATAGTGTAAAGGTGAGCATACAAGTTTATTAGTAATAGTAGCGAGAGCGATTTACGCATAACCAGCATGTAAAACGTAGTAATGCGAAGCAAGTAAGTTATCGACAATGAAATATGCGCAGACGTGACTGCGAGTTGTAGAATGCGCAACATATATCACCACTGTGATACGTGAAGAAAAGCCCTTAACAACCCCTGTCCACGACAGGTGCTGAGTCCAAACTATAGTACTATCGTTGTTAAGGTGTCAGGCAACAATCACTATGTAAACATAACATACAAGCGTTCATCGAGTAACACGTATAACATGCAAGAGTAGTTAGCGTATAAAAAGTGTTTGCGTTGTGTGATCGATGTGATTTAATATAGGTAACGTATGTAACACCCAAAAGTGCGTTAAGCAAAAAGGGATCGAGTATACTCACAGATTGTGTTTAGTAAATAGACACTCTCTTGGATATAAGGGAGCGCTGAGGGATTAGCCTGAACACAATACGATAGTCTAAGCGTTGAACAGTGCGTTAAACGGGGCGTTTGAGTGACGGGAGATGGATTCTCATCCGATCGGATGACCTTCCGGATGGATGGTCATCCGGACGGATGGTCATCCGGACGGATGGCCATACGCTCGGAGGGTTTTCAGTTTAGGATGGATGTATTTGTGTATGATGAGACTTTGAAGTTTTCGTTGTAGCATTTTCAAAACTGAGAAGTGTTTCTACAAATCAGGTCATCCGGCCGGATGGTCATCCGGACAAATGGCCGTTCGGTCGGATGGCGGTTCGTCTGAAACTAATCTTCTTTGAATTTGGTGAAAATTGTTAAGTGTTGAAGGATAATCACAAGTCATCCATCCGGATTGTCGTTCGATCGGATGACAGTCCGATCGGACGGCGATCCATTTGGTAACCTGTTCGTTTGTGTAACTTTTTAAAATTTACTAAGTTAAAACTTTTACGTTTGAACCGAGACGATATGACTACGTGCTAAACAACGGAGACCCCATTGAGTCCAAGTCATCCGATCGAATGGGAATCACCCCGTCCGATCAGTTAACTGTTTTTGACGGAATTTCACATTCAACCCGTTAAGTCGGTCATCTCATAGATAGAAATCAGTTCTCAAACCGACACTTCACTAGAGTATGAGTGGAAGGCCTGAAGGAGCTCCGTTTCTATCAGTTCTATGTGAAAAGTTGAAAATGTTGAAGAAAAGCTTGAATCTAGTTGAAATTGTTTAGATTATGAAGAAATCAGTGTTAAAACATTGTAGAAATCCTTTGGATCTAAGTTGTTCTTGGTGGAATGAGGTCACACTTTGGTGTTCTTAAGAACCCATGATGACATCATCCTAAAACAGCCCAAATCCACCGATTTCATGGTGAAAAGTTAAGATTTGATGGTGAAATTGATGAGAAAGTGTGTGTAGATGATAGTAGTGCAAGGTTTGAGGTAGAAACTTACAAGAATTGCGAGGAATTGAGAGAAAATAGGCCAAAAGCGTGTTGGTCGAACGAGAGTTGTCACATCACATGAACAGTGATGTGACAGGTGTTATTTATAGGCAAAGAGAGGAGAAAGACGGTGTAAGTGAGACGGATCGGAGGGCCTTCCGATCGGATGGCCATCCGATCGGATGGTCATCCGGTCGGATGGTCCATCGATCGGAGGACTCCTGCGAGTTGGTTTCCGACTTTTCGTTTCGAGCGTTGCGCGTTGCGAGTAATGATGCGATAGTTTTATACAATAGTTACACAAATAACCTAACTAACATAGAATAACATAAGTAACCTTGCGTTTTCGATTCGCGATGAAATTGCGTTGCGATGGAGTTGTGATTGCGTTTGCGATTAACATCCCAAAACAAATATAAACCCGCACAAGTAACACATAATAGCACACACACGTAAAACAATATCCATAACCTGTACTTCGAGTTGTTATGCGATAGCGATGATATAGCGATAAGTCGATTAGCAATTAATAGCGATTATTGCATTATAACTCCACATAATACAACTAAGTTAATATAAATTAAAGCATCGATTGCAGGTCAGGAAGTACAAGTAATAATTAAGCAAGGAATGACAGATCGCATTAGCAATCTTTTCTTCCTTTGACTTGTACTTTGACTTTCTAAAAGTTGGGTTGTTACACTCTTCACAGCATAAACCCTACCATGACCCAAACAAGCCTTGTACACTGTACCATGGCCCCCCTCCCAATAATATACTTATCATTCAAATTCTCAGTAGCTTCCAGCGCCTTTATAACCAAAGATGAACAACACCCTTCAACAAGCATGTCCATTTCCTGTTTTTGTTTTCTGCGACAGATAACCGCCATATAGAGTACTAGAAAGACAACCATCACAAACAGACACATTCCAACTGCTATCATTATATAATGTCGTTTCTTCAGGCTCCGTGATCGAACAACACATTGTTTGATATTGTTGTTTACAATGCAACAATCTACACCGTTGTTTGGTTATGAAGATGATAGTGAGATTGTTATGGAAATTGGAATTTGAGTTGAATATGGATGGTTGAAAAGATGTATGGGTTTGTTGATCCATTTGGTGAAGATGTTGATATGGTTTTTAAATAATAAGAATAATAATAACAATAATAATAATAATAATAATAATAATTTTATTATTATTATTATTATATATTCTTTTTCTTTTTCTTTTTGAGTCCCTGTGTTTTATGTGTTTTATAGGGTTAATTTGGTCATTTAACAAAACTTAACAACAAAATTCTAACTGGATTAGAAATTTGGGCTCAAATGGTTAAAGAAAATGCTTATGGGGACTCAGGTCATTAAACTTTTTTCTTTTGGACTCAATTAGTTAAAACATATAAGACACAGGGACTCAAAAAGTAATTTACCCAAAGTTAAAATAGAGGTGAATGTCAATTTTTATAGTTTTAAGAGTAATTGTTTTATAAACATTTTGTGTTTTTAGATGTAAGCCCCAATTTTAGATTCTCACTCTTAAGGAAGCGTACGTAATTTGGGCAAAGGCGATTAGTTTAGGATTTTTGAAATAGTAGGGTAGAGCATGCATTTCCATTTAAATTAATAATTAATAATAATAATAATTTGAAGAGGTATGGTCCCAATTCCTTGCCTACATGGCAAGGACCACAACACTTTTTAATCCTACATGGCGTCTACATCAGCAAGTGAATCCAGAAGCTTCTAGAAACTTCTGGAATACGTCAAGGTGGCACCAAAGATGCTCCTTCCGACATAAAGGACAATACATGTCACCACCCATCGTGCGCCATGTAGACCTGCAGCAGATCAAGGAGTAGACCGACAACGGTGGTACGATGTTTCCAGCAGGGACAAGTATGGGCGCGCCACGTGTACCATTATCCTGACCACAGCAAAGGAGACCAAGAGGATATTCCCCTTGGTCAGACAGCTGGCGCCCCATAGCAAGTGGCAAGGTCGCTCATCCCTCTCTCACCCTCCGGCTATAAATAGGACCCTTCATCATCCAGATTGATTCATTCTATTCTCCACTCTCTCACTCTTGACACACACTGTTTATTCTCCTCAGAACAGAACTTATTCTCACGCCGGAGCCCGGTTAAGAGGGAAATCCCCATATTCCCCTCTTAACGAGCTAACGGTGTTGCTGTTTTGCAGGACCTGCTATTTGGCGAGCAACGAAGGAGATTGAACTCTACATAAGAGAAGAACCGGCTAGTTTCACCTTAGGTGTTAACCAGTGTTTCATCATTGGCGCCCACCGCAATTGTTGCAAACCTTTTTCATCTCCTTTTCGTTCAAAAAGCTCTTCAAATGGCTGATACAAACCCTTCCCACCAGGCGAACGGAGAAGTTTCTTCTTTTGAGCTCGTTTCGGATACCGCGCACGCCCAAAGGGGCCAAAGGAACGAAATCATCCAAGAAGGGTAAATGAATAACGATTTTCCTAGCATCTTTGGAAGTGCCTCCAGGGTTGTTAGCCAAAACACAGTTGGAGCCACTTTCCAACCTCCTCCTAGAATCATCACCCAAACTACAAATGGAGCCACTTTCCAACCTCCGCCTGGAATAGTCCAACAAACACCCCCACCAGTGCAGACACCAAACCATGGAGCTGGCCCCTCAGCTCCATTGGAACAAGCACAACTGAACTTTTCGGCACTTTTAGGGCTACCCGAAGGAAAAACTTTGGCTTCCTGGTATGCCGAACAAATGGCATCTATCAATCTTGTTTACACACAACTCAGCGCGCAACAAGCTTTGCTCCAAGCACAGGCCAACCAGTCCGCATTTGTTACCCCACCGCAAAGGTCTCTGAGTATGCACACAACTCAGCAGACCAATGCATGGAACTTACGTCCAGAAAAAGGACCTGTGCCAAACATCAAAAAACCAAGTGCGCAAGACACACGCGACACCTACGGTGAAACGGAAAGCAGCTATGTGCAGTATTCCCAACCACCAAGGAAGCCAATACAAAGTCATCTAGGTCCGCGCAACATAAACGACGAGCTTGATAACTATAAAGAGGAAGACGATGAGACATACAAAGAAAGCACAGTATTTAGCAGACTGCCGCCAGAACATGAAGCATACAAACCTCACAAGCGTGCAGGCTATAACCCAAAAGCAGAGCACGATTACACCTTGAGCTATCGTCCGGACGACATGGCTGAAAACTCAACATTCATCAGAGAGATTGCCACAGCCGCTATCGACAAAACGAAACTGCCACACAACGTGGGCAAATACAACGGCTTGACAGACCCAGATGATCACCTTCAAGTTTTTAAGAGTGCTGGAGCAACAGGTGGATGAAATTTACCAACTTGGTGTCATTTCTTCGCTCAAACCTTCGTCGGCGCAGCGCGCGTTTGGTTTGACAGCCTACCAGCAGGAAAAATCAAGTCATGGATCGATTTTCGAGACAAGTTCCTTGCGCACTTCTCTCAACAGCACAGGCATACTAGAGATCCGGCAGACTGTCTGAATATATGGAGAAAGGACCATGAAAGCGTGGAAGATTTCATTACAAGGTATAACAAAGAATGTTTGGAAATTGGCGATGTGGGTGAAAAGATGATGCGCGCACATTTTATGAGGGCGGTAAAGTGCGACGACTTGATCAAGCGAGTAAAGGGAAGAGATGGAGGCCCCAAAGATTGGGAAACCTTCATCGAGGCAGCAAAAACCATTGCGCAAACTGACAAGCAGTTGACCGGTGATGACCACCGACAGCGCGGATACAACCATAACGACCGGCATAACAAGAAGGGCAGAGGCCAACCATGGAAAGCATCCGGTCACAGAGAAAGAAGCCCAGCAAAAGAGGACGCGTGTCATACAATCAATCAGATATCCCACCGAAAAGAAGTGAAAAGAGAAAACAGAGAAAAACAGTGGACACCACTAACAAAAACCCCTTCAGAAGTCTTGTCCACTGAGAACCACCAGTTCAAGCCACCACTACAAATGCGAAACAAGAGGGGCCAAGACCCAAACCTTTTCTGCGAGTTCCATAAAGACACAGGCTACTTAACCGACGACTGCTTCAGCCTTAAGCAGGAGATCGAAAGGGCCTTAAGAGACGGAAAACTCACCCATCTAATAAAAGGTGGAAAGCGTGACTACCGCCAGATTCAAAGAAGAGAAGAAGGGCCAGATAACAAAAAACTCCAGAAATTAAAAACCCACATGGTTCAAGGAGGTCCACGAAAACCAAGGAAAAATTATAACAAGCGCACACAAGATGACTCCTGGCGCGAAAGACAAGTTGTTTTCCCCGTGGTAAGAGGAGGTCCGAGAGAACGAAGGCCCATAGTCATATCCGGTGTAATTGGCCACTACCAAACTGATTACATCTTCATAGATCCAGGGAGCACTGCAGATATCATCTATGAACAATGTTTCAATCAATTTGACCAAGAGGACAAAGCGCGCCTGGAACCAGTAGACTACCCGCTGACCGGTTTCTGCAATGAAGCCGTTTTTCCTCTAGGCCAGATATCATTCCCAGTGCTGTTATTAGATGGAAGAAATTCAAGGACGGAAGAGGTTACGTTCATGGTACTACCAGCGCACTCAAGACATGATATTCTGTTGGGAAGAGAATCTCAAGGAGACTTCAGCATGATCTGCTCCGGCCCACACTCAGCCGTGGGATTCCCAACAGAGATGGGGGTAGCACTAATCTATGCAAGCAAAGAAGTCTTGGCAACAGACGAAATCAGGCCAGCAAAGGCGAGCAAATCTGTACCACGCGTAGAGGTTGAAAAGTGGGTGTTAAACAGCAAATACCCAGAACAACCGATCACCTTAGGCCCCGCAATGTCTGATCTTACGCGCGCAGCGTTAAAAAAATTGCTATTCGAAAACATGGATGTGTTCGCCTGGACACCGGCTGACATGACCGGCGTCCCACGGCACATAGCAGAACAGAGACTTAACGTCTCAGAGGCCACAAAACCCGTAGTACACGGCAAACGTCATTTAGGAGACATAAAGCATGATGCTATGAAAGAACAAGTCACAGAGCTGCTGAAGGCAGGCATCATCAGAGAAGTCCGGTACCAAACTTGGGTGGCGAGCCCCGTCATGGTGCAAAAAGGGAATGGTAGTTGGAGGATGTGTGTAGATTACAAGGATCTAAACAAGGCGTGTCCATGCGACTGTTATGCCTTACCAGACATCGATGAAAAGATTGATTCGCTGGCAACATTCCGATAGAAATGTTTCCTTGACTTCTACAAGGGGTACCACCAGGTACAGTTGGCTGTGCTAGATGAAGACAAAACCGCATTCCGCACACCGACAGGGCTATACTGCTACACCAAAATGCCTTTCGGTTTAAAGAACGCGGGCGCGACCTATCAACTGATGAATGAAACGTTCCACGATGCTATCGGCAAATACATCGAAGTGTATATGGATGACCTAGTCATCATGAGCAAAGAAGAGAATACGATGCTGATGAACATCCAAAAAAGGTTCGACACCTTGCGCAGAGTAAGTATCAAGCTAAACCCAGCGAAATGCTCTTTCGGCATGGAAGAGGGAAATTCCTGGGTTTCATCGTCACAAAGGATGGTTTCAAAGTAAATCCTGATAAGGTACAAGCAATCGAAAGCATGCCTTCACCTTCAACGATCAAGGAGATGCAAAAATTGGCAGGGCGGTTGGCAGCACTTAACCGTTTCCTGGCCAACCACGCAGCTAAATTTTTCCCGTTTGTCAAAACACTCCGCAACTGCATGAAGAAAAGTCAATTTCAGTGGACTCCGGAAGCCAAGAGCGCATTTCGCGAGATGAAAGATTGCCTGATAAGATTGCCAACACTGACGGCGCCAGTAAAAGGAGAACCTCTGGTATTATATCTGTCAGCATCTGACAAAGCAGTCGGGGCAATTTTACTCGTCGATCGCCAAGGCGTCCAGACACCGGTTTACTATGTGTCCCGCACTCTGACGGACCCAGAAACCCGGTATGCCATAATGGAAAAACTAGTGCTTGCACTAATCCATGCATCAAGACGGCTGCGCAGATATTTCGCCAATCACGTCATACATGTCTTAACAAATTACAACATCGGCAACATCCTCGCGGGGCCCGAGATTTCTGGAAGATTAGCAAAATGGGCGATATAATTGGGAGGCCATAATGTGGTGTTCAGACCAAGACCAGCAATCAAGGGCCAGGTGTTGGCCGATTTCATGACAGAAGTGCCCGATGACAAGGACCGAGAGTGCAAGGCAATGGAAAGAGCTGAAGGCAACATTCGGAAGAACCGTGGCTACTGTATACAGACGGTGCGTCCAACGAGGACGGCGCAGGCGCAGGACTTAGACTGGTGAGTCCAGACAAACATGAATTTACGTATGGCATCCGGTTAGACTTCAAGAGCACGAATAATGAAGCCGAATACGAAGCCTTCCTTGCCGGTCTGAGGTTAGCGATAAAGATGGGAGTCAAGCACATAGAGGCGCATGTGGACTCCATGTTAGTAGCTGGGCAGATTAATGGACAATATGATGCTAAAGGAGACGTAATGGCATTATACCTAGACCAAGCGAAAGCATTGCTGCAGACCTTCAACTCTTACAAAGTGCACCACATTAATCGAAGTGAGAATAAACCAGCTGACGCACTCAGTAAGCTAGCATCTACAAGTTTCCAGCACTTGGCCAAGGATGTGCGCATCGAAGCCCTCAGCAACCCATCGGTACCATTGAGGCAAGTGAATGTCATTCAGTTGGGGACGACGTCTTGGATGACCCCGATAATCATGTACCTCCAGTCTGGGATTCTACCAGAAAACAAAGCCGAGGCAAGGAAGATTCAATACAAGGCCGAGCATTACCAGATGGTCGATGGAATCCTGTACCGAAAATCATATCTCGGACCCTTGTTGCGATTTGTTGACCCAGAAGACGCGGACTACTTGATCAGAGAAGTGCATGAGGGGATCTGTGGGATTCATGCCGGACCAAGAATGGTCATAGCAAAGGTGATGAATGCCGGATACTACTGGCCCAGCATGCATCTAGACGCAGTAAAGGCTTTGAGAAAATGCAGCGGGTGCCAGAGACACGCTCCCAAGACGATGCGTCCCAAGAATGAATTAGTCCCCGTAACAACGGCATGGCCGTTCCAACAATGGGGAATAGATATGGTTGGTCCCTTTCCTGAAGCCCCGGGTGCAGTAAAATTCATTATAGTCGCGGTGGACTATTTCACGAAATGGGTAGAGGCAAAGGCACTAGCGTCAACCACATCCAACGTAGTACGACGTTTCATCTGGGAACAGATAATCTGCAGATTTGGGCTACCTCTGAGAATTATCACCGATAATGGAACGAACTTTGCGGCAGAAGATCTTCAACGATGGTTCAAAGAGCTACACATAGAGCATACCTTCTCCTCGGTTGCACATCCACAGGGGAATGGTCAAGTAGAGGCCGTCAACAAGAGCATCGTGGATGGTATCAAAGCACGACTAGGAGAGAAAAGAAGAGGTTGGGTCGACGAATTGCCCAGCATCCTGTGGGCCCATAGGACAATGCCCAAAACAAGCAACGGCGAAACACCATTCAGCTTAGTCTATGGGTCCGAGGTTGTGATACCAGCAGAGATCGGACTGCCATCACCAAGAATGCTCTCCATGAACATGATCAACAACGAGGAAGAAAGAAGGCTAGACCTTGATCTTCTAGAAGAAAGGAGAGAGATGTCAGCTATCAATGAAGCGAAGTACAAAACAAAGCTGGAAAAGTATTACAACTCCAAGGTCCGAATCTGCACCTTCAACCAAGGAGACTACATCCTGAGGGACAACGAGGCGTCTAACGCCGAAAAGCCGGGAAAGTTAGCCCCCAAGTGGGAGGGGCCGTATGTTATAGAGGCAGTACTTGGAAAAGGGGCATACAAGCTACGCACCCTGGACAACAAAGAAGTTCCACGAACCTGGAATGCTCAACAGTTAAGAAGGTGCTACTTGTAAAAGGCTGAAGTTTTCCTATGTACTTGTAACGGCTGCGCGCCAACACAGTTAACATTAATACAAGAAGTGTTTGGCTATTCCTTTTCATGCGAATTTCTTGTCACAACTGCATGTATTACTTTGGGCATACACGAAAACATCGATGGCTCGACCATTAGGAAACGTTGTAGACCTCCAAGGCCTATCACAAACAAGTGCACAGCCGGGTAAAAAACACAACTAAAGCCTAAAAACCGCCAAATAAATACTTCATTCCCACACAAACACGAAAGCATCGAAAGCATGGTAAATAAACATTGTAAAGACCCCCAAAGCTGAACACAGCTGGGTCCACACAATAACCTGTAAACTCGATCACTTCGTATTCACGAGCTAATTTGCGCACATAAACGACAGAATAAAACGTTGTAATTAACACAACATAACCTGTCAACGCCATCATTCATTCGTGATACCGGAATCAAAGTAATCACACATGCACATATTGTAACGATAAACAAAATTCACGAACAACTTAATTACATATCATGCATTAAACGTGCCAACAATAGCAAAACATGTCGCAGGTACGACAGCCATAAGTAAAATTGTTCACGAAAACATAAAGTAAATTGTTCTAGAAATTGTCTAGTGGGTTACAAGGCCATCAAGGCCCATACGCGGCATACAAGCCGGACTCCTTCACTCCGGATGGCTAGGACCAGCGCCATCTCCATCTCCAAGGGCCTTTTTAAGCCAAGCAACACCATCAGGTTTCCGAGCCAACTTTTGGGCAGCCTTAACAACTCCAAACTCCAAAGAGGCAAACTCTTTCTGCTTCGCGGCATAAGCACCAGTACAGTCTTCCTTGTAGAGCTCAAAATGATAGTCCTTCTCATTATTAACAGCTGCAGCCCTACCTTCGCTATAACCATCCTTCCGACCGCTGTTGTACCCCGCTTTACCCAACTCAAACATGTAGCTAGCAAGCTCATGAGATTTCACTATCCGGTCAGCAATCTACGAGAAACACACAGCAACGTAAGAAGAGCAATTAACACAAACCGAAAGTAAACACAAACAAATTAAGTTACCAAGGGCACCGCGCGCGAAAGCAACCACTTGCAATCGGCAGATACTTCCTCAGTAAGGAGTTCAGAGGCTTTGCACTCAGCAACTTTTTTCTCAACAAACTCCTCCAATGCAGCTATACGCTCAACATACGCTACTTCTTTCTTCTCAAACGCAACACGCGCTTTCTCAGCTTTGTCGCGAATCTTCTTCTTCTCACCAGATAACCTGATAATAGCATCACGTTGGGTTTGCATTTCTGCATTAGTGCGCTCACAGGCAGCCTCCCAATTTTTCTGTTTGTCAGTATTGGCCTGCTTCTCTTGAGCAAGTTTCTGCTCTGCATCAGATACCCTCCATAACAAACCTTTCTGCTCAGCATTAAACTTCTCATTTTCCTCCGCAAACACCTTCTTCTCATTTTCAAACTCCAGTGTCTCTTCCCCCATCAGCCTCCACTCACGAACAATCTCTTGAGAGGTGGAAAAATAGTTCACCCCAGCACGAACATGATCATCTAGCAAGTCAAACCGATTGCGTTTTTTCTGAAACATCCTCTCGGCAGGGGGGAGAGACAAAGAGAAGAATTCGTGACAGTTGTCAACCTGATTCATCCGGGAACCCTGGGTCAGATTCCAGCGAGGAGCATGTGGCAAATCATCACATGCTGGGTTATTGGTATCCCAGGAATCAGCACGAACATTCTCAAACTATGGACTCCGAACCACACCTGACGTAGCACCACCGTCACCGCCCGGTGGACGTTTGGTATAGATGGTGTGACGAGGCGTAGCCTCACTTGACTGAGCTTCGTTATCAATACCCTTGTCTCGATCATCTCTGCCAGCAACATGCACACCAGCGCCACCCGCACCATCACCACCACTTTCTCTAACATACTCAACATTTACATCATCTGTCTTCTTCTTCTCACCGAGATCATCACGAGGAGGAGATAACCCAAACGCCCTCGATGGCGGAGAAGCATGAGGAGTGATCTTCGAAATATCAATCTTGTGTGGCGCTTTGCTTGATTTGACACCTGCCATGAGACAACTATGATGGTCAAAGTGAATCCAAAAGCCAAACACTAAGATTTACAAAAGTAAAGCCTCTACCTCGAGGAGCAGAGGCAATATAAATTTCCTCCAAAAGATTCCCTGGCTTAGCGGCAAAAATCTCAAAATCAATCTCAGACTCCGAAGGAGCAGGAGGAGTTTCCTTCTGGAGCTTGACCTTTTTTTTACGCAAGCATAGCAGCAGCTTGCTCATCAAGCTTTCGCTTCTTATCGTCAAGAACTTTCTTTTTCATCATCTCCGTCAACGTAGCACTGTCCTCAGGGTCAGGCCCACGGTGTTTCTCTCCGGCCCCTAAACCAGACAATGTATCAGAAACGACAACGTAATCTAGGACAGGAAGAGTAGAGGGTCGCTTACGAGGAGTCTCAGCAGCTTTTTCCTCAGCCCTCTTCTCCTTTCTCTCTGGCTTACCAGCTTTCGTTTTCTTCCTTGTCTCCAACTGTTCAGCAGCCTCAACCGGCACTTCCACATCATCATCAATGGGCTCATTAACAGGCTCATGCACAACCCCCTGTGCCGGACCTGCACGCGGGGAATGAGAAGTTAGACCTTCAACCGACCTGTCAGACCCCCCACTCGAGAGAACAATAACTTCTTCTCGAGTAGGATCAATAGCACCATCAAAATCAGCTTCATCATCGTCACCTAGAGCGACGTTGGCGTAAGCAGCAAAACTCTCATTCGAAGGATGCAAGAAACAGGGGCGAATCTGATCCAACCAGGGTTGTTTCCCAGCCTCCTGAATCGCCTCAACCATGGCACCACCGGCCTTCGTATCCAAAACATTCAACAAGCTGTAACCTACTGCGGAAAACAAGGAGATGAGGGATAATAATATATATAAAAAAAAGAGAGAGAGAGAAAGAGACAAAAAGTTATTGAACAACACATACGTTTGCCATTATAACCGTAGACTGGGACCCCCAAAGGATGCTTCGGGACCCACAACATACTCATACCCGCACCCACCAACGCCATCTCCTTAAGCTGAAGAATAGGAGTAGCTTTATGAGTCAACTTTTTGTACCATGCTTGTTCAGAAAAATCTGCAACCACATCAACCTTGGGGATCCCCTCACTTCCTGCCTGGTAATGCATCTCTACCGGGATGACACCACGGCGAATGTAGAAAAACCTTTGTTTCTAGTCATGTAGGCTTTTTAAGGGAGTAGAACAACAGGGGATAACACCACCAGTCCGGGCGTTAAAAGAATAAAAACCGCTGGTATAAGTCACGGTGTAAAACACATTAAACATTTTAAAAGTCGGTTCAACACGATTAGCCCGGCAGATAAACTCAAATTGGGTAACACGGGGCAACCCAATCGCATTGATCTGAGAGATATGGAGCCCATAGTTCCTTAACACATCAGCAGTAAACCAGGTCATCAGGAGTCTAAAATTGCCCTCCCGGAAAAAAGCAGCGTACAACGTAATATAACCTGGGGGTGCGTCCATGGCAGTAGAACCCGGAGTTGGGAACTGAGCACCCCACTCGGGAAGGAAACCCATCTCCCTCACCAAGTTATGAAATTCCTCCTCCTTCCACCCTATCGTCGCCTGATCAGGGCCCGGTGGATTTTTACCCTTGTTCCTTATCTTCTTTGACGAAGGATTCGCTCCAGACATATTGAAGGACGATGAGAACAATCGTATGAACAAACTCAAGAGGAAAGGGGAAGAAAGATAAGGAAATAGGAGAGAAAACAAGAGTTCAAATTTTGAAAAGTGGAAAACTGAAGGAAACCGCCGTGTATTTATACCCATCGCATTTAATGCGATGGGTAGTGGGCCGTCAGGAATTCAGAAGGTCATCCAGTGGGGAAGAGACACGTCAGCAGAGAGAGAAACCGCCACCACTGAAAAGGCGACTGTTCACCTCAGACAAGACAGAGACATCAGACGGTCACATCAACTCTCTTTATCCCAAGTACAGAAACTTTCTCCAGAAGGAAACAGCAATACGCCATGTGTCCAATTGGCTCAACTTTACAAAGTTACCTATACCGCATGCGCCACGTGTCCAATTGGCTCAACTTTCCAAGTTACCAATACGCCATGCGCCATGCGTCCAATTGGCTCAACTTTACAAAGTTACCAATACGTCATGCGCCATGTGTCCAATTGGCTCAACTTTCCAAGTTACCAATATGCATGCGTCATGCGTCCGATTGGCTCAACTTTACAAAGTTACCAATACGCCATGCGCCATCCGTCCAATTGGCTCAACTTTCCAAGTCACCAATACACCACGCGCCACGCGTCCAATTGGCTCAGCCTTGCAAAGTTATCAGCACGACACGCGTGATACAACTATTACGAGAAACCGTACAAAATAACGAGTATTCCAACAACAACAACAACAACCACTTCCCTTATAAGTCCAGAATCCCTCCTAGACGATCAACTCAACTAGAAGGCACACTGGACTGGGGGGACTTGAAGAGGTATGGTCTCAATTCCTTGCCTACATGGCAAGGACCACACCACTTTTTAATCCTACATGGCGTCTACATCAGCAAGTGAATCCAGAAGCTTCTAGAAACTTCTGGAATACGTCAAGGTGGCACCAAAGATGCTCCTTCCGACATAAAGGACAATACGTGTCACCACCCATCGTGCGCCATGTAGACCTGCAGCAGATCAAGGAGCAGACCGACAACAGTGGTATGATGTTTCCAGCAGGGACAAGTATGGGCGCGCCACGTGTACCATTATCCTGACCACAGCAGAGGAGACCAAGAGGATATTCCCCTTGGTCAGACAGCTGGCGCCCCATAGCAGCTGGCGCCCCATAGCAGCTGGCAAGGTCGCTCCTCCCTCTCTCACCCTCCGGCTATAAATAGGACCCTTCATCATCCAGGTTGATTCATTCTATTCTCCACTCTCACACTCTTGACACACACTGTTTATTCTCCTCAGAACAGAACTTATTCTCACGCCGGAGCCCGGTTAAGAGAGAAATCCCCATATTCCCCTCTTAACGAGCTAACGGTGTTGCTGTTTTGCAGGACCTGCTGTTTGGCGAGCAACGAAGAAGATTGAACCCTACATAAGAGACGAACCGGCTAATTTCACCTTAGATGTTAACTAGTGTTTCATCATAATTAAAAAAAAACTTAAACAAGCAACTATTGGCATAAAGGGGGGATGAAGATAGCAAAAGATGACTATGGGGTGCGACAACGAACAAAAGGGAAACGAGGGGTGTGTCTTATTAATATCCTAATCAATCTTCATGCACACACTCTAACATGGAGGGACGTTCCAACGTTTTGGATGATCCTAAACAAACTACAAATGTGAGGCCTTTTGAATGGGTATAAAGAAAATATCGGTTCTGCTTTCTTCCTTCTAAGTCTGAGTCTCAAGCATAATATCAAACTTCAAATATTCAAAGTATCATGTAGGAGATTAGAGAAAACAATGATTAAGGAATCGCAATATACAGAGAGTACTGTAAAAAATAGTCGTTAACCAATCCTTGCGACACCATTAATTTCGCCTAATTTCACATCTATTTTTTCCCCAATCGGCGACACCAATGAGCATAATGGGCATGTGCAATGTTACAGTTAGCGAGAACAACGATGGCGACCTAAATTAAATACGAATTGCATATTACTTAGAGTTGGAATTAGGCTCTTTTATTTAAAAACTGGTTATTTATTTGGCCCTAATACATAATACACATATGCTATATAAAGATTTTTAAAATATTCGGATGCCCTTTTCTTTAGAGGCCCTAAGTCGTTGCCTAGATTTAGAAGCCCCTAGGTACGGCCATGCTAACATCTCAAATAAGTGTTATTAAATTACAAAAAAAAAATGAAGAAAATTATTAAGTGAAAACAAAAATGATTCAGTATCCATTTAAAAAAAGAAAAAAAAATATAGTTTTCTACTGAAAGCCAAACATCGAATTTAATTAAACGTGAGCGTTCATTAAATCAGTAATTTGTTGAGAATTGAAAAGTGATGCATGAAAGAATTACTTAGCCCTACTCTTTCTATTTCTCACAATCTCACTACTTTATTTTTTATTTTTCACACGGCAATTGTAGGGGTCAAAGGACCCACTTGCCCAGGCCCAACTCCATACTGAAATCTCAATATGTAGATAGCAGGAGTCGAATCTAGGATCTTCCTAGAGAAGAAATCTTATGGAAAACTCCCCTGACCAACTGGGCTATACCATGTTGGCTCTCACTACTTTAATTATTTTTTATGCACTAGGTGCAAGTGCATTATGTAGTTTTTGAAGTTCCCAATATCTCGCCAGTTCTAAAATCAACATGAGTACATGACCCGCATACTATACATATGTTTTTCTATATAAACATAACTATACACACCCGTGAGATGGATCGAAATTGAAATGATTGTGAGTGATTAAATAAAATATTTAAATTTTTGAGAAAGTGGAAGTTAAAGTTTTAAAAAATATATATTTATATATCCGTGGGTGCAGTGGCCAGTGTGGATGCGATCGTCTTCCGTCTTTACGCAACCTGCTCCCGTAAAGTTGGTCAATAATTTTGGTCTTTTTGCCGAACCACCAAAAAAGTGGTTGCATTTCTTTTGTTTTACTTGTATTTTTTTATTTAAAGGTAAATCCACGAGTAAACTTACAACAATCATCTACTTTTTGTGATAAAACAAAATACTTTATTAAAAGTGTGTAAAATAATCACTCTTTTAAACCCTAGAAAATTCTAGGATAGAGGGGCCGCTATGAATTTCAACCGAATAAAAATAAATTATTCTTATCACGCATTAAATAGCGATCGTATACTTCTACTTTTGTTCATTTCATAATCAAAAGCTAAAAAGTGATTGTTTTGGATTTGGATTTGGTTTTGGTTTTGGTTTTGGATTATTTTCTGGTAAGCATTTAAACTCATCACTACATTTCATGTGTTTGACAAATTTTACCTTTACAACTATAAAATCACGAATGCACTCTAATTGCACAAATCATCATATTTGTTCTTTGAAAGTACAAACTAATCAACTTTTAACTAATTAAAATTTTCAAATCTCAAAGCAACTTTGCATATATGAAAAAATAATAGAAAGGGCAAAAGGTATGCCGTATTTTCAAAGGGAAATCTCACATTTAAGTACATATTGAGACTTATATAACCATGGAGGTAAAAGCCAGACCTTAAAACCAGGCACATGCGTTATTGGATTTACACGACAAACCATAACCAAAATCAATCGAAGCAGCCTATTGCGTATTAAGGGTCTGGTTGCTATGGGGTAATGGTATGGGCGAGGGAATGGAATGAACGAGGTAATGGAATGGACAAAGAAATGAAATAGATCATTTCATTCCATGGTCTTGTTTGGTTACCACATGGGAATGAAATGAATCCTTACCTTGTAGTGTTTGGTAGGCTAGGAAAGAAAGAAGGAATAAAATCCGTGATGGGTGGTCGTTGTGGGTGGTGGCGGTAGTTGATGGCAGTGGCGGAACTAGCCTAAAAAGTTAGGGGGTATCCTATTTTTTTTTTTGAACAGGGTATCCTTTATATAACGGATATGGAGTTGGGGGTATTTTTACACTATGAAAATAGAGTTAAGGGGTATTTTTACACTACGGAGACGGGGTTGAGGGGTAGCCCGTGCTACCCCTACTAACACTATAAGTCCGCCACCGGTTGATGGCATCGGTGTTCGATGGCGAAGGGTGGTGACGGCGGTGGCGCCGGTGTTCGATGGCGGTGGGTGGTGGACAGCGGGTGGCGGAGGTGGTGGATTGTGGTGGCGGTGATCAGTGGCCCCGGTGTTTGGTGGCGGAGGAAGATGGTGGCACCGGTGTTCGGTGATCGAAATTCCAATTCCTTTCAACAATCCAATCCCTTAAAAAAATTATACGAACCAAATGACCCCTTCCACCATGAAATGCCACATCTTTCCCATCCTTAACCATCAATTAAAACATTTAAAATAAATCTAAACTATTCAAAACAACCTTTTTTCAACTTTAGTCTTGGAGTAAACTAATAAAAATAACTATTTATAGGGTTGAGATCCTGTACAAACAGTGCTAATTATAAGAACCGTAAGAACAGATCTGAACCATTGATAATTTAAATCAAGAGTTGATATTGATTATAAATGAAACTTTTATAATTAAAAATTACTACTAACAAATTAGGGGTAATTTTGTAAAATTGCTAGTCATTTGACCATTTTCCATTAAATACAAATTCCACCAAGGTTTTTAAGCTAAAATAACTTTTATATACTTCATTATTTTTATAAAAAAATATACCATAAAATCAAGTATTTTTTATCTTTAATATGAGTACCATATTGCTATACTTTTTTTGTATTTATAAAAGTGATTTTTAAAAAAGTTAACAAAAGGTGTTTTATAATTGTGCTGATAACGTGCTGATTATGTGTTAATTACAAAATAATACAAACAAACATCAAAAGTAGATATAATCAGCACATCTGGTGTGCTGATAATGGAGAACGATTGAGGATGTTGTGCTAATGTCGTTTATGTTGATAATGGAGAACGATTGAGGACGATGTGCTGATAATGAAGAACGATTAAGGATGTTATGCTAATTATATAGTGTTGTGCTGATTATATTTTTGTAATTATTTTTAATTAGTTATAAATAAATATGGTCAAAAGGTCTAAATTACCCCTAAACTAATTTTTTATTGATGGACACTTGTCAATTATGTGTTGGTTCCTGAACCGATTACCATCCAAAGACGCTCTTGTTGCTCGGAATATCCACATTGACTCGCGGTTATGTCCGTTTTGTGATGAGGTTACGGAAACTCTTGATCATTTATTTTCTGCTTGCCGGTTCGCAAATGAAGTGTGGGCAGGAGTTTCGTCTTGGTTAAAGATTCCTCCTATCTTTGCCTTCGGTTATAAAGACATCTTATTATTTCATCGCTCCTTGAGGACTTCGAAGAGAGGCAACAAGCTCATACATGTTATTCTTCTTATCTCTTGCTGGATGATATGGAAGGCCAGGAACAGACTAATCTTTGAAAAGTCAAATTCTTCGGCTAATGGTGTCATCGGTGAAATCAAAGCAGTGGGCTTTCTTTGGATCAAGCATCGGGCTAAATCTTTGGGCATTAATGAAATGAATTGGAGTTGTTTTGACTTATTGTAAGTTCTAGTTTGTTCCAGTTCTGTTTTTTGTTTGTATTGTTCCCTCGAGCTTCTTGCTTGTGAGTCCGTTTTAATGAAATGCTGCCTTAAAAAAAAAGAATATGCATTAGCCAGTTCGGCTAGCAGTAGCACCCTTGATTTCCTAGTTGCGCCGCGATGCTACCTTGGCCACACTCTCTTGCCATGTTGCCACCTGCCATTCCCATCATCTATATGGAGACTGGAGTATATATGTTATAGAAGGAAGCAATGGACGAAAAGAAAGATTTTAAGTAATATGAACCAACTCACTTAGAGGACAAGGGGCGGTCAGATATTTTTCCGTGATGGTGTAACACCCCGAAAATATAAACTTTACATTAGAAATATAAAGTTAATAAATAAACGAGCACTTACTAATTTAGAACATTAACCTAGTTAGTAATGGTCTTGAAATAGCTCAAAGTAGGGTTATATGCAAACAAATTAAACATTTATCAAAGTTGAGGGGCTTAAGTGCAACAATTGAAACTTGATGTGTTAATAATTAACAAAAACAAACCAAACACCCCTATTAGGGTGTCTGGTCGATCAGGAGAGAAGCCAGGTCGATCCCAAGCTCCCAAAACTCTAAAATCACAACAAAACTCTCAAATTGGATATGTAAATCTGGTCCAAAACGAAATTCAAGCTTAGAATCGCGATCCTCATCGCAAGAGGATTGTAAGGTATGTGAAATTTGATGTAATCTTTCAACTTGAAATTCTCATGATTTTGAAAATCTGAAATTAGATGCTTGCATGTGTGTTGTTTGATATGATTAGAGATGATGTAGTGTCTAGAAGTGAAACCTAGACAACTACATATGAAATCATGCCCAAATTCTGGAAATTTTAAGAATCCATGGAAGCTAGGTTATGGGTTTTGTAAGATGAAGATGAACACTAGGGTTTAGGATGATTATCCTGGTGTATTTTGATTTTTGAAAGTGATTTCCAGAAAATATGATGCTTAAAACACTATAGGATGGCTCTATTGTTGTCAAGTTAGCTAATTAACAAGCTAAGAAGTTGATTTCAAAAGATATAAAAATTCTGCACATGAAGTGTTTGATGAAATGCCTCTATGAAGGCTTAAAACTGAAATTCTGAGCTTAAACGCATAATCATGATGTTTTGGTGAATTATGCGAATTATGATTTAATTAGAGTTCTAAAACGCATTATGAATGAACTCTATAGGAGCGGACGCAGGAGCGTCGAGTGGACAAGCGAGTGGCGAACCACGTTTAAAGGGCAAACTTTGAAGGTATGTAACTTGACCCGTTACACTATTAAGCTTGACGATTTTAGTGTGTAATTAAATCCTTGAATAAGAGTTGTTTTGGTTACGCGATGAAGTCGCTATATTGATTGTTAAATTCGGATGGTACTCGTTGGTAGTCGTCATAGGAATGGATTTCGTAGACGAGCCAAACGGGTCAATTAATCGAGTAAAACATAAATCACATTCCGGAAATATGTTAGATTTGTTCTATGTTATTGGTTAATGTTTATTACATGCTAGAAATACTAGTTTTAGATGAAATGAGTTGTTTGCAAGGAAATTTCCGAGATTGGTTTGAAGGAAAAGAACTAAGAAATCAAAACATGGATTTCCAGGTTCCACCGTAAATTACGGTAGTACCGTAATTTACGGTGAGGGTCAAACTTGTTTACGGCGCAGGTCTACTGATTTACGGTGACCAAATAAAGTTTCAGGTCTCACCGTAAATTACGGTGATACCGTAATTTACGGTGGACTTTATATGTTTTTTTTTTATTTAATTGCTCTTCAAAGTTTAAATGTTAGATCTTGTATTAAAATGATATATATCGATGTCAAAACTAATGTTTAACGGTTTTGACCCTAGGTAACTAGATGGACCTTACGGATGATGATCAAGCAACGTCGAAGAACCGAACATGTCTTATGAAGCTTCCGCTATTATATAAATCTTTTGTAGCTCTTGTATATGGGTTGTAAACTCTTGTTAAACAATTTTTGAAACGTTTTAACTTAGTCATTAGTTGACTAAGGTTTTAATTAAATATGATCTTTGTTAAAGAATGACGTGTATTTAAACTATATTTTGCTTAAATTTAAGGGTAAAATATTAGGGTGTAACAAGTTGGTAATCAGAGCTCATGGTTGTCAATAAGTGTTCGGTTCAAGCTTGATCGATCGTCCGGTAAGAACTAACTTGTTTTGTAATAAATTATGTACTACGAATAAAATGAGAAATGGACAATATGTATGAAAATAGTGTGTAAGCTCACTCAAAAAGCAAGAAATGCACGAAACATGAATGATCAAATCAAGTTACGGACTTGATTAAATAGAAACATGAATGATCAAATCAAGTTACGGACTTGATTAAATAGAAACATGAATGATCAAATCAAGTTACGGACTTGATTAAATAGAAACATGAATGATCAAATCAAGTTACGGACTTGATTAAATAGAAACATGAACGATCAAATCAAGTTACGGACTTGATTAAATAGAAACATGAATGATCGAATCAAGTTACGAACTTGATTGAGTTAAAACAAGAATGATTAAATCAAGTTACGAACTTGATTAAATCAAAACAAGTAAAGCATGTGTTACAAATAGAATGTTTAACAATCTATGTAAACATTTCAGAAATCGAGATGGCTGATGGAGACAATGATAATGCGGTGCCAAGGGTCACCGAACAAGTGAGGGAAGTGATTGCCGAAGAGGTTGGAAAGGCGATCGAAAACAGTTTGTCGGACTTTATTGATAAAATCCAAGACACGGTTTTATCAATAGTAGAAGATAGAATCAAGAAACTGGAAGATGACTCAAATGTAGTAAAGGAAAAGCGTGGAGAACGAAAGCCTTGCTCATACAAGGAATTCGTGGCCTGTAAGCCACCAATATATAATGGAGAGGTTGACCCAATAGTGTGCCAACGATGGCTAAGTGATATCGAAGGGGTCTTCGAGAGGACCCATTGTGACGAAGGAGACTACGTAGCCTATGGCACGGGCCAACTAAGGAGTCAAGCGAAAGATTGGTGGGATAACAAGAAGAGAGAGATCGGTATTGAAGCCGCTAAAGTCATGACATGGGAGGAATTCAAAACTCCATTCCTTAAACATCATTGCCCTAAGGCGGTTATGAACAAAATCAAGGAAGAGTTCATGCAACTTAGGCACAAGGGCGAGACCATAGACAAGATTACGGCAACGTTTATGGATAAGATGAAGTTTTGTAATGATTTGGTGACAAACGAAGAACAAAAGGTCTATTACTACCATAACATGCTAAGTGCGGAATATAGAGAGTTCATAACTCCTTCAAAGTACGAGACCCTTACCGAGATTGTCAATGCTGCTCGGGAAAGGGAGATTGAATTGAAGAAGAGTATAGAACGGGGTGAACGAAGGGCACAAGATGTGAATCCAAGCCCTGCCAAGAAAGCAAGAACGAGTGAATCCGCAAAGAAATCTGACGCTAGAGGTAGTACATCTGGTTGCAAAATTTGTGGGAAGAATCATAAGGGCGAATGTCGTTACAAAGATAAGCCATGTCCCATATGCAAGAAAAAGGGACATATGGCTATGTCATGCCCGGAGAAAGTGACGGTTTGTTACAACTGTTATCGAACGGGTCACAAGAAGTCGGAGTGCCCGGAACTGGTTGGAAAGAAAGATGGGCAAGAATCGAAGGATGAAGCCCCGAAAGCAAAGGCAAGATCTTTCCAACTAACTGCCGCAGAAGCGAAGATTGAACCTGATGTGGTCTCAGGTATATTTGCTGTAAATTCAATTCCCGCACACGTGTTATTTGATACGGGTGCGAATAAATCCTTTGTTTCATATGGATTTATTCGACATCCTTCATTTATTCTAACAAAATTACCTGTGCCTTTAGAAGTAGAGATAGGTAATAACAAAAGCTTTATTGTTTGTGATGTATGTGAAAATTGTAAACTGAGCATCGATGATGAAGAATATTTGATAAATCTAATCCCGATGTCGATGGGAGAATTCCAAGTAGTCGTGGGGATGGATTGGCTATCTCAATACCATGCAAAGGTCGTGTGTTTTCGCAAAGAGATAAAACTAACATCTCCGAGCGGAAAACACGTCACCATTTACGGCGAAAAACGAGGCAACCCCATAGTATGTTCGATGTTGAAAGCTCACAAGCTCATGAAGCGAGGATGCAAGGCATTCATAATTTATGCAAATGAGGCCGAGAAAGAATCACGGAAGATTGGAGATGTACCGGTAGTACGAGATTATGGAGATGTTTTTCCGGAAGATTTACCGGGGATACCGCCTGAACGGGAAGTAGAGTTCGGGATCGAATTGATTCCAGGCGCGAAACCTGTGGCAAAAGCCCCGTACCGACTTGCACCGTCGGAACTACAAGAGTTAATGTCCCAAATCCAAGACCTGCTTGACAAGGGATTCATAAGGCCGAGTGTGTCTCCTTGGGGCGCACCGGTATTGTTCGTGAGGAAGAAAGACGGGAGTATGCGTATGTGTATTGATTACCGGGAGTTGAACAAACTCACGGTAAAGAACCGATACCCGCTTCCGAGGATAGACGATTTATTTGATCAACTACAAGGCGCGATTTGGTTTTCAAAAATTGACCTTAGGTCGGGGTATCACCAACTAAAGGTCAAAGAAGAAGATGTGCCGAAGACGGCTTTTCGCACAAGATATGGACATTACGAATTTCTCGTAATGTCATTTGGGCTAACAAATGCGCCCGCCGCTTTCATGGACCTCATGAACCGGGTTTGCAAGCCAATGTTAGATAAGTCGGTCATCGTGTTTATCGATGATATCTTGGTGTATTCGAAAAGTGAAGCTGAACACGCGCGCCACTTGCAAGAAGTGTTAGAGACACTTAGACGAGAGAAGCTTTATGCAAAATTTTCTAAATGTGCCTTTTGGTTACGAGAGGTACAATTTCTCGGCCATGTCATAAATGCCGACGGAGTTTTGGTGGATCCGTCAAAGATAGAGGCGGTGTCAAAATGGAATCCTCCGAAGAACCCTTCGGAAATTAGAAGCTTTTTGGGGCTTGCTGGATATTATAGGAGATTCATCCAAGATTTCTCCAAGATTGCATCGCCGCTAACAAAGCTAACCCAAAAGAAAGCAAGGTTTATTTGGGGAGTCGATCAAGAAAAAGCGTTTCGGACGCTAAAGGAAAGGCTAACTCAAGCTCCGGTACTGACATTGCCGGACGGCGTCGAAGACATGGTGGTTTATTCGGATGCTTCATTATCAGGGCTCGGTTGCGTGTTGATGCAACGGGGCAAGGTAATAGCCTATGCCTCGAGACAATTGAAGTTACACGAGAAGAAATACCCCACGCACGATCTTGAGTTGGCAGCGGTAGTATTTGCATTAAAAATATGGAGGCATTACTTGTATGGGGTAAAATGCACCATATTCACCGACCACAAGAGTTTGAAATACTTCTTCGACCAGAAGGAGTTAAATATGCGACAAAGGCGATGGCTGGAAACGGTGAAGGACTATGATTGTGAGATACAATATCACCCCGGAAAGGCAAATGTGGTAGCGGACGCACTGAGCAGAAAAGCGGATTATGTTCCGATACGAGTACGATCGATGCAACTCGTGGTAACCTCGGGTATACTTGAACGTATTCGAGAGGCACAAATAGAAGCAGTAAAAGAAGAGAATTGGAAGAAGGAAAGGATAATTGGTCAGTTGAAAGACTTGTCGGATGGGAATCACGGGTTAAAGACTCGATCCGGAAGGATATGGGTCCCACATACCTGTGGAGTAAAGGCGCTTCTACTTGATGAAGCTCATAAATCCCGTTATTCAATTCATCCGGGTGCGACCAAGATGTACAATGATTTGAAACAAAACTATTGGTGGCCCGGAATGAAGAGGGATGTGGCGAAGTATGTGGAAAAATGCTTGACATGTTTACAAGTCAAGGCGGAGCATCAGAAACCCTATGGCAAACTCCAACCGTTGGAAATTCCGGTTTGGAAATGGGAACATATTACAATGGACCTGTTAACCAAGTTGCCTAAGACGAATCGTGGTTTTGATGCAATATGGGTAGTGGTGGATAGATTGACGAAAAGTGCTCACTTCATTCCGATTCGTGAGACTTATACGTCAGAAAAGATGTCAGAAGTCTATACCAATGAAATCATAGCACGTCATGGAGTGCCGGTGTCCATTGTGTCTGATAGGGATACCCGGTTTACTTCGAATTTCTGGCGCGATTTCCAAGAACAAATGGGGACCAAGTTGTACATTAGCACTGCGTACCATCCCCAAACGGATGGACAAAGTGAAAGAACGATACAAATATTGGGAGATATGCTACGGGCGTGTATAATCGACTTTGGAGGCAGTTGGGATGTTCACCTACCGTTAGTCGAGTTTTCGTACAACAACAGTTACCAATCTAGTATTAAAATGGCACCATACGAACTACTGTACGGTAGGAAGTGTCGAACCCCGGTTTGTTGGGGTGAAGTGGGTCCACGTGAACTCGCCCACCAAGACATAGTACGAGCCACGAACGAAAAGATCGATAAAGTTCGAGCACACTTGAAAGCGGCTCAAGACAGGCAAAAGGCGTATGTAGATAAAAGAAAAAGGCCAATTGAATTTCAAGTGGGTGACATGGTCATGCTAAAAGTGTCCCCGTGGAAAGGCGTTATTAGATTTAGAAAGAAGGGGAAGTTAAGCCCAAGGTTTATCGGGCCATTTAAAATTATCGGAAGAGCCGGCAAGGTAGCTTACCGTCTTGAACTACCGGAGGAGCTGAGTGGGATCCATAACACGTTTCACGTATCTCAGTTAAGAAAGTGCCTAGCAGACGAAACGACCTATATCCACTATGATGATATCGAAGTGGATAATAGTCTAAATTATGTGGTAAGACCAATTGAAATTTTGGACAGAAAGGTCAAACGTTTACGAAATAAGCAAATTGAACAAGTCAAGGTAAAATGGGAGCATAGAAAGGGTTCGGACACTACGTGGGAGTCCGAAGAGGAGATGCGGCGTCTCCACCCTACCTTATTTGGTACGTACTTTGGTTTCGGGGACGAAACCCTTTTAAGGGGGGTGGACTTGTAACACCCCGAAAATATAAACTTTACATTAGAAATATAAAGTTAATAAATAAACGAGCACTTACTAATTTAGAACATTAACCTAGTTAGTAATGGTCTTGAAATAGCTCAAAGTAGGGTTATATGCAAACAAATTAAACATTTATCAAAGTTGAGGGGCTTAAGTGCAACAATTGAAACTTGATGTGTTAATAATTAACAAAAACAAACCAAACACCCCTATTAGGGTGTCTGGTCGATCAGGAGAGAAGCCAGGTCGATCCCAAGCTCCCAAAACTCTAAAATCACAACAAAACTCTCAAATTGGATATGTAAATCTGGTCCAAAACGAAATTCAAGCTTAGAATCGCGATCCTCATCGCAAGAGGATTGTAAGGTATGTGAAATTTGATGTAATCTTTCAACTTGAAATTCTCATGATTTTGAAAATCTGAAATTAGATGCTTGCATGTGTGTTGTTTGATATGATTAGAGATGATGTAGTGTCTAGAAGTGAAACCTAGACAACTACATATGAAATCATGCCCAAATTCTGGAAATTTTAAGAATCCATGGAAGCTAGGTTATGGGTTTTGTAAGATGAAGATGAACACTAGGGTTTAGGATGATTATCCTGGTGTATTTTGATTTTTGAAAGTGATTTCCAGAAAATATGATGCTTAAAACACTATAGGATGGCTCTATTGTTGTCAAGTTAGCTAATTAACAAGCTAAGAAGTTGATTTCAAAAGATATAAAAATTCTGCACATGAAGTGTTTGATGAAATGCCTCTATGAAGGCTTAAAACTGAAATTCTGAGCTTAAACGCATAATCATGATGTTTTGGTGAATTATGCGAATTATGATTTAATTAGAGTTCTAAAACGCATTATGAATGAACTCTATAGGAGCGGACGCAGGAGCGTCGAGTGGACAAGCGAGTGGCGAACCACGTTTAAAGGGCAAACTTTGAAGGTATGTAACTTGACCCGTTACACTATTAAGCTTGACGATTTTAGTGTGTAATTAAATCCTTGAATAAGAGTTGTTTTGGTTACGCGATGAAGTCGCTATATTGATTGTTAAATTCGGATGGTACTCGTTGGTAGTCGTCATAGGAATGGATTTCGTAGACGAGCCAAACGGGTCAATTAATCGAGTAAAACATAAATCACATTCCGGAAATATGTTAGATTTGTTCTATGTTATTGGTTAATGTTTATTACATGCTAGAAATACTAGTTTTAGATGAAATGAGTTGTTTGCAAGGAAATTTCCGAGATTGGTTTGAAGGAAAAGAACTAAGAAATCAAAACATGGATTTCCAGGTTCCACCGTAAATTACGGTAGTACCGTAATTTACGGTGAGGGTCAAACTTGTTTACGGCGCAGGTCTACTGATTTACGGTGACCAAATAAAGTTTCAGGTCTCACCGTAAATTACGGTGATACCGTAATTTACGGTGGACTTTATATGTTTTTTTTTTATTTAATTGCTCTTCAAAGTTTAAATGTTAGATCTTGTATTAAAATGATATATATCGATGTCAAAACTAATGTTTAACGGTTTTGACCCTAGGTAACTAGATGGACCTTACGGATGATGATCAAGCAACGTCGAAGAACCGAACATGTCTTATGAAGCTTCCGCTATTATATAAATCTTTTGTAGCTCTTGTATATGGGTTGTAAACTCTTGTTAAACAATTTTTGAAACGTTTTAACTTAGTCATTAGTTGACTAAGGTTTTAATTAAATATGATCTTTGTTAAAGAATGACGTGTATTTAAACTATATTTTGCTTAAATTTAAGGGTAAAATATTAGGGTGTAACAGATGGCCCTTGAGCACGCGTGGAAGAAACAAAATGTCCACCGCCAGTCATTTGTTCAACGAGTGATAGCAGCACGTGTTTGATTTTCGTTATTTTTATAACGCGTGAAAAATGATGGATGTGAGGGGGTGTGGGGGTTTATTGTTAGGTGTTGTGAGTGATGGCCATTGCCACTAAAAAAAGGATGTGAGTGATAGAATAGTGGCTGATGATATGGCAGGAGTTGATTGGATGCTTGTGAGTGATAGAATTCTATCACTAGTGACCACCCCCACCCCCCTTAGCTCAAGGTTTTAAGTGAGTTTCGATCCATTCGTATTATCGTCATCATCATCATCATCATCATCATACTAAGTAAATCTCACCCTGTTGGAATACAAATGTTGCTTCCAGTGAGTCCCCCAACTCGATAGTAGTTTTGCATTAAGCCTTGAACATAAGGCACATAACACTTAGCAATCGGGACAAAGACCGATTGGTGCATGAAAAGTTTAAAAGAACATAAACGAGTTTCTAGGCGTTTTCCCTTCACCTCACGAGGCATAAGCCTCAAGGCGAACAGAGACGTAAGCCCCGAGCCGAACAGAGGCGTAAGCCCGGAAGCGGAATTAAAAAAGTAAATATAAAAAAATTATAAATTTTATGAAAATAATAATACTAACTAAATTCATCATCAAAATCATTAAAAACACACACATAAAAAAGACATAAATTGCTTGAATGAATAGTGTCTACTGTTGAAAAGGGCATTCCTCATCCACCAATTTCATCTAATGGTCTTGTAACCCTTGATAACTCAAACTAACAAAAACCCAAAAAGATTAAATCAAATAAAGCAAAATAGTTATCACATCAACATATAGTGTTGAAGAAAGTAACAATCCAGTTGGTCAAATAAAGTCAAATCACTGATGAGTCTGAAGTCGCACTACTAAAAAGTCTTGTAAGCACTGCTGGTGATTAAAAGATAAGTACTGATGGTTAACAACTGCTAATGGTAGCAACTGCTGTTGAAGTGTAATCAGTGAGTAGTAAATCAGTAGTTAGGAAGCAGTGGTTAGAGATACAAGGACTTATACTTATTTTCTTATAAGTTCAGGGGGCTTTTGTGAAAAGTTTTCTTAAAAGGTAGTTGTAACGGAATTAGGCAATTCAGTATAGATAAGTGGTTTTAGGGCTAGATAGTAAGTTCGTTGTTTTCATTTCATTGTAATTTATTTTCTTGTATTCAATCGTTCATCAATAACAATCGTTGATTTGAGTTTTCTGGGTTCAATTTCTTGTAAATTCTTTAACAATTGGTATCAGAGCCATTGGTGGCTCGATTCTAAGAAATTGATTTCAATTCCGCAATCAGAGAACAAGAATGGTGTCAACGAAGTTCGAATTGGAGAAATTTGATGGGAAGAATGATTCCAGTCTATGGCATGTGAATATAAGGGCTCTTCTGGTTCATAATGGTGTTGTTGATGCGCTGAGAGGAGAAGATAATCTTCCAGCTGATTTAAATGATAAAGAGAAAAAGGATATGCTTGAGAAGGCTCATAGTGCAATTATATTGAGTCTTGGTGATCGAGTTCTTCGTGAAGTATCAAAAGAAACATCAGTAGCAGGGATTTGGGCAAAGTTTGAGTCATTGTACATGATGAAATCTTTGGCCAATCGACTTTACTTGAAGAAGAGACTGTATACATTTCATATGTCATCAGAAAAGAGTCTTGAAGATCATACGGACGAGTTCAACAAAATGATCTTGGATCTTGAAAATATATAAGTGGTACTGGATGATGAAGATCAGGCTATTATATTTCTCACATCTCTACCATCATCATATGACCACTTTGTGGATACTTTGATGTATGGTAAAAAGTGATTATCCATGGAAGATATCTTGTCTGCTTTAAATTCCAAAGAATTGAAAAAGAGGTCAGAATCTAAAGAAGAAGGTAGAGATGGATTGTTTATGAGAGGAAGACCAGATCATAAGAATTTCAGTAGTAGCAGTAAGAATTCTAGATCAAGATCCAAGTCAAGATTCAAGAGGAGATGTTTTGTCTGTAATCCAGAAAAACACTTCAAAAAAGACTGTCCAGAATTCAAGAAAAAGGAGAGGTGAAGAAAATTACTCAAAGGGGCAAAACAGTCATGTAGATTCTGATGAACAGTCATAGGGTGGTTACGACAGTGCTGATGTTCTTGTGGTTACAAGCGAATGTAACAAAGAGAAGTGGGTAATGGATTCAGGGTGTTCATTCCACATGACACCTCTGAAAGAAGCCTTTAAAGAATTGAAGATGGTGGATATGGGGTTTGTAAAGCTTGGTGATGACAGGCCTTGTCAGATTCATGGAATTGGCACAGTGACAATGAAGATAGAATCTGGAATTACATTTGATCTAAAAATGTGAGGTATATTCCTAATCTTAAGAGAAGTTTATTATCTCTTGGTACATTGGAAAAGATAGGATACCATGTTAGTCTTAGAGATGGTAAAGCTAGAGTAATAAAGGGGTCTATGATGATGTTAAGTGGTACTAGAGTTAAGAACAATATTTACATGTTGGATTGTAAAATTGTTGATGGAGTAGCCTTTTTAGCAAGTGAAGAAGGAAATGAAGAAGCCCTGAAATGGCATAAGAGACTTGGTCATATAAGTCAACAAGGCCTAATTGAGTTGTCAAAACAACAATTTCTTGGTGAGTTAAAGAACTGTGATATAAGTTTCTGTGAAAGTTGTGTTTTGGGCAAACAGAAAAGAGTAAAGTTTAGTAAAGGGAAACATATTTCTAAGGGAGTCTTAGATTATGTTCACTCTGATCTGTGGGGGCCTGCTAGAACAGAAACTTTGGGGGGTGGTAGGTATTTCCTGTCAATCATAGATGATTACTCTAGAAGGTTATGGGTTTATTTTCTTAGACATAAAAGTGATGCTTTCAAGAAGTTTAAAGAGTGGAAAGTATTGGTTGAAAATCAGACTGAAAGGAAACTGAAAAAACTCATAACAGACAATAGTTTAGAGTTTTGTAACAATGAGTTTAATCAGTTTTGTAAGGCAAATGGAATAACCAGACCTTAACCATTCCTGGTACTCCTCAATAGAATGGTTTGCCATTTAGAATGAATAGAACCATATTAGAGAGAGTAAGGTGTATGCTAGTAACTTCAGGGATGCCTAAGAAGTTCTGGGATGAAGCTGTGTCAACTGTAGCTTACTTGATTAATAGATGTCCTTCATCAGCAATCAAGATGAAGACACCTATGGAGATGTGGACTGGAGTTAAACCTGAGTATGACGATTTGAAAGTTTTTGGATCTCTAGTGTATTCTCATGTCAGTGATGATAAATTAGATCCAAGGTCACAAATGTGTGTCATGCTGGGCTATACTGAAGGACTGAAGGGATACATGCTTTGGAGGTCGCAAAATCCAAAGGTTATTGTAAGCATAAATGTTCAGTGCAGAGAAAATGTTCTATACAAAGATGTTATATAGTCTATGAACAAGAGTCTATCCAAAAGGGGTGATTCTCAGTTTAAGGTGGAGCCAGTTTTAGAATAATAGAAGGTTAATCATGAAGGATTTGGTACAATCCAGAGTGAGTCCAGTCAAAGTGATCCTGATTCAAGTCAGGTGGAAACAAGTCAAAGTGAGCCAAGTTTAGAATATTATATCTTGGTAAGAGACAAATCCAAGAGCAGAGTTGTTAAACCACTGAAATATAGAGACACTGAAGATATCTCTGCAGTTGCTTTTATAATTGCAGAAAATGAAAGCATCTATGAACCACTAACTTTTGAAGAAGCTATCAATTTAAAAGAAAGCCAGAAGTGGTGTCAAGCTATGGATGAGGACATGGATTCCCTGTACAAAAATGGTACATGGGAATTAGTAGACAAGCCTAAAGATCAGAAGTTGGTGTCTTGCAAATGGATTTTTAAGATTAAAGAAGTGTTAAATCAGGAGAGGGTCCAAGGTATAAAGCAAGATTGGTGGCCAAAGGAAAGCTGGAGTTGACTACAATGAGATCTTTTCTCCTGTAGTCAAACATGTTTCTATTAGAATCATTTTATCATAGGTTGCAACATTAGATCTGGAATTGAAACAAATAGATGTGAAAACTGCTTTTTTGCATGGTATTTTAGAGGAGCAGATTTACATGTCACAACCAAAGGGATATGAGGTAAAAGGCCAAGAAGATAAAGCTTGTTTGTTAAAGAGGTCTTTGTATGGACTCAAACAGTCTCATAGACAATGGTATAGAAGGTTTGATGAGTGCATAGTGAGCAGTGGTTTCAACAGAAGTCCTTATGACAGTTGTGTGTATCATAGGGAATATGATAGGGGTAAATTTGTCTATTTGCTTCTGTATGTGGATGATATGCTGATAGCTTGTGAAGATAAAATTCAAATAGAAGAAACCAAGAGGTTGCTGATGAAAGAATATGATATGAAGGATTTGGGGGAAGCTAGAAAGATATTGGGTATGGAAATTCACAGAAACAGGGCAGAAAAAGTGTTAACACTGTCTCAATCTTCTTATATTGAGAAAGTGTTGAAAAACTATGGAATGGGAGAGTGTAAGCCTGTTACAACTCCTATAGCAGCTCATTTTAATTTGTCCAAGAAAGATAGTCCTCAAACAGATGAAGAGAAAGAATACATGAGCAAGGTTCCGTATGCTAACACTGTTGGAAGTCTTATGTATATCATGGTTTGTACAAGACCTGATATTGCATATGCTGTTAGTGTTGTGAGTAGATACATGGCAAATCCTGGTAAGAATCATTGGGCAGCTGTAAAGTGGATTCTAAGGTATTTGGCTGGTACAAGAAAGCTTGGTTTAAAGTTTGAAGACAAAATTGAGAAAAAGGGCAATATGGTCAGTGGTTATGTTGATTCTGATTATGCCAAGGATAAAGATAATGGCAGGTCCATAACTGGCTATGCATTTTCTGTGTTGGGGAATGTGGTCAGTTGGAAGTCTTAGTTGCAGCATGTTGTTGCACTATCCACAACTGAGGCGGAGTTCATAGCTTTAACTGAAGGGGTAAAAGAGTCTTTATGGTTAAAGGGTGTGGTTGCTGATCTGGGAGTCAAATTGGATAGTGTGGAGGTGAACAGTGATAATGAAGGTGCTGTTCAATTGTCGAAGAACAGTGTTTTTCATGAAAGGACCAAACACATCAACGTAAAGATGTTTTGGATCAGAGATGTGATAACTTCTAAGGAAGTTGAGGTCAAGTGGGTTGGAACAGAAGTTAACCCTGCTGATGTGATGACCAAGGCTTTGCCAGGAGCAAAGTTTATATTTTTTGTAAATTTATTAAGTTTGGGATAAACTGAATGGTTACTTAGGTGGAGATTGTTGAAGAAAGTAACAATTCAGTTGGTCAAATAAAATCAAACCACTGATGAGTCTGAAGTCGCACTACTGAAAAGTCTTGTAAGCACTGCTGGTGATTAAAAGATAAGTACTGATGGTTAACAGCTACTAATGGTAGCAACTGCTGTTGAAGTGTAATCAGTGAGTAGTAAATCAGTAGTTAGGAAGTAGTGGTTAGAGATACAAGGACTGATATTTACTTTCTTATAAGTTCCGGGGGGCTTTTGTGTAAAGTTTTCTTAAAAGGTAGTTGTAACAGAATTAGTTGATTCAGTATAAATTAGTGGTTTTAGGTCTAGATAGTAAGTTCGTTGTTTTCATTTCATTGTAATTTCTTTTCTTGTATTCAATCGTTCATCAATAACAATCGTTGATATGAGTTTTCTGGGTTCAATTTCTTGTAAATTCTTTAACATATAATATGATTGTTAGAAGTAACAACCGATTAATGTGGGAGAGATTGTTATAGTTCTACAGAAGGGGACCAACCTATTAGCATCAACTTGTTTGATCATTTTCTAGCACCCTATATCTAGAGTAGGAAAGGTATAGGAAATGAAGGGAAGAAATACTTGTTTTGCTCTTCCAATTAAGTATGCCTGATTGGAACAACAACACATCGTTTTATTGCTATTTTATTTTATTTTTTAAACTAATTTCTACATCAATTTGTAAATAATAATTATCACAACTTTCAATAGTAATGTGACTATCAACTTTCTACAGTCAATGTGTAATTCTTAAGTTAACCTAATAATTAAAAAAACTAAAATCACAATTTAAATATAACAAATTCAAAGGAACAAATATAAAATTAGGCGTAAAGTAAGAAATAAAATATTATTAAAAAAATTAAAACAAATCTAAGGCCGGACGAGACTTTATTACAATATTCACATAATCATATTCACTTATTTTTAAAATCCAATGAATTAAAAAATAACATGATCTTAAACATTTCATAATCTATTATTACATGGTCTTCTCATAATATGAACGGATATTACTTCACTTTCCGGCCGGGGTGGATCAACCACCCACATCCTTACCGGTTCCGCCACCACATCCACCACCGTGATCCGCCCACCGCCACCCGTAACGACACATATTTTCCCACCACCGACCGCCATTTGTTCGGCCCCTTTCAAAAGATCGGACCCTTGAATAACCTCTTGCCAACAATCACTTTCATCATCATATTTCCTCACACCACCATTCTCTTCATCCACCACATACATCACCTCCTCCTCCGCCACGCCTACCGCCCCGTTCCACCCCGAAACCATCCCCCTCGACATTTTCTCCCACCGGTTTTCCTCAATGTTGTAAACTACACCTTCTTTCCCTGCATTGTTGCCCTTCACATTCACCATGCATATTTTTCCTTTGTACCCGACCGCCTCCACCGCTTCTCGGCTGAACCTTCCGTCTTTTAGACCCGCCACCTCCTCCCACCGCCACTCGTCTCTTACTGCCACAAACAAACACATGTTTCACTGTTAGAAAACTGGGCATTTGCGACCGATATTTGAGTAAAAAATTGTCGCAAATTTTGCGACCAAGAAAAGAGTTGCGGTCGCATATACCCAGTTTTCTAGCAGTGTAATTTAAAAACCGTTATATAAACACATCAAAGGAAAGTCAAGTGCTTACAATCTGATATATTGTTGTAGATGTATTCACTATTTGAAAACTAGGCATTTGCGATCGAAATTTGAGTAAAAAATTGTCGCAAATTTTGCGACCAAGAAAAAAGTTGCGGTCGCATATACCCAGTTTTCTAGCAGTGTAATTTTTACCGTTATTTAAACACATCAAAGGAAAGTCAAGTGCTTACAATCCGATTAATTGTTGTAGATGTATTCACTATTAGAACGAGAAAAAAAAACAGTCAGCAGATATTGCGACTGATTTGCAACGAAAATCTAGTAGGTTTTATATCTTTTTGTGTAAATACAACAAAGAAAAGTGCTTACAATCCGATAACTTGTCGCAGGGTGACCTCTTCACGTCCCATTTCTCGACCATCCGCGCTACATCACCGCGGTAGTGGGCGCCAATACCGCTAGCCACATACACGGTGTCGCGAAAACACCCGGCAGCGCACCACCGACGCGGATAAGTGAGCGGAGGACCTAGACACCATTCCGCGGTCAAAGGATCGAAAACAAGCGGGTGGGATAGCGCGGGGAGGAAGTTGTGACCGGTGGCTGCAATGAGCACAAGGCAGCCGGCAACCGTTAACGATTGTATGGTGAGGGTCCGGGATATGAACGATGGGTGGCGGTGGAGGAGGCGGAGTGGCGGATCGACATTAGGAGGTGGTAAGGTTGTCCACCTGGAGGAGATGGGATCAAAGGTGAAAAAATCAATGGAATCCGATAGGCGTGATCGGCCATTATTATTATTATCATCATCATTACTATTGCTATTATTATTACTGCTACTGGCAACGACGGCATAAAGAGACAAAAAAGGTGGGAAGTGACGGGTGTAGATGAGGTGGCGCCATCCGCGGCAGACGGCGGAGAGGAGGGAGGGGCGGACGGTGGAAAGGACAAGGTGGGCTAGGTGGTTGGGCAAGCCTGGCAGGAGTTGGGGTTCGTCTTTGGGGTCTACGGTGGTTTGACCGTCGTTGGTGTCTGTTGACTTTTTCAAAGAACATATCATGTTGACTTTTTTGTAAACATTCAATGGTAGTGGTTTCTCTCTTTATATACAACCACAAAATGGGAGGTTCATGGTCTAGGTGACTCGTATTTGGAATTTGAGATTTATTTTTGTAATTAAATTTGAGTAAAAATAATTTCTGTAACCCAAATTGATTATTTTTTAAAATAAGTTAAGAGTGTAGGGGCATTTCAAGATGAACTCAAATGAAGTTACCAACCAGAAAATGACATCTCATTTTTATTCAAATTATAAGTTAAACCATCTTCAATTTGAGGTGTACAAATCGTTTTTTTTTTTTTAACCCGGTCCGGTTTTTAACCGAACCGGTTTTTTTTATCCAAAACAAAAATTGCTTTTTTTATAATCAGTTTCGGTTATTAACCGGTTTTTTCAAGCCCAAAACCTTCACTCTTATAGCAAATAGTTCTCTATGAAAAATCTTTTAATCAATAAAACATTTAAAATGCTACACTAAGACTCTTAACACACTCCAAATATGAAAATATCATACAAGTCAACAGAGTATTGATATCTTGATATGAATACACAACCAACTTTACGATGTATTTCGGTTATTTATATCTAAAAATTTGATAAATTTTAATAGAATTTATAACATTTGAGGATTTATTATTATTTTTTGAATCAAAATTGATATGAATAAAGTTAATTTGGATGTTAGATTATTAGTGAGGGTAATATAAAAATAATAATAATAATCCCTTAAAAAGGGGTTTATGGATTGTACTTTTATAAAGGTTAGTTAGGCATGTGAGCAGAGGAGACAAATGTACAAGACAATTGGTAAAAAAGGGGTTTATGGATGTTAACTTTTGTGACAAGAATAATTATGAAAAGGTCATGAGGTCCCGCTTTGGTCCTCTTTTGGGAAAGCAAGTGCTCAATCTACTTTTGGTTTTTGTTTAAAGAAAACCATAAACCTAGTTGTTTTTGAGATATGTACCTGGGGAGACGGAGTTGTGCGTGCGACTAATATGTTGTATATCCACTTTACGTCAAGTATAAGACTTCATTAGATTGCACCGCATGGAAGGATAAGAAGCGTCATGTGACAGCTACATCAACAGGGGGCATCATAAAAAAAAGAGTTAAATGTCATTTTAGTATTAGTGATTATGGGTCATTTTGTCAGTTTAGTCTAAAGGTTTGAAACGTTGTCATTTTAGTCCAAATAGTTTCAAACGTTGTCATTTTAGTCCACATGGTTAATGTTTAAGTGTGAGGACTACATCCAGTGACGGACCCATGAATTATTTACTGGAGGTGCGGATCAGGGGTTCAACCATATTTTCAAAGGGCGCGGTCATGTTTTTGCCTAAAAAATACATTAAGTTTTTTTTTTTTCTAAGAGGTGCGCCCGCCCACCCAAAATAACACATAGGTCCGCCCCAGGCTACATCATGTACTTTTTATTCACTTATGTACTTACACGTCTCCCGCTTCAAATGGCTTTCCAAGCAGGCAGCATAGACATTTTACTTGACATGTTTCCAAGTAAATGTTCATACGTATGAGCATCATTGACAACATTAAATGGCCAAACTAATATTTTATCTTTGTTCAATGCAGTGGTAAAAACATTAGGAGGCATATAAACCTTGAAGACACAACTTTTAACTTCTATAAAAAAAGGGCAAGACAACCCGACACTTTTAAACGACAAACAAACTGGATCATTTTCTATCATGTGTCATGAAAATATGTAGCTATGTAGTGCCATCAGTCGCGCTTTGATATTTTTATAAATCGATGGCATTGCACACCCATTTTCTTAATTAGCCTTGCGAACCAGCTAGAAACGAGGATTAAACTTGTATCATAAAGAAGTTCTATGGGTTTGAATCATCGTCGTCGATAACATTCCAAAGATTCAAGCATTGCACACCAACGCTCCCACTCAACGTTCTTTATCGGCGATCTATACTTGATCCACATATAGGTCTCTTCTTTAATGGTGTCCACTACCTTCTCCACCCGGAACGGAATATTATCAAAGATCTTTTTGTTTCTAGCTTTCCAAATATTCCATGTCGTCGAATAAAACACAGCCCCTATAACTTTTCTCCATTTGTTTGAGCCTTTAAGCTTATCAACCTCATCCAATTTTTTTAAGAAGTTCTCCGACTGCACGAGAACCGGAATTTTCAACCAAACACACACATGCCACCATATTGCCCTCACCATCACACACTCCACTGCAACATGATTAACCGTCTCAGATTCGACCCCACAAATTTTACAACTTACATCGACCAAATCAATAGCTCGACGCCTAAGGGCATCCGTTGTCGGGATGCATCCAAGACACAACTTCCAAACGAATACCATGATTTCTTTCTAACATGGCTATAAGAATACATAATATCTAAAAAATAATTACTAGTGAATTAAGTTGTAACTCGATCTGTTTTACTTAATTATACAGTGTGCTTGTTAAAAGAAAAAAAAATCAAGCAGATCCGAAGTTAGACCGAACGGTGTGGGGATCGTCCCCCACCGTCGCCGGGTCGTCCCACACCGTCCCCTCCAGGGTCGTCACGTCGCAGGCGGAGGCGACGAGCATGTTGATTGGCTGAGTTGCAAGGTTGGTGGGCCCCTCTCTCTCTCTCCTTTATTATATATTGGTTTTATATTAAGTTGGGTAGTCTTCCATACCCATGGGTAGTCCCTAAGGGGATGGTCCTCCACCCTTGGTGATGTGCCGCCTACGTGACGGATAATCCCCAAAGAAACTAACCAAACCACACCCAATGGTCTTATAAATCGGTTCTCAAATTTTGGAGTGTTTCCTAAATATTCAGTGGTTTTCGTTTAAAACCATTTGTGTATATATGTGTGTAAAGGAACTTTAAAAAAGCTATTATTTGTTTAATCTCATTTTTTAGTCTAAACTAGTTTTCTGTTATTAAAGATTTATACACATAAATGAGGGGCTTTTGTTATGCTTGAGGTCAGGCTCGATCTTTTCAAGGCCAAAACGGAATATGAAACGTAGGCGTTTTCCGTATAGCAAAAATGTGAAGTTAATCCTAACACAATCCGTCTTCATCATTCAAATTTGAAACCGATAAACCCGAGAGTTTAGAGTCACTAACTCAAAAAGAAATATTTATATTAAACCTTTATTTCATTTTCTTTGGCTCCTACACAGAAATCATCAACAGTTTTTTGTCCGTCCTGTTTTTTTTTTTTTTTTTAAATTCACAATAATATATAATGTTTTCATTTAAACCTATAATATGATCAAATCTTTCTATACTAATAAATGAAAATCTTTTTTGTACACGTGTCAGTTTCTGATGTCTTCTCACTTTATTTTCATATTTATCTCTTATATTAAATAACTAGGTTAGAACCCCATGTATTACACGGGCTGAATAAATGTAATTATATACTAAATAATAAAACAATATATCTTTAAAAAACCCGTTTATTACACGCATTGAATAAATGTAATTTTATATATTAAATAATAAAAATTATATATTTAAGAACCTCGTGTATTGTACGTGTTAAGCAAATGTTTTTTAAAAACCTTGTGTATTACACACATGGGTTGAGTAAATGTAATTTTGTATACTAAATAATAAAAACAAATATTTCTTTAAAAAACCTCGTGTATTGTATGGGTTGAATAAATCTAATTTTAAATACAAATTTTTAAAAAATTATAATTTTAAAAACTCCGTGTATTATACGGGTTGAATAAATGAAATTTTGTATATTAAGTATATATAGTTCAGGAGCTATATACACGTAGCTCGTCGATCTTCACATATTCTTTTATTTTCTTCAAATAATATGAATATATAAAGAGAATGAAAAAAAAATAAAAAGAAGTCTTTTTAAGAGTGGTTTTGTAAAAGCTTGTAAAAAATACTTTTACTCATAAGAAAACATGTGTTGAGCAAATGTTTTTTTAAAAACCTTGTGTATTACACACACGGGTTGAGTAAATGTAATTTTGTATACTAAATAATAAAAATAAATATATCTTTAAAAAACCTTGTGTATCGTATGGGTTGAATAAATCTAATTTTATAAATAAAATAATAAAAAAATATAATTTTAAAAACCCGTTGTATTATACGGGTTGAATAAATGTAATTTTATATAGTAAGTATGTATAGTTCATGAGCTATATACACGTAGCTCGTCAATGTTCACATATTCTTTTATTTTCTGTTTAATTTTCACAAATAATATAAATATATAAAGAGAATGAAAAAATAAAAAAAATATCTTTTTAAGAGTGGTTTTGTAAAAGCTTGTAAAAAACACTTTTACTCATAAGAAAACATGAGGATGATTACTATTGTCTTACTCTTTTGCATTAACCATTATGTATTAATTAAAGACTACAACTAAAAAGAAAAATAGTTATTCAAAAGAAATAAAAAGTAATTCGTGTTCATACATATGCTTCCAAAAATTTATTAACATAATTAATTAATTTAGTAATCACATCATATATATTTGCAATTACATGAATTTGAAACTTGTGGATCTTAGTTTGTTATCACTTTGAATGTCTATACGATTTTTAAACAGATGACACAAAATAATTAGAACAAAAGCTACAATTTCAACTTTTGAGATAATCATATTATTATCGATTATATCTTAATTCTTATCATTTATTAATATTTATATAAAAAAAGTTCTTTGATTACAAAAAAAAAAAATATTTATAATTAAAAAACAGATAGCTTCAATAAATGACAAGTGTCCCTTAAATGGTTTCTTTTATTATATAGTATAGATAATAACTAGGTTATAACCCCGTGTATTACACGGGTTAAGTAAATAAAAAATCAAATAGTTAATAACGAAGATTAACAATTATAAAACGATATTTTTAAGACGCTTTTCTGATATCCAAACAAAATTATGTGTCATGTATGATCAAAACTTGTGATGTTTGTCAAGTTTATATATATGAAAGCATTTGAACCATCTATTAGAAGACAGACTGTATCATCGATTTTCTCACGAGTTTTAACAGTCATGTGAACATACATTTAATAACCCAAGTTTTATTTAAATAATAGTGTTCTTAATTTATTAGTTCTAAAAAAAGTTGAAATGTCTAGATTAGGTATATAACAATTATCCAACTAGATAAACTTATATAAAAAAAGAGTAAACTGTCATTTTGGTCCCTGTGGTTTAGGTACTTTTGCCATTTTAGTCCAAATCTCAAACTTTTTAAATCTGGGTCCCTGTGGTTTCACTTTTATTGTCATTTTAGTCCAAAATTAAGAGTAAACTGCCATTTTGGTCCCTGTGGTTTCACTTTTATTGCCATTTTAGTCCAAATCTCAAACTTTTTGGAACAGTCAAAAAAAGGGGGATTTTGAATTTTGGACTAAAATGGCAATAAAGATGAAACCACAGGGACCCAGATTTAAAAAGTTTGAGATTTGGACTAAAATGGCAAAAATGCCCAAACCACAGGGACCAAAATGGCAGTTTACTCTAAAAAAAATAATGTTTCAATTTAAATTAATTAGATAAGTATAAATTATCGGTAATTATTAAATTATATAACTTTAAAATTTAAATAGTTGGACGTGAGTTGCATCTTAAAAGGATGGTTGTCTTTGGATAAATTTATTAGTATGATAAATGTAATTATTATTTTTCTTGCATTTAAATTTAAGAGTAAAATGCACGGATAGTCCCTGTGGTTTTGTAAAATAACACCTATAGTATCCAACTTTTGTAAAATGCACGAAGAAGGCATGTATCGATGAGAGAGTTGGAGGTGGTGAGGGTGAGGGTGGGGTGGGGCCACTTGAGTTAACTTTATCTTTTAACATTTTAATATTTTTTAATATAGTAAGGGCATTAAGGTCATTTCACACTCACTTAACTGAGAAAACTAACCCCCATCCACTCCAGGGACCATCCGAGTAACAAACTGTCAAACCATAGGGAGCATCGGTGTAATTTCCAAAAGTTAGGGACTATATGTGTTATTTTACAAAACCACAAGGATTATCCGTGCATGTTACTCTAAATTTAATAATTTAAATTAAATAATAATTATCTATAATTAAGGAATTAAGATATAATTTCTAACCTAATAATTAATATAAATAAATAATAATATATTTTATTGCACTTTATCTGTAATTTTTTAAATGTTTGAAACATATTAAATTTAATAATTTAAATTAAATAATAATTATATACAATTACTGATGCTCTAGAATAATGACAAGTGTCACTCCATTGGTTTCTTTTATTATATATATAGATAATAATAATAATAATAATAATAATAATAATAATAATAATTTTAAACAAAATATAAGATAAGAATAAATATTTTTTTTCTACAAATAATTTTAAACAAAAATTAAGATAAGGATAAATATTCATTTTTATTATGATCATCATTATCATAATAATAATAATAATAAATAATAATTAATTTTAACAAAAAAATAGATAAGAATACCTACGATTGTTTTTATTATGGTTATATTAAATAATAATAATAATTTTAAACAAAAAATTAGATAAAATATTTTTTTTCTATAATTAATTTTAAACAAAAATTTAGATATTATGAGTATATATATATATATATATATATATATATACTTTGAAGTTCGGTGAATGAAATGTAATTTTATATACTAAATAATAAAAAATATATCTTTAAAAATCTCGTTTATTACACGCATTGAATAAATGTAATTTTATATATTAAATAATAAAAATTATATATTTAAGAACCTCGTGTATTGTACGTGTTAAGCAAATGTTTTTTTTAAAAACCTTGTGTATTACACACATGGGTTGAGTAAATGTAATTTTGTATACTAAATAATAAAAACAAATATTTCTTTAAAAAACCTTGTGTATTGTATGGGTTGAATAAATCTAATTTTATATACAAATTTTTAAAAAATTATAATTTTAAAAACTCCGTGTATTATACGGGTTGAATAAATGAAATTTTGTATATTAAGTATATATAGTTCAGGAGCTATATACACGTAGCTCGTCGATCTTCACATATTCTTTTATTTTCTTTAAATAATATGAATATATAAAGAGAATGAAAAAAATTTAAAAAGAAGTCTTTTTAAGAGTGGCTTTGTAAAAGCTTGTAAAAAATACTTTTACTCATAAGAAAACATGTGTTGAGCAAATGTTTTTTTAAAAACCTTGTGTATTACACACACGGGTTGAGTAAATGTAATTTTGTATACTAAATAATAAAAATAAATATATCTTTAAAAAACCTTGTGTATTGTATGGGTTGAATAAATCTAATTTTTTTTTTTTGATAAAAGATGTGGATTTTCTCATTTCATTCCAATAATTTGGGCAAATTACATAAGGATAGCAGATAGACGAGCAACAAACTGCGCCGCCATCCCTTTCTGAATAGAAAACCCTAATCTACTAAAAACAAAGCCTCACCCCTGAGGGGTCGAAAAGTTGCTGTGGACCACACGCTGAACTCTAGACAAGAACCGAACTGCCTCTGGCGCCAAGGAGCCGAACGTGTCAAACGCCAGGGGGACAAAGGCATGCTGATTATCCTCACAAGCTTTTGCGTGCTTTTCCACCTTCTTTGACTTTGTTTTTAGTACCGCTTGCCCCGCCACAAACCCATTTTCCCGGAACCCAGCTAGAGGGGATACACCTGTGAGATCGACACAAGCATGTTTCCCGCCCTCCCAACCAAAAACTAGCACGTCAGCCGGGCGTAGGGTGGATCTCCCCTCCGACGGATCTGTAAGAAAATTAACTGGTGCCTCTTTCTTTGCCGAGATCCCTGCTCGTTTGAGAATATCCATTAACGCGTCTCGAACAAAGTCATGGCGATACTTAAACCCCGGCAACTCTCTACAGTGTAACGCATGCTCCCCGTATTTATCCAGACATGCTTTACGGCAGACTGGGCAAGTTTCATCATTCGGGAACATGGGGATCATCAAACGGTACTTAAGGATTGACCGGTACTCCACCGCTGACATACGTTGACCCAAACCTTCAATAGGAATAACAGTTAAGAAATCCTGAGCGTGAGGCCTCTGTAGGCATTCAATGACGGCTTTCTAGCGGGGGGACAAATGGAAATCTTCTCCCAAACTTTGTGCGATTCGACAACAAAGGGCATTCGCCAAAGTTTTCTGTGGCTTTTTGGGGGCGGTGTCCTTGTTAGAGAAACCGCCGAGATCAAAGTCAGGTAGAGATTCATGCAAGCGTTCCAAGGCGCTGGCATAATCCGGATCAGTGTTAGCAACCCCACTGTTACGTAAGATGTGGTCCTGCAACTCCCAAGATTGAGACCTGGAAGCCACAAAGGCATAGGCAGCCATATCCCGGGCCGAGCGAAGGCCCAACCCACCAAGTCGCATTGGCAAGGTCGCGATCCGCCACTGTAGTTCACCAAAAAAAGGACCCCCACATACGACAATGTCTTCTATTGCCTCCCGAAGACCTTTATCAAAACATGAAACAGCATCATCCACAAAGGGGGGCTGGCAAGTTCGCAAACCAAATAGCAACTTTGCAACCCCCATACAAGATCTAAGCAAGAGAAGTTCGCTTTGAGGATCTCGTAACAAGGGAAGGTGTCCCATAATGTCAACAGCACGCGTTGCCCTCTTAGCCGCTAGACCACTAATAAAACTGGCATCACGGCTGACTGCCCCTCCTAGCAGTTTGACACCTCTCCCAGGCCTCCCAATCTCACTAGGGAAAAGCCCTGGCCGAACCTTCACCCCGTTGCATGTCGGCCAAAATACTCCAGTTTTTCTAATATTAAGCCGAAGCCCCAACGCTAGACCCTCCGAACCGATAATTTCGAGAGCTTTAGCAACCTGAACAGCGTCCCCGATAATCGTCCCGTCATCCAAGTACCAAGCATGGAAGTGGAGTTTACAGTTTTCCTGCACCTGAAGCACTAAGGGGTGTAAGGCTAGGGCAAAAAGCAAAGGTCCCAAAGGATCCCCTTGCTGAATGCCCCGATGCGGTCATTCCCCACGTATAGCCTAGCAGGCTGAGCATACAATATAATTTTAAAAACCCGTTGTATTATACGGGTTGAATAAATGTAATTTTATATAGTAAGTATGTATAGTTCATGAGCTATATACACGTAGCTCGTCAATGTTCACATATTCTTTTATTTTCTGTTTAATTTTCACAAATAATATAAATATATAAAGAGAATGAAAAAATAAAAAAATATCTTTTTAAGAGTGGTTTTGTAAAAGCTTGTAAAAAACACTTTTACTCGTAAGAAAACATGAGGATGATTACTATTGACTTACTCTTTTGCATTAACCATTATGTATTAATTAAAGACTACAACTAAAAAGAAAAATAGTTATTCAAAAGAAATAAAAAGTAATTCGTGTTCATACATATGCTTCCAAAAATTTATTAACATAATTAATTAATTTAGTAATCACATCATATATATTTGCAATTACATGAATTTGAAACTTATGGATCTTAGTTTGTTATCACTTTCAATGTCTATACGATTTTTAAACAGATGACACAAAATAATTAGAACAAAAGCTACAATTTCAACTTTTGAGATAATCATATTATTATCGATTATATCTTAATTCTTATCATTTATTAATATTTATATAAAAAATTTCTGTGATTACAAAAAATAAATAAAAATATTTTTAATTAAAAAACAGATAGCTTCAATAAATGACAAGTGTCCCTTAAATGGTTTCTTTTATTATATAGTATAGATAATAATAATAATAATAATAATAATAATAATAATAATAATAATAATTTTAAACAAAATATAAGATAAGAATAAATATTTTTTTCTACAAATAATTTTAAACAAAAAATAAGATAAGGATAAATATTCATTTTTATTATGATCATCATTATCAAAATAATAATAATAATAATAATAATAAATAATAATTAATTTTAAGAAAAAAAGAGATAAAATAATTATTATTTTTTCTATAATTAATTTTAAACAAAAATTTAGATATTATGAGTGTATATATATATATACACACACACTCTGAAGTTCAGTGAATGAAATGTAATTTTATATACTAAATAATAAAACAATATATCTTTAAAAATCTCGTTTATTACACGCATTGAATAAATGTAAATTTACATATTAAATAATAAAAATTATATATTTAAGAACCTCGTGTATTGTACGTGTTAAGCAAATGTTTTTTAAAAACCTTGTGTATTACACACATGGGTTGAGTAAATGTAATTTTGTATACTAAATAATAAAAACAAATATTTCTTTAAAAAACCTTGTGTATTGTATGGGTTGAATAAATCTAATTTTATATACAAATTTTTAAAAAATTATAATTTTAAAAACTCCGTGTATTATACGGGTTGAATAAATGAAATTTTGTATATTAAGTATATTACGTTCAGGAGCTATATACAAGTAGCTCGTCGATCTTCACATATTCTTTTATTTTCTTCAAATAATATGAATATAAAAAGAGAATGAAAAAAAATTAAAAAGAAGTCTTTTTAAGAGTGGTTTTGTAAAAGCTTGTAAAAAATACTTTTACTCATAAGAAAACATGTGTTGAGCAAATGTTTTTTTAAAAACCTTGTGTATTACACACACGGGTTGAGTAAATGTAATTTTGTATACTAAATAATAAAAATAAATATATCTTTAAAAAACCTTGTGTATTGTATGGGTTGAATAAATCTAATTTTATAAACAAAATAATAAAAAAATATAATTTTAAAAAACCTGTTGTATTATACGGGTTGAATAAATGTAATTTTATATAGTAAGTATGTATAGTTCATGAGCTATATACACGTAGCTCGTCAATGTTCACATATTCTTTTATTTTCTGTTTAATTTTCACAAATAATATAAATATATAAAGAGAATGAAAAATAAAAAAATATCTTTTTAAGAGTGGTTTTGTAAAAGCTTGTAAAAAACACTTTTACTCATAAGAAAACATGAGGATGATTGCTATTGACTTACTCTTTTGCATTAACCATTATGTATTAATTAAAGACTACAACTAAAAAGAAAAATAGTTAATCAAAAGAAATAAAAAGTAATTCGTGTTCATACATATGCTTCCAAAAATTTATTAACATAATTAATTAATTTAGTAATCACATCATATATATTTGCAATTACATGAATTTGAAACTTATGGATCTTAGTTTGTTATCACTTTCAATGTCTATACGATTTTTAAACAGATGACATAAAATAATTAGAACAAAAGCTACAATTTCAACTTTTGAGATAATCATATTATTATCGATTATATCTTAATTCTTATCATTTATTAATATTTATATAAAAAAAGTTCTTTGATTACAAAAAAAAATAAAAATATTTATAATTAAAAAACAGATAGCTTCAATAAATGACAAGTGTCCCTTAAATGGTTTCTTTTATTATATAGTATAGATAATAACTAGGTTATAACCCCGTGTATTACACGGGTTAAGTAAATAAAAAATCAAATAGTTAATAACGAAGATTAACAATTATAAAACGATATTTTTAAGACGCTTTTCTGATATCCAAACAAAATTATGTGTCTTGTATGATCAAAACTTGTGATGTTTGTCAAGTTTATATATATAAAAGCATTTGAACCATCTATTAGAAGACAGACTGTATCATCGATTTTCTCACGAGTTTTTACAGTCATGTGAACATACATTTAATAACCCAAGTTTTATTTAAATAATAGTGTTCTTAATTTATTAGTTCTAAAAAAAGTTGAAATGTCTAGATTAGGTATATAACAATTATCCAACTAGATAAACTTATATAAAAAAAGAGTAAACTGCCATTTTGGTCCCTGTGGTTTAGGTACTTTTGCCATTTTAGTCCAAATCTCAAACTTTTTAAATCTGGGTCCCTGTGGTTTCATTTTTATTGTCATTTTAGTCCAAAATTAAGAGTAAACTGCCATTTTGGTCCCTGTGGTTTCACTTTTATTGTCATTTTAGTCCAAATCTCAAACTTTTTGGAACAGTCAAAAAAATGGGGATTTTGAATTTTGGACTAAAATGGCAATAAAGATGAAACCACATGGACCCAGATTTAAAAAGTTTGAGATTTGGACTAAAATGGCAAAAATGCCCAAACCACAGGGACCAAAATGGCAGTTTACTCTAAAAAATAATGTTTCAATTTAAATTAATTAGATAAGTATAAATTATCGGTAATTATTAAATTATATAACTTTAAAATTTAAATAGTTGGACGTGAGTTGCATCTTAAAAGGATGGTTGTCTTTGGATAAATTTATTAGTATGATAAATGTAATTATTATTTTTCTTGCATTTAAATTTAAGAGTAAAATGCACGGATAGTCCCTGTGGTTTTGTAAAATAACACCTATAGTATCCAACTTTTGTAAAATGCAAGAAGAAGGCGTGTATCGATGAGAGAGTTGGAGGTGGTGAGGGTGAGGGTGGGGTGGGGCCACTTGAGTTAACTTTATCTTTTAACATTTTAATATTTTTTAATATAGTAAGGGCATTAAGGTCATTTCACACTCACTTAACTGAGAAAACTAACCCCCATCCACTCCAGGGACCATCCGAGTAACAAACTGTCAAACCATAGGGAGCATCGGTGTAATTTCCAAAAGTTAGGGACTATATGTGTTATTTTACAAAACCACAAGGATTATCCGTGCATGTTACTCTAAATTTAATAATTTAAATTAAATAATAATTATCTATAATTAAGGAATTAAGATATAATTTCTAACCTAATAATTAATATAAATAAATAATAAGATATTTTATTGCACTTTATCCGTAATTTTTTAAATGTTTGAAACATATTAAATTTAATAATTTAAATTAAATAATAATTATATACAATTAATGATGCTCTAGAATAATGACAAGTGTCACTCCATTGGTTTCTTTTATTATATATATAGATAATAATAATAATAATAATAATAATAATAATAATTTTAAACAAAATATAAGATAAGAATAAATATTTTTTTCTACAAATAATTTTAAACAAAAATTAAGATAAGGATAAATATTCATTTTTATTATGATCATCATTATAATAATAATAATAATAATAATAATAATAATAAATAATAATTAATTTTAACAAAAAAATAGATAAGAATACCTACGATTGTTTTTATTATGGTTATATTAAATAATAATAATAATAATTTTAAACAAAAAATTAGATAAAATATTTGTTTTTTCTATAATTAATTTTAAACAAAAATTTAGATATTATGAGTATATATATATATATATATATATATATATATATATATATATATATATATATATATATATATATGGGTTAGGATCAAATACAAAGGATAAAATAAATAAGAAGGGTAAGAAGGATTCTAGTCCATTGATCTTAGATTTGGAGGGTTGAGATTAATTGTAGGGAAAATAAGATAATAGAAGGGCATAAAGGGAATCCTATATTTATGGATTTTTCTCTCTCCACATGCAAGGCACATGCCAATTCCCCCATCGATTTAAAACGTCCATAACTTTTTCATACAATATTTTTTTTAAAAAAAAATTTCACCATAATAACGAGTGTTTTTTTATCTTTAATATGAGTACCATATTATCATATAAAAATAAAATAAAAAATTTCATTTTTACTGGGTTTTTTTTATTGCATTGTGTTAAAGGTTCAGGTCATTGTGTCTTTTAACTGGGTTTTGGTCAGTAGAGTTTCTATACATTGTGTTATTATCAAAACCTATAACACAATGTTAATTTGGGTTCTATCCATTGTGTTTTTATAAGAACCTATAACACAATATATGTGACACAATGAAGATGGTGTTATATCTGGGTTTTCTATAAATTGTGTTATTAGTTCAGGTCATTGTGTTTAATATGTTATTCATTGTGTTTTAATATGTTGTCCATTGTGTTTTAATAATTTGTTCAATTTTTTTCATTATCTTTGTTCATTGTGTTTTAGTTTGTTGTGTATTGTGTTTTTAGTTTGTTTTTCATTGTGTCTTAATCTGCTCTCCATTGTGTCTTTTATCTGCTGTCATTAATTGTGTCTTTTATCTGTTGTCATCAATTGTGTTTTTATTTAGTCTGATACTTATTGTGTTATATGTTATCGTCATTGTGTTATGCGTTATGCTCATTCTGTTTTAGTATGTTGTCTATTGTGTCTTTATCTGTTGTCATTGATTGTGTTTTTGATCTACTTTACATTGTGTTATTATCAAAACCTATAACACAATGTTAATTTGGGTTCTATCAATTGCGTTTTTATAAGAACCTATAACACAATATATGACACAATGAAGATGGTGTTATATCTGGGTTTTCAATAAATTGTGTTATTAGTTCAGGTCATTGTGTTTAATATGTTATTCATTGTGTTTTAATATGTTATTCATTGTGTTTTAATAATTTGTTCAATTTTTTTCATTATCTTTTTTCATTGTGTTTTAGTTTGTTGTGTATTGTGTTTTTAGTTTGTTTTCCATTGTGTCTTCATCTGCTCTCCATTGTGTCTTTTATCTGTTGTAATTAATTGTGTCTTTTCTCTGTTGTCATCAATTGTGTTTTTATTTAGTCTGATACTTATTGTGTTATATGTTATCGCCATTGTGTTATACGTTATGGTCATTGTGTTTTAGTATGTTGTCCATTGTGTCTTTATCTGTTGTTATTGATTGTGTTTTTGATCTACTTTACATTGTGTTTTACATCATGTCCATTGTGTAATATGCAACTGGGTTTTTGAATTTTTTTTTTAAAATATAACAATATGGTACTCATATTAAAGATAAAAAAACGCTCGATTTTATGGTATAATTATTTTTAAAAACAAATGATGTATAAAAAAGTTACGGACATTTAAAAATTGGGGGGGAAATAACATGTGACTTGCATGTGCATATTCTCTTTCCTCTTGTAGACAAAATTACCCTTTCCATTTAATTCCTCCTAGGACACTTGTCACTCTCTGGTGGCTTCTTACCCTTCTTATTTTTAAAAACTTTGTATTATAACTCAACCCATATATATATATATATATATATACACTTTAAAGTTCGGTGAATGAAATTATGGCAAATTAGGAAACAAAGGTTTCCGTTTAATATATACTTAATAATCGTATTATTGTCTTTTTTTTTTCACTAGAATTAAATAATTATTCTAGGTCGGGCATATGCTTCTATCAAATTGTAAGTGTTTTTAGACGCATCGTTATAACGACTTGGAGTGTTCATTTTTAAAAGATAAATCTTGACGACTGTTTCCAAAAGGATTTTCATTTATTAGTATAGAAAGATTATATTTATGCAACCTTTATAATACACAGGGTTTTAATATAGTAGTATTATAACAAAAAAAAAAAAGGCAAAAGATTTTATAATTATCAAAATAAAACGGCTCTAGGCTAATTCTAAAAGTAGGTTGGGTATTTAAATAAATAAGAAAATTGAGTGCTACCAAAACTCATGATGGAGTAGTTAAAGCAGATCATGACAACCTTAGAAACTTATGATGATGATACTTCCAGCATTTCTTTCTAATTTTTTATTCTTTCTAATTTTTTAATGACACTAGGGAGAAAGCCCGTGCGATGCACGACATGCATAATAGCTATTGTTTGTTCATGGTAAGATGTCTGACACGGCAAGTGCATAACATGTAAGACAATACGCCTACAAAAGGGCGTGATTAAAGTTTATTAAACCATGGGCCATAAGTTGTTTCCTTGGCAAAACTTGCCGGCCAAAAAGAAGTGAAAAAAGATGTCTTCCAAGGGAAAAAACATGAAACAGAAAAAGGGAAAACGCATAAACTCTCGCACGCCTTCCTATCTTATTGGATAACACATAGACCAAACTTTAGCTAACGCATGCCACCGTCATCCCCAATCCCATCACCAGCCAACTGACTGCAGTGAAATAACGAAAAGAAAACTATTAAAAATGGTATACTATGTTTACGTATATATGCATCGAAAAGTAGTACGGGTTTTCATTACTAACACTAAGTGCAGATGGTATACCCTTCATGTGGGTCACTGTCAACTGTTTCTTCTGAATCCGAATCTGCATAAGCAGGCTTGCGAAGGAAAAGCACTAAACATTTATGTAGACGGTTATCCAAAAATAAATATGCACAATTACATTGTTTATGGAAATCAATCAATTATAGTTGAAAGTTTTTTTGTTGCCTTTCCATTTATAACGATACCAAGTTTATTTTTTTCAAAAGCCAACTTCTCCCCTTATATGTCCTTACACATTCGAAGTGATGCGTTACCAAGTTTTTTTATTCCTGTTTTTTTTAATGTAGAGCAATGCACTTTTATATTTACGAACTCAAGTTTCTGACTGTTGTAGCCTCCTAATTTTAAAATAGAGTAAACATATACCAGGTATGTAAATAGCATTTCAGATCGAGTAGAAAGGTAAATAGCACATCTTTAATTAAAATGGTTTATTAAACAGGGCACGAATAAAGTGTAAGCCGATATATACCTTACGATCGCTTCAACGCGCTTAACTGGTGTCGGTATGGGTAGCACCCCCTTGTCTTTAGCTGGGATCGATGGAGGTGTGGAAGAACCAAAGGGCTTACAACCATCCCCATCTAGCATGACATTCTTGCAGTTGAAGGATTCAAAATGGCCATGATCATAATACGTACACGAATCAAGCTGGAGGGTCTGAGTGCTGCCCACAAGAGAGTGCAAACAATTCGGCAGTGTTGAAATGCTTCCATCAGCGTTCCTTACCATCACCGGAGTGAACTTATCCTGTATGTCAGTGGAATAAAGGCTGTAGACGCGTGACAGGCCAAACTCTGCTCTCGGGAAGACAACGGGGTTTTCGCACCCATCACACCACATATCGTTGTCTTCACGCCCCACACCTTTCATGCAATTCCCACCGCCACATGTCAGCCTGAACCACTCTTGGCTATTGCGCATGCGTTTGACTTCAACACGACAGGTGAATTCAGCACTCTGCATATATTACCAGCATAACTATAAACTTTAACCATTTGATTCAAAAATGATAACCAATATTGTGCTTATCCAAAATGACATATCCTAAGTGTATATTACATTCTAATGCAAACCTGATTTGACCTTAACCAAAATGACCAACGTTTACATATGCTTGGTTCGCCACGAACTACGTACACTCTTTATCTACCCAATATTTAAATTACAAAACTAAAATAAGTTAATATTCTTTTTCTTTTTATTCCCCCTTTCCATTCCAATTTCACAGCATTCATCTTTATAATCTGGGACGATGAATTCAAAAACAACCCTCGAAGCTCATAAATCAAAATCCAAATGGCTGGCAACTTCTAATCGAGATGGATAGAATTAACATTAAAGTCAAACACTGAAAAGTAATTTGATTATGTAAGAAATTTACCTGGATTATAAATTAGCTGAAATATTGGATAATGATAATCTTGAAAACCTAGTCAACAAATATGGTGGAATTACACAGCTATAGTAATCTTCATATTTTAATCTCAAATTTAATTTTGAGATATTAGAATATGGTGGAATTACGCAGCTATAGTAATCTTCATATTTTAATCTCAAATTTAATTTTGAGATATTAGAATGACTATATTAGAATTTAATTTTAAGTTGAAAATTCAATAGACATATATTCTGGTTTAACAGAGGAGCAATTCAACATAATGAATTCACTGATGCCACATAGATATTTTGTGGAAACCCTAAACTTATTTTGATTCAATGGTTTGTATTAGATGCACTTAATCATGAAATACCACTATAATACATAAAATTGTAATCATGTGGAAATTCAGTCAAATCGTAAAATGAACATAAGAAGATTACAAAAAATTGTTAGTTGGGCAAGAGCCATAAATATAAACTGAAACTCGTTTCACACAAAACACTACTCAGTTTCATACTAATATTTCAAAGATGAATCGTGAACGCTCTGAAATTGGAACCGAAAAAGGGAATAAAAAGAAAAATAGTAGCTTTTTTAATTTTAAGGGTTCGCACCTAAGCTTACGTGTGTAACAGCCCCATATTCACTTTCCCCTTTTAAAAATACATATTTGTATATATATATATATATATATATATAATCTATTTTATAGTTAAACGAAGGAACCTAAATGGGTGAATGTAGAAAAAGAATTTGAACACTGTAACAAACTTACACTTTCTGTTTCGTTTTTTTTTATGTTGCCAAGTCGTCGGAAATAAAACAAAATTCACAGTCGTTCATTCCGCTTTCGGTTTGTTACGGTTTGTGTTTTTTTTTCCTTAACACTAAGAATGAGTGTGCACATATAACTTAATAATCAAAGGAAAAAAGGATTACCGGGGCTTAAAGCTTTACGATCGGACAAAGCCCATTTACCGGAAGAAGGAGTGGTGTGAGACGGAACCTTCATCGGCTATGGGACCCGACCGGAACCTCATAAAAGCCAAGCATACTCGCGACTCAGTCATGGTTCATCTTGATGTCCAATTAAGTGGAACAAAGGTGGTAGCAACCGATGACATGTAAAGGGTCGGCTGCGTAAGTCACAGAATCAGCACTCCGACACTACGCAAAACCTTAGTCGGTAGTATGGCACTGCATCAACTTAATCAGAAGGATGGATGTAGCAACAGTCGGTAGTTGCGGCCAACGACGGGTATAAATGATGACTAACGGCTGCGACAAATGATAGGGTATGTATTGCTTAATGTATTGTCGGTTTGTAAGCAAAAGAATTATGTGTTCAAAGGATGTTAAATATAGGCTTTAAAGAATTCTCCTTATCAACCGTTTCTACTCTTAAATAATCAAGTATATATGATGAATTAAATAACCAAATTATATGCGATGAAGGTTACAAAAGTTGGTGTAAACGAAAAGGCTAATGTTATGAAGAATTACATTATGGCTTGTCATAATAATTGCTTTTTTCATTTATGTATTTTTAATGATCAGTTATTAATAATAATAGTGATCGAAAAGACACAAATGTATTTAAGAGGCTCAATAATGAAGGTTGTAAAAAAATTGATATAACTAAATTTTTAAGTGTATATAGATTATTTTAATCAATATTATTTTAAGTACTGCATTTAAAACATCATAAATGTTGATTTTAAAACAGAACATGTAACTAAATTTTAGATTATATATATAATGATCTTTATCATATACTACTCCTACCTTTTCCTATTTCTTTTGACCCTGAAAAACCTAAGTTTAAGGCTCACCACTTCAATTTTAGAGGTTTATTAAACAAAAAACTAATATTATTTTCCCAATAATCACTTAGATCAGATTTATGATCAATTTATTATTGATGAATTATTAGAAGCTAGTTAAATAAAGTTCAGCAGATGAGTAAAAAAATTGAAGAAATCAAGACAGTTTTAACAAATCAAGTGTCTTTTGATCCTACTAAAATTCATCTCTGATCATCTTTCTATAGTCATCTACTAAGGATAGTTATGATATTTTGCAACTCTGCAAATGCCTTAGCAGGAATGTAAAAAAAAATGCTGACCAAAGAACACTTCGACTACATCAAATTCAGCCTAAATTATTTAAGTTATCTTTAACCACTAACGGGTGACACATGTAAATGAACATAATGTATAGCAGATGGCCGCGTGCAGTTATAACAAATTTTCAGTATAATCGCCATTGCTAATACAATCATCATCTTCAAATAATTGCAACAAAAACTCTCATTTTTACTCTATTCTTGTAAAGTAAATGATACGCATATCCCCTTAATTACATAATCTTGGTTGATTTCATCGACTATCCTTAAAAGTCATCGACTACCCGTAAACCGCTTCCCTTTTCTCCTTCCAAACAACCAAACTCCCATTCGAACTTCAGCTCGACTCGCTTTTCTTAAATGAGTTAGCAATTTTAGCTCGAAACTCGAACCAAATCATGGCTCGTTGGAACCAGCCAAAATTTTTATTTAACGTTTATCAGTTGACTAAAAATCAAACTAAATTAACCATCGGCTCAAAAATTCAACCGCAATGGACAAAGAGATGGTTCATTTACCTCGAGGGGGTTGTTTCTTTTATAGCCACTTCATCCTCCTCCTTTCGTTTTAATCATCCTTCTTTCTTTTTGAGCAACAGTGTGGAATAACAATTCTTATTTCACCTTTTGTAACATTATTTTTTGTATAATTTGCTTTTTGGGCAAAGAGAGTAATCTATAGATCATCAGTAAGCTAACAGTGATTTTGTAGTACAAAATACATAGTGCTTAAAATGTAGCATCCTATGGGATTGTTACAAAAAAGTTCGTCAACCACTGGTATGTTAAGATTTTGATGATCATTTCTTACTCTAAAAAGGTTTAGAAAAGTAAACAATTTTTTAATAGGAATCCAACACTACCCATGCTCAAAACATATTTGTTATAAAAAGCATATATTTTGGTTATAAAAAAACCATAAGCGATCTTTTGGTTAATCGGTTATTGGTGATTATTTCGATTTGGTTCGGTCAATTTACAATAAGGAGCTCTATCACTTGATCCCAGCCCCTGACATATTCCTTAGTGAGGTTTTCAACAATTGTCCCTCTCTGTTATAACGATCCGCCATTATTCACCCTAAAATAAAATATATGTTTCTTTTTAACAGCAAATTAAAAGATATATTAAATGATATTTATAACAAACTTTACCTTTGGATCGTCTACGATGCTAAGGAGATATCTGACATATTCATTATATATCTCCATGGTTGAGAACTTCAAATGAAAGTCCCTATCAACAAATTAGTTAAATTGTTAAAGGTCACACAAAAACCATGAGACGAAGCGGTCACCTTTTGTACATACATGGAAAGCCATGTAGTTCACATCTTTGTTGCTAGCAAATCCATAAACAACAAAAACCCATAAATCTGTCTGGTCCTTGAACGCTCCTCTTGATTCTGGGCTGCAAGTAACACCAAAGTGTAGAATCACTTATTTACAAATTTTAACTATTATATTAGCATAAGAAAGCAATATTCAATTACTATTAAAGGTGTCAACCACTATAAAACATGTAAGCTTACCTAATTAATGTTTAGTAAATCTATCACAATCTATTATGTTTAAAACCAAGACCAAAGCTATATGTTTAAAAAGATAACAATAATTATTCTACACCAATTGAAAACTGTAATAACGAACATCAGTAACAGTTTCGGTAGAGCCGCCACTTGTACCGTCGTTAGTTCAAAACAGCCATAGTACTGATATTGTAATAGCTCAAAATTTGAAACATTTATTCATATTAAAATATCACCAATTATACATAAATACATTTATACTTCTGTTCAAATTCAAAGTCTCAAACCTCAGTACCAGCGAATTAAGTTCTACTCGAATCAAGCACCAATGATATTTAGTAATTAATATACACATAAAAAGATTAAAGATATAATAATCATAGGGTCAACACATTTATACACCAAATCACCTTTTCATCTTGTACCAAACTGGACAGTAACGAACTTTTAAAATTTATGCTATTTTTATCGAGGTAGGGTATTTTTCTATAAACAAACCTCTCTGTTTAAAAAAGCAGTGAAACAAAGTAACAATTTACAAACCTCCATTCCCTCTTCAACGCCAACAGTTGTCTCAAAAGAGGATGATTACTCAATAGATAAAAGGTCGTCTGGTCCAACTTTGTCAATAGCATTAGCAACCATAGTTCCAATGATATCTAAAGAGAATAAAGTAAATCACATATCACAGATTTTACTTTTTTAAAGTTCTCGGCAAATCACATATCTAAAAAGAATCAAGCATCTAATATTATTATTAACCTTTAATGAGCACAACCTAGAAACCTCCCACTAAGAAGATATGTCTTCAATAGCCTTAATACAATAACCAAAACCCCCAAATATCTAAGTAATAAACACCCAACATGAGCCATAATTCAGAACCAAAAATCTAACAATCAATTTATATAAGTCAAATTCAACAAAGTTAAAATCCATTACCTGGGATAGCAGCATGTCTGAGTCCACAATAAAACCCCAAAAATCTAAGTAATCAACAACTCAAATGAGCCCTAGTTCAGAAAAATAAGAACCCTAAAATGTAAAAGGATGAAGGAGTACAACAATCACTTCATATAAGTTTGATTGAACAGAATCAGAAACCATTACCTCCACACACATTGTATATTCTGAACAGGTAGAGAGATGATATTAAAAACCAAATCAGATTGAACATCTTCAATAACAACTTGACAGATACTTTATTCAAACAATCATCTGCGTCTCTTACGGACTTCTTAACTGAGGGTGGAGTGGGTAAGCAAGCGGGATTTGAGAGGACGAAGTGAAGGACGGACGATTCATTTGCAGGGTTTAATAGGATAATGGGGTTATGGTGGCTTTAGTCAGTCGATGATGAAGGTGAAAAGTCAAAGGGCGAATATGGTGGTTCAATTGTAGGTTTCAAAAGGAATTTTGCATTGATGGCATTCATTGCTTTCAATTATGGTAGTGGTGAATGAGCAGAGTTTTTTTTTCAATGTGGGAGAGGAGTCGAGATGTAGGCATAGGCATCTGTTGAATTGTTGAGTCAAGTAGGGGTAGAAGTGGAACAAAATGGTTAAAAAATAGGGCATTTTAACTTGGCCTTTCATATGCCATCTTAAAAAATTGATAAGAAATTACCCTTTTGTACATATGAAATGCTAAATTAAATACAATTAATAGGATTTTTATAGGCTGGTGCATTTAAAACAACCATAAATTTTGGTTTTAAAATAGAACATATAACTAAACTTTAGAATATATATAGATACACAAACATTTTATAATCCATATCTAAAATTCTATGTTTTGATCGTTTTGTTGGAGTTAAACTCACACTACTTTAATAAATGATAAATGTCTAATGCTACTAGTCTAAGGTATTGTTTGTTTTTTCAGATGTAAAATTTTTGTAATCTGCGGACCACAACTATAGACATATGTAGCAGAAAAATGGACCAAACATCTGCAGTCTTCTGGTCTTCAACAGAAGACTGATTGGGTGTTTTTTAATTTCTGCAAACTGCTGAAATAAACTAATACACATCTTCTAAAAACTAACAACAAAAAATCTGAAAACTAACAACAAACACCAAAACATACCTTATTTATGTCAATTTCAAAGTGGGTGCTAGATGTGAATGTCGGTTGGTCGCCTACGACCTGGTCATGTTGAGGCTGTGGAGGTCGGGTGGCGGTGAAGAAGGAAAGGTGGTGAAGAGGGTGAGGCGACCGTGAAGAGGACGACGGGGTGAGGGATAGGCGGTGAAGAGGGTGGACGTTGGTGAAGAGGCTGGACGGTGGGGATGGAGGCGCCGGTGGGGAGGGTGGCGGCTGGGAGGAGGAGAGGGGTGGGGGCAAGGGGTGGAGGAGAGGTGCTAGAGTTTTGATGAAAATGTTTGTGTTTTGATATTAGGGCAAGAAGAAGAGGTTAGAAGAGGCTATACTATATCTGCACCAAAAAGAAGATGCACATTGCTTTTTTAATGAAATGTCTTCGAGAAAACAAAACCCTGCAAACCAAAACGTCTGCACGTGGTCAGCGTGGCGCAGACATAAGAGGACAAAAAGAGCTTTTCAGAAAAAAAAAACACCCTCTAAGAGACCATAACTTTTTGTCCATTGATGTAGCTGTCGTAGGCTAATCAAAAGTATTTATTTTAACTTAAATACCAATACTAGTACGGGTAAGTGTTAATGCTCACCCCTAGAAACTATTAATCACATAACATATCATTTTCTTTTAATTAAATAAAATATACCAATACTATACTCAAATTAAAGAAAATCAAATGCATGTTTTTATGGTATGATTTTTTTAAAGAAAAAAATTAATGTATGATCATTACATTTTAGGTACACTCTATTGAATATTAATTATGCTAAAAATGCATTGATATTGGTATACAATTCGCTATATTATTTTTTTTTTGTATCAAGTCGGTTATAAAGAAAAAGACTCTAAGTGAATGGATTTGTAACAAATATATAAAGAAAAGTGAATTTGGAAAATCAAGTTTGACTACTAAGGGGTAAAAAAACAACTAATGGAATTAATGAAGTTTTTAATATGGTGATGATGTGATTAATTCATTTGTTCAATTTGTCTGTTGAATCTACATGTAGGAAGAAATGTCTAAATGGGCCATCAAGTTAATTATGCTATGTAGACTGCACTAAATAAAAAAATACGATGCCATGGAAGTAGGTCTATCCACGGAGCAGCTCAGAAGGTGGGAGAATCATTGCTTAACATCAGCTCCGTGACAAAAAAGAACGTGTTTCCCATTACATCATTTGAATCTGATCAGCAGATTGATTTTGCGTCAATTGCAGTACTTTTATCCTCAGAGCAGCTCAGAATTATAGTTAGTGACATGAAGTCTGGTAGTTTTTGGTTCTCACTCACAATGAACTACAGGTTCAAAGAGCATTTGGTAGGTTTCCCTCTGTACCCCATAATTTATCAGAATGCGATCTTATCGTGTGACTTGGGATTTGGTCGTGGACCAACATATACAATTATTTCAATATAATGTGGAAAAGTTCTAAGTCCGATTGGTTTTACTCACTAAGTTGAATTTTGCTGTCCTTATGTATTTATTATTAGTAATTATTTAGTTTGGATAAGCTATGAATATTATTAGGATATTGATGTTAATAGTTGTGGTTTCGAAAGTTAAGTTTAGATGTTAATAGTTGTGGTTTGGATAGTTCATTTATATGAATGGTATTTATTTATTACTTTACAGTAGTTATTGTGACAACTGGCACAAAAGCGGTAATTTCTGTACTATTTTGATAATTATCTATTTTCTGCAATTATGTGCTTAAACGTTAACATTATATGCTTACTTGTTTTACATATGAATTCATGCATGTTTCATACTTCAATTATCGCATTGTGCATTACATTAAGCGTTGTGTCGAAATGACTAGTAAACTCACTGGTAAGACAAGCTTTGACAACACAGCTTCAGCAAACAGTTAAACGATAGATTTAGGGTCTAGATGTAGGTCCAGCATCAAACATACATTAAAACCAAAGCAGGGCCGGCCCATGGGTCATTTAAGTGAAGCAAGGGCTTTGGGCCACCAAAATTTAAGGGCCTCTTTACAAAAATATTATATATAAAATTAATAGCTGTATTAATATTTAATTAGATGACAGATCCTACTAATAGTTATGTCTTGTGGTGGTAAAATAGCCCTACTGTCTTTGTAAAAGCTCTGGTTCGAATCCATGGAGCTTAGTGATTTAATTTATATTTTTATGGTATTTAAGTGGACATGGTTTTTTTTAAGTATTTTTTCTTTTATTTTGGGTTAGAGTTCATCTTTCAAACACACTGACTATTTTGTTAGGCTGTTCTGTGATTATTAACATTGAAATCAAAATAAGAACCAAGGGATAGGAAACAATAGCTACAAACTACAATTATGTTACTCCTTTTTGTATTTTTGTTAATTGCTTCCTATATTTCTGTCCAATCAAAAGTATGAATTTGGTGGTTTAAAAATGTTAACTTTTCGGAAAGGGCCTCAATTTTTATTTCGCTTTAGGCCTCTAAATAGGTTGAGCCGGCCCTAAACCCAAGTGTAGGAACAAGGGTTAACATAAACACTTTCCGGAAGCTAAAATAAGCACTAAAAACTGCCCGAAACGCACCTTAAATGCAAAATTCTGCATAAAATCAGCATTTTAACACCAAAATAACATGCAGAATTAATGTTTAAGTGTCCAGAATAACTTGTAAAGTGTTGGGAATGAAAACTGTCACAAAATGAACTTCGTAAACAAGCAAATCTAAGTTGTTACAAAGGTGTAAGAAGGTGTTACAAAGGTGTAAGAAGGTGATCTAAGGGAGCTACAAGCAAAGGAAGTGAAAGGACCTTATTGAGGAGCTTTTATCCACTCATTTTTTTTTCATTCTTCATCTTCTTCTTGTTCTTGCCACATCCCTAGCCACTAGAGCTAGTAGTAGGCATCATAATCTCTCTTTTACTTAATGTTATTAGTATGTACAAGTTACCTCATCAAAGAACCTAAACTTTAAAAGATGGTAACATGAAGATCTAACATCATCTAAGTAAAAACAAGTTGTTTGATGTATGGTATGAAGTTGTGAATGTTGAATCTTGTGTTTCTAGTTAGATCCATCATGTGAAAGCTTGTTAGAAGCTTAGATCTAACAAGTTTAAGCATGGATCTTGAAAGATCCATGGTGAAACTTGAAGATAAACTTGAAAAGTCTTTATGTAAACATGAACAATGGTTTTTAAAGTATGATCTTATGATCTTGAAGTAACTAAGTTTATGGATGGTTAAGTTATGAGATTAAGCTTCATAAAAAGTTTGTTAAAAGTTCATCAAGAAGCTTGTTTTTTGGAAGAATCAAGTACGTTAACTGTAGATCTAAAAGACTACATGTTTTTATAAAATATTCAACTTGATCCTAGAGTTCAACAAGATGGTTTTAGTGTATGTAACTTGTGAGATTGTTGGAAATTGATTTTTGATGATGAAAAGAAAATAAACACATGTTTTGAAAACATGGGAAACCTCTATTTTTAGGGGAAACTATGTCAAAAATTTTATAAAATTTTGACACTTAGAAAAATATAAGTTTTGGTGAAACTAGAAAAATATAAGTTTTGGTGAAACTTATTCCCAAAAAATTCACCTAAAAATATTTACTAAGATTTCCTAATTTTTATACAAAATTACAAGTCAAGAAATAAGGTTTTCTTTAAGGTTAAAATCAATATTAAGTATGTATATTTTTAGGGGAAAATATATATATTTAGTTATCACAAAATTATGTGCTAAGTGTATATTATGTGTATTATATGTATTAGTGTATTAGGAACTTGAAAAATATACTAAATACTCCCAAGGAGTATAAATACCAAAATACACACAAAATATACAAGAAAGTATTTATAAATATATATACAAGAATTACCCAGAAAAAAGGGGTATTTGGACAATAAACAAAATATATATTAACATAAATATATTACTCACAATATATGGACTTGGACATTTTGGACTTATATGTATAATTACTACCAAGTAATGAAAATTATACAAAAATCAGGTAAGTGACAATATATATATATATATATATATATATATTAGATATATATGAATACTTGAAAGAATGATACAAATATATATTATAAACAAACCTTAAAATTTTTTTAAGAAATATAATTCCGGAAAGTATTAAAAATCAAAGGACTGATTTTTGGCAAATAATGTAAAATACACAAGTATTTACATACAAATACAAGTATACTTTTCTAAGTATACTTACACAAAAATAATATTGAAAATATTATTTAACAAATTACTTATAATTATTTTTGGAAAATAATATAAGTATCATATTTTGGAAAGTTAAAAATATATTATTTTTAACGTATATCGTTTTCAAATACTACATACACAAATATATATTTTTGGGAATAAAATATATATTTACAAGTGAACAATACAAATTCAATTTACAATCACAGACGAACGGACGAGACCCGACCATCAAGGGCACGACCCTCACTTATGACGAACTTAAACGAAACAAATACATAACTTAAGATGGTAACTTGTACTTAGTGAATTACAAGTTTAAGTGATTAACGTATGTAGGACGTGTATAGGTTACGACGTTCACAAGACAAACACCGGTGAAGTTTCGACGCAAGAGACGCAAATATGTGAGTTCATGTCCCCACTTTTAGACGTTTTCTTGTTTTCTAAACTTTGGGGAAAATACATGTACTATGGTATGTTAGAACAAAACTAAGGAATGACACAATAAGATCATGTCACAAATAGGGTGAGACTTAAGCACCATTAATCAACTATATACCTAGACCGCGGAACAAAAGATTAGATCTAATGGGTTTCAGGCTGCCACACTCTTGGCCACCTTTTTACCAAGAGTGCTTTTGTGTCTCTAGTCGTAAATCGACAAAAAAATGCCTATGGTTTGGATGCTTCCTATGTCGTTACATATGTTAATGGCCTTGCAAACCATTAGCAAACTCGACTTCCTTACATTTACAGAATACAACTTTTCAAGTACGTTTATACAATGACATACCATGATTTATACAACAATTACTCATATGTTTTACACAAACTACATGAATTCACACCAACTATTGTTGACGATTTTTCAAAACTTACATGTATTTCAAGGAACTAAGTGGATGTGCACGCTGTCTCTCTTTGCTCAAGAATGTTGTTTATGTTTCAAGTTATCACGTGTCTATGCTCCGTTGCCACTTTTGATGGATTTGTTTGTTATATCCCGCCTCCTTGCGGAGATATAGCGAACAAAACCTTGATCTTTGTTTTGGAATGAAGTTGTAAACTTTTCAAACAATTATCTTTAGTTATGATGTAAACTTTAAACTTAACTTTTGTTTTGAATGGTTAAACTATGAATGGCAATTTGGAGTTGTTTTATATTCATGTAGTATGTTTACTTATCGTATGCAATGAGAACCTTTCAGATCACACCTCGTGCTTCCGCCTTCGAAAAGGGTGTGACAGATTGGTATCAGAGCTTCGATTGTAGTGAACCTGGATTCTTTCTCGAGTCTAGTCTACAATCCTTAGGATCCTATCACGAAAACGATTTTACAAAGAGTTTTCACTGCATAAAACATTCTGCGACATCCACGACATAAACTTGTTTTTCAAAAACAAAGCGAGGACGATTACGAGACATTAGCTCACACACAAGAGTAGACGTAGAAATTTAAGTTAGTCCGCACGACACAAATGGGATGACTTAAAGTAAATATACGTACTATTTGCAACATTGTGTGTAATTATATATACTAAGTAATGATAATTAATATATACATATGTCATGACTTTTATGTTACAGGTACCCATGTCCTCTTCAGAGAGTAGCGGTTTGTCCGAGAAGCACGGCCAGATGGCGATCGTCTCTGATGATGAGATTGCCCTAGTTCCAGAGATCTTTACTTCCGACTCCAAGTCTGGCCCTGAGATGATGTCTGACGACGATGATCTAGACGATTTCCAGCCTTTCGCCCTACCTGATTTTGGAGATGTAACACCCCGAAATTTATAAAACTTTATATTAGAATTATAAAGTACCAAATAAACGAGAATAAGCTAACTAGGAAATAAATAACCCAGTTAGTTAGTTGTCTTGTAGTAAAGCATGAATGAATTAAAATGCCTAAAATAATAACTAAACAAAAGTGGAGGGGCTTATGTTGTAGAACTTGAAACTTAATTTAATAAAAACAAAATAACACACACACCAAACACACACAAAGGTGTATCTGGTCGATCAACACAGGGGGCGACACAAGGGCTCCCACAAACCCTAGTTCTTCCAAAAATTCACCAAATCGGGAGTTCAAATCTGTTCCAAACCAAGTTTCAAACACAAATTCGTGATCTCCATCGAAAGGGGAGACATAAGGTATGTGAATTTCATGAGGAATCTCTAGTTGAAATTCTGAGTAAACTTAGAGAATTCAAAATTGATGGTTGCATGTTTGTTATGAGGATGGAATAAGAACAATATAGTGTTTAGGAGTAAACCCTAGACAAGTATTTGATGAAATCATGCTTAACTCTAGTAAATTCCATGGACACCATTGAAGGTGATTAATGGGTTTTGTAGAAACTTGATAAACACTAGGATTATGATTCTTGTTCTAGTGTAATTTGAATTTATGAAGTATTCCTGAAATATCGATGTTAAAACATGCGTAAATTTGCCTAATTGATGTTGATTTAGATGAGAATTTCAAGTCATGAACTTGGTTTCGATTATGTAAAAATCTGACCCGCTAGGTGTTTGTTAAAATGCCTAAGTGAGGATTAAAATGTTAAACATCGGGTGAAAACGCAGATTTGATTATTATAGAGAATTATGCGTTAATGGTTATGAAAAGAGTTTTAAATTGATTGTGAATTGAACTCTTTAGGCAAAGAATCCGGATCGTCAAACGGACAAGCCGGAGGGGATACGCGTTTAAAGGGTGTGCTCTAAAGGTACGTGACCTTAGTTCCGTTACATTATGCATAAATGTTTGGTTCTAGTATATAAATGGTGTCGTAGTTTAATGTATGCGTTTGGTGTGTCCTTGAAGTGACGAAGCTCACTCGACACATCAAACGGGTCAAAATAATGGTTGGAAATGGTTTTGGAAAAGGGTTTGGCTTGTCATCAAGGTGATGGTTTTCACTCAACAACCAAACAGGTCAAAATGATGCTTTTAAAAGAATCATATGCGTTGAGACTTGAAAGTCTCACATTGCGTTAAGTGTTAGATAGTACTACGCCAATGAATTGGTCATGTTAATTTAAGTTTACGAATCTGTGATATCGGGTCAAACAATAGAAATAAATTGTAAGTGTCGCTTGAAGCAGAATGCTTGAATTTTGAGGAACAAGCATTAAGTTCTAATTTGAGTGTAAAGCCATGGAATGGCGCGAATACGCCAAGGTTTATAAGCCCGGGGATTTGGGTAATTATGTCCAAAAAGTCTTAGAACTGAAAAATGGTATTTTGCACTTATTTCTAATGGGTTGGATAATTGAAACAGGGATTTTATGAATCATTTGTTCATAACCCGGATTCCGTGATGTGAAATTTACATGGTTGGTTCTGTAATTTTATTACGGACTCATAGGAAAAAGAATGGACTAAAACGGACAACCGAGTAAAAAGTTATGATCGTTTAAAGTTAGATTTTTTGTAAATTTTCGGAGCTGGGCAAAATGCAGGTCTAGAAACTGGACCTGCTGGAAAATGCACTCCCCTGCGCCACGCGGCGGGGGCATAAGGAACTGGCGCGACACGCGAAGGACTGGACTAAGTCTGGCGCGTGGCGCGACTGACTAAAAACCAGAATTTTTTTATTTTCGTTATATTTATGTCATTGGGACTTGTCTAGGCTCGGTTAACATTGTCAAAACTAATTAATTATGTAGTTTTGACCTCAGGTGATGCTCGTTAGCTTCGGATGCCGATCAAGCGTGATATCAAGAACCGAACACCATTTTTGAAGCTTCCGCACTAATCTAAACTTGTCAAGACTATGTTGTTTTGTAAACATTATTAGTTGTGAATACTTGGACTAAAAAGTCCTTATGTTAACTCGCTAAACAATGTACATCTTAACTTTTAACTAAGTTTTACTAAATATGCATTTTGTTTAAAAAGGCCCGTATTTTATGATTAAAATAATAGAAATTTCCGACGAGTGTTACAGGAGATGATATTCCTTTCGTAGACGATGTTCTTACCGTACCCTTACCTATTCACGACCAGCTCATCATTGGGCATCCCAAAGGTGAGCATGTTGATGAGGTCCTACCTTTTCCAGCTTTTCCACCTACTGCTATTCCCATGAGGAACGGTCTTTCATCTTCGCCCCAGACGATGACGATGTCCCTCCTACTGCTATTCTACACGATGATTTGTCTTTTTTCATTAACCTCGACGGCGATGGTGATGACATTCCAAAAATTCACGTGGACCATGTTGACAAGACCTTGACGACGGAGAAGTCTTCGATATTGCTATCCCGGGGGTGAGTCCATTTGTCGTGTCGGTTTTCGACCTCTCTTCTGACTTAGGCTACCTAGAGTCAGTGATTTCATATGCACTACAGACCGTTGGCCTAGGGGCATATCCTACTGACTATGTCTTCACTACGGTCCTTGCTACACCTACACGTATTTCCACCTCTACTCCCCCACACACCCCTGTGAGGTCTTGTCACGATTACAGCCTCCATTCATACCAAACCGACTAGCTGACTACGACCACGACGGATTGATTCGAGTTGATTCGACCCCGCTTTCATCCCCTAAACTAGGCCGAACCTTCGCGACGGCCGTTAATACCCCACCATGGGTCGAGCTCATTCTATCAGCCGTCCCAGCCATTCTCACTTTCACCACCACATGTCATGTCTATGTCTGACCTGTACCCTCCCTCTCACTACTCTGGGTATACACGAGATGAATTTCTCCTCTCCCTCCGGCTCCAAGTTGAGATCCTTTGCAAAACGGTCTATGACCTCGAGAAGAAGACAAATGCCAGCCGATGGCCTAGTCGCTTGAGTTCTGCTACTAGAGCAACAAGTGAGCCTCTTACCCCGACGAGTCGATTTGTTTGAGTTGTGTCTTCAATTTGTCTTGCACTCCAGCACAGATAGTTCTGACACATGACACAAGACCACCATATGTGAAGGAAGATTTTGCCATTTATGTATTAAACTTGTATGATCGAGTTTCTGACACAAGGCACAGATACTGCTGAAATAAACTAACACCCATTTTCTGAAACCAATGGTAAGCCTTGTAGTGCTACCAATGTTGTGTTATTTTGTTAAAACTAAAGTAAATTACAAGTTTTGTCCTTTATGTTTACATCAAATTTCAGGCGTTGTCCTTTTGGCCAAAAGTTGACAGGCACTGTCCTTTACCTTTCAAAATCTTGCACGTTTTGTCCTTTAAGCCAAACCCAGTTAGAATTTTTGGTTAAATATGGTCATGTGCCTTGCACATGAGGGTATTCTTGGCATTTAACCTTTCCAGGGGCTATTTTGTAAGGAATTATTAATCAAGGACTAATTGTATAAAACTGAAAATAAAAAAAATTAATATAAATTCTTTCTCACACACACACTGTCTCTCTCTCTCTCTCATTAGAACCCACCATCACCACCACGTAATCTGTAAGACCCTAAATCGTACATGACAAAAATCGCAGCGGAAACACGAACCATAAAATTTCTTTCTTTATAAATACCTCAACTTATTTGAAGTTTAACTTTAACATAGCTCGTTCTCATAAATCCGTCATCCTCTTATTTACTAATTAAAAACATATCTTATGTTTACTACTTTTAGTACATCAACGTTCCTGTACAATCTCTCTAGTGACTCGATCTTCGATCTCTATTCCTTAATAATCCTCATGGCTTGTACTACCTGCGCTCACCACATTAAACTCATAACATTAGTACGTATTATAAACATATAAGATTTATTCACGTTTACTTTTCATTACATTAACTCTTTACATCCCGGCTTTCCCTCTGATCATACGATCCGTCGTGAGACTTCTTTGGTATTCCTGCGTTACACTTCATCACCAGGCACGCTATTAATATCGTTAGTACTCAATTTCATTGAATGCATGCTTACATACTTTCATACAAACTTATACATATGCCTACGATCACACGTAACAACTTACATACAAACGTACCCAATACATACGTACGTACCCACGTACGTGCATACCTAAATACATCCATTCATACACACATACATACATACATACATTCATACATACATACATACATACATACATACATACATACATACATACATACATACATACATACATACATACATACATACATACATACATACATACATACATACATACATACATACATACATACATACATACATACATACATACATACATACATACATACATACATACATACATACTTATTACATGCCTTCACACAAACCTACATACGTGCATACATTCGTACATACTCACTTGCGTACATATACATACTACCTACATACACACCTACATACATACACTTAGATTTATAAAACATACATACGTATATGCCTACATACTTACTTACATGTATATTTATAATCACCTATTGCAACATACCCAACTCATACTTATCTACCCATATACGTCTTCATATATCCGCGTGTACTTGCTCACACACTTATAATCTTACATACGTTTGCACATACATGCTTACATACACTTCTAAATACGTGTTTAGATACATTCAAACATACATACTTGCCTATCTACATAGATGCATACATTTATGCTCATAAAAACGTAAGTTAAATTAGTCAAACGTAACTTGAAACGCGTTTAAACGAGTTCCCAAGACAAAACTGAGCAAACGAGCAACTTTCGCCCACCAGGGGGGGCTCGCGTGACGCCAAGGGCCTTGGCGTCACGCTAGGCCCCTGTTTTCACAGAAACTCTGCAGCAAATTGCTGCATATTCCCAGCACGATCCCGTTTTACGGAAACGAGCATAACTCTCTCGTTTTTGATCCGTTTTACCCGATTCTTTTTCCTACGCGTCCGTAATTTCATTCCTCATCTAATGGAGTTAAAATCCAACATCCGACATAATAAAATTTCAGACTTTTAACTCTTCGGCTTATTACCCTCTTACCAAATTTCGACCCGTTCATTCATTCGTCAACATAACTTGTTTGCTTTACCATATCCTCTTATAAACCTAATAATATCAGTGACGTCTATCATAATTACTAACATCTTGGATGCCTTGCATCCTCTTAACACATTATCGTTCATACGCTTATTTTGACCCGTTAAGGGTATTCGCGTATTAATTGGTCTATGACTAACAAAACCATACTCCCCACTTCCATTCTTGTCCAAAACATTACACTAATCGAATAACTTGTTTCTAAACTAATTCTTAAGATCGTTTGCCCAAAATACCCATCAAGGGCATTTTGGTCAACTTTAATCTCATCCTTTATGCCGAAAGACTACGACACATATTTGACCTCAACCATCATATTTAGTTAATTAAAACACCATATTACTTAATCGAACTAAGAAGTGATTACAGAAATCACTTACCTTATGCGTCCGTGCTCGCATCCGATTCCTTGCCTCTTCTTGACCCGTTAACACCTCATGCTTGAGCCCGTCTCGACGTGATTTCCTATACTTTCATTCCATCGAAATCACGCTCTTATTAACATACTCATTTGTACATGTAACAATCATATCACTCGCGTAATTCACACTTAACTTTCCTTAGTCATTTCTAACAAGCATTAAAACATATAATCAACTTCATAACCTTTCCAACACACGTAATTCATCGGGTAATCAAAATTAACACATATTAACATAACATGTATCAAACGACTTCCTATAATCCTGCTTTTACAACAACGAGTCAAATCATGTTTCTTATACTTAGTTGACTTTGAAAGTCAACTATTAACCATATTTAACCATCGACTTATCATCATATACTCGTAACATCATAATCGACTATACGGACGACAGTATATACATTTCATCATACACTTGATGTGCGTACCACCTTTTAAGCATAACGTACAACTAATTCATACATAAATCTTCTAAACTCATACATAACCCATCAAATCCTACTACTAATCATCATATATCATTCCAAATGAACATTAAACATAACATCATCATATTCCTCCTAATTCATCTAACAATAATTCATCATACCCACATAATACATCAATCATTCAACAAGACTTGAACATAGGAGGTGATTCTAGTCATCATCTTCACCCTAACTAACGGGTTTCACCTCTAATCATCAAATTAAAGAAAACCATACTTAACCCATGTTCTATACGAGGATTCTAACCCTTGTACATGATCAATTTCATATTAACTCACAGATTAGAACATAACCCACTTCACCCATGATCACAAATCTTAGATTTAAGACATACCTTATGATCCCCTCGTGTCGGTGATCATTAATCCATGCTCGGTTATGGATTTAAGCTTCATCTTGCCTTCCGATTTGAGCATAAAGAAGATTTAGGGTTTGAGGCTCCATGGGAGCCTCCTGATCTTTCTCGAACACACACACACGTATGTGTGTGTTTGTGTGTGTCTAGTTATTTTATAACTTAACTTTCATTTGTTCCACTTTAGCCCCTCGGGTTTACCTTTAAAACATAACTGACACTACCCTCATTATTTAATACTTTTGACCATAACCTTAACTAGGTTAAATAGCCTAGTTATTTATTTCATGACGTGTCACATAAGAACATACGACAAATATTAACATTCAGATTTTGGGGCGTTACATAATCTTTCTCAACCCACCACCACCACCTACTCTCTCTCTCTTATTGATTTACTAAACACCTCCTAATCCAGCAAATAAAATAACTTCAAGAGAATCATGAAGGAAGAAAAACCCACAACCCAGATTAGTATAGTTTAATATGCACCAATCATAACTCAAATCTACAACCATTTCAGATATAAAACAACGCAGCACAAAAGAAACTACTAGTCTACCATGAATAACCGTGGAGCACGCAGAATTGTTAAAAGAACCCATTGATCTATGATTTCTGTCAACCAGCTCTTGAACCGCCGTGAGCCAGCTACCGCCTCCGTATATCTCGGCCCGATCGTCTGTTTAAACCCGACCTTGAAACATAAGAACAACTCGAACTGTAACCGCTTGCCGGTATAAATTGAGACCTCGGATGACTCCGCAGACCCTTTACATCTCAAACTTTCGCTCGGGTCTTCTTGTGATGGCCGGAATTGGATGGTCGAACACCTCGTAACTCCGATCATCTCGCTCTTCATCATTTCGTCGTCATTGTTAGTGATTCCTTTGTGTCTCTCGATCGGTTTTAACTGAAGATCAAAAGCCCTCTATCAATTGGGCATTACAGGGGCTTGATCGTCTCAGTTTTGCAGTTTGTCAGATTAGGGTTCATCTCATTTATAATTTGGGAATTTCGCTGAAACTAAACTAAGATATAAATATATTTATTTTTATTTTTTCAGTTTTATATAATTAGTTCTTGATTAATAATTCTTTACAAAATTAGCCCCTGGAAAGGTTAAATGCCAAGAATACCCTCATGTGCAAGGCACATGACCATATTTAACCAAAAATTCTAACTGGGTTTGGCCTAAAGGACAAAACGTGCAAGATTTTGAAATGTAAAGGACAGCGCCTGTCAACTTTTGGCCAAAATGACAGCGCCTGAAATTTGATGTAAACATAAAGGACAAAACTTGTAATTTACTCTTAAAACTAAATAAAAGATGTATATTTACTCCTATCTATTATTCAATACAATTGTTAAACAATGAAGTGAAATAAAGATAGTTATATTCGAATGATAATCATGATATATAATGTTAAACGATAAGAATTACGATGCATAACTTTATTACAATGTTCAAGTGAACTACAATACATAAGTGTGAGACATTGTTCAAGTATGAGAACCACAACACATAAGGTATAATGTTCAAGTGTGAGGAATACATCCAGTGGCGGACCTAAAAATTATTTACTGGGGGTGCGGATCAGGCGTTAAACCATATTTTCAAAGGGTGCAGTCAGGTTTTTGCCTAAAACACACATTAAGTTTTTTTTTTTCAAGCGATGTAGCCGCCCACCCATAGTAACATATAGGTCTGCCGCCCTGGCTACATCATATACTTTTTTATTCCATTATAACTTATGTACTTACACATCTCCCGCTTCATATGGCTTTCCAAGTAGGCAGCATAGACATTTTACTTGACATGTTTTTAAAGTAAATGTCATAGCAAAAGGCAATAATGTATGAACAATTGAACATCATTGACAACATTAAATGGCGAAACTAATATTTTATCTTTGTTCAATGCAGTGGTACAAACATTAGGGAATAGTGGACCCGGGGTGGGGAATTTTTTGTACGTGATGGAATATGTTCACGCGTGGAACTTGTATGGCGTTAAACTTTTGATGCGTTATCTTTAAAAAGTTGTGAGGGAAATTGTTGGTTGGGGGGAAATTGTTGGATATGGTGGTGAGTGTTGGACATTTCCACTAAAAAATGTTGTGAGTGTTGGAATAAAGCTCGATGACGTGGCGGAACTTGATTGGAAGTTGTGAGTGATAAATGTGTGGTGAGTGATAACCACCCCTACCCCCTTAGGAGGCATATAAACCTTGAAGACACAACTTTAACTTCTTTAAAAAGAGAAAGACAACCCGACACTTTTAAACGACAAACAAACTGGATCATGTTGTATCATGTGTCATGAAAATATGTAGCTATGTAGTGCCATCAGTTGTGCTTTGATATTTTTATAAATCGATGGTATTGCGCACCCATTCACTTAATTAGCCTTGCGAACCAGCTAGAAACGAGGATTAAACTTGTATCTAAAAGAAGTTCTATGGGTTTGAATCATCGTCGTCGATAACATTCCAACGATTCTTGATGATCTCTTTGTCTTTATGTGTTAGAAGATTTAAGGATTTGGTTTATAAATGTATCTAAACTTTATGGATTAAATAAGAATACTGACCGTATATGAGATAATTTATAGGGAACATGTGATGCATATTCACATTTGATTTGAGGAATTGCGTTTCTCCGCATAACATGAGTTTCTATGATAATACACGATGACAATGTTATATGCGATAGTGGGTTAATGTAAGATGGAAATTTAAGCAATAACTAGTATTAAGGGCCCCCTCGTTGCGGCGGGGGCATAGACCGTGCCAAGTAGCACTAATGCTACACAACTACAAGCGACCAACAACACCGGAAAAGCTCGTAAAAACAAAATAAATAAAAAGGAAAAATAAAATCGAACGAAAAGCATACATAAAATCGTTGAACCGCGTATGCTAGTTGCGACATGTTAATGCGAAGAAATTAGACTGAAATATAAAAATAGAAAAGAGTAACTAAGTCGATCTAAGACAACGCGTGTTGCGACGAACCTGTCAAACAGGGAAAATAAACGCGTTGTGACGGTGTTGTCAAATGGGGAAAATAGTCAAAAAAAAAAAAACTTTGAAACCCACACGTACGTTACGGCGTGTTTACTCACAAAATTAGAACGAAACGTAAAACAAAAAAATTGCAAAAGATGAAAAATACGTGTATCAAGTTGAAAATAAAAATGTTTTGGGGTTAAATTGCAAAACATGAAAAGTTTTTGGTTAAAAGTAAAAAAAAAAAAAAAAAAAAAACCAAAAGCTTAAATTGCAAAAAATGTAACCCATTGGGTTAGAAGTGAAAAATTAAATTTTTTTTTTGAAACACTCCCTATGCATGGAGTACACTCCATAAAGCCTAAATATCTTTCTAATTTATAAGATGGTAATGTGTGACATGTGAGTAAAGTAGATACATGATACATTAATCCTCGGTGATTTCTTTCTAAAATGACAATAAGAGTATATATTATCTAAAAAATAATTACTAGTGAATTAAGTGGTAACTCGATCTGTTTTTACTTAAAAAAAATCAAGCTGATCTGAAGTTATAAATCGGTTCTCAAAAATTTTTGAGTGTTGCCTAAATATTCTGTGGTTTTCGTTAAAAATCATTTGTGTATATATGTGTAAAGGCACTTTAAAAAAGCTTATATTTGTTCAATCTCATTTTATAGTCTAAACTAGTTTTCTGTTATTAAAGATTTATATACGTAAATGACGAGCTTTTCAAGGCCTAAACGGAATATGAAATCTCGTATAGCAAAAAGGTGAGAGGAATTTACGAAAATGGCCAAGAATAAAGTTGACTTACTAAAATAGCCAGCTCATGCGTCGTTGGAACGGGGCATCCCCTTCTTATGTGTCTTTCAGGCCCGGCTCAAAGGCTGTGCAGGCCGTGCAACCGAGCAGGGCCCAAAAACTTTTAGGGCCCATAATTTTTTTCGTTTTGTTTATATAAAAGTATTATAGTTAGAATAAAAACAAAGTGCATGTTGTAGTCCGAATGGTTCTGCGCTTCCCCTTTAATATTAAGTCTCCAGTTCGACACCAACAATCCATCTGTTTTTTTCATATTTTTTTGGTTTCATGGTTGGGCCCTGAAGCCCATTCAGGGCATTATTAGACTTATAAATAAATTTAAATAATCTGACAACTATTATTATTACTATTATTATTAATGATTTTAATAAATTAGACTGGTTTATTATTATAAAAAATAACTTTTGTTACTGAATTTATGGACCAAAAACGTTAAAGACCAAGTGTTTTTGTCAACCAAATTCATAAACCCAACTATTTTATTGTGTAATGGATTAATGACTTAACTCAAATTAATAAAGAAACATAATCGATTAATGAATAGGGCCCAAATTTTTTATCTTGCACAGGGCCAAATTCTTTTTTGTGATTTTCGGAGACGGCCCTGGCGTCTTTACTTCTTTAAATGGATGTGTGCATGGATGAAGCAGCAAGTACGAAAATAGGATGAGTCACAGATGCATGGGATGAGTCACGGACGCATTAGATGAGTCACAGACGCATGGGATGAGTCGGCAACGCATGGGATGCCTCAAACGGACGCATGGGATGATGGGATGAGTCACAGACACATGGGATGCCTCAAAGCTACTAAATGTAAATTTTATGAGTCACGGAGACATGGGACACATGGGACGCATGATGTCACTGAGACATGTGTCACTTCTACATTGGCGGACGCATGAATGACCCTGCAGACGCATAAGCTCTCTCGTAATCAGTGATGCCCTGCTCCACCGATGCATGAGCTGACCATTTTGGTAAGTCAAACATTTTCTTGGCTATTTTCGTAAATTTCTCAATAGGTGAAGTTAATCCTAACACAATCCGTCTTCATCATCCAAGTTTGAAACCGATAAACCCGAGAGTTTAGAGTCAGGAACTCAAAAAGAAATTTATATTAAACCTGTTTCTTTGGTTCCAACGTACACAGAAATCCTCAACAGCTTTTTGTTCATACTGTTTTTTTTTTTTTTAAATTCACAATAATATATAATGTTTTCATTTAAACCTATAACTAGTTACATATTTATAAAAGAATGTGAAAACTTAATTACATTCACCTACCTACCACATAACTTTCATCACCAAACAATAAAAAAAACTTAATTATATTCATCTACCACCGAACTTGAAAAAAAAAATTAAAAAAAAAATGTTACATTTTTTCTTACAAATACCCACCCTCTTTTCACAAACGCTAGCAGCCCACTTATTAACATTTACCACCAGTTCTAGGGGTGTTCAAAAAAATCCGAATACGAAATATCCGAAAACCCGTATCCGAAATATCCGAATTTTCGGATTCGGATAGTGATTTTGAGAATTTTCGGATAATCGGATTATCCGAAAATATCCGAAAATTTAATTTTTATTTTTTTCGGATATCCGAATATCCGAAAATATCCGAAGTATCCGAAAAATATCCGAAGTATCCGAAAAATATCCGAAATATCCGAAAAAATATCCGAAAAATATATCCAAAATTTATATTCGGATAACCGAAACTATCCGAAAAATCTGGTTCCAAATATTAAAAAATAATAAAAAAATAAAAATTAAATAAAAAATTGGATATTCGGATATCCGATTAGATATCCGAACCCGAATCCGAAAATCGGATATCCGAAATTTCGGATTAGGGTTCGGATGTCAATATTTCACTATCCGAAATTTCGGTTCGGATATCCGATTTTCGGATATCCAAAAACCGGATTATCCGATCTTGAACACCGTCCAGTTCTCATTATCCTACCTACTTACCCACCGGCGTGCAATGCTTCAAATAAAGTTTGCTTTCATTGCAGGTGATGTAGTTTTCTTTCATTATTCTAATTAGTATACAACGACCGAAACTTTATAAACCCTAAATAGAAATTGGTGTGGTGTTTTCAATAATTTCAGTATTCGGATCATGTACTCTGCCGTACACGACATCATCGATGAAGAACAAACGTTAAAGACAGGGAAAGGATGCTTCTGCATTGTCCAATCATAACATGTGTTACAAGTGGAGTAGACTACTTTCATAACTACTACGGTTAGTTTTATTCTTTAATTGTTATTGTGAATTGTGATATAGTTGAGGCGTGTCTCGGCAACAACATAAAAGAAAGCAACACAAATATGCTTAAACGTGAAAAAAAGAACAATAAGAAAAAGTTTGTAACCCAAATATGTTTAAATGTAAACTAAAAACAACTATTATTAAGCTCCTCTTGTTGCGGCGGGAGGCTTAAAACCGTGCCAAGTAGCATCAATGTCACACCGTGGTGAACGTCCACCAACACCGGAAAGCTTGTAAAATAAAATAAATAAAAAATGAAAAAATATAAAACGAAATGAAAAGTAGGCACGTTGAAACATGTACGCCCGTTGCGGCATGTTAATGCACAAAAAATAGACCGAAATGTAAAACACAACACGACCGTTAAACGGGAAAAATAGATGTAAATACGTTGAACCACAAACGCATGTTCGACATGTTAACTTGACAAATTTATACCAAAACGTAATCGCAAAATATGTAAAAGATGATATGTATATGGGACCAAAGTAGGAAATTAGTAAAATGTTTGGGTTAAATGTGATTATAATTACTTTATAAAATTATACACACTAAGCATTATGTGCAATACAACCATCCACAAAAAATTGGCTAAGCATCATGTACAAATCCATTATACATAAACAACTTGCAAATTAATAGTATATAAATATGACTAAATAGTATTATAAAAAAAAGCAAAATATTTTATAGTTATCAAAATAAAACGGCTCTAGACTAATTCTAAAGGGTGAGGGTATTGATACATCCCTACTTTTTATGTGCACATCCCCCTAGAGGCAGCGTATAGGCCAATAAGGGGTGTATATGGTGTGAAAGCATTAAATGTGTCAGAAAAAGTGAATTTATACGACTCTCATTGCCCTATGAGCGGCGTATAAGATTGTGGTAGTTGAAGCATTAAACCCTATACACCTCTCATTGCACTATGAGCGGCTTACATGTACGACTTTTGATGAATATAATTACTAACATTCAGGGAGTTCAGTCCGAAAAAGTGTGAAAAGGTAACCCCGTATACGTGCTTATTGACCTATACGCCACTTATCGACCGAGAAAATGTTATTTATCCAAGCATACGGGAACTATTTCATTCAGATGTTCAAAACTCACAAAATACCAAAGAAAATGATGAAAATTCTCAAATAAAAACGTCGGTTGAAACCGTGAAGCATAAAGATGTCGTTTTGGGACATTGGTAATGTTTTTGGCGAAGATTCGAACCAGTCATACGTCTCTGAAAGTGTTTGTTTATCCGGCGTTGATCGAGGTGAGGAGGAGGTCGTATACGTGCCTCGTTGTGATGACGGGGGTGTGCGTCCCGTGTTACCTGATTTGAACCAGGTGTTCGTAGAGGAGACGGAACCATCTTACATTGACAAAAGTTATTCGCGACACAAATACGGGACTTACCATTCGTATATGGAAACCAACACAAGTTAGAGTATGAGGAAGGTGCTAAGGACTTTGATGAATTCGTATATGGAAACCAACACAAGTTAGAGTATGAGGAAGGTGCTAAGGACTTTGAGGAAAATGATAACGAGGTCAAGGAAGGTGCTAACGACTTTGAGGAAAATGATAACGAAGTCGAGGAATGTGCTAAGGACTTTGAGGAAAATGATAACGAAATCGAGGAAGGTTTAATGCACTTTGAGGAAGGTGTTGACGACGACGAAGTTGCTAACGGGGAAGGTGTTGACGACTACGAACGTGCTAACGAGGAAGGTGCTAACGAGTAAGGTGCTAATGACGAGAAAAAAACTAAAAAGGTATGACATAACCGTCAATTACGTGTTATATAATTTTTATATAATTTTAGAGTGAAAAAAATGATTTTGTATACGTGTTATTCGTTTTATATAATTTTTATTAGGTATAAGAAAACTAGAAAATGTATGACCTTATCCGACCTTAACCCGAACCCGACCCAAAATTTCATACAAACCCGAAAATTGTGTCATACCTATTAAACCGATTTTGTTATCATTTTGGTGAAATATTTTATATATTCTGGTGAAATAATTTGTTAAAAATAGATTAGTCAAACATTTTGTAATCTATATAAGTGTTGACAGTTGCGGATCTAGAAATTTTTTCTAGTGGGTTCATTGTTTCAAGATGCTCCAATTTCATAGGACTGGACATAAAAACTTTCGGGTTGGTTTGACGATTCGGGTCGGGTTAGGTTCATCATTACATAATAAAAAAACGATACAATCAGTGGTGGACCCAACATCTTTTCTTACGGGTCTACCTTTTTCGATGGTCAAATTTCTCAAAACCAAGCGTAGGGGTGAGCATATCGTAACCATAACTGATAACAAAACCATAACCACACCAAATTTAATCGAAAACGATATAACCTAACCATTAACCGTATGGGTGACTTTTTCCTAGCCCATGATCACCTAATATGGAACACATGGCATTCACTTGGTTAGTGTACTATACTAAATCATAGATGTTACCAAAATTCAACATTGTATGCAAATAAAACTTTGATTAGCAAACACATGAAGCAAGAAATGAGAAAGTTATTGATTAGCAAACACATGAAGCAAGAAATGAGAAAGTTATGAGTGTGAAGTGATCTTGAAATAACATTCACATATTGCAGATTATACACAAATGTAGATTATACAATATTTCTAATCAATATCAAATTGCAGATTATACACAAATACACACTAAATTCCTATAAAAATATTGATTAAAAGACTCATTAAAGAAATTAGAAAACCTCATATCGACAATTATCACATGAATGTCTAATCTTAACAGGAACCTTATTCTGATCCATTGATTCCTTACACCTCCAAATAGTGCCAATGTGATTCCAGTTTTTTTTTTTTTTGACCAACCAAAGAGAATAAATTTCATTAAAACAAACAGGCAACCTTAGCAAGAAGCTGTTCAAGGTAATAATATTAACTACTGTTAGAAGAAAGAAAAGCTAATAAGTGGAACAAATTTCAGTAACTATTTAAATATTTATTCTTGTTGAACAATTTTTCATAACCAGAGCGATAATTAGAGTTCAGTGAGTTGAACATTCAAAAATTTATTGTTAATCATTTAATTAACTGTTTCAAATTGTTTTGATAGACGTAAGGATGGCAATGGGTCGGTTCCCAAACCCAAACCCGGTTAGAAAAGCTTGTCCCAAAACCCGTCGGGTTTCTAGGGGGTATCATATATCTATATAAGGGTTGTATCATATGTATACATAGTTAAAAATATAAAAGAAATTATGTCGGGTATACAATCGGGTAAAAGGGTACACTTTATCGGGTAATCGGGTCGGGTAAACGGGTATATCACCAACACCAAATCCCAAACCCGCGAAAAAAATTATCCCAAACCCGATTATTCGATAAAAAAATAAGTCGGGTTTCGGGTTTGGTTGCCATCATAGACGATATTTTTTGAATATTTCAACCTGATTGTATCAAATTATTTAGGAAGGAGCACCTCCAATTATCTAAATCTGATTGTATCAAGTTATATAAACAAGAGAAGAAAAATAGTGAATCATCGGGGAAGACAAAGAGTGGGAAAACCTACATACGGTGTAATCTAGAAAAAAATCCATGATATCTTGGCCAATCTACCGGAAACAAAAAAAAGTTATAGAGGAGACCCCTTTTGTAGGTCTTCTATATTTGGCGAAGTCGAATGTGAGTCAAATCAATAGTGTTATCAAGACAATAGCTCATCATTTTCTCTGTGATAAAATGATAATAGTACGTAAGGGGGCTGAGAACCAAGAGTTTCCAATTACAGATGGGGACTTTTCAACTGTCATGAGTATACAAAATGGCAAGGATCCGTTAGTTGCTGAAAACCCGAAATTGGATCTTGATCTCGTACAAAAATTCTGCATATTAAATAAGGGAAATAAGTACAAAGAAATTTGCCCAACCAAGATTGAGAAAGTACTTATCGATTCCGATGAGAAGGATGTGATATCTATAAAGCAAGCTTTTTCTTTATTAGCTATGTATTTCCTTGTTTGTCCCACCGCACGGGGTAAACTTGGAAAGAATATGCTTTACTATGTGCAGGATGTCAATAGGCTTTCCGAACAGGATGTCAATAGGCTTTCCGAACAACCATGGGTGTCACTTGCCATGGAAACTCTCAAGAATGGCATCAGAAGCTACCAAGAAGGGAAATGGGCACAAAAGAATATAGGGGGTGTGTCTTGTTTTTGCAATTATACTGCATGCAGAAGAGTGGGTTTTTAGTTCAAAATATTAATAAAGATACGACTGAAGAGTTTTCCATCAAATAGATGGTTAGTAAAAATGTGGGCGGTTATTTATTGTTTATTAGTATTGTGAACTTTGTAATCCTTTCAACTAATTCCCCCTTTTTACAGAATGATTATGCTAGTGGAAATGTGATGATGGAAGCTAACAAGAAGCTCGTAGCTGATAAAATTTGTAGAAACTTGAAGAGTGTCTATTTTTATCAAGGCTGAATACGAAATAATGGACCTGCATAAACTGTTGGATCTCAATACATTCACAGAGAACCGTGTGAATAAGTTTTCAGCACAACAGTCCTTAGAGTCTATTGGTCCATTCAATGTCCGTAGTTCAACCATTTGTGCTAGAGAAAAGAAACTTCTTCAATGGGTCTATAATGAAGATGAGAAACTTGAACAGGAATGGGTAGCATCTTTGCATAATGGATTGGCTATCACCAAGTCGGAAATGAGACGCTATTTGAATCAACACTCATTTCTTTCTGATACAATCGTAAGCTATGTTGCAGAATATTTGTGTGCTCGAGCATTTGACTCGTCGCCAAATCCAAAGCGTTGGTATTTTCCAACTTTGTTTGAGGTTTGTTTGGTCAACATTTTTGAAAATAGCAATAATTATAAATAGCAATAAATATATGTGGCTTATGAAATCTCATTTATATTTGTGCAGATTGTGACTAGAAAGAAGGATCGAGATATGAAAAAAATCTTGTGAACAACATAAGTTGACTCGATTAAAGAGGACACCATCAGTGGACTTGAATTTTGGAGAAGTAGAGCAGGTATTTTATGAAATGTGGTTATATCAATGAATAGGCCTGTAAACGAACCGAACGTTCATGAACTGTTCGTGAACTTGTTCGGTGGGAAGTTTGTTTATGTAATAAACGAACGAACACGAACAAATTTATTTGTTCGTTTAGTTAAATGAACGAACATGAACACACGTGTTGTTCGTTCATTAATGATGTTTATGTCTTTTTATGTTTGGTCATGTATGTTTGTTTGTATTGTTTTATGTTTGTTAAATGATGTTTGTTTATGTTCATTAAATGTTCATTTAGGTTTTAAACGAACAAACATAAACGAACACGAACATTCCCATAAACGAACATGAACACACGTGTTATTCGTTCATTAATGTTCGTGAACGTTCATTCATTTATGTTCGTTATGTTTGTTCGTTTATGTTCGTTCGTTTATGTTCGTTTATATGTTAACAAATACATATGGAGTTATATGTATACAAATATGAAATTAAAAGAAGTTTTCTATATGTTCATTTATGTCTGTTTATGTCTTTTTGTGTTTGGTCATGTATGTTTGTTTGTATTGTTTTATATTTGTTAAATGATGTTTGTTTATGTTCATTAAACGTTCATTTAGGTTTTAAACGAACAAACATAAATGAACACGAACATTCCCATTTTCTTAATGAACGAACACGAACACAAAAATGTGTTCGATTATAGGTCCATGTTTGTGTTCGTGTTCGTGGTCGGTTAAAGTTAAATGAACAAACACGAACATGCCTTTGTTCGTGTTCGTTCGGTTCGTTTACATGCCTATCAATGAATATTATGCAAAGGTTGATTCTAATGTTTTTTTTCTTATTATTAGTTCTTTGTTCCCGTGATTGGTGATGGACACTTCAATCTAGTTGTGGTGGACATAAAGACAAAGTCGCTAGAGTTGTGGGACCCGATCACTTTCCCTTGATTTCACCAATTTTGGTTAGTTACAAAACCTTAGTGTTGATGCACTACCTTATTGTCGTGTAGGCTTATGGACTAGAGGATACATTTGGATGGGAAAAAGGCACAAAATCAAACTTCAAAACATCTTTGGGTGATGTGCGACAGCAGGATGATGGGAAAGATTGTGGAATTTACGTGTGCCATTTCATGGTGTATCCGGATCTGGCCAAAACAAGGCATATGAGGTTAGGTCTACTTTTAAGTTTCTTTTTAGAATCATATTGGTACATACTTTATGTCACACCCCAACCGATGGCGGAAACATCGGGATGAGACGAAGTGTGTATAGATTGCTCGAGACTTCATAACACTATGTGACAATATTTATTTAATTCAAATTTTATTGCAATACTAAATTGTCATACAAGATTAAAATAAGAAATAACAACATTGTCTCAAATAACAACATAACATTAAAAGATAATATATTTTTAGGTGTGTATCTAGTCCACCCTAAACTTGTTTCATCTTGTAACATCACTTCATCAATTAACCTGCAACATGTATTAAAATAAAATCAACAAAAAGTTGGCGAGTATACAAGTTTGATTACATAGCATAATAGAATAAAAGCTCATATCCAACATAAACAATTATAAAAATAGTTTCAACCATGCTAGTTCACGCAGTCCAAGTGATAGCCCAAGTTTCCAATGCGTTAACGTGCTTATCCCAAAGTTTAACGGGAGTTTAAAAGATACATCCTAACAATACCCCTCGAATACAAATGGGGGAGGTGCATTACTCCTATAGCATATGCATAGTACTACTAATTGTTAGGGCGGAACTACACACAGGGATTAAACGTTCACATAGCACAAGATAGTATCAAGTATCACAAGTTTCATGTTTAAATGGATAGAGTAGGTTTCAAATAAGTTTCAAGTGTCACGTGTTTGAATATAGAATACATGTTGCATCCCAAAAGTGTTTAAAACAAAAAGGGATTCGAGTATACTCACAATATTGCATATACTTTCCGATTATCCAATGTGAGGAAGTTGACGAGTTTAGAAGGTTGAATATGTAGAGGCTAAAGTCCAAGTATGTTTAGAGTCGAGATTCGGGCTTAGATTCAAAGAATGACAAAGTATGTATTAGGAAAATATTCACTATGGTATTAGCACTTGTCTTGACGCTATGGTAATCCTTAAGGATTATATGTGATTTCATAGGTTCAAGACCTATTAGAATCGTGACAAGGAACTACACACATAGTGAGAAACTTATTAACTTGGTAGTAGATTTATATAATTACTATCAAGGGTTCGGTTTATAATATATACATAATGATAATATATACATAATTATAATATATCCATAATAATAATATACATATTAATAATATAATTAGCCACGTAGGAGGCGAGAGGTTAAACCTTCCACTTGTTTACCTCTTGGTGCCATATGAGTTATGTAGGAGGCGGGAGGTTGAACCTTCCACTTAGGAACCTCATAAGTATGTTTATGAATTAAAGGTACAATTATACTAAACAAAACATCAAGTGATGTGTGGATTTGTATGTAAGTTAGCCTAGGCTAACTAAGTAGTCACACCATCTTCAAGTTCAAGACTTGGCACCACTTGTGAGTCAAAAACTCTATTAAAACAGAAAGTTTAGAATGTTTAGATACTCTTATTAAGTGTAAAACAACTTTGGTTTGGCTTTACTAATCATACAATAGACTAGAAGCATAAGAACACAAGTTTGTTTGAAGTATGCAAGAGTTTAAGAAAGTTTCATGCAAAACAGAAAGTTTATGGACATTTTCGGGGCAATTCCAGGTCTGATTTCTCCCAGGAGAAGTCAAGGAATCAAACCCCATGATTATACAAACAAGTAGGAAAAAGAATCAAGTAATTTGGTTGAGTTTTGAGCAAGTTATGCTCACTTTTGCATGCAAGGGTGAATCTGCCCGAATTTCAACTTTGCAAGAGATTTGAGAGTGATTTAGGAGAGATTTGAGAGTTGTGCAAGAGTCTAAGGCCTTAGGGGAGGTGTATTTATAGATGGAAGGGGGTAGGTGGTGATCTAAATTGGTCAAATGGCTGCAAAATTAGGCAGGAAATGAGAAAAATGCTCATATTTTCGTTCAAATATAGTTGCTGATGTGAATAGTACCCTGCAGGGTACTATTCACGCTAACAGTTTTTTTTTAATACTATGGATTAAAAATAAGCACTTTTTATAAAAGGGACCTATACTAAAACCATTTCTAAAAATTATTAAAAATTCTTTTGTATAAAAATTTATTAGAAAAATAATTTTTCTAATAATTTTTCTTTGTATAGTTTTTCGGTTTCTTATAAAAATCTTGTGTTTACCCTTTAACAATGTGATAAAAAAATGTATTACCATTATGATTAACGCCTTGAAAAGTTAAAATACAAATATGAAAATACGAGGCGTTACAGTCTCCCTTACTTTAGGAAATTTCGTCCCGAAATTTATTCAGATGGAAGACTTGAAAGGGTTTTAGCAAACAGAAGAGGATTGTTTAAAATTGAGGCATTGGAGTTTGAGACAACAGAGTATAATTGAGGTATAAGGGTAAACGATTGATCTAATAACGATCATGAGTATAAGAATAGCATAAGTGTTGGATAGATGAACGCAGTGTATTTAGAATGAAGTCTCGTCGTGGATAATCGGATATAATACGTTGTGAGTTGTCTAAGGTTGTATTCAGCCTAAATAGGTCTGTAAAACACTGAATTTCTCATGACACGTTTTACGAAAGTTTGGTAACGTGGTGAAAATACTTATATCATATTTTGACCATGTTACGTCCGTTACGCATTCGGTGTCATGTTACGCTCCATGTCTTACCATACACAGTAGTACACTCTATGGTTCTCATACGCCTATCACTATAATCCCGTGTGCACCTGTGATTATATTGATCGTCGCATGATCTGCACAGCTTGTACTAGTTATGTATGAATTAGGGTATACATAATAAAAATTTTAAGAATGTGTATGTGTATAAGAATAAAGTATGTAAGCAAGTCCATGCTTAAGTATGTATAGGACCCACGTAAGCGAATCACTCGGATTACGCTCGCGTATTGGTACAAATGTATGAATCATGAATAGTATAAGCATAAGTATAAGTTTAAGTATGAGTATGCACGTAACACGTATGAGTAGTATGAGTATACGTATAAGCATGAAACATATGAATATAAGTATAATCATGAAACGTATGAATATAAATATAAATACGAGCATAAGTATAAAATGTATTGTTATGAGTATGAGCATGAGTGTGAGTACGGCTACTAATGATTGCGTGTATAGTATTAATTGAAACATGGCAAATTTAAGCATGTAAAACAATCATGAAAATTTATGATGTGAACAAATTACATTTGAAACACGTCATGTAATGGATCAATTTCAGGCTCAAAATTATCAGGTAGTGGTGGTAGTGGATCCAGTTGCATACGAGCAGCTAGCATGCTTTCCAACCATTAATTTCTTTCAGTCAGCTCTTGTACTTGCCGTGACAAATCTTGATTCTGATTGTTTAACCTAGCCATTTCAACTACCATTTGATCTGGATGTAGATCCATTTGAGGCATCGTACTTGGGCCTGCTATATCAGTTGGTGGTAGTTGTTCTACTTCGTTCAATAGTGCTTGGAAAGACTGTGGCAAATATGATTCAGATGTTAACTGTTCTTGGAGCATCAAGTTTTCATAAGTTTCTTGCAATGTTGGATCTTCCTCAATAACTATCGGTGAGGAGCTTGGTAAGAAGTTTGGTGCTAATGGTTGGGATAAGTTAGTTGGAATATGTTCTTGTATGCAAGGCAGCTCTGGTTGCATATCAAAACGATGAAAAGACGATGGAGGAAATTGCAACCATGATTGTTGTAGATTTGGTGTGGAGGTACTGTTTAAGACAAATGGAGCTCCCCCCGACTGAGATGGTTGAGTCGGGGTTCGCCTAATGAGGTTACAATTTACAATCCCAGGTGCCTTTGGTGGAGATAGTTCCTGGATAATCTGGTCACTTAATACACCCAATTATTTAGCTATTCTAGTGATGTAAGAACCCCCCATGAGACTTTTCAGGGGGTGTGTTTGTTGACTAGAAAAATACCCAGCAAGCTCGTGGGCAATATTACAAGGAATTCGCTCAAAAATACTATATAAATAGAAGACTTCGGTGGTACTAACCCTTCGTTGATTAATTTCGCGCCCCGTGATAGTGTTGGCTAAAACAAGGTGCATATACCGATAACGAGAGTCTTCAAAGTTTACAGAATTATTGTTGCCGCACCATGCCTTTGATGCATGGCGTTGCCAATACTTTTTCATTGTCGCGTAGGTATAGATGGTTAATGCCCTGGTGAAAACGGGTTGTGTAACTTCTTCATTGGTATATATACCCAGACGAACTGCGAATTCTGTTAATGACATGTTAAAATGTTGTCCACAAAGCCGAAAATGAATGGATTCTTCGGTAAGACCTCTATTAGATTTGTAATAGAAGGTGGACAAGAATTCATATACTAGTTCATCATATGATGGCTCTAAGATGTCGAAGAAACGGCGCCAAGGTGTATTGTGTGGTAGTAGTCTTGCCAGTGAACCAGTGGGGTCAACCATTCCTATTCGATGCCAATCAATGCCGCTAATGGTAAAAACTTCAAAATTCTTGAGTTTCTGATACTTCTCACGAGTGGGTAGCTCAGCAAACCGAAGGAATGGATGAGTTCCTGCTGCACTTGAGGATTCAGCATGTGCTACTGGGAAGTATGCCATTTGAAAATTGGGTTTAAGTGGTGAGTTTCTCCGGCGGGTGTGTGAGTGATATGTAGTTTAAGAAGGTGTTGCGGTGATGTGAGAAGGTAGAACGGTTTGGTTTTTATAGATCATGCAATTCCCGTAAAACCTGGAAATGCTGTATGATGAGCCGCAAAGGTGCTACCAAAAGTCTAGGTTCACATTGATCGATAAGATGGAATCGCGGACTCCAATCAATTACCGAGAAATCAGGAGCCGGAAAGAAAATCGGCGACGATAAGTTTGAAAAAGGACGCAGTACTAAAAAAAAAAATTTTAACAAATGATTTGTTGATGTTGAAAGGCGTCTTTAGTAAAATGACCGTATAATATCTATGAGATCTTATAACTATATGAAGATGAAAGTCTTTTGTATGGTGACATAACGTGAGTGTATGTTTTAGTGATCAAGTCGAATATGAAGTTCATATAAGCAATAATTTCATTGGACCGATTAAATTGATAGGGTAATGTAATGATTTTAATCCTACTATGGTTCAATTAAAATTTTATTTCTGAAATGAGTACAATAAACATGACAAATCATACCCTTATCATCAAACAAATGAAATACACGGTAAAACAACGAAAATATCCAAGAATAAATATGAACCAATTTCTTCTAATGGAAGGCAAAAATCAAGTAGTGCAGTATCACGATCAGTACTCCAGCAAACACAAGAGCCGGATGAATCATCCTTAATATTATTTTCAAAAACATTGAAGGGAGTGAGAAGGGAGAGTGTTTTGTTATGAATAAAATGAGATTTGTTGATTTAGTATTTATAGGGGGAAATATAGTCGTTTGGCAACGGCTATATAGCCGTTGTACACACACACACACACACACACACACACACACATATATATATATATATATATTTTACAAATTGACTAAAGATTTAAGTGTAAAACTAAATCGTGTGGTGAAACGTTTAGGATATGTTTAAGAATCTCGTGTAAATGAGTTAAGTGAAAATAGGTTGTAGGATAGAAAGTACGCTTGATAAACAACGTATTTTGAAATCGTATACGTATGTATTTTGAATAATGATAAATAATTTAGGTATAAAACATAATCGAGTTTGTATAATAAGATATTTGGAAGAAACGTGTTGGTAATGATCACCTAGGTAAGGGAATCACCCCTAACTCGTTAGTGAAGTCATTTTAAGAAAAAGGGAGTGAAGTTAATCGTCAAGGTAAGGAAATCACTCCTATCTCGATGATATATCTCCACTTATTGTTACAAAGAATATGAATTTAAATTATAAGAAATCATGCATATGTATAAGTGTATAAAAATTTTTTTAGTATGATGTGTGTGTAAAAAAAAAATCGAAAGTAAAATTCGAATTTGAAAGATTGCATCGTATAAAATAAATAGTAGAGCACATGCTTGATTAAAAAATTTTTAGGATGGTTCCAAAACGGAACTTTGACTAACCAAAGTGGTCGAAAAGTCTTTCGAGTTTGAGGAGCATGCTTTGGCCTAATAGGTGAAATACTCTTGCCGACAAGTCGGTTAACGGTATTTACCCTTCCAGTTACTACATGTCCCCAAATCAATTGAAATTTCGAGACTTGGCGGGATTAATGAGAATCAAGGAGTGGAACTAGTCGACAAGGTGCGGGTTTCACCCCTAACTTGGCGATTTAGTATCCTAAGTGTGGTTGGTACTCGTCGGGTCAAAAGTTAATTTCGACGCTTTGACGAGGGTCCACTAGAATTTGAAATTTGAAATTTACCATTAAGATGTGGATTTCACTCCTAACTTAATGGTATAATTTCGTGTAAAAAAATAGAATTAAGCGGAATGAAAGTCGTTTACCAAATTGTGGGTTTCACGCCTATTTTGGTAAACTCGTCTCGTTCGTACGATATGAGTGTTGTTGGATTTAGAATAATCGAGTAAAATGCATAGGAAAAATGTAAGTCAAAGAAGTACACAAACAAGTATAAACACATAAGGAAACATATTAAGAATGGTATGTAAAAAATGAAATAATAAAACATGTATTCACAATAAGTATAGCATGTCATGTATTAACACATAAGTGATGTACATGTCTAAAAGATCAAAAGCGGATAAATAAGAGGTAAATAAGCTAACATGCAAGTAGTTTCAAGTAAAATATAAGAATAAAGCTCTAAAACTATAGACTAGGTAAAAGGATTCCTACTTTTCCTAATTCCCTATAGTTATGGCTCTGATACCAATCTGTCACACCCCAACCGATGGCGGAAACATCGGGATGAGACGAAGTGTGTATAGATTGCTCGAGACTTCATAACACTATGTGACAATATTTATTTAATTCAAATTTTATTGCAATACTAAATTGTCATACAAGATTAAAATAAGAAATAACAACATTGTCTCAAATAACAACATAACATTAAAAGATAATATAATTCTAGGTGTGTATCTAGTCCACCCTAAACTTGTTTCATCTTGTAACATCACTTCATCAATTAACCTGCAACATGTATTAAAATAAAATCAACAAAAAGTTGGCGAGTATACAAGTTTGATTACATAGCATAATAGAATAAAAGCTCATATCCAACATAAACAATTATAAAAATAGTTTCAACCATGCTAGTTCACGCAGTCCAAGTGATAGCCCAAGTTTCCAATGCGTTAACGTGCTTATCCCAAAGTTTAATGGGAGTTTAAAAGATACATCCTAACAATACCCCTCGAATACAAACGGGGGAGGTGCATTACTCCTATAGCATATGCATAGTACTACTAATTGTTAGGGCGGAACTACACACAGGGATTAAACGTTCACATAGCACAAGATAGTATCAAGTATCACAAGTTTCATGTTTAAATGGATAGAGTAGGTTTCAAATAAGTTTCAAGTGTCACGTGTTTGAATATAGAATACATGTTGCATCCTAAAAGTGTTTAAAACAAAAAGGGATTCGAGTATACTCACAATATTGCATATACTTTCCGATTATCCAATGTGAGGAAGTTGACGAGTTTAGAAGGTTGAATATGTAGAGGCTAAAGTCCAAGTATGTTTAGAGTCGAGATTCGGGCTTAGATTCAAAGAATGACAAAGTATGTATTAGGAAAATATTCACTATGGTATTAGCACTTGTCTTGACGCTATGGTAATCCTTAAGGATTATATGTGATTTCATAGGTTCAAGACCTATTAGAATCGTGACAAGGAACTACACACATAGTGAGAAACTTATTAACTTGGTAGTAGATTTATATAATTACTATCAAGGGTTCGGTTTATAATATATACATAATGATAATATATACATAATTATAATATATCCATAATAATAATATACATATTAATAATATAATTAGCCACGTAGGAGGCGGGAGGTTAAACCTTCCACTTGTTTACCTCTTGGTGCCATATGAGTTATGTAGGAGGCGGGAGGTTGAACCTTCCACTTAGGAACCTCATAAGTATGTTTATGAATTAAAGGTACAATTATACTAAACAAAACATCAAGTGATGTGTGGACTTGTATGTAAGTTAGCCTAGGCTAACTAAGTAGTCACACCATCTTCAAGTTCAAGACTTGGCACCACTTGTGAGTCAACAACTCTATTAAAACAGAAAATTTAGAATGTTTAGACACTCTTATTAAGTGTAAAACAACTTTGGTTTGGCTTTACTAATCATACAATAGACTAGAAGCATAAGAACACAAGTTTGTTTGAAGTATGCAAGAGTTTAAGAAAGTTTCATGCAAAACAGAAAGTTTATGGACATTTTCAGGGCAATTCCAGGTCTGATTTCTCCTAGGAGAAGTCAAGGAATCAAACCCCATGATTATACAAACAAGTAGGAAAAAGAATCAAGTAATTTGGTTGAGTTTTGAGCAAGTTATGCTCACTTTTGCATGCAAGGGTGAATCTGCCCGAATTTCAACTTTGCAAGAGATTTGAGAGTGATTTAGGAGAGATTTGAGAGTTGTGCAAGAGTCTAAGGCCTTAGGGGAGGTGTATTTATAGATGGAAGGGGGTAGGTGGTGATCTAAATTGGTCAAATGGCTGCAAAATTAGGTAGGAAATGAGAAAAAAACTCATATTTTCGTTCAAATATAGTATAGGTCCCTTTTATAAAAAAGTGCTTGTTTTAATCCATAGTATTAAAAAAAAAAAAAAACTGTTAGCGTGAATAGTACCCTGCAGGGTACTATTCACGCTAACAGTTTTTTTTTTTTTTTTAATACTATGGATTAAAACAAGCACTTTTTATAAAAGAGACCTATACTAAAACCATTTCTAAAAATTATTAAAAATTCTTTTGTATAAAAATTTATTAGAAAAATAATTTTTCTAATAATTTTTCTTTGTATAGTTTTTCGGTTTCTTATAAAAATCTTGTGTTTACCCTTTAACAATGTGATAAAAAAAATGTATTACCATTATGATTAACGCCTCGAAAAGTTAAAATACAAATATGAAAATACGAGGCGTTACACTTTAAGCTGAGGCGGTGGACTTTTGGTGCGCTTCAGTGCGACTCGATGCATTTCTAGGGGCCATTTAGGCTAAATATTACTTTTTAGCTATCTTTATGACTATTGTTTCCTAGGTATGTTTGATTTCATATGATTATGGCCAAAAAGTCAAATTAGCCTTGAAGGAAAAACGACTCGAGACGCGATTCCGTTCTTTCAAACCTTGCTAATTATGACACATCTATTTGATATTGCAGTGGCACTCAGCTGAAGAGAGATGCCATCTTGCTATTCGAATATTAACATCAAAAGATAATTGCTGCTTGCAATATATAGAATAAATGAGTTCAGCCTTCAATGAAAGTGAAGTGGTCTCTTTACCTGAAAAAGAAAATGAAGTGGTCTCAGTTAAGGAAACGGGAAAGAGGAACTCAGGAAATCTTAATTAGCAAACAGCTGGTCGGCGGGAACTCAAACAGCTTGGTCACGATGTTGCATCTGTAGATTTGAATGGACCTAGACTCAAAAGATCAAAGAAATCTTAGGTAATTTGACCATAGTTTGACACATTGTTAGTAATGGGCATAACTGCTGTTTAAGGGCACAATTGGTATAGGGCATAATTGGTATTAGGTAATTTGACCACAGTATGACACAGTTTTACACCATTGCTGTTGTTTGACTTTAAAAGTCAAACTTCACAATATATGGGCATAACTGGTATACGGGCACAATTGGGTGATTAAAAACATAACTGGTATAACGGCATAATAGTTTTACACAGTTTAATACCATTAGTGCAGTTTGACTTTAAAGTCAAACTGCACAATATTGCACATAATAGGTATAAGGGACATAATAGACATAACTGGACTTGTATAATGCATTGTATAATACCATTAGTGCAGTTTGACTAAATAAAAGTCAAACTGCAAAATCAATACAAACTTCCCAAATCAGTTCTATAAAATGGGCAATAGAAGGGCAATCTGGTCAATAATTTGTGCAGAGTATGAGAATGTGAAGGGTTTTTTGGGATTTTGATCGTTTTGTAGTACTACTGGAATAAATTAAAAGAGAAGGACGAAAATGCGTTGTTAAACTTGAATCAGAACCGACCCGACCCAAAAGTCAGAACCGAATGACATTTGGTCGGGTCGGTTTCGGTCGGGTTCAGTTCGGTTTTCGGGTTTTTGCTTTCATGCTCATCCCTGGGTCAGGAACCGAACCGACCCGACCCAAAAACCAAAACTACAAGAAATTCAGATTGTTCAATCGATTGTCTAATTTGTTCAAAGGCATAAGGTTACATTATTTATTGCTTTTTTTTTTTCATGTAGTCGTGTACAAAAGTTGCTATAGACTTTGTTTCTCCAGAGAACATAAAAGAATGTAATGTGATTATATTTTCCAACAAAAAATTGATTGAGAAACATACGTTTTCATGGAACAGATAAACAAGATGGTCTTGCATGCGATGGAACAATCTCTTACTGATATTGCGGCACTAATAAATAAATGACAGATTCGATCAAGAGAACCGGTGACAAGAATCAATGGTCTTTTTACGAGATGTTTGATTATCTTTGTTCTAGACACTTTATTTATTATTTATCAACTTAATGTCTCTACATATTGTTTTACATCGTAAACTAGAAGTACTCGTAAACTCAGGCACTAGAAGTACATATTTGCACACCCTACTTACTAATATATATTTTTTTATTTTAAGTTTTTATGCGACCGAAGCGACACACTAATGTGTCAGCGTCGTAAAGGTTGGTTCATTGCTCGATGATATAGTGCATAGTAGTCATAAAGTAAGAAGATGTACAATAATGCATGCAAGAACCTACCTTCTGTCGGGCTATGCATTGATTGACTTAAATAGTGCACATCATAAGGGGGTCGGGCCCCCCGTTATACAAAAACCATCACGAGTTATAACAAGTGATACACCACCGCCACTGCTACTCATCACTCGTGGATTTGAGCATGCTGACCCATGGGCGGACCTACCCTTGGTGATGGGTGGGCGGCCGCCCCCCTTACATAAAATTAGATGAAAAGAAAGATGTGAAGTTGATAAAACCTGAAAGTTATCTGTGTGCGTGAGTATAGCTTGCCTGAATAGTGGGAACTGCCAAAGAGGAAGAAGATAACTAACCTAATATGACTATTGGGCCTTTTGAAGTTAAAATGACAGCCCAATTATAATAAATCTTTATTTTTTTAGTTGAAGCATAGCCCAATTAAAGAGTAATATTTCGTAATATTGTAGAGTTGATCAGATCTTTGAATATAAATAAAAATATTGTAAAGTTGATCAGATCTTTGAATATAAATTAAAAGGGTATTAAAAGAAGCACACAATTGTTTTCTTGTTTTGTAGTATAAGATGGTGAGGAGAGTGTTAAGGCCAAGAAGAGAGCTTCGATCGTGAAAGAAGGCTGCCGCCAAAGACTAGAGAGGACTAGGGTTCGCAATGTGATGAGAAAAGGATTATGTGCAAGCCCCCCATGCATACCCGTACACAAAAGGGAATAGGTTGGGCTCGATTTGGGTTTAAGGACATTTGGGCTCGAAAAGCCCACATGGTTTCGAAGATTGTGCGATCCAAATTAACACACACACACACACATAACTACAAACTCATAACATTCATGCAAAGCACAACTCGTCATTATTCACATCAAACACTTCAAGTAGCATACAAGTAAATTACATCAAAGCACCACATGTGAAAAGAAACTAGTACAAAGATAGTCTCTCGGAATTACGGGTTGTCACAAGCACCACCCGATGGCGATCGTCTCTGATGATGAGATTGCCCCAGTTCTGGAGATCTTTACTTCCGACTCCGAGTCTGACCCTGAGATGATGTTTGACGACGATGATCTAGAAGATTTCCAGCCTTTCGCCCTACCTGATTTCGGAGATGATATTCCTTTCGTTGACGATGTTCTTGCCCTACCCTTACCTATTCACGACCAGCTCATCATTGGGCATCCCAAAGGTGAGCATGTTGATGAGGTCCTACCTTTTCTAGCTTTTCCACCTACTGCTATTCCCACGAGGAACAGTCTTTCATCTTCGCCCCAGACGATGACGATGTCCCTCCTACTGTTATTCTACACGATGATTTTCCTTTTTTCATTAACCTCGACGACGATGGTGATGACATTCCAGAAATTCACGTGGACCATGTTGACAAGACCTTGATGACGGAGAAGTCTTCAATATTGCTATCCCGGGGTGAGTCCATTTGTCGTGTTGGTTTTTGACCTCTCTTTTGACTTAGGCTACCTAGAGTCAGTGATTTCATATGCGCTACAGACCGTTGGCCTAGGGGCATATCCTACTGACTATGTCTTCACTACGGTCCCTGCTACACAAACACGTACTTCCATCTCTACTCCCCCACACACCCTTGTGAGGTTTTGTCACGATTATAGCCTCTGTTCATACCAAACCAACTAGCTGACTACGACCACAACGGATTGATTCGAGTTGATTCAACCCCACTTTCATCCCCTAAACAAGGCCGAACCTTCGCGACGACCATTAATACCCCACCGTGGGTCGAGCTCATTCTATTAGCCATCCCAGCCATTCTCACTTTCACCACCACATGTCATGTCTATGTCTGACCTGACTCTCCCTCTCACTACTTTGGGTATACACGAGATGAATTTCTCCTCTCCTTCCGGCTCCAAGTTGAGATCCTTTGCAAAACGGTCTATAACCTCGAGAAGAAGGCAAATGCTAACCCCCCACCAGATTATACACCACCAGTTACACCACCACCACCAACATCACCATCATCATCATCTGTCCACATGCCAGCCGATGGCCTAGTCGCTTGAGTTCTGCAACTAGAGCAACAAGTGAGTTTCTTACCCCGGCGAGTCGATGAGTTCGAGTTGTGTCTTCAAGTTGTCTTGCACTTACTAGCACAGATAGTTCTGACACAAGACACAAGACCACCATATGCGAAGGAAGATTTTGCCATTTATGTATTAAACTTGTATGATCGAGTTTCTGACACAAGGCACAGATACTGCTGAAATAAACTAACACCCATTTTCTGAAACCAATGGTAAACCTTGTAGTGCTACCAATGTTGTGTTATTTTGTTATACTAAAAAGATGTATATTTAGGCTGGAGGGTGTGGTTGGAGCCCCCTAGGGGCTTTATCAGGCCACATATGCGACACGTAGGATCCACGTCAGCCAGGGGGCTTTATCACGTCCCCCTTTAATTTGCAGGGTATGGAATGGAGCCCCCTATTAAACAAAATAAAAAAAAGATTTCATTAGAGTAAATCAAGTGGGCCCCACCTGAACATCTCATTCTTGGCGTTAACATGATGGAGCCCCCTCCTATAGCGCCCTTTTTAACATGGTGGGTGTGGGTGTGGGTGTATGGCGCCCCTAGACGCTATAGGTGATGAGGTGGCACGATGGAGCCCCCACACCCTTTGGCCTCACTCCTATCTATTATTCAATACAATTGTTAAACAATGAAGTGAAATAAAGATAGTTATATTCGAATGATAATCATGATATAATGTTAAACGATAAGAATTACGATGCATAACTTTATTACAATGTTCAAGTGAACTACAATACATAACTGCAGTGGCGGATTCAGGAATTTTTTTCACCGGGTTCCTTTTGGTAGATTTTCACCAATTCTCAATATTTTTTTATAAATCATACAAGGTTTCCACTAATTTTTTCATTTTTTCCCAAACAGGGGGGTTCCCAGGAACCCCCAAAACACCCCTAGATCCGCCCCTGCATAACTGTGAGACATTGTACATAACTGTGGGACATTGTTCAAGTATGAGAACCACAACACATAAGGTATAATGTTCAAGTGTGAGGACTACATCCAGTGGCGGACCCAAGAATTATTTACTAGGGGTGCGATCAGGGGTTAAACCATATTTTCAAGGGATGCAGTCACGTATTTGCCTAAAAAATACATTAAGTTTTTTTTTTCAAACGATGTAGCCGCCCACCCATAGTAAGATATAGGTCCGCCGCCCCTGGCTACATCATATACTTTTTTATTCCATTATAACTTATGTACTTACACATCTCCCGCTTCAAATGGCTTTCCAAGTAGGCAGCATAGACATTTTACTTGACATGTTTTTAAAGTAAACTAGAATTGCGACCTGCCGCAATGCGGCGGGGATTTTTTAGTTATAACTAAGTCAATCTAGGACCCGCACGTTATGTTAAACTGTCAAACGAGAAAAGTATACAATGTAAAAACGTTCACCCACACACGCACGTTGCGTCGTGTTAACTCGCAAAATTTAGAACGAAACGTAAAAACGTTAAACCAAAGACGCACGTTGCGATGTGTTAAGTCACAAAATTTAGAACCAAGCGTAAACCGAAAAATTTTGCGTAAAATGAAAACTATAAAGGACCAAAGGTTAAAGTAAAAAAAGTTGTGAGGATAGATTGCAAAAGATGAAAAGTTTTGGGTTAAAAGTAAAAAAAAACAAATAGTTTTGGGTTAAAAGTAATTTATAAAATACTTTTGGGTGAAAAGTAAAAAAAATCAATTTTTTTTGAAAAACCTCCAAAGCCAAGGTTACAACAACCATATGCATAACCGTTTTTTCTTTGAAAACCCCCTAAAGCACACCCCGCGTTACGGTGGGGCGTAAAACGGTGTCAAATAGTACTAATGCCACACAACCGTCATCGACCACTAACATTGACTCCACCTAGGATCTGCGTATTGCGACGAACCTGTCAAACACGAAAAAATAGAGGTAAAAACGTTGAACCACACATGCACGTTGCGTCGTGTTAACTTGCAAAATTTGAAACAAAACAAAAAAAGTTGAGCCACACTCGTACGTTGCGCTGTATTAACTCGAAAAATTTAGAACTATACGTAAAACGAAAATTTCCGAAAGATGAAAAGTATAAGTGACAAAAATTGTGAAGTTAAATTGAAAATAATGAAAAGTTTTGGGTTAAAGTTAAAAAAAAACAAATTATGTAGGGTTAAAATTGTAAAAGGTAAAAATCTTTGGGTTAAAAGTAAAAAATCAAGTTTTTTTTTTTTTTTTTGAAAAATTCCCAAAACACAATGTACAACTTTATTTGCATATTTTTGTTGCTAATTTATAATATATAGAGTAAACTGCCATTTTGGTCCTTGTGGTTTGCCATTTTAGTCCAAATCTCAAACTTTTTAAATCTGGGTCCATGTGGTTTCACTTTTATTGGTATTTTAGTCCGAAATTCAAAAATCCCCTTTTTGACTGTTGCAACCTGCCTATTTTGTCCTTTTGTTCAGGGGCATTTTTGTCCAACTGATTTTAATTTAACATATTAATAATTAATAAACTAAATTAAATATATATATTTCCTTACACCTACATGATTCTCAATCAAGATTCAAGAGGGGCAAAGTGTCATTCACCCAAAGCTTCTTCCTTTTGGTCTCTCTTCTTCATCATACCTGCAATCACAACCCTCTGCTTCACTAAATCCCAAACTTTCTTGATCAATAATCACCCAATTCAACCATGACGGAATTCTTGGATTTGGAAAACCAAGACGCCGTCCGGATGCCATGGAACGTCATCCCGGGAACCAAACAAGAAGCCGCCCAATGCGTTATCCCCATCTCCGCCATCTACACTCCGATGAAACCCTTACCGGAATCCACCCCTCTCCTCCCATACTCCCCCTTACACTGCCGCAATTGCCGATCGGTCCTCAACCCTTTGTCCATCGTCGATTTCTCCACCAAAATCTGGATCTGTTCCTTCTGCCTCCACCGCAACCACTTCCCCCAACACTACCACTCCATCTCCAACGACAATCTCACTGTAGAACTCTTCCCACACTACACAACCATCGAGTACGAGCCAAGAAACGAAATACCCACTTCTCAAATTACCCCCTCGCGTGTTTTTCTTTGTGGTGGATACTTGTATGATTGAGGAGGAAATTAGGTTTATGAGATCTGGGTTTTTGGATACTGCGTGTTTTTCTTTGAAATTATGAAATTTTAGTGACATCAGTATGAAATATTAATATGTTAAATTAAAATCAGTTGGACAAAAATGCCCCTGAACAAAAAGACAAAATAGGCAGGTTGCAACAATCAAATAAGAGGATTTTTGAATTTTGGATTAAAATGACAATAAAAGTGAAACCATAGTGACCAAAATGACAGTTTACTCTAATATATAATATATTGTCATAGCAAAAGGCAATAATGTATGAACATCATTGACAACACTAAATGGCGAACTAATACTTTATCTTTGTTCAACGTAGTGGTACAAACATTAGGGGACACGGGGTGAGGAATTTTTTGTACGTGATGGAATATGTTCACGCGTGAACATTGGCATAATACAACCGCCACCCCATATAATTCACGCGTGGAACTTGTATGGCGTTAAACTTTTGACGTGTTATCTTTTAATGGTTGTGAGAGAAATTGTTGTTTGGGGGGAAATTGTTGGGTGTGGTGGTGAGTGATAGGCATTTCCACTAAAAAAAAGTTGTGAGTGATGGAATAAAGATCGATGACGTGGCGCAACTTGATTGGAAGTTGTCAGTGATAAATGGGTGGTGAGTGATAACCACCCTTACCCCCTTAGGAGGCATATAAACCTTGAAGACACAACTTTAACTTCTTTAAAAAGGGAAAGACAACTCGACACTTTTAATCGACAAACAAATTGGATCATGTTGTATCATGTGTCATGAAAATATGTAGCTATGTAGTGCCATCAGTTGTGCTTTGATATTTTTATAAATCGATGGCATTGCGCACCCATTCACTTAATTAGCCTTGCGAACCAGCTAGAAACGAGTAGACATGCACAAATCGGTTATTTTAATAACTGAAACCGGTTAACCGGTTTGGGGAGTTAATGGGCCAAAAAAAGAAAACCGGTTACGGTTAATAACCGACCGGTTAATAACCGGTTATTAACCCCGAATATCAATACCCGATAATAACCGACCAGTTATAAAAAACCGGTTAACTTGTCAACCGGTTAATAAAAACCGGTTTTTCCGGTTATTTAAACAAGGCTGCAGACTTGTTATAAAAACTGCAGAATTAAAAAAAAAAAGCTGCAGAATCAGTTAAAAAACATGCAGAATCATTTAAAAAACATGCAGAAATATAAAAAAACATGCAGAATCATTTTAAAAACATGCAGAAATATAAAAAAAAGCTGCAGAATCCTTTAAAAAACATGCAGAATTATATACAAAACATGCAGAATTTTATAAAAACATGCAGAATCCTTTAGTCAAGCGCGGATTGTCAAAGTGATCGAACGGCAACGATTGTTGAATAACAAATTGAGCCATCCTTAAACGAACCGCCTCCGGGTCGAAATTCCATACACCCATACCCCGTGATATTTGCGCTTGATCTTTGGCGGGATTTTTTTTTGTTGTCTTGCAATGCGACGTCAAATGTGCTCTCAAAGTAGAGTTCGATGACGCCGCAAGAAACGACCCGCATTTTTTGCACCTCGCCTTCTCTTTTCCAATCGACATCTCGCATAAATCAAAATTCACCCATAGTGTCGGGTCTCTATTCGTGGTCAAGATCCTCTTCACAAAGAACTCGCTAGATGAACCAACAACGGTCGAAGCATCGCCACTCGAACTCGCCATTTGTAAGTTGAAACGTATTTTGTAAGTGTGTTTTGAGCTAGAATTGAAGTGGGATTATAGTTATGCATTGAACTCTTATATATACACATCCAACCATCGTGAATGCTGCTGTGCATGTGCTGCTCACTAGTTCAAACGGTAATATTACCGTTTTTTCTATTCAAACGGTAATAAACAAACAAGTTGTCTGCATGCTGATGCTGCTGTGCTGCTGATTTGCTGAACTGGACCGGTTAACCGGTTAACCGGTTAATAATAGGCATGGGCTTCGGTTTTTAATTAACCGGTTACAAACCGGTTATTGATGGGAATAACGAAAACCGGTTACGAACCGCCGGTTATTTATTAACCGTAACCGGTTATTGTGGCACCGGTTAAAAACCGATTTCGGTTACGGTTATTAACCGATGAAGGTTAAAAAACCGGTTTTTATGTGCATGTCTAGAAACGAGGATTAAACTTGTATCTTAAAGAAGTTATATGGGTTTGAATCGTCGTCGTCGATAACATTCCAACGATTCTTGGTGGTCTCTTTGTCTTTATGTGTTAGAAGATTTAAGGATTTGGTTTATAAATGTATCTAATCAAGCTGATCCGAAGTTATAAATCGGTTCTCAAAAATTTTGGAGTGTTGCCTAAATATTCTCTGGTTTTCGTTAAAAATCATTTGTGTATATATGTGTAAAGGCACTTTAAAAAAGCTTATATTTGTTCAATCTCATTTTATAGTCTAAACTAGTTTTCTGTTATTAAAGATTTATACACGTAAATGACGAGCTTTTTAAGGCCTAAACGGAATATGAAATCTCGTATAGTAAAAAGGTGAGAGGAATTTACGAAAATGGCCAAGAATAAAGTTGACTTACTAAAATAGCCAGCTCATGCTTTCGTTGGAACGGGGCATCCCCCCTCTTATGCGTCTTTACTTCTTTAAATGGATGCGTGCATGGATGAAGCAGCAAGTACGAAAATAGGATGAGTCATGGAAGCATGAGATGAGTCGGCAATGCATGAGATGCCTCAAACGGACGCATGGGATGATGGGATGAGTCACAGACACATGGGATGCCTCAATGCTACTAAAAGTAAATTTTATGAGTCACGGACACATGGGACACATGGGACGCATGATGTCACTGAGACACGTGTCACTTCTACATTGCGGACGCATGAATGACCCTGCAGACGCATAAGCTCTCTCGTAATCAGTGATGCCCTGCTCCACCGACGTATGAGCTGGCCATTTTGGTAAGTCAAACATTTTCTTGGCTATTTTCATAAATTTCTCAATAGGTGAAGTTAATCCTAACACAATCCGTCTTCAATTTCATCATCCAAGTTTGAAACCGATAAACCCGAGAGTTTAGAGTCAGGAACTCAAAAAGAAATATATATTAAACCTTTTTCTTTGGTTCCAACTTACACAGAAATCATCAACAGCTTTTTGTTCATCCTGTTTTTTTTTTTTTTTTTAAATCCACAATAATATATAATGTTTTCATTTAAACCTATAACTAGTTACATATTTATAAAAGAATGTGAAAACTTAATTACATTCACCTACCTACCACATAACTTTCATCACCAAACAATAAAAGAAACTTAATTATATTCATCAACCACCGAACTTGAAAACAAAAATTAAAAAAAAAAAAAAATGTTACATTTTTTTCTTACAAACTAGAATTTTTACCCGCCGCGCGTTGCGGCGGCGTAAAAACTTAAATAATCCGGTTGTGAACAACAACCAAGATTAAAAATCAAACCAAGACCACCAGTTCGGCAGCATTTGCAGCCATGTGCACGCCTGTCTTGTTCTGCCCTCTACTTGATTTCCCTCCATACCTACCTACAACTTCTCAATCACCTAAACCCCCTTTACAAAGACAAATATTAACTTCTCTTGTATTGTTTTACTCTTACATGATTTTACATAAGAAGCCGCCAACAAAATGCAGTTCGTAGAGTTTAAGAAAAACTGCTGAAACTCATAAGACTTCAATCAGCTTCAAGCCAACCTTTAATTTAAGATATTGAAAAATAACTAACATGAAGACCCTGCACTTTGCTGTAGGAGTTTGTGTAAACGAACGGGTTAACTAATTGATTTTTACATCTGTTTAATTCATACAAAATGTTGCTGTACTGGCATAACCATTTGAATCTTTAACAAATTTCTAGACAAAGATGCAAGGGCTGCTGAAATGTATTAGCATAACTCCTCATACACATGAACCAATAGAATAAAGAGAACATAGCTGCACCATTGCAGCCTTAGAAAACAATTTGCTACAAACAGGCGTAAGGTGGCACATGGACACTAAACAGGAAACGGGTTGTTCAATGTATATAATGCATAAAACCTACAAAATCATTTTGCTCAAAGAAAGTAATCTTATAAAACTATAAAGTAATCTTTTAGACCCTTTTTTAAGAAAATGCTTATTTATTAAGATTTTAAGTGTTATTATTGCATTTCAGGATGAACCGTGGTCAGGACCGTCTCCGACAATGCTAAAAAAATTAGGCCCTGGGCGAGATAATATTAACGGGCCCTACCCAGCTTTTTGCAGTAAATAAGGAAATTGCAAGAAAAAGAGTAAGCCGGCTAAACAAAAAAAAGCCAAACACGTACACTTGAACCCAACACCTGAACTTTAGAAGGCGAGTCGGCAACCGACTGAGCTATGGTTGGTGCTGACATAGCCTTTAAATTCACACTTATCTGCATTTACGAATATGATATTGCTTGAACTTCTACAATGCTTTAGTTGGCCTAAAATTGCAATTATTAATTAAAGCAATGATAATCAGAAAAAAAAAAAAATCATTGATAAATAACTTGATTTATACAACAACATAACATATTATTAATTTATCTAATTTAATTTGTTACAACTAATGCATATAGTTTAAAACTCAAACTAAACTTAAAGGTTTAAATGTTAATTTATAAGCTTATAAAACTCAAACTAAACTTAAAGGGTTAATTTATAAGCTTATATTAGGTAAAGGGGTTAGAATTAATATTGACATTTAATATCTTGAGACTTCTCAACCATGTCAACTGAAGGCACTCAAACAGGACAAAAATACCCAGGGAAGGGGCCTTAAGAAAAACATGTCAACTGTACAAGAAATACCCAGCGAATGGGTTATAAAAATGATAGAGAAGACACTTGAACCGGGTACCATTTGGATGAAAGAGACCTTTTCATTGCATTATAACTATTTCTTGTATATGGATTCACCTCAAATTATATTTATGGGTTCACTTTAGATTTGTTATATATAACTTAAAAAAAACTTACGGGCCCTTCTACGTTTTTGGCCCTGAGCCGGCGCCCACCCCGCCCATGCTCAGGGCCGGACTTGACCGTGGTTGTTACTTAGTTGTAATTAAATGTGGAGAAAAATAGACTTCACAAATATGGTGTATAGCAAAAAGATTGAGTGATATGTCTTGCGTGTAATTTAAGTAATTAAAACCCACCATCAGAGCTTAAGTCCTATTCATACCATACACATGATTCTCACAATATTAGAATCATAAGTAACAGAAACCATAGTATTTGGGATTACTTGTTTAAAACTGCTCATTGGCTTAACTTTATTGACTTCTGATCAATCGAATCCATCTCTGCTCCACAAAAAGAGGCTCTTTTTCTCTTCTTCATAGCTCATGATTTCTCTGCAATCTAAAAAATCAAACAAATAAGCAAAAGAGACACAATTTAAAGTAAACTATTTACCTATCTAATTGCAAGTTTACAACCAATATAAAATCCACCTACCTCCGGCGTCTCTCTTAGCACATCGATACCAACCGCTTGAAGAATATGCATATATACAAATATTCAGAAATCAAAACCATACCTTAAAACTTAATTTTAGGTGGTCTTTGAAGGACTTCTAATTAAGCTTCGCTGAGCTACCCATGGCGGACCTGGAATAAAAATGCATTACACTTGTTTAGAGACTTACAATGTTACCAAATACCTCACCACCTGTGATAGATTCCAGAATTACGTATTCAAATTGGTTAATAAAACATTAAATAGCTAATAATCCAGATTATGAAACCATAGCCCATGTGTTGAATTTAAACTCGTTCAGTGTAAAATGATGATAAAAAAATCAAAATCAACATTAGATTTCACGTTTTAAACACAAAAATCTTAACAAATTGTTCAGATTCAGAACAATAATCAACGAAAACAATGCATGAACCCTAACAACACAATCACGGTGTAAGGCACATAATGTAACGGTGATTTCAGACAACCACAATACGATTCAAGTATTTGCAGAGTGTATCGCAACTGTAAAACCCTAACAAACTGAATAAACAATCTGATTATACCTGGAAGAGATTGGAGATTGCCGGAGCAGCGGCGAGGCAGCCGAAGGAGAGAGCGGTGTCGATGGAGATTTGAGGAACGGTTAGTTGCCAAACAACCGCAAACACACCAAGGAGTACCAGTACCTGACCCGTGGAACTTACTTTATCAACCCGTTCTTACCTGTGGAACTTACTTACGTAATGTTCGGATAACTTTTGACACATTACAAAATTAAAAATAAATTTCCACTTGGCTTTTATTAAACACTTGCTAAAACGTATCTAGACCCTTTTGCTTCCATTTTGCATGACAGGCAATGGTTTGCAACTCCATATTAGATAAAAGCCTACTGTTACCTATGAAAACATGAGTAATTCCAAGCTACGGTTAGGATTATACCTGCAGATAGACGGACTGTCTATCCAATTCAATCTCAACTGTTCATAACTTCCAAGATCTATAACAATCAATAGATAAACAACGACAAAACCAATCCATCAATAGTTTGACTTAATAAAAATGATTTTAACCAATAATTAGTAAAACAACATTAAGCATCAAATACATATATGTTATAGAGCAAATGTTAACAGATTGTTAATAAAGTGAGAAAGAAAGTACCACAGAAGCCGGATAGGTGGTTAAAACTGTTTAAACAACACCAGAAACAACACCATTTATCAGCGATCTTGATCTCCTCACACTCAAACTCAATCTATCACCACAGAAACCGCTGGCTAATAAGGAGGACAAAACCCAAACTGCAAGAATAAAAGTTGAAAAAATTAAAAATTGGAGCCTTAATTGCCGTGGCCTACCTGTTTAGATAAACCCTAACACACCCAAAGATTAAGTAACTGGTTCTTACCTATAACGTTGTCGATAATCTATACCTTGCGTCGCTAGACTGGCCGGAGAACACCCATGCAGCACAATCGGTGGTTTGCAACTGGCCGGAAACCGATTTGCCGCCTCCAGGTCTCCGATCATACATGTAGGCCCATCGCAGAACGACGGCCGGGCAGTAATTCGACGGAGATCTCAGTAACCGTTGCCGGAAGCGTGACCAGACGTCCGTCTCTCTCTCACCGGTTCTCTCTGTCTCTCTTTTTCCTTTGAGTGTGGTGAGGAGCTAAAAGACAATCGGTGACAGGCGTAAAGTATAACCACGACAAAAGTTTTTTTTTTTTTTGAAAAACACCCAAAGCACAGGATACAACTACCTATTGCACCACCATGTTGCTAAATTATAAGGTATAACTAGGTTTAACCCCCCGCCGCGTTGCGGCCGGGGCTTACAAAGCAAGAACAATTGAAGAATGCTCGGCGTTCGGTTTCACATAAGTTAGAAGCCAATTGTTTGTTACATTCCGCTTACTGGTTGTGCAATCGAGGAAGAGAACCACCATCGATCATTAACCTAAAGGTTAGAAATCAACTTACGAAACTGATAGACGGTGGCAAGATCTAAGATCTGCATCATTATCGGCCTCATACCTTACCAACAACAACCTGAGATATTGAAGAAGAATGATTCAAAACTTGGTTCATCTATCTTACAATATTTATTGTTTAAGCTCTAAAGACCAATAGATCTCACAAATATATTATAAGCAAGTGCAAATTAATACGTAACGGGTATAAAGAAAAAACTGACACATGTAATCAAAATAGATGAATTAGAGATTTTGAAAAAAAGGAAAAAGGAAACCTCTGGCTCGTTACCCAAAGAAGTTTACATTTAAACGTAGACTAACTCGAATTTATACCGAAACGTACATAAACTATGCACGTTAAAAATGATTTTTAACGAAAATGTATTATATTTGACCTAACTCGTTTCCTAAAAACGATTTACGTCGAAACGTAGAGCAAATCAAATTTATACTAAGGCGTCCATAAAAATATGCTCGTAAAAAATAGTTTTGTAAGTAAATGAAGTATAGGGCTAAACTTGAAACAAACTATTAGTATAAAACTTAATAAAATTACCTAAAAGTGTGCCAAGTAGCACGAATGGCACACCACTGTCAGCGACCACCAACATCGGAAAAGCTTGTAAAAACAAAATAAATAAAAAAGGAAAAAATAACACCGATCGAAAAGTAGACGTAAATCGTTGAACCGCACAACCCGTTTTGGCGTGTCAATGCTAAGAAATTAGACCGAAGCGTAAGCGTAAAATGTAGAAAAGAATAACAAAGTCGAATTAGGACCAGCGGGTTACGACGAACCTGTCAAACGGGAAGAAAAAAGCCGCGTTGCGACGGACCTGTAAAACAGGAAAAAATATCCGAAAAAAACGTGGAATCTCACACGCACATTGCGGCATGTTAACTCGCAAAATTTAGAACGAAACGTAAAACGAAAAAATTGTGAAGATTAAAAGTTTGGGGACCAAAGTTGAAAAAAAAAATTGATGGGTTAGTTTTGAAAAGATGAAAAGTTTGGATTAAGAGTAAAAAAATCTAAGGGGCTAATATGAAAAGAAAGAAAACCTTTGGATTACAAATGAAAAATTAACTTTTTTTTTTTGAAAAACTCCCCATGCATAAGGTATAACACCTTAATGCCAAAACAAGTTACTAATTTATAGTTGGTAAATACCCACCCTCTTTTCACAAACCCTAGCAGCCCACTTATTAACATTTACCCACTAGTTCTCATTATCCGTACCTACTTATACCCACCGGCGTGCAAATTGCAATGCTTCAAATAAAGTTTGTTTTCATTGCAGGTGGTGTAGTTTTCTTTCATTATTCTAATTAGTATACAACGGCTAAACTTTATAAACCCTAAATAGAAAGTGGTGTGGTGTTTTCAATAATTTCAGTATTCGGATCATGTACTCTGCCATACACGACATCATCGATGAAGAACAAAACGTTAAAGACGGGGAAAGGATGCTTCTGCATTGTCCGATCATAACAAGTGTTATAAGTGGAGTAGACTACTTTCATAACTACTACGGTTAGTTTTATTCTTTAATTGTTATTGTGAATTGTGATATAGTTGAGGCGTGTCACGACGTAAAAGAAAGCAACACAAATATGCTTAAACGTGAAAAAAAAGAACAATAAGAAAAAGTTTGTAACACAAATATGTTTAAATGTAAACTAAAAACTAGTATTAAGCTCCTCTTGTTGCGGCGGGAGGAGTAAAACCTTGCCAAGTAGCATCAATGTCACACCGTGGTCAGCGTCCACCAACACCGGAAAGCTTGAAAAATAAAATAAATAAAAAATGAAAAATAGAAAACGAAATGAAAAGTAGGCACGTTAAACCATGTACGCCCGTTGCGGCATGTTAATGCACAAACAATAGACCGAAATGTAAAACACAACACGACCGTTAAACGGGAAAAATAGAGGTAAATACGTTGAACCACAAACGCACGTTCGACATGTTAACTTGACAAATTTATACCAAAACGTAATCGCAAAATATGTAAAAGATGATATGTATATGGGACCAGAGTAGGAAATTAATAAAATGTTTGGGTTAAATGTGATTATAGTTACTTTATAAAATTATGCACACTAAGCATCATGTGCAATACAACCATCCACAAAAAAATTGGCTAAGCATCATGTACAAACCTATTATACATAAACAACTTGCAAATTAATAGTATATAAATATGACTAAATAGTATTATAAAAAAAGCAAAAGATTTTATAGTTATCAAAATAAAACGGCTCTAGACTAATTCTAAAGAGTGAGGGTATTGATACATCCCTACTTTTTATGTGCACATCCCCCAGAGGCAGCGTATAGGCCAATAAGGGGTGTATATGGTGTGAAAGCATTAAATGTGTCAGAAAAAAGTGAATTTACTCTCATTGCCCTATGAGCGGCGTATAAAATTATGGTAGTTGAAGCATTAAACCCTATACACCTCTCATTGCACTATGAGCGGCGTACATGTACGACTTTTGATGAATTTAAGGTATAATTACTAACATTCAGGGAGTTCAGTCTGAAAAAGTGTAAAAAGGTAACCCCTTATACGCGCTTATTGACCTATACGCCACTTATCGACCGAGAAAATGTTATTTTTCCAAGCATACGGGAACTATTTCATTCAAATGTTCAAAACTCACAAAATACCGATGAAAATGATGAAAATTCTCAAATAAAAACGTCGGTTGAAACCGTGAAGCATAAAGATATCGTTTTGGGACATTGGTAATGTTTTTCGTGAAGATTCGAACCGGTCATACGTCTCTGGAAGCGTTTGTCTATCCCGCGTTGATCGAGGTAAGGAGGAGGTTGTATCCGTGCCTCGTTGTGATGACGGGGGTGTGCGTCCTGTGTTACCTGATTTGAACCAGGTGTTCGTAGATGAGGCAGAACCATATTACATTGACCAAAGTTATTCGCGACACGAATACGGGACTTACCATTCGTATACGGAAAACCAACACAAGTTAGAGTATGAGGAAGGTGCTAAGGACTTTGAGGAAAATGATAGCGAAGTCAAGGAAGGTGCTAACGAATTTGAGGAAAATGATAACGAAGTCGAGGAATGTGCTAAGGACTTTGAGGAAAATGATAACGAAATCGAGGAAGGTTTAATGCACTTTGAGGAAGGTGTTGACGACGACGAAGGTGTTGACAACTACGAACGTGCTAACGAGAAGGTGCTAACGAGGAAGGTGCTAATGACGAGAAAAAAACAAAAAAAAAATGACATAACCGTCAATTACGTGTTATTCGTGTTATAAAATGTTTATATAATTTTAGAGTGAAAAAATGATTTTGTATACTTGTTATTCGTTATATATAATTTTTATTAGGTATAAGAAAACTTGAAAATGTATGACCCGATCCGACCTTAACCCGAACCCGACCCGAAATTTCATACAAACCCGAAAATTATGTCATACATATTAAACCGATTTTATTATCATTTTGGTGAAATATTTTATATATTCTGGTGAAATAATTTGTTAAAAATAGATTAGTTAAACATTTTGTAATCTATATAAGTGTTGACAGTGGCGGATCCATAAATTTTTTCTAGTGGGTTCATTGTTTCAAGATGCTCCAATTTCATGGGACTGGACATAAAAACTTTCGGGTTGGTTTGACGATTCGGGTCGGGTTAGGTTCATCATCACATAATAAAAAAACGTACAATCAGTGGTGGACCCAACATCTTTTCTTACGGGTCTACCTTTTTCGGTGGTCAGATTTCTCAAAACCAAGCGTAGGGGTGAGCATATCTTAACCATAACTGATAACAGAACCATAACCACACCAAATTTAATCGAAAACGATATAACCTAACCATTAACCTTATGGGTGACTTTTTCCTAGCCCATGATCACCTAATATGGAACACATGGCATTCACTTTGTTAGTGTACTATACTAAATCATAGATTTTACCAAAATTCAACAGTGTATGCAAATAAAACTTTGATTAGCAAACACATGAAGCAAGAAATGAGAAAGTTATGAGTGTGAAGTGATCTTGAAATAACATTCACATATTGCAGATTATACACAAATGTAGATTATACAATATCAAATATTTCTAATCAATATCAAATTGCAGATTATACACAAATGCAACACTAAATTCCTATAAAAATATTGATTAAAAGACTCATTAAAGAAATTAGAAAACCTCATATTTACAATTATCACATGAATGTCTCCTCTTAACAGGAACCTTAATCTGATCCATTGATTCGTTACACTTCCAAACAGTGCCAATGTGATTCCAGTTCTTTTTTTTTTTACCAACCAAAGAGAATAAATTTTATTAAAACAAACAGGCAACCTTAGCAAGAAACTGTTCAAGGTAATAATATTAACTACTGTTACATCACATGATCCTTCCTTTAACAATAACAAGCTTTACATATCTTCACCTAGGTAACAAAGTGAGGTCAGATTATTGAATATTGGACCATCAATCAATTAGCAAAAAAATACTAAAGATGGTTATGTAGATTGGAAATCTGAAAACAAATTCTTATAAGATAAAATTCAAGAAACAGGTGAATTAAACATTATACCTTTGAAGAAGGTGTAGCCGTGTAGAATAACAAGCCAAGAAGAATTCACAATTCTTATAAAGGCTGAAAGAGGGGATAACGATGGGTGGTCTGGCTGCAATTTTGAATGCTGCCATACCCTCTGTGATGAGTGTGGGAACCCTAATTTGAATTTAAGTTTTGGCTCAGGAAAAAAAAATAAAGATAACTACAAAAACTGACACTAGAGAAGCTCGAACTGTCATCCTATATATGTAATATAAAGCATTTACCGCTTGACCATTCTTCAACCTTATCTATGGGTTCATCTTAGACAAAAACTGACACTAGAGAAGCTCGAACTGTCATCCTATATATGTAATATAAAGCATTTACCGCTTGACCATTCTTCAACCTTATCTATGGGTTCATCTTAGAACTTATCTATGGGTTCACCCAATTTTTTTATATATGTTTTCTCTTAAAAATTCGAAACTCAATGGGTTCGTGTGAACCGTAAGTCAGTATGTAAATCCGCCCCCTGAGTGTTGAGATATGGAAATAAATATGTAGAATATTATATATTTACTAATATGTTGACTCAAAATAAAAATGAAATCTGTTTTTTCTTTTTTTTTTTTTTTAAAGAAAAGGAATTATTATATGTATATATATATATATATATATATATATATATATAGAGGCCGGTTAACGTACAATACCTCTTATCATACATTATGTACGCGATGCCCCTCAGCCGTACGATCTTCAATCGATCAAACGCGGGCGAAACTAATTTAAATGATTAAATTAATCATTTTAATATATCTAAATCATACCAGGAAGGTTAAAAACGTCATTGCGAGGTCATAAATCTCTGTAATTGACCGATGATAGTTCAAAATCAAACCCTAAATCAAATTCAAAAACCTAAAAATCTTCTTCCCCAACCTCCCTTCGTTCCTTTTAGTGCGATATCGATAATAAGAACTACTAATTTGGGAGTTGTAAAGGTCAAACGGAAGAAGACTGACAATGATCGACCAACAATGGAAGAAGATGAACAGTAACACACACACAGATTTTTGACATGCGATATTCAATTTTTCACATGCGATTTTACACACCCCATGCCATTTTTCACATTACCCCATGCTAGCCATTTTTTCACATGCGATATTCAATTTTCCACATGCGATTCTACACACCCCATGCCATTTTTCACATTACCCATGCCATTTTTTCACATGCGATATTAAATTTTCCACATGCGATTCTACACACCCCATGCCATTTTTCACATTACCCCATGCAATTTTTCGACATGCGATATTCAATTTTCCACATGCGATTCTACACACCCCATTCTATTTTTCACATTACCCCATGCTAGCCATTTTTTCACATGCGATATTCAATTTTCCACATGCGATTCTACACACCCCATGCCATTTTTCACATTACCCCATGCCATTTTTCACATGCGATATTCAAATCTTACACATGCGATTTTGTCCATCTACACACCCCATGCCATTTTTCACACTACCCCATGCTAACCATTTTTTCATATGCGATATGTATTGAATTCGCACCAGATCTGCACCTGATCAAACGGCTGGGATGATCGCGTACGTATCGTACGATAAGCGCATTTGTATTTTACTCTTTACCTATATATATATATAATCTCAAAAAATGCCAAAAACCGGCACCAAACCGGTATCTACGCGGATCGAACTCGAGGCCTCTCAGTAACGTGCACCCGTCACTTCCACTGGGACAAGTGTCTAACCCGTTCATAATCCTAATTCTTAATTCTCTTATATAGAAGTTATATGTTTCACAAATTAAAAATCCCCAAAAATACCAAAAACCGGCCCCAAACAGGTATCTGCGCGGATCAAACTCAGGACCTCTCAGTTACGTGCACCCGTCCCTTCTACTAGGACAGGTGTCTCACCCGTTTATGAACCTGATTCTTAAGTCTCTTATACAGAAATTATATAGTTCATATATTAAGAAAAACAATACAAGTGCAGTGAAGATGAGGGAAGGGAACATGGTTCTAAGTGAGCCATGTATACTGATTAAAACTAGAAAATGTATGACCCGAAATTTCATACAAACCCGAAATTTTTTTCATACAAATTAACCCGATCCGACCCGACCTGAAATTTGATACAAACCCTACCCTAAATTTCATACAAACTCGAAAATATGTCATACATATTAACCCGAACCTGATGTTCAACCTGATTTTTTTATTGTTTTTTCGAGAAATTAATATATTAATTTCATTTATGTGGATTTCTATGGAGCTTGGACCGACATACATAATTTCATTTATTTGGATTTCTAATGTACCTTTTTTAGTTATTTGGGTCACTTGAAGAGTTGAAGAATTGGGTTTACAAAAGAGAAGTTGCAAAAGGTTACGTCATTGTGACCCAAAGAACGATAACAAAAGGCGAAGGATCGTCAGCAAGGACAATGAAGATATGGTTGCAATGCGATCGTGGTGGCGAACCCAAAAGTAAAGCAACAGTTCGGCGTTCCGGTAGCAAAAAGGTTGGCTGTCCTTTTAGTCTGATAGGGAATCTAGACGCAAGTAGTGGTAATTGGAGCCTTGTGGAGAACAAAAACATTCATAACCATAAGCCTGTAGAATTTCCCGAGGGCCACACGTTTGATAGAAGGCTGACCCCGAACGAAGAATCACTAGTGGAGAGACTTTATCTGCAAAACATGGAGCCTACGAATATACATTTAACAATAAGAAAACAAAACCCACACAGCGTGTGCATTCTACAAGACATACAAAACATGATAAAAAAAGATTAAACTCAAAATGTACGACGATCGAAATCCAATGCAGATATTGTCTGGCAAAATTTACGGATGAAGACTGGAAAATATTCAAGCTTTCTTGGTCTCGACTGTGTAGTTCTCGCACTCCGACGCTATACAATTATAACTTTGAGCGGCTTTTCACGCGACTGACTAACGACGAACGATCAGGTACATATTATATTAGTTTACATACATTCATCCATACATATATACATACAAACATTACAAATCGTTGTATTCCATTTTTTCAGATGTTCTGGACTATTAGTATAATGTGTGGCTGAAAGATTATAAAGAAAAGTTCGTTTCAGCTTGGACTAACACAATCCCCAATTTTGGTCAACATACCACCAACAGAGTTGAAAGTCAGCATTCTAAGTTTAAGAGATACATTAAAGGGCCAAACAACTCGCTCAATAGACTTGTGTGGCTTGTTGGCAAAGTTGTAGAGTCACAACACATACAAATAAAACTTAGTTTTCAGGAGAGCAAGTCTGTGCAAATGGGGGACCACAGAATACCGTTTTTTGATAACCTACGCGGTAATGTTTCCCAAAAACCTTAGAGTTGTTGCTTGTCGGGAGGAAAAAGCTACATGCGTTGAGGGTAGCAGGGGGGACTTGTGGCCACCAACTTTTTACGAGTTGTGGGTTGCCATGTGCTTTTCTCAGATGGAGTGGTGGGAAGTACAGGTAATATAACAACTATAACATATACTTCTATCCATACAATATATAATCATTATTATACTTCATGTTTTAACTATGATTCTTGAAAAACAGATTGCAAAATTCCACTTGTCGCGATAGACAAATTCTGGACGAAACTTGACTTTTCCATAGAAAACTTAATCAAGACGATTGTAATCTTAGGCTGAAATGGATAGACTCACACAACAACTACAGGTGCAACCACCTATAGTGTTAAAAAGTATGTTGTCGAAGATGAAAGCGGTGGTGAATCCAAGTATGACTGACCATCAACCGCCTGAGGTACAACAAGATACCCGTGGCCGCCCAACTATGAAAACAAATCAACAAAAGAATGAGGAGCTTGCGAGACGTGAAGATAAACAGCCCGAATCACAGAGGAATGACTACACTCAAAAGCTAGTTGTGCGACGTAGTCGTTCAAAGAAAAGTAAAGAAAAAAATACAATTCCGATTATGGATGAAGAATTTCCATGTAAGACCCGTCTTAATTTATCAAGATTATATTAATAAACTATACATTTTACATGAAAATGTGGCCTTTCAAAAACTTTTATAAGTTATCTTTCATACATGATTAAAACATTCAAAAGATAGTAACAATTGTTTACATAGTTCACTTTTGATAACAAGGTTTAAACTCAAATGCGGAAGCTTCATTTATCATGTGTTCGGTTCTTGTTAGGCGCTTGATCTTCATCCGGATAGCCGACATCATTTACCTGTAATCAAAACCAACACAAACGTTAGTTTTGATAATTATATAACATGTTTCTTCAAGTACTTTGAGCCAAATAAGCGAAACAAACAAAATCTGCAAGTTGTACCCCTGTCGCGGTTCCCTAATTCTGTCGTGTGTCGCGCCCCAACCATCTTGGTCCTTCGCATGGCGCGAGGGTCACCATTTTCCAGCAGGTTTGTTTCTGCAACCTGCATTTTTTGCCCAACTATGTGTTTTTTTCCTATGTTTAACATAAACATGCATAACTTTCAAACTACACATCTGTTTTACGCAATTCTTGTTTCGTATTGACTGTAATGCAGTCTCCTATGTAATAAACACTAAGGTTTGTAACGATGCTGATTTATAAGCTAACGACTTATAAATCTCTTATACAATTGTTCGACCCGTTTCATAATCTATTAAACGACTTGTTTCTAAATTATTTTAAATCATCATAAAACCTTGGACTACTTGTTAACTCAAAAATCTTTAACTTGTGAACATAACTTTTATGAATTATGCGACCAATGCCCAAGCTATGCGAATAATTCATTTTGACCCGTTTTGGAGATTTAATCATTTAAGTTCAAATCTCGCTCGTCTCTTTCCACACATCACATTTCCACGTTAATATGTCTACTTATACTCCGCCAATTTACGCGTACCTGGCTCGGGTCAAAGTATTGATCCGTTTTAATACCTTGCCTTAATAATTTACTGATTCATAGCAACGCAAATTCCATAAGCCGTTTTACCCTGTGAGCATCGGACTCGACAAGCACTTATTAGTCGTTATTCGTCAAATGGTGTTAACATTACCATTTGACCCGTTTAGTCTAAATGACCAAACATTTTGCACTTATATTTGAATGGTATTTGTTTTCCATTTCATTATTTAACCCATTTCGCCCCTTTTTGCCATTAAACATGGTTTTTTTTATCATTTTATTCTTCCCGACCCGTATCATTTCGTGTCGGAACCCATATTTTGGATATAACCTTGGTCATGTTTATAATCTATAAAGTAAATACGTATCCTAAAAAAAGGGTGTAAGCTTTACTTACCTTGCATCCCTGTGAGCTTCATACTTGAACTTGTATCCATTTGACCCGTTCATTTCCAAGCTCCTACCTAGCTTGTCAGAGTCAAACTACCATATCATATCCACAAGATGATTAGATTAGTCAACATTAACATGACCACCACACCTTATGGATTCACACACTTATTCATCAAAGTATGATATTTGTTGGTACACTGAATGTCTGCTGACTACGTCTTAATCGAGTCTTATATCTAGATAGGTTGAATGAGTGCACAACAGGGATTGAATTAAGGTTTGATTAAGTTTTAGGAAGTAATTCCGTTTGAATATGTCAATCCGTTTGAACATGGCTGTCCGTTTGAACATGGCTATCCGTTTGAACATGGCTGTCCGTTTGAACATGGCTGTGTCAACCTCAAACGGAATAGGCTTAGCCTATATATAGGTGTTGTGCATGATCATTTGAAACGGACTAGATTGTATGTAAGAGTCGAGGTGCTGCCAAAATTTCATCAGAATCATTGTAAAAGACTTGTAATCAGTAATAGAGAAGAGATTAAGAGGAACAAGCTGTTGTGACTTTGTTTACTTTGATTCCGCCTCTGTAAACGAAGATGAACCGCCTTTACTGACTGTTTAAGGTCACGGAACCGATCCAACAAGTGGTATCACAGCTCAGGACGAGGAGTTCATACCAAATTCAGCTTGATTACTTCGGATTCTCTCACTTCTACCTTTCTTTTCTGATTTGAACTAGTTGTCACGGTTAAATTGGTCTAAAAATCTCACATATCAAACGAAATAGAGTGTTATCTAATCCTTAAAAGAATTGGACTAAAATACGACTTAAAATGATTAAAAACACCTATTCAGTTTGAAATCTGTTCGACATATGCTGACGTCATAGGTTATTACGTTTGAACGAAGCTTGATTTCCGTTTGAAATTGACACTTCGTTTGAAATTGGTGATGTTCCGTTTGAAAATTTTTTGTCTTGTTTGAAATAAGGGTTCCCGTTTGAACTTATCGTTTGAAAGTGGTTCGTTTGAGAGTTCACGTTTGAAAAGTGGTTAGTTTGAAAGTTCCGTTTGAAGTATATAGGTGATTACATTTGAGGCATGTATCTCGTTTGAGAGTGCATGTGATATAAAGTCAAAGTGTTTCAGTAGTTCATGTGATATTTCTGTTCACATAGTGTCTTGGCCCAATCAATTTTATTGAACAATTTGATTTGCATGTGACTGTTGACCCTACAAAACACATCGGCCCAATCAAAATTATTAGCTCACTAAACAATTAAAGATAATCAATTCATGTGCTTTAAAAATGACGGCCCAATCAAGTTGATGTATATTAGTTTTGTATAAAATTGAGTTGTCGATTAAGTGGATTGAGTGGCCCAATAGAATTTGATGTGTTTGTCGGCTCTTGCATGATATCTGATCAAAAGATTAAAAGTTTTTTGGTTCATTAATATCATTGATTAAAATCAGATTCAGTCAAAGTTGCAGCCCAATTAAAGAAGTGTTGTCAGCCCAAGGTTTACAATATATTAAAGTGCACGACCCAAATCATTCTAAGGCCCAATTGAATCTATTTTGATCCGATCAAGCCCATTTATTCAGTGATTTCACCCGAACAACATAGAAACGAATCCGCAAATCTTCGACACGAGTCTTAGATTGATTTTATCAACACACACTTTCACGTATTCAGTTCGTTTAAACTGATCATTTGTTTGTTTGTTTGCAGGTGATTTCGAGGTAATTCAAGGATATAAAATTACGGCAAAATCTGAACCTGTTCCTTGGAAAGAAAACAGAACTGAAGAACATAAGTATGGTCACAGAAAGTTGTTAGCTCAGTACAAAATGATCAGAATACTGGTATCTATCTTGAAGCAAAAAGAGCAAATAGATGGGATCCAGACAGAGAATGTTATCTTGACCCCTAGGGAAACATTGCTATTGACCAACACTCTTGACATGGAAACTATAATCAAAGAAATGAAAGAAGAAGATGATTATTGGCAAAGGAAATGGTGGGGAAACGGAGAAGAGAAAGAAAAAGAAAAAGAGATTGAAGAATCCAAGAAAAATGAAACTTCAAAATATGAAGTGGTGTGCTCAAAATGCGAAAAATCTGAAGCAGAAAATGTCAATCTCTTGAAAGATATGGAGAATTTGACATTGGAAAACAAAGCTTTGAAAGATGAGAAGAAAGCTGATGATGAACAAATTTTGGAGTTGCGCTTGAACTGCGAAAAACTAAAATCTAAAAATGACAAACTTTTGAAGAATATCGAGAGTTTGTCATTAGAAAACAAAATTTTTTTAAAATTAGAAAAAGATTTTCAAAGTCAAATGAAGGTTTTAGAAGATGAAAAATCTGTTATTTTTAAAAATAATCTTGAAAAACAGATTGAGATAAATTCTCATCTTCAGAAAATCATTCGGCTTGAAAATGAAGCTGAAATTGCTCTGAATAAAATTAATGAGCTTGAGATTAAATGGAAAGGTTTTGTGAATTCTACATCACATGTTTGTCCAAAACCGATCAATTCTGTTCCAATAAGTGACAATGTCACAAATTTTGACAAAGTCAAAATTGAAGATTGCGATGACAAAGCTGATGATGAAAAAGAAAAAGAAAAGAAAAGAAAAATATTTTTAGAATTACAAGAAAAATTTCAAAATACTGTTTTGCAGTCTACTGAAATAGGTGAATGCTCAAAGCAAAAACCTGTTAAGAAGATTGTAGAACATAAACAAAAAGTTAAAAATTTGAAAAATTTTAAAAATGAAAATAAAAGCTCATCAGTTCAGTCATCCAATCATTATGGAAAACCACAAAAATTTAAAAATCAAAACTCACAAATAGTTGGTAACCAGTGGTGCAGGTTTGACCATAGTGCTCAAATGCCAAATCAAGGATACAAGAGGAGACATGAGTACCACAAGGCAAATCAATGCTTTGATCTAAGTGTGTGGTATGAAGACGGTATGTGGTATGAAAGTAGTGAGAGGTATGATAACAGAGTGTGTTACACTTGTGGCTATCAAGGACACATTGCTGTTAACTGCCAAAGTCAGAGATTCGAAACAAGAAGGTGCTATGAATGCCACATCAGAGGACACATTGCCAGAGATTGTCCAATGAGATCAAAGGGACGATCGAGGGCTGATTCTTAGAAATTGGCAAAGAAACCAGTCAATGTCAAGCCCAAAGAACAGAAAGTTCAAGAACTTAAAGTTCAAGAACAGAAAGTTCATGAACTGAAAGTGAAGCTTTCACATGGGCAGAAAGACAGACTGAGGAAGAAGAGAAAGAAGGCAAGAGAATACTTGGAGAAAATTTTGTCCTCGGATACAGTTGTCAAAGCGAATAATAGTTCTGATAAATAGTTTTGCTCTCCCAAGACCGATAAGTCAAACAAAACTAATTCATCAGATGCAAATCCGAGGACAAAAGAGAAGAAAAAGAAAGTTGTTAGCCATGAATTTGTTTCTTCAGAAACAAAGGAGCAACATGTTGGCGATGAATTTGACTTGTCAAAGTCAAAAGAGCCACATTCAGGCAATAATTCTGACTTGTAAAAGTTAGAGGAGCCACGATCAGGCAATGATTCTGGTTCGTCAAAACCAGAAGAGCCACCTGTTGAGGTAAAAACTGTCAAACCCAAGAATGGTCAGGCTTGGGTAGATCTTTTCAAATGAAAAACCTGACTTGCCGGAACTCCCAGGTTGGTAAGTGTGGAGTAGGAATCAACATCTTTCTTGAGAAATTCACAGGTTGGTAACTGTGATATTTCTAATTACAAAAGATTAATCAAGGACATTAAGTTGTACTTGATTTATTTTTTCCGACAAGTGGTTAAAGGAGAACAATATGATGAAAAGAACCCCAAGTTTGTGAAAAGACAAACAAAACTAATTTTCCGGAAAAACCATTTTTGATTAAAACAAACTTAAGTGTTTTGAAATCATAATGGGAAAATAGTTTGTTGTCAGGGGGAGTTCTGATTGTTTATACCAAGTGAATGGCGAATTGAAGCGATTTGATATCAGTTTGTCACTTTACCTTGTACAGTTTGTTTTCAAATTTTCCTTGAAAATCAAAATTGAAACATATTTTGATTTTAGGGGGAGAAAAATTAAAAAAAAAATTAGAAAATTTGAAAATGCCAAAAACATTGAAAAAGCAAAAATGAGTTTTGTGGAGAAAAGAGGAAATGATAGTAATCAGTGGACTATCACAGTATGCTAAAGAAATGAAATGTCAAATGCGATAAACGATCTCACTAAAGATGTGATGGTAGGCTCAGCTAGACTAGTAGATTTGTGACAACGATACAAACATAAATGAAAAAGCCTAGTTCTAGTGGAAAACATGGTTGAAAGCATAGTACTTAGTTTTGTCCTTCTTGACTGTGTGCCTGCTCAGTAATCGCTGATTGTCGAAAGACATAAAACTGGTTAAGTTTGTGAACTTTCACAACTTTGCTGAAAAGTCACTGTGATTGTGTATTTCATTTTGCAAAGATTTAAACTTGTTTGATTTCTTTATTTTGTTTAAGCATTGGACATCCTCTGCGTATACGTGAGTATCGACCTGGATGTTATTGCCTAAACGTTCTGCTTTATTTTCTTTGGTGTTTCGTTTAAGCTTTGGACCTCCTCTGCGTATACGGAAGTATCGACCTGGTGGTTAAAGCCTAAACAACTTCAACTTATTTTTATTTTGTTTAAACATTGGACTTTCTCTGCGCATACGGAAGTATCGACCTGATTGTTAATGTTTAAACATTCGGAGTTGTTTTCGCACATATCACAGTTGATGAAAGTTTAAGGGCATTACTTGAGTCAGTGTATTGCACGATGAGGGGATATGCTGAGATCGTGGGGTCCATAAGAATTTAGTGCAAAATTAATATACCTTAACATATCGGTAAGCATTTCGAAAGTTTTAGATTGAGTTTAAGAGGACAACTATATCGTCAATCTATGTGAATCGTTTAGAACTTAAAATGTCTAAAGCTTAACGGTGCTAGTGATTTGTCTCATGAACTGATATGATCCTCTTCCACAAACTCACAAAAATATTGTTTGTCAATATTTCGTTACTGCATTTCTCTAAAAACAAAAATCCAAAAATATTGTGTTTAGTTTTTAAATTTTGAAAAATATAAAAAGATTTTCGACAACTAATGTTGGAAAGCGGATTTTCAAATCCCGAGTGCTAAACATGATGAACTATATTGGGTTGGGAGAATATGTTAAAAACTTTGAATGTTATATACAAATGTTTTTGAAAGATTGTATGTTTAGTTAATCAAGGTCATTTACTTGAACTTGATGTAACTATACAGATTCATGAATATATGATTTCTACCAGTAAGTTTCTTAAATCTAAATGATATAAATGTGTGAAACTTATGTTGTGGTAGAGTATATGCAGGTAACAAGAATCCCCATGGCAACAAAATGTTAAAGTTTGAACCAGAATTCAAGTCCCAGCATTCCGAGAGGGGGAGTCTGCGAAAGGGGGAGTCAGAATTCTGGATCAACATTCAAAGGGGAGATTGAGATGGAGCTAGGTTGAGTTCCTGAACCTGTGAAGAGAGAGTTTTTAAAATGACAAGACAAATTGGAAAGAGACAAAGACTAAAGACTCGAAGCCGAAGACTTCGTCAACATCCAAGGGGGAGTCTGTTGGTACACTGAATGTCTGCTGACTACGTCTTAATCGAGTGTTATGTCTAGATAGGTTGAATGAGTGCACAACAGGGATTGAATTAGGGTTTGATTAAGTTTTAGGAAGTAATTTCGTTTGAACATGGCTGTCCGTTTGAACATGGTTGTCCGTTTGAACATGGCTGTCCGTTTGAACATGGCTGTCCGTTTGAACATGGCTGTCCGTTTGAACATGGCTGTGTCACCCTCAAACGGAATAGGCTTAGCCTATATATAGGTGTTGTGGATGATCATTTGAAACGGACTAGATTGTATGTAAGAGTCGAGGTGCTGCCAAAATTTCATCAGAATCATTGTAAAAGACTCGTAATCAGTAATAGAGAAGAGATTAAGAGGAACAAGCTGTTGTAACTTTGTTTACTTTGATTCCGCCTTTGTAAACGAAGATGAACTGCCTTTACTGACTGTTTAGGGTCACGGAACCGATCCAACAATATTTATTCAACAACTATTTTTTTTCATAACTCTTTCCATTCACTAACCATTTGACCCGTTAGTCAAGTTACTTATACGAACTAGTTAGTAAGTGATTTTGAACACTTTAAGCATGTCACATAAAGTGTTATTTGTTCCTAACAATAAATACTTCATGACTAAATCAAGTATACGGAATCATATGTCTTTTTCTGGATTAATAATGCATTATTAATGTGCAGTGATTTTCTATACAGCTGCTGTAATTGGCCATTATGACCCATTCAAAGTCCGGACTAGATTAACATGTTCAAGGATGGATCGTAGAAAACTTCAATACCTTCGCAAGCATATAAGGTACACCTTCTAATGAATTTTATGTGATTTTATATGATTTTTATAAAATCAGCACAACAACTATATTTTCATTTTTCAAACAGCTTTCAAGGTTTCTGAATAGCAGTTTAATTCACTTTTTTGGCCTATTTAACAACCACATTTGTTTCCTATGATTGAAAACAGTTAAAGTTTACTCCATAAGCTTTCCGAAAAGGTATAGAACACCCAAATCGGATAAACGGTTGATTTTATATGATTTTTTTAAGATTAGTCGAAATCCATATAAAAAGCTGCGGAAATCATGTTTAGGGTCCTTTCAAATTCGACCCAAACCATCAAATGCAACCCATTTCCATGGCTAAAACCCTTATTAAACTCTTGGTAATGGTTAGAAACCTATAACACAGTGATTGTAGGCTAAGAGATGTCACAAACATCATCTATTTCAAGAAGTCATCATATGAATCCTAATTTTATCATCTGCTCAACTTCATCTTTGTCAATTTAAGAACTAGGATTAAAATTAACATATATTCAAGTCCTATTTGGTGATTCTCATACACCATCATGTTTAATTTCATACAAATCAAAGATTTGTCATAAACTCACTACTCATGAAATCATCAAATCAAGCTCTACATACAAACTAGTAGACAACACGATTTCACTTGGGCATTTTAACGAGCACCTTATGGGCATGATTTTTATACCTCTTCTGTTTACTTGATGGCTAATATTTTTAACCAAATTTCAATCATTAAATCAAACCCTTATGTCTAGCACTCATGAACAATATCAAATCTTGCATCATAACATCAATTTTTCTCAGATTTACCATCACTTTTCAAGTGTTCAGCATAATATCATAAAAACCTACTTAACACATACATGGGCAATCATTCAATCTCTAATTTATGACACTAATTCATCAAGTTCTCACCTAGGGTTTGTTCCTAGACTCATACTCATATCAATTTCACTACAACATTCATCATTCATACCAGAATTTCGTTCTTGAATGTTAATCAAAATTTCAAAATTTCACCAAATAACAAAATTCAACATACCTTGTGATCTCCTAGCTTGGGTGATCACGAATTTATTAAAAGCCCCAATTTCCCGGCTCGATTTCTCTTTGATTTCGTTGAATTTCATGTGTTTAGGGTTCTTGAAGAGAACCCCTTTTCTCCTTCTGTATACATCGACCAAACACACACATATGTGTGTGTTTTGGTGTTTTATGTTTTTAATTATAAACTTGTTTCTCTTTTGCCCTTTTTAACCCCTCTAGTTTGAAAGTTGTTTTAAAAGGTGCATTTATTCATATTTTCCTTGTTATCTACTAACATTTAGTTAACTAGGTTATTTATTCCTAGTTACGTCACCCTTGGTTATAACCAACTCATGTGTATAGATATATATATGTTTAAAAACAAACATATATATATATATATATATATAGACATTTTATATTTTCGGGGTGTTACAAGTCTACTCCCCTTAAAAAGGTTTTGTCCCCGAAACCTTTCTTACTTAGTTCCTTGGTTTAAACCAAATGAGCTTAGTTTCTTTTTTTTTCAAGGCATTCGTTCTTTTGGTCAAAAGTTACCCTTTGCATTGACGTGTGCGTCTTTCATGTGTAAGTCCTCACGGACCATAACTTTCATCTTGTATATCTTATCCTTGTCGCCTATTTGACCGAGTTTTCATTTGACCACCCAGTCGAATGAGTCTGTCAACATGTTTACTTCATGCTAAACCTATATTGACAAGCGCTTTGTTATAGGTCAATACATCACTTTTGACTTTGAATAGTTTTACCAGCTAGACTGGTTAGTCACCGTCACTTTACACCCCGCCGTTCGGGTATACCATGTTTCCATCATTGGTCTTTGTGTGTTTATGATTTCTTATCTCGTAACTCGCGCTACAACGTGATTATATTCTACATCACTTTTTTGCGACCTTGATCACATCACGTCATTTTAAGTTTATATCGACTTTTCATTATCGGAAATCTTTCTTTCGAATGTATCGTCTTACACCTATCGGTGTTAATACCTATATCCTTTAATTTTAACCATTTTTTAATTTCTCTCATAATATTCATTTTCGTTAAAACGTTGTTTCTCACTAAAACTGAATTTTAGTTTAATGTTTTCTCTTTAACTTATGTCAATTACTTATATCAAGGAATTGACGACAAGAATTTATTCTCTTCCATTATTATTATTTTACGCGGGGAATCGTAACCAGTTCCCATGCTTTACCCAAGTGTCCCGTAGGTTCTTTCACTTAGCCTCGTAGGCTATTTCTATAGGCTTTCACCCCTTTTTATGTTTAGAATCATTTATTTTCGCTTTTGAAATTCATTTAACCTTGACTGTAGTCTAAGGCTACATTCGTTTTCTTTCGGATTATCTTTCCGACTCTTTGACTTCTTACGTCATTTACACGTCGGTTTGTCTCACTCTTACCGTTAATCGGTTTACCCCTATATTTTCTTTTCAACCCTTTATCCAGGTTCTTTTATCTTAATGTTTTTTTAACGCTCCATTTGCCTGGTTTGCGTTTTTCCTTTTTATATTCTCTCATGACCAATCACATAGGTTTATTAATATTTTGCGCTCCCACTATTCGGTTTGCGCTTACTTGCATTATCAAGCATTATTCTTTATTTAACTCGTTTGACTTGTTCGTGTGAAATTTCATCACTTATGAATGTCAAACTTCATTCTTTATTCAACCCGTTCAACTTCGAAATAGTTGAACGTAATTATAAAAATTTCTGTTTGCAAAATCTTATCGCCTTTTAGTCATAACTCATAATCCGAGTCTTTTGACTTTCTAGTCCGCGTTCCCATCTCTTGGTTTACGCATATACTCAAAATCCTACCCATCTATCGGGTATTTTACTGAAGTCATCATCAAAGCAACCATTCTGGTATGCATTTAGACTTCGTTTTAATTTGTTTGGTTGTCTCAGTGAAATCCATCGTTTTTATTCAACCAAGTCCTTTATTCTTTAGTCAATCCGTTTGACTTGTTCGTGTGAATTTCATCACTTATGACAGTCAAACTTTATCCCTATGCCTTAGCGTTCTCATTAGTCGGTTTGTATTTTCATTTACTCTGATCCTTGTCCCTTCCCTCGGGTGCGTTATTCTAATGTAATACGCTTCTGTCACTCGGCTTGCATTTACATTTATTATCAAACATTTTACTCATTTGATCCGTTTTGGGTACCTTTTTAATTCGTCCCATTCACCCCGTCCTTACTACATCGGATGTAAATGCGTCCATTATAAGAAGTTCATGGTATCATTTGTTCACTACTTACTTGGCCAGAGTAAGCGATCAACACATGGTACACATGACCATTTTAAAATTTTCACATCACACCCCATGTAAGTAACACCTTTATTTATGTTGGGATTGAACCCTTCCAGAGGAACAGATAATTAAAGCCAAAACTGGGTCAGAGCAGTGGATCCAGAATAAGCAGATGTTACATACAAGTCTCTCCCCTTGAAAGTGGTTTTAACATCTGCTGACCTCCTATCTACTGATCGTACAAGCCACTGACCGTCAAATCTGCTGCTCTTGTAAAGACTGATAGAAGACTAAAGCTCTGCTGCTCAATCTACTGTCTTGAGTCAAGTACTGCTGATCCGGACAAGCACTGCAGGGTTCACAGCAGTGGAAGGATGCAGCAGCTGTTTAAGTGTCTTTTATGTAATGAAATGTAATAGCAGTAGTTAGTATAGCAGTGTTTGTATAGATCAGAGGTTAGAGTTTGTTAGGAGGTTAGATGTCACTTTCATGGTGACGTCAGCTAAGATGCTCAGTGGTTTGCTAGTGCCTATAAATAGAACAGTGCTCTGTACTGTTCTATTAGCTCTTTGCAAACTTGTTTTCTTGCACGAACAAATGCTGAGCTCTGGCTGAGGGGGAGTTTGTATTCAAGCATTATCTTGTAATCGTTGTTGAAATTAAATTCAATCATTCGGTTCCTTGTTGAAAATGTCTTGATCAAAGCAATACTCTCGTTTGATTGTATGCAAAGTTTGTTTCCATATTAATTCCGCTGCACAACTCATCCATTTCCATTTTAATTCAAACAGAAAATACAATCAAAACCAAACTCAGATCCAACAATTAGTATCAGAGCCTGGACAGTCAAATTTGATTTAACAATCATTTTGACATAAATAGTTCAGCTCAAAATCGTTGATATCGATAGTTTATTCGTTTGTGTTGAAAAACAGAGCAAGGTTTAATCACCATTAAAGTTGATTAATCAGTGTCTGTAAAACAACCAGGATGACGTCACAATCTCAAGATGATAAGAATAACATTGGCTTGCTTTTTAAACCACCCATGCTTAAAAGAAATGAATACAACATCTGGGAGGGAAGGATGGGTCACATCCTTGCTCAACAGAACACTGGATGTTGGAGGTCTGTTGTTTTGGTCCCCATGTTCCTACAGTGCCAAGTGCTGAGGATCCAAAGAAGTTCGTACCAAAACCTTATGAAAACTATACTGAAACTGATTTTCAAAAATTCGAACTGGATGCCAAAGCATTTAGCATCATAGCATCTGCATTACCAAATGAGATCTATGCTGGACTGTTACATTGTAACAGCGCCAAAGAGCTATGGGATGCTTTGAAGGAACAGTTTGGGGGTACCGAAGTAGTTATTGAAAACAATAGGGAAATTCTGAATCAGCAGTATGAAACCTTCTGTCACATTAAGGGTGAATCATTGACCCAACAATTTGAACGGTTCAGTTGTCTCATCAGTGAGCTAAGGCTTGTTAAGGTTGAATTTCCAAAATCAACCCAAAATAGCAGGTTTCTTAGGTCGCTACCTGATAAATGGGACACAATTGCATTTGTGACTAGAAACTCTGTTGAGTTCAAAGATCTGACCCTGACCCAACTTCATGGTAGACTCCTGACTTATGAAAGGGAGTTGAACCAGAAAAAGAAGTTGCAAGAGTCTGGAAAAGCAACTGATGATTACTCATTCGGTGGCACAGCTCTTCTGGGTCAGGAAGAATCTCGTGGCAGTAGTAAGGAACAGGGTTTTGATCATTTCATTGATATAACAGCTGGTGGTAACTTTACCAACCCTGATTCTCACTCTGCAAACTATGCTTTCACTGCAAACACTGAAAACCAGATGTCAGATAATCTGTGCTTTAAACTCAATGATTTACAACATTTTGATCCCACTGACTTAGAGGAAATGGACATCCTGCACCAATTGGCTTTGCTCAGTGTTAGAACTAGCAAATTCTACAAAAGAACAGGGCGGAAATTCCCAGGTTTACATGAGAATCTAAGGGTTGGGTTGGATAAATCGAAAATCAAGTGTTACAAGTGTAATAGGTTGGGACATTTCGCTAGGGAATGTAGGAGTCAAACTACTGGTCCTATAATCACTCATCCTAGCTCAAATCCTAGACCTCAAAATCAAGGCACTGTGCACTATGCCCAATATACCCCTACAGCTCATGTTAATGCTGCACATTATGCTGTTGCCCCTGTGCCAGTGCACTATGTCCAAACTACTGTTCCCCAAATTCAGTACGTGCAAACCCCTGTCCCCCAGGCACAGGTGCAAACTGCTGCACCTCAAACTGCTGCCCTAGCAGTGGTACTACCAGATCAGCAAAGTTTTTTCACTCAAGGCTTTGTTGACTGGAGCAGCATGCCTGATGAGCTTAGTGATGAAAATTTTACACTCTATGCTTCTAATGAACCTTCTAGTGATGATTTCTATTTGATGGCATTAGAGTCAATACCAGAGGGGATTGAAACTGAAGGTGAACAGCTAAGTGATGAAACAGTGGATGAAGTGACTGAAGCAGTTGTTAATGCAGTTGCTGGTGAATTGCTGCTGGGAGAAAATT